>CM060913.1:1018722933-1021222933 GCA_030737875.1 Allium sativum
TTATATAATAGCGTGTATGAAAATTCGATTTTTATATATTGAACAACGAAGTAAAAATTCGATTTTTATATATTGAATAGCAAAGAAAAAATTCGATTTTTATATATAGAATAGCGAAGTAAAAATTAGATTTTTATATTTTGAATAGCGAAGTAAAAATTCAATTTTATTATATAGAACAACGAAGTAAAAATTCGATTTTTATATATTGAATAGCAAAGTAAAAATTCGATTTTTATATATTGAACAACGAAGTAAAAATTCGATTTTTATATATTGAACAACGAAGTAAAAATTCGATTTTTATATATTGAATAGCAAAGTAAAAAATTAGATTTTTATATATAGAATAGCGAAGTAAAAATTCGATTTTTATATTTTGAATAGCGAAGTAAAAATTCGATTTTTATATATAGAATAGCGAAGTAAAAATTCGATTTTTACATTTTGAATAGCGAAGTAAAAATTCGATTTTTATATTTTGAATAGCAAATTAAAAATTCGATTTTTATATATTGAACAACAAAGTAAAAATTCAATTTTTATATATGTAGTGGCTACGGTCAACGAAGGTGACAAAAAGGCGAAACGACGAAGACTTCTGCAAAAGAAGAGTCGAGATGGTTGGATAGCTATCGGTGAGAACTTCTCACTCTTCAATTTCTTTTTCTAGTTATATATATATACTAGGATGTAGACGGTGCTTAGTAGCACCCGACACAATCGTCCACAGACCATGGACTTGTTTGTTTGGTTGTGTAGTTGATTAGATTATTTGATTTGAATTGAATTGTTTGGTGAATTGAATGGATTTGATTGATGTGTGAATGGCGTGGGCCTTCACTAGACTGGGGATAAGGCTAGGCCTCGTCCCGTTTTTACTATCGTGTCGTTATGCCGCCGAAATTTTCTAAAAAAAAAAAAGTTAGAAAAATAAAAATATCATTTTATTGGGTAAATGAACTGAAGATTAATGTGTTGAAAGAAAATAAAATATTTATATAGTTAAAAATATTTTATCGTTAAAAATATAACTTTTTACATGAATGTGAATAAATAAATATCTATAAACAAATCGGCCGATTTGTTTATATACACTGATTTGACTGATATTGATTGGGTCGATAAATTTTACACATCGCCCAACTGCACAAATAAAATTTGTGTTTGATTGTTTGAAACCCCACACGGGTGTTGGGATGAAATTTGAAGTTCACTCATCCTGATTGATTAAATATGTCAATCGATTGATTGACAAGCTGTTATAAGCGTTAGATATCTATATTTGATGCCTATACAGTGTAGTGCACTTTGGATGATGGTCGATTATTTATCGTTGCTATTATATACATTTGTTGTATGGAATCCATATAATTAACTTTATATGGTAATTGATTGGGCCTCATTCCAATCGGAAAAATAAAGAATATTATAAAATAAAGGTTCATGTGTTGACCGTACTCATCCGTTGAGATTAGTCATGTGTTGAACGAAATATTTTAATAATAAAATTTACATCTTTATCAATATAAAATAAAGGTTCATGTGTTGACAGTACTCATCCGTTGAGATTAGTCATGTGTTAAACGAAACATTTTAATAAATAGAAATATTTTGAAATAGAAATATTTGAAATAGAATATTTGAAAATAGAAATATATGAAGCCATGTTGATTAGATTGACGCCATTTTGACGTGAACGATATTTATATCGATTTTATTCATTTTAAAATGAATATTGAAAAGTGATTTCGAAATCGAATATTTAGAATTGAATTTGAATCAAATAGAAAACCAATTTGAATTGAATTTGAGACGAATAGAAAACCAATTTGAATTGAATCGAATAGAAAACCAATTTGAATTGAATCGAATAGAAAAACAATTTGAATTGAATCGAATAGAAAACCAATTTGAATTGAATTTGAAACGAATATAAAACCAATTTGAAATGAATCGAATAGAAAACCAATTTGAATTGAATCGAATAGAAAACCAATTTTAATTGAATTTGAAAGGGATATAAAACCAATTTGAATTAAAACGAATATAAAACCAATTTGAATTGAATCGAATAGAAAACCAATTTGAATTGAATCGAATAGAAAACCAATTTGAATTGAATCGAATAGAAAACCAATTTGAATTGAATCGAATAGAAATCCAATTTGAATTGAATTTGAAACGAATATAAAACCAATTTGAATTGAATCGAATAGAAAACCAATTTGAATTGAATCGAATAGAAAACCAATTTGAATTGAATCGAATAGAAAACCAATTTGAATTGAATCGAATAGAAAAACAATTTGAATCGAATTGAATAGAAAACGAATTCGAATTGAATTGAAAACGAATTCGAATTGAATTGAAAACGAATTGAAATGAATTCAAAAATGAATTGAAATTTGAACTGAATAGCAATGAATTTTAAAACGAATTTATAAGAAAAAAAATTCGATTTTGATTTGAATTAAAATGGAAGTTGAAATGGTTTTTGAAACGAATTCAAAACTATTTATAAAATTCGTTATAAATAGAAATCGATGAAATATATATTATATATATTATATATATAATATAATGGCCTGAATAGAACGCGCCGCGCCGCAGTAGTTCGTGAATTTCGACCATTTATTTCAAATGGACATTACGGGAGATCCGACCGTCGGATTCTCCTGAAACCGGAACCATTGGGTTCGTATCGAAAAGAGCTTTCTAACGAATATTAGAAATTTGAAATCTAACGGTGGATTTGGAGTTACGTCCAAATCAAATTTGAAAGAGGTCGCTGTAAGTGCAGTTCGATGGCCGTTGATGGAAATCGACTGTACGTGCCTTGATAAAATTATTAAAAATAGTAATAATTAGTGTAAAATCATAAGAAATGATTTGGGAAAAATTGGGATGAAAAACTCCGTATTTGAAAAGATAAAAATAGATTTTTATCGAAATGAACTAGTTTTGAGGTTGGTTTTATCCTACATGAGTAATATCAAACTTTGATGCGAGGTTTTTGGGAAATTAAGCAATATTACAATATTGGTTTAAAGGGAATAAGAATATTAATTTCAAAGTATATTAAACAATTGTTATTCAAGTTAGAGTTGATGAAGTATAGTAATTGAGGTAGAGTTAGCCAAACAGAGTTATTCAGGAAAGTTTCTATTGCGTACGACTGCTAGCATAATTCGCAGGGCTGCAGATAGCCTATGGCGGTCGGATGTTTCCTGAGGGAATCAGGTGTAACCATTGTGATCGCTGCGATCTAGAGTAGAGCGAATGGAGTTAAGTCGAGTATTAGTTAATAGGAGTAACCAAGTCAAGTTTGTCGAGTTAAATAAGTCGAGTTAGTCAAGTTAGAGTTAATCAATCATAGTAAATCAGTTAAAGTTAGTCAAAAGGGGAATTTGGTTAAATATATTTTTAAAAGAGGTTGAGTTGTGCCAAGTACTGAATCAGAAAACTCATTGTGTTCACACTATTGTTATTTGATAGTTAAAACACCGACTATCAAACCAGACCAATACGATTGTTGGTTCGGAAAGTCCGGGATTGAATTATATTCGAAAACCATTCCGACCATCAAATACATGAAGAAGTTGATTGAAGACGGAGCAAGTGAAGACCGTGGATCTTCATAAGCGGAAGGACTACTTGTTGAATTTCTCTGGCCTGCAGCCAGAGTTATTTTGATTTGTGATTCTGTGGTGGTTGAAATCCACGGGTTGCAAGGACTTCTCGCTACTGATTCATGGGGTGATTCCTATATGAGATGCAGTAGGAGAGTACCTTCGGTTCATCCTGTTCCTGGATGACTTGTATGGACGGATGTCTGACAGAGTATTTCCAAAGGAATTACATGCGTTGATTTCTCCAAACGTACGATAGTTGACGGCGGAGAAATGGTTATTCTCTAGCCAGCTAGCTAGAGTATGTTTGTGGACGTCAATCAAGTGTGATCTGGCAGATCTGACGATGTGGCATTCAAAGTGAATGATGACCAGATGTTCTAGAGATAAAGTTCTAGCCTCAAGCCTCATCAACCGGGAAATGACAAAAATCGGGCAGGCAGCATGGCTATGTGGGTCGCTCCCATTAGGATGTATGATCACCTATCTAGAGAAATTCCTATTGCTTCTTTAATCTATATTCGATGCTGACCCTATTCGGGTGGCGGTTGCTGATCCCAACCGTCGGTGATATACATTCGGTACACTCAAGCGAAATGAGTGGTCGGTCATGTGAGGGCCGGGTTGCAAGACGTTCTTGTTGAACCCAGTGTATTCGCCTCTAGAGATAC
The DNA here is from genome assembly GCA_030737875.1 of Allium sativum. NCBI lineage: Eukaryota > Viridiplantae > Streptophyta > Magnoliopsida > Asparagales > Amaryllidaceae > Allium > Allium sativum. The sequence continues at coordinate 1,018,727,237 of CM060913.1, forward strand.
ACGTGCGGAAGGTGGACCCATACCTTGTCAAGTTGGAATCCAATATCCAATAAGCGCCCGCGGTTTTCGATTGTATACTATATATGTGGAGCGTGAGATGCAAGCGTTCCTCTAGATTATTATTTACTTGTATTTAGACATTATGATAATATCAGAGAAAGATATTGATTTCCAAAAATGGTTTGGTTATAGTAAGGTAAAAACCATCCGTGTTTATGTGTGGATTGGTCTTACTATTACCTTTGGTTTCTAAAGGATTTTGCAAAGTTAAATAAGTGTGTGTTCTGTGAATTTATCACTGAAAGTATTCCAGACTGACCCGGTGTATTTTGTTTTAAATCAAATGTGCTCGGGTCAGACCGAGTATGTTCGAGGTTAGGTTTCGCTTGGAGTTACAGGAGCTGGAAGCAGGCGGCTTCACCGCTAGTTATTCAAAGTTATTATTCCGCTGTGACTAATGTATGTGTACTCTGATGATTGGTATGTTTTATATAGTTCTTTGTATAAAGAGATTTGATATTTTATTTTTTCTGTTCCGCTGTGAGATTCTGATGTGTTCTTCTTCTTTCATCTATTCTAATACTTCTTTCTTTCTATCCTCACCCTCTAAATTCTTTCTCATGACAATCTGGGGGTTCGATACTTGGGTTTTTGGCAAGTGATACGGGTTTATGTATTGTTGTCGAGAACCCGATTGTCGTTCTTTTCCCCGGGTCGTTACAGTGGTATCAGAGCTATTGGTTTAATGATTAACCTTGGCTCTGTGGTGTGACTCAATAGAGATGGGGTCAGCAGTACCCTAGATTGAGTTGTGTATATATATACGAGAGAGCGTATTTGTATTTTGATACAAAATTATTTTTAAATTATTTTGCCCAATTTATTTTATAATAAAATAAAAGTTAAGAACTATTATAATATGGGCAAATGATTTGGATTTGTTAATGTTGATTGCAGGATATGTTTGGATGATGTTGTTGATTTCTAGAATATGAACTTGAAATAGATAGGTTTGGTTGAAAAACCAAAGATAAAATAAATAAGTTAAAGGAGAAAATAAATCCAAATTAAATAAATCAAAATGGATAATTATAGAGATGAATGGATTGTTAAGCCTTGGTTACAATTAAACCCCATGGGAATTGGATTATGTGTAGAATTTGTCAGGATGGATGATATGGATGTCTTGAATATAATTGATGTTGTTTGATGACTGATGAATTTATTTGAGTTGAGAAACAGGTGCTGAAGTGATCATTCAGCTGTAAAATCCATTCAAGAGAAAACTCTGGAGTTAATTGAATCCAGTTTGAGAATAGAGCTGCAAAATAATAAAGCAAGCTCGAATATAAATTATCGCTTATCGCATAATAACGCTCGCCAAAAGGTACGCTTACGAAAATATGAAATTTTGGATTTTGTTTGGATTTTGGGTTTGAATTTTTAATTTTCCGACCTTGAGAGTCGATGTATACATATTTCTTGATCCTGCGATATTGCAGATGTCCCTCCGTACAGGGGAGACTCTGCCGAAATTTTTCTAAAATTCAAGGAGTTAGAAAATTTTTGGAATTTTTTTTTTTAGAAAATTCTTTCCTTTGAAATAAATTGGTTTTAAAACCAATAGGGTCAGTTTGAAAATAAATTCGAGTTTTAAATTTTATTATTTTTGAAAAGACAATAATAGACGGCATTTCTTCTACCTTAGCAATTTCGAGGACGAAATTATTTTAAGGGGGAAGGAATGTAACGACCCGTATTTTTCTGCCAATTTAATTGGATTATTATAAATATTTTAATTATTTAAAATATTGGTTTGAGGTTGGATAATCGAATTTAACGAATATATTGTGAATATATTATTTAAAATAAATAATAAATATTATTTTAATTTCCAAAATATGGGAAATTGTCGAAATTGAAATATACTGTGATCCGACAGTTTAAATTGGTCAAATATTGTTTTTGGGGGAATTTTAGTGACAATTCGTTTTGAAAACGAAGACGAATATATATAGTTTATAATTTAATTAAATAACGAGCTGCAGCGGCGCGGCAGTTCGCGTTTTGGCGTTTTGAACTTCAATTGGTCGTACCGGGTTCAAAATAAGTCGGATTTCATCGAAACAAGAAACGTTGGGACCAGTTTGACAATATCTTCCCAACGGCAGAGAAAAATCCAGTTTTCGTCGTGTAGATTTTGTTTTATGTCCAAATCAAATTTTGGGAAAAGCAGCGCCAGAATTCCTTTTATATATATATAGCGCTGCAGTTATATAAAATAATGGTTTTTAAATATTTTAAACATCGAATTGGCTTGGAATTCAACCCGGGATATTTTTCCTTGGTAATATATCAAATTCTGGTCGTGTATGGCCAACTGCAATATTTTAATAATATTATATTGAAGTACTTTAAAATTGGGTTATTTTATTCAAAATTGGCCAGTTCAAAAGGGACATTTTTCAAACGACCTCTGTTTTCGACGAAACAAATTTTGTTGTGACCGTAACAGTAAATTATTGTCAGATTTTCAAACGGCGCGTCAATCGAGGTTATTCTGCGAGCGTGGCAAAATAAAATGTAAAATAAATCGATCAAATTGGACGTGTACAAACGCTATTTGAGCATACGAGCACGGAATTCGACGAAACAAGTTTCGTTAGGACCGTATCGTCAAATTATACGATGCCGTCCAGTTGCGACTCGAACGGGGTTCGTATGTGAGCGCAGCAGCGAATAAACGACGTTCGAAAACGCGATAGGCACGAAATAAAAATCGTCAGTCATTGTCAGACATCACATCGACTTAAAATAATATAAATTACAACTATATAAACCCCTTTCCATTAAACCCTAGCCTCCATTTCAGAATTCTTCATGTCATTTTGCAAAAAGACCCTCCATCGCAAATTTGTTTATATCTTTCAATCCATGATGATTTTGCTATGGCAACCAAAGGCAATGTTGTAGATCCAGTCAAGATCTACCTCCACGAAAAAATCCAGCACCAACGGTCGCCTGAAGTGGCGGGAAATCGCGATGAACAGCATAGAATTGTTTTCGTTATTGGCTGACATTCGAAAGTTTGGTTCGATTTGAGGTGAGGGGACCTTAGGGCTTTTGTAGAGGGAAGATCAGGCTCTCAAACGGTGGTGGTCTCGGGGTCTAACATCGACCGTGGTGGTCGTAAGGTGGAGATGAACTGAGATGCGCATTTTTGGGTGTTTTTGTAAAATGGGCGGGGGTTTTGGTGGATTTCCGGCGCCGTTGGCCACTGTTGGTGGCGGAGCTCTGGTGGAATGGATGCTGGGTGGCGAGGGCTGGCGATCGGTGGTGGTACGGCCTGGTACAACGGCCTGTGGTTGCGGAATTCAATGGATCAACGGATTTGGGACTGATTCAATTTCCGGCGCAGCTGAGTGGGGTTGGGTCTCGTCGCCGCTGGCGGGAGGGGCTGACGTCCAAGGGGTTCTGGCGGAGCACCCAGGTCGGAGTCTCGGCCATCACAGGAGGTGGGGTGATCAGAAAATGGATGGGAGGTGGGTTCGTGGTCATCGAAGAAGGAAGGATGTCGGGGTTCGTTTTTTTTCCCGTAGTGAAAACGCGTGAGGAGGAAAAAAGAAAACGCAGGGGGGATGATGACGTGGCAAGTCAAAGATAATTAATTAAGGTAATTAATTTAATTAAGGATTTAGTTTTATTTATAATCGTATGTTTATCCCAACTTTAAACAAGCATAACTTCTTCGTACGTTAACGAAATTTAACGAAACAAGATGCGTTGGGATCGCAGGGACGAGACCTACACGATGGCACTGAGTAGAAGTCAATCCGACGTAGTTGAAAATTCAGCTATTTTTGGACGAATGGTTCAAATTAAAAGCGACAAACGCGTCAACCGCCAACCAAATAATCTGGTGAGTTAATTCTCACACCTTCTGGAATACTGTGATGTGGTAAAGTCACGGTAAATTATATTTTGCGGTTAACAGTTTAAATTGGCTGATTGGATGCGATGGATGCAAATTGGTTGCTATTGTTGATAGATTGCAGTTATTTTTAATCCATCAATTATTTAATTCATATATTTTTATCGACTGACATCTGTGATGCAGAGAAGGACAGGTTGGAGGGATCCAACCGGATTCCTCAAATTTACTGTATTTTTGTTTTTGTTGTGCATATATATGGATTGTTCACATCATCTGACACCAAAACTATTTGAATGTTGATAGTTGAATATACAACCATCGTTGTTGTGTTTAAAGTCAATTGTTTGGGTTGACTGAGTAGATGGGCAGTAATGGTCCAGTCGTAGGGTTTTAACGTTGTTCTACCGTCAGAGAAATTGATGGGGTTTCAAGGTTATAATTTATTTATAACCGAATTAAAGTTATTTAATTATTGTATACGAGTATTTAAATTGGAAATTTAAATTAAATAGACTATATCAAGTTATTAAGAAAATTTAGTAGAATGGTTTACATCAGTTGAGAAGCAGAAATCAAGAATTTTCCACGAATGGATAAAAAGGGAAATTTATTGTTTCCGAACAAATAAAAATGTGACTTAAATTAATTAAGTTAATTAATTAATTTAAGAAAGGGGAAATGGCAATTGGAATTTCAGTTAATAGTTAACTGATGTGTGGTTTGGTAAATTCACCGTTTCGACAAAGGAATAAACTATGAGGTAAATAAGCGTTAAAGTATAACAAAGGGTGTGGATATTAGTTAATCTCCGATTAACTATTTTCTAAAAAAAATAATTGAATTGGTTATTGTTAATAACCCTCAGTAAGCTTGGAAAAGTGATGATAAATCCTATTTTTGGGTTAAGATTAAAGTTAACTATATTTTTATATAGTAGAGGTCAAAGCAAACTATTCTTTAATTTAAAATGATTTAAAGTAGTGAATTTAATATAATGTCAACAAGGATTTTATTAAATGGACTTGTAAACACAAGTTCGAACAAGATTTGATAAAAGGTGATTTAAATTAACAAGTGGTCGACCGACGAGGGAGTTTAGCCAAAGTGGCGATGAAGGTTTATTATAAAATGTCCAAGTAGATGGAATCAAATCATTTGACGAGAGATTTACATCATAAGTAAAAGGGTTAAAGTGAAAGAATACTTGAAGATTAAGTGATGTTTTAAGGAATGTTTACTTAAATAAAGTAATTAAGTAAAGACCTTAACGAGGATTTCGAATAAAAGATGGGTTTTAAACACCAGATTGAAATCCAAAAAGGGAATCAAAGGGGAAATGTGATTGTGTCATTAGTGGTTAAAACTAATATTATTCTGAGGTGAGAAGGTTGTCGACTAAGGTCTGAGAGGTAACTAAAATACCCCAACTTGGTTGGCATCCCTATTATCAAGAAATAGTATTAGTTGGGAATGAGTGAAGCGTTGAGATTGGTTTTATCCTACATGAGGAATATCAAACTTTGATGCGAGGTTTTTGGGAAATTAAGCAATATTACAATATTGGTTTAAAGGGAATAAGAATATTAATTTCAAAGTATATTAAACAATTGTTATTCAAGTTAGAGTTGATGAAGTATAGTAATTGAGGTAGAGTTAGCCAAACAGAGTTATTCAGGAAAGTTTCTATTGCGTACGACTGCTAGCGTAATTCGCAGGGCTGCAGATAGCCTATGGCGGTCGGATGTTTCCTGAGGGAATCAGGTGTAACCATTGTGATCGCTGCGATCTAGAGTAGAGCGAATGGAGTTAAGTCGAGTATTAGTTAATAGGAGTAACCAAGTCAAGTTTGTCGAGTTAGTCAAGTTAGAGTTAATCAATCATAGTAAATCAGTTAAAGTTAGTCAAAAGGGGAATTTGGTTAAATATATTTTTAAAAGAGGTCGAGTTGTGCCAAGTACTGAATCAGAAAACTCATTGTGTTCACACTATTGTTATTTGATAGTTAAAACACCGACTATCAAACCAGACCAATACGATTGTTGGTTCGGAAAGTCCGGGATTGAATTATATTCGAAAACCATTCCGACCATCAAATACGTGAAGACGTCGATTGAAGACGGAGCAAGTGAAGACCGTGGATCTTCATAAGCGGAAGGACTACTTGTTGAATTTCTCTGGCCTGCAGCCAGAGTTATTTTGATTTGTGATTCTGTCGTGGTTGAAATCCACGGGTTGCAAGGACTTCTTGCTACTGATTCATGGGGTGATTCCTATATGAGATGCAGTAGGAGAGTACCTTCGGTTCATCCTGTTCCTGGATGACTTGTATGGACGGATGTCTGACAGAGTATTTCCAAAGGAATTACATGCGTTGATTTCTCCAAACGTACGATAGTTGACGGCGGAGAAATGGTTATTCTCTAGCCAGCTAGCTAGAGTATGTTTGTGGACGTCAATCAAGTGTGATCTGGCGGATCTGACGATGTGGCATTCAAAGTGAATGATGACCAGATGTTCTAGAGATAAAGTTCTAGCCTCAAGCCTCATCAACCGGGAAATGACAAAAATCGGGCAGGCAGCATGGCTATGTGGGTCGCTCCCATTAGGATGTATGATCACCTATCTAGAGAAATTCCTATTGCTTCTTTAATCTATATTCGATGCTGACCCTATTCGGGTGGCGGTTGCTGATCCCAACCGTCGTTGATATCCATTCGATACACTCAAGCGAAATGAGTGGTCGGTCATGTGAGGGCCGGGTTGCAAGACGTTCTTGTTGAACCCAGTGTATTCTCCTCTAGAGATACACGTGCGGAAGGTGGACCCATACCTTGTCAAGTTGGAATCCAATATCCAATAAGCGCCCGCGGTTTTCGATTGTATACTATATATGTGGAGCGTGAGATGCAAGCATTCCTCTAGATTATTATTTACTTGTATTTAGACATTATGATAATATCAGAGAAAGATATTGATTTCCAAAAATGGTTTGGTTATAGTAAGGTATAAACCATCCGTGTTTATGTGTGGATTGGTCTTACTATTACCTTTTGGTTTCGAAAGGATTTTGCAAAGTTAAACAAGTGTGTGTTCTGTGAATTTATCACTGAAAGTATTCCAGACTGACCTGGTGTATTTTGTTTTAAATCAAATGTGCTCGGGTCAGACCGAGTATGTTCCAGGTTAGGTTTCGCTTGGAGTTACAGGAGCTGGAAGCAGGCGGCTTCACCGCTAGTTATTCAAAGTTATTATTCCGCTGTGACTAATGTATGTGTACTCTGATGATTGGTATGTTTTATATAGTTCTTTGTATAAAGAGATTTGATATTTTATTTTTTCTGTTCCGCTGTGAGATTCTGATGTGTTCTTTTTCTTTCATCTATTTTAATACTTCTTTCTTTCTATCCTCACCCTCTAAATTCTTTCTCATGACAATCTGGGGGTTCGATACTTGGGTTTTTGGCAAGTGATACGGGTTTATGTATTGTTGTCGAGAACCCGATTGTCGTTCTTTTCCCCGGGTCGTTACAGTGGTATCAGAGCTATTGGTTTAATGATTAACCTTAGCTCTGTGGTGTGACTCAATAGAGATGGGGTCAGCAGTACCCTAGATTGAGTTGTGTATATATATACGAGAGAGCGTATTTGTATTTTGATACAAAATTATTTTTAAATTATTTTGCCCAATTTATTTTATAATAAAATAAAAGTTAAGAATTATTATAATATGGGCAAATGATTTGGATTTGTTAATGTTGATTGCAGGATATGTTTGGATGATGTTGTTGATTTCTAGAATATGAACTTGAAATAGATAGGTTTGGTTGAAAAACCAAAGATAAAAATAAATAAGTTAAAGGAGAAAATAAATCCAAATTAAATAAATCAAAATGGATAATTATAGAGATGAATGGATTGTTAAGCCTTGGTTACAATTAAACCCCATGGGAATTGGATTATGTGTAGAATTTGTCAGGATGGATGATATGGATGTCTTGAATATAATTGATGTTGTTTGATGACTGATGAATTTATTTGAGTTGAGAAACAGGTGCTGAAGTGATCATTCAGCTGTAAAATCCATTCAAGAGAAAACTCTGGAGTTAATTGAATCCAGTTTGAGAATAGAGCTGCAAAATAATAAAGCAAGCTCGAATATAAATTATCGCTTATCGCATAATAACGCTCGCCAAAAGGTACGCTTACGAAAATATGAAATTTTGGATTTTGTTTGGATTTGGGTTTGAATTTTTAATTTTCCGACCTTGAGAGTCGATGTATACATATTTCTTGATCCTGCGATATTGCAGATGTCCCTCCATACAGGGGAGACTCTGCCGAAATTTTTCTAAAATTCAAGGAGTTAGAAAATTTTTGGAATTTTTTTTTTTTAGAAAATTCTTTCCTTTGAAATAAATTGGTTTTAAAACCAATAGGGTCAGTTTGAAAATAAATTCGAGTTTTAAATTTTATTATTTTTGAAAAGACAATAATAGACGGCATTTCTTCTACCTTAGCAATTTCGAGGACGAAATTATTTTAAGGGGGAAGGAATGTAACGACCCGTATTTTTCTGCCAATTTAATTGGATTATTATAAATATTTTAATTATTTAAAATATTGGTTTGAGGTTGGATAATCGAATTTAACGAATATATTGTGAATATATTATTTAAAATAAATAATAAATATTATTTTAATTTCCAAAATATGGGAAATTGTCGAAATTGAAATATACTGTGATCCGACAGTTTAAAGTGGTCAAATATTGTTTTTGGGGGAATTTTAGTGACAATTCGTTTTGAAAACGAAGACGAATATATATAGTTTATAATTTAATTAAATAACGAGCTGCAGCGGCGCGGCAGTTCGCGTTTTGGCGTTTTGAACTTCAATTGGTCGTACCGGGTTCAAAATAAGTCGGATTTCATCGAAACAAGAAACGTTGGGACCAGTTTGACAATATCTTCCCAACGGCAGAGAAAAATCCAGTTTTCGTCCTGTAGATTTTGTTTTATGTCCAAATCAAATTTTGGGAAAAGCAGCGCCAGAATTCCTTTTATATATATATAGCGCTGCAGTTATATAAAATAATGGTTTTTAAATATTTTAAACATCGAATTGGCTTGGAATTCAACCCGGGATATTTTTCCTTGGTAATATATAAAATTCTGGTCGTGTATGGCCAACTGCAATATTTTAATAATATTATATTGAAGTACTTTAAAATTGGGTTATTTTATTCAAAATTGGCCAGTTCAAAAGGGACATTTTTCAAACGACCTCTGTTTTCGACGAAACAAATTTTGTTGTGACCGTAACAATAAATTATTGTCAGATTTTCAAACGGCGCGTCAATCGAGGTTATTCTGTGAGCGTGGCAAAATAAAATGTAAGATAAATCGATCAAATTGGACGTGTACAAACGCTATTTGAGCATACGAGCACGGAATTCGACGAAACAAGTTTCGTTAGGACCGTATCGTCAAATTATACGATGCCGTCCAGTTGCGACTCGAACGGGGTTCGTATGTGAGCGCAGCAGCGAATAAACGACGTTCGAAAACGCGATAGGCACGAAATAAAAATCGTCAGTCATTTTCAGACATCACATCGACTTAAAATAATATAAATTACAACTATATAAACCCCTTTCCATCAAACCCTAGCCTCCATTTCAGAATTCTTCATGTCATTTTGCAAAAAGACCCTCCATCGCAAATTTGTTTATATCTTTCAATCCATGATGATTTTGCTATGGCAACCAAAGGCAATGTTGTAGATCCAGTCAAGATCTACCTCCACGAAAAAATCCAGCACCAACGGTCGCCTGAAGTGGCGGGAAATCGCGATGAACAGCAAAGAATTGTTTTCGTTATTGGCTGAAATTCGAAAGTTTGGTTTGATTTGAGGTGAGGGGACCTTAGGGCTTTTGTAGAGGGAAGATCAGGCTCTCAAACGGTGGTGGTCTCGGGGTCTAACATCGACCGTGGTGGTCGTAAGGTGGAGATGAACTGAGATGCGCATTTTTGGGTGTTTTTGTAAAATGGGCGGGGGTTTTGGTGGATTTCCGGCGCCGTTGGCCACTGTTGGTGGCGGAGCTCTGGTGGAATGGATGCTGGGTGGCGAGGGCTGGCGATCGGTGGTGGTACGGCCTGGTACAACGGCCTGTGGTTGCGGAATTCAATGGATCAACGGATTTGGGGCTGATTCAATTTCCGGCGCGGCTGAGTGGGGTTGGGTCTCGTCGCCGCTGGCGGGAGGGGCTGACGTCCAAGGGGTTCTAGCGGAGCACCCAGGTCGGAGTCTCGGTCCTCACAGGAGGTGGGGTGATCAGAAAATGGATGGGAGGTGGGTTCGTGGTCATCGAAGAAGGAAGGATGTCGGGGTTCGTTTTTTTTCCCGTAGTGAAAACGCGTGAGGAGGAAAAAAGAAAACGCAGGGGGGATGATGACGTGGCAAGTCAAAGATAATTAATTAAGGTAATTAATTTAATTAAGGATTTAGTTTTATTTATAATCGTATGTTTATCCCAACTTTAAACAAGCATAACTTCTTCGTACGTTAACGAAATTTAACGAAACAAGATGTGTTGGGATCGCAGGGACGAGACCTACCCGATGGCACTGAGTAGAAGTCAATCCGACGTAGTTGAAAATTCAGCTATTTTTGGACGAATGGTTCAAATTAAAAGCGACAAACGCGTCAACCGCCAACCAAATAATCTGGTGAGTTAATTCTCACACCTTCTGGAATACTGTGATGTGGTAAAGTCACGGTAAATTATATTTTGCGGTTAACAGTTTAAATTGGCTGATTGGATGCGATGGATGCAAATTGGTTGCTATTGTTGATAGATTGCAGTTATTTTTAATCCATCAATTATTTAATTCATATATTTTTATCGACTGACATCTGTGATGCAGAGAAGGACAGGTTGGAGGGATCCAACCGGATTCCTCAAATTTACTGTATTTTTGTTTTTGTTGTGCATATATATGGATTGTTCACATCATCTGACACCAAAACTATTTGAATGTTGATAGTTGAATATACAACCATCGTTGTTGTGGTTAAAGTCAATTGTTTGGGTTGACTGAGTAGATGGGCAGTAATGGTCCAGTCGTAGGGTTTTAACGTTGTTCTACCGTTAGAGAAATTGATGGGGTTTCAAGGTTATAATTTATTTATAACCGAATTAAAGTTATTTAATTATTGTATACGAGTATTTAAATTGGAAATTTAAATTAAATAGACTATATCAAGTTATTAAGAAAATTTAGTAGAATGGTTTACATCAGTTGAGAAGCAGAAATCAAGAATTTTCCACGAATGGGTAAAAAGGGAAATTTATTGTTTCCAAACAAATAAAAATGTGACTTAAATTAATTAAGTTAATTAATTAATTTAAGAAAGGGGAAATGGCAATTGGAATTTCAGTTAATAGTTAACTGATGTGTGGTTTGGTAAATTCACCGTTTCGACAAAGGAATAAACTATGAGGTAAATAAGCGTTAAAGTATAAAAAAGGGTGTGGATATTAGTTAATCTCCGATTAACTATTTTCTAAAAAAAATAATTGAATTGGTTATTGTTAATAACCCTAAGTAAGCTTGGAAAAGTGATGATAAATCCTATTTTTGGGTTAAGATTAAAGTTAACTATATTTTTATATAGTAGAGGTCAAAGCAAACTATTCTTTAATTTAAAATGATTTAAAGTAGTGAATTTAATATAATGTCAACAAGGATTTTATTAAATGGACTTGTAAACACAAGTTCGAACAAGTTTTGATAAAAGGTGATTTAAATTAACAAGTGGTCGACCGACGAGGGAGTTTAGCCAAAGTGGCGATGAAGGTTTATTATAAAATGTCCAAGTAGATGGAATCGAATCATTTGACGAGAGATTTACATCATAAGTAAAAGGGTTAAAGTGAAAGAATACTTGAAGATTAAGTGATGTTTTAAGGAATGTTTACTTAAATAAAGTAATTAAGTAAAGACCTTAACGAGGATTTCGAATAAAAGATGGGTTTTAAACACCAGATTGAAATCCAAAAAGGGAATCAAAGGGGAAATGTGATTGTGTCATTAGTGGTTAAAACTAATATTATTCTGAGGTGAGAAGGTTGTCGACTAAGGTCTGAGAGGTAACTAAAATACCCCAACTTGGTTGGCATCCCTATTATCAAGAAATAGTATTAGTTGGGAATGAGTGAAGCGTTGAGATTGGTTTTATCCTACATGAGGAATATCAAACTTTGATGCGAGGTTTTTGGGAAATTAAGCAATATTACAATATTGGTTTAAAGGGAATAAGAATATTAATTTCAAAGTATATTAAACAATTGTTATTCAAGTTAGAGTTGATGAAGTATAGTAATTGAGGTAGAGTTAGCCAAACAGAGTTATTCAGGAAAGTTTCTATTGCGTACGACCGCTAGCGTAATTCGCAGGGCTGCAGATAGCCTATGGCGGTCGGATGTTTCCTGAGGGAATCAGGTGTAACCATTGTGATCGCTGCGATCTAGATTAGAGCGAATGGAGTTAAGTCGAGTATTAGTTAATAGGAGTAACCAAGTCAAGTTTGTCGAGTTAGAGTTAATCAATCATAGTAAATCAGTTAAAGTTAGTCAAAAGGGGAATTTGGTTAAATATATTTTTAAAAGAGGTCGAGTTGTGCCAAGTACTGAATCAGAAAACTCATTGTGTTCACACTATTGTTATTTGATAGTTAAAACACCGACTATCAAACCAGACCAATACGATTGTTGGTTCGGAAAGTCCGGGATTGAATTATATTCGAAAACCATTCCGACCATCAAATACGTGAAGACGTCGATTGAAGACGGAGCAAGTGAAGACCATGGATCTTCATAAGCGGAAGGACTACTTGTTGAATTTCTCTGGCCTGCAGCCAGAGTTATTTTGATTTGTGATTCTGTCGTGGTTGAAATCCACGGGTTGCAAGGACTTCTCGCTACTGATTCATGGGGTGATTCCTATATGAGATGCAGTAGGAGAGTACCTTCGGTTCATCCTGTTCCTGGATGACTTGTATGGACGGATGTCTGACAGAGTATTTCCAAAGGAATTACATGCGTTGATTTCTCCAAACGTACGATAGTTGACGGCGGAGAAATGGTTATTCTCTAGCCAGCTAGCTAGAGTATGTTTGTGGACGTCAATCAAGTGTGATCTGGCGGATCTGACGATGTGGCATTCAAAGTGAATGATGACCAGATGTTCTAGAGATAAAGTTCTAGCCTCAAGCCTCATCAACCGGGAAATGACAAAAATCGGGCAGGCAGCATGGCTATGTGGGTCGCTCCCATTAGGATGTATGATCACCTATCTAGAGAAATTCCTATTGCTTCTTTAATCTATATTCGATGCTGACCCTATTCGGGTGGCGGTTGCTGATCCCAACCGTCGGTGATATCCATTCGATACACTCAAGCGAAATGAGTGGTCGGTCATGTGAGGGCCGGGTTGCAAGACGTTCTTGTTGAACCCAGTGTATTCGCCTCTAGAGATACACGTGCGGAAGGTGGACCCATACCTTGTCAAGTTGGAATCCAATATCCAATAAGCGCCCGCGGTTTTCGATTGTATACTATATATGTGGAGCGTGAGATGCAAGCATTCCTCTAGATTATTATTTACTTGTATTTAGACATTATGATAATATCAGAGAAAGATATTGATTTCCAAAAATGGTTTGGTTATAGTAAGGTAAAAACCATCCGTGTTTATGTGTGGATTGGTCTTACTATTACCTTTTGGTTTCGAAAGGATTTTGCAAAGTTAAACAAGTGTGTGTTCTGTGAATTTATCACTGAAAGTATTCCAGACTGACCCGATGTATTTTGTTTTAAATCAAATGTGCTCGGGTCAGACCGAGTATGTTCCAGGTTAGGTTTCGCTTGGAGTTACAGGAGCTGGAAGCAGGCGGCTTCACCGCTAGTTATTCAAAGTTATTATTCCGCTGTGACTAATGTATGTGTACTCTGATGATTGGTATGTTTTATATAGTTCTTTGTATAAAGAGATTTGATATTTTATTTTTTCTGTTCCGCTGTGAGATTCTGATGTGTTCTTCTTCTTTCATCTATTCCAATACTTCTTTCTTTCTATCCTCACCCTCTAAATTCTTTCTCATGACAATCTAGGGGTTCGATACTTGGGTTTTTGGCAAGTGATACGGGTTTATGTATTGTTGTCGAGAACCCGATTGTCGTTCTTTTCCCCGGGTCGTTACAAGCCCTTACTTCCAACAATTAGCCCAATTTTTTAACTACTATAAAGGGTTGGTTTTTGCATCACCCAATCCATACAATTCATCATCATTCATATTTGTCGATTTACCCGTACTTTGCTTAAACTACCCCTTCTTCTCTTAATATTTCAAAACAGCGCTTCTTTTTAATCCTCCCCCTAATTCTCTAAATAGCCCTTACTTCCAACAATTACCCCTATTTTTGGACTACTATGAAGGGTTGGTTTTTGCAACACCCAATCGAAGTGGTTGATCATCTTTCATATTTATCGATCTGCCCCTACTATGCTTAAATTACCCCTACTTCTCTTAATACTTCAAAACAGCCCTTCTTTTTAATCCTCCCCCGAATTTTCTAAATATCCCTTACTTCCAACAATTACCCCTATTTTTTAACTACGGTGAAGGGTTGGTTTTTACAGCAGCCAATCGCAATGATTCGTCATCTTTCATATTTGTAACTACCGTGTAGGGTTGGTTTTTGCAACGCCTAATCTAAATGATTCATCGTCTTTCATATTTCTCGATCTGCCCCTACTTTGCTTAAATTACCCCTATTTCTCTTAATATTCAAAACTATCCTTCTTTTTAATCATAACCCTAATTCTCTACATAGCCCTTACTTCCAACAGTTACCCCTATTTTTAACTACCCTCTGCTTTTATTATTGTTTTCCTTTATACATTTCTTTATTCATTTTTTTACATCATTCATTTCTTTCATTGTAAACCAATGATCATTCTAACTCTGTGAAGGGTTGGGTTTTGCAGCACCTAATCCAAACGATTCATCTTTCATATTTGTTGATCTACCCATACTATGCTTAAACTACCCCCGTACTTTTATTATTGTTTTCCTTTATTCACATTTTTTTTGCATTACTCATTTCTTTCCTTGTAAGCCAATTATCATTCTACTTCTGTGAAGGGCTGATTTTTGCAGCACTTAATCCGAACGATTCATCATCTTTCATATTTGTCGATCTACCCCTACTGTGCTTAAACTACCCCTACTTCTCTTAATACTTCAAACAGCCCTTTGTTTTAATCCTACCCCTAGTTATATATATAGCCCCTACTTCCAACAATTACCCCCTATTTTTTAACTAATGTGAAGGGTTGGTTTTTGCAGCACACAATCCGAATGATTCATCACCCTTCATATTTGTCGATCTACCCCTACTGTGCTTAAACTACCCCTACTTCTCTTAATACTTCAAACAGCCCTTTGTTTTAATCCTACCCCTAGTTATATATATAGCCCCTACTTCCAACAATTACTCCTATTTTTTAACTACTGTGAAGGGTTGGTTTTTGCACCACCCAATCCAAATGATTCATCATCTTTCACATTTGTCGATCTACCTCTACTTCGCTAAAACTACCCCTACTTCTCTTAATACTTTAAAACAACCCTTCTTTTTAATCCTCCCCCTAATTCTCTAAATATCCCTTACTTCCAACAATTACCCCTATTTTTTAACTATGTTGAAGAGTTGGTTTTTGCAACACCCAATACCAATGATTAATCATCTTTAATATTTGTGGATCGACCCCTACTATGCTTAAACTACCCTTACTTCTCTTAATACTTCAGAACAGCTCTTCTTTTTAATCCTACCTCTAATTCTCTAAATAGCCCTTACTTCCAATAGTTACCCCTATTTTTTAACTACTGTGAAGGGTTGGATTTTGCAGCAACCAATCCAAATGATTCATCATCTTTCATATTTCTCGATCTACCCCTACTTTGATTAAACTACCCCTTCTTCTCTTAATACTTCAAAACTACCCTTCTTATTAATCTTACCCCTAATTCTCTAAATAGCCCTTACTTCCAACAGTTACCCCTATTTTTTAACTACTATGAAGGGTTGGTTTTTGCAGTGCCCAATCCCAATGATTCATCATCTTTCATATTTGTCGATCTACCACTACTATGCTTAAACTTCCCCTACATCTCTTAATACTTCAAAACAGACCTTCTTTTTAATCCTACCCCCAATTCTCAAAATAGCCCTTACTTCCAACAATTATCCCTATTTTTTAACTACTGTGAAGGGTTGGTTTTTCCAGCATCCAATCCAAATGATTCATCATCCTTCATATTTGTCGATCTACCCCTACTATGCTTAAACTACCCCTACTTCTCTTAATACTTCAAAACCACGCTTCTTTTTAGTCCTACCCCTACTTCTCTATATAGCCCATACTTCCAACAATTACCCCTATTTTTTAACTATTGTGAAGGGTTGGTTTTTGCAGCACCCAATCCAAATGATTCATCATCTTTCATATTTTTCGATATACCCCTACTATGCTTAAACTACCCCCTACTTTTATTATTGCTTTCCTTTATTCATTTTTTTTGCATTATTCATTTCTTTGTAAACTAGTTATCATTATACTTCTATGAAGGGTTGGTTTTTGCAGCACCCAATCCAAATGATTCATCATCTTTTTTTATTGTCGATCTACCCTACTATGCTTAAACTACCCCTATTTCTCTTAATACTTCAAAACAAACCTTCTTTTTAATCCTACCCTTATTTCTCTTAATTCTTAAACTACAGTGAAGTGTTGGTTTTTGTAGCACCTAGTCCAAATGATTCGCCATTCTTCATATTTGTCGATCTACCCCTACTATGCTAAAACTACCCCTTCTTCCCTTAGTACTTCAAAATAGCCATTCTTTTTAATCCTGCCCCTAATTCTCTAAATAGACCTTACTTCCAACAATTACCCCTATTTTTTGACTACCACGAAGGGTTGGTTTTTTTAGCACCCATATCCAACTGGTTCGTAATCTTTCATATTTGTCGATCTACCTCTACTATGCTTAAACTACCACTACTTCTCTTAATACTACAAAACAACCCTTCTTTGTAATCCTACCCCTAATTCTCTAAATAGCCCTTACTTCAAATAATTACCCCTATTTTTTAACTACTGTGAAGGGTTGGTATTTGCAGCACCTAATCCAAATGATTCATCAACTTTCATGTTGGTCGATCTATCCCTACTATGCTTAAACTACCCTTACTTTTATTATTGTTTTCCTTTATTCATTTCATTATTCATTTTTTTTTGCATTATTCATTTCTTTGTAAACCAATTATCATTCTACTTCTGTGAAGGGTTGGTTTTTGCAGCACCCAATCTAAATGATTCATCATCTTTCATATTTGTCGATCTACCCCTACTATGCTTAAACTACCCCTACTTCTCTGAATGCTTCAAAACAACTCTTCTTTTTAATCCTACCCCTAATTCTACAAATAGCCCTAACTTCCAATAATTACCCCTATTTTTTAACTACTGTGTAGGGTTGGTTTTTCCAGTATCCAATCCAAATGATTCATCATCCTTCATATTTGTCGATCTACCCCTACTATGCTTAAACTAAACCTACTTCTCTTAATACTTCAAAACAACCCTTCTTTGTAATCCTACCCCTAATTCTCTAAATAGCCCTTACTTCCAACAATTACCCCTATTTTTTAACTACTGTGAAGTTTTGGATTTTGCAGCACCCAATTCAAATGATTCACCATCTTTCATATTTGTCGAACTACCCCTACTATGCTTAAACTACCCTTACTTCTCTTCATACATCAAAACACCCCTTCTTTTTAATCCTACCCATAATTCTCTAAGTAGCCCTTGCTTACCCCTATTTTTTTAACAACTGTGAAGGGTTGTATTTTGCAACACCCAATCCAAACAATTCATCATCTTTCATATTTTTCGATCTACCCCTACTTTGCATAAACTACCCGCCTACTTTTATTATTGTTTTCCTTTATTCATTTCTTTATTATTATTTTTACGTTATTCATTTCTTTGTAAACCAATTATCATTCTACTTCTATGAAGGGTTGATTTTTGCAGCACACAACCCCAATGATTCATCATCTTTAATATTTGTCGATCTACCCCTACTATGCTTAAACTACCCTTGCTTCTCTTAATCAAAACAACCCTGCTTTTTAATCCAACCCGTAATTCTCTAAATAGCCCTTACTTCCAACAAATACCCTCATTTTTTAACTACCGTGAAGGGTTAGTTTTTGGAGCCCCCAATCCAAAAGATTCATCATATTTCATATTTGCCAATCTTACCCTACTATGCTTAAACTACCCCTACTTCTCTTAATACTTCAAAACAATCCTTTTTTTTAATCCTACCCCTAATTATCTAAATATCCATTACTTCCAACAATTGGCCCTATTTTTAAAAACTGTGAAGGGTTGGATTTTGCAGCACCTAATCCGAATGATTCATCATCTGTCATATTTGTCGATCTACCCCTGCTTTGCTTAAACTACCCCTACTTCTCTTAATACTTCAAAAGATCCCTTATTTTTAATCATACCCCTAATTCTATAAATATCCATTACTTCCAACAATTTCCCCTATTTTTTAACTACAGTGAGGGTTGGTTTTTGCATCACCCAATCCAAATGATTCATCATCTTTCATATTTGTCGATCTACCTCTACTGTGCCTAAACTATCCTACTTCTCATAATACGTAAAAACAACCCTTCTTTTTAATCCTACCCCTAATTTTCTAAATAGCCCTTACTTCCAACAATTACCCTTATTTTTTAACAACTGTGAATGGTTTGTTTTTCCAGCATCAAATCCAAATGATTCATCATCATTCATATTTGTCGATCTACCCCTACAATGCTTAAACTATCCCTACTTCTCTTAATACTTCAAAACAACCCTTATTTTTAATCCTACAGCTAAATCTCTAAATATCCCTTACTTCCCACAGTTACCCCTATTTTTCAACTACTTCGAAGGGTTGGTTTTCGCAGCACCCAGTCCAAATGATTCATCATCTTTAATATTTGTCGAACTACCCCTATTATGCTTAAACTACCCCTACTTCTCTTGTGAAGGTTTGGTTTTTCAACAACTCTTCTTTTTAATCCTACACCAAATTCTCTAAATAGCCCTTACTTCCAACAATTACCCCTATTTTTTAACTATTGTGAAGGTTTGGTTTTTGCAACACCCAATCCAAACGATTCATCATCTTTCATATTTGTCGATATACCCCTACTATGCTTAAACTACCCCCTACTTTTATTATTGTATTACTTTATTCATTTTTTTCATATTATTCCTTTCTTTGTAAACAAGTTATCATTCTACTTCAACGAAGGGTTGGTTTTTGTAGCACCCAATCCAAACGATTCATCATCTTTCATATTTGTCGATCTACCCCTACTATGCTTAAACTACCCCTACTTCTCTTAATACTTCTAACAATTGCCCCTATTTTTTAACAACTGTGAAGGGTTGGTTTTTGCAGCAACTAATCCAAATGATTCATCATATTTCATATTTGTCGATCTACCCCCTACTTTGCTTAAACTACCCCTACTTCTACTAATACTTCAAAATATCCCTTCTTTTTAATCCTACCCCTAATTCTCTAAATAGCCCTTACTTCCAACAATTGCCCCTATTTTTTAACTACTATAAAGGGTTGGTTTTGCAGCACCCAATCCGAATGGTTCATCGTCTTTCATATTTGTTGATCTACCCCTACTATGCTTAAACTACCCCTACTTCTCTTAATACTTTAAATCAGCCATTATTTTTTAAATCCTAACCTAATTCTCTAAATAGCCCTTACTTCCAACAATTACCCGTACGTTTTAAATACTGTGAAAAGTTTGATTTTGTAGCACCCAATCCAAATGATTCATCGTCCTTCATATTTGTCGATCTGCCCCTACTATACTTGAACTTCCCCTACTTCTCTTAGTATCTAAAAACATCCCTCCCTTTTAATCCAACCCCTAATTCTCTAAATAGCACTTACTTCCAACAATTACCCCTATTTTTTAACTACTGTGATGGATTGCTTTTTGCAGCACCCAATCCAAATGATTCATCATCTTTCATATTTGTCGATCTAGCCCTACTATTCTTAAACTACCACTACTTCTCTTAATACATCAAAACGACCCTTCTTTTTAATCCTACCCCAAATTCTCTATATAGCCCTTACTTCCAACAAATTCCATAATTTTTTAACTACTGTGAAGGGTTGGTTTTTGCAGCGCCTAATCCCAATGATTCATCATCTTTCATATTTGTCGATCTACCCCTACTATGCTTAAACTACCCCCGTACTTTTAGTATTGTTTTCCTTTATTCATTCATTTATTCATTTTTTTGCATTATTCATTCTTTGTAAACAATTATCATTCTACTTCTGTGAAGGGTTGGTTTTTGCATCACCCAATATAAATGATTCATCATCTTTCATATTTGTCGATCTACCCATACTATGCTTAAACTACCCCCACTTCTCTTAATACTTCAAAATAGCCCGTCTTTTTAATCCTACCCCTAATTCTCAAAATATCCCTTACTTCCAACAATTACCCCTATTTTTTTAACTATGTGAAGCGTTGGTTTTAATCCAAATGATTCATCATCTTTCATATTTGTCGAACTAACCCTACTATGCTTAAACTACCCGTACATCTCTTAATAATTCAAAATAGCCCTTCTTTTTAATCCTAACCCTAATTCCTAAATAACCCTTACTTCCATTAACTACCCCTGTTTTTTAACTATAGTGAAGGGTTTGTTTTTGTAGCACCCAATCCAAACGATTTATCATCTTTCATATTTGACGATCTACCCCTACTATGCTTAAACTACCCCCTACTTTTATTATTGTTTTCATTTATTCATTTCTTTATTCATTTTTTTTGCACTATTCATTTCTTTGTAAACCAATTATCATTCAACTTCTATGATGGGTTGATTTTTTCATCGTCCAATCCAAATGATTCATCAGCCTTCATATTTGTCGATCTACCCTACTATGCTTAAACTACCCCTACTTCTCTTAATACTTCAGAACAACCCTTCTTTTTAATTGTACCTCTAATTCTTTAAATAGCCCTTACTTCTGACAATTACCACTATTTTTTGACTACTGTGAAGGGCTAGTTTTTGCAACACCCAATCCAAATGATTCATCATCTTTCATATTTGTCGATCTACCCCTACTTTGCTTAAACTACCCCCCCCCCACACTTATTATTATTTTCCTTTATTCATTTCTTTATTTATTTTTTCATTATTCATTTCTTTCTTTGTAAACCAATTATCATTTTTCTACTGTGAAGGGCTGGTTTTTGCAGCACCCAACACAAATGATTCATCATCTTTCATATTTGTCGTTCTACCCCTACTATGCTTAAACTACACCTACTTCTCTAAATACTTCAAAATAGCCCTTCTTTTTTATCCTACCCCAAATTCTTAAAATACTTCTTACTTCAAACAATAACCCCTATTTTTTAACCACTGTGAAGGGTTGGTTTTTGCAGCCTTCAATCCAAATGATTCATCATCTTTCATATTTGTCGATCTGCCCTTACTATGCTTAAACTACCCCTACTTCTCTTAATACTTCAAAAAAGCCCTTCTTTTTAATCCTACCCCAAATTCTCTAAATAGCCCTTATTTCGAACAATTACCCCTATTTTTTAACTACTATGAAGGGTTAGTTTTTGCGGCACCCAATCGAAATGATTCACCATCTTTCATATTTGTCGATCTACCTCTACTATGCTTAAACTAGCCCTACTTCTCTTAATACTTCAAAACTTCCCTTCTTTTTAATCCTGCCCCTAATGCTCTAAATAGCCCCTAGTTCCAACAATTACCCGTATTTTTTAACTAACCCCTGCTTTTATTATTGTTTTCCTTCATTCATTTCTTTATTCAATTTACTGCATTTTTCATTTTGTAAACCAATTATCATTCTACTTCTGTGAAGGGTTGGTTTTTGCAGCACCCAATCCAAATGATTCATCATCTTTCGTACTTGTCGGACTACCCTTCATATGCTTAAACTACCCCAACTTCTATTAATACTTCAAAACATCCCATCTTTTTAATCCTACGTCTAATTCTCTAATTAGCTCTTACTTCCAACAATTACCCATATTTTTTAACTACCGTGAAGGGTTGGTTTTTGCAGCACCCAATCCAAACGAGTCATCATCTTTCATATTTATCGATCTACCCCTACTATGCTTAAACTACCCTCCTTACTTTTATTATTGTTTTCCTTAATTCATTTTTTTTGCGTTATTCATTTCTTTGTAAACCAGTTATCCTTCTACTTCTATGAAGGGTTAGTTTCTGAAGCACCCAATCCAAACGATTCAACATCATTCATATTTGCCGATCTACCTCTACTATGCTTAAACTACCCCTGCTTCTCTTAGTACTTCAAAACAACCCTTCTTTTTAATCCTACCCCTAATTCTCTAAATAGCCCGTACTTCCAATAATTGCCCCTATTTTTTAACTACTATGAAGGGTTGGTTTTTTCAGCCCCCAATCCAAACGATTCATCATATTTAATATTTGTCGATCTACACCTGCTATGCTTAAACTACCCCTACTTTTCTTAATACTTCAAAACATGCCTTATTTTTAATCCTACCCCTAATTCTCTAAATAGCACTAACTTCCAACAATTACCCCTATTTTTTAAATGCTTTGAGGGTTGGTTTTTGCAGCACCCAATCCAAACGATTCATCATCTTTAATATTTGTCGATCTACCCCTACTATGCTTAAACTGCCCCGACTTCTCTTAATACTTCAAAATAGGCGTTCTTTTTAATCCTACCACTAATTCTCTAGATAGCCCTTACTTCCAAAAATTACACCTATTTTTTAACTACTGTGAAGGGTTGGTTTTTGAAGTACCCAATCCAAATGATTCATCATGTTTCATATTTGTCGATATACCCCTACTATGCTTAAACTACCCCCTACTTTTATAATTGTTTTCTTTGTTCATTCCTTTATTCAATTTTTCTGCATTATTCTTTTCTTTCTTTGTAAACCAATTATCATTCTACTTCTGTGAAGGGTTGGTTTTTGCAGCGCCCAATCCAAATGATTCATCATCTTTCATACTTGTCGGACTACCCCTACTATGCTTAAACTACCCCTACTTCTATTAATACAGCAAGACAACCCTTCTTTTTAATCCTACCCCTAATTCTCTAAATAGCTCTTAATTCCAACAATTAACCCTGTAAAGGGTTGGTTTTTGCAGCACCCAATCCAAACGGTTCATCATCTTTCACATTTGTCGATCCACCCCTACTATACTTAAACTACCCTCCTTACTTTTATTATTGTTTTCCTTTATTCATATTTTTTGCGTTTTTCATTTCTTTGTAAACCAATTATAATTATACTTATATGAAGGGTTGGTTTTTGAAGCACCCAATCCAGACGATTCATCATCATTCATGTTTGTTGATTTATCCCTACTATGCTTAAACTACCCCTGCTTCTCTAAGTACTTCAAAACAACCTTTCTTTTTAATCCTACCCCTAATTCTCTAAATAGCCCTTACTTCCAACAATAACCCCTAATTTTTAAGGATTAATTGACAAGAATAATCCGAAGTTTAACGTGTCCGCCCATATTAATCCCAAGTTTGCGTTATTCAAGAATAATCCCAAGTTTAGGGGGTGTCTTCCCAAATTGATCCCGATGACTTTTGATGACTTTTCACGTGTTATCTTTTGAAAAATATGGGAAGACACCCCCAAACTTCGGATTAATTGGGAAGATACAAGTAAATGGGATTAATTTGGGAAGACACCCCTATAAACTTGGGATTATTCTTGAATAATGCAAACTTGGGATTAATATGGGCGGACACGTTAAACTTCGGATTATTCTTGTCAATTAATCCATTTTTTAACAACTATGAAGGGTTGGTTTTTGCAGCACCCAATCCAAATGACTCATCATCTTTCATATTTGTCGATCTACACCTACATTGCTTAAACTACCCCTGCTATGCTTAAACTACCTCCAAAACAGCCCTTCTTTTTAACCCTCCCCCTAGTTCTCTAAATATCCATGACTTCCAACAATTACGCCCATTTTTTAACGACTGTGAAGGGTTGGTTTTTGCAGCACCTAATCCCAATGTTTCATTATCTTTCATATTTGTTGATCTATCCCTACTATGCTTAAACTGCCCCTACCTCTCTTAATTCTTCAAATCAGTCCTCATTTTTTAATCATACCCCTAATTCTCTAAATAGCACTTACTTCCAACAATTACCCCTATTTTTTAACTGCTGTGTAGGGTTGGTTTTTGCAGCACCCAATCCAAATGATTCATCATCATTCGTATTTGTCAATCTACCCCTACTATGTTTAAACTACCACTACTTCTCTTAGTACTTCAAAACCGCCCTTCTTTTTTAATCCTACCCCTGTTTCTCTAAGTAGATTTACTTCCAGTAATTACCCCTATTTTTTAACTATTGTGAAGGGTTGGTTTTTGCAGCACACAATCCAAATGATTCATCATCTTTCATATTTGACGATCTACCCCTACTATGCTTAAACTACCACTACTTATCTTAATACTTCAAAACAACCCTTATTTTTAATCCTACCCCTAATGCTCTATATAGCCCCTAGTACCAACAATTACCCGTATTTTTTAACGACCCCCTAATTTTTTTATTGTTTTCCTTTGTTCATTTCTTTATTCAATTTTTTTTCATTATTCATTTCTTTCTTTGTTAACCAATTATCATTCTACTTCTGTGAAGGGTTGGTTTTTGCAGCACCCAATCCAAACGATTCATCATCTTTCGTACTTGTCAGACTACCCCTACTTTGCTTAAACTGCCTCTACTTCTATTAATACTTCAAAACAACCCTTCTTTTTAATCCTTCCCCTAATTCTCTAAATAGCTCTTAATTCCAACAATAAACCCTATATTTTAACAACTGTGAAGGGTTGGTTTTTGCAGCACCCAATCCAAATGATTCATCATCTTTCATATTTGTCGATCTACCCCTACTATGCTTAAACTACCCTCCTTACTTTTATTATTGTTTTCCTATATTCATTTCTCTATTCTTTTTTTTTTGCATTATTCATTTCTTTGTAAACAATGAAGGGTTGGTTTTTGAAGCACCCAATCCAAATGATTAATCATCATTCATATTTGTTGATCTACCCCTACTATGCTTAAACTACCCCTGCTTCTCTTAGTACTTCAAAACAACCCGTCTTTTTAATCCTACCCCTAATTCTCTAAATAGCCCTTACTTCCAAAAATAACCCCTATTTTTAACAAATATGAAGGGTTGGTTTTTGCGGCACCCAATCCAGGTGATTCATCATCTTTCATATTTGTCGATCTACCCCTGCATTGCTTAAACTACCCCTATTATGCTTAAACAACCTCCAAAACAGCCCTTCTTTTTAACCCTACCCCTAATTCTCTAAATATCCCTTACTTCCAACAATTACCCCTAATTCTCTGAATAGCCCTTACTTCCAAAAATAACCCCTATTTTTAACAACTATGAAGGGTTGGTTTTTGCGGCACCCAATCCAGGTGATTCATCATCTTTCATATTTGTCGATCTACCCCTGCATTGCTTAAACTACCCCTATTATGCTTAAACAACCTCCAAAACAGCCCTTCTTTTTAACCCTACCCCTAATTCTCTAAATATCCCATACTTCCAACAACTACCCCTACTTCTCTTAATACTTCAAATCAGTCCTTATTTTTAATCCTACCCCTAATTCTCTAAATAGTACTTACTTCCAACAATTACCCCTATTTTTTAACTACTGTGTAGGGTTGGTTTTTGCAGCACCCAATCCAAATGATTCATCATCCTTCGTATTTGTCAATCTACCCCTACTATGTTTAAACTACCCCTATTTCTCTTAGTACTTCAAAACCGCCCTTCTTTTTAATCCTACTCCTAATTCTCTAAGTAGACTTACTTCCAACAATTACCCCTATTTTTTAACTACTGTGAAGGGTTGTTTTTTGCAGCACCCAATCCAAATGATTCATCATCTTTCATATTTGTCGATCAACCCCTACTATGCTTAAACTACCACTACTTTTCTTAATAATTCAAAACAGCCCTTGTTTTTAATCGTACCCCTAATTCTCTAAATAGCCTTTACTTACAACAATTACCCTTATTTTTTAACTACTGTTATGGGTTGGTTTTTGCGTCACCCAATCCAAATGATTCATCATCATTCATATTTCCCGATCTACCCCTACTATGCTTGAACTACCCCTACTTCTCTTAATACTTCAAAACATCCCTTCTTTTTAATCCTACCCCTAATTCTCTTAATAGTCCTTACTTCCAAAAGTTACCCCTATTTTTTAGCTGCTGTTAAGGGTTGGTTTTTCCAGCATCCAATCCAAATGATTCACCATCCTTCATATTTGTCGATCAACCCCTACTATGCTCAAACTACTCCTACTTCTCTTAATACTTCAAAACAGCCGTTCTTTTTAATCCTACCTCTAATTATCTAAATAGCCCTTACTTCCAACAATTACCCCCTAATTTTTAGCTACTGTGAAGGGTTGGTTTTGGCAGCACCCAATCCAAATGATCCATCGTCTTTCATGCTTGTGGATCTACCCCAGCTATGCTTAAACTACCCCTACTTCTCTTAATACATCAAAACGGTCTTTCTTCTTAGTCCTCCCCCTAATTTTATAAACAGCCCTTAATTCCAATAATTACCCCTATTTTTCAACTACTATGAAGGGTTGGTTTTTCCAGCATCCAGTCCAAATGATTCATCATCCTTCATATTTGTCGATCTAACCCTACTATGCTTAAACTACCCCTACTTCTCCTAATACTTCAAAATAGCCCTTCTTTTTAATCATACCCCAAATTCTCAAAATAGCCCTTGCTTCCAACAAAACCCCAAATTTTTAACTCTAGTGAAGGGTTGGTTTTTACAGCACCTAATCCAAATGATTGATCATCTTACATATTTGTCGATCTACCCCTACTTTGCTTAAACTACCCCTACTTCTTTTAATACTTCAAAACATCCCTTATTTTTAATCCTACCCCTAATTCTCTAAATAGCCCTTACTTCCAATAATTACCCCTATTTTTTAACTACTGTGATCGGTTGGTTTTTGCAGCACCCAATCCAAATGATTCATCATCTTTCAAATTTGTCGATCTAATCCTACTATGCTTAAACTACACCTACTTCTCTTAATACTTCAAAACAACCCTTCTTTTTAATCTAACACGTAATTCTATAAATAGCCCTTACTTTCAACAATTACCCCAATTTTTTAACTACTATGAAGGGTTGGTTTTTATAGCACCCAATCCACAAGATACATCTTCTTTCATATTTGTTGATCTACCTCTACTTTGCTTAAACTAAGCCGACTTATCTTAATACTTCAAAACAGTCCTTCTTTTTAATCCTCCCTCTAATTCTCTAAATAGCCCTTACTTCCAACAATTACCCCCATTTTTTAACTACTGTGAAGAGTTGGTTTTTGTAGCACCCAATCCAAATGAATCATCATCCTTCATTTTTGTCGATCTAACCCTACTATGCTTAAACTACCCCCACTTCTCTTAATACTTCAAAAAAGCCCTTCTTTTTAATCTTAGCCCTAATTCTATAATATCCCTTACTTCCAACAATTACCCCTATTTTTTAACTAGTTTTAAGGGTTGGTTTTTGCAGCACCCAATCCAAATGATTAATCATCTTTCACATTTGTCGATCTACCTCTACTTTGCTTAAACTACCCCTACTTCTTTTAATACTTCAAAACAACCCTTGTTTTTAATCCTACACTTAATTCCCCAAATAACCATTACTTCTAACAATTACCCCTATTTTTAAGTATAGTGAAGGGTTGGTTTTTTCCACACCCAATCCAAATGATTCTTCATCTTTCCTATTTGTCGATCTACCCCAACTACGCTTAAACAACCTCCCCTACTTTTATTATTGTCTTCCATTATTAATTTCTTTATTCATTTTCTTGCATTATTCATTTCTTTGTAAATCAATTATCATTCTGTAAAGAGATGGTTTTTGCAGCACCCCATCTAAATGATTCATCATCTTAATATTTGTCGATCTACACCTACTATGCTTAAACTACCCCTACTTCTCTTAATACTTCAAAACAGGCCTTCTTTTTAATCCTAACCCTAATTCTCTAAGTAGCTCTTACTTCCAACAATGACCCCTATTTTTTAACTAACATGAGGGGTTGGTTTTTGTAGCACCCAATCCAAACGATTCATCATCTTTAATATTTGTCGATCTACCCCTACTATGCTAAAACGACCACTACTTCTCTTAATACTTCAAGACAGCCCTTCTTTTTAATCCTCCCCCTAATTCTCTAAATAGCACTTACTTCCAACAATTACCCTTATTTTTTAACTACCGTGAATAGTTGGTTTTTGTAGCACCCAATCCAAATGATTCATCATCCTTCATATTTGTCGATCAAACCCAACTATGCTTAAACTACCCCTACTTCTCTTAATACTTAAAAAAGCCCTTCTTTTTAATACTACCCCTAATTCTCTAAATAGCCCTTACTTCCAAGAATTACCCCTATTTTTTAATTGACATGAGGGGTTGGTTTTTGCAGCACGCAATCCAAATGATTCATCATCTTTCATATTTGTGGATCTATCCCTACTATGCTTAAACTGCACATACTTCTCTTAATACTTCAAAACAACCCTTGTTTTTAATTCTACCCCTAATTCTCCAAATATCCCTTACTTCCAACAATTACTCCTATTTTTTAACTACAGTGAAGGGTTGGTTTTTGCAGCACCCAATCCAAATGATTCATCATCTTTCATATTTTTTGATCTACCCCTACTATGCCTAAACTACCACTACTTCTCTTAATACTTCAAAACAGCCCTTCTTTTTAATCATACCCCTAATTCTCTTAATATCCCTTACTTCCAGTAATTACCCCTATTTTTTAACTACTGTTATCGGTTGGTTTTCGCAACACCCAATCAAAATGATTCATCATCTTTCATATTTGTGGATCTATCCCTACTATGCTTAAACTACACATACTTCTCTTAATACTTCAAAAAAACCCGTGTTTTTAATCCTACCCCTAAGTCTCCAAATAGCCCTTAATTCCAACAATTACCCCTTTCATATTTTTCGATCTACCCCTACTATGATTAAACTACCCCTACTTCTCTTAATACTTCAAAACAGCCCTTCTTTTTAATCCTACCCGTAATTATCTAAATTGCCCTTGCTTCCAACAATTACCCCTATTTTTTAACTACTATGAAGGGTTGGTTTTTCCAGCATCCAATCCAAATGATTCATCATCCTTCATATTTGTCGATCTACCCCTACTGTGCTTAAACTACTCCTACTTCTCTTAATACTTCAAAACAGCCCTTCTTCTTAATCCTACTCCTAATTCTCTAAATAGCCCTTACTCCCAATAAATACCCCTATTTTTTAACTACTATGAAGGGTTGGTTTTTGCAGCACCCATTCCAAATGATTCATCATCCTTCAGATTTGTCGATCTACCCCTACTTTGCTTAAACTACCCCTACTTCTCTAAATAGCCCTTACTTCCAACAATTACCCTAATTTTTTAACTACAGTGAAGGGTTGATTTTTACAGCACCCTATTGACGGTTAGAAATGTCGGAAACACCAAATATTCCAATTACTAGGAATAACCAATTCGGTCGTATAGACAATAGCGAAAAAAGTAAATAACACGAGAGATTTAAAGTGGTTCGGCCTTGTGAGGGGCCTACGTCCACTTTGAAGCTTTGTTGGAATATTATAGATGACCAAGGATTACAAGGTTGAGACTATCTCATGATATCTCATTACATACAATTTTCATGATATATGATGTCATAATTATCTTATGTTGAATAAATGGAGGAAATGACAATTTGGTTCTTCTTCTTCTTTAAAGGAGAGATGCCATTAATGGAGTTCTAGGAAGGTCACAAAATCCAACCTCCTCTCAAATGTGCAGTCATGGGGTATTTATAGGACAAGGGTTAGGTAGGAGTAGGTGGTAGTAGGTAGAAATAGGGTCCACACATAGAAAATTCGAACCCAGTCCCTTCATGAAGAAAATTCGTGGGGGTACAAAATTTCAAACCCGTCTTGGAGGTTCGAAATTTCGAACCTCTCCTGGAGGTTCGAATTTTCGTACCCCTTGGGGGTTCGAAATTTCGAACCCCCTGGAGGGGTAAGAAATTTCGAACCCCTATTGGGGTACGAAATGGATGACGAGGTGGCCGAACTTCTTGGTGTTGAAACCTCGTCGCTCCTAGGGTGTTGTCGAAGCTTCCTGCTTAACGACTCCCTTTTGGCTCGTATGCGGACATATACTGAAGGGGGCCGCGCTTGAAGGACATGATACAGAGCTAGTGGCCAGAGTAGGATCTTCTGGTATTGGCCCCTTGGATGAGGCTGGCGATACTTCTGGGTTGTAATATCACGCGATATGCTGAGTCGATCGTGTCTTGCGTGCTTTTGGGTTCCTGACCAAAAGGCCGGTTAACATTTGCCCTTCGAAGTACGTCTTGTATTGACATTATGTGCTTTGGACCATTTCAGTTAGTGGTTGAGTTGTGAATTCATTTTGGAAGTTAAAGGAAAACAAAAGTTAGTGGTTGGGCTCGCTCGCCCTGGTGGTGCGGATGAGTTGTCGTTGGGTGTTGCGCCGTACTTCACATTGCTAAGTATCCGCAGTGCTTAGCCTCTGTGGTTGAATGGGAGCCAGTGCGCACATGCAGTGAGTACTCATATGGGAGAGTGTGGCGTGATACATCAATCCAGGTCGAGTGATTTATATATATATATATATATATGTTGTACGAATTTTCAAACCCTTGGGGTTCGAAATTTCGAACCCAGGAGGTTCGAAATTCCGAGCCTAGGCGGCTCGAATTTTTGAACCCTTGGAGGTTCGAAATTTCGAACCCAGGGGTTTCGAAATTCCAAGCCCGGGCGGTTCGAAATTTCGAACCCATGGGGTTCGAATTTTTGAAACCAGAGGGTTCAAAAATTTCGAACCGAACCTAGAATACGAAGGGACAGTTTTTTTTTCCTTTTATAAATAGCCCCCCCTCATTTTAGCACTTCCATCTATTCCTTCCTTGGCCGCCATTGTTGAAAAGCTTTGAACCTGAGAATTTCGAATACAAGGCTTTCGAACCCGAACTAGGTGAGGCTTAGGGTCGAGGAAATGAGAGGGAAGGGTGTTGAAGTATGGTGGCGGAGACCTCGAAGTTCGAACTTGGATGGATTCGAAGTTTCAAGCCCATGGTGTTCGAATTTTCAAACCCCGTGGGTTCAAATTTTCGAACCGCTTGGGTTCGAAATTTCGAACCCTCGTGGGGTTGAATTTTCGAACCCCAGAGGTTCGAATTTTTGAACAGTTTGGGTTTGAGACTTCGAACCTTAAGGGGTTCGAATTTTTGAACCCATATGGGTTCGAATTTTTAGACCCTTGGGTTTGAGACTTCGAGCCTGCAAGGGTATGGTGACTCGGACTTTGATGTTCCTAGCTTCTTGTTTTTCTTGCTTTTGGACTTTAACAACCCGACTGCCTGTCTTCGTATTTTCATATCTATTGTGAAATCGCGTGCCTAGCGTTGATGCATATGTTGTCGAATGCATGGGCATTGTTTAAGATTTTCACGTAGGATAGAGCATACATCCGGACTGGGGCTTGAACTGTTGAACGGCTTTGAACTTTCTTTTTGTAGCTTATATTTGCATAGCACCACACATACACGTTAGTTATCATGAACACGAGGGGTACAGGTTATTCCACTGTGATGACTAATATTATTGTGTTAAAGTATAGCTAGCAAAGCAAACATGATTCAAGACTGGGAAGACCAGGGAAGCTGAGGCTTCTCCCCCATTGTCACACACATCCGATTCTACCGACAACGGTAGCTCGACTGGCAGCGAGCTTGAGACTACGGAAGGGTCTGTCCCTTCATAATCTGCCAGTTCTCCTGGAGTGTCTGAACATGGAGAAGCATCAGTGAGACAACACTCCCCCATTATGGAGTAGGAGGTCGAGAATGTAGATATCATGAGTGGAAAACCCGATAGACTTGGCATTGTCGCAACTGGACGCCATAGCAGTTAGGAAAATGGCGTTGCGGTTTAACATACTAGTGGATGATGTTCGTGCTCTGGGAGTTGGTTGTAGGGCTCACACACCACTCGAGGGCTTTACTGCTTGGAACAAACAGGCTTGCCTTACGGGGTGTGTGCCCCCAACCAATGATTTTATTCAAAACATGCTGAGCTACTTCTGCCTTGCACTTTCGCAACTACACCCGAATGCTTATACCTCGCTCTTGGGCGCTTGCGCTCTCTATCGGGAATACTTGCACTTGGAACCTACAAGAGAGGACATTCGGTACTTTTTCCATTTTAAGAGAACGACCAGCGGATCGCCCTCCCAATGATT
Organism: Allium sativum; assembly: GCA_030737875.1. Classification (NCBI taxonomy): domain Eukaryota; kingdom Viridiplantae; phylum Streptophyta; class Magnoliopsida; order Asparagales; family Amaryllidaceae; genus Allium; species Allium sativum. The sequence goes on from CM060913.1 coordinate 1,018,759,843, forward strand.
CCTAGAAGCGTCACCTGCCACCAAATTCATTGTCGGGAAGTGGCCTAGGCTGTTAGTGTTTAAACATGATTGGTTCTTCATGCGCTGCCCTCCTGGATTTGTGAGGAGATGGATAGAAAGGAGTAAGTACTTCCGAACTATGTTTCGTACTATAACGCTTTCCGGACCCCGCGTCTCACTATCTGCTGATCATGGCAGGAAATCCAGAGGCACCTACTGGCGAGGAGTATCAGCAATGCCTCAATGCCTTGCTAGCGATACCCGAGGAGGCATGTAAAACTAACAGCATAATAAGTCAAGAGCGCCTTCGTCGTTTCGGGCTACTTTCACATGACCAAGCTATAATTAGGCCTGCCGTTGCAAGCAGTATTCCGTAAGGAAAAGTGATGGGAGGTTCCACGATTCCTGGTCTGAAGAGAAAGATGCCTTCTGCTGGACCCATGCCTAAGAAGGTCATTACTTTTCAAGGGGATGTGAGCATAGGCACGGCTGGCATTGTGGAGATAGTTACCCGGGATGAGGGCTCGTTGGACGCTTCCGTCCCACCTCCGATGGGAGGTGCGGGGGAAGAAGCATTAGTCGAGTCACGGTCCCCGACAACTTCTCTGGATGCCGCGGCCTCCCTTGAAGCAGCGGACCAATTTTCCGGCTTGAACATAATTGAGATAGACTTTTCGGGCCCATTCACGGTGAACATGGAAGAACTTGCCCTTGCTGTGACGGGGTTACCTCCTCTGAGAAGATCACAATCTGGTTTGTTAAGAGAACACTTAGGGCATACACTGCATAGCGCAGAGATTCTACTGAGCATGCGACCCGGTTGACTTCGTTTGTTTTTCTTAACAGGTGACATGGCAGGAGGGCGCGGAGGACAAGGCTCTAGATCTGGGGACCGACGAAGACCTCGGAGCGATTTCCTTAGCATCTTTAAGAGAGGGGCGAGTCTGTATAGCGATGTTGCGCCCCCGCAAGGTCGTGGTGGAGATAGCCGTCAACCGGATAGGCCTCTACAGTCTCCTACTCCTTCTTCCCCTCCTCCAATCCAAGTGTCCGGTGGAGACTCTAGTCTTGATTTAGGGGGATCAAGGCACTCGCTATAGACAAGTCCTCCTCACATTGTTGCTTCGGCTCCTACTTCAGTCTCCAAATGGTCGGAGCATCACTTGCTCAACCCAGATCGGAGGTTGCTGCCGTTATCAAGATGGAAAACTTAACGGAGTCCCAAGTGAATGTGTTTTCTATAGAGGAGCGGATAGCATTTCTGAAGTACTATTTCCCTCGTCTTTATTTTGACGGGCTGAAGTTTATCCCTGATCTCCACCCTGCTAAGGATATGGAGTCTTGGGAGATATGGGATCATGTGAAGGCCTCGTATCATCAAACCAACGAGTTTACCAAGTATTCCTTCCATCTTTTTAAGCTTATTAGGAAGAAAAACATGGAACTTATGAACCAGCAGCTGACCATCAATGCTGAGCAGACCACCGTTGAGAATCTAAATGCGGAAACAGGTGAGTTTGCTCTTTGTGTCGTTGGAGTACTATTTGGTTATTCCATGTCGTTAAACATTAACTCGTGGATCCTTCTTTCTTTTTTGTGTGCAGCGGAGCTGAAGGAGGAGTGTGCGACACTTCAGAGAGAGGCCGATCATGCTCGCTCTTCTTTCACAGAGACGGTAGTTGACTTGACCACTCAGAATATGACCCTTAAGAGGTACAAGGATGAGGTGGACATAATATGCATCGAGTTGGAGAAGGAGAATACCAGACTCTCCAAACTTTGGGATGATAGCGAGGCTTTGAGAGCGGAGAACGACAACTTCAAAAAGCAGCTTGAAGAGATGAAGAAGACCAAGGAGGACGCGGAGGTCAGCAATCGAGATGTGCTAAGTACAATGAAGGGTTTGAGAGCTGCACACCTGAGAGAGGTTGAGCAGTTATGGAAGTAGTTGGAGGACACGAAATCTCATGTAGAAATGTCTGTAGAAGAAGATATCCGGAACATGTTTGTTAAGATTCTGAAATTCCATGGACTCTCGTGTGTGGATGATCATGTCCGAGAACTGAATCGGACCTGGGAGAGGTTAGTTCCTCATGAAGCCTTTTTGCGTCAAGTCGATGTGAGCACCCTGGATGAAGGCCAACTAATGTTGGATCTCCTATCCGACGAAGAGCGGGGAAAGCTAATGGAAGGGAGGAGATTGTTTTCGGAGGATGTAGAGAGAGAAAGGCTAGCGAGGCTCATTGCTGAGAAGGGAAAATCTATCACAACCGAGAGCGTGGTTGTGGCTGAAACATTCGGTGCGGGAAGCTCTTATCCGCCTCCAGTTCCTGAAACTTCTATCGTGAATGATCCTGCTGCTTCGGTCAGGGTTTCCACTGAGTACAATCCTGACCACCCGAAGATAGGAGAAACAGGATTCTCACTAACTTCTGTGACACTTGCTCCCTCTATTCCTCCTACGCCATCCTTGACCGGAGGTAAACTCCTATTACCGTGCATCCCTGAGGATGATGAGATTACCAATTTTGCGAACTAAAAGGTTTTGTTTTTACTGTGCAGCCCTTCCTGGATCGACCATACCTTTCGGCCTTGCCCATGTGATCCCACAAATGACTGAATCTGGACTAGGACTTGCGGAGACGCAATTTGGAAAGGGCAGTGACCAACTAGGTTCTTTCTCGGGCATAAGGATAACGCCCAGTATGACTGACATTCTTAATGAGGAAGGAGAGGCAGTAGATGGACAAAGTGCTGCTGCCAGAGGACCAATAAAGGCTGATGTGTCTTCTATGGCAGCGGTGGTGGAAACCCAGAAAGCCCGAACGACGGCAAAGCGCGAGGAGATTGAGGAGAGAGGAAGGCAGGATGAGGCTGCCAGGCAAGAAACCCAGAGGAAGGCCATAGAGAATGCTGAGGCGAGAGCCGCGGAGGCAATTAAGAAGACAAAAGGCCGATGCGGAGGAAGAGAAGAAGATGGTTACTGACGAGGCTCGGAAGAGGAAGGAGGATGATGAAGCTCACTGGAGGGTCATGGAGGCTTTCGAAAAATCCAAGGCCGATGATGACATGCCACACAAGTCGGAGAAGCTAGCTGCGCGACGGGCTGCTAGAGAAGCCAAGGAGAGAGCTGAGCTGGAAGGCAAGGTAATCCTGGGGAAGAGCGCTGCCGTGGTAGGTCTTACTGCCGGATGTGCCCTCCTACCTTTGCCGCATACCCTTGCCACCGGTGTCACTTAGATCTCTAGCGGTGAGGGGGGAAATGATAGACGCCTCCCGGTTTCTCATGAGTCGGTTACTCCTCTGAAGGCTCGTGGAGGAAGAAGAAGATCAGAAAAGAAGAGGCCTGGCAAGAAGGATGAACCATCGAGTGCTGAATCTGCAAAGAAAGAGCATAAGCACAAAAGCAAGAAGAAAAAGCATGATTAGTTTTAGTGCCTTAGGTAAAATTTACCGTTATTTTGGTAGTGCAGGCCGGTAGTTTATGCGAGTACGACCCTCGCTTTTGGTTTTTCAGGACGTGGTGTGGTTTTCATGTACATCCTAGAAGGGAAGAATTTAGACATGTGGTTTATGTAATGTGTATGTGTAAATGAAATATAAATTCGTAAGGATCTCAATTTGTGTTAAGTATTTGGATGTTCTTCTTATGTTTTCCAACATCCCGTACTTGCATAAGCATACTTATCGTCACACCTAACAAAAAAGTAATCAGGTATCGCGCTCTGTGTCATTGTTCCAGAGGGGTGTGCCTGAGCGCAGACTTCTAGTAAGTTTTCTTTAGCTCATGAAACCCATAGTTTGCAAAGCCTGGCTGTACGCCTGATGTTTTTTCACGGGTTGCTCGGGTTAATCCCAAGAGCAGCGATGGCGCATGATGTCACGTTATGCGGTCCGTCCGGTGTATGGCTCTCCCGTCGTTCATTGGGTTGTGGTGAACTGCAGACATCATTTATTCAACTGAGAGGAGAAGTCCGGATCATCAGCCCGTAGGGTCCGATCGTGGCAATGGGCTACCCCTTAGCCTTGAGAGCTTCGGGAAAGAAATGATTTAAGGTCGGTCTCGGTGCTGCGCCAAGATTCGACCGGCGCCCGTAGCCAGGGGGAAATTTGCATTACTCCTACCTGGCTGTCGGGAGGCCCCAAGTCGCATTGGGCTTGGGCGTGGAATGATTTATCCTCGGTCTCGGCATAGGGTCGAGATTCGAGTTCGTGGTTATTTAGACTCGGTCACGCCGCAGGCTGGCGACTCGAGTAGCATTTCCGGCTCCCTTGCCCGGGGTGCCGGTCGTAGCCAAGTTGGTTTGCCCTCGAGGTTGGCTCTAGGTTTGGATGGCGATGCCAGCTCCTGCGCTCGAGGGCCTTCACGGCAACTGATTTCCCATACACGAGCTGGTTGTCAGTATTAATCAAACATGTCACACAAGAAGTAAACATAAAGGAAATAGAGACAGTAGTTTGAACATCATTTCCAATAATAACTTTAGCAGTAATAGCTTTTACAATGCCCTGAATTGCTAGAAAACAAAACATTGTTAGAAAGCATAAATAACTGTGCACTAAGTTATGTAAAGTAACGGTGAAGATGTTCATTGTTCCAGGCCCTTGGGAGTTCAGCTCCGTACACAGTCGCGAGTTTGAACGTTCCATTGGTGAGCCTTCGCTGTATGGAGTACGGGCCTTCCGAATGAGGAGCAAGACCTATCGTAGGGTGAAACACTCATTTTAGAACAAGATCGCCGATGTTAAGGTCCTTACGATGGACCCTTGAATTAAAGTATCGGGCGACCCGTTGTCGTTGAGCGGCGGCTCGGAGATCAGCTTTGTTCCTCCATTCCTCTAGTAAGTCGCGTGACCCCAAAAGTAAGTCTTGGTTCATCTTTGGGTTGAAATAAGTAACCTGATGGGACAGAAGCTTAAGCTCGATGGGAATGACGGCTTCCGATCCATAGGCGAGGGCGAAAGGAGTATGCCCAGTCGCCGACTTGTGGGTGGTTCGGTAAGCCCACAGGACTAGAGGGAGCCTGTCTGCTCATCATCCCCGACGTTTTCCAGACGCTTCTTGACGATGGACTTGAGGATCTTGTTAACCGCTTCAGCCTGACCATTGGTTTGGGGGTGTGCCACTGCCGAGAATCTCTTTTCGATGTTGTGTCGTTGACAGAAGGCTTTGAATTTTGAGCTCTCGAGCTGAGTTTCATTGTCAAAAATGATAGCTTGAGGGACCCCATATTGGGTAATGATGTTGCGAACAACAATGGTGATCATGTTCTTGGTGGTGATTGTGGGGAGGGCCTTGGCCTCTGCCCATTTGGTGAAATAATCAACTGCGACAACAGCATATCGTGCCCCTCCTCTGCCCATGGGAAGAGTACAAATAATATCGATGCCCCATATGGCGAATGGCCATGGGCTGACCATTTGCGTCAATTCTGTAGGCGGGGTCCTCAGAATCTTTGAGAAGTGCTGGAACTTTTTGCATTTGCGAGCATATTATGTGGCGCCTTGGTCGAGCATGGGCCAATAGTAGCCATGTTTGAGTATTTTTCTGGCCAGGGATTTCCCTCCTTTATGGTCGCCGCACTCACCATCGTGTACATTGGTGAGCACTCAGATGGCCTCATCTTGAGCTACGCACCTGAGCAGCAGGATGGTGAAACCCCTGCAGTAGAGTACCCCATACATAAGAAGGTAGCGAGTCGACTGGCGGCTGAGTGCTCATCTTTCCTTATAGCGTCCTGGGAGGACCCCGTTTGTTAGGTAATTCTTGATCGATGTTATCCAAGATTCAGGATCGGATTCGTTGTTTGTTGCCATATCGGTCCGTGTTTGTTTGATGCTTGGGGAGTTGAGCACCTCGACCAGGGCGAACCCTAAGAGTGGTGAAACCCCTGAGCTCACCAGTTTGGCTAGTAAATCAGCCTTCTCGTTTTGTTCTCGGGGGATATGATGGTGAAGTGGTCGATGTAGGTGAGTAATTCCTGAACCTGAGGCAAGTACAGGGCGAGTCATTCCCCCTTATTCTCATATTCCCCTTGTACCTTGCGCACGATGAGCTATGAATCGGAGAAGATTTGGATGGTCTTAAGCTTGAGCTCTATCGCGATTCTAAGTCCAGCTATCAAGGCCTCATACTCCGCATCGTTATTGGTAACAAGGAATTTTAGCTTTAGTGCATAGCATATTAGGCACTTTTCGGGGGTGATGAGCACGACTCCAGCTCTAGAGCATTTGCTTTTTGAGGACCCGTCCACGAACAATTTCCATTGATTGCTGGAAGCCTTAGTGTCTTCCGTAGGAGTCTCCTCGGGAATAGTGAATTCTACAATGAAATCGGCATGGGCTTGCCTAAGGATGGCCCGACGGGGGACGAAAGTTATCTAAAACTGGCTTATTTCCATGCTCCGTTTTAATAGTCGTCCGGACGCCTCAGGTCGTTATAGGACTGGACGCAGTGGCTGGTCGGTGAACACCTTGATGGGATGGGACTGGAAGCAGGGCCGTAGCTTTCAAGAGGAGATCAGTAAGCAGAATGCTACTTTTTCCAACTTCAGATAGTTCTTTTCTTCCCCTGTCAATCGCTTTCTTATGTAGTAGACGGGCCGTTGGATACGGTCTTCGATGCGTATTAATGCCGAGCTGATTGCCTGCATAGAAACAGCCAAATAAATGTATAAGTTCTTAGGCTATATGGGCTTATATTGGATAGGTGGTCACTCTAAGTGATCCAGAAGTTCTTTGAACTCAAAAATGCAATCTGGGGTCTACTCGAAATTGCGCTTCCCCTTTCAAAGTAAATCGAAGAAAGGAATGCACTTGTCGGTAGCCTTGGATATGAAACGACTTAAAGCAGCGACCTTCCCATTTAAACATTGGACATCCTTGATGTTTTTGGGGATTTGGATGTCCCGAATGGCTTGGTTTTTTCTGGATTGGCTTCGATTCCCCGGGAGTTGACGATGAAACCCAAGAATTTTCCTGAAGCGACTCGGAAGGAGCACTTCAAGGGGTTGAGTTTCATGTCGTACCAACGGAGGATATCGAACATTTCAAAGAGGTCATGGACATGATCGCTTGACACTTTGTATTTTACCAACAGGTCATCCACGTACACCTCCATGGACTTTCCGATTTGGTTTTTGAAGAGTCGGTTTACCATTCGCTGACAAGTGGCACTGGCATTCTTGAGGTCGAAGGGCATGATGCGATAGCAGTAGAGTCCAAGGTCTGTTATGAATGAGGTATGGCCCTGGTCGCGAAGATTCATTGGGATTTGATTGTAGCCTGAGTAAGCATCCATGAAAGATAGTAGTTGGTATCTGATGGTTGAATCAACAAGTCGGTCGATCTTCGGGAGCGGGAGGCTGTCCTTGGGACATGCCTTGTTTAAATCGGAGAAGTCGACGTATGTTCTCCATTTAACGTTGGGTTTATTGACCAGGACAGGATTGGAGACCCATTCAGTGTAGTCGGCTTCGCGAATAAAGTTGTTGTTGAGTAGACGGTCTACCTCTTCCTCGAGTACCTTGGACCGTTTGGGTTCCAAGAAGCGGCGCTTCTACTTGATTGGAGACATTGCGGGATCGATGCTCAGACAATGGCATGCGACTGCTGGAATCGATGCCTTTCATGTTAGAGTGAGTCCATACGAACACATCTAAATTTCCCTTTAAGAAATCTACAAGGTCTTCTTTGATTGCTGGATGGAGGTGTGATCCTAAATTCAGTACCCTTGATGGATCGTTTGGATTAACTAGGATGTCCACCGTAGGCTCAACTGGGGTAGCCCTCTCGTATTCGGGCTCTTCATCCTTCCGTGGGTCGAGGTCGTCAGAAAGACGGCAGTGGCGTCTGAGTTGAGGCCCAGATGTCGTTTGTTTCTATGCGGAGGCGGTGTTGGCGCAAAAAGGAGCAGGCACGACTTTGCCTTTGTCCTTATTGCATGCGTTTTTCCATTCTATCGCTCAGCATTCTCTTGCATTGGCTTGGTCTCCTCTAATTGTTCCGATCCCGTTTTATATAGGGAATTTCATAAGGAGGGACCATGGTGATATGCACACCCGAAATTCTGTAAGGAATGGGCGTTCGAAGAAGAAATTGTATGGGGAGATGATGTCAATAACCACGAAGGTAAGCAATCGGACCCGGCTTCGATCCCCATTTCTGAGCTCGACGGGTAGGTCGATGACTCCTACCAGGCAACTGGAAGCACCATTGAAGCCGTGAATCGTGGCATGGCATGGTTTAAGGTTCTTTGCTTCCAATTTAATCCGGTCATAAGCAGCTTTGAAAATGATATTGACCAAGCTACCCGAGTCTACCAGTATTCTTCGAACGGAGGCGGAACCAATTTGGGCTGTGATTACCAAGGGATCAGTGGCTGGGATCCCGATTCCTGTAAAATCCCTTTTGCGAAAGACAATATCATCCCTCATGGATTTTTGAAGCTTATCGGGGACAGAATCATCAGGAGTGGAGCAGGCTTCGTGCGTAGCGTGCTTTATGGATCTCACATACTCCTCCATTTTGCGGAAGCTATCATGTGTGGGATGGGGTCCGCCACATATAGTGTTAATCACGATCACCCGCCCAGGGTTGGACGTACCCAAGGCCGCCTTGGCGTGTGCAGGGCGTGTCGGTGGCTGAGGTTTCGGATTTTCTTCGGGAGGAAAAGGTTCTTGGAAATAATGCTCAAGTCGCTCTTCTCGGATGAGCTTCTCGATAGCGTCTTTAAGCTGGCGACACTCATTAGTGTTATGTCCATACATGTCATGGTATCGGCAGTACCTCCTGGTATTTTTCTCGAGGTCGGTAGATTCCCGAGTGTGGGGCTTCTTGTACGCCAAGTTGTTGTAGGTTTCTAGGTAAATCATTTCCAAGTCCTCGGTTAGTCGGATGTATGTTTCGTAGGATCGGTAGGGGCCGGGTTTTCTTGGTTCGGTCGGAACTTGGTTGTTATTCCGGTCTACTTGCCTGCCATTGTTCAGACTTTGCCTGGAGGAACCTGTCCCCTTGTTTGGATCAGAGGGTTCTCCTCCTTGTCTCCCTCTAAAGTTGTTATTTGCAGTGTCTGCTTGAGGATCGTTATGGCGGCTGATTTCGGAGAGACGATTTCGTCTCGCTTCTTCTTGACATAAGAACTGCCCCGTTTTTTCGTAGAAAGCGTCGAGGCTCTTTGGCTGCTTTCGATCGATCCTTGCCCCGAATTCGGAAGTTTCGAGGACACCCTTTGCTAACTGAAAGAATATGGTGTGAGGGTCAGGGTCTTCGACCTCGGTGAGGGCGATATTGAACCGGGAGAGGCAGCTCTTGAGCGACTCAGCGGGCCCTTGATATAGATTGGACAGAGTGAGAGCGTTCTTTGGAGTAGGAATATGCATCCCGAATTGCTTGACCAATTATGTCGCTAATTGACCGAAGTTGTTAATAGAGGCGAGCGGGAGGCGAGAGAACCATAGCAGAGCGGTTCCCGATAAGAAGACTAGAAAGCATTTACATTTGGCCGGATCGTCACCCTGGCTCGAATCCATTTGCCACTCATATCGGTTTAGGAAGGCACAAGGGTCGGTGGTTCCGTCGTAAAGCGGCATAAGTGGCATGCTAAAGCGCCGAGGCCAATTAGCTTCGTTCACCCTTCTTGTGAAAGGGTTACGTCTAATGTGTGCCTCCCATGAGTCATGGACATTCACTCGCATTTCCCTCTTGATTCTTCGGATCATGTTGGGAAGATAAGTTGGATGAGGATCCTCCATCGGGATCCATGGGTTCTAGCGAGGTTCTGGAGTTCTGTTACGAGGGCGCCTCCTATTATGGATGTCCGAGTCGTTGTCTTCTTCAATGTCCTCGATGTCTATAATCGGGTTCTGGTGCAGACGAGGAGGCGGAGCGGGTTGATGTAGGTCCTACTCTGAAGGAGCACTGGCCATTGGAATAGCAGGTCCGCCATCTTGATGGGCATCCATTGTGTTTTACCGAGGAAGAGGTTGGTTGGTCGTACCCGGTCCACCATTGATGATTAAGCGAGAGCGATCTCGGTATTGTGCCCCCTCGCTATATATGACTGTAGTACGGTCTCTGTTGCCGTTTCCATTGTCGCGGGCATAGGCATTTTCGTCACCATTGTCGAGGGCGTTAGTCCGAACGGCGACGTTGTTGATGAGATTAACCTCCTTCTTTGGTGCGGGCTCCTTGATTCGGACGAGGAAGTTTCCGAGGTAGCGGGCCACGATCGAGCATTTTTGCAAGCTAACTGGAGTCAAGCAACGATGCGCTGACTTTATTGAAGTTGTCGCACAAGATCGATGTTGTTCCTTAATGCTTGATTAAACTCGACTACGGTATTCTCATATTTTTCAATAAGTGCGTGGATCTGAGCTTGTGTCGCGGGCGCTTCGGGGTACACGGTAGGAGGGACGTCTTCATTTGTGGTCGGGATGTCCGCCGGTGGAGGTTGTTTAGATGTACCAGCCTCGGCTGCGGCTGAAGAGCCGACCATTGCGTTCTTCGACTTCTGTATCATCGTAAGCGTACTCGACTGAAGATTGAGCAGGGAACCTTAAGCTTGTCGAAGTCGAGACAGTAAAGTGCGAGAAAGACGCAAACTTTGAGTTCAAGTTCTCAGTGAAAGAACCAAATGTTTGATGGCAAAAAATGTCGAAAACACCAAAGATTCCAATTACTTGGAATAACCAATTCGGTCGTATAGACAATAACAGAAAAAAGTAAAAAAACACGAGATATTTATAGTGGTTTGGACTTGTGAGGGGCCTACGTCCACTTTGAAGCTTTGTTGGAATATTATTGATGACTAAGGATTACAAGGTTGAGACTATCCCATGATATCTCATTACTTATACTTTTCATGATATATGATGTCATAATTATCTTATGTTGAATAAATTGAGAAAATGACAATTTGGTTCTTATTCTTCAAAGGAGATACGCAATTAATGGAGCTCTAGGAAGGTCAAGGGGTAATTATAGGACAAGGGTTAGGTAGGAGTAGGTAGAAATAGGATCCATACACAGAAAATTCGAACCCAGTTGCTTCATCCAGAAAATTCGTACCCCCTGGCCAAGGGGTTCGAAATTTCGAACCTCTCCCGAGGGTTCGAAATTTCGTACACCCAGGGGGTTCAAAATTTTGAACCCCCTGGACGGCTGCAAACACCAACCCTTCACAGTAGTTAAAAATTGGGGTAATTGTTGGAAGTAAGAGTTATTTAGATAATTAGGTGTACGATTAAAAAGAAGGGTTGTTTTGAAGTACTAAGAGAAGTAGGTGCAATATAAACATAGTAGGGGTAGATCGACAAATATGAAAGAAATGAATCATTTGGATTGGATGCTGCAAAAATCAACCCTTCACAGTAGTTAAAGAATAGGGGTAATTGTTGGAAGTAAGGACTATTTAGAGAATTAGCGGTAGGATTAAAAAGAAGGGTAGTTTTGAAGTATTAAGAGAAGTAGAGGTAGTTTAAGCAAAGTAGGGGTGGATTAAGAAATATGAAAGATGATGAATCATTTGGATTGGGTGGTGCAAAATCCAACTTTTCACAAAATGATAATTGATTTACAAAGAAACGAATAATGCAAAAAAATGAATAAAGGAAAACAATAATAAAATTGAAGGAGGTAGTTTAAGCATAGTAGGGGTAGATCGACAAATATGAAAGATGATGAATCATTTGGATTGGGTGCTGCAAAAACCAACCCTTCATAGTAGTTAAAAAATAGGGGTAATTGTTGGAAGTAAGGGTTATTATGTTTTAAAGTATTAAGAGAAGTAGTGGTAGTTTAAGCGTAGTAAGGGTAGATAGACAAATGAAAGATGATGAATCATTTGGATTAGGTGCTGCAAAAACCAACCCTTCACAAAAGTTTAAAAATAGGGGTAATTGTTGGAAGTAAAGGCTATTCAGAGTATTAGGGGTAGGATTAAGAAGAAGGGTTGTTTTGAAGTACTAAAAGAAGTAGGGGTAGTCTAAGTAAAGTAGTGGTAGATCGACAACTATGAAAGATGATTAATCATTTGGATTGGGTGCTGCACAAACCAACCCTTCACAGTAGTTAAAAAATAGGGGTAATTATTGAAATTAAGGGATATTTAGGGAATCAGGGTAGGATTGAAAAAAGGCATGTTTTGTATTTTTAAGAGAAGTGGGGGTAGCTTAAGCATAGAAGGGGTAGATCAACAATTATTGAAGATGATGAATCATTTGGATTGGTTGCTGCAAAAACCAACCCTTCACAGACTAATAATTGGTTTACAAAGAAATGAATAATGCAAAAGAATGAATAAAGAAATGAATAAGGGAAAACAATAATAAAAGTAGGGGAGGTTGTTTAAGCATAGTAGGGGTAGATCGACTAATATGAAAGATGATGAATCGTTTGGATTGCTTGCTGCAAAAACCAACACTTCACAGTAGTGAAAAAATAGGGGTAATTATTGGAAGTCATGGCTATTTGGAGAATTAGTGGTAGGATTAAAAAGAAGGGTTGTTTTGATGTATTAAGAGAAGTAGGGGTAGTTTAAGCATAGTAGGGCTAGATCCACAAATATGATAGACAATGAATCATTTGGATTGGGTGCCGCAAAAACCAGCCCTTCACAGTAGTTAAAAAATAGGGGTAATTGTTGGAAGTAAGGGCTATTTAGATAATTATGGGTAGGATTAAAAGGAAGGGCTTTTTTGAAGTATTAAGAGAAGTAGGGGTAGTTTAAGCATAGTAGGGGTAGATCGACAAATATGAAAGATGATGAACCGTTTGGGTTGGGTGATGAAAAAACCAACCCTTCACAGAAGTAGAAACGACAATGGGTTTACAAAGAAATGAATAATGCAAACAAAATGAATAAAGGAAAACAGTTATAAAAGTAGGGGTAGTTTAAGCGTAGTAGGGGTAGATCGACTAATATGAAAGATGATGAACCATTCATATTGGATGCTACAAAAACCAGCCCTTCAAAGTAGTTAAAAAGTAAGGGTAATTGTTGGAAGTATGGGCTATTTAGAGAATTAGGGGTAGGATTAAAAAGAAGGGTTGTTTTGAAGTATTAAGAGAAGTAGGGGTAGTTTAAGCAAAGTAGGGTAGATCGACAAATATGAAAGATGATTAATCATTTTGATTGGGTGCTCAAAAACCAACCCTTCACAGTAGTTAAAAAAAGGGGTAATTGTTGGAAGTAAGGGCTATTCAGAGTATTAGGGGTAGGATTAAAAAGAAGGGTTGTTTTGAAGTACTAAGAGAAGTAGGGGTAGTTTAAGCAAAGTAGGGTAGATCGACAAATATGTAAGATGATTAATCATTTGGACTGGGTGCTCAAAAACCAACCCTTCACATTAGTTAAAAAATAGGGGTAATTATTGAAAATATGGGATATTTTGAGAATTAGGGGTCGGATTAAAAAGAAGACCTATTTTGAAGTATTATGAGAAGTAGGGGTAGTTTAAGCATAGTAGGGGTAAATCGACAAATATTAAAGAAGATGAATCGTTTGGATTGGGTGCTGCAAAAACCAACCCTTCACAAAATGATAAATGTTTTACAAAGAAATGAATAATGCAAAAAAATGAATAACGAAATGAATAAAGAAAAACAATAATAAAAATAGTGGAGGTAGTTTAAGCATAGTAGGGGTAGATCGACAAATATGAAAGATGATGAATCGGTAGGTTTGCGTGCTGCAAAAACCAACCGTTCATAATAGTGAAAAATAGGGGTAATTGTTGGAAGTAAGTGCTACTTGGAGAATTAGGGGTAGGATTAAAAAGAAGGGTTGTTTTGAAGTATTAAGAGAAGTATGGGTATTTTAAGCATAGTAGGGGTAAATCCACAAATATGAATGACAACGAATCACTTGGACTGGGTGCTGCAAAAACCAACCCTTCACAATAGTTAAAAAATAAGGGTAATTTTGGAAGTAAGGGCTACTTAGAGAATTAGGGGTAGGATTAAAAAGAAGGGTTGTTTTGAAGTATTAAGAGAAGTAGGGGCAGTTTAAGCATAGTAGGGGTAGATCGACAAATATGAAGGATGATGAATCATTTGGATTGGATGTTGGAAAAACCAACCCTTCACAGTAGTTAAAAAGTAGGGGTAATTGTTGGAAGTAAGGGTTATTTAGATAATTAGGGGTAGGATTAAAAAGAAGGGTTATTTTGAAGTATTAGGAGAAGTAGGGGTAGATCGACGACGAATCATTTGGATTGGGTGCTGCAAAAACCAACCCTTCACAATAGTTAAAAAATAAGGGTAATTTTGGAAGTAAGGGCTACTTAGATAATTAAGGGTATGATTAAAAAGAAGGGTTTTTTTCGAATTATTAAGAGAAGTAGGGGTTGTTTAAGCATAATGGGGGTATATCGATGAATCATTTGGATTGGATGTTGGAACAACCAACCCTTCACAGTAGTTAAAAAATAGGGGTAATTGTTGAAAGTAAAGGCTATTTAGAGAATTAGGTGTAGGATTAAAAAGAAGGGTTGTTTTGAAGTATTAAGAGAAGTTGGGGTAGTTTTAGCAAAGTAGGGGTAGATCGACAAATATGAAGGATGATGAATCATTTGGATTGGGTGCTGCAGAAACAAACCCTCCACAGTAGTTAAATAATAGGGGTAATTGTTGGAAGTAAGGAAAATTTAGAGAATTAGGTGTAGGATTAAAAAGAAAGGCTATTTTGAAGTACTAAGTAAAGTAGGAGTAGTTTAAGCATCATAGGAGTAGATCGACAAATATGAAAGATGTTGAAACATTTGAATTGGTTGCTGGAAAAACCAACCCTTCATAGTAGTTAAAAAATAGGGGTAATTGTTAGAAGTAAGGGCTATTTGCAGATTTAGGGGTATGATTAAAAATAAGGGTTGTGTTGAATTATTAATAGAAGTAGGGGTAGTTTAAGCATAGTAAGGGTAGATCGACAAATGTGAAAGATGATGAATCATTTATATTGGGTGCTGCAAAAACCAACCCTTCGCAGTAGTTAAAAAATAGGTGTAATTGTTTGAAGTAATGTGAATAATACTATGAAATAGGGGTAATTGTTGGAAGTAAGGGCTATTTAGAGAATTAGAGGTAGGATTAAAAAGAAGGGCTATTTTGATGTATTAAGAGAAGTAGGGGTAGTTTGGGAATAGTAGGGGTAGATCGACAAATATGAAATATGATGAATCGTCTGGATTGGGTGCTGCAAAAACCAACCCTTCACAGTAGCTAAAAAATAGGGGTAATTTTTGGAAGTAAGGGCTATTTAGAGAATTATGGTTAGGATTAAAAAGAGGGGTAGTTTTGAAGAATTAATAGAAGTAGGGGTAGATTAAGCAAAGTAGGGGTAGATCGAGGAATATGAATGATGATGATTGGATTGGGTGCTGCAAAAACCAACCCTTCATAGTAGTTAAAAATTAGGGATAATTGCAGGAAGTAAGGGCTATTTAGAGAATTAGGGATAGGATTAAAAAGAAGGGTTGCATTGAAGAATTAAGAGAAGTAGGGGTAGTTTAAGCCTTGTAGGTGTAGATCGACAAATATGAAAGATGATGAATCGTTTGCATTGAGTGCTGCAAAAACCCACCCTTCGCAGAATGATAATTGGTTTTCAAAGAAATGAATAATGCACAAAAATGAGTAAAGAAATGAATAAAGGAAAACAATAATTAAAGTAGGGGTGGTAGTTTAAGCATAGTAGGGGTAGATCGACTAATATGAAAGATGATGAATCGTTTGGAATGTGTGCTGCAAAAACCTACCCTTCACAGTTGTGAAAAAATAGGGGTAATTGTTGGAAGTAAGGGCTGTTTTGAAGTATTAAGAGAAGTAGGGGTAGTTTAAGCATAGTAGGGGTAGATCCGCAAATATGAAAGACGACGAATCATTTGGATTAGGTGCTGGAAAAACCAACCCTTCACAGTAGTTAAAAAATAGGGGTAATTGTTGGAAGTAAGGGCTATTTGGAGAGGCGTAGGATTAAAAATAAGGGCTGGTTTGAAGTATTAAAAGAAGTAGGGGTAGATCGACAAGTATGAAGGATGATGAATCACTTGGATTGGATGCTAGAAAAACCAACCCTTCACAGTAGTTAAAAAAGAGGGGTAATTGTTGTAAATAAAGGCAATTTAGAGAATTAGGGGTACGATTAAAAAGAAGGTTGTTTTGAAGTATTAAGAGAAGTAGGGGTAGTTTAAGCAAAGTAGGGGTGGATCGATAAATATGAAAGATGATAAATCATTTAAGTTGGGTGCTGCAAAAAGCAACCCTCCACAATAGTTAAAAAATAGGGGTAATTGTTGGAATTAAGGGCTATTTAGAGAATTTGGGGTAGGATTAAAAAGAAGGGTTGTTTTGAAGTATTAAGGGAAGTAGGGGTAGTTTAAGCATAGTAGGGGTAGTTCGACAAATAAGAAAGATGATGAATCATTTGGATTGGTTGTTGCAAAACCAACCCTTCACAGTAGCTAAAAAATAAGGGTAATTGTTGGAAGTAAAGGCTATTTAGAGAATCAGGGGTAGGATTAAAACGAAGGGCTGTTTTGAAGTACTAAGAGAAGTAGGGGTAGTTTAAGCATAGTAGGGGTAGATCGACAAATATGAAGGATGAAGAATCATTTGGATTGCGTGCTGCAAAAACCAACCCTTCATAGTAGTTAATAAATTGGGGTAATTTTTGGAAGTACGTGCTATTTAGGGATTTAAGGGTAGGATTAAAAAATAAGGGCTGATTTGAAGTATTAACAGAAGTAGGGATAGTTTAAGCGTAGTAGGGGTAGATCCACAAATACAAAAATGATTAATCGTTGGGATTGGGTGCTGCAAAAACCAACGCTTCACACTTGTTTAAAATAGGGGTAATTGTTGGAAGTAAGGGCTATTTAGAGAATTAGGGTTAGGATTAAAAAGAAGGGTGATTTTGAAGTATTAAGAGAAGTAGGGGTAGTTTAAGCAAAGTAAGGGTAGATCGAGGAATATGAGAGATGATGAATCGTTTGGACTGGGTGCTGCAAAAACCAACCCTTCACAGTAGTTAAAAAATAGGGATAACTGTCGGAAGTAAGGGATATTTGGAGAATTAGGGGTATGATTAAAAAGAAGAGTTGTTTTGAAGTATAAAGAGAAGTAGGGGTAGTTTAAGCATAGTAGGGGTAGATCGACAAATATGAAAGAAGATGAATCATTTGGATTCGGTGCTGCAATAACCAACCCTTCACAGTAGTTAAAAAATTAGAGTAATTGTTGAATGTATGGGCCATTTACTAAATTAGGGGTAGGATTAAAAAGAAGGGTTGTTTTGAACTATTAAGAGAAGTAGGGGTAGTTTAAGCAACGTAGGGGTAGATCGACAAATATGAAAGATGATTAATCATTTGGATTGGGTGCTGCAAAAACCAACCCTTCACGGTAGTTAAAAATAGGGTTAATTACTGAAAGTAAGGGATATTTAAAGAATTAGGGTTAGGATCAAAACGAAGGGCTATTTCGAAGTATTAAGAGAAGTTGGGGTAGTTTAAGCATAATAGGGGTATATCATAAAATATGAAAGACGATGAATCTTTTGGATTGGGTGCTGCAAAAACCAACCATTCACGGTAGTTAAAAAATAGGGGTAATTTTTGGAAGTAAGGGCTATTTAGAGAATTAGGGGTAGGATTAAAAAGAAGGGTTGTTTTAAAGTAGTAAGAGAAGTTGGGGTAGTTTAAGCACATTAGGGTTAAATCGACAAAAATGAAAGATGATGAATCGTTTGGATTGATTGCTGCAAAAACCAACCCTTTACAGTACTTAAAAAATAGGGGTAATTGTTGGAAGTAAGTACTATTTAGAGAATTAGGGGGAGGATTAAGAAGAAGGGCTGTTTTGAAGCATTAAGATAAGTAGGGGTAGTTTAAGCAAAGTAGGGGTAGATCGACAAATATGAAAGATGATGATTAATCATTTGGATTGAGTGCTGCCAAAACCAACCCTTCACAATAGTTAAAAAATAGTGGTAATTTTTGGAAGTAAGGGATATTTAGATAATTAGGGTTAGGATTAAAACGAAGGGCTGTTTTGAAGTATTTAGAGAAGTAGGGGTAGTTGAAGTATAGTAGGAGTTGATCGACAAGCATTAAAGATGATGAATCGATCGGATTGGGCGCTGCAAAAACCAACCATTCACAGAAGTAGAATGATAATTACTTTACAAAGAAACAAATGAATAATTCAAAAAAAAAACGAACAAAGGAATGAATAGAGGAAAACAATAATAAAAGTAGGGGAGGCAGCTTAAGCATAGTAGGGGTAGATCGACAAATATGAAGGATGATGAATCATTTGGATTTGGTGCTGCAAAAACCAACCCTTCACAGTAGTTAAAAAATAGGGGTAATTATTGGAAGTAAGGGCTATTTAGAGAATTAGGGATAGGATTAAAAAGAAGGGTAGTTTGTAAGTAGTAAGAGAAGTAGGGGTAGTTTAAGCATAGCAGGGGTACATCGACAAAGATGAAAATGATGAATCATTTGGATTGGGTGCTACAAAAACCAAACCTTCACTGTAGTTAAAGAATAGGGGTGATTGTTGGAAGTAAGGGCTATTTAGATAATAAGGAGTATGATTAAAAAGAAGGGATGTTTTGAAGTATTAGGAGAAGTAGGGGAAGTTTATGCATAGTTGGGGTATATCGACAAATATGAAACATGATGAATCATTGGGATTGGGCATTGCAAAAACCAATCCTTCACAGTAGTTAAAAAATAGGGGTAATTGCTGGAAGTAAGGGCTATTTAGAGAATTAGGGGTAGGATTAAAAAGAAGGGTAGTTTTGAAGTATTAAGAGAAGTAGGGGTAGTTTAAGCAAAGTAGGGGTAGATCGAGAAATATGAAAGAGGATGAATCATTTGGATTGGGTGCTGCAAAAACCAACCCTTCACAGAATGATAATTGCTTTACAAAGAAATGAATAAGGCAAAAAAATGAATAAAGAAATGAATAAAGGAAAACAATAATAAAAATAAGCGTGTTACATCGACAAATACGAAAAATGTTGAATCATTTGGATTGGGTGCAGCAAAAACCAACCCTTCATAGTAGTTAAAAAATAAGAGTAATTGTTGGAAGTAAGGGCTATTTTGTTTTGAAGTATTTAGAGAAGTAGTGGTAGTTTAAGTATAGTAGAGGTAGATCGACAAATATGAAAGATGCTAAATAATTTGGATTGGGTGCTGTAAAAACCAACCCTTCACAGTAGTTAAAAAATAGGCGTAATTGTTGGAAGTAAGGGCTATTTAGATTATTAGGGGTATGATTAAAAAGAAGGGTTGATTTGAAGTACTAAGAGAAGTAGGGGTAGTTTAAGCAAAGTGGTGGTAGATCAACAAATATGAAAGATGATTAATCATTTGGATTAGGTGCTGCAAAAACCAACCCTTCATAGAATGATAATTGGTTTACAAAGAAATGAATAATGCAAAAAATGAATAAAGAAAGGAATAGAGGAAAACAATAATAAAAGTAGGGGAGGTAGTTTAAGCATAATAGGGGTGATCGACAAATATGAAAGATGATGAATCGTTTGGATTGCATGCTGCAGAAACCAACCCTTCACAGTAGTGAAAAAATGGAGGTAATTGTTGGAAGTAAGGGATATTTGGTGAATTAGGCGTAGGATTAAAAAGAAGGGCTGTTTTGCAATATTAAGAGAAGCAGGGGTAGTTTAAACATAGTCGGGGTAGACCCACAAATATGAAAGACGACGAATAATTTGGATTGGGTGCTACAAAAACCAACCCTTCACAGTAGATAAAAAATAGGGGTAATTGTTGGAAGTAAAGGATATTTAGAGAAATAGGGGTAGGATTAAAAAGTAGTGATGTTTTGAAGTACTAAGAGAAGTAGGGGTAGTTTAAACATAGTAGGGGTTGATCAACAAATATGAAAGATCATGAATCGTTTGGATTGGGTGATGCAAAAACCAACCCATCACAGAAGTAGAACGATAATTGGTTTATAAAGAAATGAATAATGCAAAAAAAAAAGAATAAAGAAATGAATAAAGGAAAACAATAATAAAAGTAGGGGAAGTTCAAGCGTAGTAGGGGTAGATCGACCAATATGAAAGATAATGAATCATTTGGATGGGGTGCTGCAAAAATCAACCCTTCACAGTAGTTATAAAATAAGGGTAATTGTTGAAAGCAAGGGCTATTTAGAGAATTAGGGGTAGGATTAACAAGAAGGGCTGTTTTGTAGTATTAATAGAAGTAGGGGTAGTTTAAGCATAGTAGGGTAGATCGACAAATATGAAGGATGATGAATCATTTGGATTGGATGATGGAAAAAACAACACTTCACAGTAGTTAAAAAGTAGGGGTAATTATTGAAAGTAAGGGCTATTTAGAGAATTAGGGTTAGGATTAAAAAGAAGGGTTGTTTTGAAGTATTAAGAGAAGTAGGGGTAGTTTAAGCAAAGTAGGGGTAGATCAATAAATATGAAAGATGATTAATCATTTGGATTGGGTGCTGCAAAAACCATCCCTCCACAGTAGTCAAAAAATAGGTGTAATTGTTGGAAGTAAGGGCTATTTAAAGAATTTAGGGTAGGATTAAAAAGAAGGTTTGTTTTTAAGTATTAAGAGAAGTAGGGTTAGTTTAGTTATAGTAGGGGTAGATCGACAAATATGAAAGATGATGAATCATTTGGATTGGGTGCTGCAAAAACCAACCCTTCACAATAGTTAAAAAATAAGGGTAATTGCTGGAAGTAAGGACTATTTGGAGAATTAGGGGTATGATTAAAAAGTAGGGTTTTGTTGAAATATTAATAGAAGTAAGGGTATTTTAAGCATAGTAGGGGTAGATCGAAAAATATAAAAGATGATGAAACATTTGGATTGGGTGCTGCATAATCCAACCCTTCAAAGTAGTTAAAAAATAGGGGTAATTGTTTGAAGTAATGCGAATAATACTATGAAATAGGGGTAATTGTTAGAAGCAAGGGCTATTTAGAGAATTAGGGGTAGGATTAAAAAGAAGGGTTGTTTTGAAGTATTAAGAGAAACAGAGGTAGTTTAGGCATAGTAGGGGTAGATCGACAAATGTGAAAGATGATGAATCATTTGGATTGGATGCTGCAAAAACCAACCCTTCACAGTAACTAAAAAATAGGGGTAATCTTTGGAAGTAAGGGCTATTTAGAGAATTAGGGGTAAGATTAAAAAGAATTGTTTTTTTGAAGTATTAAGGGAAGTAGGGGTAGTTTAAGCATAGTAGGGATAATACGACAAATATGAAAGATGATGAATCATTTGGATTGGTTTCTGCAAAAACCAACCCTTCACAGTAGTTAAAAAATAGAGGTAATTGTTGGAAGTAAGGGCTATTTGGAGAATAAGTGGTAGGATTAAAAAGAAGGGCTGTTATGAAGTATTAAGAGAAGCAGTGCTATTTTTGAGCATAGTAGGGGTAGATCGATAAATATGAAGGATGATGAATCATTTGGATGGGATGCTGGAGAAACCAACCCCTACTTTGCTTAAACTACCCCTACTTCTCTTAATAATTCAAAACAGCCCGTCTTTTTAATCCTACCCCTAATTCTCTAAATAGCCCTAACTTCCAACAATTACCCTTATTTTTTAACCACTGTAAAGAGTTGGTTTTTCCAGCATCCAATCCAAATGATTCATCATCCTTCATATGCGTGGATCTACCCCTACAATGCTTAAACTACCCCTACTTCTGTTAATACTTCAAAATAACCCTTATTTTTAATCCTACCCCTAGTTCTCTAAAACCAACACCTATTTTTTAACTTCTGTGAAGGGTTGGTTTTAGCAGCACCCAATCCAAACGATTCATCGTCTTTCATATTTGTTGATCTATCCTTTCTATGTTTAAAGTACCCCTACTTCTCTTAGTACTTCAAAACAACACTTCTTTTTTATCCTACTCATAATTCTCCAAATGGCCCTTACTTCCAACAATTACCCTTATTTTTTAACTACTTTGAATGGTTGGTTTTTGTAGCACCCAATCCAAATGATTCATCTTCTTTCATATTTGTCGAACTATCCCTACTATGCTTAAACTACCCCTACTTCTCTTCATACCTCAAAACCACCCCTCTTTTTAATCCTCCACCTAATTCTCTAAATAGCACTTGCTCCCAATGGTTACCCCTATTTTTTAACTACTATGACGGGTTGGTTTTTGCAGCACCTAATCAAAATGATTCATCATCTTTCATATTTGTCGATCTACCCCTACTTTGCTTAAACTACACTTACTTCTCTTAATACTTCAAAATAGACCTTCTTTTTAATCCTACTCCTAATTCTCTAAATAGCCTTACTTCCAACAATTACCCTTAGTTTTTAACTACTGTGAAGGGTTGGATTTTCCAGCATCCAATCCAAATGATTCATCTTCCTTCATATTTGTGGATCTACCCCTATTATACTTAAACTACCCCTACTTCTCTTAATACTTCAAAACAACCCTTCTTTTTAATCATAACCCTGATTCTCTAAATAGCCCTTACTTCCTACAATCACATCTATTTTTTAACTACTATGAACGGTTGGTTTTAGAAGCGCCCAATACAAACGATTCATCATCTTTCATATTTGTCTGTCTACCCTTACTATGCTTAAACTACCCCAACTCCTCTTAGTACTTCAAAACAGCACTTCTTTTTAATTCTACCCCTAATTCTCCAAATGGCTCTTACTTCAAACAATTACTCCAAGTTTTTAAATATTTTGAAGGGTTGGTTTTTGCAACACCCAATCCAAATGATTCATCATCTTTCATATTTGTCGAACTACCCCTATTATGCTTAAACTACCCCTACATCTCATAATACTTCAAAACAACCCTTCTTTTTAATCCTTCTCCCAATTCTCTAAATAGCCCTTACTTCTAACAATTACCCCAAATTTTTAACCACTATGAAAGGTTGGTTTTTGCATCACCAATTCCAAATGATTCATCATCCTTCATATTTGTCGATCTACCCCTACTATGCTTAAACTACCCCTACTTCTCTTAATAATTCAAAAAAGCCTTCTTTTTAATCCTACCCCTAATTCTCTAAATAGCCCTTACTTCAAATGATTACCACTATTTTTTCTCTACTGCGAAGTGTTGGTTTTTCAGCGCCCGATCTCAATGATTCATCATCCTTCATATTTGTCGATCTACCCCTACTTTGCTTAAATTATCCCTACTTCTATTAATACTTCAAAAAAGCCATTTTTTTTTAATCCTACCCCTTATTTTCTAAATAGCCCTTACTTCCAACAATTACCCCTATTTTTTAACTACTGTGAAGGGTTGGTTTTTTTAGCACCCAATCCAAAAGATTCATCATCCTTCATATTTGTCGATCTACCCCTACTATGCTTAAACTCCCTCCTCTACTTTTATAATTGTTTTCCTTTATTCATTCCTTTGTTAATTTTTTTTGAATTGTTCATTTATTTCTTCGTAAACCAATTATCATTCTACTTCTGTGAATGGTTGGTTTTTGCAGTACCCAATCCAAACGATTCATCATCTTTAATACTTGTCGATCTACTCCTACTATGCTTAAAGTACCCCTACTTCTCTTAATACTTCAAAACAGACCTTCTTTTTAATCCTACCCCTAATTATCTAAATAGCCCTTACTTCCAATAATTACACATATTTTTTAACTTCTGTAATGGGTTGGTTTTTGCATCACCCAATCCAAATGATTCATCATCTTTAATATTAGTCGATCTACCCATACTATGCTTAAGCTACCCCTACT
Source organism: Allium sativum (assembly GCA_030737875.1). NCBI lineage: Eukaryota > Viridiplantae > Streptophyta > Magnoliopsida > Asparagales > Amaryllidaceae > Allium > Allium sativum. The sequence goes on from CM060913.1 coordinate 1,018,783,613, forward strand.
TCTTTTAGTACTCCAAAACGAGCCTTCTTTTTATTCGTACCCCTAATTCTCTTAATAGCCCTTACTTCCAACAATTACCCTTATTTTTTAACTATTGTGAAGGGTTGGTTTTTGCAGCACCCAATCCCAACGATTCATCATCATTCATATTTGTCGATCTACCCCTACTATGCTTAAATTACCCCTACTTCTCTTAATATTTCAAAAAAGCCCTTCTTTTTAGTCCTGGCCCTATTTCTCTAAATAGCCCTTACTTCCAACAATTATCCCTATTTTTTAACTACTGTGAAGGGTTGGTTTTTGCAGCACCCAATCCAAATGATTCATCGTCTTTCATATTTGTCGATCTACCCCTACTATGCTTAAACTACCCTACTTCTCTTAATACATCAAAACATCCCTTCTTTTTAATCCTACCCCTAATTCTCTAAATAGCCCTTACTTACAGCAATTACCCCTATTTTTTAACTACGGTGAAGGGTTAGTTTCTGCAGCACCCAATCATCCTTCATATTTGTCGATCTACCCCTACTATGCTTAAACTACCCCTACTTCCCTTAATACTTCAAAACCGCCCTTCTTTTTAATTCTACGCCTAATTCTCTAAATACTCCTTACTTCAAACAATTACCCCTATTTTTTAACTACTATGAAGGGTTGGTTTTTGCATCACCCAATCCAAATGATACATCTTCTTTTGTATTTGTCGATATACCCCTACTTTGCTTAAACTACCCCTATTTCTCATATACCCCTAATTATCTAAATAGCCCTTACTTCCGACAATTACCCCTATTTTTTAACTACTGTGAAGTGTTGGTTTTTCCAGCATCCAATCCAAATGATTCATTATCCTTCATATTTGTCGATCTATCCCTTTAATCCCTATTTAAGAAGGGGTAGATTGACCTTTCATAATAAAAGTAGGATGTTTTTTGAATAAAGAAAATAACTCTAATTCTCTTATTAGCCCTTTCTTGGATCGAAGACTGCACTATAGGGGTAATTGGTTTACAATTACCCCTACTGTTTTTGTATTATTGTATACTTACCCCTATTTAATCATCTTTCTTACAATTACCCCTATTTAATCATCTTTCATGTTTTTTGAAACAATAATTGGCTTTTTCCAACCCTATGAATGATTCATCATCTTTCATATTCTTCAAAATAGCCCTTCTTTTTATTCATTATGCTAGTACTTCTGTGAAATGATAATCGGGGTAGAGAATTACCCTTAATTCTCTAAACAGCATTTACTTCCAACAATTACCCCTATTTTTTAACTACTGTGAAGGGTTGGCTTTTGGAGCACCCAATCCAAATGATTTATCATCTTTCATATTTGTCGAACTACCCCTACTATGCTTAAACTACCCCTACTTCTGTTAATACTTCAAAAGAGACCTTCTTCTTAATCCTCCCCCTAATTCTCTAAATAGCCCTTACATCCAACAATTACCCCTATTTATTAACTATTATAATGGGTTCGTTTTTGCAGCACGCAATCCAAATGAATCATCATCTTTCATATTTGTCGATCTACACCTACTTTGCATAAACAACCCCTACTTCTCCTAATACTTCAAAACATAACTTCTTTTTAATCATACCCCTAATTCTCTAAATAGAACTTACTTCCAAAAATTACTCCTATTTTTTAACTACTGTGAAGGTTTGGATTTTGCAGCACCCAATCCAAATGATTCATCATCTTTCATATTTGTCGATCTACCCCTACTATGCTTAAACTACCCCTACTTCTCTTAATACTTCAAAACTGCCCTGCTTTTTAATCTTACCCCAAATTCTCTAAATAATCCTTACTTCCAAAAATTACCCCTATTTATTAACTACTGTGAAGGGTTGGTTTTTGCAGCACCCAATCCAAACGATTCGACATCTTTCATATTTGTCGATCTACCCCTACTATGCTTAAACTACCCCTACTTCTCTTAATACTTCAAAACAACTCATCTTTTTAATCCTACTACTAATTCTCCAAATAGCCCTTACTTCCAATGATTACTCCTATTTTTTAACTACTGTGAAGGGTTGGTTTTTGCAGCACCCAATCCAAATGATTCATCATCTTTAATATTTGTCGCTTTATCCCTACTATGCTTAAACTACCCCTACTTCTCTTAATACTTCAGAAGAGCCCTTCTTTTTAATCCTCCCCCTAATTCTCTAAATAGCCCTTACTTCCAACAGTTACCCCTATTTTTTAACCACTGTGAAGGGCAGGTTTTTGCAGCACCCAATCCAGATGATTCATCTTCTTTCATATTTGTCTATCTACCCCTACTTTGCTTAAACTACCCCTACTTCTCTTAATACTTCAAAACAGCCGTTCTTTTTAATCATACCCCTAATTCTCTAAATAGCCCTTACTTCCAACAATTACCTTATTTTTTAACTACTGTGAAGGGTTGGTTTTTCCAGTATCCAATCCAAATGATTCATCATCCTTCATATTTGTGGATCTACCCCTACTATTCTTAAACTACCCCTACTTCTCTTAATACTTCAAAACTACCCTTCTTTTTAATCCTACCCCTAATTCTCTAAATAGCCCTTACCTCCAACAATTACCCTTATTTTTTAACTACTGTGAAGGGTTGGTTTTATCAGCACCCAATCCAAATGATTCATCATCATTCATATTTGTCGAACTACCCCAATTATGCTTAAACTACCCCTACTTCTCTTAATACTTTAAAACAACCATTCTTTTTAATCCTACCCCTAGTTCTCTAAATAGCCCTTACTTCCTACATTTACGCCTATTTTTTAACTAATTTGAAGGGTTGGTTTTTGCAGCACCCAATCCAAATGATTCATCATCTTTCATATTTGTCGATCCAACCACTACTTTGCTTAAACTACCCTTACTTCTCTTAATACTTCAAAATAGCCCTTCTTTTTAATCCAACCACTAATCCAGCAACTAATCCAAATGATTCATCATCCTTCATATTTGTGGATCTGCTCCTACTATGTTTAAACTGGCCCTACTTATCAAAATACTTCAAAACAACCCTTCTTTTTAATCCTACCTCTAATTCTCTAAATATCCCTTACTTCCTACAATTACCCCTCTTTTTTAACTACTGTGAACGGTTGGTTTTAGCATCGCCCAATCCAGACGATTCATCATCTTTCATATTTGTCGATCTACCCGTACTATGCTTAAACTACCCCAACTTCTCTTAGAACTTCAAAACATCACTTCTTTTTAATCCTACCCCTAATTCTCCAAATGGCCCTTACTTCCTACAATTACCCCTTTTTTTTAACAACTTTGAAGGGTTGGTTTTTGCAGCACCCAATCCAAACGATTCATCATCTTTAATACTTGTCGATCTACTCCTATTATGCTTAAACTACCCCTACTACTCTTAATACTTCAAAACAGGCCTTCTTTTTAATACTACCCCTAATTATCTACATAGCCCTTACTTCCAATAATTACCCCTGTTTTTTAACTTCTGTAAAGGGTTGGTTTTTGCGTCACCCAATCCAAATGATTCATCATCTTTTATATTTGTCGATCTACCCATACTATGCTTAAGCTACCCCTACTTCTCTTAGTACTCCAAAACGAGCCTTCTTTTTATTCCTACCCCTAATTCTCTAAATAGCCCTCACTTCCAACAATTACCCCTATTTTTTAACTACTGTGAAGGGTTGGTTTTTGCAACACCCAATCCCAACGATTCATCATCATTCATATTTGTCGATCTACCCCTACTATGCTTAAATTACCCCTACTTCTCTTAATATTTCAAAAAAGCCCTTCTTTTTAATTCTGTCCCTATTTCTCTAAATAGCCCTTACTTCCAGCAATTACCCCCATTTTTTAACTACTATGAAGGGTTGGTTTTTGCAGCACCCAATCCAAATGGTTCAACATCTTTCATATCTGTCGATCTACCCCTACTACGCTTAAACTACCCCTACTTCTCTTAATACTTCAAAACATCCATTCTTTTTAATCCTACCCCTAATTCTCTAAATAGCCCTTACTTACAGCAATTACCCCTATTTTTTAACTGCTATGAAGGGTTGGTTTCTGCAGCACCCAATCCAAATGATTTATCATCCTTCATATTTGTCGATCTACCCCTACTATTCGTAAACTACCCCTACTTCCCTTAATACTTCGAAACTGCCCTTCTTTTTAATTCTACGCCCAATTCTCTAAATACTCCTTACTTCAAACAATTACCCCTATTTTTTAACTACTATGAAGGGTTGTTTTTGCATCACCCAATCCAAATGATACATCTTCTTTTGTATTTGTCGATATACCCCTACTTTGCATAAACTACCCCTATTTCTCACAATACTTCAAAAAAGCCCTTCTTTTTAATCCTTCCCATAATTATCTAAATAGCCCTTACTTCCAACAACTACCCCTATTTTTTAACCACTGTGAAGGGTTGGTTTTTCCAGCATCCAATCCAAACGATTCATCATCCTCCATATTTGTCGATCTACCCCTACTTAATCCCTATTTAAGCAGTGGTAGATCGACCTTTCATAATAAAAGTAGGCTGTTTTTTGAATAAAGAAAATAACTCTAATTCTCTGAATCGCCCTTACTTGGATCGAAGATTGCACTATAGGGGTAATTGGTTTACAATTACCCCTACTGTTTTTGTATTATTGTATACTTACCCCTATTTAATCATCTTTCTTACAATTACCCCTATTTAATCATCTTTCATATTTTTTGAAACAATAATTGGGTTTTTCCAACCCTATGAATGATTCATCATCTTGCATATTCTTCAAAATAGCCCTTCTTTTTATTCATTATGTTAGTACTTCTATGAAACGATAACCGGGGTGGAGAATTACCCTTAGTTCTCTAAACAACCCTTACTTCCAACAATTACCCCTATTTTTTAACTACTGTGAAGGGTTGGCTTTTGCAGCACCCAATCCAAATGATTCATCATCTTTCATATTTGTCGAACTACCCCTACTATGCTTAAACTACCCCAACTTCTGTTAATACTTCAAAAGAGCCCTTCTTCTTAATCCTCCCCCTAATTCTCTAAATAGCCCTTACATCCAACAATTACCCCTATTTATTAACTATTATGACGGGTTCGTTTTTGCAGCACGCAATCCAAATGAATCATCATCTTTCATATTTGCCGATCTACACCTACTTTGCTTAAACTACTTCTACTTCTCCTAATACTTCAAAACATCCCTTCTTTTTAATCATACCCCAAATTCTCTAACTATTATGACGGTTCGTTTTTGCTTTAACTAATTCTCCAAATTGCCCTTACTTCCAACAATTACCCTTATTTTTTAACTATTGTGAAGGGTTGATTTTTCCAGCATCTAATCCAACTGATTCATCATCCTTCGTATTTGTGGATCTGCTCCTACTATGCTTAAACTACCCCTACTTATCAAAATACTTCAAAATAATCCTTCTTTTTAATCCTACCTCTAATTCTCTAAATATCCCTTACTTCCTACAATTACCCTTATTTTTTAACTACTGTGAACGGTTGGTTTTAGCAGCGCCCAATCCAAACGATTCATCATCTTTCATATTCGTCGATCTACCCTTATTGTGCTTAAACTACCCCAACTTCTCTTAGTACTTCAAAACAACACTTCTCTTTAATCCTACTCCTAGTTCTCCAAATGGCACTTACTTCCAACAATTACCCCTTTTTTAACTACTTTGAAGGGTTGGTTTTTGCAGCACCGAATACAAATGATTCATCATCTTTCATATTTGTCGAACTACCCCTATTATGCTTAAACTACCCCTACTTCTCATAATACTTCAAAACAACCCTTATTTTTAATCCTCCCCCTAATTCTCTAAATAGCCCTTACTTCCAACAATTACCCCTATTTTTTAACCACTATGAAAGGTTGGTTTTTGCAGCACCTAATCCAAATGATTCATCGTCCTTCATATTTGTCGATCTACCCCTACTATGCTTAAACTACCTCTACTTCTCTTAATAATTCAAAAAAGCCTTCTTTTTAATCCTACCCTTAATTTTATAAAAGCCCTTACTTCAAACGATTACCACTATTTTTTAACTACTGCGAAGGTTTGGTTTTTAGCGCTCGATCCCAATGATTCATCGTCCTTCATATTTGTCGGTCTACCCCTACTATGCTTAAACTACCCCTACTTCTCTTAATACTTCAAAAAAGCCCTACTTTTTAATCCTACCGCTAATTCTCGAAATAGCACTTACTTCCTACAATTACCCCTATTTTTTAACTACTGGGAAGGGTTGCTTTTTGCAGAAACCAATCCAAGTGATTCATCATCCTTCATATTTATCTGTATACACCTACTATGCTTAAACTGCCTCCCCTACTTTTATTATTGTTTTCCTTTATTCATTCCTTTATTCGTTTTTCTGAATTATTCATTTCTTTCTTTGTAAACCAATTATCATTCTACTTTTCTGAATGGTTGGTTTTTGCAGCACCCAATCCAAATGATTCATCAGCTTTAATACTTGTCGATCTACTCCTACTATGCTTAAACTACCCTTACTTCTCTTAATACCTCAAAACAGTCCATCTTTTTAATCCTACCCCTCATTATCTACATAGCCCTTAATTCCAATAATTACCCCTATTTTTTAACTTTTGTGAAGGGTTGGTTTTTGCATCACCCAATCCAAATGATTCGTCATCTTTCATATTTGTCGATCTACCCATACTATGCTTAAGGCACCCCTACTTCTCTTAGTACTCCAAAACGAGCCTTCTTTTTATTCCTACCCATAATTCTCTAAATAGACCTTACTTCCAACAATTTCCCCTATTTTTTAACTACTATGAAGGGTTGGTTTTTGTAGCACCCAATCCCAACGATTCGCCATCTTTCATATTTGTCGATCTACCCGTACTATGCTTAAATTACCCCTACTTCTCTTAATATTTCAAAAAAGCCCTTCTTTTTAATTCTACCCCTATTTCTCTAAATATCCCTTACTTCCAACAATTACCCCTATTTTTTAACTACTGTGAAGGGTTGGTTTTTGCAGAGCCCAATCCAAATGTTTCATCATCTTTCACATTTGTCGATCTACCCCTACTATGCTTAAACTACCCCTACTTCTCTTAATACTTCAAAGCATCCCTTCTTTTTAATCCTACCCCTAATTCTCTAAGTAGCCCTTACTTACAGCAATTACCCGTATTTTTTAACTACTGTGAATGTGACACCCCGTATGTTTGCATTTTAAAAAGTAAGAAATTTACATACGTATACGATGATACGCAAAGCATATAAACCAGTAAAGCATGAAGATAAAAGATGTTTTGTTTAAACTTCTAGAATTAAGGTAAACGGGATTCACCATTGCGTTCGTCTCGGAAAAATACGCAAAATAGAGTCCGAGTTTTCGAGAATCGGAGTCCGTATGACCCGTTAAAGGCCCAAAGAAGATTTCTGAAGATTTGAAGATTCGGAAATCAGTTTGAAAATCCAGATCTGGGGCTAGGCGGCAATTTTCCCCGCCTAGGCCATGTCGACAGGGCTGTCGACAGGCCTGTCGACTTGGGCCCAGACCAAGTCGACAGCCCTGTCGACATGCCAGTCGACAGGGGGTGGCCAGGCTAAATTGCCTGGTGCACCTGTTTGTCTCACCTGGGCTTGCTCTTGGGCTGATTCTGGAAGCTTCCGAGATCTAATGGTCCTAATCTATCCTAGATCTAATCCTATGGCCTAAAACACTCCTAATCCCTATAAAAACACCCCTAAGCCCCCTCTTAAACCCTCATAAATCACTCTCTCCACGAAGTGCTGCCCAAATGCAAAGTGATCATGGCCTCCATCTCAAATCCCTAGAGCCTATGCATTCAAATCGGGTTCAAATCAAAGGATGCAAGCTTGCTACACCAAATAGAGGCCAAATCAACATTTCTATGCGAGTTTCGTGATGGTTCTTCATCAAAGGATCCACCTTTCTTCGTCATGATGATGCATGGTCCCTTTCCTAAGCCTTGCCTAGGTAAGTTCTAGCTACTTTTAGATGGAAACGGTAGTTTTGATAATGACATGGGATAAAATGTGGCTAAACATGATTATGCGAACCTATATGAGCCTTACCTTGCCTCTTGTGTCCATGTTTATGGTTTTAGGCCATGTGAGTGACTTAATCATGCCTCTCATGCTATGCATAACCTAGTTTAACTTGCAAGTTTGGATCTGTATGCATGAAATGCTAGCATGAACCTTTAGGAACCATTTTTACTTGTGAAACATTGGCTAAGATTATAGTTTGGGGCTTATGCATGTTTATGAACCTAAACCCCTAGTGTTAACATGCAAGTTTGTGGCCAAATCCTTTATGACATTATGCATACTTATGGCCAATTCCCTTTTGTTTTCATGTTATGCATGCTTGTGGCCAAACCTTTATGAACCTATATATGTCTTAAGCCAAACCCTCATGATGCTATGCATGTTTGGGGTCATTGTGTAGCATAGTACCTTTGCGATGTGACTCGTCCATTCTTGCGTTGGAACACGATTTGGGTTGAGGATATACAAGCGCGATTGTAGCATGAAAAACTTAACGTGAAGTTATATGAAAATATGTTAGGCGAGCTAAACTGGGCATGAACCATAATTTGGAAAAAGGGGTATAAACATGATAACATGCGACGATAAATATGACATGTGAATACTTGAAAACATAACTTGTAATGTAACATGGAAGTTGACATGTAAGTATGCATAAAAACATAAGCTTGGGAATTTACCTATTAAGTTAGGTCTACCCATTGGGAATTTACCTATTAAGTTAGGTCTACCCAATTGCTTGAAAACTTAACTATGAACATGATACTAGACTAAACATGAAAGTGGCCAACTCGAGGTTGGGTTGAGTTTGCAACGTAAAACTACCCGGAACCGACCGGCCTAACTAGTAGTTGCAAACAATAGGACTCAATGTGAGAAGTTGGTCATGTTGTGCTTGAACCCGAGGTTACACCAAGTTGTGGTGTAAATCTACCCGGACCCGCCCGGCTTAACTAGTAACCACAACAAAGTCTAATGTGAGAGGTTGGGGTGCATTAAATAATTAATGCCACATAATAGGGTTAAGTTAATTTGATTAATGAGGCTTAACCAAATATGATATGGAAAAATGGGTTAAGTAATTTGATTAGGCTAATGATACTTAACAAAACATAAATAAGCTTGGGTAGGTTAAGTAACTTGATTTGCCTAATGACGCTTGACCGATTTGACTCGGTAATTTGACAGGGTCAAGTTAATTTATATAATTAACCAATCTAAAATGATAATTAGACGAGGTTAAGTTATGGATTGCTTGATATACTTAGCCAGCTTGACACATGGTTTGTGGGGTTAAGTCTTGGACTTGGATACTTAGCCAACTTTGACATGGTTGGTAGACGGGCTAAGTTATGAACTTAAGTGACACTTAACCCATTAGATAAACCCTAATTCAGAGGATTAGGAGAATAACCATAGTTAACAAGGGTAATGGAAACAAGGCTAAGTGGTAAACCTTAGTTAAAGGAAACTAAGTAATAATTCTTAGTCAAGGAAATCTGGACCACTTCTTAGACAGATTAGTAACCCGATACGTTAGGTCAACGTTTAAGTATGCGTGGAGGAGCAGGCTATCTGATTTAGATAAAGGCTCCAACGAACTGGGTAACGAAGCAGCGGCTTCAGGGAACATGAGGATATTCTTGGGATCCCTCCGTGAGCTGCCAGGTCATTATACTAGGCTCACGGGAGGTTGAGGTCTGCGGTAGAAGAACCAAGAATATGCCTTGGTTGCTATGCGAGCGACCTAAAGACTGGGGTGGATAGCAGTGAGTCGACGAATACATAAGGTGCCCGAGATAGCGAGTTCGTCGATCATCTACCATCTTGAGTCAAGCGTATACGTACGGAAAGGCAGGGAACACCCAACAGACCATAATTGCTATCTAATTATGGGTGAGGTAGGCCGTAGGATGTGGGCTGGCCGGAGTGTAGTTCTCATGCAAGATTTTCTCTTGTGTTGCCTTTCACTAGTTGAGGGAGGGGTCTCGTGGGACCATAGCCACGTGTAGAAAAGCAGACCTTAGTATCTGCATCGGCAGATAAATCTAAAGCTCCCGACCGAGTCCTGTATTTCTTGGTTTGTCCTGTGACAGGACTCGGATGGCACGATGTGATACATGTGCATACAGTTATAGAAAAACGATTCACGATGAATGCGTGGGAAAAAGGGCGCGGTTGAGGGTTAGCGTAATCCCTAGTGGCCTAGGTGGTTTAACCCAAACCGAAATACGAAAGCGTGCAATAGGTAAGCGTAATCCCTAGTGGTGCTAGGTGGCGTAGGTCCTAGTAGTTCAAACGATGATTCATATGGAAGAGCCTAGCTAGAATAAGGGTGACAGTCGAAACGAGTTCAAGGATAATACGACATGAGGAAGCCCGTACGAGGTACGGCAAAGGACTGAACTTATATACATGGGAAGGAACATATGATTTGAGTAACCTATATATGCGATATTAGGTTGACATGGACCATTACACGACTTTGAGTAAGGGACATTCCTGGTTAACACATAACAAGGCTGGGATACTAGTACGGAGGGTGCGAAGCAGATATATAGGTTAGAACTAGGAAGAATATTCATAATAGATACCGTGGGATGTGAGACGGGGCAGATACCTCGGGATAATGTACTCGATAGAGGTCTGATGATGTGATACCTTGACTTATCATAACACCGTAGTTTATCTATCTTGTAGTTATCCTTTTGTTTACTTTCAGTTTATGCATGTCATGTTACCTTTACCTGTTTTTATACTGGAAGTAGATAGGACTTACTCAGTCTTTTTGACTGACCCGTTTTGTTTCGCCTCTTTTCTTCCGTTTCCCCCCCCCCCAAGTTGCAGGGAGGAAACAGTGCTGTTTAGTTCGGACTTCTTCTGTTGAAGGTCATCATGGATGGCTTGGACTTTCTTGGCTATGGCTACTTTACTGTTTTATTTGGGGGAATAATTTAAAAAAAAAAAAAGTCTTTATGCTTCTTTACTATTGCAAGACAGGTTTTGATGTACCCTGATGTAAAAGGCTTTAGACCTTATTTATTCATGCTATGAAAGTTTGATTTTACTTCCGCTATTTATATATGTTCTGTCTTGTGACATTTCTGTGCATGTTTACCAATAATGCCCCTCTAAAGCTAGCGCATTCCTTTGCGAGTGACCCTAGCGGAGGCGGGGTGTTACATTTGGTATCAGAGCAGAAGGTTACCAGGCTGGGCAAAAGTTTTAAAAAAAAAAAAGAGAAGGGACCAGTCGACAGGCCTGTCGACAGGGCCGTCGACATGCCCCCCCCTGTCGACAGGGCTGTCGACACGTCGAGCCTGCAGGGAAAAAAATATATAAGCCCGAAGGCCGAGAGCTTCAGCTCATAACCCCAATCCTTTATCTCCTTCCTCCCAGCCACCAAAACCGAAAATTTCCCAACTCCACCACCTCCCATCACCTCGTTTCTCCACCGTTCTTCATAAAATTAAGCTTAAATCGAAGCTAGAGACCCTCTCCATCCGGATCTATAGTTCCCCTCTTCCAATTCGTGTTTAAATCGCCATGGCCAATCAACCCAATCCCTACGAGCTTTACCCTCAACTAACCGCGCAAGAGGTTGAGTGGTGTGACGAGCAACCAGGGATAATTGAGCACTACATGCAGCTTGCCACTAGGAATTTGCTTCTAGGCCGACCGGTGAGGTTTGCGGATTTTGCGGGAACCGCCGTGGAAAGCTTGTTTGTTAATGCGGGTCTTATTCATATTCTGGATACGCACACAGCCGAGAGGAGAGGCTACAAGCGTATGGTAAGACTTTTTGATGCTTGTTTGCAAATTGATGTGGATGATAATGGGTTGATAACTTATGGTTCATGGGTTAAGGGTACCCATATATTTATGAATGAGGTCCAATTTGGGGAAATTTTGAATATCCGGGGTACGGGACTTGATATAAATGACCTGGAGATGGATGATTTGAATGTGTGGGGAAGGATTTTTTTTAATGGACTGGATAGGCAATGGGATAGTACGCATTTGCGCCCCCTAGCTAGGTTTGTGATTAGGATATTGCAATATAATATTGCGGGGCAGAATCATGGGTTCGATAGAGTCCCCGTAGTTGTTAAGGCCGCTACTTATGCTATTTTTGGGGGCATACAAATAAACTGGGCAAGGACCATCTTGCAGCAGTACCAGATCTTTAGGGGAGCAAGACACTCCAAAATTTGTTTTGGGAACTTATGGACTATAGTTTTCCGCTGGTTCGGGGTGGATTTGCATGATGAGGATTATGTGACGCTTTCTAACCATCCCTCTGTTATCATCACTGAAGCCGCACTAGGGAGGATGAGTATAGATATGCAGGAGCTGCAAGGGGAGCCTCAGCCTATGGAGCATGAGGGATTAGACGAGGAAGAGGATGAGGGTAACGAGGAGGAGGACCAAGAGGAGGAGCCACATGATGATCAGTTTGGACACTTTGAGGACCCCCATCAGGCACCACAGCATGATGGTGAGCAGGCTGGGGATGGAGCCTGGGCTCATCAGGGCCCGGCACAGGGGGCTCCGGACACAGGTGCCTGGGATCCATGGGCTACTAGGGATCCAGACTGGAGGACCGAGCTGAGATATATTACACAGCAGCAGGCTTGCTTGATGAGGAGCCACCAGGATATTTTGAGGTCACAGCAGCAGACACTGGAGTCACAGGTAGCCATGGCTCAGACACAGCAGCAGATGCTTCAGGATATGAGTTCCTATTATGACCAGTTGGGGGCTGGGATGCAAGACCTACAGTTAGAGCTTAGGCAAGGGAACCGACGGCAGGAGGAGAGGCTTGATAGCTTAGAGGAGCTCATCCGTAGCTATTTCCATCGGGATTGACCTCTATCAGTTATCCGTAGGATAGTGTTTTATTTTCAGTATTGTTTAGCTGTTCCTTTTGTTGACTAGTTGTAACGATGTACTAAAACTATCTTAATAAAGTTTGTACGTTGTTTGTTTACGCAAATTTGTTGTGTCTAATGTAATTATGAAATATTGAATGATAATGTCTGATAACGAAGAACAATGAAAACAACAAAACGGGATATCTCTCCGTTACATAAAAATTTAGAAAATTAGATTTTTCTAAATTAATAATGGATGGTAGGATTCTGGATGCTCAAATTGGATGAACTTCACTCTTATTTTATAAGGGTGTGGGAAAATTTGGATGAAATTACTTTTTCAAATTTTTGCATTCATATAGAACTGCAAGTATATTTAGGATGAGAGCATCATGGTTTGAAAAAGAAATTTTTAAGAAATTGCATTCATGTAGGTGGTACCACAAGTTAGGCATACATATTTTTCTATGATGAGATTCACTTTTGCACATGTGCACATGTTTGCAACAATTGGCTGAACACTTCTGGATGCTAATATGGGGACATAAATCCTACTACTATTGAATTTCGGGGACGAAATTCTTTAAGGGTGGGAGGATGTGACACCCCGTATGTTTGCATTTTAAAAAGTAAGAAATTTACATACGTATACGATGATACGCAAAGCATATAAACCAGTAAAGCATGAAGATAAAAGATGTTTTGTTTAAACTTCTAGAATTAAGGTAAACGGGATTCACCATTGCGTTCGTCTCGGAAAAATACGCAAAATAGAGTCCGAGTTTTCGAGAATCGGAGTCCGTATGACCCGTTAAAGGCCCAAAGAAGATTTCTGAAGATTTGAAAATTCGGAAATCAGTTTGAAAATCCAGATCTGGGGCTAGGCGGGAATTTTCCCCGCCTAGGCCATGTCGACAGGGCTGTCGATAGGCCTGTCGACTTGGGCCCAGACCAAGTCGACAGCCCTGTCGACATGCCAGTCGACAGGGGGTGGCCGGGCTAAATTGCCTGGTGCACCTGTTTGTCTCACCTGGGCTTGCTCTTGGGCTGATTCTGGAAGCTTCCGAGATCTGATGGTCCTAATCTATCCTAGATCTAATCCTATGGCCTAAAACACTCCTAATCCCTATAAAAACACCCCTAAGCCCCCTCCTAAACCCTCATAAATCACTCTCTCCACGAAGTGCTGCCCAAATGCAAAGTGATCATGGCCTCAATATCAAATCCCTAGAGCCTATGCATTCAAATCGGGTTCAAATCAAAGGATGCAAGCTTGCTACACCAAATAGAGGCCAAATCAACATTTCTATGCGAGTTTCGTGATGGTTCTTCATCAAAGGAGCCACCTTTCTTCATCATGATGATGCATGGTCCCTTTCCTAAGCCTTGCCTAGGTAAGTTCTAGCTACTTTTAGATGGAAACGGTAGTTTTGATAATGACATGGGATAAAATGTGGCTAAACATGATTATGCGAACCTATATGAGCCTTACCTTGCCTCTTGTGTCCATGTTTATGGTTTTAGGCCATGTGAGTGACTTAATCATGCCTCTCATGCTATGCATAACCTAGTTTAACTTGCAAGTTTGGATCTTTATGCATGAAATGCTAGCATGAACCTTTAGGAACCATTTTTACTTGTGAAACATTGGCTAAGATTATAGTTTGGGGCTTATGCATGTTTATGAACCTAAACCCCTAGTGTTAACATGCAAGTTTGTGGCCAAATCCTTTATGACATTATGCATACTTATGGCCAATTCCCTTTTGTTTTCATGTTATGCATGCTTGTGGCCAAACCTTTATGAACCTATATATGTCTTAATCCAAACCCTCATGATGCTATGCATGTTTGGGGTCATTGTGTAGCATAGTACCTTTGCGATGTGACTCGTCCATTCTTGCGTTGGAACACGATTTGGGTTGAGGATATACAAGCGCGATTGTAGCATGAAAAACTTAACGTGAAGTTATATGAAAATATGTTAGGCGAGCTAAACTGGGCATGAACCATAATTTGGAAAAAGGGGTATAAACATGATAACATGCGACGATAAATATGACATGTGAATACTTGAAAACATAACTTGTAATGTAACATGGAAGTTGACATGTAAGTATGCATAAAAACATAAGCTTGGGAATTTACCTATTAAGTTAGGTCTACCCATTGGGAATTTACCTATTAAGTTAGGTCTACCCAATTGCTTGAAAACTTAACTATGAACATGATACTAGACTAAACATGAAAGTGGCCAACTCGAGGTTGGGTTGAGTTTGCAACGTAAAACTACCCGGAACCGACCGGCCTAACTAGTAGTTGCAAACAATAGGACTCAATGTGAGAAGTTGGTCATGTTGTGCTTGAACCCGAGGTTAGACCAAGTTGTGGAGTAAATCTACCCGGACCCGCCCGGCTTAACTAGTAACCACAACAAAGTCTAATGTGAGAGGTTGGGGTGCATTAAATAATTAATGCCACATAATAGGGTTAAGTTAATTTGATTAATGAGGCTTAACCAAATATGATATGGACAAATGGGTTAAGTAATTTTATTAGGCTAATGATACTTAACAAAACATAAATAAGCTTGGGTAGGTTAAGTAACTTGATTTGCCTAATGACGCTTGACCGATTTGACTCGGTAATTTGACAGGGTCAAGTTAATTTATATAATTAACCAATCTAAAATGATAATTAGACGAGGTTAAGTTATGGATTGCTTGATATACTTAGCCAGCTTGACACATGGTTTGTGGGGTTAAGTCTTGGACTTGGATACTTAGCCAACTTTGACATGGTTGGTAGACGGGCTAAGTTATGAACTTAAGTGACACTTAACCCATTAGATAAACCCTAATTCAGAGGATTAGGAGAATAACCATAGTTAACAAGGGTAATGGAAACAAGGCTAAGTGGTAAACCTTAGTTAAAGGAAACTAAGTAATAATTCTTAGTCAAGGAAATCTGGACCACTTCTTAGACAGATTAGTAACCCGATACGTTAGGTCAATGTTTAAGTATGCGTGGAGGAGCAGGCTATCTGATTTAGATAAAGGCTCCAACGAACTGGGTAACGAAGCAGCGGCTTCAGGGAACGTGAGGATATTCTTGGGATCCCTCCGTGAGCTGCCAGGTCATTATACTAGGCTCACGGGAGGTTGAGGTCTGCGGTAGAAGAACCAAGAATATGCCTTGGTTGCTATGCGAGCGACCTAAAGACTGGGGTGGATAGCAGTGAGTCGACGAATACATAAGGTGCCCGAGATAGCGAGTTCGTCGATCATCTACCATCTTGAGTCAAGCGTATACGTACGGAAAGGCAGGGAACACCCAACAGACCATAATTGCTATCTAATTATGGGTGAGGTAGGCCGTAGGATGTGGGCTGGCCGGAGTGTAGTTCTCATGCAAGATTTTCTCTTGTGTTGCCTTTCACTAGTTGAGGGAGGGGTCTCGTGGGACCATAGCCACGTGTAGAAAAGCAGACCTTAGTATCTGCATCGGCAGATAAATCTAAAGCTCCCGACCGAGTCCTGTATTTCTTGGTTTGTCCTGTGACAGGACTCGGATGGCACGATGTGATACATGTGCATACAGTTATAGAAAAACGATTCACGATGAATGCGTGGGAAAAAGGGCGCGGTTGAGGGTTAGCGTAATCCCTAGTGGCCTAGGTGGTTTAACCCAAACCGAAATACGAAAGCGTGCAATAGGTAAGCGTAATCCCTAGTGGTGCTAGGTGGCGTAGGTCCTAGTAGTTCAAACGATGATTCATATGGAAGAGCCTAGCTAGAATAAGGGTGACAGTCGAAACGAGTTCAAGGATAATACGACATGAGGAAGCCCGTACGAGGTACGGCAAAGGACTGAACTTATATACATGGGAAGGAACATATGATTTGAGTAACCTATATATGCGATATTAGGTTGACATGGACCATTACACGACTTTGAGTAAGGGACATTCCTGGTTAACACATAACAAGGCTGGGATACTAGTACGGAGGGTGCGAAGCAGATATATAGGTTAGAACTAGGAAGAATATTCATAATAGATACCGTGGGATGTGAGACGGGGCAGATACCTCGGGATAATGTACTCGATAGAGGTCTGATGATGTGATACCTTGACTTATCATAACACCGTAGTTTATCTATCTTGTAGTTATCCTTTTGTTTACTTTCAGTTTATGCATGTCATGTTACCTTTACCTGTTTTTATACTGGAAGTAGATAGGACTTACTCAGTCTTTTTGACTGACCCGTTTTGTTTCGCCTCTTTTCTTCCGTTTCCCCCCCCCCCCCAGGTTGCAGGGAGGAAACAGTGCTGTTTAGTTCGGACTTCTTCTGTTGAAGGTCATCATGGATGGCTTGGACTTTCTTGGCTATGGCTACTTTACTGTTTTATTTGGGGGAATAATTTAAAAAAAAAAAGTCTTTATGCTTCTTTACTATTGCAAGACAGGTTTTGATGTACCCTGATGTAAAAGGCTTTAGACCTTATTTATTCATGCTATGAAAGTTTGATTTTACTTCCGCTATTTATATATGTTCTGTCTTGTGATATTTCTGTGCATGTTTACCAATAATGCCCCTCTAAAGCTAGCGCATTCCTTTGCGAGTGACCCTAGCGGAGGCGGGGTGTTACATTTGGTATCAGAGCAGAAGGTTACCAGGCTGGGTAAAAGTTTTTTTAAAAATAAAAGAGAAGGGACCAGTCGACAGGCCTGTCGACAGGGCCGTCGACATGCCCCCCCCCCCTGTCGACAGGGCTGTCGACACGTCGAGCCTGCAGGGAAAAAAATATATATATAAGCCCGAAGGCCGAGAGCTTCAGCTCATAACCCCAATCCTTTTTCTCCTTCCTCCCAGCCACCAAAACCGAAAATTCCCCAACTCCACCACCTCCCATCACCTCGTTTCTCCACCGTTCTTCATAAAATTAAGCTTAAATCGAAGCTAGAGACCCTCTCCATCCGGATCTATAGTTCACCTCTTCCAATTCGTGTTTAAATCGCCATGGCCAATCAACCCAATCCCTACGAGCTTTACCCTCAACTAACCGCGCAAGAGGTTGAGTGGTGTGACGAGCAACCAGGGATAATTATGCACTACATGCAGCTAGCCACTAGGAATTTGCTTCTAGGCCGACCGGTGAGGTTTGCGGATTTTGCGGGAACCGCCGTGGAAAGCTTGTTTGTTAATGCGGGTCTTATTCATATTCTGGATACGCACACAGCCGAGAGGAGAGGCTACAAGCGTATGGTAAGACTTTTTGATGCTCGTTTGCAAATTGATGTGGATGATAATGGGTTGATAACTTATGGTTCATGGGTTAAGGGTACCCATATATTTATGAATGAGGTCCAATTTGGGGAAATTTTGAATATCCGGGGTACGGGACTTGATATAAATGACCTGGAGATGGATGATTTGAATGTGTGGGGAAGGATTTTTTTTAATGGACTGGATAGGCAATGGGATAGTACGCATTTGCGCCCCCTAGCTAGGTTTGTGTTTAGGATATTGCAATATAATATTGCGGGGCAGAATCATGGGTTTGACAGAGTCCCCGTAGTTGTTAAGGCCGCTACTTATGCTATTTTTGGGGGCATACAAATAAACTGGGCAAGGACCATCTTGCAGCAGTACCAGATCTTTAGGGGAGCAAGACACTCCAATATTTGTTTTGGGAACTTATGGACTATAGTTTTCCGCTGGTTCGGGGTGGATTTGCATGATGAGGATTATGTGACGCTTTCTAACCATCCCTCTGTTATCATCACTGAAGCCGCACTAGGGAGGATGAGTATAGATATGCAGGAGCTGCAAGGGGAGCCTCAGCCTATGGAGCATGAGGGATTAGATGAGGAAGAGGATGAGGGTAACGAGGAGGAGGAGCAAGAGGAGGAGCCACATGATGATCAGTTTGGACACTTTGAGGACCCCCATCAGGCACCACAGCATGATGGTGAGCAGGCTGGGGATGGAGCCTGGGCTCATCAGGGCCCGACACAGGGGGCTCCGGACACAGGTGCCTGGGATCCATGGGCTACTAGGGATCCAGACTGGAGGACCGAGCTGAGATATATTACACAGCAGCAGGCTCGCTTGATGAGGAGCCACCAGGATATTTTGAGGTCACAGCAGCAGACACTGGAGTCACAGGTAGCCATGGCTCAGACACAGCAGCAGATGCTTCAGGATATGAGTTCCTCTTATGACCAGTTGGGGGCTGGGATGCAAGACCTACAGTTAGAGCTTAGGCAAGGGAACCGACGGCAGGAGGAGAGGCTTGATAGCTTAGAGGAGCTCATCCGTAGCTATTTCCATCGGGATTGACCTCTATCAGTTATCCGTAGGATAGTGTTTTATTTTCAGTATTGTTTAGCTGTTTCTTTTGTTGACTAGTTGTAACGATGTACTAAAACTATCTTAATAAAGTTTGTACGTTGTTTGTTTACGCAAATTTGTTGTGTCTAATGTAATTATGAAATATTGAATGATAATGTCTGATAACGAAGAACAATGAAAACAACAAAACGGGATATCTCTCCGTTACATAAAAATTTAGAAAATTAGATTTTTCTAAATTAATAATGGATGGTAGGATTCTGGATGCTCAAATTGGATGAACTTCACTCTTATTTTATAAGGGTGTGGGAAAATTTGGATGAAATTACTTTTTCAAATTTTTGCATTCATATAGAACTGCAAGTATATTTAGGATGAGAGCATCATGGTTTGAAAAGAAATTTTTAAGAAATTGCATTCATGTAGGTGGTACCACAAGTTAGGCATACATATTTTTCTATGATGAGATTCACTTTTGCACATGTGCATATGTTTGCAACAATTGGCTGAACACTTCTGGATGCTAATATGGGGACATAAATCCTACTACTATTGAATTTCGGGGACGAAATTCTTTAAGGGTGGGAGGATGTGACACCCCGTATGTTTGCATTTTAAAAAGTAAGAAATTTACATACGTATACGATGATACGCAAAGCATATAAACCAGTAAAGCATGAAGATAAAAGATGTTTTGTTTAAACTTCTAGAATTAAGGTAAATGGGATTCACCATTGTGTTCGTCTCGGAAAAATACGCAAAATAGAGTCCGAGTTTTCGAGAATCGGAGTCCGTATGACCCGTTAAAGGCCCAAAGAAGATTTCTGAAGATTTGAAAATTCGGAAATCAGTTTGAAAATCCAGATCTGGGGCTAGGCGGGAATTTTCCCCGCCTAGGCCATGTCGACAGGGCTATCGACAGGCCTGTCGACTTGGGCCCAGACCAAGTCGACAGCCCTGTCGACATGCCAGTCGACAGGGGGTGGCCGGGCTAAATTGCCTGGTGCACCTGTTTGTCTCACCTGGGCTTGCTCTTGGGCTGATTCTGGAAGCTTCCGAGATCTGATGGTCTTAATCTATCCTAGATCTAATCCTATGGCCTAAAACACTCCTAATCCCTATAAAAACACCCCTAAGCCCCCTCCTAAACCCTCATAAATCACTCTCTCCACGAAGTGCTGCCCAAATGCAAAGTGATCATGGCCTCAATCTCAAATCCCTAGAGCCTATGCATTCAAATCGGGTTCAAATCAAAGGATGCAAGCTTGCTACACCAAATAGAGGCCAAATCAACATTTCTATGCGAGTTTCGTGATGGTTCTTCATCAAAGGAGCCACCTTTCTTCGTCATGATGATGCATGGTCCCTTTCCTAAGCCTTGCCTAGGTAAGTTCTAGCTACTTTTAGATGGAAACGGTAGTTTTGATAATGACATGGGATAAAATGTGGCTAAACATGATTATGCGAACCTATATGAGCCTTACCTTGCCTCTTGTGTCCATGTTTATGGTTTTAGGCCATGTGAGTGACTTAATCATGCCTCTCATGCTATGCATAACCTAGTTTAACTTGCAAGTTTGGATCTTTATGCATGAAATGCTAGCATGAACCTTTAGGAACCATTTTTACTTGTGAAACATTGGCTAAGATTATAGTTTGGGGCTTATGCATGTTTATGAACCTAAACCCCTAGTGTTAACATGCAAGTTTGTGGCCAAATCCTTTATGACATTATGCATACTTATGGCCAATTCCCTTTTGTTTTCATGTTATGCATGCTTGTGGCCAAACCTTTATGAACCTATATATGTCTTAAGCCAAACCCTCATGATGCTATGCATGTTTGGGTTCATTGTGTAGCATAATACCTTTGCGATGTGACTCGTCCATTCTTGCGTTGGAACACGATTTGGGTTGAGGATATACAAGCGCGATTGTAGCATGAAAAACTTAACGTGAAGTTATATGAAAATATGTTAGGCGAGCTAAACTGGGCATGAACCATAATTTGGAAAAAGGGGTATAAACATGATAACATGCGACGATAAATATGACATGTGAATACTTGAAAACATAACTTGTAATGTAACATGGAAGTTGACATGTAAGTATGCATAAAAACATAAGCTTGGGAATTTACCTATTAAGTTAGGTCTACCCATTGGGAATTTACCTATTAAGTTAGGTCTACCCAATTGCTTGAAAACTTAACTATGAACATGATACTAGACTAAACATGAAAGTGGCCAACTCGAAGTTGGGTTGATTTTGCAACGTAAAACTACCCGGAACCGACCGGCCTAACTAGTAGTTGCAAACAATAGGACTCAATGTGAGAAGTTGGTCATGTTGTGCTTGAACCCGAGGTTAGACCAAGTTGTGGTGTAAATCTACCCGGACCCGCCCGGCTTAACTAGTAACCACAACAAAGTCTAATGTGAGAGGTTGGGGTGCATTAAATAATTAATGCCACATAATAGGGTTAAGTTAATTTGATTAATGAGGCTTAACCAAATATGATATGGACAAATGGGTTTAGTAATTTGATTAGGCTAATGATACTTAACAAAACATAAATAAGCTTGGGTAGGTTAAGTAACTTGATTTGCCTAATGACGCTTGACCGATTTGACTCGGTAATTTGACAGGGTCAAGTTAATTTATATAATTAACCAATCTAAAATGATAATTAGACGAGGTTAAGTTATGGATTGCTTGATATACTTAGCCAGCTTGACACATGGTTTGTGGGGTTAAGTCTTGGACTTGGATACTTAGCCAACTTTGACATGGTTGGTAGACGGGCTAAGTTATGAACTTAAGTGACACTTAACCCATTAGATAAACCCTAATTCAGAGGATTAAGAGAATAACCATAGTTAACAAGGGTAATGGAAACAAGGCTAAGTGGTAAACCTTAGTTAAAGGAAACTAAGTAATAATTCTTAGTCAAGGAAATCTGGACCACTTCTTAGACAGATTAGTAACCCGATACGTTAGGTCAACGTTTCAGTATGCGTGGAGGAGCAGGCTATCTGATTTAGATAAAGGCTCCAACGAACTGGGTAACGAAGCAGCGGCTTCGGGGAATGTGAGGATATTCTTGGGATCCCTCCGTGAGCTGCCAGGTCATTATACTAGGCTCACGGGAGGTTGAGGTCTGCGGTAGAAGAACCAAGAATATGCCTTGGTTGCTATGCGAGCGACCTAAAGACTGGGGTGGATAGCAGTGAGTCGACGAATACCTAAGGTGCCTGAGATAGCGAGTTCGTCGATCATCTACCATCTTGAGTCAAGCGTATACGTACGGAAAGGCAGGGAACACCCAACAGACCATAATTGCTATCTAATTATGGGTGAGGTAGGCCGTAGGATGTGGGCTGGCCGGAGTGTAGTTCTCATGCAAGATTTTCTCTTGTGTTGCCTTTCACTAGTTGAGGGAGGGGTCTCGTGGGACCATAGCCACGTGTAGAAAAGCAGACCTTAGTATCTGCATCGGCAGATAAATCTAAAGCTCCCGACCGAGTCCTGTATTTCTTGGTTTGTCCTGTGACAGGACTCGGATGGCACGATGTGATACATGTGCATACAGTTATAGAAAAACGATTCACGATGAATGCGTGGGAAAAAGGGCGCGGTTGAGGGTTAGCGTAATCCCTAGTGGCCTAGGTGGTTTAACCCAAACCGAAATACGAAAGCGTGCAATAGGTAAGCGTAATCCCTAGTGGTGCTAGGTGGCGTAGGTCCTAGTAGTTCAAACGATGATTCATATGGAAGAGCCTAGCTAGAATAAGGGTGACAGTCCAAACGAGTTCAAGGATAATACGACATGAGGAAGCCCGTACGAGGTACGGCAAAGGACTGAACTTATATACATGGGAAGGAACATATGATTTGAGTAACCTATATATGCGATATATAGGTTAGAACTAGGAAGAATATTCATAATAGATACCGTGGGATGTGAGACGGGGCAGATACCTCGGGATAATGTACTCGATAGAGGTCTGATGATGTGATACCTTGACTTATCATAACACCGTAGTTTATCTATCTTGTAGTTATCCTTTTGTTTACTTTCAGTTTATGCATGTCATGTTACCTTTACCTGTTTTTATACTGGAAGTAGATAGGACTTACTCAGTCTTTTTGACTGACCCGTTTTGTTTCGCCTCTTTTCTTCCGTTCCCCCCCCCCCCCCGGTTGCAGGGAGGAAACAGTGCTGTTTAGTTCGGACTTCTTCTGTTGAAGGTCATCATGGATGGCTTGGACTTTCTTGGCTATGGCTACTTTACTGTTTTATTTGGGGGAATAATTTAAAAAAAAAAAAAGTCCTTATGCTTCTTTACTATTGCAAGACAGGTTTTGATGTACCCTGATGTAAAAGGCTTTAGACCTTATTTATTCATGCTATGAAAGTTTGATTTTACTTCCGCTATTTATATATGTTTTGTCTTGTGATATTTCTGTGCATGTTTACCAATAATGCCCCTCTAAAGCTAGCGCATTCCTTTGCGAGTGACCCTAGCGGAGGCGGGGTGTTACAGTGAAGGTTTGGTTTTTACAGCACCCAATCCAAATGATTCATCATCCTTCATATTTGTCGATCTACCCCTACTATGCTTAAATTACCACTGCTTCCCTTAACACTTCAAAACCGCCTTTCTTTTTAATTCTACGCCTAATTCTCTACATAGTCCTTACTTCAAACAATTACCCCTATTTTTTAGCTACTGTGAAGGGTTGGTTTTTGCAGCACCTAATCCAAATGATTCATCATCTTTCATATTTGTCGATATAACCCTACTTTGCTTAAACTACCCCTACTTCTCATAATACTTCCAAAAAGCCCTTCTTATTAATCCTACCCATAATTCTCTAAATAGCCCTTACTTCCAAAAATTACCCCTATTTTTTAACTACTATAAAGTGTTGGTTTTTCCAGCATTCAATCCAAATGATTCATCATCCTTCATATTTGTCGATCTACCCCTACTTAATCCCTATTTAAGCAGGGGTAGATTGACCTTTCATAATAAAAGTAGGCTGTTTTTTTGAATAAAGAAAATAACTCCAATTCTCTGAATAACCCTTACTTGGATCGAAGATCGCACTATAGGGGTAATTAATTTACAATTACCCCTACGGTTTTTGTATTATTGTAAACTTACCCCTATTTAATAATCTTTCTTACAATTTCCCCTATTAATCATCTTTCATATTTTTCAAAACAATAATTGGGTTTTTCTAGCCCTATGAATGATTCATCTTTCATATTCTTCAAAACAGCCCTTCTTTTTATTCATTATGTTAGTACTACTGTGAAACAATAATGGGGTAGAGAATTACATTTAATTCTCTAAATAACCCATACTTCCAACAATTACCCCTCTTTTTTAACTACTGTGAAGGGTTGGCATTTGCAGCACCCAATCCAAATGATTCATCATCTTTCATACTTGTCGAACTAACCCTACTATGCTTAAACTACCCCTACTTTTGTTAATACTTCAAAACAACCCTTCTTTTTAATCCTCCTCCTAATTCTCTAAATAGCCCTTATAACCAACAATTACCCTATTTATTAACAATTGTTAAGGGTTGGATTTTGCAACACGCAATCCAAATGAATCATCATCCTTCATATTAGTCGATGTACCACTACTTTGCTTAAACTACCCCTACTTCTTCTAATACTTCAAAACAACCCTTCTTCTTAATCATACCCCTATTTCTCTAAATAGACCTTACTTCCAACAATTACCCCTATTTTTTAACTACTGTGTAGGGTTGGTTTTTCTAGCATCCAATCCAAATGATTCATCATCTTTCATATTTGTCGATCTACCCCTACTATGCTTAAACTACCCCTACTTCTCTTAATACTTCAAAACTGCCCTTCTTTTTAATCCTACCCCTAATTCTCTAAATAGCCCTTACTTCCAACAATTACCCATATTTTTTAATTACTGTGAAGGGTTGGGTTTTGCAGCACCCAATCCAAACGATTCATCATCTTTCATATTTGTCGATCTACCTCTACTATGCTTAAACTACCCCTACTTCTCTTAATACTTCAAAACAGCCCTTCTTTTTAATCCTACCCCTAATTCTCCAAATAGCCCTTACTTCCAATGTTTACCTCTATTTTTTAACTATTGTGAAGGGTTGGTTTTTGAAGCATCCAATCCAAATGATTCATCATCTTTCTTATTTGTCGCTCTACCCCTACTATGCTTAAACTACCCCTACTTCTCTTAACACTTCAAAATAGCCCTTCTTTTTAATACTCCCCCTAATTCTCTAAATAGCCCTTACATCCAAAAATTAACCCTATTTGTTAACTACTGTGAAGGGTTGGTTTTTTGAGCACCCAATCCAAATGATTCATCTTCTTTCATATTTGTCGATCTACCCCTACTTTGCTTAAACTACCCCTACTTCTCTTAATACTTCAAAATAACCGTTCTTTTTAATCCAACCCCTAATTCTCTAAACAGCCCTTACTCACATCAACTACCCTTATTTTTTAACTACTTTGAAGGGTTGGTTTTTCAAGTATCCAATCTAAATGATTCATCATCCTTCATATTTGTGGATCTACCCCTACTATGCTTAAACTACCCCTGCTTCTCTTAATACTTCAAAACTACCCTTCTTTTTAATCATACCCCTAATTCTCTAAACAGCCCTTACTTCCAACAATTACCCCTATTTTTTAACTAATGTGAAGGGTTGGTTTTTTTATCATCCAATCCAAATGATTCGTCATCATTCATATTTGTCGAACAACCCCTAATATGCTTAAACAACCCCTACTTCTCTTAATACTTCAAAACAACGCTTCTTTTTAATCCTACCCCTAGTTCTCTAAATAGCACTTACTTCCTACAATTACCCCTATTTTTTAACTACTGTGAAGGGTTAGTTTTAGCAGCGCCCAATCCAAACGATTCATCATCTTTCATATTTGTAGATCTACCCTTACTATGCTTAAATTACCCCTACTTCTCTTAGTACTTCAAAACATCACTACTTTTTAATCCTACCCCGTATTCTCCAAATGGCCATTACTTCCAACAATTACCCCAATTTTTTAACTACTTTGAAGGGTTGGTTTTTGCAGCACCCAATCCAAATGATTCATCATCTTTCATATTTGTCGAACTATCCCTACTATGCTTAAACTACCCCTACTTCTTGTAATACTTCAAAACAAACCTTCTTTTTAATCCTCCCCCTAATTCTCTAAATAGCCCTTACTTCCAACAATTACCCCTATATTTTAACCACTACGAATGGTCGGTTTTTGCGTCACCTAATCCAAATGATTCATCATCCTTCATATTTGTTGATCTACCACTACTATCCTTAAACTACCCCTACTTCTCTTACTACTTCAAAAAGCCTTCTTTTTAATCCTACCACTAATTCTCTAAATTGCCCTTACTTCCAACAATTACCACTATTTTTTAACTATTGCGAAGGGTTGCTTTTTGCAGCGCCCAATCTCAATGATTCATCATCCTTCATATTTGTCGATCTACCCTTACTTTGCTTAAACTACCCCTACTTCTCTTAATACTTCAAAAAAGCCCTTATTTTTAATCCTACCCCAAATTATCTATATAGCACTTACTTCCAACAATTACCCCTATTTTTTAACTAATGGGAAGGGTTGGTTTTTGCAGCCCCCAATCCAAATGATTCATCATCCTTCGTTTTTGTTTATCTACCCTACTATGCTTAAAATACCTCCCCTACTTTTATTATTATTTTCCTTTATTTATTCCTTTATTCGTTTTTTTTAATTATTCATTTCTTTCATTGTAAGTCAATTATCATTCTACTTTTGTGAATGGTTGGTTTTTGCAACACCCGATCAAAACGATTCATCTTCTTTAATATTTGTGGATCTACCCCTACAGTGCCCCTACTTGTCTTAATACTTCAAAACAGGCCTTCTTTTTAATCCTACCCCTAATTATCTACATAGCTCTTACTTCCAATAATTAATCCTATTTTTTAACTTCGATGAAGGGTTGATTTTTGCATCACCCAATCCAAATGATTTATCATTTTCATAGTTGTCGATTTACCCATACTATGCTTAAGCTACCCCTACTTCTCTTAGTACTCCAAAACAACCCTTCTTTTTATTCCTACCCCTAATTCTCTATATAGCCCTTACTTCCAACAATTACACCTATCTTTTAACTATGGTTAAGGGTTGGTTTTTGCAGCACCCAATCCCAACGATTCATCCTCTTTCATATTTGTCGATCTACCCCTACTATGCTTAAACTACCCCTACTTCTCTTAATGCTTCAAAAAAAGCCCTTTTTTTTAATCCTACCCCTGTTTCTCTAGATAGCCCTTACATCCAAATATTACCCCTATTTTTTAACTACTGTGAATGTTTGGTTTTTGCAACACCCAATCCAAACGATTCATCATTTTTGATATTTGTCGATCTACCCATACTATGCTTAAACAACCCCTACTTCTCTTAGTACTTCAAAGCATCCCTTCTTTTTAATCCTACCCCTAAATTTCTAAATAGCCCGTACTTCCAGCAATTACCCCTATTTTTTAACTACTGTGAAGGGCTGGTTTTTGCAGCACCCAATCCAAATGACTCATCATCTTTCATATGTGTCGATCTACCCCTACTATGCCTAAACTACCCAAACTTCTCTTAATACTTCAAAACAGCCCTTCTTTTTAATCCTACCCCTAATTCTCTAAATAGCCCTTACTTCAAATAATTACACCTATTTTTTAACACTGTGAAGGGTTAGTTTTTGCAGCACCCAATCCAAATGATTCATCATCTTTCATATTTATCGATCTACCCCTACTTTGCTTAAACTACCCCTACTTCTCCTAATACTTCAAAACAGTCGTTCTTTTCAATCCTACCCCTAATTCTCTAAATAGCCCCTACTTCCAACAATTACCCTAATTTTTTAACTACTGTGAAGGGTAGGTTTTTCCAGTGTCCAATCTAAATGATTCATCATCCTTCATATTTGTGGATCTACCCCTACTATGCTTAAACTACCCCTACTTCTCTTAATATTTCAAAACTACCCTTCTTTTTAATCCTACCCCTAATTCTCTAAGTAGCCCTTACTTCCAACAATTACCCCTATTTTTTAACTACTTTGAAGGGTTGGTTTTTTTAGCACCTAATCCAAATGATTCATCATCATTCATATTTGTCGAACTACCCCTACTATGCTTAAACTACCCCTACTTCTCTTAATACTTCAAAACAACCCTTATTTATAATCCTACACCTAGTTCTATAAATAGCTCTTACTTCCTACAATTACCCCTATTTTTTAACTACCGTGAAGGGTTTGTTTTTGCATCACCTAATCCAAATGATTCATCATCCTTCATATTTGTCGATCTACCCCTACTATCCTTAAACTATCCCTACTTCTCTTAATACTTCAAAAAAGCCTTCTTTTTAATCCTACAGCAAATTCTCTAAATAGCCCTTACTTCCGACAATTACCACAATTTTTTAACTACTGCGAAGGGTTGGTTTTTGCAGCGCCTAATCCCAATGATTCATCATCCTTCATATTTGTCGATCTACGCCTACTTTGCTTAAACTACCCCTACTTCTCTTAATACTTCAAAAAAGCCCTTATTTTTAATCCTACCCTAATTCTCTAAATAACACTTACTTACAACAAATACCCCTACTTTTTAACTACTGGGAAGGGTTGGTTTTTGCAGCCCTTAATCCAAATGATTCATCATCCCTCGTATTTGTCGATCTACCCTACTATGCTTAAAATACCTCCCCTACTTTTATTATTGTTTTCCTTTATTTATTCCTTTATTCGCTTTTTTTTGGAATCATTCATTTCTTTCTTTGTATACCAATTATCATTCTACTAATGTGAATGGTTGGTTTTTGCAACACCCAATCCAAACGAATCATCATCTTTAATATTTGTGGATCCTCCCCTGATGTGCCCCTACTTCTCTTAATACTTCAAAACAGGCCTTCTTTTTAATCCTACCCCTAATTGTATACATAGCCCTTACTTCCAATAATTACCCCTTATTTTTTAATTTCGGTGAAGGGTTGGTTTTTGTATCACCCAATCGAAATGATTTATCATCTTTGATATTTGTCGATGTACCCAAACTATGCTTAAGCTACCCCTACTTCTCTAAGTACTCCAAAACAACCCTTCTTTTTATTCCTACGCCTAATTCTATAAATAGCCCTTACTTCCAACAATTACCCCTATCTATTAACTACTGTTAAGGGTTGGTTTTTGTAGCACCCAATCCCAACGATTCATCATCTTTCATATTTTTCGATATACCCCTACTATGCTTAAACTACCCCTACTTCACTTAATATTTCAAAAAAGCCCTTCTTTTTAATCCTACCCCTATTTCTCTAAATAGCCCTTACATCCAAATATTACCCCTATTTTTAACTACTGTGATGGTTTGGTTTTTGTAGCACCCAATCCAAACGATTCATCATCTTTCATATTTGTCGATCTACCCATACTATGCTTAAACTACACGTACTTCTCTTAATATTTCAAAACATCATTCTTTTTAATCCTACCCCTAATTCTCTAAATAGCCCTTACTTCCAGCAGTTACCCCTATTTTTAAACTACTGTGAAGGGCTGGTTTTTGTCGCACCCAATCCAAATGATTCATCATCTTTCATATTTGTCGATCTACCCCTACTATGCCTAAACTACCCCTACCTCTCTTAATACTTCAAAATAGCCCTTCTTTTTAATCCTACCCCTAATTCTCTAAATAGCCCTTACATCCAGCAATTACACATATTTTTTAACTACTCTGAAGGGTTGGTTATTGCGGCACCCAATCCAAATGATTCATCATCTTTCATATTTGTCGATCTACCCGTACTTCGCTTAAACTACCCCTACTTCTCCTATTAATTCAAAACAGCCGTTCTTTTTAATCCTACCCCTAATTCTCTAAATAGCACTTACTTCCAACAATTACCCTTATTTTTTAACTACTGTGAAGAGTTGGTTTTTCCAGTATCCAATCTAAATGATTCATCATCCTTCATATTTGTGAATCAACCCCGACTATGCTTAAACTACCCCTACTTCTCTTAATATTTCAAAACTACCGTTCTTTTTAATCCTACCCCTAATTCTCTAAATAGCCCTTACTTCCAACAATTACCCCTATTTTTTAACTACTGTGAAGGGTTTGTTTCTTTAGAACCCAATCCAAATGATTCATCATCATTCATATTTGTCGAAATACCCCTACTATGCTTAAACTACCCCTACTTCTCTTAATACTTCAAAACAACCTTTTTTTTAATCCTACCCCTGGTTCTCTAAATATCCCTTACTTCCTACAATTACCCTTATTTGTTAACTACTGTGAAGGGTTGGTTTTAGCAGCGCCCAATCCAAACGATTCATCATCTTTCATATTTGTAGATCTACCCTTACTTTGCTTAAACTACCCCTGCTTCTCTTAGTACTACAAAACATCACTACTTTTTAATCCTACCCCTAATTCTCCAAATGGCTATTACTTCCAACAATTACCCCTATTTTTTAACTACTTTGAAGGGTTGGTTTTTGCAGCACCCAATCCAAAAGATTCATCATCTTTCATATTTGTCGAACTACCCATACTATGCTTAAACTACCCCTGCTTCTCATAATACTTCAAAACAAACCTTCTTTTTAATACTCCCCCTAATTCTCTAAATAGCCCTTACTTCCAACATTTACCCCTAACTTTTAACCACTATGAATGGTTGGTTTTTTCATCCCCTAATCCAAACGATTCATCGTCCTTCATGTTTGTCGATCTACCCCTACTATCCTCAAACTACCCCTACTTCTCTTAATACTTCAAAAATGCCTTCTTTTTAATCCTTCCGATAATTCTCTAAATAGCCCTTACTTCCAACAATTACCAATATTTTTTAACTACTGTGAAGGGTTGGTTTTTGCAATGCCCAATCCCCATGATTCATCATCCTTCATATTTGTCGATCTACCCTACTTTGCTTAAACTACCCCTACTTCTCTTAATACTTCAAAAAAGCCCTTATTTTTAATCCTACCCCTAATTCTCTAAATAGCACTTACATCCAACAATTACCCCTATTTTTTAACTACTGGGAAGGGTTGGTTTTTGCAGCCCCCAATCCAAATGATTCATCATCCTTCGTATTTGTCGATCTACCCTTCTATGCTTAAAATACCTCCCCTACTTTTATTATTGTTTTCCTTTATTTATTCCTTTGTTCCTTTTGTTTTTGAATTATTCATTTCTTTCTTTTTAAACCAATTATCATTCTACTTCTGTGAATGGTTGGTTTTTGCAACGCCCAATTCAAACGATTCATCATCTTTAATATTTGTGGATCTACCCCTACTGTGCCCCTACTTCTCTTAATACTTCAAAACATGCCTTCTTTTTAATCCTAACCCTAATTATCTACATAGCCCTTACTTCCAATAACTACCCCTATTTTTTAACTTCGGTGAAGGTTTGGTTTTTGCATCACCCAATCCAAATGATTTATCATCTTTCATATTTGTCGATCTACCCATATTATGCTTACTAGTGTGTGGCCGTGCTACGCATACGGGCATCGTCTGTAACCATGTTGACGTTAAAAGTTTTCAAAAAATGTAGTCAACCAAAATAAAGAAATTTATATTGCTTAAGACTATATAGCACGGGCAGTTGCGAGGTGATGTATTATTATAAACACTACTTATATCTTATTTCTAAATGTATATGTGAAGCAAAATAGTATTAAGCAATATTGTATCGCTTCATGTGTAATTTTCAGATTCAACGTCAAAACTTATTGGGTAAGTGGATGATTAATTATGAATATTAATTATTTTGGTTAGCGTAAGCCAACCGTATGGTTAAAGGTTTAAATATTTGCAAACATATTTTCATGGAAATTTTAGTGGTTAAAACTCCCTTTTTATGCAGTGTATATAATGCATTAAGACATATGCATATGTAATATTTTATCAAATAGTTGGTAAACTTTAAAGATATTGGATAAATGATCCAAACTTATTAGCATAAAACCTTAAAAATTACATTCGTTTTCATAGTTTAAGTGGAGTGTCAATCTATGATTAGCATTTCTTTTGGAAAAAAAGAAAAATCTATGATAACATAAATATAACTTTGCACGTAAACATTTCGAATTTTTTGTCAACGTTCCTTCAATTAATCGTAAAAGAAGGGAATTATGTGTTTCCATAAATATAAACGTGCTTAGCATATAAAAGAAAATATTGTTCCAATATACTTTTAATAATTTCACATATTACATTTTGGGGTCTGCTTAAATTTTTCCATCTAAGGTTGGGCGTCAATGATGCGAGTCACTCATATGACACATGATGCAAAGATTTTTTCAATATTTTATTGAAACACTAAAGAAACGATAGTGCATACTCAGTATTGCTTCAACCCAGTTTTGGTTAATTGATGATAAATTTCAAAAAACATATCGTTTGGTATACAAATTTCTACATAGAAAAAAAAATCAAAGTGATAATAAATGCTAAACTATTTATCTTCGTCTCCATACAGCCGTAAAACCAAATTACACATCAATTTTCAACCTTGGTTCATGTATGCCAACATAAACTTGCCAAATATTTACATATTTAAACCGTATAGTCATCTTCTATAGTTCATAAGATTACCATAATAAACAAATACAGCAAGGTTTCTGGATGAGCATTCTTCCCGACAGTATGATCGATGTATTTGCTTTGATTTTTTACAAACAGTAGGATAGTCCAAAAATTGCAGGCTTTGAATTCCATTTGAGAATCCAAATTGATGCAGGAGCATAAATTGTTTCTGCTAGCCATTGTGTCAAATATGAACTTGAAAAAAAATCGTTCGTTGTGTCCAAAATTGGGAGGCTACCTCATATTAATTTCAATTTGAGTAATTACAAATTTATTTTCTTCTTTCAGTTCAGAACAGTATTTTCATCTCTTACAACCAATCACTGAAATTTCTCAAATTTTGTTATTCCATCACATTAAACCAGATTAGTTTTATATTGGTAATCAAAATAGAATATTTTCTCTTGGTTTCCCGTGGAAAATAAATGGAACTAAACCAAATAAAAGTAATATATAAGTAGGTTAGGACAGTGTATCAAGCCGGCAAAGCATCAGAGAGGATAATCTAAAGTTCATGAAAGTTGAAGCATCAACTTAACAAATCTGGTCTCATAAATTTTGAAGTAACCATATTTCATATTAAACACAGGACAAATAGGCCAAGTAATGCTTTTTAAGGGTATAAATTATTTATATACTTAACTCATATTTATGTATCAGTATATAATATATTCTCAGTTGCTCATACTAATCAAAAATCATTCACCTATAAAAGTAAAATATTTTATCTTTAAAACAGTCGAATTTTGAGCTGTTGAAACATAACAGTGCAAATTTAATAACTGGTGCAGTAACAAACAAAAGATAAAAATCTACTCTAAGAAAACTAAAAGATGCAGTCATCCTCATTACTTAATGAAAAGAGGA
The DNA here is from genome assembly GCA_030737875.1 of Allium sativum. Classification (NCBI taxonomy): domain Eukaryota; kingdom Viridiplantae; phylum Streptophyta; class Magnoliopsida; order Asparagales; family Amaryllidaceae; genus Allium; species Allium sativum. Next base: position 1,018,817,536 of record CM060913.1, read on the forward strand.
TGTCCTTTAAAAAAAAGCATACATAGCTAAGCATGATTAAAAAAACTATAATTTATATTCATAAACCAAATTAACCTCCTTTTTTTCCTAATGCATAGTAATTGGATGTCAAAATTAATTTTACATTTAAAACAAATATGTTCATGTCATTTTCAATGTATCCTTGAAAAGAAACACCATGCTATGAAAATAATTGTTATAGCGGATACACCTTGGGAAGACCACAGATATATTAAATTCAAAAACTGTATAGACTATACTCTAGCCATATTACAAATAGAGTTAAAATATATTTTGAACCTACAATATAATAGGTAGCCTGAGTCCTCTAGTTTCATTTAATTCCAGGTCCGAATACATAAATTGGAGCCTTGCATTTTGCAACCTGTTCCACCTTATGCTTTCTACGGCCTGACTAATTATATGAGCTCCATTATGCTGCTGCACTGCTAAGTCCATAAGACTGCATGAAGCCTTTCCAGCAGCTGGTTCCCTATTATAAAGGCGTACACTCCTGCCCTGCGCTAGATATATCAAATTGTGGCTTCAAGTGTAAGTAGGAAAAAGATTGTATATGCAATTACAATCGAATATTCATTTAGTTAACAACATCAATAAGCGAGCTGCTATTATAATGGAGAGAGACAGGGCTAATACAAGGGTTGGAAGTTTTAGAAATATGTCACAAATCAAATATATAAAACCTTTCTAAAATAAAATTGAACCTGAATCTAACATGTAGTCTTAATCGACCTATACAGCCATATCACGTGATTAGTATATTTTCCCCACAGCAATAAAATTGATAGCCCCTTTAGGGTCATAAGATAACGTTGTTGCATTACAATGAGGAATTGCATTCATGTACGTTAATATACAGTTTTCAAAAAATTCATGCTTATGCCTTCCAGTATAAACCTCTTACATAGCAATTTTCTATAGCATATTCTTCATTTTCTTTGCCCAACTTCTAAAGCACAAAGAGCGGTTTCTTCTTGCTATTTTACTTCTATAGTGAATTCCAATTTCCAAACACGACCTCGAGATTTCATTGTAATGCATAAGAATTAGCAATTGCCCATTGTATATCCCAATGGCTTACATTTACATGAAAGGTGAGACTTAACACATACGTATTTAAATTGTTTTTAGCCGTAGGACGAAGGGTCTCTGGCTACCATAGAAATTATGTTCTTGTTCTATGCATCACCATAAGAATTTTCAACTATAAAATTGAAACCCAATCCAGTGTCAAATGGGAACATAAAACTGTAGACCTATGTTCAAAATCCTTTAGCATTTAGTGTTTTTTTTCCATCCTATAGATAGGGATTTGTTTATACCACCATGATTATCATTAGATTTGATCTAAAAGGAAAACTATAGTATGAGAGAACTACTATTTTTCCTACATTCTTTATAGTGATTGATGAGTCAGAGATATACATCTTATGATTTTCTATTTAAATGCAGACATTCGACATTGTAAAATATTCAATTTTGATGTTCAATGGTCATGTACCTTTGAATTTAAATGCTTAAATTTGAGTGAGTCTGTCAAAGATCTTACCGATGATTTTTCTGATGCATCAATGCTTACAAACAATAACAGTATGAGAGAACAAATATTTGTTCGCTAACCTCTTCCTATCATTCTCATGTAATACATTGATTATTATGGGGGACAGAAATGACACAAACAAACAGAGAATCAATAATAGATTTGTGTAGAAGTAGTGTATGTGAATGAATGAGGCAAGTTGACCTTTGTAATATCCTAGCTTATAGAAAACAGATATCATTCAGAGCATGCAATGTCGGTTTTCATTAAATAATGGAAAGTTGACAATATTGAAATGTGTTACTGTAAATACCAAATAAGGGATCCATGAATATATGGTACCTTATAAAAAAATCATTGTTTTATGTCAAAAAAACTGGCAATGCTTCCAATGACAGCGATTAAATTTCTAGCTTTAGTTGCTCTAGGTTTAGTCGCTGCTAGCGGTATAGGATATGAATCTCTATAGCATATAGTAGATAACATGGTTTTTCCATAAAATAATAAATACAAACTGATAAGAAAGAAAAACAAACAGAACTATATAATTGGCTTCAAAGTGTTCTGTAACTATCATTTCCTATTATATTCTATCATTATAAAATATAAAACAGAATTAAAGTCAAATGAAATTTGAATGCTTAGTGAAATAGGCTGTGAGAGTTTTATTTGCATATATGATTGAATAGACAATGGATATGATTGAATAAGCTCGTATTTTCTAATACACTCAAAATAGACAATGTATTTTTAAGTAAAATAGGTTATGAGAGTTTTATTTGCATATATGATTGATTATGTTTGAATGAGGATCGTAATTCAACTACAAAATGGAGAAAGTATGATTTCTACCATAAATTCACATCAGAACAGTATTAAATCTCTAGTAAAGGCAGAAATTAGAAATAAACCAATTTTGTAATTTCGAGTAAATAGGAATTTTTAATATGTATTCTCATGAACATGAGAAAATTATAAATGCCTGACAAAACAAAACTTATTATATATAGATAATCAGTACGTGCATAGACACATACACATACGTAGAAAAGTATATGTACTTATGAGCTCCTAATATTCAAATGTAGTACCAACCTAAACATATATCATATATTTGAATTAAAATAATTGACATAGATTGAAATGATTAACATATCACTAATGAGTAAGAGACTTGGAGTGTAAAAAGTCTTACCTTCATAATGCTAGTATGCAAATATACCAAGCTGTTATTGGGCAAACCAAAAGCAATCTGCATCGAACAGATCTAGTCAAAATTTTATTGAAAACCAAAATACAAAATTCAATCCCATCATTTTTAATAGAGAATAAAATTTGCATTATCAGAATTAAATATTATGCAATGACATAATTAGAACTTAATTGTCTCTACATATGAAATAAGAATATAAAACACATAATTCAGCAAGAATGTATGGAAACTGACCAAATATACATGTTTGGAAATAGAAATAACATTCATGTTGAGTGGAGAATTCATATTTTAGTTTTCAATAAACATATCACTGATTTACACGACAGACATACCTTTTATTAAAAGGCATAATGGAAGATATACTTACGTAAAATTTACATAAGTACTTCTAGAACTTCATAGATTACATATACGCGAACAACAACATTATGTGAGAAATAGTACTACCATTTTTAAATATCTAATATTCTAGTACATGTGTTTAACTCTCTCGTACGATAAAAAAGTGCAATATGGTGAAACATAATATAAAAAAAAGAGTGCCAAAATATCATAACTTCTAATTATATTTTGTTATCAGAAAGGTAACATGTGATTTTATTTTTTCTTTAGATTTCCATCAAAGAAAAATGTCGTAAATTTGTTGAGCATATTATCAAGCATGAACAAATAATATTAGTTACACAAATAGGAAAGGAATATTTCTTCTTTTAAGAAGAAATGGAATTATGGTTGTATTATTGGAGATACTATTAAATTTAACTTTTTTTTTTGAGTAACGTGTGGAACCTAAGACTTCACTCAAGACATTGCTTGTCGGTCCTAGTAAACCCCACGGATAGTGAATACCCGATTTTCAACGTCTTCGCACCATTAACTTTATTGAGTGACATCAAAGTATACACCAAGTGCAATTAGATGAAATTATACATAATTCCTATACTATTGTTTAGTTAATAAATTTGCTATTTGATGGTGACCAAACTTCATCTATTGGTTATCCAGTACACTCGCTTTCAGAAAATTGTTTCGACGGAATTTTTGGGCTTAATGGCTCATAGGTCATCAAATATATTTACTTTTTAAATACGTTTTTTGATGGATTTCCACCAAGAATAATGGGTCATAACTACGCAAGTAATACCATCCAATAAAATTACTACTCCAACCTCATAACCACCAATACTCTGACATGGTTGAACAAATAGATCCCTAACATCAAAGGCTAAGTTATCATTTCTGTCAGAGTAAGCAAAAAACTCCAAGAAAAAAAATTCTTCCAAGGATTTTAGCAAGATTAATGGCTCATAGTTTGAAACTAATGACATAAATAAAAAATAATATGCAGTTGATATCATCCAATAAAATTACAACATAATTATATCCAATAACATTAATTATAAAAATAATGTGTATTTTCATGTACCCTATACATTAGTTTTGCATGGATGATGCCACAGTAACCAAAATCTAAAGTCAACTAATGCAGATCAGATTTTGTTTGATAGAAATCAAGAGGGCAAAACTAATCTTACTGTTTGAATTTGAGCCGCAAAAATTGAGTAATGCTATTTATGCCAAAGCAGCAATTTTGTTTTAGCTTTTATATGTAACTAATTTACTGTATGCAACTCCGAAATCATTTAGTATAAAGTTTAAATATATTCACAACTTATTTTATTATATATAAATGTTTATTTGTTACTAACAAATTGTGTACTGTTACGCTTCAGTCGATATATAGTGAACAATCTTAACTGTTATACATAACTCATGCACAACATAATTCCTGCAACTCAGTAACGAATGGTATGAGGAACTATATTGTAGAATGTTAGGATTGGTTATAACCGGTCAATGGGGAAATGGAACTATATTTATTCTCGAAACTATGGTAAAGAGCCAAACACCTAAGTTGGTTTGATTTTGCTTAAATATGAATAAATATAGTAACATATTTCAACTCTTGGCCATGAAATACTGTAACTATTCATAAAATCATATCACAAAAAATGTTGGAACAAACTAAAACAACCGTGCAGGAAAATATGAATAAAATATAATGAGTTACCATGAATGAGACTGTTAACGGAAATTCATTATTAAACATATTCATTGTATACTTGTGTTAGCATGCCTCTTCTCCCTATATAACGCATTATATCTTAGTTTGCAACAATCGGCATAAAGAAATTGCTATATTTGCTAATAAAATCTAAAACAACCATTTACGTAGCAAGGATGCGGTACAAATTTGAATAGTTAATGCCATCATACAGCTTTTATTTTAAACACAATATGCAGAAGAAAAATATGAAATATATTATAGAATCACTTGAAAATCAAGCTTCATAGGCAAATTATCAATATTCGATGTTACAAAATTGGAAGAAACAATTATCAATGTTATTGGCCTTTCTAAAGAAGTTTAGAAAATCATGAAAAACCAATTTTAAGTATTGAATAACAACCAATTATGATATATGCATAGATTAAGCCATCATGGGCCTATTTTTACAATTAAGATTGAACGCAATTATAAATATATGTTTGAAAATCTTTGGTTTAATTTTCAAATCTGACGGTATTAAACTACTAAAATATGTTTCGAGGTAAACTTCATATGTGTGATCATTTATTGCTTGAACATGTAATTAAACTACACAAAAGAGCAATAAAAATTTGAGCTAACAACAATTTACGCCTAGAGACAAAATAAAGATTCAAAAGGTTTAGCGCAAGGCTACTGGAAAAAAATTTAAGATATTGTGGTGGATGGTTCATATAAAAACAGCATATGTAACATATACATATATATACCTTTCATAATGTATACGATCTCTAAACTGGAGCAACGACAGGTGATCTAGGTTTGCACTGATGTACTTATTTGATAACAAATAGATTCTGTATACCATTGGAAATAAGTTCTAAGTATTGTGTTGAATGTAATATATATCTTTCAAAATGCATATGAAACATAACCTAAAGAAGTTATAAACCATGCAACTATGTACAGACTCAGTCAATTAATAATGAACAGATTCGGATATTGCATTCATCATGTACCTTTTATTGATGGAAAGTAAACAAAATGCATACATATGTAATTTGCTTCCACATACAATATTAATACACGCAATAAAATCAAATTTTTCACTGTACAAAATATGAAGTTAATATATAGTTATGTAGAGTGCTTAAAAATGTTCGAGATGAAGATATATTAAGTTTCATTATTAATAGTGGTGATGAAAAAGAAAAGAAAACCTTGTGTTAGCCACCTCTAGTGAAGCAAAAATATAGTCATAAGACTATACCATAAAATTGTCATCTTCATCACAAAATATACCACAAATGCAATATAAAAAAGTAAGTATAAGTTTCCAAATCAATTTGAACTGTAGAAATTAGCAGTTTATATAACATCCCTTGTCACTAAACTCAGAATAATAGTGATGATGCATACAACCTAACAAATATATAATGATAAAATAAATCAACATCTGCTATGAAATAGAACCAAATAAATAAATTAACACAAACGGAATATGTTGTTTCCACTATTCTTACATATGTAGAAAAGAAGGGAAAACAAATAAAAGAAACGACAAAAAGCATAACTAAAAGACATCATGGTACCTCTACTTTGGTACACATTAAAGAAGTAAACTGCAAGCCAAGACAACAAAATTACTCTTTGTAAAATGCCTATTTGTTTGGATCAGAAATGTTTCTTTGGTCGGTATTTGAAAATATAATCTACACAAATATCATAAGTATTGTTTTATTTTTGTGAATTAAAGTATTTGAGTAAACTGCTTAATACATGAAGCCACTAAGAGAAAATAAACGCCCTCAGTCATATTAGCAGTTTTAGCTACAGGGGATTTTCTCCTTTTATTGTTACCATTCATTCTGTTGTTAAATAAGTAAATTAGTTATTAAAGCAATAGAAGCCTAGAAAATAATTTGTAAAACCAATCAACACAAAAGGATCAATTAGAAATTGGACAGGAAATTAGAAAGATAATTGGAAATCGAACAGATAATGCTAACCAACTAATAACTTGTATCTAAAATATGTGCATTACATATTGATAGGGATGTATTTTGAAATGTAAATTTTTTGACATTGGATGACGAATTGTAAATAAACCCTATCAACTTCCCCTTCCGAGTTATCGACAATAATAAATTTGGAAAGAAAAAAGGGACATGACCTATCAGGGCAAGAACAACAGAGGTAAGGTCAGTAAAGAATCAACATGTTTGAATATAAATTAAATATACCCTATCCACTATGCCCTCAGATCAATTAACAGACTCATATTTTAATATTAAATTAACAAAAGTACCGACCTTCGAAAAACCTAGTTTCTGAATTGGCAAAATCTAGGCTTGAACCAACGGGGGGAGACGGCAGCGTAGACAGCCGTGAGTACAATAGTCAATATGCAAAGAGAGGAAGAAAGAGGTTGTAGCATGATTTCCAATTATGAAATTAGGGAAGTATAAGGAAAAATTAGAAAAGAGGGTAAATGTAATGGGGCGAAGTAAGATGAATGTCGGTGGTTACGAATGAATGGATATGCCTTCGGGAATTCGGTATTTAGAGAACATGACATGTGTCAACACATCAAAAGTGCGCTTTCTGTTTTCCAGTATAAGTAATGTATAGTAGATATAAACTAAGAATATGACAACTATTATTTCACTTCTTATATAGGTATTTAGATAAATATTTATTGTCGCCATTAATCTGAAATATACATGTGCTAAATCATGATAATTGTTTAATTAAGTACTTCGTAATGTATACATTTTGCACTCCTTTTCCTTCTTATACTGTGGCATAACAAAAAATTGGTTTTAAATAAAGGGTAATCTAATGGAGCTAAGTAAATGTAACATGTTACTCATCAATAATTATATGTTGCTCTTAGAGACACAAATTTTATAGAACCAGTTCAAAAATCAACTTGAAACAACTTTAAAAAAAAAACATTTTGAATGCAAGATTATTTTCTTGGTAATCATACAATTTGAGCATGATATGGTGTAATAAGCCATGTCATTATTAAATACTTCAGGAGCATTGAATATTATTTGCATTTTTAGTCGGGAACTAAATTGATGTTCAAAGTCATTTACAACATAATTTTGAAAATTAAAACAATGAGCATAATAGAAGAATGTATATTTTCAATTGTGTATATGTAAGTAACACACACACATATACATACATATATATATATATATATGTGGACGGTGAAAGGTGGAGCACGGAGGGGGAATTTTATGTTGTTAGCTTCGCGTATATCTAACCTTAGCTGTCAATATGATGTGATCTTTAACTATTTTAAAGATGATTTTGAACACATCCTAGAGTGAAAAGATCAAATATAAAATAGAGAATACCACAAAAGCTTTCAAGACCAAGTCTCTATTTCAATGAACCAAAAGCATGGACGATAATTGTATTTCATGGCAGGGCTTGTTCTCGAAACCCTAAATTGTCAAAATTGACAACAAAAATTCATGTACAAAATGCACGTTTGCAATATAGAAAACTACAAAAACAAGCATAATCAAAATATACAAAAGCAAAAAGTATAAATAATATTAATGCATTGTAGAGATGAAAATCAAAATTTTGATAAATTTGTCCAAAAAATGCAAAACTTAGAGTAATATGCCCCCTTATTTTTTTAAAATGACATATAAAATACAACAAACTACCATGATAGTGAAGAAATTATGCATATTCAGCAATAAAAGTACATAATGTACGTACCTTTTTAAGACAGTGTGTAAAACATAAGGATGGAAGGGCAGACTATACAAAGTGAGAAAATTAGTAATTTGTCATTTTGAAACAAAAGCATTACAAAATGATAGTGAGGACTTTCCTCTAGAATGTAAAACCTGTATTATATCTTAACAAAAAAAATAACAAATATAGAAATAAATAAAAGAATAATTTTTGAAATTGTGGATATTATGCACATGATAAAAACATACATAAAAGGGGACAAATAAAACCAAACCATTTTAAGAAATAAAATCAAAGCCAAGAACATTTGCAGTTAAATACATAAATTTTTACACATTAAAAATACATAAGAAAGATAAAAAATAAAAGAGCATGACGTAACTCTTCAAACTAAAATATTTGTAAAATTCAATTGAACTCCGCAGATTTGTATAGATATCAGATTTATATTTATTTAGGTATGATTATTTTAAGTTAAAAACATCGGTTTTCTATGCTTATAGGAATAAATCATTGTTACTTTAGGTTAAAATGTCGTCATAGAAGATATGTCAATATATTTTATAATTACAAAGGTCATTTCTTAGTGATATAAAATTATGTTATTATTTAATTGGTTGGTTATGTTATTACAACAGAAGAAATGTGATTTAGAATAATTAATTCTTTAAATAATGCATTTGAGTGAACAACATGAATTGCAAAAAATGATCTGTTCCACAGTAGTATCATCTTAGAATAAATTCCAATTATGTAAACTTAAAATAAATAATAAAAGAAGGGGATAATAAAATGCATGAAGTGGATCTGACGCCATTAATATTGTGACAAACTAAACTAAATAAGTTTGCTGAAATTAGGAATTTTTAAATACTTGATATGTGAAGCCACTTAACTGGAGATTGAAATTTATCGGTATAATGTACATAAGCCTATCCACCTAAACAATCGTTAACAAATACCACATCCGATTGAGCACAATTTTAATTTAAAATGATGCAAACATGACGTACGAAAGGAACAGTAGTAGATCAAGAAATTACGTTGTACCACACATCGTGTAGACTAAATCATCAAATCTGCATAGAATTCACACTTTTAATCGCAAATTTACAAAATTACTAACCCTAACAAACCTTATCTTTCGAATTTCCCGAATCTATGTTTGGACCGATGGCTGCAAACCATGAGCGCAGACAGTCATGAGACCGGAATAGTCAACACATACAGATGTAGAGAAAGAGGGGGATCGTTTTAGGCTTTATTGATCTTCCGTTTTGAAAGTGGAAGATAGAGTAAATGAGGAAAAGGGGATATGATGGAATAAAATAAATCGTATCCAGCGGTTAAGCACGATGATATAGTTCATAAAAGGACACGTGTTGCGGAATAAATTGTCTGGTTTCTGCTTTCCAGTATAAGTAATAGAATAAAAGCTACCCCTACTTCTCTAAGTACTCCAAAAAAAACCTTCTTTTTATTCCTACCCCTAATTCTCTAAATAGCCCTTACTTCCAACAATTACCCCTATCTTTGAACTACAGTTAAGGGTTGGTTTTTGCAGCAACGATTCATCATCTTTCATATTTGTCGATCTACGCCTACTATGCTTAAACTACCCCTACTTCTCTTAATATTTCAAAAAAGCCATTCTTTTTAATCCAACCCCTATTTCTCTAAATAGCCCTTACATCCAAATATTACCCCTATTTTTTGACTATTGTGAAGGTTTGGTTTTTGCAGCACCCAATCCAAACAATTCATAGTATTTCATATTTGTCGATCTAATCATATTACACTTAAACTACGCCTACTTCTCTTAATACTTCAAAACATCCCTTCTTTTTAACCCAACCCCTAATTCTCTAAATATCCCTTACTTCCAGCAATTACCCCTATTTTTTAACTACAGAAGGGCTGGTTTTTGCAGCACCCAATCCAAATGATTCATCATCTTTCATATATGTCGACCAACCCCTACTATGCCTAAACTACCCCTACTTCTCTTAATACTTCAAAACAACCCTTCATTTTAATCCTACACCTAATTATCTAAATAGCGCTTACTTCCAACAATTACAACTATTTTTTAACTACTATAAAGGGTTGGTTTTTGCAACACCCAATCCAAATGATTCATCATCTTTCATATTTGTCGATCTACCCGTACTTTGCTTAAACTACCCCTACTTCTCATAATACTTAAAAAGAGCCGTTCTTTTTAATCATACCCATAATTCTCTAAATAGCCCTTACTTCCAACAATTACCCTTATGTGAAGACCCGTAACTTCCCCGTAAAGGAAAGCGTCGGATAGTTCGAGAACAAACCACAACAGAACGTATACAGAAGAACATTTCATTGTATATTACAACAATGCATCAGATAACAAGAATATACAGAGTATAAATGAATATTACACAGAAATATCAGAGATTTAAATTACATTTAAATACATAGCAGCGGAAAGATAATACAATACACAACTAGAATGAGATATATGGATACAAAGCTTTCCGGATATCGTTCCAGCTGTAAACCAGGATCCTGTGAATATAAATCTGCAAAACCAAAACTACTAGCTGCCCGTGTCAAAATAGGGGCACCCAGAGTTTAGGTTAAAACAATAAACTCCAGGTCAGTCATGTGACTGGTGTGAGAACTAAAACAGTTAATCTTTATTTTTAAAGCTAGGTAAATCAAGGGACCACGCCGTATAACACGGAACGGGTTTCCTCCCAAGAATACCAGTGCATAAAACAACAGCGCAATGCTAAATAAAGAAGAATGAAGCTGTTATAAGACCCAGGTCCCATCACACAATGCAACGCAGTCGAGGATAGGGTTTTCCCTTATAACAGCCAAAGAATGCTTGATACGTTTAAAACAAATCATTTGATACTATTATAAGTGCATAGTGCATAAAACACTTCGAATCATAAGTATCAATCATAGGCGGCATGAGCGCCCCATCCCACTATGTCGCCATATATAGGATTACAACTAAAACCGCAAATGTCACGTATTTGGAAATTGGATTTCCTTCTATGAACCGAGGCCAGGGATCGTCCTTACCGTCTTCGAGACAATCTAGCCCATGTCTCCGGAACAGCCGCAACTGCCCCTTGGAGCGACAGGGCCGGTCCACACGGAGTGGATTATAGTGCCTGAACAATACGTCTCTCCGCCCTATGGGGCGTAAACGAGCCAACGAATGACTCCATCGGTTCGAGAACGACCGATCAATCCGAGGCGCCTCGCAACAGCAACAACCACATAAGTCAAACTCGTCAGGGCGTGTAAAACCACTGACGCCACTTCTAGCTAGAAAGAAACGCATGTCCTCCCTGAGGTCCTCTCCCGTTTTTGGTTCATACCGGGTGTGAAACTCGCGAAGTAAACGTTACACAAAGCTACGCCACAAAGGCCGTGCTTTGATCATCACCACAAGACTTTGCTTTTCAACAGAAGCCTCGATCAATTGCCACTTAGGCATGCCACACAGGCAATTCACTCCATGCGTTTGATATCCATCAATATATAACCCCTGAGCTCGTACATCTCAGAGAAGGGCGTTAAGCAAGAGAATAAATTCTCCGCCGCCAAACAGATATATATTTAATAGAGATCAATCACACGGACTAAAATCCAATGTCAGACACACAGTCCATTTACAAGTCCGTTCTGGGTCTGAACGAAACCGAAGGCACCTAGTACCCCGCATATCCATCGATCTCCAAGTACGTCTGGACGATCACCAACTGTTTCCATCTTCTTGGGTGTACAGCCCAATCAAGATCATCAGTTATCACCCAAACGACGTGAAGAACTCCGGTCTTCGACCATCGTCTTCATCTTCGACTTATCGTCGTATCAGTTATCCAGAATGGGATAAACCCGGTCTTCCCGAATAACTCGCGTATATTTTAAATAAGTGTTACACAAACACAACATACGCCTCATTCCGATTCATTAGTCACTAACCGTAAATTAATCAAGAGAATAATTCCCCAAATATTAACCCCGAAGGCCGAAACCAACATCAGATCAATATCTAGAAAACCATTCTGCTTGGCTAACCGACAGTTAGTTTCTAATTTCACATTCATAGGGAAAGGTTCCCATTAATTTTATCAAAGATAAATTCTTGAATTTATTCTTCAATCTACTTTTGAATATCAATTCAAACTAGTCGGGATTAACGCTCTTTACCGAAGTAATCATTTGTTTTAATTCCCCAATCCCAACCTATTCATCCCATGAAGTAAAACTGGTTATACTTCATATCTAACACCACGGTGTTACCAGTAAATTCAATTACCATTTCACGTTCAAATCTAATTAAAGATTTAACTATCGCCTGGAGCGAAACTGGTGATACTCCATTTCGATTATTTCAATCTAATTAAAGATTCATTAAAACTCCACTTAGTTTTAATCTTTGACTGGGTTAAAGAATCAGTGTCATTTAAAAACACGGTTCACGATAAACCCAAAATCACATTCATTAATCATCGGGTTAAAGAACGAGTGTTATTTAAAACACTGTTCACGATAAACCCAAAAATCAATATCGATTCAATTCCAATTAAATGTTATTTAATTGGTACACTTCATTAAATCTAAATAAAAAGATTTAATCTTTTCTCAACTGGGTTCAAGAACAGTGTTAGTGAAGACACCATTCACGACAAACCCAAATCACATTTGATATTCAATATAAGGCTCTGAATAGAAAATATATCGGCTTATATTCAATATCAAATTCTACGATTAAAAAATGTCGTATTGGAAATAACGATATAAATATCTACATCTTTCAAATTTCCATAATAACATCTGTATAATCCCGAATTCCAACATCGAAATATTCCGAAGACAATTTCGATTCAAATCCACTCCAATGCAATCATTGGAAATTTTGGTTATTTTCAAAACCATTTCAAATTCAATTTATTTATTTAATTAAATAGAATTATAATTCTAGTTCAAAACTAGTTCATTTCGATAAAAATCTATTTTTATCTTTTCAAATATGGAGTTTTTCATCCCAAACTTTCACAAATCATTTCTTATGATTTTACACAAATTATTACTATTTTTAATAATTTTATCAAGGCCCGTACAGTCGATTTCCATCAACGGCCATCGAACTGCACTTACAGCGACCTTTTTCAAATTTGATTTGGACATAATTCCAAATCCAACCGTTAGATTTCTAATTTCTAATATTCTTTAGAAAGCTCTTCTCGATACGAACCCAACGGTTCCGGTTTTAGGAGAATCCGACGGTCGGATCTCCCGTAATGTCCGTTTGAAATAAATGGTCGAAATTCACGAACTGCCGCGGCGCGGCGCGTTCTATTCAGGCCATTATATTATATATATAATATATATAATATATATTTCGTCGATTACCATTTAAAACGAATTATATACATAGTTTTAAACTCGTTTCAAAAGTAATTTCAACTTCCATTTCAATTCAAATCAAAATTGAATTCTTCTTTATAAATTCGTTTTAAAATTCATTTCTATTCAATTCAAATTTCAATTCAATTTGAATTCGTTCCAATTCACTTTCGATTCAATTTGAATTCGTTTTCAATTCAATTCATTTCGAAATCATTTTCAATTCAATTCATTTCGAAATCGTTTTCTATTCAATTCATTTCGAAATCGTTTTCTATTCAATTCATTTCGAAATCGTTTTCAATTCAATTCATTTCGAAATCGTTTTCAATTCAATTCATTTCGAAATCGTTTTCAATTCAATTCATTTCGAAATCGTTTTCTATTCAATTCATTTCGAAATCGTTTTCAATTCAATTCATTTCGAAATCGTTTTCTATTCAATTCATTTCGAAATCGTTTTCTATTCAATTCATTTCGAAATCGTTTTCAATTCAATTCATTTCAAAATGAATAAAATCGATATAAATATCGTTCACGTCAAAATGGCGTTAATCTAATCAACACGGCTTCATAAATTTCTATTTTCAAAATAGTTGTTATTATCAAAATATTTCGTTCAACACATGACCAATCTCAATGGATGAGTACTGTCAACACATGAACTTTTATTTTATAATATTCTTTATTTTTCAAATTGGAATGAGGCCCAATCAATTACCATATAAAGTTAATTATATGGATTTTCATACAACACATGTATATAATGACATTGAAAATAATCAACCATCAACCAAAGTGCACTACACTGTATAAGCATCAAATATAGATATTCAACGCTTATAACAGCCTGTCAATCAATCGATCGACATATTTAATCAATCAGGATGAGTGAACTTCAAATTTCATCCCAACACCCGTGTGGGGTTTCAAACAATCACACGCATATTTTATTTGTGCAGTTGGGCGATGTGCAAAATTTATCGACCCAATCAATGTCCTTCAAATAGGTGTACATAAACAAACCGTCCGGCTTGTAAATGAATATTTATTTATTCACATTCACGTTAAAAATTATATTTTTAACGATAAAACATTTTATTTTAACATATGAATTTCTATTCAGTTCATTCTTTAAATAAAATGGTATTTTTATTTTTCTAACATATTTTAGAAAATTTCGGCGGCATAACGGCACGATACTAGAAACGGGACAAGGCCTAGCCTTATCCCCGGTCTAGTGAAGGCCCACGCCATTCACATATCAATTAAATTCATTCAATTCACCCAAACAACTCAATTTCAATTCAAATATCCAACTAATCTATGCAACCAAACAAACAAGTCCATGGTCTGTGGGCGAGTGTGTCGGGTGCTACTAAGCACCGTCTGCATCCTAGTATATATATATATATAACTAGAAAAATAAATTGAAAGGTGAGAAATTCTCACATATAGCTATCCTAGCTCCACGGCACTTCATTGATAGAAAACTTCATTGCTATCGCATCTTCGTCATCTTCGTCGTCCGCTTTTACTACCTATGTAAAAATCGAATTTTGACTTCGTTATTCAATATATAAAAATCGAATTTTTATTTCAAAGTTCAATATATAAAAATCGAATTTTTAGTTCGCTATTCCATAAATAAAAATCATATTTTTATTTCGAAGTTCAATAGATAAAAATCACATTTTTATTTCGAAGTTCAACATATAAAAATCCTATTTTTAATTCGAAGTTCAACATATAAAAATCATATTTTTAATTCGAAGTTCAACATATAAAAATCATATTTTTAATTCGAAGTTCAACATATAAAAATCATATTTTTAATTCGAAGTTCAACATATAAAAATCATATTTTTAATTCGAAGTTCAACATATAAAAATCATATTTTTAATTCGAAGTTCAACATATAAAAATCATATTTTTAATTCGAAGTTCAACATATAAAAATCATATTTTTAACTCGAAGTTCAATATTTTTCTTTCTATTCAAAGTTCAAATCTCTTTTTTTTTTTTTAAAAGTTCAAATCTTTTAAAACCTTTTCTAAAATCTGTTTTAAAACTTTTCTTAAAATCAGTTTTTCTTTTTAAAGTTTAAAATAAAAAAAAAACAGTTTCTAAATCTCGTAAAAAAAAAAAAACAGTTTTTCAATCCTCCTTTACAAATCAGTTTTAAAAGTAAAATAAAAAAAACAGTTTTAAAGTAAAATAAGAAAACAGTTTTAAAGTAAAATAAGAAAACAGTTTTAAAGTAAAATAAGAAAACAGTTTTAAAGTAAAATAAGAAAACAGTTTTAAAGTAAAATAAGAAAACAGTTTTAAAGTAAAATAAGATAAAATAAAAAAGGAAATCGGTTTTACTTACAGAGGGGGGGCGGCTCGAGGTCTCGGTGGTGCCACAAGACGGCGGCGGAGGTTGTGGTCGCGAGAAGGAAAGGGGAAAGAGGAGAAGAGGGGCGGCGCGAGAAGGGGGTTTGGACGGAGGGCGCTTGTCGGTGGAGGTCGGCGAGGCTGAGGCGGAGCTGGGGAGGGTCTGGCGGGTGGGCGACGCCACGCCTGAGGCGGCGGTGGTCATTCGACCAACTAGGGCGACGGGTTTTTTTTTGAGCCTCTTTTTTTTTTTTTTTCTATTTCGATTAAAAAGGAAAAAGGGGGGGGCCAGAGCGGGTTAACGGGGGGGGGGGGGGAAGAAAAGTTTTTTTTTATTAATATTTTATTATTTAATTCCACAAAAAGCAACCTTTATTTTCGACCTCAAAACGAGGCTCCCCGCCTGTCGTCCCTAGCGTTTCACCCCCATTCCGAACACAATGGGATATGTATCGCAGGCTGGTTCGATCATTTCGATCAGTTTCCGTTAAATTTACATTTAAATCACTGTATTGAATTTTAAACGTACATTTCAAATTACCGGGGTCACATACTAACTCTATAAATTCCATAAAAATATTTTCTAGCTTCGTATTGACGATACGGTCCTAACAAAACTAGTTTCGTCGAATTCTGAGGCCGTTGGAAAAATGGTCAATTTCCAGTCGATTAAAATCAACTGAAACTGGTCAAACGCGTTTTCCTTTTCCACGCTCACATATTGATTCGAAAAATTATGAAATTTGGAATCTAGCAATAACTTGACACCGCGGATCCAACAAAACTGGTTTCGTCGAAATCCGAGGTCATTTGCAAAATTGCTATTTTTAAGGGCCTTATATATATAAAAATATATATAAATTCCACAGCGACTATTTCTAATTTTAAACTGGACATATCTTATCATTTCTAAAATGAAATCTCAGTTTGTTAACTTCGTTACAAAGATATAGTTATACAGATTCAAATATTTCTTGTTTCGTTCAATTCTGACTTATATTGAATTCTGTATATTCATTTGAAATTAGAAATCGAATTTTCGAACTACCGCGCCATTTTCAATTCCTTTTATAATTATATATAATTATTATATATTCTAACGACGACGTATATAATATATACGTTATAATTATATTCAAAATAAATTTCTCGTCGATATTATTTAAAATAATTCATTTTAAATATTCAAAATTCGCTAAAATCGCCGAAATAAAAATTTCAAACTGGCTCGCATTTTACGGGTTGTTACAATCTCCCCCACTTAAAACTTTTCGTCCCCGAAAAGGAACAAAGTCGAAAGTGGTTTGATTAATCAACTCTACGTTCGATCTGGCTTCCATTCTCCAACTCTTTAGTTTCTGAGAATTTTCAAAATTTCAAAAATTTGGCTAACACCCTAAATTTTTGAAAAATTTCGCCATAACCTCCCCTGCACCGGGAGCATCGGGGAATTTCAAATAGCTTCCCCGGTCCTTCAGATCTCAAAAAGAAAAAGAAAAAGCCAAGTGGCTAGCCAATAGGCTCACAAAATCATCATCACCCAAACAAAACAGGAAATTATGTAGTAAACATGTACCTATTTGTCGGGCAAACAAATTTTATTCTCTGGCTCTAGCCTCCTTGCTATGACCTGTTCAATATAAGTATATGCATATGCAAGCAAATGCGACCAAATTTTCAATACTATCAATATTTGATTCAATTAGGCATAATGGTTCCAAATTATCAAACAATTAGACAAACAACATAAACATCAATCAATTAGTGAATTAGAGTTTCAAATTCATAAATTTGATATATAGTCAAAAATCAGATTTTTGATGCCAAATCATAACAATGTATTCTAGCTATATTAGTTTTGGTTCTCACACCAGTCTAATGGAAATATATAGAAAATCACACCTTCGAAACTCGAATACCAATTCTGATGATGTATAGACTATCATCAGAATCATCTCCGGGCGACTAGAGTGTGACTCTATATCTATCCAGTATATTAAAACTTTGAATATACGTTTGCAAGGCGTATATGCAAATTCTTTATATACTGAACTGTCCAAATCAATACTAATAAATAATCAAATACGAATGATTGATTTAGATTTTCAAAACAAAATTTGTTTTCACTTTAAAAATATACCCTTCACACTCATTCTAGGATACTACTGATCCTATCTCTAACGAGTCATTCTCATTGGATATTGCTAATCCAATATCTGATGAATTCTTTCATATGGTTCTAATGTGTCTTGTTCTCTAAGCTTTGTAAACCAAAGCTCTGATACCAACTGTGAAGACCCGCAACTTCCCCGTAAAGGAAAGCGTCGGATAGTTCGAGAACAAACCACAACAGAACGTATACAGAAGAACATTTCATTGTATATTACAACAATGCATCAGATTACAAGAATATACAGAGTATAAATGAATATTACACAGAAATATCAGAGATTTAAATTACATTTAAATACATAGCAGCGGAAAGATAATACAATACACAACTAGAATGAGATATACGGATACAAAGCTTTCCGGATATCGTTCCAGCTGTACACCAGGATCCTGTGAATATAAATCTGCAAAACCAAAACTACTAGCTGCCCGTGTCAAAATAGGGGCACCCAGAGTTTAGGTTAAAACAATAAACTCCAGGTCAGTCATGTGACTGGTGTGAGAACTAAAACAGTTAATCTTTATTTTTAAAGCTAGGTAAATCAAGGGACCACGCCGTATAACACGGAACGGGTTTCCTCCCAAGAATACCAGTGCATAAAACAACAGCGCAATGCTAAATAAAGAAGAATGAAGCTGTTATAAGACCCAGGTCCCATCACACAATGCAACGCAGTCGAGGATAGGGTTTTCCCTTATAACAGCCAAAGAATGCTTGATACGTTTAAAACAAATCATTTGATACTATTATAAGTGCATAGTGCATAAAACACTTCGAATCATAAGTATCAATCATAGGCGGCATGAGCGCCCCATCCCACTATGTCGCCATATATAGGATTACAACTAAAACCGCAAATGTCACGTATTTGGAAATTGGATTTCCTTCTATGAACCGAGGCCAGGGATCGTCCTTACCGTCTTCGAGACAATCTAGCCCATGTCTCCGGAACAGCCGCAACTGCCCCTTGGAGCGACAGGGCCGGTCCACACGGAGTGGATTATAGTGCCTGAACAATACGTCTCTCCGCCCTATGGGGCGTAAACGAGCCAACGAATGACTCCATCGGTTCGAGAACGACCGATCAATCCGAGGCGCCTCGCAACAGCAACAACCACATAAGTCAAACTCGTCAGGGCGTGTAAAACCACTGACGCCACTTCTAGCTAGAAAGAAACGCATGTCCTCCCTGAGGTCCTCTCCCGTTTTTGGTTCATACCGGGTGTGAAACTCGCGAAGTAAACGTTACACAAAGCTACGCCACAAAGGCCGTGCTTTGATCATCACCACAAGACTTTGCTTTTCAACAGAAGCCTCGATCAATTGCCACTTAGGCATGCCACACAGGCAATTCACTCCATGCGTTTGATATCCATCAATATATAACCCCTGAGCTCGTACGTCTCAGAGAAGGGCGTTAAGCAAGAGAATAAATTCTCCGCCGCCAAACAGATATATATTTAATAGAGATCAATCACACGGACTAAAATCCAATGTCAGACACACAGTCCATTTACAAGTCCGTTCTGGGTCTGAACGAAACCGGAGGCACCTAGTACCCCGCATATCCATCGATCTCCAAGTACGTCTGGACGATCACCAACTGTTTCCATCTTCTTGGGTGTACAGCCCAATCAAGATCATCAGTTATCACCCAAACGACGTGAAGAACTCCGGTCTTCGACCATCGTCTTCATCTTCGACTTATCGTCGTATCAGTTATCCAGAATGGGATAAACCCGGTCTTCCCGAATAACTCGCGTATATTTTAAATAAGTGTTACACAAACACAACATACGCCTCATTCCGATTCATTAGTCACTAACCGTAAATTAATCAAGAGAATAATTCCCCAAATATTAACCCCGAAGGCCGAAACCAACATCAGATCAATATCTAGAAAACCATTCTGCTTGGCTAACCGACAGTTAGTTTCTAATTTCACATTCATAGGGAAAGGTTCCCATTAATTTTATCAAAGATAAATTCTTGAATTTATTCTTCAATCTACTTTTGAATATCAATTCAAACTAGTCGGGATTAACGCTCTTTACCGAAGTAATCATTTGTTTTAATTCCCCAATCCCAACCTATTCATCCCATGAAGTAAAACTGGTTATACTTCATATCTAACACCACGGTGTTACCGGTAAATTCAATTACCATTTCACGTTCAAATCTAATTAAAGATTTAACTATCGCCTGGAGCGAAACTGGTGATACTCCATTTCGATTATTTCAATCTAATTAAAGATTCATTAAAACTCCACTTAGTTTTAATCTTTGACTGGGTTA
Organism: Allium sativum; assembly: GCA_030737875.1. Taxonomy (NCBI): domain Eukaryota; kingdom Viridiplantae; phylum Streptophyta; class Magnoliopsida; order Asparagales; family Amaryllidaceae; genus Allium; species Allium sativum. The sequence goes on from CM060913.1 coordinate 1,018,838,350, forward strand.
AAGAATCAGTGTCATTTAAAAACACGGTTCACGATAAACCCAAAATCACATTCATTAATCATCGGGTTAAAGAACGAGTGTTATTTAAAACACTGTTCACGATAAACCCAAAAATCAATATCGATTCAATTCCAATTAAATGTTATTTAATTGGTACACTTCATTAAATCTAAATAAAAAGATTTAATCTTTTCTCAACTGGGTTCAAGAACAGTGTTAGTGAAGACACCATTCACGACAAACCCAAATCACATTTGATATTCAATATAAGGCTCTGAATAGAAAATATATCGGCTTATATTCAATATCAAATTCTACGATTAACAAATGTCGTATTGGAAATAACGATATAAATATCTACATCTTTCAAATTTCCATAATAACATCTGTATAATCCCGAATTCCAACATCGAAATATTCCGAAGACAATTTCGATTCAAATCCACTCCAATGCAATCATTGGAAATTTTGGTTATTTTCAAAACCATTTCAAATTCAATTTATTTATTTAAAAATAAATAGAATTATAATTCTAGTTCAAAACTAGTTCATTTCGATAAAAATCTATTTTTATCTTTTCAAATATGGAGTTTTTCATCCCAAACTTTCACAAATCATTTCTTATGATTTTACACAAATTATTACTATTTTTAATAATTTTATCAAGGCCCGTACAGTCGATTTCCATCAACGGCCATCGAACTGCACTTACAGCGACCTTTTTCAAATTTGATTTGGACATAATTCCAAATCCAACCGTTAGATTTCTAATTTATAATATTCTTTAGAAAGCTCTTCTCGATACGAACCCAACGGTTCCGGTTTTAGGAGAATCCGACGGTCGGATCTCCCGTAATGTCCGTTTGAAATAAATGGTCGAAATTCACGAACTGCCGCGGCGCGGCGCGTTCTATTCAGGCCATTATATTATATATATAATATATATAATATATATTTCGTCGATTACCATTTAAAACGAATTATATACATAGTTTTAAACTCGTTTCAAAAGTAATTTCAACTTCCATTTCAATTCAAATCAAAATTGAATTCTTCTTTATAAATTCGTTTTAAAATTCATTTCTATTCAATTCAAATTTCAATTCAATTTGAATTCGTTCCAATTCACTTTCGATTCAATTTGAATTCGTTTTCAATTCAATTCATTTCGAAATCGTTTTCAATTCAATTCATTTCGAAATCGTTTTCTATTCAATTCATTTCGAAATCGTTTTCTATTCAATTCATTTCGAAATCGTTTTCAATTCAATTCATTTCGAAATCGTTTTCAATTCAATTCATTTCGAAATCGTTTTCAATTCAATTCATTTCGAAATCGTTTTCTATTCAATTCATTTCGAAATCGTTTTCAATTCAATTCATTTCGAAATCGTTTTCTATTCAATTCATTTCGAAATCGTTTTCTATTCAATTCATTTCGAAATCGTTTTCAATTCAATTCATTTCAAAATGAATAAAATCGATATAAATATCGTTCACGTCAAAATGGCGTTAATCTAATCAACACGGCTTCATAAATTTCTATTTTCAAAATAGTTGTTATTATCAAAATATTTCGTTCAACACATGACCAATCTCAATGGATGAGTACTGTCAACACATGAACTTTTATTTTATAATATTCTTTATTTTTCAAATTGGAATGAGGCCCAATCAATTACCATATAAAGTTAATTATATGGATTTTCATACAACACATGTATATAATGACATTGAAAATAATCAACCATCAACCAAAGTGCACTACACTGTATAAGCATCAAATATAGATATTCAACGCTTATAACAGCCTGTCAATCAATCGATCGACATATTTAATCAATCAGGATGAGTGAACTTCAAATTTCATCCCAACACCCGTGTGGGGTTTCAAACAATCACACGCATATTTTATTTGTGCAGTTGGGCGATGTGCAAAATTTATCGACCCAATCAATGTCCTTCAAATAGGTGTACATAAACAAACCGTCCGGCTTGTAAATGAATATTTATTTATTCACATTCACGTTAAAAATTATATTTTTAACGATAAAACATTTTATTTTAACATATGAATTTCTATTCAGTTCATTCTTTAAATAAAATGGTATTTTTATTTTTCTAACATATTTTAGAAAATTTCGGCGGCATAACGGCACGATACTAGAAACGGGACAAGGCCTAGCCTTATCCCCGGTCTAGTGAAGGCCCACGCCATTCACATATCAATTAAATTCATTCAATTCACCCAAACAACTCAATTTCAATTCAAATATCCAACTAATCTATGCAACCAAACAAACAAGTCCATGGTCTGTGGACGATTGTGTCGGGTGCTACTAAGCACCGTCTGCATCCTAGTATATATATATATAACTAGAAAAATAAATTGAAAGGTGAGAAATTCTCACATATAGCTATCCTAGCTCCACGACACTTCATTGATAGAAAACTTCATTGCTATCGCATCTTCGTCATCTTCGTCGTCCGCTTTTACTACCTATGTAAAAATCGAATTTTGACTTCGTTATTCAATATATAAAAATCGAATTTTTATTTCAAAGTTCAATATATAAAAATCGAATTTTTAGTTCGCTATTCCATAAATAAAAATCATATTTTTATTTCGAAGTTCAATAGATAAAAATCACATTTTTATTTCGAAGTTCAACATATAAAAATCCTATTTTTAATTCGAAGTTCAACATATAAAAATCATATTTTTAATTCGAAGTTCAACATATAAAAATCATATTTTTAATTCGAAGTTCAACATATAAAAATCATATTTTTAATTCGAAGTTCAACATATAAAAATCATATTTTTAATTCGAAGTTCAACATATAAAAATCATATTTTTAATTCGAAGTTCAACATATAAAAATCATATTTTTAATTCGAAGTTCAACATATAAAAATCATATTTTTAATTCGAAGTTCAACATATAAAAATCATATTTTTAATTCGAAGTTCAACATATAAAAATCATATTTTTAACTCGAAGTTCAATATTTTTCTTTCTATTCAAAGTTCAAATCTCTTTTTTTTTTTTTAAAAGTTCAAATCTTTTAAAACCTTTTCTAAAATCTGTTTTAAAACTTTTCTTAAAATCAGTTTTTCTTTTTAAAGTTTAAAATAAAAAAAAACAGTTTCTAAATCTCGTAAAAAAAAAAAAACAGTTTTTCAATCCTCCTTTACAAATCAGTTTTAAAAGTAAAATAAAAAAACAGTTTTAAAGTAAAATAAGAAAACAGTTTTAAAGTAAAATAAGAAAACAGTTTTAAAGTAAAATAAGAAAACAGTTTTAAAGTAAAATAAGATAAAATAAAAAAGGAAATCGGTTTTACTTACAGAGGGGGGGGCGGCTCGAGGTCTCGGTGGTGCCACAAGACGGCGGCGGAGGTTGTGGTCACGAGAAGGAAAGGGGAAAGAGGAGAAGAGGGGCGGCGCGAGAAGGGGGTTTGGACGGAGGGCGCTTGTCGGTGGAGGTCGGCGAGGCTGAGGCGGAGCTGGGGAGGGTCTGGCGGGTGGGCGACGCCACGCCTGAGGCGGCGGTGGTCATTCGACCAACTAGGGCGACGGGTTTTCTTCGAGCCTCTTTTTTTTTTTTTTTCTGTTTCGATTAAAAAGGAAAAAGGGGGGGGGGGGCCAGAGCGGGTTAACGGGGGGGGGAAGAAAAGTTTTTTTTTATTAATATTTTATTATTTAATTCCACAAATAGCAACCTTTATTTTCGACCTCAAAACGAGGCTCCCCGCCTGTCGTCCCTAGCGTTTCACCCCCATTCCGAACACAATGGGATATGTATCGCAGGCTGGTTCGATCATTTCGATCAGTTTCCGTTAAATTTACATTTAAATCACTGTATTGAATTTTAAACGTACATTTCAAATTACCGGGGTCACATACTAACTCTATAAATTCCATAAAAATATTTTCTAGCTTCGTATTGACGATACGGTCCTAACAAAACTAGTTTCGTCGAATTCTGAGGCCGTTGGAAAATGGTCAATTTCCAGTCGATTAAAATCAACTGAAACTGGTCAAACGCGTTTTCCTTTGTCACGCTCACATATTGATTCGAAAAATTATGAAATTTGGAATCTAGCAATAACTTGACACCGCGGATCCAACAAAACTGGTTTCGTCGAAATCCGAGGTCATTTGCAAAATTGCTATTTTTAAGGGCCTTATATATATAAAAATATATATAAATTCCACAGCGACTATTTCTAATTTTAAACTGGACATATCTTATCATTTCTAAAATGAAATCTCAGCTTGTTAACTTCGTTACAAAGATATAGTTATACAGATTCAAATATTTCTTGTTTCGTTCAATTCTGACTTATATTGAATTCTGTATATTCATTTGAAATTAGAAATCGAATTTTCGAACTACCGCGCCATTTTCAATTCCTTTTATAATTATATATAATTATTATATATTCTAACGACGACGTATATAATATATACGTTATAATTATATTCAAAATAAATTTCTCGTCGATATTATTTAAAATAATTCATTTTAAATATTCAAAATTCGCTAAAATCGCCGAAATAAAAATTTCAAACTGGCTCGCATTTTACGGGTTGTTACACCTTATTTTTTAACTACTTTGAAGGGTTGGTTTTTCCTGTGTCCAAACTAAATGATTCACCATCCTTCATATTTGTGGATCTACCCCTACTATGCTTAAACTACCCCTACTTCTCTTAATACTTCAAAACTACCCTTCTTTTTAATCCTACTCCTAATTCTCTAAATAGCCCTTACTTCCAACAATTACCCCTATTTGTTAACTACTGTGAAGGGTTGGGTTTTTTAGCACCCAATCCAAATGATTCCTCATCATTCATGTTTGTAGAACTATCCCTGTTATGGTTAAACTACCCCTACTTCTCTTAATACTTCAAAACAATCCTTCTTTTTAATACTACCCCTAGTTCTCTAAATGGCCCTAACTTCCTATAATTACCCCTATTTTTTAACTACTGTGAAGGGTTGGTTTTAGCAGCGCACAGTCCAAATGATTCATCATCTTTCATGTTTGTAGATCTACCCTTACTATGCTTAAACTACCCCTACTTCTCTCAGTACTTCAAAACATCACTACTTTTTAATCCTACACCTAATTCTCCAAATGGCCATTACTTCCAACAATTACCCCTATTTTTTAACAACTTTAAGGGTTGGTTTTTGCAGCACCCAATCCAAATGATTCATCATCTTTCATATTTGTCGAACTACACCTACCATGCTTAAACTACCCCTACTTCTCACAATACTTCAAAACAAACCTTCTTTTTAATCCTCCCCCAAATTCTCTAAATAGCCCTTACTTCCAACAATTACCCCTATTTTTTAACCACTATGAATGGTTGGCTTTTGCATCACCTAATCCAAATGATTCATCATCCTTCATATTTGTCGATCTACCCCTACTATCCTTAAACTACCCTTACTTCTGTTAATACATCAAAAAGCCTTCTTTTTAATCCCACTGTAACACCCCGCGAATTCTATAACTGTGAAATTAACAAATTAAAGTATAATCAATTTGAAATCAAAGAACTAAGGGAAACGGGATACGCCATTGCGTTCGTCTCGGAGAAATACGCGAAATAGAGTCCGAGTTTTCGAAAAACGGAGTCCGTATGAAGAAGATATGGCCTTCGGAAGTTTCTGAATTAAGTTTAAAATTCAAACAGAATAAAATAGCTCAGAAAATCAAGTTTAAATTCCAAAATGGGGCCCAATGGGCCAGGGCGGAAGAACACCCGCCTAACGCACCCAGGTCGACTGGGCTGTCGACCTGGTCTAACCAGGTCGATAGGGCTGTCGACAGGGCTGTCGACAGGCATGTCGACCTGGTCCAGAGCCAGGTCGAACCCAGTCCAACCTGGCTGGCCTATTCTATGTTGGTCGATTTTCTGTAGACTGCTTTGTCATTAGGGCTAGGTGGCAGGCTCTAATTGGTCTCTCTTTAGGATGAAAGGCTACGATCTAACCAAGCAACATCAATGGTCCTAATCAGTTCATTACCCCTATAAAAATGACCCTAGACTAAACCCTAATCTATTCATTCAAAAATAAGAACAAAGCCGCCATGTTGCTGAGGAACGACTAAGAGTAGCCACCAATTGGAGAGAGGATTAGGAGGCAAATTCTAAGGCATAAAGCAACTCAATCAAATCAAACCGCATCTTCAAATCCCTAAATTTGAGAATTCGCCTCACCATTGTAAGTAGAGTATTACTTTGGTATGAACAAATAACTGTGTTGGTTTGTATACTTGGATGTGATGATAAATAATTCATAATTTGTGCGTTACTATGATTCTTATCGATTTGGAATATTGTATACGTTTGGATATTCTCGAATTATGTTATTCAGTTATGAAAAACTACATGCGGTAGTTTTATGCAAGTATACGTTTGGAATATTCGCAAATTATGTAATCCTTGTTGAAGCTACATGTATGTAGTTGTTTAATTGAAATTCATGCAAGTTTGGGGTTTTGCTACTATGCCATCATAATGTATATTTTTGTACAAACATCATTTTTGGGGAAGTAATTGGAATAAGTTTGGGTTATCATAGTTCATATGAAATTATCATTAAGCCATGCTTTTGTGCTAGAAAATCTATGAATATGACTTGGCTATGATGGATATTTTGCATAATTGAAATCCATATTTTTAACAAGAATTATATGATGACATATGTGGTACATAGCTAGGTTAGGTTCAAAAATCCCTTTTGCAAGTTTGCATGACTAAAGTAAAAATCATGATTTCATGTTAGAAATATTTATGCCATGGTTATGTGAACAAATTTAACTATACTTTTGTATTAGTCACAAAAGTAGACACCTTTGTAAACATGTAGTAGTCTTATGAACATGATTTGCTTATGTTTGACATTATGCCTGAATAAAAATATAGGTTTATGTTGTTGTAGTTAAGCCTATGTGTCGATAGTGATATTCTTAACTTAACTACAAGTTTACATGCTTTGATTCATGTCACTTATGCTTTATGACCAAAGTATATGTCACTACTATGCAAGTACACCAGTTTCTATTTTGTATTTCCAACGTCATATTGCAAGTTCATGCGCTCACATTCCCCTTTCCGTGTATGTAATCACGCTTTAAGCCTCCCCTTTTCGCATGGCTAAGTTGGGCTTTAAAAGGCTAAGCCCAACATATATATATAATAAACGGACGTGTTAAACGGGGGAAAATAACGTTGGGTTAAAATTACTAATGAATGAAAATATAAAATAGAAGGGCCCAAATTCAAGTATGGGTTGGGCCCATGATTGGTGTAACCTTTACACCATTAACTTAATAATGGGCCGCAAATATTTACATATAAGAAAATAAAGAAGAAAGACAAAATATGTAAATGTAGAACATACGATGTGTTTAACTCGAGGTTGGATTGAGTTGTGATGTAAACCTGCCCGGAACCGCCCGGCTGTCCAGTAGTCACAACAATACCTATCCAATGTGGGAGGTTAAACATGGAGCCCAATAAGGACCCGAGGTTAGACTGAGTTGTGGCGTAAGACTGCCCGGAACCAACCGGCAACAGGCAGCCACAACAATACCTGTCTAATGTGAGAGGTCAGGGCCTTAATAAGACAATTAAGGCTGAGTCAGGATTGTTAGGATTAAGTGAACTAAAGACTTAATCAAAATGGAACATGCTAAACTAAACGGACTGGTGGGGGTTAGGTTAGAAAACACTTAACCAACTTAGCATGTTGGCTAGAGATAGAAAACCTAGTAACGGGGGACCCTTTTCAGCAGTAACCCTAGAAGGTGTATCAGGATACCCTGAAACTAGGCAGGGTGGGGCACGATTACTGGGCTGATTGTAAGAGGTCAAATCGACGGCGGTGGTGTAGCAGTGTAGGTTCTAACGGGGTGCGGGCGTGCACACACTCCGGCGCAGAAAAATAAGGCACTGGACACCAGTAGCATACCTGTGCATTCTAGGATTGTGTCGGGCCGCCACCATGGGACTTGATACACCCCATGGTGGGACCAGCATAGGTAACTACAACATCGGGGGCCGTAAGACACATGTAACTATGCGAGTAGGAGCCGATCATCATAGAATGGATCACTTCACCCTGATTAAGGGGTGCCAGTTGGAAACTAGTTTATATGGGTTCAGAGATTAACATGGGGTACGATAGTATATTCGACCCTAGACAACTTAACCAAGTTATAGTGCTTTTCCACTCATTGTTTATACTTATCATACGCAGTTCTTTATTCATAGACAAAATAGTACTAGACTTACTCAGGCTTTATGTCTGACTCTACTTTTCTTTCGTCTTCTTTTCTTCCGTTTCCCCCCCCAGGTCCACAGGGAGGGAACACAGCAGCTTGACCAGCCTTAACATCCAGCTTGAAGAGGAGAAATGTATTGCTTGGACCTTTTCTTTTTGAACTATGGCTTTGGACAACCACTATGGGGCTTTTGCAGTTTTATCTATGTTTTCTTTATGCTTCTTTAAATAATGTAATCAAGACAGATTATGAAAGTGTTATGTTTTTGGAAAAGATGTAAGACAATTATGGTGATGTTGTTGTAACACGTATTTGCTTTTATGAAATAAAAGTTGTTGATTTTCCGCTGTTTACAAATATGTGTTCTTATATCTGTCTTGTATATCTGTGACTTATACTTATAAACCTCCACCAAAATTAGGGCATTCCCTTTGATAGTGACCCTAACGGAGGTGGGGTGTTTCACTTGGTATCAGAGCATAGGTTTACCAGATAAGATAAAAAGTTTTGAAAAATTATTTTCAAAAAGGGAATTTAAAGAAGCATTTTTAAAAGAAAAATATTATTTTATTTTAAAAAGGCAAAGTCCACTCCCTAAAGCCATAGGTACTATCTCTTATCCTTCGTTTTGAATCTATCCTTTTTGTTTCAGCATGTCCGAAGATCTTAACTTGCCAGAAGGGGTGCCCATACCTGGTTGGTTTAGACGGTTCTTAGAAGCAAGAGCCACTCAGCCAGGTCCTACCATTCCTCCTCCCCCAGCTGCCGGAAATCATCCAGCTGCTGCGGCACCTTTTCCTCTACCTCCTCCACGGGGAAACACGTTTGCTAAGATATGTAAAGATTTTAAAGCTATGGGAGGAAGGGATTTCCATGGAACTGAGTCCTTCGTGGCAGCCAGAAATTGGCTGAAAGAAACGGAGGACCTATTCATCATCTTTGAGGTAGAGGATAGACAAAAAGTACAATTGGCAGTGTGGCTATTGAAGGGCGAGGCTTCCTACTGGTGGGAAGTCACTAATGCTGAAAGACCAGTGGAGACATGGGAGGACTTTAGGGCAAGGTTTGAGACTAAATTTCTCTCAGATGCGGAAAGAAGTTTGCAGTTGGAAAAATTCTTATTTCTTAAACAAGGGGACAAGACAGTCAGAGAATATGTGAATCAGTTCGATGAGCTGGCTAGGTTTGGGCTTGACCTAGTCAACACCCCGCACAAGAAGGCTCTCCGTTTCGTCAAAGGGTTGAATGAACCATTACACAGTTTGGCCATGACCCATATACCCATGGGAGCCACGTATGAAAGATTGGTGCAAATGGCATTGCTGAATGAAGAGGATAAGGGCAAGAAGGAGTCAAAGGCAGAAAGCTCTCAAGGGAAGAAAGAGGGTTTGCAACCTAAAAAGACAGACTTTAAGAAAGGCGGGAAAGGCAACAAAGAGAAGAGGAAGTGTAATTTCTGTGGCAAAGTGGGGCACTTAGTAAAGGATTGCCGGAAAAAGAAGGCCAAGGAGAATGGTGGGTGCTTTTCTTGCGGCGAGACAGGCCATAGGGCTAAGGACTGCCCAAAGAAACGAGGATAGGGGCAGAGGGCTGGATCCACCCCAGGGGCACAGGTTCATGTGCTGGAAGCGCCACCTCTGCAACAGCGAGGTATAAATACTTCTGTAGAAAGTGTAGTTTATCTTTATGATCACCCCGTTCGCACTTTATTTGATTCTGGCGCATCACACTCCTTTATCTCATCTGCTCTAGTAGAATCTCTACACCTAAAAACTAGTATGGTAGAGGACCCCTTAATTGTTTCAAACCCAATTGGGGGCCCAGCTCATTTGTCTATGATCTGTGTGGGATTGAAAATTTCTATTCTAAGTGTAGAATTTCAATGTAGTGCCTTTGTTTTGGGCTTTTCGGGTTATGGTTTGATTTTGGGTATGGATTGGCTATCCAGTAATGGGGCCATCCTTGATTGTGAGAAAAAGGTTGTTAGGCTCCTAACCCAGCTCGGTAATACTTTGGAAATTTCTTGTAGTCCCTCGTATGCGGTTATGCTTAGTTATCTTGAATCGCTAGATGCCTCTGTTGAAAATTTGCAATCAGTTAGAGTGGTCCGGGAAAATCCGGATGTCTTCGAAGAGGTGAAGTGCTTGCCTCCGAAGCGGGAAATAGACTTCCGCATATATCTTGTAGATAATGCAAAGCCCGTTGCGTTGCCCGTTAGACACATGGCTCCACGGGAAAGGAAAGAGCTCAGTAAACAGATTAAAGAGCTTCTAGAAAAGGGGTTCATTAGGAGGAGCATTTCAGAATGGGGCGCTCCAGTGGTGTTCGCTACAAAGGCGGATGGTTCACTCCGTCTATGTGTTGACTATAGGGAGCTCAACAAGCTAAGGAAAAAGAATAGGCACCCTCTCCCTAGAATTGACGATTTATTTGACCAGCTTGTAGGAGCGTCTGTTTTCTCCCAACTCGATTTAGCAACCGGTTTTCATCAGCTAAGGGTGGCTGAAGATAGCATCGATAAAACGGCGTTCAGAACCCCAGACGGCTTCTTTGAATGGCTTGTCATGCCTTTCGGCTTGACAAATGCACCTGCTTACTTCGTGGATCTGATGAGTAGGGTATTTAGAGATTTCCTCAACAAATTCGTAGTGGTCTTCGTAGATGATATCCTTATCTTCTCAAAGAGTGAAGAGGAACATGCTCAGCACTTAAGGGCAATCATGGAAACTTTGCAAGTCCATCAACTAAAAGCCAAATTCTCCAAATGCCACTTTTGGAGAGAAGAGGTGAGGTTCCTTGGGCACATAGTATCCAAACAAGGGTTAGCAGTGGACCCTGCTAAGGTAGTGGCGGTACAGGATTGGAAGACACCAAGGAATGCAACTGAGGTCCGAAGCTTTCTAGGACTAGCGGGTTTCTATCGAAAGTTCATAAGGGATTTTGTGAAAATCTCAGCTCCGCTTACGAAATTGACTAAGAAGAATCTAGTGTTTAATTGGGACTTGGATTGCGAGTTTGCTTTCCAACGACTGAAAAGGGCTCTCACAACAGCCCCAGTCTTGACGCTGCCAGATGGGAGCAAGATGTTCACTGTTTATACGGATGCATGTGGGACAGGGCTAGGCGCCGTCTTAATGCAAGAAGGAAGGGTAGTAGCTTATGGCGGGAGGCAGTTGAAAGTGCACGAAAAGAACTACCCAACCCACGATCTTGAGTTAGCCGCCATCGTCTTTGCACTCAAGTCTTGGCGACACTATCTCCTAGGTGAGAGGTTCGAACTTTACACTGACCATAAATCGTTGAAATATCTTTTCTCGCAGAAGGATCTTAACTTGAGGCAACAAAGATGGATGGAGTTTCTTGCCTCGTACGATTTCGAAATCTCCTACAGTCCGGGCAAAGGCAACGTAGTGGCAGACGCGTTGAGCCGAAAGAAATTGACCCTAAGCCCGTTGTTTGTTGAAAGACAAAGCCTAGAGTTCATAGCCAGCTTCGACTTTAGGCCTTCCTCCGATTTCGTACCAGGCTTGCTAGCATCTCTCGAAGTGCGCCCAACTTTAGTGGATTCAGTAGGGACAGCACAACGCGAAGACCCTCAACTTGTGGAAATAATTGATAGGCTAATTAGGGGTGAGACTTCAAGTCATCTCAACAGATACTCCATCGACGATAGGGGTTTGCTAAGGCGAGACAGAAGACTATGCGTCCCACAGACAAAAGATTTGATAAAGAAGGTTCTCGAGGAAGCACATCACTCCAAGATGACGATACACCCAGGCGGAGATAAAATGTACAAAGATATAAAAAGGACTTTCTTCTGGAACGGCATGAAAAAGGACGTGGCAGAGTTCGTTTCTAAGTGTATGGTGTGCCAACAGGTTAAGGCGGAACAGAAAAAGCCTGGCGGACTGCTACATCCTCTGGAGGTCCCGCAGTGGAAGTGGGATAGCATCTCTATGGATTTCATCGATGGGCTGCCTAGGTCTAGGAGAGGCAACACTAGCATTTGGGTAATAGTGGATAGGCTTACTAAAAGCGCCCACTTTTTACCTGTCAAAAGTAAAAGAACTGCCTCATCCCTAGCATCACTTTACCTTAAGGAAATCGTGCGACTCCATGGAATACCATCTAGCATTGTTAGTGACCGAGACCCCATCTTCACCAGTGAGTTTTGGCGGAGTCTTCAAGAAGCAGTAGGAACGCAGTTATGCTTGAGCACAGCCTATCATCCCCAAACCGACGGCCAAACAGAGAGAGTGAACAGAGTTTTGGAAGACCTTTTAAGGCTATGCGTCCTCGACTTCGGAGGGACATGGGAAGACCACCTTCCTTTGGTGGAATTTGCCTACAACAACAGCTATCAAGCAACCATCGGAATGGCGCCCTTCGAAGCTTTATATGGAAGACCGTGCCGATCGCCTACTTGTTGGTGGGAGTCTACTGATAAGCTCATACTTGGACCAGATATGATCCGAGAGACTTCAGAGAAAGTAGACTTAATACGAAGAAGGATGAAGACGGCCCAAGACAGACAAAAGTCCTATGCCGACAAGAGAAGGACCGACCTTGAATTTGAGGTTGGAGACAGAGTTTTTCTCAAGGTGTCACCCCTAAGGAACGTTGTTCGTTTTGGAACCACAGGAAAACTGGCACCAAGGTTCGTAGGGCCATTCCCTATCATCGAGAAAATTGGGAAAATGGCCTATAGACTAGAGCTACCCGAGAAGTTGGCTGGAGTCCACAACGTTTTTCACGTTTCACATCTCCGAAAATGTCTACATGAGTCAGCCGAGGTGGTAGAGCCAAATATCCTCGAAGAGGCCGAAGTGGAACGCGAAGCAACCATAAGAAAATTTCCAACCCGCATCTTAGGAACGGAAGTGAAGAAGCTACGCAACCGCGAAGTCAAGCTCGTCAAAGTTCAGTGGAGCGACGACGAGGGAGACGCGACTTGGGAAACTGAAGCTAGAATCCGTACAGCCTACCCTTTTCTGTTCGAGGGTACATCCTTGATCTTTCCTTTTCCTTAAGTTGCGCTTTTATCTATCTTTTTAGGTATATTTCCTCGACCTTATCTTTTAGGTAGAAACCCTTTGGATGGAAACATGTAGTTGAAACATGTTATGGATGATGGTTGCAAGTGGTTGCAAGTGATTGCTAGTGGTTGCTCGTGGTTGCATATACACACACAATCTAGGTTTTAGATCGGCTCAGTCACTTCATATTGCATATGCACATATATTTGCATTCGTATGTGGTTGAACTTTAATGTGTTGTCATGTGGATGCTGCATTTGTATTGAATGATTGTGCACTCATGTAGAATCAAGAATAGGAAAATTTGCATACATAATGGATTCATGGCACTTACATAATTCGCATTAAGGAGGTCAACTGAATCAGTAGACCGCCTGATTTTGCATTAGATAAGTACATGTACACACAAACTTCGCATATGATCATGAAGCATTAGAAGTCTTTTAAGGACAATGGATGCTCGTGTTTGATGGATGAGTAGATGGATGATTGGATGTTAGGATATACATTCCTCCTAACTTGAAGATTTCGGGGACGAAATCCTTTTAAGTGGGGGAGAATGTAACACCCCGCGAATTCTATAACTGTGAAATTAACAAATTAAAGTATAATCAATTTGAAATCAAAGAACTAAGGGAAACGGGATACGCCATTGCGTTCGTCTCGGAAAAATACGCGAAATAGAGTCCGAGTTTTCGAAAAACGGAGTCCGTATGAAGAAGATATGGCCTTCGGAAGTTTCTGCATTAAGTTTAAAATTCAAACAGAATAAAATAGCTCAGAAAATCAAGTTTAAATTCCAAAATGGGGCCCAATGGGCCAGGGCGGAAGAACACCCGCCTAACGCACCCAGGTCGACTGGGCTGTCGACCTGGTCTAACCAGGTCGACAGGGCTGTCGACAGGCATGTCGACCTGGTCCAGAGCCAGGTCGAACCCAGTCCAACCTGGCTGGCCTATTCTATGTTGGTCGATTTTCTGTAGACTGCTTTGTCATTAGGGCTAGGTGGCAGGCTCTAATTGGTCTCTCTTTAGGATGAAAGGCTACGATCTAACCAAGCAACATCAATGGTCCTAATCAGTTCATTACCCCTATAAAAATGACCCTAGACTAAACCCTAATCTATTCATTCAAAAATAAGAACAAAGCCGCCATGTTGCTGAGGAACGACAAAGAATAGCCACCAATTGGAGAGAGGATTAGGAGGCAAATTATAAGGCATAAAGCAACTCAATCAAATCAAACCGCATCTTCAAATCCCTAAATTTGAGAATTCGCCTCACCATTGTAAGTAGAGTATTACTTTGGTATGAACAAATAACTGTGTTGGTTTGTATACTTGGATGTGATGATAAATAATTCATAATTTGTGCGTTACTATGATTCTTATCGATTTGGAATATTGTATACGTTTGGATATTCTCGAATTATGTTATTCAGTTATGAAAAACTACATGCGGTAGTTTTATGCAAGTATACGTTTGGAATATTCGCAAATTATGTAATCCTTGTTGAAGCTACATGTATGTAGTTGTTTAATTGAAATTCATGCAAGTTTGGGGTTTTGCTACTATGCCATCATAATGTATATTTTTGTACAAACATCATTTTTGGGGAAGTAATTGGAATAAGTTTGGGTTATCATAGTTCATATGAAATTATCATTAAGCCATGCTTTTGTGCTAGAAAATCTATGAATATGTCTAGGCTATGATGGATATTTTGCATAATTGAAATCCATATTTTTAACAAGAATTATATGATGACATATGTGGTACATAGCTAGGTTAGGTTCAAAAATCCCTTTTGCAAGTTTGCATGACTAAAGTAAAAATCATGATTTCATGTTAGAAATATTTATGCCATGGTTATGTGAACAAATTTAACTATACTTTTGTATTAGTCACAAAAGTAGACACCTTTGTAAACATGTAGTAGTCTTATGAACATGATTTGCTTATGTTTGACATTATGCCTGAATAAAAATATAGGTTTATGTTGTTGTAGTTAAGCCTATGTGTCGATAGTGATATTCTTAACTTAACTACAAGTTTACATGCTTTGATTCATGTCACTTATGCTTTATGACCAAAGTATATGTCACTACTATGCAAGTACACCAGTTTCTATTTTGTATTTCCAACGTCATATTGCAAGTTCATGCGCTCACATTCCCCTTTTCGTGTATGTAATCACGCTTTAAGCCTCCCCTTTTCGCATGGCTAAGTTGGGCTTTAAAAGGCTAAGCCCAACATATATATATATAATAAACGGACGTGTTAAACGGGGGAAAATAACGTTGGGTTAAAATTACTAATGAATGAAAATATAAAATAGAAGGGCCCAAATTCAAGTATGGGTTGGGCCCATGATTGGTGTAAACTTTACACCATTAACTTAATAATGGGCCGCAAATATTTACATATAAGAAAATAAAGAAGAAAGACAAAATATGTAAATGTAGAACATACGATGTGTTTAACTCGAGGTTGGATTGAGTTGTGATGTAAACCTGCCCGGAACCGCCCGGCTGTCCAGTAGTCACAACAATACCTATCCAATGTGGGAGGTTAAACATGGAGCCCAATAAGGACCCGAGGTTAGACTGAGTTGTGGCGTAAGACTGCCCGGAACCAACCGGCAACAGGCAGCCACAACAATACCTGTCTAATGTGAGAGGTCAGGGCCTTAATAAGACAATTAAGGCTGAGTCAGGATTGTTAGGATTAAGTGAACTAAAGACTTAATCAAAATGGAACATGCTAAACTAAACGAACTGGTGGGGGTTAGGTTAGAAAACACTTAACCAACTTAGCATGTTGGCTAGAGATAGAAAACCTAGTAACGGGGGACCCTTTTCAGCAGTAACCCTAGAAGGTGCATCAAGATACCCTGAAACTAGGCAGGGTGGGGCACGATTACTGGGCTGATTGTAAGAGGTCAAATCGACGGCGGTGGTGTAGCAGTGTAGGTTCTAACGGGGTGCGGGCGTGCACACACTCCGGCGCAGAAAAATAAGGCACTGGACACCAGTAGCATACCTGTGCATTCTAGGATTGTGTCGGGCCGCCACCATGGGACTTGATACACCCCATGGTGGGACCAGCATAGGTAACTACAACATCGGGGGCCGTAAGACACATGTAACTATGCGAGTAGGAGCCTATCATCATAGAATGGATCACTTCACCCTGATTATGGGGTGCCAGTTGGAAACTAGTTTATATGGGTTCAGAGATTAACATGGGGTACGATAGTATATTCGACCCTAGACAACTTAACCAAGTTATAGTGCTTTTCCACTCCTTGTTTATACTTATCATACCCAGTTCTTTATTCATTGACAAAATAGTACTAGACTTACTCAGGCTTTATGTCTGACTCTACTTTTCTTTCGTCTTCTTTTCTTCTGTTTCCCCCCCCCCCCCCAGGTCCACAGGGAGGGAACACAGCAGCTTGACCAGCCTTAACATCCAGCTTGAAGAGGAGAAATGTATTGCTTGGACCTTTTCTTTTTGAACTATGGCTTTGGACAACCACTATGGGGCTTTTGCAGTTTTATCTATGTTTTCTTTATGCTTCTTTAAATAATGTAATCAAGACAGAATATGAAAGTGTTATGTTTTTGGAAAAGATGTAAGACAATTATGGTGATGTTGTTGTAACACGTATTTGCTTTTATGAAATAAAAGTTGTTGATTTTCCGCTGTTTACAAATATGTGTTCTTATATCTGTCTTGTATATCTGTGACTTATACTTATAAACCTCCACCAAAATTAGGGCATTCCCTTTGAGAGTGACCCTAACGGAGGTGGGGTGTTTCACCCACCGCTAATTCTCTAAATACCCCTTACTTCCAACAATTACCACTATTTTTTAACTACTGCGAAGTGTTGGTTTTTGTAGTGCCCAGTCCCAATGATTCATCATCCTTCATATTTGTCGATCTACCCCTACTTTGCTTAAACTACCCCAACTTCTCTTAATACTTCAAAAAAGCCCTAATTTTTAATCAACCCCTAATTCTCTAAATAGCACTTACTTCCAACAATTACCTCTATTTTTTAACTACTGGGAAGGTTGGTTTTTGCAGCCCCCAATCCAAATGATTCGTAATCCTTCGTATTTGTCGATCTACCCTACTATGCTTAAAATACCTCCCCGGCTTTTATTATTGTTTTCCTTTATTTATTCCTTTATTCGTTTTTTTTTAAATATTCATTTTTTCCTTTGTAAACCAATTATCATTCTACTTCTGTGAATGGTTGGTTTTTGCAACAGCCAATCCAAACGATTCATCATCTTTAATATTTGTGGATCCACCCCTATTATGCCCCTACTTCTCTTAATACTTCAAAACAGGCCTTCTTTTTAATCCTACCCCTAATTATCTACATAGCCCTTACTACCAATAATTACCCCTATTTTTTAACTTTGGTGAAGGGTTGGCTTTTGCAACACCCAATCCAAATGATTTGTCATCTTTCATA
Source organism: Allium sativum (assembly GCA_030737875.1). NCBI lineage: Eukaryota > Viridiplantae > Streptophyta > Magnoliopsida > Asparagales > Amaryllidaceae > Allium > Allium sativum. Next base: position 1,018,856,191 of record CM060913.1, read on the forward strand.
TTTTTCGATCTACCCATGCTATGCTTAAGCCACCCTTACTTCTCTTAGTACTCCAAAACAACCCTTCTTTTTATTCTTACCCCTAATTCTCTAACTATCCCTTACTTCCACTAATTACCCCTATCTTTTAACTACTGTTAAGGGTTGGTTTTTGCAGCACCCAATCCCAACGATTCATCATCTTTCATATTTGTCGATCTACCCCTACTATGCTTAAACTACCCCTACTTCTCTTAATATTTCAAAATAAAACCTTTTTTTTAATCCTACCCCTATTTCTCTAAATAGCCCTTACCCAATTATTACCCTTATTTTTTAACAACTGTGAAGGTTTCATTTTTGCAGCACCCAATCCAAACGATTCATAATCTTTCATACTTGTCGATATAACCATACTATGCTTAAACTACCCCTACTTCTCTTAATACTTCAAAACATCCCTTCTGTTTAATCCTACCCCTAATTCTCTAAATAGCCCTTACTTCCAGTAATTACCCCAATTTTTTAACTACTGTGAAGGCCTGGTTTTTGCTGCACCCAATCCAAATGATTCATCATCTTTCATATTTGTCGATCTACCCTTACTATGCCTAAACTACCCCTACTTCTCTTAATACTTCAAAACTGCCCTTCTTTTTAATCCTACTCCTAATTCTCTAAATAGCCCTTACTTTCAACAATTACACCTATTTTTTAACTACTGTGATGGGTTGGTTTTTGCAACATCCAATCCAAATGATTCATCATCTTTCATATTTGTCGATCTACCCCTACTTTGCTTAAACTACCCCTACTTCTCCTAATACTTCGAAAAAACCGTTCTTTTTACTCCTACCCATAATTCTCTAAATAGCCCTTACTTCCAACAGTTACCCTTATTTTTTAACTACTGTGAAGGGCTGGTTTTTCCAGTATCCAATCTAATTGGTTCATCATCATTCATATTTGTGGATCTACCCATACTATGCTTAAACTACCACTACTTCTCTTAATACTTCAAAACTACCCTTCTTTTTAATCCTACCCCTAATTCTCTAGATAGCCCGTACTTCCAACAATTACCCCTATTTTTTAACTACTTTGAAGGGTTGGTTTTTTAGCACCCAATCCAAATGATTCATCATCATTCATATTTGTCGAACTACCCCTACTATGCTTAAACTTCCCTACTTCTCTTAATACTTCAAAACAACCCTTCTTTTTAATCCTACCCCTAGTACTCTGAATAGCCCTTACTTCCTACAATTACCCCTATTTTTTAGCTACTGTGAAGGGTTGGTTTTAGCAGCGCCCAATCCAAACGATTCATCATCTTTCATATTTGTACATCTACCCTTACTATGCTTAAACTACCTCTACTTCTCTTAGTACTTCAAAACATCACTAAGTTTTAATCCAACCCCTAATTCTCCAAATGGCCATTACTTACAACAATTACCCCTATTTTTTTAACTACTTTGAAGGGTTGGTTTTTGCAGCACCATATCCAAATGATTCAACATCTTTCATATTTGTCGAACTACCCCTACTATGATTAAACTACCCCTACTTCTCATAATACTTCAAAACAAACCTTCTTTTTAATCCTCCCCCTAATTCTCTAAATAGCCCTTACTTCCAACAATTACCCCTATTTTTTAACCACTATGAATGGTTGGTTTTTGCATCACCTAATCCAAATGATTCATCATCCTTCATATTTGTCGATCCACCCCTACTATCCTTAAACTACCCCTTCTTCTCTTAGTACTTCAAAAAAGCCTTCTTATTAATCCTGCTGCTAATTCTCTAAATAGCCCTTACTTCCAACAATTACCACTATTTTTTAACTGCTGCGAAGGGTTTGTTTTTGCAGCGCCCAATCACCATGATTCATCATCCTTCATATTTGTCGATCTACCCCTACTTTGCTTAAAATACCCCTACATCTCTTTATACTTCAAAAAGGCCCTTATTTTTAATCCTACGCCTAATTCTCTAAATAGCACTTACTTCAAACAATTACCCCTATTTTTTAACTACTCGGAAGGGTTGGTTTTTGCAGCCCCCCATCCAAATGATTCATCATCCATCGTATTTGTCGATCTACCCTACTATGCTTAAAATACCTCCCCTACTTTTATTATTGTTTTTCTTTATTTATTCCTTAATTCGTTTTTTTTGAATTATTCATTTCTTTCTTTGTAAACCAATTATCATTTTACTTCTGTGAATGGTTGGTTTTTGCAACACCCAATCCAAACGATTCATCATCTTTAATATTTGTGGATCTACCCCTACTATGCCCCTACTTCTCTTCATACTTCAAAACAGGCCTTCTTTTTAATCCTACCCCTAATTATCTACATAGCCCTTACTTCCAATAATTACACCTGTTTTTTATCTTCGGTGAAGGGTTGGCTTTTGCATAACCTAATCCAAATGATTTGTCATATTTCATATTTGCCGATCTACCCATACTATGCTTAAGCTACCCCTACTTCTCTTAGTACTCCAAAACAACCCTTCTTTTTATTCCTACCCGTAATTCTCCAAATAGCCCTTACTTCCAACAATTACCCCTGACTTTTAACTACTGTTAAGGGTTGGTTTTTGCAGCACCCAATCCCAACGATTCATCATCTTTAATATTTTTCGATCTACACCTACTATGCTTAAACTACCACTACTTCTCTTAATATTTAAAAAAAGCCCTTCTTTTTAGTCCTACCCCTATTTCTCTAAATAGCCCTTACATCCAAATATTACCACTATTTTTTAGCTACTGTGAAGGTTTGGTTTTTGCAGCACCCAATCCAAACGATTCATCATCATTCATATTTGTCGATCTACACATAGTATGCTTAAACTACCCCCTACTTCTCTTAATACTTCAGAATATCTCTTCTTTTTAATCCTACCCCTAATTCTCTAAATAGCCCTTACTTCCAGCAATTACCCCTATTTTTTAACTACTGTGAAGGGCTTGTTTTTGTAGCACCTAATCCAAATGATTCATCATCTTTCATATTTGTCGATCTACCCTTAGTATGCTTAAAATACCCTTACTTCTCCTAATACTTCAAAACAGCCATTCTTTTTAATCCTACCCCCAATTCTCTAAATAGCCCTTACTTCCAACGATTACCCTAATTTTTTAACTACTGTGAAGGGTTGGTTTTTCCAGCATCCAATCCAAATGATTCATCATCCTTCATATTTGTGGATCTACCCCTACGGTGCTTAAACTACCCCTACTTCTCTTAATACTTCAAAACAACCCTTCTTTTTAATCATACCCCTAATTCTCTAAATAGCCCTTACTTCCAACAATTACCCCTATTTTTTAACTACTGTGAACGGTTGGTTATTTTTAGCACCCAATCCAAATGATTCATCATCATTCGTATTTGTTGAACAACCCCTATTATGCTTAAACTACCCCTACTTCTCTTAATATTCAAAAAACCCTTCTTTTTTATCCTACCCCTAGTTCTCTAAATAGCCCTTACTTCCTACAATTACCCCTATTTTTTAACTACTGTGAAGGGTTGGTTTTAGCAGCGCCCAATCCAAACGATTCATCATCTTTCATATTTGTGGATCTACCCTTACTATGCTTAAACTACCCCTACTTCTCTTAGTATTTCAAAACAACACTTCTTTTTAATCCTACCCCTAATTCTCTAAATGGCCATTACTTCCAACAATTACCTGTAACGGCCCGTAAATCCATACCAATTTGAGCTAACTAATATTCTGCACATTCAACTCAAAGTGCACGAAAATACAGATCATTAATAGAAGAAATTAGAGGGTGAGAAAGATAAGATAGAACTATTAGAATAGAAGAACAAGAAGAAGAATCATAATCATGCAGAGTCTCAGATCGCAGCGGAACAAAATATAATACAGAAATAACTTTTATAAATAACTTAGTATAAATACTTACATCCATCAGAGTATAGTAGACCATCTGCAAATATAATACAGAAATAACTTTTATAAATAACTTAGTATAAATACTTACATCCATTAGAGTATAGAAGACCATCTGCACAGTTATCATAATCTGTCTTCAAATACATCACACAGCGGAATAAATACTTGATAGTATCATACATCTGAACTCCTTCGGTTCGTCTCTGAACTTCATGGCACTCGATAACCTGAACCTGCACTCGGGCTGACCCGAGACACTACAAACGCCACGGATCAGTCTGGAGAACCAGCATGAGAAAAGCTCAATAAGTTTAACTAAACATCCATACTGATTAAAATTCCAAAATCCTTTTGAAAGAAAAAGATAATAGTAAGATCAGTGCACACATAAACACGGACGGTTTTTACCTTACTATAGCCCTAATAGTTTTGATGTCAAATTCGGTGATATTATAATAATGTCTATCAAATAAATAACCAAGTAGTAGAATGCTTGCATCTCACGCTCTACATATATATAGTCCATAATCAAAAACCGCGGGTGCTTATTGGAGATTGGATTCCAACTAGACAAGGTATGGGATCACCTTTCAAATAGTGTACTCTAGAGAGGATACACCCAGGGTTCAACAAGAACATCTTGCAACCCGGCCTCACATGACCGACCACTCATTTAACTTGAGTGTATCGAATATATTACGACCAACGGTTGGGCTCAAACCACCGTGTTCCGAAAGCTGCAAAAGCGAAATATAGATTAAGAAGTATAAAGGAATTTCTCTAGATGGTGATAATACACCCTGCTTGGGTATGACCCACCTAGCCATGTTGCCTTGCCCGATTTCTGTCTTTCCCGGTTGATGAGGCTTGAGGCTACGTTATCTTTGAACATCTGGCCATTATTCACTTTGAATGTCATATTCGTCAAATCACTAATTGATGACCTCAAAAATAAACTGGGCACGTTTGAAGAAATCAATGTACGTGGCCATCTGGAAATACTCTGTCAGACACTCGTCCATACAAGTCATCCAGGAACAGGATGAACCGAAGGCACCCTCTTACCGCATCCTTGAATTACCCTATGGATTAGTAGCGAGAAGTCCTTGTAATCCGATAAATCTCAACCACGACCGAACCACAGTTTAAAAACCTCTGGTAGCCAGCCAAAGAAATTCAACAGCAATCCTTCCGCTTATGAAGATCCACGGTCTTCAATGCTCCATCTCGATCATCTTCTAAGATTTCAACATTTACGTATTTGCTAGTCGGAATGGTTTTCGAATATAATTTCGATCCCGGTCTTTCCGTACCAACAATCGACTTGGTCAAATTTTGATAGTCTGTGTTTTAACTATCGAAATAAACAATCATCATCCATAGAAAATAAAATGGATTCATTAGTTCAGTATACAGCATCACTTGGCCCCTTTAATTAAACAGCTGTTAATTATGTTCTAAATCTCCAAACATTTGGATTATCGCCCTTTCACATTTCTTATTTCCAAATCAAATTATCCAACTTATAATTCTTTGAATTATATTTTATATATCCTTCATGGAAATATTCTTTAAATTTCCTTAACCACCATCGTCTCTAAACTGATATCATCTTTGGATAATCATGAAGTCATTACAAGTTGGAGTATTTTATTTACCTCTCAGTCCTTGAGACGGCAATATTATTATCTTCAGAATGGATAGGAGTTTATCAACGAATATTATTTCAAATATACTAACGCTTCTACTTACCATACGATTTTAAAACATTGGTTTAACTCCATTTATCTCCTTTTAAAAATTCCTTCTTCCTAATTCAGATTACAAATTTCATTTGAACTTATTTTAATTAATTTATTTATATAATCTACCCTTTTTAATTACTAAATTTGGATTTATAAAAATCCAACCAATAGAATCCTTACTATGGGTTCACATTAAATATCAATTCGCTTACCATTCAAGTTAGACTTCACATAAGGTTATACGACTTCATAACTTCTAGTTGAGGCACTTAACTTCAAGAATTATCACTTTCATTATTATTAAATAATAATGAATCCTAATTATTTTATAAACCAATTGATTAACTATTATTTCAATAGTTAATCCTCCCGTTAGTGTTATAATAATTAAAATTTCAATAATTGTCCAATAATCATTACTGGATAAGCAGATGACTTAGTCAACTCAAAATAAGGTTAATTTGTTAACCTTTTACATTTAGTTACTAATTAATGTAAGTAATTTCAATTGGTTTAATTAACAATCTAATTTATTTAAATAAATTCAATTAATTGTTTATTGAAACAATTAATCTAATCCTCCCTTTAAATTGATTTAAATAATCCATTTAAATAATCTTATTTTATTTAATTAATAATCTAATTAAATTAAATAATCTTCATTAATTGTTATTGAAACAGTTAACTCCATCCTTAACCATTTAGTTAACTTCTATTACTTTGCTTATTCAACAGAATAAACTTTGATAATAATAAATAATAAATATTTATTTCTTTAATGACTTTCGTTAAAAATAATCTATAAAAATAGATTTCAAATCTTCTTTCAGTTATAAAACAAAATTTATAACTTTTCTGCTGTTTATTTCCCTAACGGTAAATCAATCTTTATGAACTGATTCATTTATAGGCCATCCGCCGATAATTACTCAATCAATATCACTCATTGGTTAATATCAGACATGTATTGGGTTTGGGGTCAACATTCAACAATCAATAATCAATCAGATTGGTTAATAGTTTATAGAAGTAAACAATATATTTGAGGAATCCGGTTGGATCCCTCCAACCTGTCCTTCCCTGCAACAAAATGGGTTACTTCAATTTCAACACGATAATCAGTTCATCTAATAACAGTCAACAAACAATTTATAACGGCCATTCAAGCATCAAATGATTTTTTTAATACGTTTATTATTATAACGTAACTAACAAGGTAAATTACCTCATTGGAAATTTAATCGTTCGTTAAAATAACGATTTAATTTGATTAAATTAAACAACCGTTTAATTTAATTAATGAATATTAAAAATATTCGGTACACACGAAAACAGTCGTTCAATTATCAACCATAGCAACCATCGCACACAAATAAATAAAAAACCGGTTTATAAAATATAAACGGGGTAACTGAGTGAGTTGAACTCACCTTGGTTTCATCCATCGTCAAACGGTTCATTTAACGCTCTTCCAGCTGCGTTCAAATCCGTCCGTTCCCATTCTAAAATCTTTCGTCCACTGATATGGGTCTCCTGCTCCATATCTGATCTGATTCTATGTACGGATGACACGGTTGTAATTTTAATATGATATTCATCTTGTTTAAATTAGCGTTATTCACTATTTATTTCATAAATAAAACATAAATTATCTTAAGTTTCTATTTATATTGGTTTACCTAAAGGTTAAACTAACCTATGTTTTCACTTCCAGATACGTTGTATACATAGGTAAAGGGATCTTCATGTCACATTAAAAAGTTTGCGTAGATAATACTTAACAAGTGAAATCCAGATTAAGCCTTGTATACTTTCTCAGACCAATTTACTCTCCCCCATACGTTATGTACTGAATAATAGCCTAGTCCACGATACTTATACTAACAGCTTATACTAACAAGTTATTATACTTCATAAAATTTTACTTTAAACTTAATTTAAATGGCCTTTACCCTGTATCACGTGGCCCAAGGATCTACCGTCCACCCGCCTACTTATGTTCTTCGTGAATGCCCATCAGCAAAACTGCTTCCCCGTTTCGTTCTTTTCACAGCAACTACTCTAGAATTCCATGACATCTTCCCTTATCATCTTTGTTCCGTTCACTTGTCTATGCGTTTATTCATGTCTATGCGTTTATTCCTTACCACCATCTCATACGAAACTCCACAAAGTTAGCACCGTTAGCCTTTCCATTTTGCTATACATACCATGCACTTCACATTGATACTTCATTCTACCAACTGTTTTAAACCCATTTCTCATGCATGAATTCTCCAAACCCATTCGTGAAACCTTACTGCCCTCTCGCATATGATGTCACCAACCACTCAGCTCCCTCATGAACTCACTACTGCTTTCGTTCTTCGCTGCAATTTCCTCTCTCTCTCCATCCACACCCGGAACAACTTCATCTTGTTTTCCGCGTTCCCATGCAACGCCATACTCGTGTACTCTCCACCGTGCTTCAACTATCAGAAAAATGCACCAGCTTCTTCTCAAACTCTTCTCCTGTTTGATAAGTATAAGAAGCTATAGGTGCCCCTCCCTCATGCCATGAACTCCATGCATAGTCCCTACTTGCGCCCCCTTCACACTGGAATTTCCTTCCACGTAACGTTCACAAGAAACCCCATCCACAAATCCCTGTCTTCACCACCACCATGTTGTGCTGAAACATCGCAAGCCTCGCCGTTCTCTCCACAACTGTCACAACGCAACTTCCTAAAATAATGTTTTATGCATCCTCTCCTGCATGGTTTCAAGATGCCAAATTCCTCCATGCAACCGCCAACTCAGCTCCATCTACCCAGTCCCGTCTTCTTTCCTCAGTTTTATACACGTCCGCTCCTTTAATTTGTAAACCTGACAACTTGATGTTGTTTATATATATTTATATATATATGTGTATACTTTTGAGTTCTGGTTTGAGCTATCGGAGAGGATGAGATGCGAAGAGAAATTGGAGTGAAGAGAATTGGTGAAGGTTGGTGTATATAAATACGCGAAGAGTTCCTTAACATGCAAGCATTAGGGGAAGGAAATGTCATTTCCCCGGTATAGGTTAGGTGTTGAAATGTTGAAGTGAAAATACATAGGGTGTCTTGCTTTCAATAGGTGTTGCACGTTTTCATTTAAGTTCGATGCAGACTAAACGAACGTAGAATAGGTAGATTAGCATGGAAGAGTATGGTGTTAGCTAATAGGTTATGGCGTATTTATTAGAAAATGACTTATAAAAATGAATGGGTGGCCACTTTCTCATTATCTTGAAAAGAAAGGCTGGGTTGATATCATTAGTGCATGGGTTCTCAGATAGAATAGGGTAGCAGGATTTGAAAAATATTAGGCCAACATGTTATGTAGATGATGATATTTTCAACCCTATGTTGGTCAGAGCTATGGGCGTGTGATGTCTGTAGCGAGAACTCGTTTCATGTAAAGGTATGGAGCACGTATGAAAATAAGAATAGGGTAGCTTTGCCTATATATATGTGTAAATCGCATTTACCAACGTGTATCTTACTGATGTGAACGTGATTTTTGGTAAATATACGGTAATTCATATTTTCGGTAGGTAGAACCAGGTAGATTTAGTTATTATTATTGGGTTATCGGTATTTAACGGGGTATGCTAAATTCGCACCGACAATTTCGAACTCCAAAAATTACGAAAATGGACATCACGATACGGTTTGACGTTCCGGTCCCAGTGAAACCAGTTTCGTTTAAAACCGACTCCGTTTGCACAAATAGCGTGTTTTAATTCAAATTATAGCCCTCGGTTCACCCTTAAATTTCGTCAATTGATAAAATAACTCTGTTGGGCTTCAAACTGGAAATATAGTAATAACTAGCCGTACGTTTTCCAATAAAACTTGTTTCATCGGAAACAGAGATTGTTTTGATTATATTTTAAATTATATTTGTTCGAACTCCATTTTATAAAATTAATTCGATATATAATCCATTATATTTCAAATAAACAGATTTAAATATTCAATTTAAATCGTAGAAAATCTGGGATGTTACGTTACCCCTAATTTTTAACTACTTTGAAGGGTGGTTTTTGCAGCAACCAATCCAAATTATTCATCATCTTTCATATTTGTCGAACTACCCTACTATGCTTAAACTACCCCTACTTCTCATAATACTTCAAAACAACTCTTCTTTTTAATCCTCCCCCTAATTCTCTAAATAGCCCTTACTTCCAATAATTACCCCAATATTTTAACCACTATGAATGGTTGGTTTTTGCTGCACCTAATCCAAATGATTCATCATCCTTCATATTTGTCGATCAACATCTATTATACTTAAACTACCCCTACTTCTCTTAATACTTCTAAAAAGCCTTCTTTTTAATCCTACCCCTAATTCTCTAAATAGCCCTAACTTCCAACAATTGCCACTATTTTTTAACTACTGCGAAGGGTTGGTTTTTGCAGCGCCCAATCCCAATCATTCATCATCCTTCATATTTGTCGATTTACCCCTACTATGCTTAAACTACCCCTACTTCGCTTAATACTTCAAAAAAAACCTTATTTTTAATCCAACCGCTAATTCTCTAAATAGCACTTACTTCCAACAATTACCCCTATTTTTTAACAACTGGGAAGGGTTGGTTTTTGCAGCACCCAATCCAAATGATTCATCATCCTTCATATTTGTGGATCTACCCCTACTATGCTTAAACTACCTCCCCAACTTTTATTATTGCTTTCCTTTATTTATTCCTTTATTCGTTTTTTTTTTGAATTATTCAATTCTTTCTTTGTAAACCAATTATCATTCTACTTCTGTGAATGGTTGGTTTTTGCAGCACCCAATCCAAACGATTCATCATCTTTAATATTTGTCGATCTACCCCTATTATGCCCCTACTTCTCTTAATACTTCAAAATAGGCCTTCTTTTTAATCCTACTCCTAATTATCAACATAGCCCTTACTTCCAATAATTACCCCTATTTTTTAACTTCTGTGAAGGGTTGGTTTTTGCATCACCCATTCCAAATGATTTATCATCTTTCCTATTTGTCGATCTACACATACTATGCTTAAGCAACCCCTACTTCTCTTAATACTCCAAAACTACCCTTCTTTTTATTCCTACCCTAATTCTCTAAATAACCTTTACTTCCAACAATTACCCATATTTTTTTACTACTGTTAAGGGTTGGTTTTTGCATCACCCAAGCCAAACAATTCATCATCTTTCATATTTGTCGATTTACCCTTACTATGATTAAACTACCCCTACTTCCCTTAATATTTCAAAACACCCCTTCTTTTTAATCCTACCCCTAATTCTCTAAATAGCCCTTACTTCCAACAATTACCCCTATTTTTAAAATACTGTGAAGGGTTCGTTTTTGTAGCACTCAATCCAAATGATTCATCATCTTTCATATTTGTCGATCTACCCCTACTTTGCTTAAACTACCCCTACTTCTCTTAATACTTCAAAACAACCCTTCTTTTTAATCCTACCCCTAATTCTCTAAATAGCCCTTTCTTCCAACAATTACCCCTATTTTTTAACAACTTGAAGGGTTGGTTTTCCCAGCATCCAATCCAAATGATCCATCATCCTTCATATTTGTCGATCTACCCATAATTATCATTTTTTTCCTACCCCTACTTCTATTAATTCTGTGAAGGATTAAAAAGAAGGGTTGTTATGAAGTATAGTAGGGGATATTACCCCTATTTTTTAACTGCCCCCTACTTTTATTATTGTTTTCCTTTATTCATTTCTTTATTCATTTATTTCGCATTATTCATCTCTTTCTTTGTAAACCAATTATAACTCTACTTCTATGAAGGGTAGGTTTAAGAAGCACCCAATCCAAATGATTCATCATCTTTCATATTTGTCGATCTACCCCTACCATGCTTAAACTACCACAACTTCTGTTAATACTTCATAACAGCCCTTCTTTTTAACCCACCCCCTAAATCTCTAAATTGCCCTTACTTAGAACAATTACCCCTATTTTTTAACTACTGTAAAGGGTTGGTTTATCAAGCATCCAATCCAAATGATTCATCATTCTTCATATTTGTCGATCAACCCCAACTATGCTTAAACTACCCCAACTTCTCTTAATACTTCAAAACAACCCTTCTTTTTAATCCTACCCCTAATTCTCTAAATAGCCCTTACTTCCAACAATAACCCCTACTTTTTGACTACTGTGAAGGGTTGGTTTTTGCAGCACGCAATCCAAATGATTCATCATCTTTCATATTTGTCGAACTAACCCTACTATGCTTAAACTACCCCTACTTCTCTTAATACTTCAATACACCCTTTTTTTTAATCCTCCCCCTAGTTTTATAAATAGCCCTGGCTTCCAAAAATTACCCCTATTTTTTAACTACTATGAAGGGTTGGTTTTCGCAGCTCCCAATCTAAATGATTCATCATCGTTCATATTTGTCAATCTACCCCTATTTTGCTTAAACTACCGCTACTTCTCTTAATACTTCAAAAAACCCCTTCTTTTTTAATCCTACTCCTAATTCTCTAAATAGCCCTTACTTCCAACAGTTACCCTTATTTTTTAACAATTGTGAAGGGTTGGTTTTTCCAGCATCCAATCCAAATGATTCATCATCCCTCATATTTGTCGATCAACACATGTTATGCTTAAACTACCCCTACTTCTCTTAATACTTCCAACCAACCCTTCTTTTTAATCCTACCCCTAGTTCTCTAAATAGCCCATACTTCCAACAATTCCCCTATTTTTTAACTACTGTGAAGGGTTGGTTTTTGCAGCGCCCAATCCAAACGATTCATCATCTTTCAAATTTGTAGATCTATCCTTACTAGGCTTAAACTAACCCTACTTCTCTTAGTACTTCAAAACGACCCTTCTTATTAATCCTACCCCTTATTCTCCAAATAGCCCTTACATCCAACAATTAACCCTATTTTTTAACTATTTTGAAGTGTTGGTTTTTGTAGCACCCAATCCAAATGTTTCATCATCTTTCATATTTGTCGAACTACCCCTAATATGATAAAACTACCCCTACTTCTCTTAATACTTCAAAACAACCATTATTTTTAATCCTCCTCCTAATTCTCTGTATAGCCCTTACTTCCAACAATTACCCCTATTTTTTAACTACTGTGAAGGGTTGGTTTTTGTAGCACCCAATCCCAACGATTCTTCATCTTTCATATTTGTCGATCTACCCCTACTATGCTTAAACTACCCCTACTTCTCTTAATATTTAAAAAAGCCCTACTTTTTAATCCTACCCCTGTTTCATTAAATAGTCCTTACTTCCAACAATTGCCTTTATTTTTTAACTACTATGAAGGGTTGGTTTCTGCAGCACCTAATCCAAACGATTCATCATCTTTCATATTTGTAGATCTACCCCCTACTATGCTTAATCTACCCCTACTTCTCTTAATACTTCAAAAAAATCCCTTCTTTTTAACCCTACCCCTAATTCTTTAAATAGCCCTTACCTCCAACAAATACCCCTATTTTTTAACTACTGTGAAGGGTTGGTTTTTACAACACCCAATCCATATGATCATTCATCTTTCATATTTGTAGATCGAACCCTACTTTGCTAAAACTACCCCTACTTCTCTTAATACTTCAAAACAACTCTTCTTTTTAATCCTCCTCCTAATTCTCTAAATATCCCTTACTTCAAACAATTACCCCTATTTTTTAACTACTGTGATGGGTTGGTTTTTGCAGCACCCAATCCAATGATTACTCATCTTTCATATTTGTCGATCTACCCCTACTTTGCTTAAACTACCACTACTTCTCTTAATACTTCAAAACAGCCTTTCTTTTTAATCCTCCCCCCAATTCTCTAAATAGCCCTTACTACCAACAATTACCCCTATTTTTTAACTATTGTGAAGGGTTGGTTTTTGTAGCACCCAATCCCAATGATTCATCATCCTTCATTTTTGTCGATCTACCCCTACTATGCTTAAACTACCCCTACTTCTCTTAATACTTCAAAACAGGCCTTCTTTTTAATCCTACCCCTTATTCTGTAAATAGCCCTTAACTCCAACAATTACCCCTATTTTTTAACAACTATGAAGGATAGGTTTTTACAGCACCCAATCCCAATGAATATTCAACTTTCATATTTGTCGATCGATCCCTACTTTGCTAGAACTACTCCTACTTCTCTCAATACTTCAAAACAACTCTTCTTTTTAATCCTCCCCCTAATTCTCTAAATATCTCTTAATTCAAACAATTACCCCTATTTTTTTACTACTGTGAAGGGTTGGTTTTTGCAGCACCCAATCCCAAAGATTCATCATCTTTCATATTTGTCGATCTACCCCTATATGCTTAAACTACCCCTACTTCTCTTAATACTTCAAAACATCCCTTCTTTTTAATCCTACCCCTAATTCTCTAAATAGTCCTTACTTCCAACAATTACCCCTATTTTTTAACTACTGTGAAGGTTTGGTTTTTGCAGCACCCAATCCAAATGATTCATCAACTTTAATATTTGTCGATCTACCCCTACTATGCTTAAACTACCCCTACTTCTCTTAATACTTCAAAACAGGCCTTCTTTTTAATCCAAACTCTAATTCTCTAAATAACCCTTACTTCCAACAATTACCCCTATTTTTTAACTACTGTGAAGTGTTGGTTTTTGCCACATCCAATCCAAATTATTTATCTTCTTTCATATTTGTCGAATTACCCCTAATATGCTTAAACTACCCCTACTTCTCTTAATACTTCAAAACAACCATTCTTTTTAATCCTCCTCCTAATTCTCTACGTAGCCCTTACTTCTAACAATTACCCCTATTTTTTAACTACTGTGAAGGGCTGGTTTTGCCAGCACCCAATCCCAACGATTCTTCATCTTTCATATTTGGCGATCAACCCCTACTATGCTTAAACTACCCCTACTTCTCTTAATATTTAAAAAAAGCCCTACTTTTTAATCCTACCCCTGTTTCTTTAAATAGACATTACTTCCGACAATTTCCCCTATTTTTTAACTACTGTGAAGGGTTGGTTTCTACAGCACCTAATCCAAATGATTCATCTTCTTTCATATTTGTCGATCTACCCCTACTATGCTTAATCTACCCCTACTGCTCTTAATACTTCAAAACATCCCTTCTTTTTAGCCCAATTCCTAATTCTTTAAATAGCCCTTACCTCCAGCAAATACCTCTATTTTTTAACTACCGTGAAGGGTTGGTTTTTACAACACCCAATCCCTATGATCATTCATCTTTCATATTTGTCGATCGAACCCTACTTTGCTAAAACTACCCCTACTTCTCTTAATACTTCAAAACAACTCTTCTTTTTAATCCTCCCCCTAATTCTCTAAATATCCCTTACTTCCAACAATTACCCCTATTTTTTAACTACTGTGAATGGTTGGTTTTTGCAGCACCCAATCCAAATGATTACTCATCTTTCATATTTGTCGATCTACCCCTACTTTGCTTAAACTACCCCTACTTCTCTTAATACATCAAAACAGCCTTTCTTTTTAATCCTCCCCCCAATTCTCTAAATAGCCCTTACTACCAACAATTAGCCCTATTTTTTAACTATTGTGAAGGGTTGGTATTTGTAGCACCTAATCCCAATGATTCATCATCTTTCATTTTTGTCGATCTACCCCTACTATGATTAAACTACCCCTACTTCTCTTAATACTTCAAAACAGGCCTTCTTTTTAATCCTACCCCTTATTCTCTAAGTAGCCCTTACCTCCAACAATTACCCCTATTTTTTAACTACTATGAAGGGTAGGTTTTTACAGCACCCAATCCCAATGATTATTCATCTTTCATATTTGTTGATCGACCCCTACTTTGCTAAAACTACTCCTACTTCTCTCAATACTTCAAAACAACTCTTCTTTTTAATCATCGCCCTAATTATCTAAATATCTCTTAATTCAAACAATTACCCCTATTTTTTTACTACTGTGAAGTGTTGGTTTTTGCAGCACCCAATCCCAAAGGTTCATCATCTTTCATATTTGTCGATCTACTCCTAGTATGCTTAAACTACCCCTACTTCTCTTAATACTACAAAACATCCCTTCTTTTTAATCCAAACACTAATTCTCTAAATAGCCCTTACTTGCAACAATTACCCCTATTTTTTAACTACTTTGAAGGTTTGGTTTTTGCAGCACCCAATCCAAATGATTCATCATCTTTAATATTTGTCGATCTACCCCTACTATGCTTAAACTACTCCTACTTCTCTTAATACTTCAAAACAGGTCTTCTTTTTAATCCAAACCCTAATTCTCTAAATATCCCTTGCTTCCAATAATTACCCCTACTTTTAACTACTGTGAAGGGTTGGTTTTTGCCGCATCCAATCCCAATGATTCATCTTCTTTCATATTTGTCGATCTACCCCAACTATGCTTAAACTACCCCTACTTCTGTTAATACATTAAAACAGCCCTTCTTTTTAATCCTACCTCTAATTCTCTAAATAGCCCTTGCTTCCAATAATTACCCCTATTTTTTTAACTGCTGTGGAGGGTTGGTTTTTGAAGCTCCTAATCCAAATGATTCATCATCTTTCATATTTGTCGATCTACCCCTACTATGCTTAAACTACGCCTACTTCTCTTAATACTTCAAAACAACCCACCTTTTAAATCCTACCCCTAATTCTCTAAATAGCCCTTACTTCCAACAATTAACCTATTTTTTAACTATTGTGAAGGGTTGGTTTTTGCAGCACCTAATACAAATTTTTAATCATCTTTCATATTTGTCGATCTACCCCTACTACGCTTAAACTACCACTTCTTCTCTTAACATTTTAAAACAACCCTACCCCTAATTCTCTAAAAAGAACTTCCTTCCAACAATTACGCCAGTTTTTTAACTACTGTGATGGGTTGGTTTTTGCAGCACCCAATCTCAATGATTCATCATCTTTCATATTTGTCGATGTACCCCTACTATGCTTAGACTACCCATACTACTCTTAATACTTCAAAACAACCATTCTTTTTATTTCCTACCCCTACTTCTCTAAATAGCCCTTACTTCCAACAATAACCCCTATTTTTTAACTACAGTGAAGGGTTGGTTTTTGACGCATCCGATCCAAATGATTAGTCTTCTTTCATATTTGTCGATCTCCTCCTACTATACTTAAACTACCACTACTTCTCTTAATACTTTGAAACAACCCTTCTTTTTAATCCTGCCCCCAATTCTCTAAATACATCTTACTTCCAACAATTACACCTATTTTTTAACTACTGTGAAGGGTTGGTTTTTGCAGCACCCAATCCCAATGTTTCATCATCTTTCATATTTGTCGATATACCCCTACTTTGCTTAAACTACCCCTACTTCTCTTAATACTTCAAAACAGCCCTTCTTTTTAATCCTACCCATAATTCTCTAAATATCCCTTACTTCCAACAATTACCCCCTATTTTTTAACTACTGTGAAGGGTTGGTTTTTGCAGCACCCAATCCAAATGATTCGTCATCTTTCATATTTCTCGATCTACCCCGACTTTGCTTAGACTAACCCTAATTCTCTTAATACTTCAAAACAACCCTTCTTTTTAATCCTACCCCCAATTCTCTAAATTGCCCTTACTTCCAACAATTACTCCTATTTTTTAACTACTGTGAAGGGTTTGCTTTTGCAGCGCCCAATCCCAGTGATTCATCATCTTTCAAATTTGTCGATCTACCCCTACTATGGTTAAACTACCTTACTTTTTTTAATACTTCAAAACATACCTTCCTTTTAATCCCACCCCTAATTCTCTAAATGGCACTTACTTCCAACAATTACCCTAATTTTTTAACTATTGTGAAGGGTTGGTTTTTGCAGCACCCAATCCAAATGATTCATCATCTTCACTATCTTTCGATCTACCCCTATTATGCTTAAAATATACCTGCTTCTCTTAATACTTTAAAACAGCCCTTCTTTTTAATCCTACCCCTAATTCTATAAATAGCCCTTACTTCCACAATTACCCCTATTTTTTAACTACTATGAAGGGTTGGTTTTTGCAGCACCTAATCCAAATGATTTATGATCTTTCATATTAGTCGATCTACCCCTTCTATGCTTAAACTACCCCTACTTCCCTTTATACTTCAAAACAGCCTTATTTTTTAATTCTACCCCTAATTCTCTAAACAACCCTTACTTCCAACAATTATCCCTATTTTTTAACTACTGTGAAGGGTTGGTTTTTGCAACATCCAATACAAATGATTAATTATCTTTCATATTTGTCGATCTACCCCTACTATTCTTAATACTTCAAAACAGCCCTTCTTTTTAATCCAAACCGTAATTCTCTAAATAGCCCTTACTTCCAAAAATTACCCCTATTTTTTAACTACTGTAAAGGTTTAGTTTTTGCAGCACCCAATCCAAATGATTAATTATCTTTCATATTTGTCGATCTACCCCTACTATGCATAAATTACCACTACTTCTCTTAATACTTTAAAACAACCCTTCTTTTTAATCCTACCACTAATTCTCTAAATACCCCTTACTTCCAACAATTACCCCAGTTTTTTAACTACTGTGAAGTGTTGGTATTTGCAACACCCAATCCTAATGATTCATCATCTTTCATATTTTTCGATCTAGCCCTACTATGCTTAAACTACCCATACTTCTCTTTATACTTCAAAACAACCCTTCTTTTTAATCCTAACCCTTATTCTCTAAATAGCCCCTACTTCCAAAAAATACCCCTATTTTTTAACTACTGTGAAGGGTTGGTTTTTGCAGCACCCAATCCAAATGATTCATCATACTTCATATTTGTTGATCTACCCCTACAATGCTTAAACTACCCCTGCTTCTCTTAATACTTTAAAAAAGCCCTTCTTGTTAATCCTACCCCTAATTCTCTAAATAGCCCTTACTTTCAACAATTACCCCTATTTTTTAACTACTGTGAAGGGTTGGTTTTTGCAGCACCCAATCCAAATGATTCATCATCGTTCATATTTGTGGATCTACCTGTACTATGCTTAAACTACCGCTACTTCTCTTAATACTTCAAAACATCCCTTCTTTTTAATCCAACCCATAATTCTCCAAATAGCCCTTACTTCCAATAATTACTCCTATTTTTTAACCACTATGAAGGGTTGGTTTTTGCAGCACCTAATCCAAATGATTCATCATCTTTCGTATTTGTCTATCTACCCGTACTATGCTTAATCTACCTCCCCTTCTTTTTTTTTCCTATATTCATTTTTTTTGTGTTATTCATTTCTTTGTAAACCAATTATCATTCTGTAAAGGGTTGATTTTTGCTGCACCCAATCCAAACGATTCCACATCTTTCATATTTGTCGATCTACACCTACTATTCTTAAACTACCCCTACTTCTCTTAATACTTCAAAACATGCCTTCTTTTTAGTCCTACCCCTAATTCTCTAAATAGCCCTTACTTCCAAGAATTACCCCTATTTTTTAACTACTGTGAAGGGTTGGTTTTTGCAGCACCCAATCCAAATGATTAATCATCTTTCATACTTGTCGATCTACCCCTACTTTGCTTAAACTACCGCAACTTGTCTTAATACTCTAAATATCGCTTACTTCCAACAATTAACCCTATTTTTTTAACTACTTTTTAGGGTTGGTTTTTGCAGCATCCAACCCAAATGATTCATCACTTTCATATTTGTCGACCTACCCCTACTATGCTTAAACTACCCTTGCTTCCCTTAATACTTCAAAACATCCCTTATTTTTAATACTACCCCTAATTCTCTAAATTGCCCTTACTTCCAAAAATTACCCCTATTTTTCAGCTACTGTGAAGGGTTGATTTTTGCAGCACCCAATCCAAATGATTCTTCATCTTTCATATTTGTCGATCTACCCCTACCATGCCTAAACTACCCCTACTTCTCTTAATACTTCAAAACAACCCTTCTTTTTAATCCTACCCCTAATTCTTTAAATAGCACTTACTTCCAACAATCACCCTTATTTTTTGACTACTGAGAAGGGTTGGTGTTTGCTGCACCCAATCCAAATGATTCGTCATCTTTCATATTTGTTGAACTACACTTTCTATGCTTAAACTAACCCAACTTCTATTAATACTTCAAAACATCCCTTCTTTTTAAACCTACTCCTAATTCTCTAAACAACCCGTACTTCCAGCGATTACCCCAATTTTTTAACTACTGTGAAGGGTTGGTTTTTGCAGCACCCAATCCAAACGATTCATCATCTTTCATATTTGTCGAACTACACCTACTATGCTTAAACTACGCCCTACTTTTATTATAGTTTTCCTTTATTCATTTCGTTATTCAATTTTTTTTATTATTCATTTCTTTGTAAACCAATTATCATTCTACACTTATGAAGGGTTGATTTTTGCAGCACCTAATCAAAACAATTCATCATCTTTCATATTTGTCGATATACCCTTACTATGCTTAAACTACCCCTACTTCTCTTAATACTTCAAAACAACCCTTCTTTTTAATCTAACCCCTAATTCTCAAAATTTCTATTGATACCCATACTATGCTTAAACTACCCATATTTCTATTAATACTTCAAAACAACCCTTCTTTTTAACCCTATCCCTAATTCTCTGTATAGCCCTTACTTCCGACAATTACCACTATTTTTTAACTACTGCGAATGGTTAGTTTTTGCAGCACCCAATCCCCATGGTTCATCATCTTTCTTATTTGTCGATCTACTCTTACTATGCTTAAACTGCCCCTGCTTCTACTAATACTTCAAAACAACCCTTCTTTTTAATCCTGCCCCTAATTCTATAAATAGCCCTTACTTCCAACAATTACCCCTATTTTTTAACTACTATGAACGGTTGGTTTTTGCCACACCCATTCCAAATGATTCATCATCTTTCATATCTGTGGATCTACCTATACGATGCTTAAACTTCCCCTACTTCTCTTAATACTTCAAAACAACCCCTCTTTCTAATCCCCTCTAATTATCCAAATAGCCCTTACTTCCAACAATTACCCCTATTTTTTAACTACTGTGAAGGGTTGGTTTTTGCAGCAACCAATCCAAATGATTCATCTTCTTACATATTTGTCGATCGGCCCCTACAATGCTTAAACTACCCGAACTTCTATTAATACTTCAAAACAACCCTTCTTTTTAATGCTACCCCTAATTCTATAAATATCCCTTACTTCCAACAATTACACCTATTTTTCAACTACTGTGAAGGGTTGGTTTTTCCAGCACCCAATCCAAATGATTCATCATCTTTCATATTTGTCGATCTTACCCTACTATGCTTAAACTACCCCCTACTTTTATTATTGTTTTCCCTTATTCATTTCTTTATTCTTTTTTTTTTTTGCATTATTCATTTCTTTGTAAACCGATAATCATTATACTTCTATGAAGGGTTGGTTTTTGCAGCGCCCAATCCCAATGATTCATCATCTTTCTTATTTGTCGATCTATCCCTACTATGCTTAAACTACCCCAACTTCAATTAATGCTTCAAAACAGCCCATATTTTTGATCATGTCCCCAATTCCCCAAATAGCCCTTACTTCTAACAATTACCCCTATTTTTTAACTTCTATGAAGTGTTGGTTTTTGCAGCACCCAATCCAAATGATTCGTCATCTTTTATACATGTGGATCCACCCCTACTATGCTTAAACTACCCCTGCTTCTCTTAATTCTTCAAAACAACCCTTCTTTTTAATTCTACCCCTGTTTCTCTAAATGGCCTTACTTCCAACAGTTACCCCTATATTTTAACTATTGTGAAGGGTTGGTTTTTGCAGCACCGTATCCAAACGATTCATCATTTTTCATATTTGTCGATCTACCTCTGCTATGCTTAAACTACCCCCTACTTTTATTATTGTTTTCCTTTATTCATTTCTTTATTAATTTTTTTTTTTGCATTATTCATTTCTTTGTAAACCAATTATCATTCTACTTCTATGAAGGGTGGGTTTTTGCAGCACCCAATCCAAACGATTCATCATATTTCATATTTGTCGTTCTACCCCTACTATGCTTAAACTATCCCTACTTCTCTTAATACTTCAAAACAACCCTTCTTTGTAATCCTACCCCTAATTTTCTAAACAGCCCATACTTTCAACAATTACTCCTATTTTTTAACTACTATGAAGGGTTGGTTTTTGTAGCACCTAATCCAAATGCTTCGTCATTTTTGATATTTGTCGATCTACCCCTACTATGCTTAAACTACCCCCTACTTTTATTATTGTTTTCCCTTATTCATTTATTTATTCTATTTTTCATTATTTATTTCTTTGTAAGACAATAATCATTTTACCTCTATGAAGGGTTGGTTTTTACAGCACCCAATCCCAATGATTCATCATCTTTCATACTTGTCGATCTATCCTACTATGCTTAAACTACCCCTACTTCTATTAATACTTCAAAATAGCCCTTGTTTTTGATCCTGCCCCTAATTCTCTAAGTAGCCCTTACTTTCAATAATTACACCCCCAATTTTTTAACTTCCATGAAGGGTTGGTTTTTGCAGCATCAAATCCAAATGGTTCGTCATCTTTCATGTATGTGGATCTACCCCTACTATGCTTAAACCACCCCTACTTCTCTTAATACTTCAAAACAACGCTTCTTTTTAATCCTATCCCTAATTATCTAAATAGCCCTTACTTCCAACAGCTACCTATTTTTTAACTACCATGAAGGGTTGGTTTTTGCAGCACCATATCCAAACGATTCGTCATCTTTCATATTTGTCGATCTACCCCTACTATGCTTAAACTTGCCCCCAACTTTTATTATTGTTTTCCTTTATTCATTTCTTTTTTTAATTTTTTCTTGCATTTATTCATTTCTTTGTAAACTAATTATTAGTCTACTTCTATGAAGGGTTGGTTTTTGCAGCACCCAATCCAAACGATTCATCATATTTCATATTTGTCGATCTACCCCTACTATGCTTAAACTACCCCTACTTCTCTTAATACTTCAAAACAACCCTTCTTTGTAATCCTACCCCAAATTCTCTAAATGGCCCATACTTCCAACAATTACCGCTATTTTTTAACTAACTGTGAAGGGTTAGTTTTTGCCGCACCTAATTCAAATGATTCATCATCTTTCATATTTGTCGATCTACCCTTACTTTGCTTAAACTACCGCTACTTGTCTTAATACTTCAAAACCGCCCGTTTTTTTAATCCTCCCCCTAATTCTCAAAATATCCCTTACTTCCAACAATTACCCCTATTTTTTAACTACTTTGAAGGGTTGGCTTTTGCAGCATCCAATCCCAATGATTCATCACTTTATATTTGTCGACCTACCCCTACTATGCTTAAACTACCCCTACTTCCCTTAATGCTTCAAAACATCCCTTCTTTTTAATACAACCCCTAATTCTCTAAATTGACCTTAATTCCAAAAATTACCCCAATTTTTTAGCTATTATGAAGGGTTGGTTTTTGCAGCACCCAATCCAATGGTTCTTCATCTTTCATATTTGTCGATGTACCCCTACTATGCCTAAACTACCCCTACTTCTCTTAATACTTCGTAACAACCCTTCTTTTTAATCCTACCCCTAATTATTTGAATAGCCCTTACTTCCAACAATTACCCCTACTATTTAACTACGGAGAAGACTTGGTGTTTGCAGCACCCAATCCAAATGATTCATCATCTTTCATATTTTTTGAACTACACTTACTATGCTTAAACTACCCCAACTTCTATTAATACTTCAAAACATCCCTTCTTTTTAATCCTACTCCTAATTCTCTAAACATCCCTTACTTCCAGCGATTACCCCTATTTTTTTAACTACTATGAAATGTTGGTTTTTGCAGCACCCAATCCAAATGATTCATCATCTTTCATATTTGTCGAACTACTCCTACTATGCTTAAACTACGCCCTACTTTTATTATAGTTTTCCTTTATTCATTTCTTTATTCAATTTTTTTTCATTATTCATTTCTTTGTAAACCAATTATCATTCTACACTTATTAAAGGTTGATTTTTGCAGCACCCAATCCAAACAATTCATCATCTTTCATATTTGTCGATATACCCCTACAATGCTTAAACTACCCCTACTTCTCTTAATACTTCAAAACAACCCTTCTTTTTAATCTTACCCCTAATTCTCAAAATAGCCCTTACTTCTAACAACTACCCCTATTTTTTAACTACTGTTAAGGGTTGGTTTTTGTAGCACCCAATCCAAATGATTCATCTTCTTCCATATTTGTCGATCTTCCCCTACTATGCTTAAACTTCCCATATTTCTATTAATACTTCAAAACATCCCTTCTTTTTAATCCTATCCCTAATTCTCTGTATAGCCCTTACTTCTGACAATTACCCATATTTTTTAACTACTGCGAAGGGTTAGTTTTTGCAGCACCCAATCCCAATGGTTCATCATCTTTCATATTTGTCGATCTACTCTTACTATGCTTAAACTACCCCTACTTCTACTAGTACTTCAAAACAACCCTTCTTTTTAATCATGCCCCTAATTCTCTAAATAGACCTTACTTCCAACAATTACCCCTATTTTTTAACTACTGTGAAGGGTTGGTTTTTGCCACACCCAATCCCAATGATTGATCATCTTTCATATCTGTGGATCTACTCCTACTAGGCTTAAACTACCCCTACTTCTTTTTGTACTTCAAAATAGCCCTTCTTTTTAATCCTCCCTCTAATTCTCTAAATAGCCCTTACTTCCAACAATTACCCATAGTTTTTAACTACTGTGAAGGGTTGGTTTTTGTAGCACCCAATCCAAATAATTCACCATCCTTAATATTTGTCGATCTACCCTTACTATGCTTAAACTACCCCTATTTCTCTTAATACTTCAAAACAGCCCTTCTTTTTAATCCAACCCCTGATTCTCCAAATAGATCTTACTTCTAACAATTACTCCTATTTTTTAGCTACTGTAAAGGGTTGATGTTTGCACCACCCAATCCAAACGTTTCATCATCTTTCATATTTGTTGATCTACCCCTACTATGCTTAAACTACCCTCTACTTTTATTATTATTTTCCTTTATTCATTTTTTTGCATTATTCATTTCTTTGTAATGAAATTATCATTCTGTGAGGGGTTGGTTTTTGCAGCACCCAATCCAAACGGTTCATCGTCTTTTATATTTGTCGATCAAAACCTACTATGCTTAAACTACCCTTCCTTCTCTAAATAGCCCCAACTTCCAACAATTACCCCTATTTCTTAACTACTGTGAAGGGTTGGTTTTTGCAGCACCCAATCCAAATGATTCATCAACTTTCATATTTGTCGATCTACCCATACTATGCCTAAACTACCCCTACTTCTCTTAATACTTCAAAACATCCATTCTTTTTAATTCTACCACTAATTCTCTAAATAACCCTTACTTCCAACAATTACCCCTATTTTTTAAGTACTGTGAAGGGTTGGTTTTTGCAGCACCCAATCCAAATGATTCGTCTTCTTTCATATTTGTCGATCTACCCCTACAATGCTTAAACTTCCCCTACTTTTCTTAATACTTCAAAACAACCCTTCTTTTTAATCCTCCCCTAATTATCCAAATAGCCCTTACTTCCAACAATTACCCCTATTTTTTAACTACTGTGAAGAGTTGGTTTTTTGCAGCAACTAATCCAAATGATTCATCTTCTTTCATATTTGTCGATCTGCCCCTACTATGCTTAAACTACACCAACTTCTATTAATACTTCAAAACAACCCTTCTTTTTAAGCCTACCCCTAATTCTCTAAATAGCCCTTACTTCCAACAATTACACCTATTCTTCAACTACTATGAACGGTTGGTTTTTCCAGCACCTAATCCAAACGATTCATCACCTTTCATATTTGTTGATCTAACCCTACTATGCTTAAACTACCCCTACTTTTATTACTGTTTTCCCTTATTCCTTTTTTTATTCTTTTTTTTGCATTATTCATTTCTTTGTAAATCGATAATCATTATACTTCTGTGAAGGGTTGGTTTTTGCAGTGCCCAATCCCAATAATTCATCATCTTTCATATTTGTCGATCTATCCCTACTATGCTTAAACTACCCCTACTTCAATTAATGCTTCAAAACAGCCCTTCTTTTTTATCCTGCTCCTAATTCCCTAAATAGCCCTTACTTCCAACAATTACCCTTATTTTTTAACTTCTATGAAGTATTGGTTTTTACAACACCCAATCCAAATGATTCTGTAACACCCTACCTCCACTAGGGTCACTCACAAAAGGAATGCACTAGCTTTGGTGGAGCATTATCTTGGTAAACATACATAGAAATATTACAAGACAGAACATATAAAACAGCGGAAGAAAAACCAAATTTCATTGCTTTAAAATCTAGTAAGGTCTAAAGCCTTTTACATCAATATGCCATTAAATCCATTACATCGAAATCTGTCTTGCAATAATAAAGAAGCATAAAGCCTTAATCATAAAATATTCCCCAAGTAAAGCAGTGAAGCAGCCATAGCTAGCGAGGGTCCAAGCCATACATGATGACCTTGAAGCAGAAAGAAGTCCAAACTAAGCTGTATTCCCACCCTGCGAACCTGGGGGGAGGGGAACGGAAGAAAAAGAGGCGAAACAAAACGGGTCAGTCATAAAGACTGAGTAAGTCCTAGTGACTTTCAGCATAGAAACTAGTAAAGGTAACATGACATGTATAAACTGAAAGTAAATATAAGGATGATGACAAGATAGGCAAGTTAAACTAAGATAACAAGATACACTACACTAACAAGATAAACTAAGGTAACAAGATAAACTATGCTAACAAGGTAAACTAAGGTAACGAGATAAACTATGCTAGCAAGATAAACTAAGGTAACAAGATAAACTATGATAACAAGATAAACTAAGGTAACAAGATGAACTACGCTAACAAGACAAACTAAGGTAACAAGATAAATCAAGTATAGCATCGCATGTTCAAGATTCACTGCACCAACTGTACTAGTATTCTAGCCCATGTCAAATAGTAATCATGAGATGATCTCTTGGCCTAATATCATGAAATGACCCATTACTGGGTCTAACAGAATGATCCACAAATCGATCGGCTCCCTACAAGTCCTAGCTTGTCATGTGTCTGTGTCATACGACCCTATCACGGATGTAGTCACCTATGCTAGGTCCACCATAGGGTGTACCAGGCCCTATAGTGCCAACCACCGACACGAATCAAGACGCGCAGATAAATCTACTGATGCCCAATGCCTGCTTTTTCAACTCCGGACCACGTGGACGACCATATTCCGTCTGAACCTACACTGGCGCACTAACTCAGCCGTTGTTCTGGTCGCTTACAATCAGCCCAGTAATCGTGCCCCACCCTGCCTAGTTCCAGGATACTATGATACATCTAGTGGGTTACTGCTGAAAAGGACCGCGTAACTAGGGTTTCCGTCCAGCAGATTAAGTGTTGTCATTTAAATTTGAGACTTAACCCCATCAGTCTAGCATGTCAAGTTGGTTAAGTGTGGTCATTCAAGTTCGTGACTTAACCCGTCAACGTGTCATGTCAAATTGGCTAAGTGTTGTCATTCAAGTTCATGACTTAGCCGTACGAATCATGTGTCAAGTTGGTTAAGTATGTTCAAGCGGTTCATGACTTAACCCTATCAAATCATCGTGTCAAATTGGTTAAGTATATTCAAGAGGTTCATGACTTAACCCTACCATGTGGCATTAATTAATTAATGCACCTCAACCTCTCACATTAGGCCTGTTGTTGTGGTCACTGGATATGCCGGGTGGTTCCGGGCAGAATTACACCACAACTCAGTCTAACCTCGGGTTTTAGTGCGATATGACCAACTACCCACATTGGATCCTATTGTTTGCAGTCACTGGATTTGCCGGGCAGTTCCGGGCAGAATTACACTGCAAACTCAATCCAACCTCGAGTTGGTCATGTTTCAAGTTCAAGTTCATACTAGGTGTCAAGTTTATGTCAAGTTTCTAGATGTCGAGTTCATATCAAGTTCATGTTCAAGTTGTCAAATTCATATTCAAGTTCGTGACAAGTTTCATGGCGAGTTTCATGTTTCAACTTATGCCTATTATCAAGTTCATGATTCATGTTTATAACCAAATTCATGTCTAGTTACAACAATGTTCAAATCATATAAAGATCACATCAAATATGCCAAATAACCCTTTTTCCCCCGTTGTGTAACTAACGTATTCGTATATGGTTCTAAGGTCTTTAGGCTATTCAATAGCCTAATTATAGCGGTGAAAAAGAAGATGACTACAGTGATTCAACTTTAGCATAAACATAAACTTGATAAACGAGGGTACAAGTGAACTTGATGGACTTGGCAACCTTGTGGAAATTTATAATTCTAGCAATTCTAACCGAACTATCATAATTGGGATGACACAATATCCTACAAGTTCGATGATGTCATAATGACCAAAATTTACAGCTCGTAATGTCACAATAATTAAACAAGACCTAGGTTGACAATCCTAGCCCAAATTTGTGATGTCACAACAGCATGAAAAGATCCAAAATAACTTGTAACGTCACAATACTTATCAATGACTTATAATGATCTGAATTAACAATCTAGAGGTTCAACTAGTCAGGTTCAACATAATGGGTACAAGGTGATGAACCAAATCTAATCACTTTCGATGTCCAAATAGTTTAGATCCAAAATGATATATATATATATATATATATATAAATCCAAGGTCCATATGACAATCCTAGGCTTTATGAATTACAATAACAACTGATTCAACATCGTAGTCATGGACATGAGGGGTCCAGTTCTACAACATGAATAGGCTCCAAATCAATTTCATATCAATATTCCCACAAGTCAAGATTCAAGATGAACAATAATAAATCAAAGGTGAACACTAATAGATCCAAGATAGACAGTAATAGATCCGAGATAATTATCAATTATCATACATGAGTTCAATTTCAATTTATAACATGAATAAGTCCAAACTGATTTCATAGTCATGAGTCATAGGTGATTGACCACAACTGTCCTTGTCATAGCCATAGGCAATAATCTTATGTTCACGGTCATAGGCATAGTCTTATGTTCACAGTTATAGGCATATGCATAGTCTTATGTTATTAGCTATATTTTCCAACGTCATAGGCAATATTCCCAATATTCAAGATCTAAGAAGAAAACAAGAATAGAGATGAATCATACATAAATCAATTCCAATTTATAACATGCCCATATTAAGTTTATAGTTTTTATCTAAAAGTAACTGGAATTTACAGATCTTGGTCTAAGGAATTGAGATGCGGAAGTTGAATCTATAAACTAGTCATTGAATTGCCGAATCGTTGACTCTTGATTTGATTGTAGAAGCAAATCCCCAAATATGCAATTCCTAGCCGTAGTCTTCAAGAAATTATCTTCCTGTTTTATTTAATTTTATTATTTAGATTTAGTGGATGAAGAAGAAGCCATGTCCATCAAGAATTCGTGCAGCATAAGGTTATAGAAGAATGGTGCAAAGAGAATGAGACTAGGAGGCTGCTTATATAGGTTTAGGCAAACGAATCTGGACAGAAAACGAGGTCAAAAACATCAGAATGAATCAAGTTCAGAAAATGGGTTCAGGAGGCAGGTCGACCCCCAGGTCGACCTGGTCATGGGGAGGTCGACACCCCAGTCGACCTGGTTGGGGGGGGGGGGTCGACTCCCCAGTCGACCTGGGTATATGGGCGGGAATTTTCCCGCCAGCCTTCTCTGGGTTTGAATTTCGAATTTTGAATTCGAATTTCGAGCTGTTTTCGATTCTGAAAATTCCTGAAACTTCGGAGGGTCATATCTCCCTCATACGGACTCCGATTCTCGCAAACGCGAACTCGTTTCTAAGCAGAATTTCGAGACGAACACGATGGCGCAACCCGTTTCCCTTGATTCTTGTTTTAAAACTTAATTCTTCCTTGATTTATGATTTTAATATGTTATTAAAATTCGGGTTGTTACATTCTCCACTCCTTAAAGGATTTCGTCCCCGAAATCTCTAAGTTAGGAAGAATATATCCTACCATCCAATCATCCATCTACTCAACCATCATTCATGAGCAATCATTGTCCTTAAAAGATTTCTAATGCTATATGAACATATGCAGAAAGTGTGTGTATATGTTCCTTATCTAATGCAAATGATCATGCCTGATTGATCTTCTTAATGCAAAATATGTTTAGTGCCATGAATCCAACACGTATGCAAATAGTCCTAGTCATATAAACACTATATGTGTGCACAAACATCCATCCGTATGCAAAATTCATATGATAACACATTTAATTTCATCCACAATAAGTATAAACACTCATGCATATGCAATATGAAAATGTGTCTGAGCCGATCTAGTGCCTAATGTGTGTTATGCAACCACGAGCAACCACTTGCAACCACTTGCAAACATGAACCATAACATGTTTCAAATACATGTTTACATTAATAGGGTTCTACCTAAGGTACTCAAGATAGGATCAAAAGATTGAAGCAAGTAAGAACTTTGTGCCTATTAGGCAATGTCAAAACTGGAAATCTACGTCATATATATACTGATTAGGGGAATAATTCCCTAAACACCAATATATATGATTCTAGGAAACTAAGCATGATAAATTCCTTTTAGGTCGCAAGAAATCCCTTCCTAAAACCAACCCATATCCTATAAAGCCCAAAAATTTTAGTCAACCCAACGGGCACCCTCAAACCCCGACGTATATTAGATGAGTCATACTCCGTATAGGGGTTTGTAACAGAAATGGGATTGGGAAATAGGACCGAGAGGATATACATTAAGGATAGCATGCAAGTAGGCTCTACAGGAAAAGAGGGATCAAGAATATACTCATAAAAGGAGATATGATGCGTGCACCTAATCTTCAATCTTCTAAGCCGCATTTCCTTGAGCTTAACTTCATTGTGCTTTGACCGTCTTAAGGTATTCCACGCAGAAGAACTATTTCTTGAAAATAAACAGTTGTCAACCATGTTATCAAGTACTTACTAGGGTGATTTCTGTAAGAGAAATGAACCATCCGCCTTAGTGGCGAACACTACTCGAACGGATTACCAATAAATGCATCGAGAGATTCTAGGTAACTAATCATGATAGAACCCTAAAGGTTTCATGAGACTTCGAGGGCATTACCAAGGCAAGTCAAGAGTCTAAATACCATGGAACTAGTACAAACAAGTCATGAATATAAACCTAGCATAGACATTCTCAAATCCAAATAAGTCTTGAATAAATGAGCCGATTCCCCAACAGGATTTGAGACACAAAAATGGGATCCTTTACTAGTACTAAGGTGAAGAGACTCAACTATCGAAGCAGGATAAAAGTATGCGATGTACAAAAACAAAGTCCTGACGGGATGACAGAAAAGAATAGCTAAACCTTTAACAGAAACGTTACCATCCCTCTTAGGTACGCTAATAGTGAGAGCATACAATTGCCCTCTCGATGATCTTGTTCTTTGCCCATGCCCTTGTCCTATAAAACTTAACTACCTGTCCCTTTTTACCATACTAAAGATACTCTCTCTTGTCATGAGTTTTATTATTCGCCTTTTCCTCCTTCGTGGATTAGCCATATCAACAAGTCTCTTATCCTTAGGCTTGTGTTCTTTTATCCTCATTCTTACTATCCTTGTATAGCTTGTTGGTAAATTTCTCGAAAGCTACCTTCTCTGGGTTTCAATTTCGAATTTTGAATTCGAATTTCGAGCTGTTATCGATTCTGAAAATTCCTGAAACTTCGGAGGGTCATTTCTCCCTCATACGGACTCCGATTCTCGTAAACTCGAACATGTTTCCAAGCAGAATTTCGAGACGAACACGATGGCGCAACCCATTTCCCTTGACTCTTGTTTTAAAACTTAATTCTGCCTTAATTTATGATTTTAATATGTTATTAAAACTCAGTTTGTTACAGATTCTTCATCTTTCATATATGTGGATCCACCCCTACTATGCTTAAACTACCTCTGCTTCTCTTAATACTTCAAAACAGCCCTTCTTTTTAATCCTAACCCTAATTCTCTAAATGGCCCGTACTTCCAACAGTTACCCCTATATTTTAACTATTGTGAAGGGTTGGTTTTCGCAGCACCATATACAAACGATTCATCATTTTTCATATTTGTCGATCTACCCCTACTATGATTAAACTACCCCCCTACTTTTATTATTGTTTTCCTTTATTCATTTCTTTATTAATTTTTTTTTTTTTTTGGCATTATTCATTTCTTTGTAAACCAATTATCATTCTACTTCTATGAAGGGTGGGTTTTTGCAGTACCCAATCCAAACGATTCATCACATTTCATATTTGTCGTTCTACCCCTACTATGCTTAAACAACCCCTACTTCTCTTAATACTTCAAAACAACCCTTCTTTGTAATTCTACCCCTAATTCTCTAAATAGCCCATACTTCCAAGAATTACTCCTATTTTTAACTACTATGAAGGGATAGTTTTTGCAGCACCTAATCCAAATGATTCGTCATCTTTCATATTTGTCGATCTACCCCTACTATGCTTAAACTACCCCCTACTTTTATTATTGTTTTCCCTTATTCATTTCTTTATTCAATTTTTTTCATTATTTATTTCTTTCTAAACCAATAATCATTTTACCTCTGTGAAGGGTTGGTTTTTGCAGCGCCCGATCCCAATGATTCATCATCTTTCATATTTGTCGATATATCCTACTATGCTTAAACTACCCCTACTTCTATTAATACTTCAAAACAGCCCTTCTTTTTGATCCTACCCCTAATTCTCAAAGTACTTACTTCCAACAATTACCCCAATTTTTTAACTTCCATGAAGGGTTGGTTTTTGCAGCACCAAATCCAAATGATTGGTCATCTTTCATATCTGTGGATCTACCCCTACTATGCTTAAACTACCTCTACTTCTCTTAATACTTCAAAACAAACCTTCTTTTTAATCCTACCCCTAATTCTCTAAATAGCCCTTACTTCCAACAATTACCCCTATTTTTAACTACTTTGAAGGGTTGGTTTTTGCAGCACCATATCCAAATGATTCATCATCTTTCATATTTGTCGATCTACCCCTACTATGCTTAAACTAGCACCCTACTTTTATCATTGTTTTCCTTTATTCATTTCTTTATTTAATTTTTTTCTTGCATTTATTCATTTCTTTGTAAACCAATTATCAGTCTACTTCTACGAAGGATTGGTTTTTGCAGCACCCAATCCAAACGATTCATCATATTTCGTATTTGTCGATC
The DNA here is from genome assembly GCA_030737875.1 of Allium sativum. Lineage (NCBI taxonomy): Eukaryota > Viridiplantae > Streptophyta > Magnoliopsida > Asparagales > Amaryllidaceae > Allium > Allium sativum. Next base: position 1,018,889,212 of record CM060913.1, read on the forward strand.
TACCCCGACTATGCTTAAACTACCCCTACATCTCTTAATAGTTCAAAACAACCCTTCTTTTAATCCTACCCAAAATTCTCTAAATGGCCCATACTTCCAACAATTACCACTATTTTTTAAGTACTGTGAAGGGTTGGTTTCGCAGCACCTAATCCAAATGATTCATCGTCTTTCATATTTGTCGATCTATCCCTTCTCTGCTTAAACTACCCATTCTTCTATTAATACTTCAAAACAACCTTTTTTTTAATCCTACGCCTACTTCTCTAAATAGACCTTACTTCCAACAATTACCCCTATTTTTTAACTGCTGTAAAGAGTTGATTTTTGGAGCACCCAATCCAAATGATTCATCTTCTTTCATATTTGTCAATCTACCCATACTATTCTTAAACTACCCCTACTTCTCTTAATACTTCAGAACAACCCTTCATTTTAATCCTACCCCTAATTCACTAAATGGCCCTTACTTCCAACAATTACCCCTATTTGTTGACTACTGTGAAGGGTTGGTTTTTGCAACACCCAATCCAAATGATTCATCATCTTTCATACCTGTGGATCTAGGCCTACTCTGCTTAAACTACCCCTACTTCTCTTAATACTTCAAAACAACCCTGCTTTTTAATCGTACACCTAGTTCTCCAAATAGCCCTTACTTCTAATGATTACCCCTATTTTTTAACTATTGTGAAGGGTTGGATTTTGCAGCACCCAATCGAAATAAATCATCATCCTTCATATTTGTCGATCTACCCCTACTATGCTTAAACTACCCCTACTTCTCTTTATACTTCAAAACAAGCCTTCTTTTGAATCCAACCCCTAATTCCCCAAATAATTCCTACTTCCAAAAATTACTCCTATTTTTTAACTACTGTAAAGGGTGGTTTTTTGTAGCACCCTGTCCAAATGATTCATCATGTTTCATATTTGTCGATCTACCCCTACTATGCTTAAACTACCCCCCCCCCCCACTTTTATTATTGTTTTCCTTAATTCATTTCTTTATTCATTTTTTTTTGCATTATTCATTTCTTTGTAAACTAATTATCATTCTGTGAAGGGTTGGTTTTTGCAGCACCCAATCCAAACGATTCATCGTCTTCCATATTTGTTGATATACAACTGCTATGCTTAAACTACCACTACATCTCTTAATACTTCAAAACAACCCTTCTTTCTAATCCTACCCCTAATTCTCCAAATAGCCATTACTTCCAACAATTACCCCTATTTTTTAACTACTTTGAGGAGTTGGTTTTTGCAGCACCCAACCAAATGATTCATCATATTTCATATTTGTTGATCTGACCCTACTATGCTTAAACTACCCCTACTTCTCTAAATAGCTCTTACTTCCAAAAATTACCCCTATTTCTTAACTACTATGAAGGGTTGGTTTTTGCAGCACCCAATCCAATTGATTCATGAACTTTAATATTTGTCGATCTACCCCTACTATGCCTAAACAACCCTTGCTTCTCTTAATACTACAAAACATCCCTTCTTTTTAATTCTACCCCTAATTCTCTAAATATCCCTTACTTCCAACAACTACCCCTATTTTTTAAATACTTTGAAGGGTTGGTTTTTGTAGCACCCAATTCAAATGATTCATCTTCTTTTATATTTGTCGATCTACCCCTACTATGCTTAAAATTCCCCTAATTCTCTTAATACTTCAAAACAGCCCTTCTTTTTAATTGATTTACATATAAATGTGTTTATTTTATGATCTTATATCTTATCTTTTGAAAATAAATATTACTTGAGTGTTGTTTTGTCACTTTTACAGATATTCCAACCAAGCCTCATGCAGTTAAAAAAGTAGAGAAATTGAGATCAAACTGTTGTATATTTACATTTGAAGATTTGCAGTTGAAGATCTCACATCTAGTTGTTGTTGGACAAGAAAATAATTAGTAGAAAGGCCATGCACATTGCAAATCAAAGGAGGCTTGCAAGAGAAAAGGAAGAAAGACCTAAAACTCACTTGATTTAACAAAGGCCTAGAACTTACTTCAATAACTAGGGCCCATTTGTAATTAGGTTTTAGGTTGGCTATCTCCTATAAATACCAACGTAATCTCATTGTAGCCACCATCCCATTTTCTATCTTCTTCTCCATTAACAAATTTCTTCTTCTTCTTCTTCTTTTTATTTTCTGCATTTTTCTATTTATTAGCAACTAGTGCCATCTACACAATTAGATTTGGTAGAGTACTAGTTGTATTTTACATTTACTGCAAGTGCACAAATCGTGTAATATGCAGGTCGAATCGCAGGGAGGCAAATTAAAAATTATTATTTATAGAATTTCATGGGCGAGTTAGACGACTTTTGAGATTTGGTTGAAAATAGAACAATTGAAATTGCAGGATTTAGGATTATCATTGAAACTAATCAAGCGATTAATCACTAATGAAAGTAAATTACAAAACAAGAATAAAAATGCAGAAAGTAAAAGTGCAGAATAGAATTAACAACAGAAATAAAATTAGGATTATCGTTGAAACTAATCAAACGATTAATCAGTAATGAAAGTAAATGTAAAATACAACTAATACTCTACCAAATCTAATTGTGTAGATGGCACTAGTTGCTAAGAAATAGAAAAATGCAGAAAATAAAAAGAAGAAGAACTTTGTTAATGGAGAAGAAGATAGAAAATGGGATGGTGGCTTCAATGAGATTACATCGGTATTTATAGGAGATAGCCAACCTAAACCCTAATTACAAACGGGCCTTAGTTATTTCAAGTAAGTTCTAGGCCTTTGTTAAATCAAATGAGTTTTAGGTGTTTCCTCCTTTCCTCTTGCAAGCCTCCTTTGATTTGTGATGTGCATGGCCTTTCTACTAATTATTTTCTTGTCCAACAACAACTAGATGCGAGATCTTCACCTGCAAATCTTCAAATGTAAATATACAATAGTTTGATCTCAATTTCTCTGCTTTTCTGACTGCATGCGGCTTGGTTGGAATATCTGTAAAAGTGACAAACAATACCCAAGTAATATTTATTTATATTCAAAAGATAAGATATAAGAGCATAAAATAAACACATTTCTATGTTAATCAAATACCCTCACACTTATCTTTTACTCGTCCTCGAGTAAAAAATAAAAAAAACTAAACTAGATAGGTCACACTGTGACGAAAAGGAATTTCGCTCGGTCCGAATCAATCGCTGAGCCGATCTAGACCGTTCGAAACGCCTGATTGTTTTGAGAACACGACACAATAGAACGCAGACGGAAGAATATTTCATTGTATATTACAAAAATGCACCAGAATATACAGAGTATAAATGAATAAATATTACACAGAAAAATATCAGAGATTACAGTACATAACATAGCAGCGGAAAATAATACAATACACAACTAGAAGAGATATACGGATACAAAGCTTTCCGGATATCGTTCCAGCTGTAAACCAGGATCTTGTGAATATAAATCTGCAAAACCAAAACTACTAGCTGCCCGTGTAAAAATAGGGCACCCAGAGTTTAGGTTAAAACAATAAACTCCAGGTCAGTCATGGGACTGGTGTGAGAACTAAAACAGTTATAAATCTTTATTTTAAAGTTAGGTAAATCAAGGGACCACGCCGTATAACACGGAACAGGTTTCCTCCTAAGAATACCAGTGCATAAAATAACAGCGCAATGCTAAATAAAGAAAAATGAAGCCATTATAAGACCCAGGTCCTATCACACAATGCAACGCAAGCCGGGGGATAGGGTTTTCCCTTATAACAGCCAAAGAATGCTTAATACGTTTTAAAACAAACCATTTGATACTATTATAAGTGCATAGTGTATAAAACAACTTCAAATCATAAGTATCAAACATAGGCGGCATGGGTACCATATATCATGTCGCCATACTAGTTCTACAATTAAAACCGCAAATGTCACGTATTTGGAAATTGGATTTCCGTCTGTGAACCAAGGCAAAAGATGGTCCTCAACCGATTCGAGACGCCCTAGCCCGCCCCTCAGGAACAGCCGCAACTTCCCCTTGGATCGTCAGGGCCGGTCCATCGATGTGGATTATAATGCCTGAACACTACGTCTCTCCGCCCTTTGGGGCGTAAATGAGCCAATGAATGACTCCATCGGACCCGGATCGTCCGATCAAACCGAGGCGCCTCGCAACAGCAACAACCACATAGGTGAAAATAATATAAATGTCAGGGCTGGTAGGTCACTGACACCACCCTAGCTAGAAAGAAAACGCAATTCCCCCCTGAGGTCCGTCTCCCGTTTTTGGTTCACCACCGGGGTGTGAGGCTCGCGAATTCATGTTACACAAAGTTGTGCCACACGGGCTATGCTTTGATCATCACCACAAGACTTTGCTTTTCAACAGAAGCCTTGATCATTTGCATCTTAGCATGCCACACAGGCAAACCACTCTATGCAACCGACAGTCACACAGAATGAAATCCAATGTCAGACACACAGTCCATTTACAAGTTCGTTCTGGGTCTGAACGAAACCGGAGGCACCCAGTACCCCGCATATCCATCGATCTCCAAGTACGTCTGGACGATCACCAACTGTTTCCATCTTCTTGGGTGTACAGCCCAATCAAGATCACCAGTAATTACCCAAACGACGTGAAGACCTCCGGTCTTCGACCATCGTCTTCATCTTCGACTTATCGTCGTATCAGTTATTCAAAATGGGATAAACCCGGTCTTCCCGAATAACTCGCGTATATTTTAAATAAGTGTTACACAAACACAATGTAAAGACCCGCAAATTCCCACCCTTTGAATCGACCATAAACCACACAGGTCTGACCCAAAAGGTGAAAATCTACGAATACTTTAACTTTGGGCATACAACACATCAGAACAAAAACACAGACTTTTATAACATCAATAATAAATGTTACATCAGAGTACAGAATATATCAGAGTACATCGATAAATAATACAGCGGAAGAAACATTTAAATTAAATTAAATACATTGCAGCGGAACTAATCTCAGCGGAAGGCCATCAATATTCTGGACCCGGCTTCAGACTTTAATCCAGGATCCTGCTTAACTATATCTGCAAAAAACTACTCGACTGCCCGTGTGGAAAGAGGGCACCCGAGTTTGCAAAGTGAAACAAACTACAAGTCAGTCGTGGGACTGGTGTGAGAATTCTTAACTTAACTTATCTAATAAGTAGGCTAATCACAGGACCACGCCGCTAATGCGGAACGGGTTTACTCCATTGGATTGCCAGTGCATAATTAAAGTAAATCGTCAAATAACGTAATGCTTTTTTTTAGAAAAATGAAACCATTATAAGACCCAGGTCCCATCACACAATGCAACGCACACCAGAGGATAGGGTTTTACCTTATAATGGTCAAAAGATGCTTCATACGTAAAAAACGATATTATTATTAGTGTGTATATATATATGTATATATATTTAAAACATTCAAATATAATATCAATCATAGACGGCATAGGTACCATATACTATGTCGCCGTACTAGTTCTACAATCAAAACCGCAAGGTCGTATTGGAGATTTGGATTCCATCATGAGTCGAGGCTAGGGGCAAGCTCCTCTCCGATTCGAGACACTCTAGCAAATGCCTCAGGATCCCCCGCAGTGAACCCTTGGATCTTCAGGGCCGGTCCCCGCCTATCGGCAGTGGATTAGTTATGCCTGAACACACGCTTCCCGGTTCCTTTGAACCTATAGTATGACTACCAACGGCCTATAAAACACGAGGTACCTCAAAATCCATCATCCACATAAGTAAAATGTCAGGGCTGGTAGGTCACTGACACCACTCTAGCTAGAAAGAAACGTGTGCACTCCCTGCAGTCCGTATCCCGTTTTTGACTCATACCGGGGTGTGAGGCTCGCGAAGACACGATATACACAAAGCTATGACGTAATAGGCTATGCTTTGATCATCAGCCACAAGGCTTGCTTTTCAACAAAAGCCTTGATCATTTGCATCTTAGCATGTCACATTGTCAGACCTTACAATATTATTGATCATCTACCAGTATATATATAATCTCTAAGCTCATACGTCTTAGAGAAGGGTGATAAGTAAAGAATAAATTCTTCATCACCAAATAGAAATATATAATCGGTAGCGTTCAACAAATACAGTAGGAAGGAATACAATGTCAGACACGCAATCCATTTACAAGTCCACTCTGGGTCTGAGCGAAACAACGTGTCCGTCGATCTCCAAATGCGTTTGGACGATCATTACCGAATACCTTGCCGTGGAAGGCCAATCCCAATTCAAGATACCAGTCATCATCATCCCAACGATGTGAAAACCTTCGGTCTTCAATCACCGTCTTCGTCTTCAACTCTTGATCGTCGTGATGATTATTCAGAATGGGTTAAACCCGGTCTTTCTGAATAACTTGCGTAATTTGGGATTAAAAACAATTATTGGAAAATCACACATTTCGTCACATCCCAACTCAGAATATTCTTTTAATAAGACATTCGTTTTAGAAGATTCTCATTAATTTTATCAAAGATAAATATTTAAAATAAAATCTATAAATCAATTTCTAAAAATATGGAATTCCACAGAAATCCAATCAATACATAATCGATAGAGATTTCTGTATCAGACTAATAATATAAATGGAATAACGGCAAAGCCTCTCAAATTCCATATATAATATCGGTCTTCTTTTACAGAAGCCCGTCTCAATTATTACCAATAGAATTTCCACTTAATTCCAATTTAATATATTAGTTGAAAAACTTGATTTATGGAAAATGTCTTTTTAAATCTATGAAATAGATTCACAAATTCCAAATAATAATTTCAATGTAAATTGGATTGAAGGACAAATGTCGTTTAAAACATCGTCCACGGTAAATCCACTTCACATCTCAATTTATTTCATATCACAAAATATGATTGCAAATGCTAGTAACCCTTTAAAAACATATTTTAAAATAATCATAAAAATATTCTATATATAAAAGATTCTAAATGAGAAGTATTCTTTATTTTACAAATCTTTATCTTCTACAAATATTCTTTATTTAACATATAGTTGATTAAAAATATATTACGAAAAATATATGCACTTTATATAAATAGGATTTCTATTGTGAAAATAGTCTTATTTAAATGAACACTTGAATCGAAATGCGACTCAAACATTTACCATATAATTTGGGTTATATGGATTTCACACACATCATATATATGACAATAACAGTATAATCATCAAGTAATCCATTACATCCAAAGTGTAATTTCCACTGTGTAAGCGTTATAATTAAATAATAATGCTCATCACAGCCTGTCGATCTAACGATCAACATACAACTAAATATTGGGATTAGTGTATGTGAATTTTCATCCCAACACCCGTGTGGGGTTTTCAACCAATCAAGCAAATGATAAACTAACTTGTGCACTTGGGCGATGTGTGAAAATTATCGTCCCAATCACATACACAAGTAGGGTAACTTGTGAATGGCAGTGTAATACACAATATATAACACGACGATAAAAATGTCTCTTTTATTGCCTATAAACGGCCAATAAAAATGTGATATTTATTTCTATACTTTTTATTGTAATTTACATTTTTTTAACAAAATGTCCTTTTTGTTCTAACTTACATTTTGAATGTAATTTTTCTTTTTATTGTTTATTTACATCAAAATGTAAATGTTCCCTTTTTCATTTTTTATTATTAACAACAAAAATCTCGTCTTCTATATTTATTATTTTCAATGAAAGCAATTTTACATAAAATTGTAATTCTTTAATTTTATTCTCTTTATTGTCTCTAGAAAGACAATAAAATGTAACACAAAAATATATTCTTTTTATCGCATCTAAATTGATGATAAAAATGTAACATTGCTATTTTTATCGCATCAAAAATGCCGATAAAAATGAATCACTAACATTGTCTATTTTTATCGCACCAAAAATGTCGATAAAAATGAATCACTAACATTGTCTATTTTTATCGCACCAAAAATGTCGATAAAAAAGACAACATTAACTATTCTATTTTCACCGCATTTAAAATGACGATAAAATATTCAACATTAACAATTCTATTTTTACCGCATTCAAAATGACGATAAAATATTCAACATTAACAATTCTATTTTTACCGCATTCAAAATGACGATAAAATATTATCATAAGAAATGAAAGCAAAATGTTCTTTTTATTACTAAAAGGAAAAACAACAAAAATGCTTCTTTTAATGCTAAAAAGAAACATGACATAAAAATGTTCTTTTAATGTTAAAAAGAAGAAGCGACACAAATGACCCTTTTCATGTTAAAAAGAAAAAGTGACTAAATATGTTTTTAATTCTAAAAGAAAAAGCGAAAAAAATCATCCTTTTTATTCTAGTGCAATATCTTCACAAAAGTGTTATTTTAATATCAATGCGAATTTTCAATTTCTTACTACATATAAAAATGTAAACTTTATTTTACATTGTATATATCATCCTAAATTACATATAAAAATGTAAGTTTTAATTTTATTTGCAAATCCCATTTCTAATTACATATGAAAATGTACTTTTAATTTTACATTGTAAATACCATATAAAAATTAGGTTCTATCCTTATGTTGTATTTGCATTATAAAATGCAAATGAAAAGGTAAGTTTTATTTTCAATGTTATATTCATATTATAAAGTGCAAATAAAAATGTAAATTTTATTTTCAAGTTTTATTTTCATTATAGTATGCAAATAATAAAAATAGCTTTATCATCAAGTTATATTCACATCATGAAATGTTAACAAAAATGTAAGTTTTGTTTTCAAGTCTCATTTGCATTATAATACGCAAATAATAAAATAAGTTTTAGTTTTCAGGTCATATTTACATTATAAAATATAAATAAAAAGGTAAGTTTTATTTTCAAGTGATATATACATTATGAAATGTAAATAAATAATAAAAAGTAAGTTTTGTTTCAAGTTCATTTGTGTCTTGATAACACAAATAAAAATATAAATTTTAATGTAAATCTTTATTTGAATACTTTGTTCGCGTCAAGGGATGCAAACAAAATATAATTCTCTTTTTATTTAAACATTTTGTTTGCATTGATAAATGAAATAAAAATATAATTCTTTTTATTTTAAATGTAAATCTATATTTTGTCATTTTGTTCGCATCGAGGGATGCAAACAAAATACAATCTTTTTATTCCTTTGTACATTTCTGTTTGAGAAATGCAAACAAAACACAATTTTTTTTTTCAATATTGAATTGATATTTCACATCAATTCAAATAAAAGGAAAATTTCCTTTTTTTTCATTTTTTTTCCCAATGACAAAAGTATGGATTTTTGTTTCATCTTTATTCAATGACAAAAATATGAATTCTTGTTTCATTTTTTTTTATTCAATGACAAAAATATGAATTTTTGTTCGTTAACTTTTAATGCAACAAAATTGAGAGTTTTTGTTTTCTTTTTATGCAACCAAAAATGAGAACTTTGTTAGTTAACCTTTAAGGCAAACAAAAAGAAATATATTTTATTCGTTGTTCATAGTCTATTGTAAACAAACAAATAAAAATAATATTCTATTTGTCGTTCAAATTTCATTGTAACATCAACAAATAAAAATAAAGTTTTATTTGTCGTTCCATTTCTTTGTTCATTTCAGAAAAATGAAAAGGACATTATAATAAAATAAATTAGAACGTCTAGTTCTGAATAAAATATGTTTTAAATCTAAATTTAGATTTAATTTTCCAACTGAAATTTAAACTCAATAACATATACAATTTAAAGACGGATTTAAGCATAACATGAACAATAAGCACACCACAAGCAACAATCGATAATTCATGCACACAAAACATTTCAGAACTAAATCATCATCATCATACAATTATTTTAATGTGGGAAAATAAATTAATAATTAATTAAATAATAAAGATTTGAACTCTCACCTCAAATTTTGGCTGAAAATCAACTGTCTCCGTTTCAGCCACGGTCTGCGCCATCGCGAAGCTCTTAATTTTGTGATTCCAACACAATTTACGGTTTGTCAAACGGACCTCGTATGAGAGAGTTATGAATTTTTAAAGATCAGACAAATTAAATATTAAAATAATAAAATAATAAAAAAAAAGAATTCGGACCTTCTTCTCCCACGTTCAAACACTTCGGCCGAAACCCATGCTCCCCTTCCAAAGCTTCTAGTCGCACCCTCCTCTGGCCATCTAGCATCCGATCCAACACCACCACCGCGACCGCCATACCGAGAGCAACCTACACCACCAACCCCTTGAAGCTCGGCCTCCCCAATCACCTCGAAATCCACCAAAGACGCAGCAACTTCTCAGCCAAAATTCGCAAAATCCGTGCACCAAAAACCGATCTTAACCGTATAGATTTGTAGCCCTCTGAATTCTCTTCGATTTGGTAGGTCATACGTCAATTTTCATCGAACGGATTGAGAGATATTAGCGTTTGAATTTGGGTGATTTCTGGCCTTCGGTTTTGGACATGGCGGCTGGCCAGATTAAGGTTAGGGTTTTCGGATTTAATAATATTTTAATATTTAATTCTGAATTTCGTGAAATAAAGTGAATTTTTGGACTTTCTCGGATTTGGGCCTGCTTACTGTCGATCTTAACGTTTTGAGGCCTTCTGAACGCGATAGGCTATGTCCCAATGTCCAATTCTGATGTCTACACATTTTTTTTTCGGTTTTAATTGAAAATACAATATTAAATTAATTATTTAATTCCTACCGTACATTTAAATATGTCGGCGCCACATACGACCTCAGAAAATTCTAAAAAAAATATTTTTAGCTTTCTTATGACGATACGAATCCAAAAAATTTATTTTTATCGAATTCTGAGACTGTTCGAAAAATGGCTATTTTTAAGGCGTTTAAATTTAACTGTAATAGTCAAAACACATTTTATTTCGCCACGCTCACATATTAATTCGAAAAATTCTGAAAATTGAAACCTAGCAATAATTTGACATTCCGGTTCCAACAAAAGTGGTTTCGTCGAAAACGGTGGTCGTTTGAAAAATAACTATTTTCAAGGCCAATATATTTAATATTAAAAATACAATTTTAAACAAATAATTTTCGAAACTCTAAATATATAAGTGTTTACTGTTTTTCAATGTAGAAACATCGTTCCGAACTCAATGGAAGTGGTTTCGAGTCGAAATTCCTATATATGTGAAAAGTAGCCTTTCGGGCCCTATATATTCTACAGCGACCTTTCTAAAAATTGAATTGGCCATAACTTTTGATTTCCTCTATGAAATTTCAATTTTTCAGATTCGTTAGAAAGATATTTTTAAATAGATTCTAATATTTTTGGTTTCACTAAAATCCGTTAAATTTTGCATCCTGTACGGCCAGTCAAAGTTCAAGTTTGAATTTTCAAACTACCGCGCTATTTCTAACTCTTTTGTTAATTAAAATTAAATCATTCATTCTAACTTTGATTTAAATCAAATTTGTGATCATTATTATTTAAAATAGGTTATTTAAATATCAAACTTATTAAAATCACTTAAAATAAATTTTAAATTGGCCCCAAAATTCCGGGTTGTTACAATCGCCCCCACTTAAAAACTTTTCGTCCTCGAAAAGGAACGTAGCTAAAAATTGTAAAATTAACTATCTTAATTTTAAATTTTAATGGTTGATTATCTTTTCAAAATATATATAACTTTATATATATAAATCATATTTCAAAGAATAGATTATAAATATCAAAAATACGTTAATTATAAGTTCGTAACTCTTAACTCGTTCTAGGGCATTACTGACCCCATCTCTAACGAGTCCACTCATTCTAGGATACTGCTGATCCTATCTCTAATGAGTATTCTTATTGGACATTACTAATCCAATCTCTGATGAGTCTTTCGTTCAGTTCTAACAAGTTGTACCCCAAAGATTTGAGCTAACCAGAGCTCTGATACCAACTGTAAAGACCCGCAAATTCCCACCCTTTGAATCAACCATAAACCACACAGGTCTGACCCAAAAGGTGAAAATCTACGAATACTTTAACTTTAGGCATACAACACATCAGAACAAAAACACAGACTTTTATAACATCGATAATAAATGTTACATCAGAGTACAGAATATATCATAGTACATCGATAAATAATACAGCGGAAGAAACATTTAAATTAAATTAAATACATTGCAGCGGAACTAATCTCAGCGGAAGGCCATCAATATTCTGGACCCGGCTTCAGACTTCAATCCAGGATCCTGCTTAACTATATCTGCAAAAAGCTACTCGACTGCCCGTGTGGAAAGAGGGCACCCGAGTTTGCAAAGTGAAACAAACTACAGGTCAGTTGTGGGACTGGTGTGAGAATTCTTAACTTAACTTATCTAATAAGTAGGCTAATCACAGGACCACGCCGCTAACGCGGAACGGGTTTACTCCATTGGATTGCCAGTGCATAATTAAAGTAAATCGTCAAATAACGTAATGCTTTTTTTTTAGAAAAATGAAACCATTATAAGACCCAGGTCCCATCACACAATGCAACGCACACCAGAGGATAGGGTTTTACCTTATAATGGTCAAAAGATGCTTGATACGTAAAAAACGATATTATTATTAGTGTGTGTGTATATATATATATATATTTAAAACATTCAAATATAATATCAATCCTAGACGGCATAGGTACCATATACTATGTCGCCGTACTAGTTCTACAATCAAAACCGCAAGGTCGTATTGGAGATTTGGATTCCATCATGAGTCGAGGCTAGGGGCAAGCTCCTCTCCGATTCGAGACACTCTAGCAAATGCCTCAGGATCCCCCGCAGTGAACCCTTGGATCTTCAGGGCCGGTCCCCGCCTATCGGCAGTGGATTAGTTATGCCTGAACACACGCTTCCCGGTTCCTTTGAACCTATAGTATGACCACCAACGGCTTATAAAACACGAGGTACCTCAAAATCCATCATCCACATAAGTAAAATGTCAGGGCTGGTAGGTCACTGACACCACTCTAGCTAGAAAGAAACGTGTGCACTCCCTGCAGTCCGTATCCCGTTTTTGACTCATACCGGGGTGTGAGGCTCGCGAAGACACGATATACACAAAGCTATGCCGTAATAGACTATGCTTTGATCATCAGCCACAAGGCCTGCTTTTCAACAAAAGCCTTGATCATTTGCATCTTAGCATGTCACATTGTCAGACCCTACAATATTATTGATCATCTACCAATATATATATAATCTCTAAGCTCATACGTCTTAGAGAAGGGTGATAAGTAAAGAATAAATTCTTCATCACCAAATAGAAATATATAATCGGTAGCGTTCAACAAATACAGTAGGAAGGAATACAATGTCAGACACGCAATCCATTTACAAGTCCACTCTGGGTCTGAGCGAAACAACGTGTCCGTCGATCTCCAAATGCGTTTGGACAATCATTACCGAATACCTTGCCTTGGAAGGCCAATCCCAATTCAAGATACCAGTCATCATCATCCCAACGATGTGAAAACCTTCGGTCTTCAATCACCGTCTTCGTCTTCAACTCTTGATCGTCGTGATGATTATTCAAAATGGGTTAAACCCGGTCTTTCTGAATAACTTGCATAATTTGGGATTAAAAACAATTATTGGAAAATCACACATTTGGTTACATCCCAACTCAGAATATTCTTTTAATAAGACATTCGTTTTAGAAGATTGTCATTAATTTTATCAAAGATAAATATTTAAAATAAAATCTATAAATCAATTTCTAAAAATATGGAATTCCACAGAAATCCAATCAATACATAATCGATATAGATTTCTGTATCAGACTAATAATATAAATGGAATAACGGCAAAGCCTCTCAAATTCCATATATAATATCGGTCTTCTTTTACAGAAGCCCATCTCAATTATTACCAATAGAATTTCCACTTAATTCCAATTTAATATATTAGTTGAAAAACTTGATTTATGGAAAATGTCTTTTTAAATCTATGAAATAGATTCACAAATTCCAAATAATAATTTCAATGTAAATTGGATTGAAGGACAAATGTCGTTTAAAACATCGTCCACGGTAAATCCACTTCACATCTCAATTTATTTCATATCACAAAATATGATTGCAAATGCTAGTAACCCTTTAAAAACATATTTTAAAATAATCATAAAAATATTCTATATATAAAAGATTCTAAATGAGAATTATTCTTTATTTTACAAATCTTTATCTTCTACAAATATTATTTATTTAACATATAGTTGATTAAAAATATATTACGAAAAATATATGCACTTTATATAAATAGGATTTCTATTGTGAAAATAGTCTTATTTAAATGAACACTTGAATCGAAATGCGACTCAAACATTTACCATATAATTTGGGTTATATGGATTTAACACACATCATATATATGACAATAACAGTATAATCATCAAGTAATCCATTACATCCAAAGTGTAATTTCCACTGTGTAAGCGTTAAAATTAAATAATAATGCTCATCACAGCCTGTCGATCTAACGATCAACATACAACTAAATATTGGGATTAGTGTATGTGAATTTTCATCCCAACACCCGTGTGGGGTTTTCAACCAATCAAGCAAATGATAAACTAATTTGTGCACTTGGGCGATGTGTGAAAATTATCGTCCCAATCACATACACAAGTCGGGTAACTTGTGAATGGCAGTGTAATACACAATATATAACACGACGATAAAAATGTCTCTTTTATTGCCTATATACGGCCAATAAAAATGTGATCTTTATTTCTATACTTTTTATTGTAATTTACATTTTTTTAACAAAATGTCCTTTTTATTCTAACTTACATTTTGAATGTAATTTTTCTTTTTATTGTTTATTTACATCAAAATGTAAATGTTCCCTTTTTCATTTTTTATTATTAACAACAAAAATCTTGTCTTCTATATTTATTATTTTCGATGAAAGCAATTATACATAAAATTGTAATTCTTTAATTTTATTCTTTTTATTGTCTCTAGAGAGACAATAAAATGTAACACAAAAATATATTCTTTTTATCGCATCTAAATTGATGATAAAAATGTAACATTGCTATTTTTATCGCATCAAAAATGCCGATAAAAATGAATCAGTAATATTGTCTATTTTTATCGCACCAAAAATGTCGATAAAAATGAATCACTAACATTGTCTATTTTTATCGCACCAAAAATGTCGATAAAAATGACAACATTAACTATTCTATTTTCACCGCATTTAAAATGACGATAAAATATTCAACATTAACAATTCTATTTTTACCGCATTCAAAATGACGATAAAATATTCAACATTAACAATTCTATTTTTACCGCATTCAAAATGACGATAAAATATTATCATAAGAAATGAAAGCAAAATGTTCTTTTTATTACTAAAAGGAAAAACAACAAAAATGCTTCTTTTAATGCTAAAAAGAAACATGACATAAAAATGTTCTTTTAATGTTAAAAAGAAGAAGCGACAAAAATGACCCTTTTCATGTTAAAAAGAAAAAGTGACTAAATATGTTTTTAATTCTAAAAGAAAAAGCGAAAAAAATCATCCTTTTTATTCTAGTGCAATATCTTCACAAAAGTGTTATTTTAATATCAATGCGAATTTTCAATTTCTTACTACATATAAAAATGTAAACTTTATTTTACATTGTATATATCATCCTAAATTACATATAAAAATGTAAGTTTTAATTTTATTTGCAAATCCCATTTCTAATTACATATAAAAATGTACTTTTTATTTTACATTGTAAATACCATATAAAAATTAGGTTCTATCCTTATTTTGTATTTGCATTATAAAATGCAAATGAAAAGGTAAGTTTTATTTTCAATGTTATATTCGTATTATAAAGAGCAAATAAAAATGTAAATTTTATTTTCAAGTTTTATTTTCATTATAGTATGCAAATAATAAAAATAGCTTTATCATCAAGTTATATTCACATCATGAAATGTTAACAAAAATGTAAGTTTTGTTTTCAAGTCTCATTTGCATTATAATATGCAAATAATAAAATAAGTTTTTGTTTTCAGGTCATATTTACATTATAAAATATAAATAAAAAGGTAAGTTTTATTTTCAAGTGATATTTACATTATGAAATGTAAATAAATAAATAAAAAATAAAAAGTAAGTTTTGTTTCAAGTTCATTTGTGTCTTGATAACACAAATAAAAATATAAATTTTAATGTAAATCTTTATTTCAATACTTTGTTCGCGTCAAGGGATGCAAACAAAATATAATTCTCTTTTTATTTAAACATTTTGTTTGCATTGATAAATGCAATAAAAATATAATTCTTTTTATTTTAAATGTAAATCTATATTTTGTCATTTTGTTCGCATCGAGGGATGCAAACAAAATACAATCTTTTTATTCCTTTGTACATTTCTGTTTGAGAAATGCAAACAAAACACAATCTTTTTTTTTCAATATTGAATTGATATTTCACATCAATTCAAATAAAAGGAAAAATTCCTTTTTTTTTCATTTTTTTTTCCCAATGACAAAAGTATGGATTTTTGTTTCATCTTAATTCAATGACAAAAATATGAATTCTTTCATTTTTTTATTCAATGACAAAAATATGAATTTTTGTTCGTTAACTTTTAATGCAACAAAATTGAGAGTTTTTGTTTTCTTTTTATGCAACCAAAAATGAGAACTTTGTTAGTTAACCTTTAAGGCAAACAAAAAGAAATATATTTTATTCGTTGTTCATAGTCTATTGTAAACAAACAAATAAAAATAATATTCTATTTGTCGTTCAAATTTCATTGTAACATCAACAAATAAAAATAAAGTTTTATTTGTCGTTCCATTTCTTTGTTCATTTCAGAAAAATGAAAAGGACATTATAATAAAATAAATTAGAACTTCTAGATCTGAATAAAATATGTTTTAAATCTAAATTTAGATTTAATTTTCCAACTTCAATTTAAACTCAATAACATATACAATTTAAAGACGGATTAAGCATAACATGAACAATAAGCACACCACAAGCAACAATCGATAATTCATACACACAAAACATTTCAGAACTAAATCATCATCATCATACAATTATTTTAATGTGGGAAAATAAATTAATAATTAATTAAATAATAAAGATTTGAACTCTCAACTCAAATTTTGGCTGAAAATTAACTTTCTCCGTTTCAGCCGCGGTCTGCGCCATCGCGAAGCTCTTAATTTTGTGATTCCAACGCAATTTACGGTTTGTCAAACGGACCTCGTATGAGAGAGTTATGAATTTTTAAAAATCGGACAAATTAAATATTAAAATAATAAAATAATAAAAAAAAGAATTCGGACCTTCTTCTCCCACGTTCAAACACTTCGGCCGAAACCCATGCTCCCCTTCCAAAGCTTCTAGTCGCACCCTCCTCTGGCCATCTAGCATCCGATCCAACACCACCACCGCGACCGCCATGCCGAGAGCAACCTACACCACCAACCCCTTGAAGCTCGGCCTCCCCAATCACCTCGAAATCCACCAAAAACGCAGCAACTTCTCAGCCAAAATTCGCAAAATCCGTGCACCAAAATCCTATCTTAACCGTATAGATTTGTAGCCCTCTGAATTCTCTTCGATTTGGTAGGTCATACGTCAATTTTCGTCGAACGGATTGAGAGATATTAGCATTTGAATTTGGGTGATTTCTGGCCTTCGGTTTTGGACATGGCGGCTGGCCAAATTAGGGTTAGGGTTTTCGGATTTAATAATATTTTAATATTTAATTCTGAGTTTCGTAAAATAAAGTGGATTTTTGGACTTTCTCGGATTTGGGTCTGCTTACTGTCGATCATAACGTTTTGAGGCCTTCTGAACGCGATGGGCTATATCCCAATGTCCAATTCTGATGTCTACACGTTTTTTTGGTTTTAATTGAAAATACAATATTAAATTAATTATTCAATTCCTACCGTACATTTAAATATGCCGGGGCCACATACGACCTCAGAAAATTCTAAAAAAAAATATTTTTAGCTTTCTTATGACGATACGAATCCAAAAAAATTATTTTCGTCGAATTCTGAGACTTTCGAAAAATGGCTATTTTTAAGGCGTTTAAATTTAACTGTAAATAGTCAAAACACATTTTATTTCGCCATGCTCACGTATTAATTCAAAAAATTCTGAATATTGAAATCTAGCAATAATTAGACATTCCGGTTCCAACAAAAGTGGTTTCGTTGATAACGGTGGTCGTTTGAAAAATAACTATTTTCCGGGCCAATATATTTAATATTAAAAATACATTTTTAAACAAATAATTTTCGAAATTCTAAATATATAAGTGTTTACTGTTTTTCAATGTAGAAACATCATTCCGAACTCAATGGAAGTGGTTTCGAGTCGAAATTCCTATATATGTGAAAAGTAGCCTTTCGGGCCCTATATATTCTACAGCGACCTTTCTAAAAATTGAATTGGCCATAACTTTTGATTTCCGCTATGAAATTTCAATTTTTCAGATTCGTTAGAAAGATATTTTTAAATAGATTCTAATATTTTTGGTTTCACTAAAATCCGTTAAATTTTGCATCCTGTACGGTCAGTCAAAGTTCAAGTTTGACTTTTCAAACTACCGCGCTATTTCTAACTCTTTTGTTAATTAAAATTAAATCATTCATTCTAACTTCGATTTAAATCAAATTTGTGATCATTATTATTTAAAATAGGTTATTTAAATATCAAACTTATTGAAATCACTTAAAATAAATTTTAAATTGGCCCCAAAATTCCGGGTTGTTACAAACAACATACGCCTCATTCCAATTCATCAATCACTAACCGTAAATTAATCAAGAGAATAATTCCCCAAATATTAACCCCGAAGGCCGAAACCAACATCAGATCAATATCCAGGAAACCATTCTGCTTAGTTAACCGACAGTTAGTTTCTAAATTTCACAATCATAGGGAAAGGTTCCCATTAATTTTATCAAAGATAAATTCTTTATATTTATTCTTTAATCTATCCTTTTGAATTTCGATTCAACTAGTCGGGATTAACGAACCTTACCGAAGTAATCATTTATTTTAATTTCCCAATCCCAACCTATTCATCCCATGAAGTAAAACTGGTAATACTTCATATCTAACACCACGATGTTATCAGTAAATTCAATTACCATTTCACGTTCAAATCTAATTAAAGATTTAACTATCGCCTGGAGCAAAATTGGTGATACTCCATTCTTGATCATTTCAATCTAATTAAAGATTCATTAAAACTCCAGTTAGTTTTAATCGCTAACTGGGTTAAAGAATCAGTGTCATTTAAAACACGGTTCACGATAAACCCAAAATCACATTCCATTAATTATCGGGTTAAAGAATGAGTGTTATTTAAAACACTGTCCACGATACCCAAAAATCAATATCAATTCATTTCCAATTAAGTATTATTTAATTGGTACACTTCATTAAATCTAAATAAAAAGATTTAATCTTTTCTCAACTGGGTTCAAGAACAGTGTTAATGAAGACACCATTCACGACAAACCCAAATCACATTTGATATTAAATACAAGGCCCCGAATAGAAAATATACCGGCTTATATTCAATATCAAATTCTACAACGAACAAATATCGTATTGGAAATAACGATATCAATATATCTTTCAAATCCCTATAACAATATCTGTATCATCACGAAATCCAACACCGAAATATTCCGAAGACAATTTCGATTCGAATCCATTCCAATGCAATCATTGGAAATTCTGGTTATTTTCAAAACCATTTCAAATCCAATTTATTTATTTAAAAATAAATAGAATTATAATTCTAGTTCAAAACTAGTTCATTTCGATAAAAAATCTATTTTTATCTTTTCAAATATGCAGTTTTTCATCCCAATTCTTTCTAAATCATTTCTTATGATTTTACACAAATTATTACTATTTTTAATAATTTTATCAAGGCCCGTACAATCGATTTCCATCAACGGCCATCGAACTGCACTTACAACGACCTTTTTCAAATTTGATTTGGACATAATTCCAAATCCAACCGTTAGATTTCCAATTTCCCATATTCGTTAGAAAGCTCTTTTCGATACGAACCCAACGTTCTGGTATTAGGAGAACCCGACGGTCGGATCTCCCGCAATATCCGTTCGAAGTCAATGGTCGAAATTCGCGAACTGCCGCGGCGCGGCGCGTTCTATTCAGGCCATTATATTATATATAATATATACTTCGTCGATTTTCTTTTCAAAACGATTTTTAATTCCATTTCCATTCATTTTCAATTCAATTTGAATTTTAAATTAATTCAATTTCAATTCAAATTCATTTCTATTCGAATTCATTTTAAAACGATTTCCATTCTATTTCGATTCTATTCGAATTCATTTCAAAACGATTTCAATTCTATTCGAATTCATTTCAAAACGATTTCAATTCTATTCGAATTCGTTTTAAAACGATTTCAATTCTATTTCAATTCTATTCGAATTTCAAACCCTTTCAGTTTATTTCGAATTTCAAATCAATTCAATTAAATTCGAATTTCAATTCACTTTAATATTCACTTCAATTTGAATAAAATTGATATAAATATCGTTCACGTCAAAATGGCGTCAATCTATCAACGCGGCTTCATATATTTCAATTTTCAAATATCCTACTTCAAATATTTCTTTTTCAAATATTTCTATTCAAATACTTCATTTCAAATATTTCTATTTCAAAACTGGAATGAGGCCCAAACAATTACCATATAATGTTAATTATATGGATTTTTCTACAACACATATATATATCAACAACGATGAATAATCAACCATCATCCAAAGTGCATTCTACACTGTATAAGCATCAAATACAAATATTCAACGCTTATAACAGCCTGTCAATCAATCGATCGACATACAACTAAACAATCGGGATTAGTGTACGTCAAATAACATCCCAATACCCGTGTGGGGTTTCAAGCAATCAAACACAGATTTTTATATGTGCAGTTGGGCGATGTGTAAAATTTATCATCCCAATCAATGTCCCTCAAATAGGTGTATATAAGCAAACCGTCCGGTTTGTAAATGAATATTTATTTATTCACATTCACGTTAAAAATTATATTTTTAACGATCAAACTATTTTATTCAACCTATGAATATTCTATTCGGTTCATTTATTAAATAAAATGTTATCTTTATTTTTCTAAATTATTTTTAGAAAATTTCGGCGGTATAACAGCACGATACTAGAAACGGGACAAGGCCTAGCCTTATCCCCGGTCTAGTGAAGGCCCATGCCATTCACACATCAATCAAATCAATTTCATTCCACCAAACAATTCAATTCAAACAAAATAATCTAACCAACTACACAACCAAACAATTAAACAAACAAGACATCCATGGTCTGTGGATGACGGGTGTCGGGTGCTGCTAAGCACCGTCTGCATCCTAGTATATATATAACTAGAAAAAGAAATTGAAGAGTGAGAAGTTCTCATAGAATAGCTAATCCAACGCCTCGACTATTCTTAGGTAGAAATCTTCGTCGTTCTTGCCTCTTGTCACTTTACTTGCCCGTATTCTCTACATATGTAAAAATCACATTTTTACTTCGCTATTCAATATATAAAAATCGAATTTTTACTTCGCTATTCAATATATAAAAATCGAATTTTTACTTCGCTATTCAATATATAAAAATCATATTTTTAACGAATTTTTACTTCGCTATTCAATATACAAAAATCGAATTTTTACTTCGCTATTCAATATATAAAAATCGAATTTTTACTTCGCTATTCAATAAATAAAAATCGAATTTTTACTTCGCTATTCAATATATAAAAATCGAATTTTTACTTCGCTATTCAATATATAAAAATCTTGCCTTTTCTATTTTAAAAATCTATTCTTTTCTATTTCTAAAAATACCATAATCTTTATTCATAAAAATATAATTTTTACTCATAAAAATATAATTTCAAATCTTTACAATTATAACGTTGTTCCTTCAATAAAAATTGAAACATTATAACGATGTTCATTCAATTAAAAATTCACTTTTTTCCTTGATGCTCCCATTTTAAAAACAATGTATTTCCTTTAAAAACAGATTTTTTTTCTCCTTTGGAACTAATTTATTTAAATAAATAAAAATAAATAACTAACTGAAATAAAATGCTGAAAATAAAGTAAATTAAATGTTGTTTACCTTTTTTTCCTTTACGGGGAGGGGGGCCACGGTCGGTGGATGGCCAGAGGGCGCGAAGGAGGTTGTGAGGCCTGGTGGAGGCGGTGGGTGGTGCTCGCGCGCGCCTCGAGGTAAGTGGGGGTCGGGTCTGGAGTCGATCGCGGGGAAGAAGGAGAAGAAGGGGAAGATGGAGGGGGCGCGACCGAAGTTGGAGGAGGGGAGGCGCGCCTCTGGGCGGCGGAGGGATCGATTCGATCGCGAGCCCCACCCGCCCCCTTTTTTTTTCATTTCTGAATGAACGATGAAGGGGGGCGGGCAGCGGTTTTGAAGGGGAGGGAGAGAGAGAGGTTTTAATTATTTTATTATTTTTTTTCCCAAAAAGTTGACTTTTACATACGACCTCTAAAAGAGGCCCACCGCCTGTTGTCCCTAGCTAATTACCCTCATTCCGAACACAATGGGATATGTATCGCAAGCTGATTCGACCGTTTCGATCAGTTTCCGTTAAAATCAACATATAACTCTATATATTGAATTTGAACGCGCATTTCAATTTACTGGGGTCACATACTAACTCGAAAAATTCCAAAAAAATATTTTCTAGCTTCGTATTGATGATATGGTCCTAATAAAACTAGTTTCGTCGAATTCTGAGACCGTTGGAAAAATGGTCATTTTCTAGTCGATTAAAATCAACTGAAAATGGTCAAACGCATTTTCCTTCGCCACGCTCACATATTGATTCGAAAAATTATGAAAATTGGAATCTAGCAATAACTTTACATCACGAATCCTACATAAGTGGTTTCGTCGAAATCCGAGGTCGTTTGCAAAATGTCTATTTTTAAGGGCCTGAATTCCATAGCGACTATTCAGAATTTTCAACTGGACATATCTTTTGATCCCCGCTATGAAATTTTGATTTTTCAGATTCGTTGGAAAGATATCCACAAATAGATTCCATTATTTTTTGTTTCACTATAATCCGGATTGTTTTGCACCCGGTACGTTGAATTGAAGTTTGAAATCGAATTATCGAACTACCGCGCCATTTTCAATTCTAATTCTAATTATATATAATTATTTATATTCTAACGTCGATCTATATAACTATATATGATTGAATTTTATTCAAAAGAAATTTTCTCGTCGATATTATTTAAAATAATTCATTTTAAATAATCAAAATTCGCTAAAATTGCCAAAATAAAATTTTCAAACTGGTCCAGATTTTCGGGTTGTTACAATCTCCCCCAATTAAAACTTTTCGTCCCCGAAAAGGAACAAAGTCGAAAGTGGTTTGATTAATCAACTCTACGTTCGATCTGGCTTCCATTCTCCAACTTTCATGTTTATGAGAATTTTCAAATTTTTCAAAAATTTGGCTAACGCCTGGAATTTTCGTAAAATTTCGCCATAACCTCCCCTGCACCGGGAGCCACGGGAAAATCCCAAAATTGCCATATAGGCCTTCTGATCTCAAAAAGAAAAAGCCAAGCGGCTAGCCAATAGGCTCATAAAATCATCATTACCCAAACAAAACAGTAAATTATGTAGTAAACATGTACCTATTAGTCGGGCAAACAAATTTTATTATCTGCTCTACCCTCCTTGCTATGACCTGTTCAATGTAAGTACATGTATATGCAAGCAAATGCGACCAAATTTCAATAATATTCACTATTTGATACAATTAGGCGTAATGGTTCAAAATTATCAAACAATTAAACAAACAACACAAACATCAATCAATTAGTGGATTAACGTTTCAAATTCATAATTTTGATACATAGTCAAAAATCAGATTTTTGATGCCAAATCACAACAATAAGCACTATCTAGTTTTGGTTCTCACACCAGTCTAATGGAAATATATAGAAATCCCACTTTCGAAACTCGAACATAAATGTTGATGATGCGATCGCTATCATCAATATCATCTTCGGGCGACTAGAGTGTGATGCTATATCTATCCAATATATTAAAACTTTGGATATACGTTTGCAAGGCGTATACGCAAATTCTTTATATACTGAATTGTCCAAAATCAATATAAATAAATTATTCAAATACGTGTAAAACGATTTAAATTTCAAAACAGAATTATTTTCATTTGAAAAATATACTCTTCACACTCGTTCTAGGATACTACTGATCCCATCTCTAACGAGTCATTCTCGTTGGATATTGCTAATCCAATATCTGATGAATTCTTTCGTATAGTTCTAATGTGCCTTGTTCTCTAAGCATTGTAAACCAAAGCTCTGATACCAAGTGTGACGAAAAGGAATTTCGCTCGGTCCGAATCAATCGCAAAACCGATCTAGACCGTTCGAAACGCCTGATTGTTTTGAGAACACGACACAATAGAACGCAGACGGAAGAACATTTCATTGTATATTACAACAATGCACCAGAATACAAGAATATACAGAGTATAAATGAATAAATATTACACAGAAAAATATCAGAGATTACAATACATAACATAGCAGCGGAAAATAAAACAATACACAACTAGAAGAGATATACGGATATAAAGCTTTCCGGATATCGTTCCAGCTGTAAACCAGGATCCTGTGAATATAAATCTGCAAAACCAAAACTACTAGCTGCCCGCGTCAAAATAGGGGCACCCAGAGTTTAGGTTAAAACAATAAACTCCAGGTCAGTCATGGGACTGGTGTGAGAACTAAAACAGTTATAAATCTTTATTTTAAAGTTGGGTAAATCGAGGGACCACGCTGTATAACACGGAACGGGTTTCCTCCCAAGAATAACAGTGCATAAAACAACAGCGCAATGCTAAATAAAGACAAATGAAGCTATTATAAGACTCAGGTCCTATCACACAATGCAACGCAAGCCGGGGGATAGGGTTTTCCCTTATAACAGCCAAAGAATGCTTGATACGTTTTAAAACAAGCCATTTGATACTATTATAAGTGCATAGTGTATAAAACAACTTCAAATCATAAGTATCAATCATAGGCGGCATGGGTACCATATATCATGTCGCCATACTAGTTCTACAATTAAAACCGCAAATGTCATGTATTTGGAAATTGGATTTCTGTCTGTGAACCGAGGCAAAAGATAGTCCTCAACCGATTCGAGACGCTCTAGCCCGCCGCTCAGGAACAGCCGCAACTGCCCCTTGGATCGTCAGGGCCGGTCCTCCGATGTGGATTATAACGCCTGAACACTACGTTTCTCCGCCCTTTAGGGCGTAAATGAGCCAACGAATGACTCCATCGGACCTGGATCGTCCGATCAAACCGAGGCGCCTCGCAACATCAACAACCACACAGGTGAAAATAATATAAATGTCAGGGCTGGTAGGTCACTGACACCACCCTAGCTAGAAAGAAAACGCAAGTCCCCCCGAGGTCCGTCTCCCGTTTTTGGTTCACCACCGAGGTGTGAGGCTCGCGAATTCACGTTACAAAAAGCTGTGCCACACGGGCTATGCTTTGATCATCACCACAAGACTTTGCTTTTCAATAGAAGCCTTGATCATTTGCATCTTAGCATGCCACACAGGCAAACCACTCTATGCAACCGACAGTCACACAGAATGAAATCCCATGTTAGACACACAATCCATTTACAAGTCCGTTCCGGGTCTAAACGAAACCGGAGGCACCCAGTACCCCGCATATCCATCGATCTCCAAGTACGTCTGGACGATCACCAACTGTTTCCATCTTCTTGGGTGTACAGCCCAATCAAGATCATCAGTAATTACCCAAACGACGTGAAGACCTCCGGTCTTCGACCATCGTCTTCATCTTCGACTTATCGTCGTATCAGTTATTTAGAATGGGATAAACCCGGTCTTCCCGAATAACTCGCGTATATTTTAAATAAGTGTTACACAAACACAACATACGCCTCATTCCAATTCATCAGTCACTAACCTTAAATTAATCAAGAGAATAATTCCCCAAATATTAACCCCGAAGGCCGAAACCAACATCAGATCAATATCCAGGAAACCATTCTGCTTAGCTAACCGACAGTTAGTTTCTAAATTTCATATTCATAAGGAAAGGTTCCCATTAATTTTATCAAAGATAAATTCTTTATATTTATTCTTTAATCTATCCTTTGAATTTCGATTCAACTAGTCGGGATTAACGAACCTTACCGAAGTAATCATTTATTTTAATTTCCCAATCCCAACCTATTCATCCCATGAAGTAAAACAGGTAATACTTCATATCTAACACCACGATGTTATCGGTAAATTCAATTACCATTTCACGTTAAAATCTAATTAAAGATTTAACTATCGCCTGGAGCAAAACTGGTGATACTCCATTCTCGATCATTTCAATCTAATTAAAGATTCATTAAAACTCCACTTAGTTTTAATCGCTAACTGGGTTAAAGAATCAGTGTCATTTAAAACATGGTTCACGATAAACCCAAAATCACATTCCATTAATTATCGGGTTAAAGAACGAGTGTTATTTAAAACACTGTCCACGATACCCAAAAATCAATATCAATTCAATTCCAAATAAATATTATTTAATTGGTACACTTCATTAAATCTAAATAAAAAGATTTAATCTTTTCTCAACTGGGTTCAAGAACAGTGTTAATGAATACACCATTCACGACAAACCCAAATCACATTTGATATTAAATACACGGCTCCGAATAGAAAATATACCGGCTTATATTCAATATCAAATTATACGACGAACAAATATCGTATTGGAAATAACGATATCAATATATCTTTCAAATTCCCATAACAATATCTGTATCATCACGAAATCCAACACCGAAATATTCCGAAGACAATTTCGATTCGAATCCATTCCAATGCAATCATTGGAAATTCTGGTTATTTTCAAAACCATTTCAAATCCAATTTATTTATTTAAAAATAAATAGAATTATAATTCTAGTTCAAAACTAATTCATTTCGATAAAAATCTATTTTTATCTTTTCAAATTTGCAGTTTTTCATCCCAATTCTTTCTAAATCATTTCTGATGATTTTACACAAATTATTACTATTTTTAATAATTTTATCAAGGCCCGTACATTCGATTTCCATCAACGGCCATCGAACTGCACTTACAGCGACCTTTTTCAAATTTGATTTGGACATAATTCCAAATCCAACCGTTAGATTTCTAATTTCCCATATTCATTAGAAAGCTCTTTTCGATACGAATCCAACGGTTCCGGTTTTAGGAGAATCCGACGGTCGGATCTCCCGCAATATCCGTTCCAAGTCAATGGTCGAAATTCGCGAACTGCCGCGGCACGGCGCGTTCTATTCAGGCCATTATATTATATATAATATATATATAATATATACTTCATCAATTTTCTTTTCAAAACGATTTTTAATTCCATTTCCATTCGTTTTCAATTCAATTTGAATTTCTAATTAATTCAATTTCAATTCAAATTCATTTCTATTCAATTTCTATTCGAATTCATTTTGAAACGATTTCAATTCTATTTCGATTCTATTCGAATTCATTTCAAAATGATTTCAGTTCTATTCGAATTCATTTTAAAACGATTTCAATTCTATTCGAATTCATTTCAAAACGATTTCAATTCTATTCGAATTCATTTCAAAACGATTTCAATTCTATTTCAATTCCATTCGAATTCATTTTAAAACGATTTCAATTCTATTTCAATTCTATTCGAATTTCAAAACCTTTCAGTTTATTTCGAATTTCAAATCAGTTTAATTAAATTCGAATTTTAATTCACTTTAATATTCACTTCAATTTGAATAAAATTGATATAAATATCGTTCACGTCAAAATGGCGTCAATCTATCAACGCGGCTTCATATATTTCAATTTTCAAATATCCTACTTCAAATATTTCTTTATCAAGTATTTCTATTCAAATATTTCATTTCAAATATTTCTATTTCAAAACTGGAATGAGGCCCAAACAATTACCATATAATGTTAATTATATGGATTTTTCTGCAACACATGTATATATTAACAACGATGAATAATCAACCATCATCCAAAGTGCATTCTACACTGTATAAGCATCAAATATAAATATTCAACGCTTATAACATCCTGTCAATCAATCGATCGACATAAAACTAGACAATCGGGATTAGTGTACGTCAAATATCATCCCAATACCCGTGTGGGGTTTCAAGCAATCAAATACAGATTTTTATTTGTGCAGTTGGGCGATGTGTAAAATTTATCGTCCCAATCAATGTCCTTCAAATAGGTGTATATAAGCAAACCGTCCGGTTTGTAAATGAATATTTATTTATTCACATTCACGTTAAAAATTATATTTTTAACGATCAAACTATTTTATTCAACCTATGAATATTCTATTCGGTTCATTTATTAAATAAAATGTTATCTTTATTTTTCTAAATTATTTTTAGAAAATTTCGGTGGCATAACGACACGATACTAGAAACGGGACAAGACCTAGCCTTGTCCCCGGTCTAGTGAAGTCCCACGCCATTCACACATCAATCAAATCAATTTCATTCCACCAAACAATTCAATTCAAACCAAATAATCTAACCAACTACACAACCAAACAATTAAACAAACGAGCCATCCATGGTCTGTGGATGACGGGTGTCGGGTGCTGCTAAGCACCGTCAGTATCCTAGTATATATATAACTAGAAAAAGAAATTGAAGAGTGAGAAGTTCTCACAGAATAGCTAATCTAATGCCTCGACTCTTCTTAGGTAGAAATCTTCGTCGTTCTTGCCACTTGTCACTTTACTTGCCCGTATTCTCTACATATGTAAAAATCACATTTTTACTTCGTTATTCAATATATAAAAATCGAATTTTTTACTTCACTATTCAATATATAAAAATCGAATTTTTACTTCGCTATTCAATATATAAAAATCGAATTTTTACTTCGCTATTCAATATATAAAAATCGAATTTTTACTTCGCTATTCAATATATTAAAATCGAATTTTTACTTCGCTATTCAATATATAAAAATCGAATTTTTACTTCGCTATTCAATATATAAAAATCTCGCCTTTTCTATTTTAAAAATCTAATCTTTTTTATTTCTTAAAATACCATAATCTTTTTTCATAAAAATATAATTTTTACTCATAAGAATAAAATTTCAAATCTTTACAATTATAACGTTGTTCCTATAATAAAAATTGAAACTTTATAACGATGTTCATTCAACTAAAAATTCACTTTTTTCCTTGATGCTCCCATTTTAAAAACAATGTATTTCCTGTAAAAACAGATTTTTTTTCTCTTTGGAACTAATTTATTTATATAAATAAAAATAAATAACTAACTGAAATAAAATGCTGAAAATAAAGTAAATTAAATGTTGTTTACCTTTTTTTCCCTTTACGGGGAGGGGGGCCTCGGTCGGTGGATGGCCAGAGGGCGCGGAGGAGGTTGCGAGGCCTGGTGGAGGCGGTGGGTGGTGCTCGCGCGCGCCTCGAGGTAAGTGGGGGTCGGATCTGGAGTCGATCGCGGGGAAGAAGGAGAAGATGGGGAAGATGGAGGGGGCGCGGCCGTAGATGGAGGAGGGGAGGCGCGCCTCTGGGCGGCGGCGGGATCGATTCGATCGCGAGCCCCTTTTTTTTCATTTCTGAATGAACGATGAAGGGGGGGCAGCGGTTTTGAAGGGGAGAGAGAGAGAGGTTTTAATTATTTTATTATTATTTTTTTCCCCAAAAAGTTGACTTTTACATTCGACCTCTAAACGAGGCCCACCGCCTGTCGTCCCTATTTAATTACCCCCATTGCGAACACAATGGGATATGTATTGCAAGCTGATTCGACCGTTTCGATCAGTTTCGGTTAAAATCAACATATAACTCTATATATTGAATTTGAACGCGCATTTCAATTTACCGGGGTAACATACCAACTCGAAAAATTCCAGATAAATATTTTCTAGCTTCGTATTGACGATACGGTCCTAATAAAACTAGTTTCGTCGAATTATGAGACCGTTGGAAAAATGGTCATTTTCCAGTCGATTAAAATCAACTGAAAATGGTCAAACGCGTTTTCCTTCGCCACGCTCACATATTGATTCGAAAAATTATGAAAATTGGAACCTAGCAATAACTTTACATCACAGATCCAACAAAAGTGGTTTCGTCGAAACCCGAGATCGTTTGTAAAATGTCTATTTTTAAGGGCCTGAATTCCATAGCGACTATTCAGAATTTTCAACTGGACATATCTTTTGATCCCCGCTATGAAATTTTGATTTTTCGGATTCGTTGGAAAGATATCCACAAATAGATTCCATTATTTTTGGTTTCACTAAAATGCGGATTGTTTTGCACCCGGTACGTTGAATTGAAGTTTGAAATCGAATTATCGAACTACCGCGCCATTTTCAATTCTAATTATAATTATATATAATTATTTATATTCTAACATCGATCTATATAACTATATACAATTGAATTTTATTCAAAAGAAATTTTCTCGTCGATATTATTTACAATAATTCATTTTAAATAATCAAAATTCGCTAAAATTGCCAAAATAAAAATTTCAAACTGGTCCAGATTTTCGGGTTGTTACACACACTTTCATAGGAAACACGATTGCATTGAGCATATGCAACAAGCCGTTAAACCTCTAGGCGTCCCTAGTAGGACGAGTGGTGTCTGGTGAGGGATTTCAACGGATACTACCCATAAAATCCAAATGCAGTATACTACGATTCTAATAAAACTACATGAGTGCAATGGACATATGCAAAATAAAAACAAAAATGAAAACACGGCTTGTTTTAGGAAAGTGGTACAACAAATTAAGTTAACGATTGTTAATCAGTTGATAGTATTTTTTCTTTCAACTAAGATCGAATAAGAAATATAATGAAAAGTTGAATTTGAGGGATAATAGTGTAACTGGTACATAGGGAGATTCTTAGGTGATCGCCATGAAGTTTGTACTATATTGTATTCTTTGTTTTAATAAATGGAGGACTTAAAATACTTATATTGGCTTTTCGAATCTTTAAAACTAAGTTGTGTTAATATGAATTCGCGTATCTCTCCCTTATTCTTATATTTTCAATAATAATAGCAATCCAAGGGTATCCAACATTGCTTGTATATCGAGCGTTAGTGTGCAAACTCGCCAAGCTCTATCCGACATATTATTGCCAAAGTTAGCTTTGGAATATCACGGTCTCATTTATGAGTTGGACCCCTAAGGATTACTGACATGTTGTTGACAAAGTCAGCGTCAGTCTGCACAATCCGCCTAGCTCTGTCCCAACTCTCCGTTAGTCCGCAAGGCAGTGCATGGGTGGTATACCTTGGTCTTTAAGTTTGGTGCATGTAATTAATCATAAATTTTAACTTTTATAGAGATAGAGAATAAGAGTTGATGCCTAAACATTTCTTGACCTTATTGATTTGACTAGCTATACACAAGGAAATTAGAATACCACTTTACAAACTGTAACAAGCAAACTAAGAATTCATTTCATGGCTGCGCTATATTATCAACCGAACCAACTGGCCAAACTGGAATTTTACATTTGAAAACTTGAGTGACAAATTGAGGTATCTAAAATAAAATCAACTAATTAAAATTTGTCAACTTAATTTGTTGTACCACTTTCCTGAAACAGGTCATGTTTTCATTTTTGTTTTTATTTTGCATATGTCCATCGCACTCATGTAATTTCATTAGAATCATAACATACTGCATTTTGATTTTGTGGGTAGTATCTGCTAAAAACCCTCACGAGACACCACTCGTCCTATTAGGGACCCCTAGAGGTTTAACGACTTGTTGCATACGCTCAAAGCAATCGTGTTTCCTACGAAAGTGTGACCTATCTAGTTTGGTTTTTCAATTTTTTTTTATTCGAGGACGAATAAAAGATTAGTGTGGGGATATTTGATTAACATAGAAATGTGTTTATTTTATGCTCTTATATCTTATCTTTTGAATATAAATAAATATTACTTGGGTATTGTTTTGTCACTTTTACAGATATTCCAACCAAGCCGTATGCAGTCAGAAATGTAGAGAAATTGAGATCAAATTATTGTATATTTACATTTGATGATTTGCAGATAAAGGTCTCACATCTAGTTACTGTTGGACAAGAAAATAGTTAGCAGAAATGCCATGCACATTACAATTCAAAGGATGCTTGCAAGAGGAAAGGCCTGAAACTGACTTGATTTAACAAAGGCCTAGAACTTACATGAAATAACTATGGCCCATTTGTAATTAGGGTTTAGGTTGGATATCTTCTATAAATACCCATGTAATCTCATTGTAGTCACCATCCCATTTTCTATCTTCTTCTCCATTAACAAAGTTCTTCTTCTTCTTCTTCTTTTTATTTTCTGCATTTTTCTATTTATTAGCAACTAGTGTCATCTACACAATTAGATTTGGTAGAGTACTAGTTGTATTTTACATTTACTTCATCAGTGATTAATCGTTTGATTAGTTTCAATGATAATCCTAATTTTATTTCTGTTGTTACTTCTATTCTGCACTTTTGCTTTCTGAATTTTATTCTTGTTTTCAATTTACTTTCACGCTTGATTAGTTTCAACGATAATCCTAATTGCTGCAATTTCAATTGTTCTATTTTCAACCAAATCTCAAAAGTCGTCTAACTCATCCACGAAACTCTATAAATAATAATTTTTCATATGCCTCCCTGCGACTCGACCTGCATATTACACGACCTGTGCGCTTGCAATATTTATTTTAAAATTCTCGTTGTTCTAGCTTTTAGAAAACGTCGATCATTAATCCTACCTCTAATTCTCCAAATAGCCCTTATTTCCAACAATTACCCCTATTTTTTAACTACTGTGAAGGGTTGGTTTTTGTAGCACCCAATCCAAATGATTCATCTTCTTTCATATTTGTCGATCTACCCCTACTATGCTTAAACTACCCAACTTCTATTAATACTTCAAGACAGCCCTTCTTTTTAATCCAACCCCTAATTCTCTTAATAGCCCTTACTTCAAACAATTAACCCTATTTTTTTAACTTCTATGAAGGGTTGGTTTTTGCAGCACCTAATCCAAATGATTCGTCATCTTTCATATATGTGGATCTACCCCTACTATGCTTAAACTACCGCTACTACTCTTAATACATCAAAACTGCTCTTCTTTTTAATCCTACCCCTAATTCTCATAATAGACCTTACTTCCAACAATTACCACTATTTTTTAACTATTGTGAAGGGTTGGTTTTTGCAGCATCCAATCCAAATGATTAATCATCTTTCATATTTGTCGATCTACCCCTACTATGCTTAAACTACCCCCCCGTACTTTTATTATTGTTTTCCTTTATTCAGTTCTTTTTTTTTTGCATTATTCATTTCTTTCTTTGTAAACCAATTATCAATCTACTTCCGTGAAGGGTTGATTTTTGCAGCACTCAATCAAAGCGATTCATAATCTTTCACATTTGTCAATCTATCCATACTGTGCTTAAACTACCCCAACTTCTCTTAATACTTCAAAACAACCCTTCGTTTTAATCCTACCCCTAATTCTCTAAATATCCCTTACTTCCAACAATTACCCCTGTTTTTTTAACTACTGTGAAGGGTTAGTTTTTGCAGCACCCAATTCAAATGATTCATCATCCTTCATATTTGTCGATCTACTCCTACTATGCTTAAACTACTCTTACTTCTTTTAATACTTCAAAACAACCTTATTTTTAATCCTACCAATAATTCTCTAGATAGCCCTTACTTCCAACAATTATCCCTATTTTTTGACTACTGTGAAGGGTTGGTTTTTGCAACAGCCAATCTAAACGATTCATCATTTTTATATTTGTCGATCAACCCCTACTATGCTTAAAAAACCCCGACTTCTCTTAATACTTCAAAACAGCCCTTCATTTCAATCCTACCCCTAATTCTCTAAATAGCCCTTACTCCCACCAATTACCCCTAGTTATAACTAATGTGAAGGGTTGGTCTTTGCAGCACCCAATCCAAATGATTCATCATCCTTCATATTAGGGGTAGATCTACTCCTACTATGCTTAAACTACCCCTACTTCTCTTAATACTTCAAAATTGCGCTTCTTTTTAATCCTACCCCTAATTCTCCAAATAGCTCTTACTTCCAACAATTACCCCTATTTTTTAACTACTGTGAATGGTTGGTTTTTGCAGCACCCAATCCAAATGATTCATCATCTTTCATATTAGTCGATCTACCCCTACTATGCTCAAACTACCCCCCGTACTTTTATTATTGTTTTCCTTTATTCATTTCTTTATTCAATTATTTTGCATTATTCGTTTCTTTCTTTGTAAACCAATTATCATTCTACTTCTGTGAAGGGTTGATTTTTGCAGCACTCAATCCAAACGATTCATAATCTTTCATATTTGTCGATCTATCCCTACTATGCTTAAACTACCCCTACTTCTCTTAATACTTCAAAACAGCCCTTAGTTTTAATACTACCCAGAATTCTCCAAATAGCCCTTACTTCTAACAATTACCCCTATTTTTTAACTACTGTGAAGGGTTGGTTTTTGCAGCACCCAATCCAAATGATTCATCATGCTTCAAATTTGTCGATCTACCCCTACTGTGCTTAAACTACCCCTACTTCTATTAATATTTCCAAACAAACCTTCTTTTTAATCCTACCAATAATTCTAAAAATAGCCCTTACTTCCAACAATTACCCCTATTTTTTAACTATTGTGAAGGGTTGGTTTTTGTAACACCCAATCCAAACGATTCATCATCTTTCATATTTGTTGATCAACCCCTACTATGCTTAAACTACCCCTACTTCTCTTAATACTTCAAAACAACCCTTCTTTATAATCCTATCCCAAATTCTCGAAATATCCCTTACTTCCAACAATTACCCATATTTTTTAAGTACTGCGAAGGGTTGGTTTTTGCAGAACCCAATCCAAATGATTCGTCATCTTTTATATTGGTCGATCTACCCCTAATATGCTTAAACTACCCCCTACTTCTATTATTGTTTTCCTCTATTCATTTCTTTATTCATATTTTTTTTGCATTATTCATTTATTTGTAAACCAATTATAATTCTACTCCTATGAAGGGTTCGTTTTTGCATCACCCAATCCAAATGATTCATCATTTTCATATTTTCGATCTACCCCTAGTATGCTTAAACTACCTCTACTTCTCTTAATACTTCAAAACAACCCTTCTTTTCAATCCTACCTCTAATTCTCTAAATAGCCCTTACTTCCAAAAATTACCCCAATTTTTTAACTATTATGAAGGGTTGGTTTTTGCAGTAACCAATCCAAACGATTCATCATCTTTAATATTTGTCGATCTACTCCTACCATGCTTAAACTACCCCTACTTCTCTTAATAGCTCAAAATAGCCCTTATTTTAAATCCTACCCCTGATTCTCTAAATATCCCTTGCTTCCAACAATTACCCCTATTTATTTAACTACTGTGAAGCGAAGTTGGTTTTTGCAGCACCCAATCCAAAGGATTCATCATCTTTCATATTTGTCCATCTACCCCTACTATGCTTTAACTACCCCTCTACTTTTATTATCTTTTTCCTTTATTCATTTCATTATTCATTCTTTTTGCATTAATCATTTCTTTCTTTGTAAACCAATTATCATTCTACTTCTGTTAAGGGTTGATTTGAATTAGTAGGGGTAATTGTTTTGAAGAATTAAACTACTGTAAAAAAAATTAGGGATAATTTTTTGAAGTAAGGAGTATTTAGAGAATTATGGGTAGAATTAAAAAGATGGGTTGTGTTGAAGTATTAAGAGAAGTAGGGGTAGTTTAGGTATAGTAGGGGTAGATCGACAAATATGAAAGATGATGAATCGTTTGGATTGGGTGCTGCAAAAACCAATCCTTCATAGATGTAGAATGATAATTAGTTTACAATGAAATGAATTATGCAAAAAAAATGAATAAAGGAAAATGATATTAAAAGTGGGGGGTAGTTTAAGCATAGTAGGGGTAGATCGACATATGTAAACGATGATGAATCATTTGGATTGGGTGCTGCAAAAAAGATGATTCATTTCTTTATAAACCAACCCTTCGCAGTTGTTAAAAAATAGGGGAAATTTTTGGAAGTAAGGTCTATTTAGAGAATTAGGGGTAGGATTAAAAAGAATGGATGTTTTGAAGTATTTAGAGATGTAGGGTAGTTTAAGCATAATAGGGGCAGAATGACAAATATGAAAGATGATTAATCGTTTGGGTTGGGTGCTGCAAAACCTAACCCTTCACAGTAGTTAAAAAATAGGTGTAATTGTTGGAAGTAAGGACTATTTAGAGAATTAGGGGGATGATTAAAAAGAAGGGATGTTTTGAAGTATTAAGAGAAGTAAGGGTAGTTTAAGCAAAGTAGGGGTAGATCGATAAATATTAAAGATGATGAATCATTTGGATTGGGTGCTGCAAAAACCAACCCATCACAGTAGTTAAAAAATAGGGGTAATTGTTGGAAGTAACGGATATTAATAGAATTAGGGGTAGGATTAAAAAGAAGGGCTGTTTTGAAGTACTAAGAGAATTAGGGGTAGTTTAAACAAAGTAGGGGCAGATCTACCAATCCAAATGATTGGTTTTTCCTACCCCTAATTCTCTAAATATCACTTACTTCCAATAAAATACGGGTAGTTTAAGCATAGTAGGGGTAGATCGATAAATGTGAATGTAACAACCCGAAAATCTGGGCCAGTTTAAAATTTTTATTCTGACAATTTTAGCGAATTTTGAACATTTAAAATAGATTATTTTAAATAATAATGACGAAAAATTTATTTTGAATATAATTCGAACGTATATATTTATATAGATCGTCGTTAGAATATAAATATTTATTTTAAATTATAGAAGGAATTGAAAATGGCGCGGTAGTTCGATAATTCGATTTCAAACTTCAATTGAATGTACCGGGTGCAAAATAAACCGGATTTTAGTGAAACCAAAAATAATAGGATCTATTTGATAATATCTTTCCAACGAACCCGAAGAATCGAAATTTCATTGCGGGAATCAAAAGATATGTCCAGTTGAAAATTCAGAATAGTCGATATGGAATTCTGGCCCTTAAAAATGGAAATTTTGCAAACAACCTCGGATTTCGACGAAACCACTTTTGTTGGGTCCGCGATGTCAAATTATTGCTAGTTTTCAAATTTCATAATTTTTCGAACCAATATGTGAGCGTGGCAAAGGAAAACGCGTTTGGCCAGTTTCAGTTGATTTTAATCGACTGGAAAATGGCCATTTTTCCAACGGTCTCAGAATTCGATGAAACTAGTTTTGTTAGGACCGTATCGTCAATACGAAGCTAGAAAATATATTTTCTGGAATTTTTCTAGTTAGTATGTGGCCCCGATAAATTGAAATTCGCGTTCAAATTCAATATATAGAGTTATATGTTGATTTTGATAAAAACTGATTCAAACAGTCGAATTGGCTTGCGGAACATATCCCATTTTGTTCGGAATGTGGGTAATTGGCTAGGGGCGACAGTCGTCAAGTTTGATTAGGAGTTCGGATGCTAAAACTTTATAAAGGAAGATAATTAGAATTAAAATAATATTAAAATATAAATTATATAGCCCATCCTCCAGTCAAACTCCTTATTCTCTTCTGCTTGGTCAACCTTTAGAAAAGCCGCCGCTATCTCAAACATCGAAGGGAAAAAAAAAGCACGATCTCTCTCTCCTCAAATTCTTCAAATCCACAAGGAATTATGCAAATGTATAACCTAAACCTGGTAGAAA
The DNA here is from genome assembly GCA_030737875.1 of Allium sativum. NCBI lineage: Eukaryota > Viridiplantae > Streptophyta > Magnoliopsida > Asparagales > Amaryllidaceae > Allium > Allium sativum. The sequence goes on from CM060913.1 coordinate 1,018,927,218, forward strand.
ACCTCGAGGTCGACATTTCTATACGAAGATGATGATGCTTCGCTGAGTACATTTCTCGAATTCGGAGCTCAAAGTCGGAGCAGTCGAGCGCGATTTACGTCGCAGTGGGGCCACCGAGTGGGCCTCCACTCACGGCGGTGAGAGATGCTTCATCGGCGGTTCGAGTAGTGCGGTGGGATCGGGGTCACGGTGGCTGTTGGCGATGTGGCGGCGGAACCCTGATTCGAACAGTGGGTTTGCAAACGTCCAGGAAGAAGGAGCAGCCTGAATTCCTTAATCAAGGTAATGAGCTGCTTTTCATTTCTTTTTATTTATTATGTTAGTTTAATTAAATTTTCTTAAATATATATATATATAACATTGTTTTAAATAAGATTTTTATTATGAGATAGAATTTATAAAAACATTGTTTTAAAATCTAAAAATATACATTGTTTAAAAATATATATTTATAGCATTGTCCTAAATAAATATGCATTGTTTTTGAAGAATATAATGGCATTGTTTAAACATGAAAAGTATAGTTTTATCTAGGTAAAGATAAAAAATTTGAATATAAAAGGACGGATTTTTATATAGTATATACATAGAAAGATAGGATTTTTATCTATATAATAGCATGTATGAAAATTCGATTTTTATATATTGAACAACGAAGTAAAAATTCGATTTTTATATATTGAATAGCAAAGTAAAAATTCGATTTTTATACATAGAATAACAAAGTAAAAATTCTATTTTTAAATTTTGAATAGCGAAGTAAAAATTCGATTTTTATATATTGAATAGCAAAGTAAAAATTCGATTTTTATATATTGAACAACGAAGTAAAAATTCGATTTTTATATATTGAATAGCAAAGTAAAAATTCGATTTTTATATATAGAATAGCGAAGTAAAAATTCGATTTTTATATTTTGAATAGCGAAGTAAAAATTCGATTTTTATATTTTGAATAGCGAAGTAAAAATTCGATTTTTATATACTGAACAACGAAGTAAAAATTCGATTTTTATATATGTAGTGGCTACGGTCAACGAAGGTGACAAAAAGGCGAAATGACGAAGACTTCTACAAAAGAAGAGTCGAGATGGTTGGATAGCTATCGGTGAGAACTTCTCACTCTTCAATTTCTTTTTCTAGTTATATATATATACTAGGATGCAGACGGTGCTTAGTAGCACCCGACACAATCGTCCACAGACCATGGACTTGTTTGTTTGGTTGTGTAGTTGATTAGATTATTTGATTTGAATTGAATTGTTTGGTGAATTGAATGGATTTGATTGATGTGTGAATGGCGTGGGCCTTCACTAGACTGGGGATAAGGCTAGGCCTCGTCCCGTTTTTAGTATCGTGCCGTTATGCCGCCGAAATTTTCTAAAAAAAAAGTTAGAAAAATAAAAATATCATTTTATTGGGTAAATGAACTGAAGATTAATGTGTTGAAAGAAAATAAAATATTTATATAGTTAAAAATATTTTATCGTTAAAAATATAATTTTTTACGTGAATGTGAATAAATAAATATCTATAAACAAATCGAACGATTTATTTATATACACTGATTTGGCTGATATTGATTGGGTCGATAAATTTTACACATCGCCCAACTGCACAAATAAAATATGTGTTTGATTGTTTGAAACCCTACACGGGTGTTGGGATGAAATTTGAAGTTCACTCATCCTGATTGATTAAATATGTCAATCGATTGATTGACAGGCTGGTATAAGCATTAGATATCTATATTTGATGCCTATACAGTGTAGTGCACTTTGGATGATGGTTGATTATTTATCGTTGCTACTATATACATTTGTTGTATGGAATCCATATAATTAACTTTATATGGTAATTGATTGGGCCTCATCCCAATGGGAAAAATAAAGAATATTATAAAATAAAGGTTCATGTGTTGACCGTACTCATCCGTTGAGATTAGTCATGTGTTGAACGAAATATTTTAATAATAAAATTTACATCTTTATCAATATAAAATAAAGGTTCATGTGTTGACAGTACTCATTCGTTGAGATTAGTCATGTGTTAAACGAAACATTTTGACAAATAGAAATATTTTGAAATAGAAATATTTGAAATAGAATATTTGAAAATAGAAATATATGAAACCGTGTTGATTAGATTGACGCCATTTTGACGTGAACGATATTTATATCGATTTTATTCATTTTAAAATGAATATTGAAAAGTTATTTCGAAATCGACTATTTAGAATTGAATTTGAATCGAATAGAAAACCAATTTGAATTGAATTTGAAACGAATAGAAAACCAATTTTAATTGAATCGAATAGAAAACCAATTTGAATTGAATCGAATAGAAAAACAATTTGAATTGAATCGAATAGAAAACCAATTTGAATTCAATTTGAAACGAATATAAAACCAATTTGAATTGAATCGAATAGAAAACCAATTTGAATTGAATCGAATAGAAAACCAATTTGAATTGAATCGAATAGAAAACCAATTTGAATTGAATTTGAAACGAATATAAAACCAATTTGAATTGAAACGAATATAAAACCAATTTGAATTGAATCGAATAGAAAACCAATTTGAATTGAATCGAATGGAAAACCAATTTGAATTGAATCGAATAGAAAACCAATTTGAATTGAATCGAATAGAAAACCAATTTGAATTGAATTTGAAATGAATATAAAACCAATTTGAATTGAATCGAATAGAAAACAAATTTGAATTGAATCGAATAGAAAACCAATTTGAATTGAATCGAATAGAAAACCAATTTGAATTGAATAGAATAGAAAAACAATTTGAATCGAATTGAATAGAAAACGAATTCGAATTGAATTGAAAACGAATTCGAATTGAAAACGAATTGAAATGAATTCAAAAATGAATTGAAATTTGAACTGAATAGCAATGAATTTTAAAACGAATTTATAAGAAAAAAAATTCGATTTTGATTTGAATTAAAATGGAAGTTGAAATGGTTTTTGAAACGAATTCAAAACTATTTATAAAATTCGTCATAAATAGAAATCGACATAATATATATTATATATAATATATATATAATATAATGGCCTGAATAGAACGCACCGCACCGCGGCAGTTCGTGAATTTCGACCATTTATTTCAAACGGACATTACGGGAGATCCGACCGTCGAATTCTCCTGAAACCGGAACCGTTGGGTTCGTATCGAAAAGAGCTTTCTAACGAATATTAGAAATTTGAAATCTAACGGTTGGATTTGGAGTTACGTCCAAATCAAATTTGAAAGAGGTCATTGTAAGTGCAGTTCGATGGCCGTTCGTGGAAATCGACTGTACGGGCCTTGATAAAATTATTAAAAATAGTAATAATTAGTATAAAATTATAAGTAATGATTTGGGAAAAATTGGGATGAAAAACTCCATATTTGAAAAGATAAAAATAGATTTTTATCGAAATGAACTAGTTTTGAACTGAAATTAAAACCCAATTGTTTTAAAATAAATAAATTGGATTTGAAATGGGTTTAAATAATATTGATTCATGGGTTTATCGTGAACTGTGTTTTAAATAACACTAGTTCTTTAACCCGATAATAAATAGAATGTGATTTGGGTTTATCGTGAACTGTGTTTTAAATGACACTAGTTCTTTAACCCAGTAAAAAGTGTTTTAATGAATCTTCAATTAAATTGAAATGTGGATTGATAATTTAAATTATCAACTTTAGGAAATGAGCGAGAATGGAGTATCACCCGTTTTGCTCCAAAGCGATAGTTAAATCTTTAATCAGATTTGAACGTGAAATGGTAGTTAATTTTACCAATAACACTGTGGTGTTAAATATGGAGTATTACCAGTTTTGCTTCATGGGATGAATAGGTTGGGATTGAGAAAAAATTAAATAATTACTTCGGTATGGTACGCTAATATCGACTAGTTTGGAAAACCATAATTTGGTTTGAAATGACATCCAAAGGAAGATTAAAGGATAAATTTTAAAGGATTTATCTTGGATAAAATTAATGGGAACCTTTCCCAAAAGATGTGAATATTTAAATAACAGAATATTCAGAATTGGAAATGAGGCGTATGTTGAGTTTGTGTATCATTTGTTTTTAATATACGCGGGTTGTTCGGAAAGGCCGGGTTTATACCCATTCTGAATAATCGATTCGACGATAAATCGAAGATGAAGACGGTGGTCGAAGACCGGAAGTCTTCACATCGTTTGAATAATTACTAACGATCCTGATTGGGTTGTACACCCAAGAAGATGGAAATAGTTGGTGGTCGTCCAGACGTACTTGGAGATGGATGGATATGCGAGGAAAGTGCCTCTGGTTTCGTTCAGACCTAGAACGGACTTGTAAATGGATGGTGTGTCTGATACTGTATTCCTTTATATTGTATTCGTTGATCTCTGCTAAATATATATCTGTTTGGCGGCGGAGAATTTATTCTCTTGCTTAACGCCCTTCTCTGAGACATACGAGCTCAGAGGTTATATATTGGCAGAAATCAGTGGTATGATATGGATTGATAGTGTGGCATGCTGAGTTGCAGTGATCCAGACTTTTGTTGAAAAGCAAAGTTTGGTGGTTGATGATCAAAGCGCAGCTTTAATATAGCATGGCTTTGTGTATAGCGTTGATTCGCGAGCCTCACATCCCGGTATGGTGGTAAACTGATGGTTTGATCAGTATGCTTTTTAGTGGATGGGCACCTTAGTGGTGTCGTGGATTCGGTCGACCGAGATGAGCTTAGTGCTCAGGGATATATAGAGTAAGCGGTGTTTTCTCTCGCTGGGACATAAGCCGCGGTGATACTCTGGTCCCAAATGTGCGGATGTGCAGACGGTGTTTTCTCTCGCTGGGACGTAGCCATGGTGAATTGCACAACGCGATCGATCTTTCGAATCAGGAGCCACCATGATGGAAATCCAATTTCCAATATGTGTATTGCGGTTTTAATTGTAGAACTAGTATGGCGACATGATATATGGTACCCATGCCGTCTATGATTGATATTTATGATTGAAATTGTTTTGACACTATACACTATTATAGTATCAAATGATTTGATTTTTAAAACGTACCAAGCATGTTTGGCTATTATAAGGGAAAACCCTATCCTCCGGCTGCGTTGCATTGTGTGATGGGACCTGGGTCTTATAATAGCTTCATTTTTAGAAAAGCATTGCGTTGTTTACTTATATGCACTGGTATTCTTGGGAGGAAACCCGTTCCGTGTTATACGGCGTGGTCCCTTGATTTACCTAACTTTAAAATAAAGATTTACAACTGTTTTAGTTCTCACACCAGTCCCATGACTGACCTGGAGTTTATTGTTTTAACCTAAACTCTGGGTGCCCCTATTTTCGACACGGGCAGCTAGTAGTTTTGGTTTTGTAGATTTATATTCACAGGATCCTGGTTTACAGCTGGAACGATCCGGAAAGCTTTGTATCCGTATATCTCCTTCAGTTGTGTATCGTATTATTTTCCACTGTCATGTATTTAAATGTAATTTAAATCTCTGATATTTCTGTGTAATATTCATTTATACTCTGTATATTCTTGTATTCTGGTGCATTGTTGTAATATACAATGAAATGTTCTTCTGTATCTGTTCTGTTGTGGCTTGTTCTCGAACTATCTGCGCTTTCCTCACCGAGGAAGTTACGGGTTTTCACAGTTGGTATCATAGCTTTGGTTTACAAGGCTCAGAGAACAAGACACATTAGAACCATACGAAAGAATTCATCAGAAATTGGATTAGTAATATCCAACGAGAAGGACTCGTTAGAGATGGGATCTGTAGTATCCTAGAATGAGTGTGAAGAGTATATTTTTGAAAATGAAAACAAATCTTGTTTTGAAATATAATCAATTATTCGTATTTGGTTATTTATTTATATTGATGTGGACAATCCAGTATATATAGATTTTGCGTATACGTCTGATCCGCGTGTATTCGAAGTTTTGATATATTGGGTAGATATAGAATCACCTTCTAGTCGCCCGGAGAGAATTCTGATGATTGATGCATCATCATCAGAATTTATGTTCGAGTGACGAACGTGTGATTTCTATATATTTCCTATTGACTGGTGTGAGAACCAAAATTAGATAGGGCCTATTGTTGGGATTTGGCATCAAAAATCTGATTTTTGACTATGTATCAAAGTTATAAATTTCAAAAGCTAATCAACTAATGGATTGATGTTTGTGTTGTTTATTTATTTGTTTGATAATTTTGAACCATTACGCCTAATTGTATCAAATATTGAATTGTATTGAAAATTGGTCGCATTTTCTTGCATATACATGTACTAACATTGAGCAGGTCATAGCAAAGAGGCTAGAGCAGAAGAATAAAATTTGTTTGCCCGACAAATAGGTACATGTTTACCATAATTTCCTGTTTTGTTTGGGTGATGATGATTTTATGAGCCGATTGGCTAGCCGCTTGGATTTTTCTTTTTCTTTTTGAGATCAGAAGGCCTATATGGCAATTTCGGGATTTTCCTGTGGCTCCCGGTGCAGGGGAGGTTATGGCGAAATTTTTCGAAAATTTAGGGTGTTAGCCAAATTTTTGAAAAAAATTTGAAAATTCTCAAAAACTGAAAAGTTGGAGAATGAAAACCAGATCGAACGTAGAGTTGATTAATCAAACCACTTTCGACTTTGTTCCTTTTCGGGACGAAAAATTTTAAGTGGGGGAGATTGTAACAACCCGAAAATCTAGGCCAGTTTAAAATTTTTATTTTGGCAATTTTAGCGAATTTTGAACATTTAAAATAGATTATTTTAAATAATAATGACAGAAAATTTATTTTGAATATAATTCGAACGTATATATTTATATAGATCGTCGTTAGAATAAAAATATTTATTTTAAATTATAGAAGGAATTGAAAATGGCGCGGTAGTTCGATAATTCGATATCAAACTTCAATTGAATGTACCGGGTGCAAAATAAACCGGATTTTAGTGAAACTAAAAATAATAGGATCTATTTGATAATATCTTTCCAACGAACCCGAAGAATCGAAATTTCATAGCGGGAATCAAAAGATATGTCCAGTTGAAAATTCAGAATAGTCGCTATGGAATTCTGGCCCTTAAAAATGGAAATTTTGCAAACAACCTCGGATTTCGACGAAACCACTTTTGTTGGGTCCGCGATGTCAAATTATTGCTAGGTTTCAAATTTCATAATTTTTCGAACCAATATGTGAGCGTGGCAAAGAAAAACGTGTTTGATCAGTTTCAGTTGATTTTAATCGACTGGAAAATGGCCATTTTTCCAACGGTCTCAGAATTCGATGAAACTAGTTTTGTTAGGACCGTATCGTCAATACGAAGCTAGAAAATATTTTTTCTGGAATTTTTCTAGTTAGTATGTGACCCCGGTAAATTGAAATTCGCGTTCAAATTCAATATATAGAGTTATATGTTGATTTTGATAAAAACTGATTCAAACAGTCGAATTGGCTTGCGGAACATATCCCATTGCGTTCAGAATGTGGGTAATTGGCTAAGGGTGACAGTCGTCAAGTTTGATTTGGAGTTCGGATGCTAAAATTTTATAAAGGAATATAATTAGAATTAAAATAATATTAAAATATAAATTATATAGCCCATCCTCAAGTCAAACCCCTTATTCTCTTCTGCGTGGTCAACCTTTAGAAAAGCCGCCGCTATCTCAAACATCGAAGGGAAAAAAAGCACGATCTCTCTCTCCTTAAATTCTTCGAATCCACAAGGAATTATGAAAACGTATAACCTAAACCTGGTAGAAAATCTCTAGGCCGACATTTCTATACGAAGATGATGATGCTTCGCTGAGTACATTTCTCGAATTCGGAGCACAATGTCGGAGCAGTCGAGCGCGATTTACGTCGCAGTGGGGCCACCGAGTGGGCTGCCACTCACGGCGGTGAGAGATGCTTCATCGGCGGTTCGAGTAGTGCGGTGGGATCGGGGTGACGGTGGCTCTTGGCGATGTGGCGGCGGAACCCTTATTCGAACAGTGGGTTTGCAAACGTCCAGGAAGAAGGAGCAGCCTGAATTCCTTAATCAAGGTAATGAGCTGCTTTTCATTTCTTTTTATTTATTATGTTAGTTTAATTAAATTTTCTTAAATATATATATATATATATAACATTGTTTTAAATAAGATTTTTATTATGAGATAGAATTTATAAAAATCATTGTTTTAAAATCTAAAAATATACATTGTTTAAAAAATATATATTTATAGCATTGTCCTAAATAAATATGCATTGTTTTTGAAGAATATAATGGCGTTGTTCAAACATGAAAAGTATAGTTTTATTTAGGTAAAGATAAGATATTTGAATATAAAAGGACGGATTTTTATATAGTATATACATAGAAAGATAGGATTTTTATCTATATAATAGCATGTATGAAAATTCGATTTTTATATATTGAACAACGAAGTAAAATTTCGATTTTTATATATTGAATAGCAAAGAAAAAATTCGATTTTTATATATAGAATAGCGAAGTAAAAATTAGATTTTTATATTTTGAATAGCGAAGTAAAAATTCAATTTTTATATATAGAACAACGAAGTAAAAATTCGATTTTTATATATTGAATAGCAAAGTAAAAATTCGATTTTTATATATTGAACAACGAAGTAAAAATTCGATTTTTATATATTGAACAACGAAGTAAAAATTCGATTTTTATATATTGAATAGCAAAGTAAAAAATTCGATTTTTATATATAGAATAGCGAAGTAAAAATTCGATTTTTATATTTTGAATAGCGAAGTAAAAATTCGATTTTTATATATAGAATAGCGAAGTAAAAATTCGATTTTTACATTTTGAATAGCGAAGTAAAAATTCGATTTTTATATTTTGAATAGCAAATTAAAAATTCGATTTTTATATATTGAACAACGAAGTAAAAATTCAATTTTTATATATGTAGTGGCTACGGTCAACGAAGGTGACAAAAAGGCGAAACGACGAAGACTTCTGCAAAAGAAGAGTCGAGATGGTTGGATAGCTATCGGTGAGAACTTCTCACTCTTCAATTTCTTTTTCTAGTTATATATATATACTAGGATGTAGACGGTGCTTAGTAGCACCCGACACAATCGTCCACAGACCATGGACTTGTTTGTTTGGTTGTGTAGTTGATTAGATTATTTGATTTGAATTGAATTGTTTGGTGAATTGAATGGATTTGATTGATGTGTGAATGGCGTGGGCCTTCACTAGACTGGGGATAAGGCTAGGCCTCGTCCCGTTTTTACTATCGTGTCGTTATGCCGCCGAAATTTTCTAAAAAAAAAAAAGTTAGAAAAATAAAAATATCATTTTATTGGGTAAATGAACTGAAGATTAATGTGTTGAAAGAAAATAAAATATTTATATAGTTAAAAATATTTTATCGTTAAAAATATAACTTTTTACATGAATGTGAATAAATAAATATCTATAAACAAATCGGCCGATTTGTTTATATACACTGATTTGACTGATATTGATTGGGTCGATAAATTTTACACATCGCCCAACTGCACAAATAAAATTTGTGTTTGATTGTTTGAAACCCCACACGGGTGTTGGGATGAAATTTGAAGTTCACTCATCCTGATTGATTAAATATGTCAATCGATTGATTGACAAGCTGTTATAAGCGTTAGATATCTATATTTGATGCCTATACAGTGTAGTGCACTTTGGATGATGGTCGATTATTTATCGTTGCTATTATATACATTTGTTGTATGGAATCCATATAATTAACTTTATATGGTAATTGATTGGGCCTCATTCCAATCGGAAAAATAAAGAATATTATAAAATAAAGGTTCATGTGTTGACCGTACTCATCCATTGAGATTAGTCATGTGTTGAACGAAATATTTTAATAATAAAATTTACATCTTTATCAATATAAAATAAAGGTTCATGTGTTGACAGTACTCATCCGTTGAGATTAGTCATGTGTTAAACGAAACATTTTAATAAATAGAAATATTTTGAAATAGAAATATTTGAAATAGAATATTTGAAAATAGAAATATATGAAGCCATGTTGATTAGATTGACGCCATTTTGACGTGAACGATATTTATATCGATTTTATTCATTTTAAAATGAATATTGAAAAGTGATTTCGAAATCGAATATTTAGAATTGAATTTGAATCGAATAGAAAACCAATTTGAATTGAATTTGAGACGAATAGAAAACCAATTTGAATTGAATCGAATAGAAAACCAATTTGAATTGAATCGAATAGAAAAACAATTTGAATTGAATCGAATAGAAAACCAATTTGAATTGAATTTGAAACGAATATAAAACCAATTTGAATTGAATCGAATAGAAAACCAATTTGAATTGAATCGAATAGAAAACCAATTTTAATTGAATTTGAAAGGGATATAAAACCAATTTGAATTAAAACGAATATAAAACCAATTTGAATTGAATCGAATAGAAAACCAATTTGAATTGAATCGAATAGAAAACCAATTTGAATTGAATCGAATAGAAAACCAATTTGAATTGAATCGAATAGAAAACCAATTTGAATTGAATTTGAAACGAATATAAAACCAATTTGAATTGAATCGAATAGAAAACCAATTTGAATTGAATCGAATAGAAAACCAATTTGAATTGAATCGAATAGAAAACCAATTTGAATTGAATCGAATAGAAAAACAATTTGAATCGAATTGAATAGAAAACGAATTCGAATTGAATTGAAAACGAATTCGAATTGAATTGAAAACGAATTGAAATGAATTCAAAAATGAATTCAAATTTGAACTGAATAGCAATGAATTTTAAAACGAATTTATAAGAAAAAAAATTCGATTTTGATTTGAATTAAAATGGAAGTTGAAATGGTTTTTGAAACGAATTCAAAACTATTTATAAAATTCGTTATAAATGGAAATCGATGAAATATATATTATATATATTATATATATAATATAATGGCCTGAATAGAACGCGCCGCGCCGCAGCAGTTCGTGAATTTCGACCATTTATTTCAAACGGACATTACGGGAGATCCGACCGTCGGATTCTCCTGAAACCGGAACCATTGGGTTCGTATCGAAAAGAGCTTTCTAACGAATATTAGAAATTTGAAATCTAACGGTTGGATTTGGAGTTACGTCCAAATCAAATTTGAAAGAGGTCGCTGTAAGTGCAGTTCGATGGCCGTTGATGGAAATCGACTGTACGTGCCTTAATAAAATTATTAAAAATAGTAATAATTAGTGTAAAATCATAAGAAATGATTTGGGAAAAATTGGGATGAAAAACTCCATATTTGAAAAGATAAAAATAGATTTTTATCGAAATGAACTAGTTTTGAACTGAAATTAAAACCCATTTATTTTTAAATAAATAAATTGGATTTGAAATGGGTTTAAATAGAATTGATTCATGGGTTTATCGTGAACTGTGTTTTAAATAACACTAGTTCTTTAACCCGATAATAAATAGAATGTGATTTGGGTTTATCGTGAATTGTGTTTTAAATGACACTAGTTCTTTAACCCAGTAAAAAGAGTTTTAATGAATCTTCAATTAAATTGAAATGTGGATTGATAATTTAAATTATCAACTTTAGAAAATGAGCGAGAATGGAGTATCACCCGTTTTGCTCCAAAGCGATAGTTAAATCTTTAATCAGATTTGAACGTGAAATGGGAGTTAATTTTACCGATAACACTATGGTGTTAAATATGGAGTATTACCAGTTTTGTTTCATGGGATGAATAGGTTGGGATTGGGAAATAAATTAAATAATTACTTCGGTATGGTTCGCTAATCTTTACTAGTTTGGAAAACCATAATTTGGTTTGAAATGACATCCAAAGGAAGATTAAAGGATAAATTTTAAAGGATTTATCTTGGATAAAATTAATGGGAACCTTTCCCAAAAGAAGTGAATATTTAAATAACAGAATATTTAGAATTGGAAATGAGGCGTATGTTGAGTTTGTGTAACATTTGTTTTTAATATACGCGGGTTGTTCGGAAAGGCCGGGTTTATACCCATTCTGAATAATCGATTTGACGATATATTGAAGATGAAGACGGTGGTCGAAGACCGGAAGTCTTCACATCGTTTGGACAATTACTGACGATCCTGATTGGGCTGTACACCCAAGAGGATGGAAATAGTTGGTGGTCGTCCAGACGTACTTGGAGATGGATGGATATGCGAGGAAAGTGCCTCCGGTTTATTCAGACCTAGAACGGACTTGTAAATGGATGGTGTATCTGACACTGTATTCCTTTATATTGTATTCGTTGATCTCTGCTAAATATATATCTGTTTGGCGGCGGAGAATTTATTCTCTTGCTTAACGCCCTTCTCTGAGACATACGAGCTCAGAGGTTATGTATTGGCAGAAATCAGTGGAATGATATGGATTGATAGTGTGGCATGCTGAGTTGTAGTGATCCAGACTTTTGTTAAAAAGCAAAGTTTGGTGGTTGATGATCAAAGCGCAGCTTTAATATAGCATGGCTTTGTGTATAGCGTTGATTCGCGAGCCTCACATCCCGGTATGGTGGTAAACTGATGGTTTGATTAGTATGCTTTTTAGTGGATGGGCACCTTAGTGGTGTCATGGATTCGGTCGACCGAGATGAGCTTAGTGCTCAGGGATATATAGAGTAAGCGGTGTTTTCTCTCGCTGGGACGTAAGCCGCGGTGATACTCTGGTCCCAAATGTGCGGATGTTCAGACGGTGTTTTCTCTCGCTGGGACGTAAGCCGTGGTGAATTGCACAACGCGATCGATCTTTCGAATCAGGAGCCACCATGATGGAAATCCAATTTCCAATATGTGTATTGCGGTTTTAATTGTAGAACTAGTATGGCGACATGATATATGGTACCCATGCCGTCTATGATTGATATTTATGATTGAAATTGTTTTGACACTATACACTTATTATAGTATCAAATGATTTGATTTTTAAAACATACCAAGCATGTTTAGCTATTATAAGGGAAAACCCTATCCTCCGGCTGCGTTGCATTGTGTGATGGGACCTGGGTCTTATAATAGCTTCATTTTTAGAAAAGCATTGCGTTGTTTACTTATATGCACTGGTATTCTTGGGAGGAAACCCGTTCCGTGTTATACGGCGTGGTCCCTTGATTTACCTAACTTTAAAATAAAGATTTACAACTGTTTTAGTTCTCACACCAGTCACATGACTGACCTGGAGTTTATTGTTTTAACCTAAACTCTGGGTGCCCCTATTTTCGACACGGGCAGCTAGTAGTTTTGGTTTTGCAGATTTATATTCACAGGATCCTGGTTTACAGCTGGAACGATATCCGGAAAGCTTTGTATCCGTATATCTCCTTCAGTTGTGTATCGTATTATTTTCCGCTGTCATGTATTTAAATGTAATTTAAATCTCTGATATTTCTGTGTAATATTCATTTATACTCTGTATATTCTTGTATTCTGGTGCATTGTTGTAATATACAATGATATGTTCTTCTGTATGTGTTCTGTTGTGGCTTGTTCTCGAACTATCCGCGCTTTCCTCACCGGGGAAGTTACGGGTTTTCACAGTGAAAGATGATGAATCATTTGTATTGGGTGCTGCAAAAACCAACCCTTCATAGCGGTTAAAAAATAGGGGTAATTGTTGGAAGTTAGTGTTAGATCGATTAATATGAAAGATGATTAATCGTTTGGATTGGGTGCTGCAAAAACCAACCCTTCACAAAATAATAATTGGCTTACAAAGAAATGACTAATGCAAAAAAAATGAATAAAGAAATGAATAAAGGAAAACAATAATTAAAGTAGGGGAGGTAGTTTAAGCATAGTAGGGGTAGATCGATAAAAATGAAAGATGATGAATCGTTTGGATTAGGTGCTGCAAAAACCAACCCTTCATAGTAGTTAAAATATACGGGTAATTGTTCGAAGTAAGGGCTATTTGGAGAATTAGGTGTACGATTAAAAAGAAGGGCTGTTTTGAAGTATTAAGAGAAGAAGTGGTAGTTTAAGCATAGTAGGGGTAGATCCACAAATATGAAAGATGATGAATCATTTGGATTGGGTGCTCCAAAACCAACCCTTCACTGTGGTTAAAAAAATAGTGGTAATTGTTGGAAGTAAGGGATATTTAGACAATTAGGGGTAGGATTAAAAAGAAGAGTTGTTTTGAAGTATTACGAGAAGTAGGGGTAGTTTAAACAGAGGGGTAGATCGACAAATATGAAAGATAATGAATTGTTTGGATTGGGTGCTATAAAAACCAACCCTTCACAGTAGTTAAAAAATAGGTGTAATTGTTGGAAGTTAGGGATATTTAGAGAATTAGGGGTAGGATTAAAAAGAAGGGATGTTTTGACTACTATTTTGCACCAAATTACGGCTATTTTTTAACTACCCCCTATAGAATGATAATTGGTAATTGGTTTACAAAGAAATCCAAATGATAAATCATCTTTCATTTTTGTAAATACCATTTGGGGTATTTGGGCGAATTAAAGTACACCGATTCACTAAATACTCCTTATTCAAACAATTATCCCTATTTTTACTTACAATCACAATAACACCTAATCCAAATGATTCATTTTGAAGTGTGAATAAAAGGGTTGGTTTTGATCCCTTTCAAATGTGAAGGGTTGATTTTTGCAGCACCCAGTCCAAACGAGCCATCTTTTTTCATATTTGTCGATCTACCCCTACTATGCTTAAACTACCCCTACTATTAATACTTCAAAACAGCCTTCTTTTTAATCCTTCCCCTAATTATCTAAATAGCCCTTACTTCCAACAATTACCCCTATTTTTTGACTACTGTGAAGGGTTGGTTTTTGCATCACCCAATCGGAACGATTCATCATCTTTCATATTTGTCGATCTACCCCTACTTTGCTTAAACTACCCCTACTTTTCTTAATACTTCAAAACAGCCCTTCTTTTTAATCCTCCTCCTAATTCTATAAATATCCCTT
Organism: Allium sativum; assembly: GCA_030737875.1. NCBI lineage: Eukaryota > Viridiplantae > Streptophyta > Magnoliopsida > Asparagales > Amaryllidaceae > Allium > Allium sativum. Next base: position 1,018,942,225 of record CM060913.1, read on the forward strand.
ACTTCCAACAGTTACCCCTATTTTTTAACTACTGTGAAGGGTTGGTTTTTGCAGCACCCAATCCAAATGATTCATCATCTATCATATTTGTCGATCTACCCCTACTATGCTTAAACAACCACTACTTCTCTTAATACTTCAAAACAGCCCTTCTTTTTTATCCAACCCCTAATTTTCCAAATAGACCTTACTTCCAACAGTTACCCCTATTTTTTAACTACTGTGAAGGGTTGGTTTTTGCAACACCTAATCCAAATGATTCATAATCTTTCATATTTGTCGAACTACCCCTACTATGCTTAAACTACCACTACTTCTCTTAATACTTCAAAACTATTTTTAATCGTACCCCTAATTACCTAAGTAGCCCCTACTTCCAACAATTACCCCTATTTTTCAACTATTGTGAAGGGTTGGTTTTTGCAGCACCCAATCCAAACGATTCATCATCTTTGTTAAAAATAGCACTCAATCCAAATGATTAATCATCTTTCATATTTGTTGATCTACCCCTACTATGCTTAAACTACCCCCTACTTTTATTATTGTTTTCCTTTATTCATTTCTTTATTCATTTATTTTGCATTGTTCGTTTCTTTCTTTGTAAGCCCATTTTCATTCAACTACTGCGAAAGGTTGGTTTTAGCAGCGCCCAATCCCAACGGTTACCAATATTTGTTAGGGGTAGATAGGGGTAATTGTTGGTAAGTACCAATAACCTATAGTGAGCGTTTCAATAAATGGTTGTGGTTTTATTATTCATCATCTTTAATATTTGTCGATATACCCCTACTTTCATATTCTTATCTAAGTAGGATTCATCACCTTTCATAGGATTATTAAGCATAGTAGGGGTAGAAGGGTTGGTTTTTGTAGCACCCAATCCAAATGATTCATCACCTTTCATATTGGTTGATCTACCCCTACTATGCTTAAACTACCCCGCTACTTTTATTATTATTTTCCTTTATTCATTTCTTTATTCATTTTTTTGCATTATTCATTTCTTTGTAAACCAATTATCATTCAACTTCTATGAAGGGTTGGTTTATGCATCACCCAGTCCAAACGATTCAACATTTTTCATATTTGTCGATCTACCCCTACTATGCCTAAACTTCCCCTACTTCCCTTAATACTTTAAAACAGCCCTTCTTCTTAATCCCACCCCTAATTCTCTAAATAGCCCTTAATTCCAACGATTACCCCTATTTTTTAACTACCCCTACATTTATAATAAAGAAATGAATAAAGGAAAACAATAACAAAATAAGGGGTAGTTAAAAAATAGGGGTAATTATTGGAAGTGAGGGCAATTTAGAGAATTTGGGGTAGGATTACAAAAAAGGAATGTTTTGAAGTATTAAGAGAAGTAGTGGTAGTTTAAGCATAATAGGGGTAGTTTAAGCACAGTAGGGGTAGATAAAAAAATATGAAATATGATGAATCATTTGTATTGGGCGCTGCAAAAACCAACCCTTCACAGTAGTTAAAAAATATGGGTAATTGTTGGAATTAAGGTCTATTTAGAGAATTAGGGTCAGGATTAAAAAGAAAGGCTGTTTTGTAGTATTAAGAGAAGTAGGGTTAGTTTAATCAAAGTAGGGGTAGATCGACAAATATGAAAGATGATGAATCATTTGGATTGGGTCCTGGAAAAACCAACCCTTCACAGTAGTTAAAAAATAGGGGTGGTGTTGGAAGTAAGGGCTATTTAGGGAATTAGGGGTAGGATTAAAAATTGTTTTGAAGTATTAAGAAAAGTAGTGGTAGTTTAAGCATAGTAGGGGTAGTTCGAAAAAAATGAAAGATTATGAATCATTTGGATTAGGTGCTGCAAAAACCAACCCTTCACAATAGTTAAAAAATAGGGGTAATTGTTGGAAGTAAGGGCTATTTGGAAAATTAGGGGTAGGATTAAAAAGAAGGGCTGTTTTGAAGTATTAAGAAAAGTAGTGGATATTTAAGCATAGCAGGGGTAGATCGACAAATATGAAGGATGATGAATCATTTGGATTGGGTGCTGCAAAAACCAACCCTTCATAGAAGTTAAAAAATAGGGGTAATTGTTGGAAGGGATATTTACAGAATTAGGAGGAGGATTGAAAAGAAGGGATGTTTTGAAGTATTAAGAAAAGTAGGGGTTGATCGACAAATATGAAAGATGATGAATCGTTCCGATTGGGTGATGCAAAAACCAACCCTTCACAGTAGTCAAAAAATTGTGGTAATTATTGGAAGTAAGGGCTATTTAGAGAATTAGGGGTAGGATTAAAAAGAAGGGCTATTTTGAAGTATTAATAGAAGTAGGGGTAGTTTAAGCATAGTAGGGGTAGATCAACAAATATGAAAGAAGATGACTCGTTTGGATTGGGTGCTGCGAAAACCAACCCTTCACAATTGAAAGGGATCAAAACCAACCCTTTTATTCACACTTCAAAATGAATCATTTGCATTAGGTATTGTTGTGATTGTAAGTAAAAATAGGGATAATTGTTTGAATAAGGAGTATTTAGAGAATCGGGGTACTTTTATTCACCCAAATACCCCAAATGGTATTTAAAAAAATGAAAGATGATTAATCATTTGGATTTCTTTGTAAACCAACTACTAATTATCATTATGTAGGGGGTAGTTAAAAAATAGCCGTAGTTTGATGCAAAATAGTAGTCAAAACATCCCCTCTTTTTAATCCTACCCCTAATTCTCTAAATATCCCTTACTTCCAACAATTACACCTATTTTTAAATATTGTGAAGCGCGGGTTTTTATAGCACCCAATCCAAACGATTCATCATCTTTTATATTTGTCGATCTACCCCTACTATGCTTAAACCACCCCTACTTCTCGTAATACTTCAAAACAACCCTTCTTTTTAATCCTACCCCTAATTCTCTAAATAGCCCTTACTTCCAACAATTACCCCTATTTTTTAACTGCCCCCTGCTTTTATTATTGTTTTCCTTTATTCATTTCTTTATTATAAAAGTAGTGGGCAGTTAAAAAATTGTGGAAATTATTAGAAGTAAGGGCTATTTAGAGTGATAATTGGTTTGAGCATAGTAAGGGTAATAATCCTTACTTTCAACAATAATAGGGTTAATTAACCCTTACTTTTGTTTTACTATTGTAATGGTTACCAGTACTTGGCTCTATTTCTCTTCACTATGATTATAAATCATTGGGATTGGGTGCTGCGAAAACCAACCCATCACAATTGGTTTATTGATTGTTTCGATCAACTATTTGGATTAAAATACCCCTATTTTTTAACTACTATGAAGAGTTGGTAGTTTAATACCCTATCCATGCGATTCATCATCTTTAATATTTGGAAGTAAGGGCTATTTAGAAAATTAGGGGTAGGGTTAAAAAACAAGGGCTTATTTGAAGTATTAATTGAAGTAGGGGTAGTTTAAGCATTGTAGGGGTAAATCGACAAATATGAAAGGTGATGAATCATTTGGATTGGGTGTTGCAAAAACCAACCCTTCACAGTAGTTAAAAAATAGGGGTAATTGTTGGAAGTAAGGGCTATTTAGAGAATTAGGGGTAGGATTAAAAAGAAGGCTGTTTTGCAGTATTAAGAGAAGTATGTGTAGTTTAAGCATAGTTGGGGTAGATCAAAAAACAAGAAGGATGATGAATCATTTGGATTGGGTGCTGCATAAACCAATCCTTCACAGTAATTAAAAAATAAGCGTAATTGTTGGAAGTATGGGCTATTTAGAAAATTAGGAGTAAGATTAAAAAATAAGGGCTAATTTAAAGTATTAAGAGAAGTATGGGTAGTTTAAGCATAGTAGGGGTAGATCCACAAATAAAAAAGATGATGAATCATTTGGATTGGGTGCTGGCAAAACCAACCCTTCGCAGCAGTTAAAAAATAGGGGTAATTGTTCGAAGCAAGGGCTATTTGGAGAATTAAGGATAGGATTAAAAAGAACGGTTGTTTTGAAGTATTAAGAGAATTAGGGGTAGTTTAAGCATAGTAAGGGTAGATCCACAAATATGAAAGATGATGAATCGTTTGAATCGGATGCTGCAAAAACCAACCCTTCACGGTAGTTAAATAATAGGGGTAATTTTTTGAAGTAAGGGCTTTTTGGATAGTTAGGGGTAGGGTTAAAAGAAGGGCTGTTTTGAAGTATTAAGAGAAGTAGGGGTAGTTTAAGCATAGTAGGGGTAGGTCGACAAATATTAAAGATGATGAATCGTTTGGATTGGGTGTTGCAAAAACAAATCCTTCACAGTAGTTAAAAAATAGGGTTAATTGTTGGAAGTAAGGGCTATTTACAGAATTAGGGGCAGGATTAAAAAGAAGGGTTGTTTTGTAGTACTAAGAGAAGTAGGGGTAGTTTAAGCATCGTAGGGGTATTATTACAAATACGAAAGATGATGAATCATTTAGATTGGTTGCTGCAAAAACCAACCCTTCACAATAGTTAAAAAATTGGGGTAATTGTTGGAAGTAAGGGCTACTCAAGGAATTAGGTGTAGGATTAAAAAGAAGAGTTGTTTTGAAGTATTAAGAGAAGTAGGGGTAGTTTAAGCATAGTAGGGGTAGATCGATAAATATGAAGGATGATGAATCATTTGGATAGGGCGCTACAAAAACTAACCCTTCACAGTAGTTAAAAAATAGGGGTAAGTGTTGGAAGTAAGGGCTATTTAGAGAATTAGGGGTAGGATTCGAAAGAAGGACCATTTTGAAGTATTAATAGAAGTAGGGGTAGTTTAAGCGTAGTAGGGGTAGACCCACCAACCGTTCACAGAAGTAGAATGATAATTAGTTTACAAACAAAAAAGTGAAAAATAATAGGGATAATTGGTGGTAATAATAGCACTTAATTAGAGAAGTAGGATTAAGCATAGGATTAATAATTGGTTTTAGCATATGATTTATCATCTTTCTAATAGTATTTATTATTTTGAAGTTAAAAAATAGGGGTAATTGTTGGAAGTAAAAAGATTTTGGGAAAACATTAGAGAAATCGTTTGGATTTAGTTACCCCTACTTTTTAATCCTACTTCCAACAATTACCCTTACTTATTACATAAAAAATTACCCCTACTATGCTTAAACTACCCCAAATTCATTGTCCTTCATATTTGTCGATCTACCCCTAATTATGTAAATAGCCCTTACTTCCAACAATTACCCCCATTTCTAACAACCCAACCCAATTATTATTATTATAAGTAAGAAGTATTTGCCACACCCAATCCAAACATACCTTAAAAGTTACCCTAATCAAATAGCCCAATCAGAAGGGTTATGGGCTCAACCTTTCACAGTTGGGGGAATTAAGGGTATTTATTTGGTAGTTTAACTAATTCTTTAACTACTGTAAGGGGCTGATTTCCCTCTTAAAAAAGTAAGTATTAAAAAACCCTACTTCAAATCTACCCCTAATTTATTATTGTTTCTCTTAATCCTTACTTCTCTTAATTCATCAACCTTCATGTTCTCTTAATAGCCTTTACTTCCAACAATTACCCTATTTTTTAATTACTGTGAAGGGTTGGTTTTTGCAGCACCCAATCCAAATGATTCATCATCTTTCATACTTGTCGATCTACCCCTACTTTGCTTAAACAACCCCTACATCTCTTAATACTTCAAAATAGCCCTTCTATTTAATCCTACCCCTTATTCTCTGAATAGTCCTTACTTCCAAAAATTACCCCTATTTTTTAACTACTCTCAAGGGTTGGTTTTTGCAGCACCCAATCCAAACGATTCATCATCCTTCATATTTGTCGATCTTCCCCTACTATGCCTAAACTACCCATACTTCTCTTAATACTTCAAAAGAACCCTTCTTTTTAATCCTACCCCTAATTCTCTAAATAGCCCTTACTTCTAACAATTACCCCTATTTTTTAACTAATGTGAAGGGTTGGTTTTTCTAGCACCAAATCCAAATGATTCATCATCTTTCATATTTGTCGAAACGATCTACCCCTACTATGCATAAACTACCCCTGCTTCTCTTAATACTTCAAAACAACCCTTCTATTTAATCCTACCCCTAATTATCTAAATAACCCTTACTTTCAACAATAACCTCTATTTTATAATACAAAATAATAATCAGAAGATGATGAATCATTTCATATGATAATTGGTTTACAAAATTAGGTGTATTTTAAGCATAGTAGGGATAGATCGTCTTCCAACAGTTACTTCTCTTAATACTAAATTAGGGGTATTTAGATCTACCCAAAGGGAAATAATTTTACTGGTATCCAACCAAAATAGGGGGTTGTTTTCATAAGGGCTATAACAGTCCCTTAGGGTGCACCCAGTCCACAAATATAAAAGATGATGAACCCCTACTATGCAGCGCCCAATCCCAATGATTCACCATCTTCCATATTTGTCGATCTACAACTACTATGCTTTAACTACCCCTACTTATCTTAATACTTTAAATTAGCCCTTATGTTTTAATCCTACCGCTAATGCTCTAAATAGCCCTTACTTCTAACAATTACCCCTATTTTTTAACTACTGTGAAGGATTAGTTTTTGCAGCGTCCGTCCCCAATGATTCACCATCTTTCATATTTGTCGTTCTACCCCTACTGTGCTTAAACTACCTCCCTTACTTTTATTATTGTTTCCCTTTATTCATTTACTTATTCATTTATTTTTCATTATTCATTTCTTTCATTTGGATAGGTTGCTGCAAAAACCAATCCTTCATAGGCCCAACGATGCTTAAACTACCCCTACTTCTTTAAATACTTCAAAACAACCCTTCTTTTTAATCCTACACCTAATTCTCTAAATAGACCTTACTTCCAACATTTACCCCTATTTTTTAACATTCTATGAATGGTTGGTTTTTGTAGCACCCAATCCAAATTATTCATCATCTTTCATTTTAGAAGTAGGGGTAGTTCAATACTTCAAAACGATTTGGATTGGGTGTAGCAAAAACCAACCCTTCATAGAACGTTAAAAAATAGGAGTAATTGTGAAAAGTAAGGGCTATTTAGATAATTAGGGGTAGGATTAAAAAGAAGGGTTGTTTTGAAGTATTTGGAGAAGTAGCGGTAGTTTAAGAGTAGGGTTGGTTTTTGCAGCAGCCAATTTTTTAACTATTTTGAAGGACTGTTTGTTGATCTACCCCTACTTCTAAAATGAAAGATGATGTTTCATTTGGATTGAGTGCTCGAAAAACCAACCCTTCACAGTAGTTAGAAAATATGGGTACTTGTTTGAAGTAAGGAGTATTTAGACAATTAGGGGTAGGATTAAAAAGAAGGCCTGTTTTGAAGTATTAAAAGAAGTAGGGGTAGTTTAAGCATAGTAGGGCAGATCGACAAATATGAAAGGATGATGAATCATTTGGATTGGGTGCTGGAAAAACCAATCCTTCACAATAGTTAAAAAATAGGGGTATTTGTTGGAAGTATAGGCAAACTAGAGAATTAGGGGTAGGAATAAAAAGAAGGGGTATTTTGAAGTATTAATAGAAGTAGTGGTAGTTTAAACATAGAAAGGGTAGATCGAAAAATATGAAAGATGATGAATCATTTGGATTGGGTGATGCAAAAACCAACCCTTCACAGTAGTTAAAAAAAGGGTAATTGTTGGAAGTAATGCCTCTTTGAGAATTAGGGGTAGGATTAAAAAGAAGGGTTGTTTTGAAGTATTAAGAGAATTAGGGGTAGTTTAGGCATAGTAGGGGTAGATCGACAAATATGAAGGATGATGAATCGTTTGGATTGGGTGCTGCAAAAATAAACCTTCACAGAACCAACCGTTCACAATAGTTAAAAAATAGGGGTAATTGTTTGAAGTAAGGAGTATTTAGAGAATTAGGGGTAGGATTAAAAAATAAGGGCTGATTTGAAGTATTAAGAGAAGTAGGAGTAATTTAATCATAGCAGGGGTAATTTAAGCATAGTAGGAGGTAGATTGACAAATATGAAATATGATGAATCGTTTGAATTGGGTATCTACTAATTCTTCACAGTAGATCTACCCCTGCTATGCTTAATCCACCCCTACTTCTCTTAATCCTAACCCTACTATCAAATTGTTTTACACTAATGGTAAATAGCCCTTCACAGTAGTTAAAAAATAGGGGTAAATGTTGGAAGTAAGAGGTAATTAGAGAATTAGGGGTAGGATAAAAAAGAAGGGTTGTTTTGAAGTATTAAAAAAAGTAGGGTAGTTTATGCAAAGTAAGGGTAGATAGAGAAATATGAAAGATGATGAATCATTTGGATTGGGCGCTGCACCCACTCCAAATGATTGGATTAAAAAGAAGGGCTGTTTCGAAGTATTAAGAGAAGTAGGGGTAGGTTATGCAGAGTAGGGGTAGATCCACAAATATGAAAGATGATGAACCATTTGGATTGTGTGCTGCGAAAACCAACCCTTCACAGTAGTTAAAAAATAAGGGTAAATGTTGGAAGTAACGACTATTAGAGAATTATGGGTAGGAATAAAAAGAAGGGCTATTTTGAAGTACTAAGAGAAGTAGGGGTAGTTTAAGCATAGTAGGGGTTGATCTACTTCCAACAATTGCCCCCATTTTTTATATTTAATGAAGTAGTATTAAGAGAAGTTGGGGTAGTTAAACATAGTAGTGGTAGATCGACAAATATGAACGATGATGAATCTTTTGGATTGGGTGTTGGAATAACCAACCCTTTACAGTAGTTAAAAAATAGGGGTAATTGTTGGAAATAAGGGTTATTTAGAGAATTAGGGGCATACATAAAAAGAAGGGATGTTTAGAAGTTTTAAGAGAAGTATGGGAAGTTTAGGCATAATAGGGGTAGATCGACAAATATGAAGGATGACGAATCGTTTGGATTGGGTGCTGCAAAAACCAACCCTTCACAGTAGTTAAAAAATAGGGGTAATTGTTGGAAGTAAGGACTATTTACAGAATTAAGGGTAGAATTCAAAAGATGGGCTCTTTTGAAGTACTAAGAGAAGTAGGGGTAGTTTAGGCATAATAGGGGTAGATCGACAAGTATGAAAGATGACAAACCATTGGGATCGGGTGCTGCAAAAACCAATCCTTCACAGTAGTTAAAAAATAGGGGTAATTATTGGTACTAAGGGCTATTTGGAGAATTAGGGGTAGGATTAAAAAAGAAGGGTTGTTTTGAAGTACTAAGAGTAGTAGGGGTAGTTTAAGCATAGTTGTGGTAGATCGACAAATATGAAAGATGATGAATCAGTTGGATTGGGTGCTGCAAAAACCAGCACTTCACAATAGTTAAAAAATAGAAGTAATTTTTGGAAGTAAGGGCTATTTAGAGAATTAGGGGTAGGAATAAAAAGAAGGGCTATTTTGAAGTACTAAGAGAAGTAGGGGTAGTTTAAGCATAGTAGGGGTTGATCTACTTCCAACAATTACCCCCATTTTTCATATTTAATGAAGTAGTATTAAGAGAACTAGGGGTAGTTCAAGCATAGTAGGGGTAGATCGACAAATATGAAGGATTATGAATCTTTTGGATTGGATGCTGGAATAACCAACCCTTTACAGTAGTTAAAAAATAGGGGTAATTGTTGAAAATATAGGCTATTTAGAGAATTAGGGGCAGAATTAAAAAGAAGGGTTGTTTTGAAGTATTAAGAGAAGTATGGGTAGTTTAGGCATAGTAGGGGAAGATCGAATAATATGAAGGATGATGAATCATTTGGATTGGGTGCTGCAAAAACCAACCCTTTAGAGTAGTTAAAAAATAGGGGTAATTTTTGGAAGTAAGGACTATTTAGAGAATAAGGGGTAGGATTAAAAAATAAGGGCTGATTTGAAGTATTAAGAGAAGTAGGGGTAGTTTAGGCATAGTAGGGGTAGATCGACAAATATGAAAGATTGATGAATCATTTGGATTGGGTGCTGCAAATACCAACCCTTGTTAGTTGTTAAAAAATAGAAGTAATTGTTGGAAGTAAGGGATATTTAGAGAATTAGGGTTACGATTAAAAGGAAGGGATGTTTTGAAGTATTAAGAGAAGTAGGTGTAGTTTAGGCATAGTTGGGTTAGATCGACAAATATGAAAGATGATGAATCATTTGGATTGGGTGATGCAAAAACCAACCCTTCACAAAAGTTAAAAAATAGGGGTAATTGTTGGAAGTAAGGGATATTTAGAGAATTATGGGTAGAATTAAAAAGAAGGGCTGTTTTGTTGTATTAAGAGAATTAGGGGTAGTTTAGGCATAGTAGGGGTAGATCGACAAATATGAAATATGCTGAATCGTTTGGATTGGGTGCTGCAAAAACCAACCCTTCACAGAATGATAATTAGTTTACAAAGAAATGAATAATGCAAAAATGTATAAAGGAAAACAATTAAAAAAAAAGTGGAGGTAGTTTAAGCATAATAGGGGTGGATCGACAAACAAGAAAGAAGATTAATCATTTGGATTAGGTGTTGCAAAAACCAACCCTTCACAGTAGTTAAAAAATAGGGGTAACTGTTGGAAGTAAGGGATATTTAGAGAATTAGGGGTAGGATTAAAAAGAAGGGTTGTTTTGAAGTATTAAGAGAAGTATGGGTAGTTTAGGCATAGTAGGGGAAGATCGACAAATATGAAGGATGATGAATCGTCTGGATTGGGTGCTGCAAAAACCAACCCTTTAGAGTAGTTAAAAAATAGGGGTAATTTTTGGAAGTAAGGACTATTTAGAGAATAAGGGGTAGGATTAAAAAATAAGGGCTGATTTGAAGTATTAAGAGAAGTAGGGGTAGTTTAGGCATAGTAGGGGTAGATCGACAAATATGAAAGATTGATGAATCATTTGGATTAGGTGTTGCAAATACCAACCCTTTATAGTTGTTAAAAAATAGAAGTAATTGTTGGAAGTAAGGGATATTTAGAGAATTAGGGTTACGATTAAAAGGAAGGGATGTTTTGAAGTATTAAGAGAAGTAGGTGTAGTTTAGGCATAGTTGGGTTAGATCGACAAATATGAAAGATGATGAATCGTTTGGATTGGGTGATGCAAAAACCAACCCTTCACAAAAGTTAAAAAATAGGGGTAATTGTTTGAAGTAAGGGATATTTAGAGAATTATGGGTAGAATTAAAAAGAAGGGTTGTTTTGTTGTATTAAGAGAATTAGGGGTAGTTTAGGCATAGTAGGGGTAGATCGACAAATATGAAATATGCTGAATCGTTTGGATTGGGTGCTGCAAAAACCAACCCTTCGCAGAATGATAATAAGTTTACAAAGAAATGAATAATGCAAAAATGTATAAAGGAAAACAATTAAAAAAATAGTGGAGGTAGTTTAAGCATAATAGGGGTAGATCGACAAGCAAGAAAGAAGATTAATCATTTGGATTAGGTGTTGCAAAAACCAACCCTTCACAGTAGTTAAAAAATAGGGGTAACTATTGGAAGTAAGGGCTATTTAGAGAATTAGGGGTAGGATTAAAAAGAAGGGTTGTTTTGAAGTATTAAGAGAAGTATGGGTAGTTTAGGCATAGTAGGGGAAGATCGACAAATATGAAGGATGATGAATCGTTTGGATTGGGTGCTGCAAAAACCAACCCTTTAGAGTAGTTAAAAAATAGGGGTAATTTTTGGAAGTAAGGACTATTTAGAGAATAAGGGGTAGGATTAAAAAATAAGGGCTGATTTGAAGTATTAAGAGAAGTAGGGGTAGTTTAGGCATAGTAGGGGTAGATCGACAAATATGAAAGATTGATGAATCATTTGGATTGGGTGCTGCAAATACCAACCCTTGATAGTTGTTAAAAAATAGAAGTAATTGTTGGAAGTAAGGGATATTTAGAGAATTAGGGTTACGATTAAAAGGAAGGGATGTTTTGAAGTATTAAGAGAAGTAGGTGTAGTTTAGGCATAGTTGGGTTAGATCGACAAATATGAAAGATGATGAATCGTTTGGATTGGGTGATGCAAAAACCAACCCTTCACAAAAGTTAAAAAATAGGGGTAATTGTTGGAAGTAAGGGATATTTAGAGAATTATGGGTAGAATTAAAAAGAAGGGCTGTTTTGTTGTATTAAGAGAATTAGGGGTAGTTTAGGCATAGTAGGGGTAGATCGACAAATATGAATATGCTGAATCGTTTGGATTGGGTGCTGCCAAAACCAACCCTTCACAGAATGATAATTAGTTTACAAAGAAATGAATAATGCAAAAATGTATAAAGGAAAACAATTAAAAAAATAGTGGAGGTAGTTTAAGCATAATAGGGGTAGATCGACAAACAAGAAAGAAGATTAATCATTTGGATTAGGTGTTGCAAAAACCAACCCTTCACAGCAGTTAAAAAATAGGGGTAACTGTTGGAAGTAAGGGCTATTTAGAGAATTAGGGGTAGGATTAAAAAGAAGGGTTGTTTTGAAGTATTAAGAGAAGTAGGGGTAGTTTAAGCATAGTTGGGATAGATCGACAAATATGAAAGATGATGAATCGTTTGGATTGGGTGATGGAAAATCCAACGCTTCACAGAAGTAGAATGATGATTGGTTTACAAAGTAATGAATAATGCAAAAAAATTTGAATAAAGAAATGAATAAAGGAAAATAATAACAAAAGTAGGGGGTAGTATAAGCATAGTATTAGTAGATCGACCAATATGAAAGATGATGAATCATTTGGATTGGGTGCTACAAAAACCAACCCTTCACAGTAGTTAAAAAATAGGGGTAATTTGTAGCGAACGGAAAAATTCAACGCTCGAATTTTGACACGAACACAATCTGTTTCCCAACTCAAGTACCGAATCTCCAGAAAGCTAGAAGAAAGAAGTTAGAGGATGAGGAAGATAAGATAGAACTATCAGAATAGGAGAATAAGAAGACAATACCGAATCGGAATCTCACATTGCAGCGGAACAAAATATAACATAGAAATAATCTTTATAAAGTATTTGAATAAATATACTTACGTGCAACAGAGTACAACAGGCACATTTGGACAACTATAATCTCCTGTCCTTATATAATACACAGCGGAATAAATATTTATACATCTGGACTCCTCCAGCTCGTCTTTGAACTTCACAACTTCCGATAACATGAACCTGTAACTCGGGCCGACCCGAGACATTACAAACGACACGGATCAGTCTGGAGAACCAGCGTGAGAAAAACTCACTAAGTTTAAAACATATCCATATTGCTTAACTTTGAAACCCTTTTAAAGGAAAGGTAATAGTAAGACCAATCCACACATAAACACGGACGGTTTTCACCTTACTATAACCAAAACGTTTTTGAAATTAATACTACTATGATATTATCATAGTGATGTAAATCAAGTAAATAACCAATTAGTAGAATGCTTGCATCTCACGCTCTACATATATAGTATATAATCAAAAACCGCGGGCTCTTATTGGGGATTGGATTCCAACTAGATAAGGTATGGGATCACCTTTGGATCAGTGTACTCTAGAGGGTATACACTGGGGTTCAACAAGAACGTCTTGCAACCCGACCACATATGACAGACCACTCATTTAACTTGAGTGTATCGAATATATTGTCACTAATGGTCGATACTAACGTGACCATTCCCGGGAGATACATAATTAAAAAGAAGAACAAAATGAATTTTCTCTAGATTGGTGACAATACACCTTGCTTGGGTATGACCCACCTAGCCATGCTGCCTGCCCGATTTCTGTCTTTTCCCGATTGTTGAGGCTTGAGGCTACGTTTATCTTTAGAACATCCGACCGCCATTTACTTTTGCATCTCGTCCAAACAATTCATCCAGGAACAGGATGAACCAAAGGCACCCTCCTACCGCATCCTTATATAGGAATCACCCCCAGGATCAGTAACGAGTAGTCCTTGCAATCCACAGATTCCAATCACCACAGAATCACAAGTCGAAATATCTTCGGGAGCGACCCTTAGAAATTCAATGAGTATATCTTCCACTCATGAAGATCAACGGTCTTCGATGCTCCATCTTCAATCAACACCTTTCATGACTTCGTATTCATTGGTCGGAATGATTTTCGAATATAAATTTGATCCTAGTCTTTCCGTACCAACGATCGTATTGGCCAGATTTGATAGTCAGTTATTTGACTATCAAATAAATAAATAAATAAACCATCCATAGAAAAATGAAGTGGCTCCATTGATTCAGTATACAGCGTCACTTGGCCTCTTTATTTAACCAGTTGTAATTTAAATTTCTAAATTTACCAATATTTGTAATACCGCCCTTTCTCTTCTTATTCCCAACTCAATCTATTCAACTTATAATTCTCGAATTATAGTTTATAATCTTCTTTACGAAAATACAATTTTTAATCCCATCAACTACCTTCGTTTCTAAACTAATATCATTCTTGGATAATCACGAAGTCGTTACAAGTTGGGGTATTTTATTTACCTCTCAAACCTTGAGATGACACCATTCTTATCTTCAGAATAGATAAAAATTTATTAACGAATCCATTTAAATATAAATCCGCTTACCATTTCAATTTAAACTACACATAAGGTTTTACTTTATAATTTTCAACTAAGGCACTTGATTCCAGGATTTATCACTTTGATTATTATTAAACAATAATCAATTCAAATCATTTTAAAAACCAATTATAATAGTTAATCTCCCTTTTTAAGGTTATAATAATTAAAAATTCAATAATTATTCAATGATTAATTGTAGATAACAGTTGACTTGGTCAACTCAAATAAGGTTAATTCGTTAACCATTTCCACTTAGTTATTTAATTTAATAAATAGAATTATTTTAAATAATTGTATTTGATTTAATTAATGATCTAATTAAATTAAATAATCACAATTAATTGATTTATTTGAAACAATTAATTTAATCCTCAACCATTTAGTTAATTTCCACTTATTTGTTTATACAGCTCACCGACATAAGAATTTACTTATATACTCGGTTTATAAATATAATTATTCATTCCCTTTAATAAACTTCATTTAAAAATAATCTATATAAATAGATTTCAATATCCGTCTTTAGTTATAAAACAATTTTATAACTTCCTTTATATTGATTACCTGACGGAAAATCAATCTGTATAAATGATTTATTTTTTAGGCCATCTGCCGATAATTACCCAACCAATATCACCCATCCGTTCATACCATACAAATGTTGAATTTCAACTCAATAATATATTTACCATGGTAATAGAGATGAATAATTTAACTAATAACAGTCTACGATAATTTATAATGTCCATTCAAGCATCAATTATTTATCTCATACGTTAATATTATTATAAACATAACCAACAAGGTAGGTTCCTCGTTTGGAATTTAATCGTTAAAAATAACGATTTAATTTGATTAAATAAAACAAACATTTAATTTAATCATAGAATATTAAAAATATTCAGCACATATGCAAACAGTCACCTAATTATCAACCATTAGCAAACATTTGCACACAAATTAAAAACCCAGCTTATAAAATATAAACGGGATAAACTGAGTGAGTTGAATTCACCTTGATTAAATTATGCGATTTAAACGAGTCGGTTTGACGATATTGGCAGCTTCCATTCACTAATACAATCAGCTCTATCCCATGGCGTCCCTCAACACGGTTGCAACGTCTTCTGTTCTTGTTGAGTTCTGTGTATGTGCGGGAATATAATATAAGTTATATCTTTTATTTGGTAAACCCTTAATAATTAACTAATTATTAATTATTTTCCCAAACCAAATTACGTTTTATTTTATCATTTGTCTTTACCGCAAAGTAATGCCTACCGTACCTTCTCGTATCCAGTTCAGGTAGCAACTCTCCTTCCAAACCAGAGACTTCACCAACCCGTGCCAGTATGGGAGCATCTACACCCACCTCCTTGTTTACATTATCATCTTTTAGCTGCTCACCGTACTCTCGTACCCTTCACACCCCATATATATGAAACTCCACACAACTGCTCCACTTCTCACCTAAGTCGAACCACCAACAGGCACCAACTACTCCATCCTAAACAAATGCTTCCTTGTTCACACGGAAACTCTCCCTATTTCTTGTAACGAGACGGATTTTGCCCGACCCAAATCGACCGCTAAATCGACTAAGACCGTTCAAAACCAAATACGCTGACTCTGGGAATACAACACATCAGAACATATAACAGAAGACTTTTATAGACATTATAAAAATGTTACATCAGAGTATAGAATATCAGAGTACAATCGATAAATAATAATACAACGTAAGATAAATTACAATAATTTAATGCAAAGCAGCGGAAACAAAATCTAACACAGCGGAAGGCTATTAATGTTATGGACACAGCTTCAAGCTTCGATCCAGAATCCCACTAAATATATCAGCAAAATAAGCTACTCGATTGCCAGTGTGGAAAATATGGGCACCTGAGTTTGCCAGTGAAACAAACTACAGGTCAGTCATGAGACTGGTATGAGAAATCTACCTAACTTATCTAATTAATATGGCTAATCACAGGACCACGCCGCTAACGCGGAACGGGTTTACTCCATTGGATTGCCAGTGCATAAATAAGGTAAATCATTAAACAACGCAATGCTTTTTAGAAAAATGAAACCATTATAAGACCCAAGTCCCATCACACAATGCAACGCAAACTGGAGGATAGGTTTTTACCTTATAATGATCAAAAGATGATAGATACGTATAAAACGATATTTAATATTATTATTAGTGTGCATATGTTTCAAAAACAATTTCAATCATAATGTATCAATCATAGACGGCATAGCTACCATATACTATGTCGCCATACAAGTTTTACAATCAAAACCGCATGGGGTCGTATTGGAAATTGGGTTTCCATCATGAGTCGAGGCTAGGGATCGTCCTATCCGATTCAAAACACTCTAGTAAATGCCTCAGGATTCCCCGCAATGAACCCTTGGATCTTCAGGGCCAGTCCACACATAACGCTAATGGATTAATTATGCCTGAACACACGCATCCTGGTTCCTTTGAACCACTAATACGACCACTTCCGGCCTATAAACCCGAGGCGCCTCAATCCATCAACCACATAAGTAAAAATGTCAGTGCTGGTAAGTCGCTGACACCACTTTTAGCTAGAAAGAAACGTGTGCACTCCCTACAGTCCTTATCCCGTTTCTGACTCATACCGGTGTGTGAGGCTCATGAAGTCATGCTATACACAAAGCTATGCTATTTAAATCTGTGCTTTGATCATCAACCACAAGGATCTTATTTTCAACAGTAAGCCTTGATCCATGCAACTCAGCATGCCACATTGTCAATCCATATTATACCCTTTGATTTCTGCCAATATGTAACCTCTAAGCTCGTACGTATCAAAGAAGGGCGTTAAGCAAGAGAATAAATTCTCCGCCACCAAATAGATATATATTTAGCCGAGATCAACAAATATAGTATAAAGGAATACAATGTCAAACATACAATCCATTTACAAGTCCATTCTGGGTCTGAACGAAACCGGAGACACCTTATTTCTCGTCCCATATGTCCAATACAGGAGAGAGGCTCTCGCGTATCTGGACAATCAACAAGTACGACCGGACAACTACCACTTTTAACCCTTTCCTGGGAGCAAGTCAGTTCAGGGCATTAGTAGTCTCCCTGTAATGACCCGGATATTTGACGGTGTAATAATTAACTTATTTAATTATTTAAATAACGAATATATTATTTAATCGTCGACGTTAGAACGTATAATTATATTATAATTAAAATCGAGCTTGAAATGGCGTTGCAGTTCGTTATTTGGCGATTCGAACTTCAACTGAATATACAGAGTTCGTTTTAAATCGGATTTCTGTGAAACAAGAAACGCGTGGAGCTGGTGGAGTATATCTTCCTAGTGGAAGAGAAAAATCAGGATTTCGTCGTATAGATTTTGAGATATGTCCAAATCAAATTTTAAAATAGTCGCTATAGAATCGTTTATCGACCGTAACGGGTTATTCGATATAACTAGAAATAGGTTTTGAATTTAGACAAGGTTCTTTTGGGACATAACGATAATTTAATTTTTAGAATTTTATGGTAATTTTTAATTAATTTAATAAGCGACTTTTTATTTGAAGTATTTCACACCCTGAAATCAACATTTTGAAGTTTCACAAAATGAGTTGAACTACCGATATTTTTATATTTCTGGGACCGTGGCACATTGGTGATCACAACAGTATTTTTATTTTTGTAGATAGCAGTCCGTTAACGAACGTATATACATATATATATATATATATATATAAGGGAAAGGATTAACCGCTACGTTGTGCTTGCCAACCTCAGAATCAATAAAAGAAATCCGATAAAGGCACCTCACTTCACATTAACAATTGTACTACCATGTCTCTATATACAGTAGTGCTTAGCTACGAAGTAAAGTAAAATATAAAATATATAATAGACTTTGGTATATTTCAGTGGACATGTGATGCCTATACCATGTTTCGGACAAGACCATTCACGCCTGTACCTCTTCGACAAGCAACATGAATTGTTAAATCAAAACTTTGCCGTGCCTTAACAACGAAGGATAGAAATATATATTAATATACTTACTTTGGCAACTAAGGTATCATAACACTGCATGTGTATATGTGAGACAGAGTGTTTATTCTCTTTGGCTTCAGAAACATGCGGATAAGAATAAAATCGTATAATTTAATAGCTAAGGATCAATCTAGGTTGCGTGGACTAGGAATGAAGACCCACCGTGTTAAATACTATACCCATCCTATCGTATAACGTGGACAACATCCATCCACTTAAGCTAAAATGTTAAACCGTTATAAATATCCCCTAACACTCCTTCTAACCTAATTCTTATCTGCTCAAGGAAAAATTCTGTAGCCGCCACATTCTTTTCTCCCCTCAAACGAAAATCGTGAGCTTCATAAAAATCGAAATCAATTGAATCAAAAGCGAGTTCGCCTACTTCCTCAAACCATCTTGTTGCTCTCGGTTTTCCTCTGAAACACGAGGCATTTGCTGCAGCTTTAACAGGGAGGACAGCTTGAGTTCGTGAGTGGTCGGCAAGTTTTAGTTCGAAGTTGAAGTGGTATTTGCATTGAAAGTTGGGGCGGTTACGTATTCAGTTTTGTTGCGAGGTGGGGTGTTTACTTTGGGCGTTGGTACATGGGGAGGTACTGTTTATTTTGTGGAGTGTTGTGTCGATCATTTCTAGGGATCTCGAGCTGGGCTTGGAGTTTATGGGTTAGTCAGGGAGTAGGCAGCTTTCAGGTGCTGGAGCTCTCGGGTGCGGGAAGATGGGATGTTTGAGGAGTTGTTTTGCTGAAGGAGGAATGTGAGGGCGTGAGGGGTCTGTATTGCAGTGGTGAGTGTTGGAAGGGGAAATGGTGTCCGTTATTTAGTGGAGGTGTGGTTTTTGTCTGAGACAGTGAAAACAATGGGGAAGCACAAACTTTGGAAATGGGGGAGACGAGATATTGCAGACGAGTTTTGTTGGGCTGGTTCAATTTGCGTAAGGCCCGGATAAAAGAAAAAGAAAGCAAAGGGGGGGTGAAACGATTCCGAACATGGTATTTTGATAAGTGATTGAACGATGTTCAAACGTGGTGAAGAACCAACTGTTGTTATGTGAAGAATAGTTGGCAAAGTAAAAGTGGGGACTGGAGGTTTTAGTCAACCTGTTTTGCAACAGAGAGAAGCATACAAGTTGGGTATTCGAACGAAGTAAAGAAGCTGAAAATCGGGCGGATTTTCACATTTACAACAGTGGGCCAGTTCTTTGAAAACCGATAGCTCACATGGCAGAAGTATGAAGAATTTAACGAAACGAGATTTGCCGAAATCAAAGTGAAGAACACAACCGTATGGAACTGACTGGGAGCGAATCGAAGCTCGTTACAAATTATGATGAAATAAATTGTAGGATCAGAATCGACATTCGCAAACCGTTATTTAACGATTAACGCGCAAAGTGAGTAAAACTCACTAACTCTCCTCAATTTGTATTTTAATATAAATTGTACTTTATTTATTGACTGCTGTAGATTGATTGTTAAACTGGACTGTTAAATAGATTTGATTGAAAACGTAGTTATAGTAGTCTATGTACTGTTAATCAAATATGGTTCTGTACAGCAGGATATTTCATTTCAAAATGAAATATGATATATATTATACTGTGTAACATCTGTGATGCAGGGAGACAGGTTGGAGGAATCCGACTGGGTTCCTCAACAATTATTTTACTGTTTTCGTATATTGTGATATATGTGTGATTTATAATCTGTTATTGATTATGGATGTTAGAACGATATTGATCATCGTTGTTTGATATTTTGAATATCATAAGAAACCCTGAGTTGTAAAAAGGAATATTTCAATGTATTTTGAAATAAAGGAATTTTATAAAATCAACCGATTTTATAAAAAGGAAACAATTTGAAAATAGAGTATTTATAAAACAAACACGGTTTTGTAAATAGGAAATATTTGTAACGGTAAATAGAAGTTGTAAATAGGAAATATTTGTAACGGTAAATAGAAGTTATAAATAGGAAATATTTGTAACGGTAAATAGAAGTTATAAATAGGAAATATTTGTAACGGTAAATAGAAGTTATAAATAGGAAATATTTGTAACGGTAAATAGAAGTTGTAAATAGGAAATATTTGTAACGGTAAATAGAAGTTGTAAATAGGAAATATTTGTAACGGTAAATAGAAGTTGTAAATAGGAAATATTTGTAACGGTAAATAGAAGTTATAAATAGGAAATATTTGTAACGGTAAATAGAAGTTGTAAATAGGAAATATTTGTAACGGTAAATAGAAGTTATAAATAGGAAATATTTGTAACGGTAAATAGAAGTTATAAATAGGAAATATTTGTAACGGTAAATAGAAGTTGTAAATAGGAAATATTTGTAACGGTAAATAGAAGTTGTAAATAGGAAATATTTGTAACGGTAAATAGAAGTTGTAAATAGGAAATATTTGTAACGGTAAATAGAAGTTATAAATAGGAAATATTTGTAACGGTAAATAGAAGTTGTAAATAGGGAATATTTGTAACGGTAAGTAAACGTTATAAAAAGGAAATAGTTGTAACGGAAAACGTAGTTTATCAAAAGGAGTTAATCAAATGTAGCTTATCAAAAGGGGTAAATCGAATATAGAAATTAAGAAGGGAAGTTAAACAATATTAGAAACTGACTAGAGATTGGTAAGTTGAATATTTTTCTGAGTGTTGATCTGATGTTGGTTTCGGCCTTCGGGGTTTATACTTAGAGAATTGTTCTCTTACTAGTTTATAGTTAGGGACTAATAGTTGTGAAATAGTAGTGATGCGTAAATAAGGATTGGAAATGTTTTCCAATGTTTTCCAATGTATATTTTCTAGTTTTAGAAAATAAGGAAATATGAATATATATATATATATATATATATATATGATTGGATTTATAATTCCATTTGGAATTAAGATCGTTGTTTGTACACCGACATGTTTTCATTGATAGTTAAATCACAGACTATCAAGTTTTGACCATTTTACGTTGTAAATATGGAGAGACCGGTTGGATTATTATCCGAAGAACCACTCCATATTGACATAAGCGTTGTGATTAAATACGATGAAGCTAATTGAAGACGGTGTTATGCAAGGGCTGTCCTGTTTACAGAATAGTGCCTTCGGTTTCGTTCAAATCCCAGAACGAACGTAAATGGACAAATGTCTGACAGAATATTTCCAATGATCGAAAGAGTTGGACTGTACAAATATATATGGTGGCCAACGGATTTATTCCCTTCGCATAATATCCAGAATCTATTTGTGCAGATCCAACTAATGATTTACGGATCTGATAATGTGGCATTCAAAGTGATCGTGTTATAAATGAATGGAAAGTAAGCGTAGCTTCTAGCCTCACATCCGGTAAATGACAGAAATCGGGCAAGCAGCATGGCTAAGTCGGTCGCACCGAAGTAGGGTGTATAATCACCTATCTAGAGAATATTCATTTGTTTCTTAAATCTATCAATGCTGTCCCATATATATACGGGAACGGTTGCTGATCCCAACCGTTGGTGATGTACATTCGATACACTCAAGCGAAATGAGTGGTCGGTCATGTGTGGCTGAGTTGCAAGATGTTCTTGTTGAACTCCAGTGTATCGTTCCTAGAGTACACTGATCGGAAGGTGATTCCATACCTTGTCATAGTTGGAAATCCATTACCCAATACGTGCTTGCGGTTTTGATTGTATACTATATATGTAGAACGTGAGATGCAAGCGTTTCTACTAGACTGATATTTATTTGTACTTAGACATTACTATAATATCAGAATGATATTGCTTTGCAAAAATGTTTGGATTCTCATAAGGGAAAAACCCGTTCCGTATTCACGGCGTGGTCTCATGAGATATCATATACCTGTTTTAAATGATTTGAGTTTATTCACACCAGTCACATGACTGACCCGGAGTTTATTTGTTTTGTTTTCCCTAAACTCTTGGGTGCCTAAATTTGTATGGGCAGTCAAGTAGTCGGGATTTGCAGATACATTGAAGAACTGGAGCAGGAGGCTTCAGGATCATATAGCTATAGTTATTTCCGCTGTGTTGTAAGTGTTGTACTCTGATAAGTGCTATTGTATACATAACTGTTATATTTCAAAGTTATGTTATCTATTATATGTTATTCGTTCCGCTGTGAGGTTCGTGTTACTCTGATGTTGTGTTCTTCTTCTTCTTCTATTCTACGTTTCTATCTTATCTATCCTCACCCTCTGTCTTCTTTCTATTAGTTTCTTGAATTTCCAGTGCGATTTGGGTTGGACTTGTGTTATTTAGTCAGCTCAAATTCCCCCGGATTTTAGGGTCACTACAGTTGGTATCAGAGCTTAAGTTAAGCGAATTACCTTGGCTCTGTGGCGTTACTCAGTAGAGATGGGGTTAGTAATACCCTAGACTGAGATTGAGGGTATATATACGAGTGAACGTATTTGTTATTTGATATAAAAATTTGTTTTATATTGTGGAGCTTTATTGGTTGAGTGGCTTATGAATTCTGGTCGATAGTGGGGCACCACAATATCGATAAGGGTTTCTAAACATTCGAATACGGTGAACCAACATGATATGTTTTGAAATTAACATAGTATAATTGGTTGTATTGGTTGTTAGTATAATCGAATAAGATTATAAAGGTGAAATGGTTATAGATAACTAATCAGAATTCATATAAGTAAAGTATATGAAATAAGATGAATTAAATCTGAAATTAAATCAGGATTAGGAATTAAAATAAGGAAATTTTAAGTTCCTGGGAGATTTTGAAAATGTTTTCAAATTGGAAGTGTTATAGTATTGAACTCACTTCGATAAACTGGGAAATAACCCTGATGAGTGTGGCCACATCATCAGTGTTCATTTTCGAGTTCTAAGTGACGGATTACTACCAAAGATTTCTGTTTTTGAATTGTTTTGAGAAAACAAGTGTTTAGAAATTCAAATGTTTTGAATTGGTATTATGATTTCAAATTGATTTGAAATAAACCCAGGAATATAAATTCTAGAATTAAGATTTAACTTATGAAGTTAAATGGATTAAAATAGTAAATGTGAATAAATAAATATGAATCAAACTCAGGCAAGGTTAAATATAATATGGAATTATATTGGAAGGATATCGAGTAAGTTGATTTACAATATAAGAATTAAGAATCAAGAATGGAACTTGAAGTGGAATTTGGCTTGGATATAACAAAATGATTTAGATGAGATTAAACTGATTGGAGTTTGATTGGGATGGCATGGTATATGCAAAGTTGATAACCAATGGGAATGGTATAATGATATGGTCAGCAAAAAGGTACAAGTTTATATTTCATATAAGTTTGGTAATTGATGAGCCGATTTGGCAAGCTACTTGGCGTTTTGATTTTCTTTTGGGTTAGAGAAGGCCTAGAGAGGCGAGTTGTGGTTTTACCGATAGGGCTGTACAAAGGAGGTTATGGCGAAATTTTCCGAAAATTTAAAGTGTTAGAAAATTTTCAGAATTTTTGAAAATTTAGGTTAGTCGGAAGGAATTAATATTTTAGTCAATATTAATTGGTTCAGTTGAAATCAGCAATAAGGGGTAAACAAATCTTAGGAATTCCAATAGATAGGGTCGTCCTCTACCTTAGCAATTTCGAGGACGAAATTATTTTAAGTGGGGAAGAATGTAATGACCCGGATATTTGACGGTGTAATAATTAACTTATTTAATTATTTAAATAACGAATATATTATTTAATCGTCGACGTTAGAACGTATAATTATATTATAATTAAAATCGAGCTTGAAATGGCGTTGCAGTTCGTTATTTGGCGATTCGAACTTCAACTGAATATACAGAGTTCGTTTTAAATCGGATTTCTGTGAAACAAGAAACGCGTGGAGCTGGTGGAGTATATCTTCCTAGTGGAAGAGAAAAATCAGGATTTCGTCGTATAGATTTTGAGATATGTCCAAATCAAATTTTAAAATAGTCGCTATAGAATCGTTTATCGACCGTAACGGGTTATTCGATATAACTAGAAATAGGTTTTGAATTTAGACAAGGTTCTTTTGGGACATAACGATAATTTAATTTTTAGAATTTTATGGTAATTTTTAATTAATTTAATAAGCGACTTTTTATTTGAAGTATTTCACACCCTGAAATCAACATTTTGAAGTTTCACAAAATGAGTTGAACTACCGATATTTTTATATTTCTGGGACCGTGGCACATTGGTGATCACAACAGTATTTTTATTTTTGTAGATAGCAGTCCGTTAACGAACGTATATACATACATATATATATATATATATATATATATATATAAGGGAAAGGATTAACCGCTACGTTGTGCTTGCCAACCTCAGAATCAATAAAAGAAATCCGATAAAGGCACCTCACTTCACATTAACAATTGTACTACCATGTCTCTATATACAGTAGTGCTTAGCTACGAAGTAAAGTAAAATATAAAATATATAATAGACTTTGGTATATTTCAGTGGACATGTGATGCCTATACCATGTTTCGGACAAGACCATTCACGCCTGTACCTCTTCGACAAGCAACATGAATTGTTAAATCAAAACTTTGCCGTGCCTTAACAACGAAGGATAGAAATATATATTAATATACTTACTTTGGCAACTAAGGTATCATAACACTGCATGTGTATATGTGAGACAGAGTGTTTATTCTCTTTGGCTTCAGAAACATGCGGATAAGAATAAAATCGTATAATTTAATAGCTAAGGATCAATCTAGGTTGCGTGGACTAGGAATGAAGACCCACCGTGTTAAATACTATACCCATCCTATCGTATAACGTGGACAACATCCATCCACTTAAGCTAAAATGTTAAACCGTTATAAATATCCCCTAACACTCCTTCTAACCTAATTCTTATCTGCTCAAGGAAAAATTCTGTAGCCGCCACATTCTTTTCTCCCCTCAAACGAAAATCGTGAGCTTCATAAAAATCGAAATCAATTGAATCAAAAGCGAGTTCGCCTACTTCCTCAAACCATCTTGTTGCTCTCGGTTTTCCTCTGAAACACGAGGCATTTGCTGCAGCTTTAACAGGGAGGACAGCTTGAGTTCGTGAGTGGTCGGCAAGTTTTAGTTCGAAGTTGAAGTGGTATTTGCATTGAAAGTTGGGGCGGTTACGTATTCAGTTTTGTTGCGAGGTGGGGTGTTTACTTTGGGCGTTGGTACATGGGGAGGTACTGTTTATTTTGTGGAGTGTTGTGTCGATCATTTCTAGGGATCTCGAGCTGGGCTTGGAGTTTATGGGTTAGTCAGGGAGTAGGCAGCTTTCAGGTGCTGGAGCTCTCGGGTGCGGGAAGATGGGATGTTTGAGGAGTTGTTTTGCTGAAGGAGGAATGTGAGGGCGTGAGGGGTCTGTATTGCAGTGGTGAGTGTTGGAAGGGGAAATGGTGTCCGTTATTTAGTGGAGGTGTGGTTTTTGTCTGAGACAGTGAAAACAATGGGGAAGCACAAACTTTGGAAATGGGGGAGACGAGATATTGCAGACGAGTTTTGTTGGGCTGGTTCAATTTGCGTAAGGCCCGGATAAAAGAAAAAGAAAGCAAAGGGGGGGTGAAACGATTCCGAACATGGTATTTTGATAAGTGATTGAACGATGTTCAAACGTGGTGAAGAACCAACTGTTGTTATGTGAAGAATAGTTGGCAAAGTAAAAGTGGGGACTGGAGGTTTTAGTCAACCTGTTTTGCAACAGAGAGAAGCATACAAGTTGGGTATTCGAACGAAGTAAAGAAGCTGAAAATCGGGCGGATTTTCACATTTACAACAGTGGGCCAGTTCTTTGAAAACCGATAGCTCACATGGCAGAAGTATGAAGAATTTAACGAAACGAGATTTGCCGAAATCAAAGTGAAGAACACAACCGTATGGAACTGACTGGGAGCGAATCGAAGCTCGTTACAAATTATGATGAAATAAATTGTAGGATCAGAATCGACATTCGCAAACCGTTATTTAACGATTAACGCGCAAAGTGAGTAAAACTCACTAACTCTCCTCAATTTGTATTTTAATATAAATTGTACTTTATTTATTGACTGCTGTAGATTGATTGTTAAACTGGACTGTTAAATAGATTTGATTGAAAACGTAGTTATAGTAGTCTATGTACTGTTAATCAAATATGGTTCTGTACAGCAGGATATTTCATTTCAAAATGAAATATGATATATATTATACTGTGTAACATCTGTGATGCAGGGAGACAGGTTGGAGGAATCCGACTGGGTTCCTCAACAATTATTTTACTGTTTTCGTATATTGTGATATATGTGTGATTTATAATCTGTTATTGATTATGGATGTTAGAACGATATTGATCATCGTTGTTTGATATTTTGAATATCATAAGAAACCCTGAGTTGTAAAAAGGAATATTTCAATGTATTTTGAAATAAAGGAATTTTATAAAATCAACCGATTTTATAAAAAGGAAACAATTTGAAAATAGAGTATTTATAAAACAAACACGGTTTTGTAAATAGGAAATATTTGTAACGGTAAATAGAAGTTGTAAATAGGAAATATTTGTAACGGTAAATAGAAGTTATAAATAGGAAATATTTGTAACGGTAAATAGAAGTTATAAATAGGAAATATTTGTAACGGTAAATAGAAGTTATAAATAGGAAATATTTGTAACGGTAAATAGAAGTTGTAAATAGGAAATATTTGTAACGGTAAATAGAAGTTGTAAATAGGAAATATTTGTAACGGTAAATAGAAGTTGTAAATAGGAAATATTTGTAACGGTAAATAGAAGTTATAAATAGGAAATATTTGTAACGGTAAATAGAAGTTGTAAATAGGAAATATTTGTAACGGTAAATAGAAGTTATAAATAGGAAATATTTGTAACGGTAAATAGAAGTTATAAATAGGAAATATTTGTAACGGTAAATAGAAGTTGTAAATAGGAAATATTTGTAACGGTAAATAGAAGTTGTAAATAGGAAATATTTGTAACGGTAAATAGAAGTTGTAAATAGGAAATATTTGTAACGGTAAATAGAAGTTATAAATAGGAAATATTTGTAACGGTAAATAGAAGTTGTAAATAGGGAATATTTGTAACGGTAAGTAAACGTTATAAAAAGGAAATAGTTGTAACGGAAAACGTAGTTTATCAAAAGGAGTTAATCAAATGTAGCTTATCAAAAGGGGTAAATCGAATATAGAAATTAAGAAGGGAAGTTAAACAATATTAGAAACTGACTAGAGATTGGTAAGTTGAATATTTTTCTGAGTGTTGATCTGATGTTGGTTTCGGCCTTCGGGGTTTATACTTAGAGAATTGTTCTCTTACTAGTTTATAGTTAGGGACTAATAGTTGTGAAATAGTAGTGATGCGTAAATAAGGATTGGAAATGTTTTCCAATGTTTTCCAATGTATATTTTCTAGTTTTAGAAAATAAGGAAATATGAATATATATATATATATATATATATATATATATATATATATATATATATGATTGGATTTATAATTCCATTTGGAATTAAGATCGTTGTTTGTACACCGACATGTTTTCATTGATAGTTAAATCACAGACTATCAAGTTTTGACCATTTTACGTTGTAAATATGGAGAGACCGGTTGGATTATTATCCGAAGAACCACTCCATATTGACATAAGCGTTGTGATTAAATACGATGAAGCTAATTGAAGACGGTGTTATGCAAGGGCTGTCCTGTTTACAGAATAGTGCCTTCGGTTTCGTTCAAATCCCAGAACGAACGTAAATGGACAAATGTCTGACAGAATATTTCCAATGATCGAAAGAGTTGGACTGTACAAATATATATGGTGGCCAACGGATTTATTCCCTTCGCATAATATCCAGAATCTATTTGTGCAGATCCAACTAATGATTTACGGATCTGATAATGTGGCATTCAAAGTGATCGTGTTATAAATGAATGGAAAGTAAGCGTAGCTTCTAGCCTCACATCCGGTAAATGACAGAAATCGGGCAAGCAGCATGGCTAAGTCGGTCGCACCGAAGTAGGGTGTATAATCACCTATCTAGAGAATATTCATTTGTTTCTTAAATCTATCAATGCTGTCCCATATATATACGGGAACGGTTGCTGATCCCAACCGTTGGTGATGTACATTCGATACACTCAAGCGAAATGAGTGGTCGGTCATGTGTGGCTGAGTTGCAAGATGTTCTTGTTGAACTCCAGTGTATCGTTCCTAGAGTACACTGATCGGAAGGTGATTCCATACCTTGTCATAGTTGGAAATCCATTACCCAATACGTGCTTGCGGTTTTGATTGTATACTATATATGTAGAACGTGAGATGCAAGCGTTTCTACTAGACTGATATTTATTTGTACTTAGACATTACTATAATATCAGAATGATATTGCTTTGCAAAAATGTTTGGATTCTCATAAGGGAAAAACCCGTTCCGTATTCACGGCGTGGTCTCATGAGATATCATATACCTGTTTTAAATGATTTGAGTTTATTCACACCAGTCACATGACTGACCCGGAGTTTATTTGTTTTGTTTTCCCTAAACTCTTGGGTGCCTAAATTTGTATGGGCAGTCAAGTAGTCGGGATTTGCAGATACATTGAAGAACTGGAGCAGGAGGCTTCAGGATCATATAGCTATAGTTATTTCCGCTGTGTTGTAAGTGTTGTACTCTGATAAGTGCTATTGTATACATAACTGTTATATTTCAAAGTTATGTTATCTATTATATGTTATTCGTTCCGCTGTGAGGTTCGTGTTACTCTGATGTTGTGTTCTTCTTCTTCTTCTATTCTACGTTTCTATCTTATCTATCCTCACCCTCTGTCTTCTTTCTATTAGTTTCTTGAATTTCCAGTGCGATTTGGGTTGGACTTGTGTTATTTAGTCAGCTCAAATTCCCCCGGATTTTAGGGTCACTACACTCCCGTTCGATGTGAAGATCGCCAGTCTTCAACCACCGTCTTCATCTTCGACTTCAATCGTCATAGTAATTATTCAGAATGGGTTAAACCCAGTCTTTCCGAATAACTCGCATATTTTATAATCAAAATCAAGTGCTATAAAAACACATCATATGCCACATTCCAACTCAAAATATTCTTTTAATAGAATATTCACATTATTAGGGGAAGGTTCCCATTAATTTTATCAAAGATAAATTCTTTTGAATTTATTCTTTTAATCATTTCATTATCTCATTCCATTTCAATCTAATTAGAAATTCATTAAAACTCAAGTCTGTTTTAATCTCAAAAATCATTACTCAATGATTATTCAGATTTAAGAAATTAATCTTATCTTTAACTGGGTTAAAGAACTAATGTCATTTAAAAACATTGTTCACGATAAACCCAAAAATCATTTTCCATTAAATATGGAATTTTCACAGAAATCAAATCAATATATAATCGATATAAATTTATGTATCAGACTAATAATATAAATGGAATAACGGCAAAGCCTCTTAAATTCCATATATAGTATTGGTCTTCTTTTACAAAATCTCATCTCAATTATGTTCAAATTGAATTCCATTCAATTCCAATTTAATATATTAAATTGGAAACTTTATTTTTGGAAAGTTTCTATTTAAATCTTAATAAAAGATTTATTCCAAATTTTATTTTCACTGTTAATTGGGTCAAAGAACAAATACCGTTTAAAACATAGCTCACAATAAACCCAATTTACGTTTTATTTTATTCCAATTATTAAATATAATTGGAAAGTCTAATAATCTTTAATTAAAAGATTTATTCTTTTCATACGGGGTTTAAGAACAGTGTTATTTAAAACATTATTCACGACAAACCCAAATGTAATTTCACTTCAATTCATGTTGGAAATTTTAATTATAATAAACCATTATAAATCCACTCTTTTATTTCTAAAATAATTGGATTATTATTCTAGTTAATAACTAGTTTATTTTGATAAAAAAATATTTTTATCTTCCCAATATGGAATTTTTCATCCAAAATCTTTTCAAATCACTTATTATGATTTTACATAATTCTTCCATATTTTTATTAATTTTATTAAGGCCGGTTCAGCCGGTTTCCAATAACGACAACCGAACTACATCTGCAGCGAACTTTTCCAATTTTGATTTGGACATAATTCCAAATCCAACCGTTATATTTTAAAACTCTTGTATTAATTGGAAATCTCCTTTCGATACGAACTCAACGGTTCTGGTTTTAGGAGAATCCGATGGTCGGATCTCCCGTTACATCAATTTAAAGTTAATGGTCGAAATTCGCGAACGGCCGCTGCGCGGCGCGTTCTATTCAGATCATTATATAAATATATAATATATATCGTCGATTTCTATTCAAAACTTATTTTATAAATCATTTATAAATTCATTTTAAAACGATTTTAAATTTATTTTCAATGTTAAATAAAAATTGAATATTCTGTATTTTTATCATGTCAAAATAATATTATTTTCACAATATTAAATCTTAAAATCACTTCTTTTCTATGTTCATTATAAAATGAATAAAATCGATCGATAAACCCATTCGGGTTAAAAATGGCGTTTCTACTTAACACGACGTCATATTTTTATATTTTATTCTTCATTGAATATTATTTTAAAATATTTGTTATTTTAAAAATATTCTTTATTTTAAAACACTCTTTATTTTTGAATATTCTTTATATAAAAGATATTCTGAATCGGAATGCGACTCAATCAATCACCATGTAATTTCAGTTACATGGATTTCATACATCGCATGTATATGACAATAATGATAAATAAACATACAAAAATCTATTCACATCCAGAGTGAAATTTATAATTGTGTGAGCGTTAAAATAAATAAATAATAATAACGCTCACCACAGACTGTCAATCCATCGATTGACATACAGCTAAATATCGGGACTAGTGTATGTTAAATATCATCCCAACACCCATGTGGGGTTTTCAAACAACAACAGTTTACATACATAAATCATTGGTTAATAAATTTAACCAATTATAATTCAGTTTGAATTATTTTCTATCTTAACTGTTTAAGTTATAGATAAATATTTATAATTTAATTTCAACTACCATATTAATATTAACATTATAATGATATTGTTTTAATCATATTTTAACTTATGATCAATTTTCTAATAAAATTGAAATTTTTTAATTCAATATGACATTTCTATATAAAATGACATTTTTAATCCAATACGACAGTTCTAAATAAAAGGACTTTTTTTATATGACAAACATGAAATAACATGTTTTTCTTTTATTTCCAATCTAACATTAAGAATGACTTTTTAATGTGAAACATGTTTTTAACATGTTATTCTTTTATTCTAACATTAAAATGATATTCCTATTATGTGAACATTGTGATGACAAATTCTTTTATGTTAACATTAAAATGACAAATTCTATAATGTTAACAAATCTATTTATGTATATATATATATATATATATATATATATATAACAAATGAAAATGGCACTTTCCATGTGTTGACAAACCTATTTATATATATAACGAATGAAAATGACGCTTTAATCTAATATATGTTTCTTAACAAAAAGGTTATTTTAATCTCATGCAACATTTTATAATAGAAATGTTATTTCACTCTAATGTGACATTTTATAATAAATATGTTATTTTTCTTCTAATGCAACAAAATGTTATTTTTCTCCAACGCAACATTTTATAATAAAAATTTTATTTTTCTCATACTACGATTTTATAATAAAAATGTTATTTTCATCTTGTATACAAATCTAACATAACTTGAAAATAAAAATGTTTATTTTCATTTTGTATACAATTCAAATGTAATATGACAATAAAAATGTTTCTTTTATTTCTACTATTGTATGTAAAGTGACAATAAAAATGTTTCTATCAAATCTACTATTTTTATTACATGTAAAGTGACAATAAAAAAGTTTCTATTTGCATATTAGTTCTATTTAAAAACGACAAATAAAAATGTAAATTTATTTGCGTACAAAATTTCTATCATTAACATAACAAATAAAATGACCACTTTTATTTGTTTACAAATTTAATGTTAACGATATTTTTATGTTATCGACAATTTTAATTCATTATCACAAATAAAAATAATATTATTATGCTGTAGACAATTGTAATTCAACATAAAAATGTTCTTATATGACAATTCTAGTTCAATATAAAAATGATAATTTTATGTGATGCAAATATAGTTCAACAAAAATGATATTTTGTTTTTACACAAATATGATTCGACAAAAAGGATATTTTGTTTTGTTGACAATTCTTACATTAACATGACAAATAAAAATAAGGTTCTTATTTGTTTATAATTTCTACTCTTTTTAACATGTAACATAAACATGGTATTTTAATATTGACTCTAATTCAATAAAAAGGGACATTATTATTTTGTTGACTCTAATTCAACAAAAAGGGCATTTTTATTTTGTTTACTCTTTATAATGATTCGATATTACAATAAAAATGTAATTTAGACTGTACAACATTTTAATTCCAATATGCCAAATTTGTGATTCGTATATACAATAAAAGGTAATCTTTTTTTTAGTCATTTTAAAATATTTTATTCCTAACATGATAAAAAAATTAATCAAACAAAATCGTATTTTTTATCCATTTGATTATTTTTCCTAACATGAGAATTTTCTAATCAAACCAAATCATATCTTTTACATACACCATTCAAAATCTAGCCATTCATCACAATCACAGACAATCAATTCAAAGTCTGTACCACATAGATATAATTTTTATATAACACAAATATAAATTTCACATCACAAACAATAATTAATTTTATATTAAAATTAGAGATCTCACCGAAGGTTTTCCATTCTGCCAAAATTCAGACAAGCTACAAATCAGTTTCTGTCAGTTCCGTAGCGTAGATCTGATTGACGCGAGTCCAACGCACCTGAAATCACTTGATTTCGTTTTCATTTGCATAAGTTATGATGAATTTGTACTTTGGACATTTTAGATAATTAATTAAGTCGTTAAACCTTTATTTTCCTTAATCCCTTTCTTTCTCTTTCTTCTGTTAATCGTCGAACCCATCTCCATGCTTAAACTCTCGCCGTCGCACCCCTTATGGCCCTGTCCTCCGATCCGCCGCCACCATGTCAGAGAGCTCACCACCACCGTCCAACACCCAGGAACAGGGCCCACTCGAAATCACCTTTGCACCAGAAAACGATGCCAAACCGCTGGTGTTTGAAGCCCCAAACCGGACACCACACGAAGAATCTTCCAATCATAGTCGTTGAATCAGTGGATCTTATGTATACGAATGTTTTTGTAATTATAAATTTTTCATAATACTTTGTGATTGAAGAGAGATTGGGGGATTTAGCATGGAGCATCGCAGCCATTGAAATGCCTTGGTGGCAGCTGCGCTCTTTGGATTGGGAATTAGGGTTTAGCACGGTTTTCAAGGGACATTTATAATAGATTTTATTATATTATTTAATTTATTTAATTCCATAATTCTTGTTTATTGATACGAACTCCAATCCGAGCCCAACGACTATCGCCCCTAGCTAACTACCCCCATTCCGGACACAATAGAATATGTTTCGTAACCCAATTCGACTGTTACGATATATTTTTCTTTAAACTAATATATAAATCGATATATATTGAATTTGAACGTACATTTTAATTTACTGGGGCCACATACTGACTCTATAAATCCCAGAAAAATTATTTCTAGCTATGTTTTGATAATACAGTCCTAAAAAAACTAATTTCGTCAAATTTGGAGACCATTTGAAAAATGGCCTTTTTCAAGTCGATTAAATTAGACTGGAATTGACAAAACACATATTCTTTTGGCAAGCTCACATATTAATTCGAAAAATTAAGAAAATTGAAACCTAGCAATAATTTGTCATTTCGAATCCAACAGAAGTGGTTTCGTCGAAAACGGAGGTCGTTTGCAGATGGCTATTTTCAATAACTTTATTATTATTCAAAAATGGAAATTTTAAATTCTGACACATTTTCTGTTAAAATTTCTAAAAATAAAAATTTTAAATTGGTCCTGATTTTCCGGGTTGTTACTGTCTCCCCCACTTAAAATATTTTCGTCCTCGAAAAGGAACAAAGCTAAAAGCTGTTTAACAAACCAACTAAATTTTCCATTCTTTTATTAGTTTTAATAATTTTATTAGTTGAACTAATAATCAAACAACACAGTCATCAATCAATTAGTTGATTAGCCTTTCAAATATATATAACTTTTATATATTCAAAATCATATTTTATAAAATCAGATTATATATTCACAAATACGTTAATAATAAACTTGGCACTCTCAACTCATTCTAGGGCATTTCTAACCCCATCTCTAACGAGTTTTCTCATTCTAGGATACTACTGATCCTATCTCTAACGAGTATTCCTTTATAGGATATTACTAATCCTACCTCTGATGAGTCTTTAGTTCGGTCCTAATGACTTGTACCCCCAAAGATTTGAGCAAACCAGAGCTCTGATACCAACTGTAACGAGACAGATTTTGGCCGACCCAAATCGACCGCTAAATCAACTAAGACCGTTCAAAACCCGAATACGCTAACTCTGGCAATACAACACATCAAAACATATAACAGAAGACTTTTATAAACGTTATAACAATGCTACATCAGAGTACAAAATATCAGAGTACAATCGATAAATAATAATACAACGGAAGATAAATTGCAATAATTTAATACAAAGCATCGGAAACAAAATCTAACACAGCGGAAGACTATTAATGCTCTAGACACAGCTTCAAGCTTCGATCCAGAATCCTGCTAAATATATCTACAAAATAAGCTACACGACTGCCCGTATGGAAAGTATGGGCACCCGAGTTTGCCAGTGAAACAAACTACAGGTCAGTCATGGGACTTGTATGAGAAATCTACCTAACTTATCTAATTAATATAGCTAATCATAGGACCACGCCGCTAACGCGGAACAGGTTTACTCCACTGGATTGCCAGTGCATAAATAAGGCAAATCATTAAACAACGCAATGCTTTTTAGAAAAATGAAACCATTATAAGACCCAAGTCCCATCACACAATGCAACGCAAACCGGAGGATAGGGTTTTACCTTATAATGATCAAAAGATGACAGATATATATAAAATGATAATTAATATTATTATTAGTGTGCATATATTTCAAAAACAATTTCAATCATAATGTATCAATCATAGATGGCATGGCTACCATATACTATGTCACCATACTAGTTTTACAATCAAAACCGCATAGTGTTGTATTGGAAATTGGGTTTCCATCATGAGTCGAGGCTAGGGATCATCCTCTCCGATTCAAGACACTCTAGAAAATGCCTCAGGATTCCCTGCAGTGAACCCTTGGATCTTCAGGGCCGGTCCACACATAACGCTAGTGGACTAATTATGCCTGAACACAAGCTTCCCGGTTCCTTTGAACCTCTAATATGACCACTTCCGGCCTATAAACCCAAGGTGCCTGAATCCATCAACCACATAAGTAAAAATTTCAAGGCTGGTAAGTCGCTGACTCCACTTTTAGCTAGAAAGAAATGTGTGCACTCCCTGTAGTCCTTATCCCGTTTTTGACTCATACCGGGGGTGTGAGGCTCGCAAAGTCACGCTATACACAAAGCCATGCTATTTAAAGCTGTGCTTTGATCATCAACCACAAGGCTCTGCTTTTCAACAATAAGCCTTGATCCATGCAACTCAGCATGTCACATTGTCAATCCATACTATACCCTTTGATTTCTACCAATATATAACCTCTAAGCTCGTACGTCTCAAAGAAGGGTGTTAAGCAAGAGAATAAATTCTCTGCCACCAAACAGATATATATTTAGCCGAGATCAACAAATACATTATAAAGGAATACAATGTCAAACATGCAATCCATTGACAAGTCCGTTCTGGGTCTGAACGAAACCGGAGACACCTTATTCCTCGTCCCATATGTCCAATGCAGGAGAGAGGCTCTCGCATATCCGGACAATCAACAAGTACGTCCGGACAACTACCACTTTTAACCCTTTCCTGGGAGCAAGTCAGTTCAGGGCATCAGTAGTCGCCCGCTCGATGTGAAGATCGCTGGTCTTCAACCACCGTCTTCATCTTCGACTTCAATCGTCGCAGTAGTTATTCAGAATGGGTTAAACCCGGTCTTTCCGAATAACTCGCGTATTTTATAATCAAAATCAACTGCTATAAAAACACATCAGACATCACATTCCAACTCAAAATATTCTTTTGATAAAATATTCATATTATTAGGGGAAGGTTCCCGTTAATTTTATCAAAGATAAATTCTTTTGAATTTATTCTTTTAATCATTTCATTATCTCATTCCATTTCAATCTAATTAGGAATTCATTAAAAGTCAAGTCTGTTTTAATCTCAAAAATCATTACTCAATGATTATTCAAATTTAAGAAATTAATCTTATCTTTAACTGGGTTAAAGAACTAATGTCATTTAAAAACATTGTTCATGATATACCCAAAAATCATTTTCCATTAAATATGGAATTTTCACAGAAATCAAATCAATATATAATCGATATAAATTTCTGTATCAGACTAATAATATAAATGGAATAACGGCAAAGCCTCTTAAATTCCATATATAGTATCGGTCTTCTTTTACAAAATCTCATCTCGATTATTATCAAATCGAATTCCATTCAATTCCAATTTAATATATTAAATTGGAAACTTTATTTTTGGAAAGTTTCTATTTAAATCTTAATAAAAGATTTATAAATTCCAAATTTTATTTTCACTGTTAATCGGGTTAAAGAACAAATGTCGTTTAAAACATAATTCACAATAAACCCAATTTACATTTCATTTTATTCCAATTATTAAATATAATTGGAAAGTCTAATAATCTTTAATTAAAAGATTTACTCTTTTCATACGGGGTTTAAGAACAGTGTTATTTAAGACACTATTCATGACAAACCCAAATCTAATTTCACTTCAATTCATGTTGGAAAATTTGATTATAATAAAACCATTATAAATCCACTTTATTATTTCTAAAATAATTGGATTATTATTCTAGTTAATGTAATGGCCCGGAAATCCATGCCAATTTGAGTTGACTAGTATTCTACACATTCAACTCAAAGTGCACGAAAATACAGGTTTTTAATCGAAAGAGTTTAGACGGTAATAAAGATAAGATAGAACTAATAGAATGGAAGAGTAAGAATAACACACTGAATAGAATCAAAGTACACACGAATCTCACAGCGGAACGAATAAAATATATTATATAACGAAATCTTGAAATACAAATTTGAATTTGTATGTACATACCATATCAGAGTATAACTCATATACGTCACGGCGGAAATAATCTCTAAATATCTAATGGTGAAGCCTCCTGCTTTGACTCCTCCAAGTGAGTCTGTAAATACCTGAACACTTGACTGCCCGTACAAATTTGGGCACCCAAGATTTTAGGGAAAACATAAACAAAATAAACTCTGGGTCAGTCATGGGACTGCTGTGAGTAAAATCCAATCATATTGTTTATTTTCGAAACTCCTTTGAAACAAAGGACAATAGTAAGACCAGCCCACACATAAACATGGATGGTTTTTACCTTACTATAACACAAACTATTCTTGATATCAAAACCCAGTGATATTATAATAATGTCTAATCAAATAAATAACCAAGTAGGGAACACTTGCATTTCACACTCCACATGTATATAGTATAAAATCATATACGCAGGTGGGAGCACCTTCTGATCAGTGTACTCTAGAGGATATACACTGGGGTTCAACAAGAACGTCTTGCAACCCGGCCTCACATGACTGACTACTCATTTAGCTTGAGTGTATCGAATATATTGCCACCCACGTTTGTTGTCCATCCAACCTTAATCCGAAGATACAGAATCAAAAAGAAGAACAAATATGAATTTTCTCTAGATCGATGACAATACACCCTGGTTGGGTATGACCCAACTAGCCATGCTACCTAGCCCAACTTCTGTCATATCCCGGTTGTGAGGCAAGAGGCGACGTCTATCTTCAGAACATCTGATCACCATTCACTTTGAATGTCACATCGTCAAACCGTCAATTCACTAATTGATTTCCAAAAATATCACGGGTATAAAAAGCTAAGAGGAACGAATTCCTCCGCCACTAGACGTAATACCTTTAAGAGATCAACTATACGTGATTTGTTAGGTATACTCTGTCGGACACTCGTCCATACAAGTTGTCCTGGGATTGGACAAATATAAAGCATCATTCTGGAACAGGACGACCCTTGCATTTCACTCCGTCATCAATCCTCTTCAGCATTATATAATTTGCAGCGCTTATGCCTATACGGAGTGGTTTTCAGATAATATATCCAACTGGTCTCACCGTATTGGCAACGATGGTCAAAACACTTCGATAGTCGGTTATTTAACTATCGAAGTAAAAGCAAACATCCATTGTAATGTGTAACTAAACATCACACAATCACTGGCCCTTTTTAATTAACATTCATATATCTTCCAACTTTTCATATCTTTTCAGATATTCTAAAAATTCGTTTTATCCCTTTCACTTCTTTAAATATTATAAATTCTTATTTCCCCAATATCCCAGAAATATACATTATTAATGTTCGAAAACATTACTATCATTTTCCACATCTCTTATTTTCTATACTTTAGAAAATAGACATTACTTATGTTGGGAACAGCTCCAATTTCCGTTATAACTATTTAACTTGCACAACAATTGCTTTTTAAGAAACCTTATTCATTTCTGAATGTGAATATCGTCCACTTATAGAAATCCAAAACCCTTTATCAGATAAACCTTTATTTAAGGAATAAGTACCTTTACAGGTTCAAATCTTATTTATCGAGTTATTTTATTATTTTATACTCCAATTCAGCGTCATACTCTTTTCATAAGTCAACTTCTTGTTTCATATATATCAAGCTTATAAATAGACCTTGATTACATATTCTATTCTAATGTATTGGTTTAAAACCAAATATTTACTATCCTATCAATTTATAATTTCTAAAAATAACTTATTTTCATAATATCCAACATTGTCGAATTATAATTCCCAATCCTAATGGTTTAATTCTAATCACATTTCGAACATCGAAATGCTGTCATCGTTTTCTGACATGATTCTCCAATTTCTCTTTCTAAATTTATTCTTATATTTTCTTTGGACAAATATTGTTACTTATTACTTTCGAATAAGTGGATTTCAAACCAAGTGTTTCATTTCCTAGGGATAGTGTTGTAGATAAATATCACGCTTAAGCTTGGTCAACAACGTTAATTTATCGTTCTAGTTCAAACTTGCAATACACTGTAATATTCCCCCTTTTATAACTAATGCCATACGCTGTAATATTTCCCCTTTTATGACTAATGTCGTACGTTGTAATATTCCCCCTTTTATAACTAATGCCATACGCTGTAATATTTCTCCTTTTATAACTAGTGCCATACGCTGTAATATTTTTCCTTTTATAACTAATGCCATATGCTGTAATATTTCTTCTTTTATAACTAATGTCATACGCTGCAATATTTCTCCTTTTATAACTAATGCCATAAGCTGTAATATTCCCTTTATAATTAATCTTAACATCTCTTTCCGTTACAAACTGATACCATTCCTCGACAATAGTGAAGCCATTCAAGTTGGGGTATTTTATTTACCTCTCATACCTTGATCGACAACGTTCTCATCTTAGAATAGGTATAAGTTCGTAACTCTAACCCCTTATACTTTATAATCCATCAAATAATCGTTTATTTTTACTTTATAAAATCTAACCACATAATGTTTATAATAGAATTTCTATTATAATTCAAACTTTGCTTAAATTATAAAAATATAATTTTTATATTTATCTTCGTTGATTGGTCTGACGGCCAATTAACTTCTTAACAAAACTATGGGTTTATGATCGACTGTTGCCACTTTCTTAATCGATATCGTTTATTGATTAAATCAAAACAAATGTTGAATGTCCATTCAACATCAATATCTACATAGGGTTTAAATGTCATAGGGTTCAAACAGTGCATAGGTAAATAATATAAAATAACAATACATATAAATATTGAGGAATCTGGTTTGATTCCTCTAACCGGTTTCCCGCATCCATAGATGTTAGTCAGCATAATTTATACTAATCCCATACTAGGGAATATCAGTATTCAACCAATGATGTGTACCTATACAACGATATATATATTTCGACCAATTTAATTATAGTCTGCCTACACGAGCATCACACAGCATTCAACCATTATTAAAATATAATTATAATATTTTTAAATAGATCAGAGTTAGTGAATTTACTCACCTTTTCGCGTTAACCGTTAAATAACGATTTGCGTCAGTCGATTAAACCAGGCGCTCAATTCTGCCATAAATCTGTAACGTGCTCCAAATGGTTCCGATCTATCTTCATAATGCAGCTTGCATCTGTATGGTTTCGACGTGACAGACCGTTCGTGAAACATATTTTCCCACGTCGGCTCACTCATTTTTAACCCATTCCAAACTACCGGTCCCTCCTTCCGCAAGCTTTAGTGTATATACACTTTATCTTCACGTCCCCTTTGGGCTTTAAAAATATTGCTATTATATTTTTTCTCTTTTTAATATACTTTAAATGGGCTCACCGTTCTAGCCCAACATCTCTAGGGATCCAAACCATAGTAGTCCTTCCATTGGAAAAGAAATTAAACCAGACTCCTGTATAAACTTTTCCTATCCTCAACAGCTTCACACCATCTCCTTTATCCACATTTATATTTTCTTTTCTTTTTCATATAACATATTTGGGTTTCTCATAATAATCTGGCCCCTCTCCTCATTTGAACCCACAACCAGCTCCCATATGAAAAACGTTTCTCCTTCACTGGGATGTCGCCCTCCAGTGTTCCCTTTTTCAAAAAGTTTTGGTGTCTTTCCCCGTACGTTTTGGTCCTTCCCCTCTTTTAATATATGTGAACCCAACACAGCAAAATACCCATGCACCGTATTGCTCACCCCATCATCCCACCATGCAGCTCACTACAATACTCCTTGTCATACATATAAAACACGTATGCTTTCCTCTCCTTGTATGAAAAGACAAACACGCATGCTTCCCATTTACTTATTTAAACGCCATCCCAGTATTAGTTCGGAACCCAGACTTCTAGAAGATTGAATCCTGAGTCTCTGTGTAAAGTGTCCAGCGAGTACTCCATTCTCTCCCATACACAAATAACTGCTCCCAGCAAAATATTCCATCACCTTGCACTTAAGCTTCTACCGCCACTCTTCACTCACAGTCCATGCAAATTAATCGTTACACTATCCCATTCACAAGCTCCTCTGTACAACATCGCATACACCATCAAACCCTCTTCTTTGTACTACTGTCGTGCCATTTGAAAACCCCTCCTCTTTCTCTGCATGCAGCACTCCCCTTCTAACGCTCACGTTCCATTTATTCCTCCTATTGAAAGCATGCCGCTCCAGAAAATCTCCTCATCGCTGGAAACAAAAACTTCTCCAATACTAACGTTCGAAATATCCTTCTATTTATTCACAAAAGAAAAATCCTCTTCCTAAACCCCCTGACACCGTATTGAACCATGCGCCACTTTTGTTTGCCACAATTAAACCCCCCTTCCACTGTAGTACCCTCAAAAGCTTCTTCTCCCTCACTTTCTTAGCCTCTCCGTCCTCCAACGTTCAACTTCCCGGATCCATTGGCTCAACATATAGCCAAACAAAACTGAAGCTCTTGGTTCGTAGAAGGAGTATACAGGAGTAGTGTTTTTAATTTATATATTTCCCTTTGCATTGTTTTAGAATCTTGAAAACTTGCGGATTGATTTACTGAGAAATGAACGAGGCTTGTTTTGTTTTAGATGAACGTGGGATTAAAAGAAATATAAGATTTAAAGTAAAGGGAAGTTCTCATTTCTTGCTGAAGCAACCTAAGCGAACTGCTGGGTATTTATAGAGTTGGAACTCTTTGTGCTAAAATAATAGGTTTATAGGGAACTACATTTAGTAGCTTAAATTTCCGATGTATATGTATATGTTGGCTGTACAGTTACTTAGTGGTTAAGGAATAGATGATAGGATAGGCACGTTATTAGGGTATGGCATGGATTCCACTTCATAGACATGCGCTTTAGCTTAGCTTAGGTAGGATAGGATTAATGTTTCTTACTTAGAAAGGAAATATAGGTGTTGACAACTGTGTATAGACCATACGTGCAATGCATGTGCTACCTATTTGCGTGCAACTTAGGCTATATATTATATATTCTACCATATATATTGAACCTACTCCTATGATTCCTTCTACCGCTAGCATAGTTAATCGGGTTTGCCAAATGGAGAAATTTTGAATTGTTTAAGATTTAAAGGTTTACATATCCCGCTATGAAAAATTATATTCATGAACGAGTGTCACAGACTGAAAGAAAAATACAGTCGTGTTCAACAAGGTGCCACGATCCCAAAAAATAATAATATCGGTAGATTAACTTATTCTGTGAAACCCCGAAATACTGCTGCAGGGTGCAAAATACTCCAAATAAAAAGTAGCTTATTTAACTAATTAAAAATTATAGTAAGATTCTAAAAATTAAATTATCATTATGTCTCAAAAGAACCTTGTCTAAATTCGAAACTAATATCTAGTTATATCGAATAAACCGTT
This sequence comes from Allium sativum, assembly GCA_030737875.1. Taxonomy (NCBI): domain Eukaryota; kingdom Viridiplantae; phylum Streptophyta; class Magnoliopsida; order Asparagales; family Amaryllidaceae; genus Allium; species Allium sativum. The sequence continues at coordinate 1,018,985,514 of CM060913.1, forward strand.
ACATTCGATAAACGAATTTATAGCGACTATTTGAATATTTGATTTTGATATAACTCAGAATCTATAATATGAAATTTCGAATTTTCACTTCTGTTAGGAAGACACATTTAAACAGATCCCATCATTTCTTGTTTCGAAGAAATCCGGTTTATAACGAGCCTTGTGCACACAATTGAAGTTCAGAACGTTAAATTACGAACTGCCTCGATATTACGGCTCGATTATATTTAACATATATTTTATACATTCCACTTCATTTTAATTAATATATAAATCCATTTATATTATGATTTCAATATTTAAACTGATTTAAATATTCAGACACAAACCGATAAAAATGTGGGACGTTACAGTTAATAACTAGTTTATTTTGATAAAAATATATTTTTTTTCTTCTCAAATATGGAATTTTTCATCCAAAATCTTTTCAAATCACTTATTATGATTTTACATAATTTTTCCATATTTTTACTAATTTTATTTAGGCCCGTTCTGTCGGTTTCCAATAACGGCCACCGAACTACATCCATAGCGACCTTTTCCAATTTTGATTTGGGCATAATTACAAATCCAACCGTTAGATTTTAAAACTCTTATATTCATTGGAAAGCTCTTGTCGGTACGAACCCAACGACTCCGGTTTTAGGAGAATCCGACAATCGGATCTCTCGTTACATCAATTTAAAGTTAATGGTCGAAATTCGCGAAAGGTCGCTGCGCGGCGCGTTCTATTCAGGCCATTATATAAATATATAATATATATCGTCGATTTCTATTCAAAACTTATTTTATAAATCGTTTATAAATTCATTTTAAAATGATTTTAAATTTATTTTCAATGTTAAATAAAAATTGAATATCCTACATTTTTATCATGTCCAAATAATAATATTTCCAAAATATTAAATCTTAAAATCACTTCTTTTCTGTGTTCATTATAAAATGAATAAAATCGGTTGATAAACCCATTCAGGTTAAAAATGGCGTTTCTACTTAACACGACTTCATATTTTTATATTTTATTCTTCACTAAATATTATTTTAAAATATTTTTTATTTTAAAAATATTCTTTATTTTAAAAGACTCTTTATTTTTGAATATTCTTTATATAAAAGATATTCTGAATTGGAATGCGACTCAATCAATCACCATGTAATTTCAGTTACATGGATTTCATACATCACATGTATGTGACAATAATGATAAATAAACATACAACAATCCATTCACATCTAGAGTGAAATTTATAATTGTGTGAGCGTTAAAATAAATAAATAATAATAACGCTCACCACAGGCTGTCAATCCATCGATTGACATACAGCTAAATATTGGGACTAGTGTATGTTAAATATGATCCCAACACCCGTGTGGGGTTTTCAAACAATAACAGTTTACATACATAAATCATTGGTTAATAAATTTAACCAATTATAATTCAGTCTAAATTGTTTTCTATCTTCACTGTTTAAATTATAAATAAACATTTATAATTTAATTTCAACTACCAAATTAATATTAACATTATAATGATAATGTTTTAATCATATTTTAACTTATGATCAATTTTCTAATAAAATTGACAAATTTTAATTCAATATGACATTTCTAAATAAAATGACATTTTTAATCCAATATGACAGTTCTAAATAAAAGGACTATTTTTTTATATGACAAACATGAAATAACATGTTTTTCTTTTATTTCCAATCTAACATTAAAAATGACTTTTTAATGTGAAACATGTTTTTAACATGTTATTCTTTTATTCTGACATTAAAATGATATTCCTATTATGTTAACATTATAATGACAAATTCTATTATTGTTAACATTAAAATGACAAATTCTATTATGTTGACAAATCTATTTATATATATATATATATATATAACAAATGAAAATGGCACATTCCATGTGTTGACAAATCTATTTATATATATAACGAATGAAAATGACACTTTAATCTAATATATGTTTCTTAACAAAAAGGTTATTTTAATCTCATGCAACATTTTATAAAAATGTTATTTCACTCTAATGTGACATTTTATAACAAAAATGTTATTTTTCTTCTAATGCAACAAAATGTTATTTTTCTCCAATGCAGCATTTTATAATAAAAATGTTATTTTTCTCATACTAACATTTTATAATAAAAATGTTATTTTCATCTTGAATACAAATCTAACATAACTTGAAAATAAAAATGTTTATTTTCATTTTATATATAGTACAAATGTAACATGACAATAAAAATGTTTATTTTATTTCTACTATTGTATATAAAGTGACAATAAAAATGTTTCTATTAAATCTACTATTTTTATTGTATGTAAAGTGACAATAAAAATGTTTCTATTTGCATACAGTTAGTTCTATTTAAAATGACAAATAAAAATGTAAATTTATTTGCATACAAAATTTCTATCATTAACATAACAAATAAAATGACCACTTTTATTTTTTTACAAATTTAATGTTAACGATATTTTTGTGTTATCGACAATTTTAATTCATTATCACAAATAACAATAATATTATTATGTTGTTCACAATTCTAATTCAACATAAAAATGTTCTTATATGACAATTCCAGTTCAATATAAAAATGATATTTTTATGTGATGCAAATATAATTCAACAAAAATGATATTTTGTTTTTACACGAATATGATTCAACAAAAAGGATATTTTGTTTTGACAAAAATATGATTCGACAAAAATGATATTTTGTTTTGTCGACAATTCTTACATTAACATGACAAATAAAAATAAGGTTCTTATTTGTTTATAATTTCTACTCTTTTTAACATGTAACATAAATATGGTATGTTAATGTTGACTCTAATTCAACAAAAAGGGACATTATTATTTTGTTGACTCTAATTCAACAAAAAGGGCATTTTTTATTTTGTTTACTCTTTTTAATGATTCAGTATTAGAATAAAGATGTAATTTAGATTGTATAACATTTTAATTTCCAATAAGCCAAATTTGTGATTCAAATAAACAATAAAAAGGTAATCTTTTTTTTTAGTCATTTTAAAATATATTTTTCCTAACATGATAAAAATTTTAATCAAACAAAATCGTATTTTTTATCCATATGATTATTTTTCCTAACATGAGAATGTTCTAATCAAACCATATCATATCTTTAACATACACCATTCAAAATCTAGCCATTCATCACAATCACAGACAATCAATTCCAAGTCTATACCACACAGATATAAATTTTATATAACACAATTATAAATTTCACATCACAAACAATAATTAATTTTATTTTAAAAATAGAGATCTCACCGAAGGTTTTCCATTCTGCCAAAATTTAGACAAGCTCCAAATCAATTTTTGTCAGTTCCATAGTGTAGATCTGATCGACACGAGTCCAACGCACCTGAAATCACTTGAAGCCCCAAACCGGACACCACACGAAGAATCTTCCAATCACAGCCGTTGAATCAGTGGATCTTGTGTAGACGATTGTTTTTGTAATTATAAATTTTTCATAATACTTCGTGATTGAAGAGAGATTGGGGGATTTAGCATGGAGCATCGCGGCCATTGAAATGCCTTGGTGGCGGCTGCGTTCTTTGGATTGGGAACTAGGGTTGGGCACGGTTTTCAAGGGACATTTATAATAGATTTTATTATATTATTTAATTTATTTAATTCCATAATTCTTGTTTATTGATATGAACTCGAATCCGAGCCCAACGACTGTTGCCCCTAGCTAATTACCCCTTTTTCGGACACAATGGAATATGTTTCGTAACCCAATTCGATTGTTACGATATATATTTCTGTAAATTAAAATATAAATCGATATATATTGAATTTGAACGTACATTTTAATTTACTGGGGCCACATACTGACTCTAAAAATCGCAGAAAAACAATTTCTAGTTATGTTTTGATAATACGGTCATAACAAAACTAATTTCATCGAATTTGGAGACCGTTTGAAAAATGGCCTTTTTCAAGTCGATTAAATTTGACTTAAATTGACAAAACACATTTTCTTTTGCCACGCTCACATATTAATTCGAAAAATTAATAAAATTGAAAACTAGCAATAATTTGTCGTTCCGAACCCAATAAAAGTGGTTTCATCGAAAACAGAGGTCGTTTGCAAAATGGCTATTTTCAATAGCTTTATTATTATTTAAAAATGGAAAATTTAAATTCTAACACATTTTCTGTTAAAATTTTTAAAAATAAAATTTTAAATTGGTCCTGGTTTTCCAGGTTGTTACATTTCTACTGTCACGAACCTATGCACCAGTCACCACTTACCCCACGTCACACTTTTGCTAATTCCAGCTCCCTCGTGTTTTACTTTTTTCTCTGCTTTTATCCAAACTATCACTACGTTTTTGCTTCATCTCGTTTACTCTTCTTCATGCAATTCATTTCTTCCACCACACACACACTAGTTCCACTTCATTCGATTTAGTTCCCCTTCATCATTTTGAAACCAAACTAATCCCTATGTTTTACGTCCATCCTTCTTCTTGTATATTCTTTCATCCCTATGCACACATGCTTCAAACTTACCCACCTACGTCCATCCTCTTCAACAGGTCACTCAATCCACGCCGCACCCACCTACGAACGGCAGTTTCCCACTTCAGCTTCGACTACACCGCTACGGCGCTACCCATGCTTCAACCACTCGCGTCATCAACTCCATTCGTTACGCAACTGCACCAGCCAATGAAGCTATTTCCTACTGTTGCTACATCACCTCCAGTACTCCAATTTACACCACTTAGCTCCGGTCCACCGTATATCCACTCATCCCCACTGTTAAGGTTAAAGGGGACGTGTAGTCTTACTTTTCTCGTGAATAAACTCCGGTTATCCAATGGTTTTAACATGCGAACTGAGTGGAACTTTGCTTTCGGTTTTTATGTTTTACAGGGATTGGGTAGGATAAAAAGAAATGGAAAGTTTTGGACGGAAGCTCTCATTTTCCTTTTTCAGAAGAAAATGAAACTAAGCAGCCGAATATATATATGGGTAAACCAAAGGATAGGAACGAAGTCTGTCAACCGAATGGACAGCATAGGTAGCACGAAGCTGGGAATCAGGGTAGGTAATGTTTTTCAACGATAGGGTATGGTTTACAGTAGAGCTTAATTTCCTTTCTCACAGTCTGTGCGTGTAACTATACATATAGGGTAATGGCGAATTTATGTTGATGGTATGCGATAGGTATGGTTTGTAGATTGACTAAAGATTGTTTTTCCCATTTATTATTATTACCTTAATAGTAACCGCATCTGCTTAGTTCATTCTACATGTAAATATATACACAGGGTGGCGAAAGAAAAGTCAGACTGAATTCCTATGGAACGGTTGGTTAGGGTAGCCTTTTTATTTGCTTTATAGGTTATTAACTACACTGCTATTTACAGCTTTATATGTTGATCGTTTAATACTCGCACCGGAAAACACGATCTCCAAAAATTACGGAATTGGACATCATGGTATAATTTGACGTTACGGTGCCAATGAAACCAGTTTCATCGAAAATGGACCCCGTTTGCAAAAACTATGCTATTTTATTCAAATTCTAAATATCGGTTCACCCTTAAATTTCGCCTACCGATAAAACAACTCCGTTTGGCTCCAAACTGGAAATATAACAATAATTAGTTGTACGCAATCCAATAAAACTTGTTTCATCGAAAACGGAGATCGTTTGAAAAGAAAACTATTTTAAGGCCTATATACGGTCGACAAATTATAATTAAATTCAAAACAATTCTATTTAACGACAATAAATTAATATAATCGTAAATATATTTAAATGGGATTTTATACAGCTTTAACCCCGGTCGATATAGTCTTTAAAACTCAGTATTCAGAAATTCGGGTTAAAACGATATACTGAAATTCCCTATGTTTATTAAATAAACGCTGTCATTTATTAATGAAATTCCATAGCGACTATTTTAAAATTTGAATTAGACATAACTTGCAAACTATATGATTAAATCTCGATTTATCTCTTTTATTAGAAAATTTTAATCAAATCGATCCAAACGATTCTTGTTTCACAGAATTCCGACTTATATCAGATCCGTTATATTCGTTTAAAGTTTGGATCGTAAATTACGAACTACCGCAGCGTTTCTAGTTCGTTTTATAATTATATATATATATATATATATATATATATTCGAACTCTATTTTATAAAATAAATTTGATATAAAATCCATTATATTTCTAATATAATATATATAACACATTTAAATATTCTAATTTAAATGGCAGAAAATCTGGGACGTTACATTCTTCCCCCTTAAAAGAATTTCGTCCCCGAAATTACAAGGAAAGAAGAAGTTTCAAACCCAGTTATTTTAAAATAATTATTTATGTATTATCACCAAAACAAATTCAAAATCCTAAAAAATTTCGAAAATTTCACCAGCACCTTCTCTGCATGGCTCGACCAGAACAACTACAACTGGCATCCAGGCATTAACATCTCCTGAAAAAACCAAAATCAAAATGGCTACCCAACTTAGGGGTATAAAAATCCATCACTCAAATTAATATATTAAGGTTTACCTTTTTGTCGGGCAACTCAAACTCCAATTTCGAACCAAATCAATTAACCGCTCTTCGTCTGTACTTCTAGTCTGTATAACTAAATTATCTCCACAACCTTTTGGAATCAGCACTTAACTCAATGTATAATGCAAATAACCAATACGGGGTTAAATAACTCAGTTTTCATTCAACTTCTTTATTTTCCTGTTGGATGGATTTTGTTCAACTAATCCACATCCGAATAACAATCAACCCATCATTCTGTCCAACATTGATGCTTAATTACTTGATCCGCATTTTGGTTTAACATTGATATGAATCGATTAATATTCGATTAGTTCCTATTATTATTCATTCAATTTCTAATACAATTCCATTTGAATTCCATTAATTCACTTAACCAGGTTATGTTTCATTTTCCTACCCAATTCGATTTTCTAATTAGTTCAAATTTTATTCATAATTCAATTTGAATCGCAATCAAATTAACCGAACAACCAATATTATTATAATATGGAAAATTATTTCCTTTTTCTATAAAAAAATATACTTTGGGCAAAATTATTTCATTTACCCTCTTTAGAAAACAATTATTTTTTAATCCTACCCCTAATTCTGTAAATAGCCCTTACGTCCAACAATTACACCTATTTTTTAACTAGTATGAAGGGTTTGTTTTTGCAGCACCCAATCTAATGATTCATCATCTTTCATATTTGTTGATCTACCCCTACTATGCGTAAACTACCCCTACTTCTCTTAATACTTCAAAACACCCTTCTTTTTAATCCTACCCCTAATTCTCTAAATAAACCTTACTTCCAACAATTACCCCTATTTTTTAACTACTGTGAAGGGATGGTTTTTCCATTACCAAATTCAAATGATTCATCATCTTCCATATTTGTTGATCTACCCCTACTATGCTTAAACTACCCCCTTACTTTTATTATTGTTTTCCTTTATTCAATTATTTTGCATTATTCATTTCTTTCTTTGTAAAAAATTATAATTCTACTTCTGTGAAGGGTTGGTTTTTGAAGCACCCAATCCAAATGATTTATCTTCCTTCATATTTGTCGATCTACCCCTACTATGCTTAAACTACCCCTACTTCTATTAATGCTTCAAAACAGCCCTTCTTTTTAATCCTACCCCTAGTTCTCTAAATAGCCTTTACTTCCAACAATTACCCCTATTTTTTTAACTACTGTGAAGAGTTGGTTTTTGCAGCACCCAATCCAAATGATTCATCATCTTTCATATTTGTGGATCTACCCCTACTATGCTTAAACTACCGCTACTTCTCTTAATACTTCAAAAGAGCCCTTTTTTTTTAATCCAATCCCTAATTCTCCAAATAGCCCTTACTTCCAACAATTACTCCAATTTTTTAAATACTACGAAGGGTTGGTTTTTGCAACACCCAATCCAAATGATTTATCATCTTTCATATTAGTCGATCTACCCTACTATGCTTAAACTACCTGCCCTACTTTTATTATTGTTTTCCTTTACCCATTTCTTTATCCATTTTTTTTGCATTATTCATTTCTTTGTAAACCAATTATCATTCTGTGAAGGGTTGGTTTTTGCAGCACCCAATACAAATGATTCATTATCATTCATATTTGTCGATCTACCCCTGCTTTGCTTAAACTTCCCTTACTTCTCTTAATACTTCAAAATAGCCCTTAATCATACCCCTAATTCTCTAAATAGCTCTTACTTCCAACAATTACCCCTTTTTTAACTACTATGAAGGGTTGGTTTTTCAAGCACCCAATCCAAATGATTCATCATCTTTCATATTTGTCGATCTACCCCTACTTCGCTTAAACTACCACTACTTCTCTTAATACTTCAAAACAGCCCTTCTTTTTAATCCTACCCCTAATTCTCTAAATAACCCTAACTTCCAACAATTACCCCTATTTTTTAATTACCCCCTACTTTTATTATTGTTTTCCTTTATTCATTTCTTTATTTATTTATTTTGCATTATTCATTTCTTTCTTTGTAAACCAATTATCTTTCTACATCTGTGAAGGATTGGTTTTTGCAGCATCCAATCCAAATGATTCATCATCTTTCATATTTGTAGATCCACCCATAATATGCTTATGCTACCCCTACTTCTCTTAATGCTTCAAAACAACCCTTCTTTTTAATTCAACCCCTGATTCTCTAAATAGCCCGTACTTCCAACAATTACCCCCATTTTTTAACTACCCCCTACTTTTATTATTATTTGCCTTTATTCATTTCTTTATTCATTTTTTTCATTATTAATTTCTTTCTTTGTAAATCAATTATCATTCTACTTCTGTGAAGGGTTGGTTTTTGCAGCACCCAATCCAAACGATTCATCATCTTTCATATTTGCCGATCTACCCCTACTTTGCTTAAACTACCCCTACTTCTCTTAATACTTCAAAATAGCCCTTCTATTTAATCCTCCCCCTAATTATCTAAATAGCCCTTATTTCCAACAATTACCCCACTACGCTTAAACTACCCCTACTTATCTTAATACTTCAAAACAACCCTTCTTTTTAAACCTACCCCTAATTATCTAAATAGCCCTTATTTCCAACAATTACCCCTATTTTTTAACTGTTGTGAAGGGTTGGTTTTTGTAGCACCCAATCCAAATGATTCATCATCTTTCATATTTGTCGATCTACCCCTACCATGCTTAAACTACCTTTATTTCTCTTAATACTTCAAAATAACCCTTCTTTTTAGTCATACCCCTAATTCTCTAAATAGAACTTACTTCCACCAATTACGCCTATTTTTTAACTACTTTGAATGGCTGATTTTTGCAGCACCCAATCCAAATGGTTAATCATCTTTCATATTTGTCGATCTACCCCTACTTTGCTTAAACTACCCCTACTTCTTTTAATACTTCAAAACAACCTTTCTTTTTAATCCTCCCTCTAATTCTCTAAATAGCCCTTACTTCAAACAATTACCCCTATTTTTTTAACTACTGTGAAGGGTTGGTTTTTCCAGCATCCAATCCAAATGATTCATCATCTTTCATATTTGTCGAACTACCCCTACTATGCTTAAACAACCCCACTACATTTATTATTGTTTTCCTTTATTAATTTCTTTATTCTTTTTTTTTTTGCATTATCATTTCTTTCTTTGTAAACCTATTATAATTCTACTACTGTGAAGGGTTGGTTTTTGCAATACCCAACCTAAATGATTCATCATCTTTCATATTTGTCGATCAACCCCTACTATGCCTAAACAACCCCTACTTCTCTTTATAGTTCAAAACATCCCTTCTTTTTAATTCTACCCCTAATTCTCATAATACTCCTTACTTCAAACAATTACCCGTATTTTTACTTACAACCACAACAGCACCTAATACAAATGATTCATATTGAAGTATGAATAAAGAAATTAATAAAGGAAAATAATAATAAAATTTGAGGAGGTAGTGTAAGCATAGTAGGGGTAGATCGACAAATATAAAAGATGATGAATTGTTTAGATTGGGTGCTGCAAAAACCAACCCTTAACAGAAGTAGAAAGATAATTGGTTTACAAAGAAAGAAATGAATAATGCAAAAAAAATGAATAAAGAAATGAATAAAGGAAAACAATAATACAAGAAAGGGTAATTTAGTTTAAATACCAACCCTACTATCCCAAATTGTTTGAATGATAATTACTTTTTTTAATCCAATAACCCTTCTTTTTAAACCTACCCTCAATTCTCTAAATAGTGCTTACTTCCAACAATTACCCCTATTTTTTAACTACTGTAAAGGGTTGGTTTTTGTAGCAACCAATCCAAATGATTCATCATCCTTCATTTTTGTAGATTGCAGCACCCAATCCAAATGATTCATCATCTTTCATATTTGTCGATCTACCCCTACTATGCTTAAACTATCCCCTTGCTTTTATTAATACTTCAAAACAACCCTTCTTTTTAATCCTTCCCCTAATTATCTAAATAGCCCTTACTTCCAACAATTACCTCTATTTTTTAACTATTGCGAAGGGTTGGTTTTTGCAGCACCCAATCCAAATGATTCATCTTCTTTCATGTTAGTCGAACTACCCCTACTATGGTTAAACTACCCCTACTTCTCTTAATACTTCAAAACAGGCCTTCTTTTAATCATATCCCTAATTCTATAAATAGCCCTTACTTCCAACAATTACCCCTATTTTTTATCAACTATGAAGGGTTGGTTTTGCAGCACCCAATCCCAATGGTTCATCGTCTTTCATATTTGTCGATCTACCCCTACTATGCCTAATCTACCCCTAGTTCTCTTAATACGTCAAAACCGCCCTTCATTTTAATTCTACCCGTAATTCTCTAAATAGCCCTTACTTCCAACAATTACCCCTATTTTTTTTACTACTGTGAAGGGTTGGTTTTTGAAGCACCCAATCCAAATGATTCATCATCCTTCATATTTGTCGATCTACCCATACTATGCTTAAATTACCCCTACGTCTCCTAATACTTCAAAAAAGCCCATCTTTTAAATCCTACCCTTAATTCTCTAAATAGCCCTTACTTCCGACAATTACCCCTATTTTTTAACTACTGTGAAGGGTTGGTTTTTGCAGGACCCAATCCAAATGATTCATCATCTTTCAACAATCCCAATGGTTCATCATAGTAGTTTAACTACCCCTACTATGCTTAATCCTACCCCTATTTCTCTAAATAGCCCTTACTTCCAACAATTACCCCTATTTTTTAACTAATATGAAGGGTAGGTTTTTGTAGCACCCAATCCAAATGATTCATCCCCTTACTTCCAACAATTACTCCTATTTTTAAACAACTGTGAAGGGTTGGTTTTCGCAGCACCCAATCTAAATGATTCATCATCTTTCATATTTATCGATCTACCCCTACTATGCTTAAACTACCCCCCTACATTTATTATTGTTTTCCTTTATTCATTTATTTATTCATTTTTTGCATTATTCATTTCTTTTCTTTGTAAACCAATTATCATTCTACCACTGTGAAGGGTTGGTTTTTGCAGCACCCAACCCAAACGATTCATCATCTTTCATGTTTGTCGTTTTACCCCTACTATGCTCAAACTACCCTGCAATGTCCCGGTCTTATCTGACTTTTGATATTGATTTAATGAGGTAATTAAATCATAAAATATGTTTACTTAACAACCTTAAACTATTATAATTATATGTATGAATATGTATAAGTGTGTGTGTATATATATACTAATATGCATATAATTAATTATGTTTTAACATAAGATACATAATAAAGCTTGCAACAAAAATCTTACAAACCAGAAACAGGCAAGTTATAGCATAATGTACATAGGATTGACATTTAAATTCCTAAACTAATATAGACAATAAGGAGAAAACATTTGCAAAAAAGTTAGTACAGGAAAACATGAGTATTATAATATTTAAAAAACATATGTATGAAACAAATAAAGTAACAAAGGAAAAAGATCATGTGACAATAAGAAAAGAAAAAAGTCAAAGACCATACTCTAAATAAGATTTAACACCAAATAAGAGGCTAAGATAAGGAAGAACCATCCCCTTAAAATCAACAAACCAACTTGAAAGTATTTAATCATTTTTAGCAAAATATCTTGCCAACAAAACCATTTTATATTACCATTAGAATCTGAGAATAGTGTAACCTTTCAACCGCATTTAATGGAGTTAAGGCCGTGGGTATATCATGCTCCTTGAATAGAAGATAAGGACAAGAAAGTAGAAGATATCTAATTAAACAATTCATCTCTTCACGCCTAAGTTTCCTGGAAACAAGTGTGTAGGAATAGAAAAATGAGGGGTCTATAACTAGCACGTATAGTAAAACATTTTAAAAGGAAGTCTACAACATTAAAATAAAAGAGAATGAATAGTTTAATGTTGAAACCTGCCTATATATATCACCATGAAACTCTTATATTTTCTCCACAATTGAATTTGGGAAATCATAGCAATGGAAAACCTTCAGAATAGGGGAAAGCAAGCATAGTGAGTAAACCTCTTTCTTCCTTTAATCTATTTCTAATTAAGATGTATAAAAGTGCAAGCCATATATGTTTTGAATGCTTCTAGTTCTAGTGTGTGTGTTGAATCAAATTAGTCCTCATATTAAAACCAGAGTATTGCAAAACCTATCGCATGAAAATGTAGTCAATGGTTTTGGCGCACATATGGTCTTGAATGTGTATGTAGTAAATCCTAGGTTTCATATCAAAAGTGAACATAAACTGCGAACCAAACGATGAATACATAGTGGGAAAACTGCTCTTCATGGATTTTGTTTTGATATAAACCATTATGTGTATTTGTAATTAGTAAAATCCAAGTTTCATGTTGTAGTTAAAACCTGGAAATAGAAATGGAATGAAAAAAAAAGTTATACTCTTTTAACCCATTGAAAGCTGTCAGTGATCAAGTAACATAATATATCTATTCATATATGTTTGAATGGATTATGTTTAACTAAATTCATCTTCATATTAACCCTGTAAAAGGGAATCTAAGAACAGAACAAAAATGTGAGTGAACTTCTTCATAAGTTAATTATTTTTATAATACGATGGCTGGGCTAATAAATAATATTAGATAAGTAAGTGTACATGGCAATCCAAAAAAGGAATTTGTAAAACAGAAAGATATGTTATAGCACAACAGGAGAGTAGTGGTAGGGAATTAAAAGAGAGGAGTGTGGCAAGAAAAGTTGGAGATTTTTAGCAATTTATATAGTTTTATAGTAACCAGTACAGTAAACCATTACAAATTTTGTTCAAAAAAATTGATGGTTGAATTACAAGGGATGATTATCACCATCTAAATCCACATCCCTTAACATGATTTTAAAAAAAAATTATGATTTTAAAATACTATAGTTTAAGTAAGGTATATTGTAATGACCCGTATTTTGACAAGATAATAATTAATTTATTTTAATTATTTAAATGGTGAACTAGAGAATTAAATGGTCGTTAATTAAATAGTAGTGAATATTTAATTAAAATAATAATTAAATAATATATTTAATTCTGAAATAATCAGATTGGGCCGAAATGGCGATATGGTGTGAACTGGGAAATTCAAAATATATAATTCAGTTCAGAGTTTGAATTAGAATAACGAATATATTATATATACGACAGTTTGAACGTAGAATTATAATATAATTATAATCGAGCTCGAAATGGCGCGGCAGTTCGCTATTTGGCGGCTCGAACTTCAACTGAATATACAGGGTCCGTTTCAAGTCGGATTTCTGTGAAACAAAAAACGTATGGAGCTGGTGAAGTATCTTTTCTAATGGAAGAGAAAAATATGGATATCGTCATGTAGATTTTGATTTACGTACAAATCAAATTTTAGAAAAGTCGCTGTGGAATTCCTTTATAATTCGTAATGCTTTATTTACGTTATAAAAGAAATTTCAATATAAAATTGAATATCGATTCAACCAGGACTTGGAATATCGAGAATATAATTATCCGGGAGCTGTATGATATTCCTTGGTGAATATATACGATAATATAAATTTATTTATATTTAATTTTATTTTATTCAAATATATTTATATATTTAAATGGATTTTTTCAAGGGTTTAAAAACAGCCACTTTTGCAAACAAAGACAGAATTCGACGAAACTAATTTTGTTGGATCCGCAACATCAAATTATTGTTAGATTTCAAGTTTTGTGATTTTTAGAGTTAGTATGTGCCCGTACGGATTTTTAGAGTGAAAAACGGTCAGTATTTCGACGGTTAAAAATACGCTGTGTGAGCAAACGGAGTCGGAATTCGACGAAACCTGTTTCGTTGGGTCCGCAATGTCGAACGGTAGCTGCATGTCCAATTTGGTGATTTTTGGGTATCGTGTGTGGTCATATAGATTTTTAACAATAAAAATCGATAGCATAGGATATATATATTAATATAATAACCAAGGAAAATATCTAAAATTTCCTATAAATAATCGTTCATACCCTTAAACCCTATTACACCCTTCTTTTGGTCAACGCGATATTTTTTCCGCCGCTGGTTTTGTTCTTCTAGGAAAAGAGTTTGGTCAAAAGAAAATTCACAACAACTTAAATAAAATGCCATAAATCCCCAAATACAAGTACATGAATTCTATGTGTGGTCCTCTTCACCGCAGTACCAATTTTTCCAGTTCGGTTTCTAATTTGCTCGCTGGAAAACCCATGGTGGAATTAGGGTTCGGATTCGTTGGGTTTTGAGGAACTAATTCAAGATTTCTGAAGTTGTTTCTGAGATACTGGGGTAGTTCTGCATATTGTACGAGAATATGGTGGGTTCTGGTGAGATTTATTGTCGATGTTCTCCATTGAGTTTCACCGCGTCGAGCAGAACGGGTCTGAGATTGCGGACTCGAGATGAACGACATGGGGATGGTGTTGATGCTCGCAGGAAGTGGAAGAGACTGGTGAAGTTGTTTTTGGTTTCGGTGGAGAGATAAAGTGGGAATCGGGGCTTGTAAGGATCATAAATGGTGAGGGGCAACAGGAGTATACAGCGAAATTTAATTGGGGAAGAAGCTTTTAACGGTGGGCTTTTAAAAGGGTATATGGGCCTTGAAGGAAAGGTTTAGCCCAAATTTCTATATAAAGGAAACTTAAGTTTATTTTAAGTTATAATAGTGTATGATCTTGTAAATGTAATAACTTCTATATAATGTATCAGAATCACGAACCGTAAGTTGCGTTGGAACCGTATGGACGAGAGCTTCACAATGAGGCTGATTGGAAGTGGATTGGGGCTTGTTTGAATTTATGGTGAAATAAATTGTTTGATTCTAATCAAATGAACAGTTTATCATTCTTTAACAATGAACTGCCAAAGTGAGTAAAACTCACCAACTCTGAACAGTTATATTTTTATAATGTATCTTTAGAACTGTTAATCATCTGTTGATTGCTGTGTGTTGGTTGATTGATTGAACTGCCAGTCAGTTAGTGGAAAATATATATATATATATATATATATATATATATATAAACTGTTAAATATTTATATATTGATTCTGCTATCAGAATATTTCCTATCGAACTGAAAGTGATGTTGATTGTGTTGTTTAATATCTGTGATGCAGGGAAACAGGTTGGAGGGACACAACTGGGTTCCTCAATATTTATAATACTGTTTTGTTCATATATATTGTGTTATATGATGTGATATATAATCTGTTGGCGATTATATGTGTTTGGACGATATTGAACATCATGATTCGATATGATTGAATACCATAACAAACCGGAATGTTGGTAAGGAATAATTTCAAAGTGATATTGAAATAAAAATATTTATAAATGGAATATTTATAAATAAGAGATATTTATAAATGGAATATTTATAAATAAGGAATATTTTTAAATTTGGAATATTTATAAATAGGAGATATTCAAGAAGGAAATAATTTCAAACCATTTTCTTTTCGAATGGGAAGGCCTGTGTGGCGGTTTGGGTATTTTCCCGATGCTCCCGTTACAAAGGAGGTTATGGCGAATTTTTCTGGGAATTTAAGGAGTTAGAATATTTTTAAGAATAAAATTGAAAAGGAAATATTTCGAAAATAAATAGAATTAAAAAGGAAATTTGTTTATAACTGAATAGGATGTTATAAAAAGAAGCCGTTATAAAAAGGAAAACGTTATTAAAGGGAAATCATTTGTAAAGTGAAGAATCGTTACTAAAAGTAAATCTTTATAAATAAATAGTTTATTTGAAAAGGAGTTAATCGAATATGGTATTCGAAGTAGTTAATCGAATATGGTATTCGAAGTTAGTTAATCGAATATGGTATTCGAAAGGAGTTAATCGAATATGGTATTCGAAGTTAGTTAATCGAATATGGTATTCAAAGTTAGTTAATCGAATATGGTATTCGTAGTTTGTTTATCGAATATGGTATTCGAAAGGAGTTAATCGAATATGGTATTCGAAGTTAGTCAATCAAATATGGTATTCGAATTTAGTTAATCGAATATAGTATTTGAAAGGGAGTTGAATTAAATAAGTTATTCAATGAGAGTTAACCAGTTCAGTCAGATTTAACCAGTTCAGTCAGAGTTAACCAGTTCAGTCAGAGTTATCCAATTCAGTCAGAGAACCAGTTCAGTCAGAGTTAACCAGTTCAGTCAGAGTTAATCAGTTAGAGTTAATCGATTAGAGTTAATATGAAATGGAGTTAATCAAATATAGTTGTTTGAGACAGAGTTAGTCAAACATAGTACTCAACGTAAGTTTCCATCTCGTACGACTGCTAGCGTAATTCGCAGGGTTGTAAATATCCTAAGGCGGTCGGATGTTTCCTGAGGGAATCAGGCGTAACCATTGTGATCGCTGCGATCTAGAGTCAAGCGAATGGAAGTGAATCGAATATAAGTTATTCGATAGTAGTTAATCCAGTTGAGTTAAGTAGGGTTAAGTGAGTCAAGTAACCAGTTGAGTTAAGTAAGTCGAGTTAATCCAGTCGAGTTAATCAAGTTGAGTTAATCGAGATGAATTAATCAAACCACGTTAATCCAGATGAGTTAATCAAATTTAGTTATTCGAAGAAGTCAGATAATCGAATAGTAGATATTTGAAGCGAGATAATCGAATAGTAGATATTCGAAGTGTGAAAATCGAATATAAGTTATTCGAATAAGTTATTCGAATAAGAGTTAAAATCCAGTAAGAGTTATTAGGTGGAGTTATTCAAATAAGAGTTATAGATTTGAGTTAACCGAATAGGAGTAAATAAATTAGTCGTCGTTATAATATTCGAGTTAGGAAATAAAAGTCACATTAAAGATAATATATTTCGGATGTAGGAGATTATAACACCATTGTTATAATCACGTAAACTTGTAAAAGAAGGGGGTTCGTATATAGAATCCGAGGGTTCGTAAGGAAGTGTTAAAGAGTTAAAAAGGTGAATCTTATCTATTTCGAATTTGAAAGGTGGTTCAGTTAAGGTCTGAGAGGTAGCTATACCCCAACTTGATTGACTGCGTTCTAATTAAGAAATGGTTACGGTTCGAGTATGAAGTGGTTAAGTGGATTTAGTAATTTAGTATAGTGGTTTGAGTCGTCATCGCAATATAGTTTTAAACATCTGTTTAAAATCCCAATTAAGAAGTTTTGGAAATGTTTTCCAAATCAGAATCAGAAATGTAATCAAATAAAGAAATCAGAAACTGACTGGAGACTTGTTAAGTTGAATGGTTTTCTAAATGTCTATCTGATGTTGGTTTCGACCTTCGGGATTGATAGTTGGGAAATTGTTCTCATACTAGTTTATAGTCAGGGACTGATAGTTGTGGAAGGATAGTGATACGTAAACAAGCTATGGAAATGTTTTCCAGCGTTAATAACGTATATTTTCTAATTTTAGAAAATAAGGAAATATGAATATATATACATATATATATATATATATATGGTTGATGATTGGATCGATATTTCCATTTGGAAATAAGATCGTTGTTTTCACACAGACATGTTTTCATTTGATAGTTAAATCACAGACTATCAAAGTTTTTGACCATTTTAACATTGTTAACATGGAGAGACCGGTTGGATTATTATCCGAAGAACCACTCTGTATTGGCATAAGCATTGCGAATCATATATGCCAAAGATAATTGAAGATGAAGTAAAGTGCAAGGGCTATTTTATAAGTCTTAGATAACAGTGCCTAAGATGGATGTACTGAATAGTACCTTTGGTTTGTCCAATTCCAGGACAACTTGTATGGACGAAGGTCTGACAGAGTATATCTGGTAGATCACGTAAGTTGATCGTTTCAAACGTATTTACGTTAGTGGCGGAGGAATTCATTTCTCTTAGCTTATACCCGTGGTATTTTTGGGGAAATCAATTTGTGATTTAAAGGGTATGACGATGTGACATTTCTAAGTGAAAGAAGATGTGGTATGTGAAAAGATAAGCGTAGCTTCTAGCCTCACATCTGGTAAATGACAAAAATCGGGCAGGCTGCATGGCTAAGTCTGTCGCACCGAAGTAGGGTGTATAATCACCTATCTAGAGAATATTCATTTGCTTCTTTTAGTCTATCAATGTTGTCCTATATATATGTATATATATATATATGTATATATATATATATATACATATATATACGGGAACGGTTGCTGGTCCCAACCGTTGGTGATGTACATTCAATACACTCAAGTGAAATGAGTGGTCGGTCATGTGTGGCTGAGTTTCAAGATGTTCTTGTTGAACTCCAGTGTATCGTTCCTAGAGTACACTGATCGGAAGGTGGTTCCATACCTTGTAATAGTTGGAAATCCATTACCCAATACGTGTTTGCGGTTTTGATTGTATACTATATATGTAGAACGTGAGATGAAAGCGTTTCTACTAGATTGATATCTAATTGTATTTAGACATTATTATAATATCAGAATGATATTGCTTTTCAAAGATGTTTGGATTTTCATAAGGGAAAACCCGTTCCGTTTTCACGGAGTGGTCTTATGATATATCCTTTATTTAAACTAAGTGTTTGGAGTTTTATTCACACCAGTCCCATGACTGACCCGGAGTTTATTTGTTTGTTTTCCCTATACTCTTGGGTGCCTAATTTTGTACGGGCAGTCAAGTAGTCGGGATTTTTCAGATACACCTGGAGAGCTTGGAGCAGGAGGCTTCAGGATTCTATAGCTATTATTATTTCCGCTGTTGTTGTAAGTGTTGTACTCTGATAAGTGCTGTTGTATATACATAACTGTTTGTATTTCAAAAGTCATGTTATATTTTATTCGTTCGACTGTGAGATTTGTGTTTACTCTAGTGATGATGGTCTTCTTCTTCTTCTATTCTATTAGTTCTATCTTATCTTTTCTTACCCTATGTTTTCTTTCTATTAGTTTTCTTGAATTTCTAGTGCAATTTGGGGTTGGACTTGGGTTATTTAGTCAACTCAAATTGGACCGGATTTTCGGGTCACTACAGTTGGTATCGGAGCTTAAGGTTAAGTGAATTACCTTGGCTCTTTGGCGTGACTCAGTGGAGATGGGTTTGGTAATACCCTAGGTTGAGTTGAGTGTATATATACGAGAGAGCGTATTTGTTATTGATATAAAAATTGTTTTATATTGCGGAGATTTATTGGTTGAGTTGTTTATGAATTCTGGTCGATAGTGGGGCACCACAATGTCGATAGGGGTTTCTAAACACTCGAATACAATGAACCAACATGATATGTTTTGAAAATGACATAGTATAATTGGTTGTGTTGGTTGTTATTATAATTGAGTAAGATTTTAAAATGTGAAATGGTTATATAAATAACTAATCAGATTCATATAAGTAATGTCTATGAAAACCTATGAGTTAAGTCTGAATTTGAATCAGAATTTGAATTAAATTAAGGAAATTTTAAGTTCTTGGGAGATTTTGAAAACGTTTTCAATTTGAAAGTAATATAGTATTGAACTCACTTCGATCGCTGGAAAATAGAATCCGATGATGACAGCTGCATCATCGGTGTTCATTTTTGAGTTCTAAGTGACAGATTACTACCAAGGTTTTGTTTTTGAATTGTTTTGAGAAAACAAGGTGTTTAGAAATTCAAATGTTTTGAATTGGTATTATGATTTCAAACTGATTTGAAATAAACCCAGGAGTTTAAATTTCGAAATTTAAATATAACTTATGAAGTAAAAGGGATTGAGATGGTAAGGATGAGTATATAAATTAAAATTTAACTTGAACTAAGTTAAATAAAACCGGATTTGATTATAGGATAATCTGGAATGGAATTTAGTTGAGGAGTTCACAGTTTGAATTTGAAATTGGAGTTTGAATTGAATTCGGCTTGTATATAAGCAGATGGTTGGATCTGAGGATGAACTCATTTAAGTTTGATTAGAATGGCATTGGTATATGCCGAGGTGGTAACAGATAGTAGGGATAGAATTGATATGCCCAACAAAAAGGTAAAAGTTTATATTTGTTATAAGCATGAGATTTATGAGCCGAATTGGCAAGCCGCTTGGCGATTTGATTTTCTTTTGGGTTGAAGAAGGCCTAGAGAGGCGAGTGGGAGTTTGAGTTATTGACCAGTACAAAGGAGGTGCTGGCGAAATTTTTCGAAAAATTAAGGCATTAGAAAATTTTCCTGATTTTTGAAAATTTAGTTAGTCGGAATAAATTAATATTTTAATCAATATTAATTGGTTCAGTTAAAACCGGAGATAAGAGGTAAACAGATAAATTTTTACCCAGTAGATAGGGTCGTCCCCTACCATAGCAATTTCGAGGACGAAATTTTTATAAGGGGGGAAGAATGTAGTGACCCGTATTTTGATGAGATAATAATTAATTTATTTTAATTATTTAAATGGTGAATTAGAGAATTAGATGGTCGTTAATTAAATAATAGTGAATATTTAATTAAAATAATAATTAAATAATATATTTAATTCTGAAATAATCAGATTGGGCCGAAATGGCGATATGGTGTGAACTGGGAAATTCAAAATATATAATTCAGTTCAAAATTTGAATTAGAATAACGAATATATTATATATACGATAGTTTGAACGTAGAATTATAATATAATTATAATCGAGCTCGAAATGGCGCGACAGTTCGCTATTTGGTGACTCGAACTTCAACTGAATATACAGGGTCCGTTTCAAGTCGGATTTCTGTGAAACAAGAAACTTATGAGCTGGTGAAGGATATTTTTCTAATGGAAGAGAAAAATCTGGATTTTGTCATGTAGATTTTGATTTACGTCCAAATCAAATTTTAGAAAAGTCGCTGTGGAATTCCTTTATAATTCGTAATGCTTTATTTACGTTATAAAAGGAATTTCAATATAAAATTGAATATCGATTCAACCAGGACTTGGAATATCGAGAATATAATTATTCGGGAGCTGTATGATATTCCTCGGTGAATATATACGATAATACAAAATTTATTTATATTTAATTTAATTTAATTTAAATATATTTATATATTTAAATGGATTTTTTCAAGGGTTTAAAAATAGCCACTTTTGCAGACGAAGTCGAAATTCGACAATACTAATTTTGTTGGATCCGCAACATCAAATTATTGTTAGATTTCAAGTTTCGTGATTTTTAGAGTTAGTATGTGGCCGTACGGATTTTTAGAGTGAAAACAGTCAATATTTCGACGGTTAAAAATACGCTGTGTGAGCAAACAGAGTCGGAATTCGACGAAACCAGTTTCGTTGGGTCCGCAATGTCGAACGGTAGCCGCATGTCCAATTTGGTGATTTTTGGGTATCGTGTGTGGTCATAGAGATTTTTACCAATAAAAATCGATAGCATAGGATATATACATTAATATAATAACCAAGGAAAATATCTAAAATTTCCTATATATAACCGTTCATACCCTTAAACCCTAATTACACCCTTCTTTTGGTCAACGCGATACTTTATCCGCTGTTGGTTTTGTTCTTCCAGGAAAAGAGTTCGATCAAAAGAAAATTCACAACAACTTAAATAAAATGCCATAAATCCCCAAATACAAGTATATGAATTCTATGTGTGATCCTCTTCACCGCAGTACCAATTTTGTCCAGTTCGGTTTCTAATTTGCTTGCTGGAAAACCCACGGTGGAATTAGGGTTTGGATTCGTTGGGTTTTGAGGAACTGATTCAAGATTTCTGAAGTTGTTTCTGAGATCCTGGGGTAGTTCTGCATATTGTACGAGAATATGGTGGGTTTCGGTGAGATTTATTGTCGATGTTCTCCATTGGGTTTCACCGCGTCGAGCAGACGGGTCTGGGATTGTGGACTCGAGATGAACAACATGGGGATGGTGTTGATGCTCGTAGGAAGTGGAGGAGATTGGTGAAGTTTTTTTGGTTTCGATGGAGAGAAAAAGTGGGAATCGGGGCTTGTAAGGATCAGAAATGGTGAGGGGCAATAGGAGTATACGGCGAAATTTAATTGGGGAAGAAGCTTTTAACGTTGGGCTTTTAAAAGGGTATATGGGCCTTGAAGAAAAGGTTTAGCCCAAATTTCTATATAAAGGAAACTTAAGTTTATTTTAAGTTATAATAGTATATGATCTTGTAAACGTAATAACTTCTATATACTGTATCAGAATCACGAACCGTAAGTTGCGTTGGGACCGTATGGACGAGAGCTTCACAATGAGGCTGACTGGAAGTGGACTGGGGCTCGTTTGAATTTATGGCAAAATAAATTGTTTGATTCTAATCAAATGAACAGTTTATCGTTCTTTAACGATGAACTGCCAAAGTGAGTAAAACTCACCAACTCTGAAAAATTATATTTTTATAACGTATCTTTAGAACTGTTAATCATCTGTTGATTACTGTGTGTTGGTTGATTGATTGAACTGCCAATCAGTTAGTGGAAAATTTTTATATATATATATAAACCGTTAAATATTTATATATTGATTCTGCTATCAGAATATTTCCTATCGAACTGAAAGTGATGTTGATTGTATTGTTTAACATCTGTGACGCAGGGAAACAGGTTGGAGGGACCCAACTGGGTTCCTCAATATTTATAATACTATTTTGTTCATATATATTGTGTTATATGATGTGATATATAATCTGTTGGCGATTATATGTGTTTGGACGATATTGAACATCGTGATTTGATATGATTGAATACCATAACATACCGAAATGTTGGTAAGGAATAATTTCAAAGTGATATTGAAATAAAAATATTTATAAATGGAATATTTATAAATAAGAGATACTTATAAATGGAATATTTATAAATAAGGAATATTTATAAATTTGGAATATTTATAAATAGGAGATATTCAAGAAGGAAATAATTTCAAACCATTTTCTTTTTGAGTGGAAAGTCCTGTGTGGCGGTTTAGGGATTTTCCCGATGCTCCCGTTGCAAAGAGGTTACGGCGAATTTTTCTGGGAATTTAAGGAGTTAGAATATTTTTAAGAATAAAATTGAAAATTAAATATTTCGAAAATAAATAGAGTTTAAAAGGAAATTTGTTTATAACTGAATAGGATGTTATAAAAAGAAACCGTTATACAAAGGAAAATGTTATTAAAGGGAAATCATTTGTAAAGTGAAGAACTGTTACTAAAAGTAAATCTTTATAAATGAATAGTTTATTCAAAAAGGTGTTAATCGAATATGGTATTCGAAGTAGTTAATCGAATATGGTATTCAAAGTTAGTTAATCAAATATGGTATTCGAAAGTAGGTAATCGAATATGGTATTCAATGTTAGTTAATCGAATATGGTATTCGAAGTTAGTTAATCGAATATGGTATTCGAAGTTAGTCAATCAAATATGGTATTCGAAAGGAATTAATCGAATATGGTATTCGAAGTTGGTCAATCAAATATGGTATTCGAATTTAGTTAATCGAATATGGTATTCAAAAGGGAGTTGAATCAAATAAGTCATTCAATCAGAGTTAACCAGTTCAGTCAGAGTTAACCAGTTCAGTCAGAGTTAACCAATTCAGTCAGAGTTAACTAGTTCAGTCAGAGTTAACCAGTTCAGTTAGAGTTAATCAGTTAGAGTTAACCGATTAGAGTTAAAACGAACTAGAGTTAATCAAATATAGTTGTTTGAGACAGAGTTAGTCAAACATAGAACTCAAGGCAAGTTTCCATCTCGTACGACTGCTAGCGTAATTCGTAGGGCAGTAAATAACCTAAGGCGGTCGGATGTTTCCTGAGGGAATCAGGTGTAACCATTGTGATCGCTGCGATCTAGAGTCAAGCGAATGGAAGTGAATCGAATATTAGTTATTCGATAGTAGTTAATCCAGTTGAGTTAAGTAGGGTTAAGTAAGTCAGGTAACCAATTGAGTTAAGTAAGTCGAGTTAATCAATTTGAGTTAATCGAGATGAGTTAATCAAACCGAGTTAATCCAGATGAGTTAATCAAATTTAGTTATTCGAAAAAGTGAGATAATCGAATAGTAGATATTCGAAATGAGATAATCGAATAGTAGATATTCGAAGTGAGAAAATCGAATATAAGTTATTCGAATAAGTTATTCGAATAAGAGTTAATCCAGTAAGAGTTATTAGGTGGAGTTATTCAAATAAGAGTTATAGATTTGAGTTAGCCGAATAGGAGTAAATAAATTAGTCGTCGTTATATTATTCGAGTTAGGAAATAAAAGTCACATTAAAGATAATATATTTCGGATGTAGGAGATTATAACACCATTGTTATAATCACGTAAACTTGTAAAAGAAGGGGGTTCGTAAATAGAATCTGAGGGTTCGTAAGGAAGTGTTAAAGAGTTAAAAAGGTGGATCTTATCTATTTCGAATTTGAAAGGTGGTTCAGTTAAGGTCTGAGAGGTAGCTATACCACAACTTGATTAACTGCGTTTTAATTAAGAAATGGTTACGGTTCGAGTGTGAAGTGGTTAAGTGGATTTAGTAATTTAGTATAGTGGTTTGAGTTGTCATCGCTATATAGTTTTAAACATCTGTTTAAAATCCCAATTAAGAAGTTTTGGAAATGTTTTCCAAATCAGAATCAGAAATTTAATCAAATAAAGAAATCAGAAACTGACTGGAGACTTGTTAAGTTGAATGGTTTTCTAAATGTCTATCTGATGTTGGTTTCGACCTTCGGGATTGATACTTGAGAAATTGTTCTCATACTAGTTTATAGTAAGGGACTAATAGTTGTGGAAGGATAGTGATACGTAAAAAAGCCATGGAATTGTTTTCCAGTGTTAATAACGTATATTTTCTAATTTTAGAAAATAAGGAAATATGAATATATATATATACATATATATATGGTTGATGATTGGATCGATATTTCCATTTGGAAATAAGATCGTTGTTTGCAAACGGACATGTTTTCATTTGATAGTTAAATCACAGACTATCGAAATTTTTGACCATTTTAACGTTGTTAATATGGAGAGACCTGTTGGATTATTATCCGAAGAACCACTCTTTATTGGCATAAGCGTTGCGAATTATATATGCCAAAGATAATTGAAGATGGAGTAAAGTGCAAGGGCTATTGTATAAGTCTTAGATAACAGTGCCTAAGATGGATGTACTGAATAGTACCTTCGGTTTGTCCAGCCCCAGGACAACTTGTATGGACGAAGGTTTGACAGAGTATATCTGGTATATCACGTAAGTTGATCGTTTCAAACGTATTTACGTTGGTGGTGGATGAATTCGTTTCTCTTAGCTTATACCCATGGTATTTTTGGGGAAATCAATTTGTGATTTAAAGGGTATGACGATGTGACATTTCTAAGTGAATGAAGATGTGGTATGTGAAAAGATAAGCGCAGCTTCTAGCCTCACATCCGGTAAATGACAGAAATCGGGCAGGCAACATGGCTAAGTCGGTCTCACCGAAGTAGGGTGTATAATCACCTATCTAGAGAATATTCATTTGCTTCTTTTAATCTATCAATGTTGTCCCATATATATATTTATATGTATATATATATATATACACATATATATATGGGAAAGGTTGCTGATCCCAACCGTTGGTGATGTACATTCGGTACACTCAAGCGAAATGAGTGGTCGGTCATGTGTGGATGAGTTGCAAGATGTTCTTGTTGAACTCCAGTGTATTGTTCCTAGAGTACACTGATCGGAAGGTGGTTCCATACCTTGTCATAGTTGGAAATCCATTACCCAATATGTGTTTGCGGATTTGATTGTATACTATATATATAGAACGTGAGATGAAAGCGTTTCTACTAGATTGATATCTAATTGTATGTAGACATTATTATAATATCAGAATGATATTGCTTTTCAAAGATGTTTGGATTTTCATAAGGGAAAACCCATTCCGTTTTCACGACGTGGTCTTATGATTCACACCAGTCCCATGACTAACCCGGAGTTTATTTGTTTGTTTTCCCTAAACTCTTGGGTGCCTAATTTTGTACGGGCAGTCAAGTAGTCGGGATTTTTCAGATACACTTGGAGTGCTTGGAGCAGGAGGCTTCAAGATTCTATAGCTATTATTATTTCCGCTGTTGTTGTAAGTGTTGTACTCTAATAAGTGCTATTGTATATATATAACTGTTTGTATTTCAAAAGTTATGTTATATTTTATTCGTTCCGCTGTGAGATTCGTGTTTACTCTGATGATGATGTTCTTCTTCTTCTTCTGTTCTATTAGTTCTATCTTATCTTTCCTCACCCCTTGTTTTCTTTCTATTAGTTTTCTTGAATTTATAGTGCAATTTGGGGTTGGACTTGGGATATTTAGTCAGCTCAAATTGGACCGGATTTTCCGTTCACTACATATATTGTTGATATAGGGAAATAAGAATTAAATTCGTGATATTGTTGGATGAAATCGAGTATTGTTTCTACTGGAGTTACTGTGGCGTTGAAGTGAGGGTTGGACGGAATTCTAGCACCTCCGATGATTTGAGGGGACGGGACGAGGTGATTTTAGGTCTTGAGGTTGTTTTAAGGTTTCAATTAAAAATGGATTCATGTGTGCATTTGGAGTGATCAAGCATGACAAAAACAGGTGAGGAGGAGCGTAGGAATGTGTAGTTTTCTTCGGTTGTGACGACATGTAGAACGATGGTCGGAGTTGGCCATGAGATTGATGTTTGGGGGGTCAGTCTGTGTGTGTTGTTTTTAGGATTAATGGTGGAAAAGTGAAATTAAGGAGGAGGACATGTGTAGG
The DNA here is from genome assembly GCA_030737875.1 of Allium sativum. Taxonomy (NCBI): domain Eukaryota; kingdom Viridiplantae; phylum Streptophyta; class Magnoliopsida; order Asparagales; family Amaryllidaceae; genus Allium; species Allium sativum. The sequence continues at coordinate 1,019,012,809 of CM060913.1, forward strand.
TGTGGTAGTGGGTTGATGATGGCCTGAGATGAAGTTGGGGTTCGCTGGAGGTGGTCCAGTGGCTGTCCGATAGACGGAGCAGGTGTGCACGTGCACCATTGCACAGTGATGCATCTGAACTAAAACATGAAGAAGAGGAAAGCAGGAATTGGAAAATCAGAAAAGAAGGGATCGGCATGGTGTTTTTGTGAGGATCAGCGTGAGCGGCATGGTGTTTTGGGATTGGCAAATTGGCACTTGGCACTGGTACCGGGCAAATGAATTTGGTATTTGGCAAACAGGTAAGCGGTGCTTGGTAATGGAAGGAGGTACTTGGTACTTGGAAGTGGTGCTGGGAAATGGAAAGAGGGATTTAGCAAATGAAAAAGGAACATGTCACATTAGTGGTACTTGGTACTTGGCATGATAAAAAGGGACACTTGGCAAATGGTTTGAAGGTGATTGACATGTGCGACATCACATTTGGGTGAAAACCTGGGTATGGCAAAAGGACAGGAGGAAGGGGGATTTGGGCCAAAGAAGTTTAGGTCGGGCTTTTTAATTAAAATAAGTTTTAAAAAAAATGGAAATAAAGGAAAAGTGGGAAGTAAAGTAAAAGAAGAAAAATAAAAATAAGTAAAAAGGAGCTTTTGAAATTGCATAGGACAATGTTGAAAGGAGCCGAATATCTTGGACCGATGAGGAGGGAAGATGGATCGCAGTAGCTAGGCTTTAAAGAGAATTCGACAAGTTTTGAAAATAAAAAAGGAAATAATAATATAAAATTGAAAATGGTATAAATTAAGTTATTTATGATTATTTAGAAATAAAAAGATAATTTACGAAGTACGAAAAATGTATAAAATGTCGTACAAACAAACCGACATTTCATAGTGGAATACCGTGTGCAACGCACGCGCTTTAGTTATTCATTTTAAAAGGAGAGTCAAAACTAAACAAATTACCGTGTGTGAGCACACACTTACGTTGTTCATTTATAAAAGATAGTCAAAATGTTTGGATTTAAACAATGCATACATATACCATTTATTTTGGTTGAAGCCCATAAAATTAGGGTATATAAAGTGAAGTATATTTAATCCAGTTAATTTTAAGCTAAGAACTAATTCTTTAAAGTAATATTTAAGATCAAGTGAATATTGAAATAGTTCTTAAATATCAACTGATAGAAAAAGACATTATGCTAATCATTTCGAAGAGTCCAGAATTAATATTCCACTTCGATTTGACTATACGTCGTGTGACAGATATTATTGAAGATAACTAAAGATGGAGATATGCAAGGGCTATTTTTATATTGTCATCGGTTTGTCCAGTCCTAGGACAACTTGTATGAACGAATGTCTGACGGAGTATTTCCTGAAAATCTCACTAACGTTGATTTTTACAAACGCACCATAGTTAGCGAAGGGGGACGCTTCTCTTAGCTTAACTGCTATGGTATTTTTGTGGATGTCAATTAGTGATTTGACGGATCTGATGATGTGGCAGTCAAAGTGAATGATGACCAGGAGTTCTGGAAGATAAACGTAGCCTCAAAGCCTCACAACTAGGGAAAGACAAAAATCGGGCAGGCATCATGGCTAGGTGGGTCATTCCCAAACAGGGTGTATTATCACCATCTAGAGAAATTCCTATTTATTTCATAATCTCTTTTCACTGCTGCAGCTTTTGGAAAAACGGTGGGTCGCTCCCAACCGTGGGGGTGATAATATATTCGCTACACTCAAGCTAAATGAGTGGTCGGTCATGTGTAGCCGGGTTGTAAGACGTTCTTGTTGAACCCCAGTGCATCCCCTCTAGAGTACACTGATCGACAGATGGTCCCATACTTTGTCTGTTGGAATCCAATCTCCAATAAGAGCCCGCAGTTTTTGATTTTATATTATATATATGGAGTGTGAGATGCAAGCGTTCTGCTAAATGGTTATTTATTTGATACAAACTATTATAATATCCAATGATTTTGATAGCAAAAATGTTTTAGGTTATAGTAAGATAAAAACCGTCCATGGTTATGTGTGGGCTGGTCTTACTATTATCATTTCTTTAGAAGGATTTTCTAACGTTAAATTAATCTGTTCTCCTAAGGAGATAACCCGTTCTTGTTTCCAATCTGTTTAAAATTGTTTACTCACACTAGTCCCTTGATTGACCCAGAGTTTATTTTTCTGTGTTTTCCTAAACTCTTGGGTACTCATAACACTTGTTATGGGAAGACAAGTGATCCGGTGACTAATGGAATCTTCTGGAGTATCGTGGAGTAGGAGTTAAAGAACCCATCTAGCAGCTATATCTATCTCTAAGTATATAGTTTGAATATCTGTATTGAACTAGTAATTACGCATGTTGATGTACGATGATGTTGTACTATGATGTAACAAACTCTGTTATGTAATATATTATGTATTTTTTAAATTCTGCTGTGAGATTCTGATTCCGTGTTGTCTTCTTTTTCTTCTATTCTAATAGTTCTGTCTTTCCTATCTCATCCGCTAATTTCCTTCTATTAAATGTCAGAGTTCGATACTTGAGTTTTGATAAGTAATACAGGATTTCGTGCTACTGTTGAAAATTCGAGCGTCGAATTTTTCTGGCTGTTACAAGTGGTATAAGAGCTATTGGTTGAGTTGTAACCTTGGCTCTATGGCGTAACTCGGTAGAGATAGTGTTAGTAACACCCTAGATTTGAGTTTATGTAAGTACTGAGAGAGCGTATTTTGAAAATTTAAACTATAAAGTAAATTGTATATTTAGTATAGGACAACTAAAGTTATCGACTTAGGTCACCGTTAAAAAAAACATCTTCCAATTAAGTTTGATTATCAAGATGTTATAATCAAATGGTTGAAAATGAGTAGGACCACCAAAACAACTAATGGAAGGAGTTGAATGAATTAGGGTCGTCCTCAGGATAAGTTAAATAATTATGAATTAAAATTGGAGTAATATCTAGTAAATAAAATTTGTATTTCCTAGTAATAAAGACCAGACTTGAGTTATTAGTTGGATATAGACCCATGTGAGTTAAGTAACTGATTCTGTAATAAAATCAGAATTTTGGAATGTAGAAATTAAGATAACTAAATTCTAAATAAATAAGGAGTTATCCGGAAGGGAAGATAAATATTTACGGATGTGTATAAATTTGACTTTAGTTAAAACTGAAATCTACACGTGACTCTTTAATTTCGGGAATGAAATTCTTTTAAGGGGGGTGGACTGTAATATCCAGGTCTAATTTGACTTTTGATATTGATTTGATGAGGTAAATAAATCATAAAATATGTTTACTTAACAACCTTAAACAATTATAATTATATGTATGAATATATATAAGCGTATATATATACTAATATGTATATGGTTAATTATGTTTTAACATAAGATACATAATGAAGCTTGCAATAAAAATCTTACAAACTAGAAACATGCAAATTATAGCATAATATACATAGGAATGACATTTAAATTCCTAAACTAATATAGACAATAAGGAGAAAACATTTGCAAAAAAGTAAGTACAACAAATGAAACAAATAAAGTAACAAAGGAAAAATCTCATGTGACAACAAGTAAAGAAAGAAGTCAAAGACCATACTCTAAATATGATTTAACACCAAATAGAAGGCTAAGATAAGGAAGAACCATCCCCTTAAAATCAGCAAACCAACTTGCAAATATTTAATCATTTTTAGCAAAATATCATGCCAACAAAACCATTTTATATTACCATTAGAATCCGAGAATAGTGTAACCTTTCAACAACATTTAATGGAGTTAAGGCCATGGGTATATCATGCTCCTTGAAGAGAAGATAAGGACAATAAAGTAGAAGATATCTAATTAAACAATTCATCTCTTCCCGCCTAAGTTTCCTGGAAACAAGTGTGTAGGACTAGAAAAATGAGGGGTCTATAACTAGCATGTACAGTAAAACATTTTATAAGGAAGTGTACAACCTTAAAATAAAAGATAATGAATATTTTAATGTTGAAACCTGCCTATATATATATATATATATATATATATATATATATCACCATGAAACTCGCATATTTTCTCCACAATTGAATTTGGGAAATCATAGCAAAGGAAAACCTCCAGAACAGGGGAAAGCAAGCATAGTGAGTAAACCTCCTTTCTTCCTTTAATCTATTTCTAATTAAGATGTATAAAAGTGCAAACCATATATGTTTTGAATGCTTCTAGTTCTAGTGTGTGAGTTGAATCAAAGTAGTCCTCATATTAAAACCAGAGTATTGCAAAACCTGTCGCTTGAAAATGTTGTCAGCGGTTTTGGCGCATATATGGTCTTGAATGTGTATTTAGTAAATCCCAGGTCTCATATAAAAAGTGAACATAAATTGAGAACTAAACTATGAATACATAGTGAGAAAACTGCTCTTCATGGAATTTTCTGATATAAACCATTATGTGTATTTGTAGTTAGTAAAACCCAAGTTTCATGTTATAGTTAAAACCTAGAAATAGAAATGGGATGAAAAGGAAGAAAAAAGTTAAACTCTTTTAACACATTAAAAGCTGTTAGTGATCAAATAACATAATATATCTATTCATATATGTTTGAATAGATTATGTTTACCTAAATTCATCTTCATATTAACACTGTAAAAGGGAATTTAAGAATAGAACAAAAATGTAAGAGAACTTCTTCATATGATAATTATTTTTATAATATGATGGCTGGGCTAATAAATAATATTAGATAAGTAATTATACGTGGCAACCGTGAAAAGGAATTCGCGTAGAATAGAGAGATATGTTGTAGCACAACAAGTGAGTAGTGGTAGGGAATTAAAAGAGAGGAGTGTGGCAAGAAAAGTAGGATATTTTTTGTAATGACCCGCATTGGCAGAGGTATTATAATTAATTTATTTAATTATATAAATAGTGATATAGTGAAGTAAATGGTGGTTAAATTAAATTAACTTGAATATTTAATTGAAATAATAATTAAATAATATATTTAATTCAGAAATAACCAGAAATAGTGAATTGATAATATAATGTGAATAGGGTCGTCCCTTAGACTTAATTCAGCTTAGAGTTGAATTGTATTGACGAATATATTCAATCGACGTCAGTTTGAACTATAATTATATTATAATTAAAATCGAGCTCGACATGGCGCTGCAGTTCGTAATTCGGCGATTTGAACTTCAACTGAATGTACAGGATTCGTTTTAAGCCGGATTTCTGTGAAACAAGAAACGCGTAGAGCTGGTGGAGTATATCTTTCTTGTGGAAGAGGAAAATCTGGATTTCATCATGTAGATTTTGAGGTATGTCCAAATCAAATTTTGGAATAGTCGCTATAGAATTGTTTATCGACCGTATCGGTTTATTCGATATAACTAGAGATCGGGTTTGAATTTAGACAAGGTCCTTTTGGGAAATAGCGATAATTTAATTTTTAGAATTTTACTGTAATTTTTAATTAATTAAATAAGAAACTTTTTATTTGTAGTATTTGGTACCCTGTATCGACATTTCGGGGTTTCACAATACGAGTTCACCTATCAGTATTATTACATTTTTAGGACCAGAGCACATCACTCATTTAAATGGTACTTTTGTTTCTATCCATAACAGTCCCTACGTGAACAGAATATTTCATAGTGGGGTACGCTATGTTTTTAACTTAAAACAAACTAAACTGAATGGTTAACTGGTCAAACGAACTCGAAATTCAACGAAACAAGTTTCATACAAAACCTTAGGAAGAGGTCTAGTGAAACGTCAAGGCCTCATATTTTTAGGATTTTTCTGTAATTTTAAGGAATTATTGCTCGTTGTTTTTCATCAATATTTTCTAAAGGATTTTCGCAATCGGTGTCGGAATTCGACGAAACCTGTCCCATTGGGTCCGGAATATTTTTCTTTGCTAGGAATAGCTTAGTTTGTCGAAAACAGAAATCGTATGAATTGGTTTTAAGGGGGGGTATCTCATCGTTAAGTAACATATTATAAAATATTATATTTGGACCTAATTTCCTCTATAAATACAGAACCTAATTTACTTTTCCATTCTTCTGTGAAAAACCAAGCCGCCACTTCATAGTGCCAGAAAACCCAAAACGCAAGGTTTAAAAATCAAAAGAATATACTAGAAAAATCTATAAATCATTCTAGATGAGTATTTGAGTTTCTGATATCTCCCTCTTCGTTTTAATACCAATTTTGTGGCGTTCGAACTTCATTTGGTCTGCTGTCCTCTTTGGTATAGTAGAGTAGGGTTAAGGAAATCGAGTGATTGAAGCACTAATATCGGAATTGGTGCGTATGAGAGTGGTCAGGGTGTATAGGAGGTTCGATGGTGATGAATTTGTGGGTTTCGGTGCTCGAAAACATCGCTGTCTGTGTGGAGGATGGGTTCGACGGGAATCTTTAGAGGTCGCCTAGTTACTCTCTAAGGGTATGGGGGTGTGCGGTTAGAGGCGAGGAGGAGGATGGCGATTTTGGTTCGATTTGTAGTGGAGTGGGGGAGGAGGAAGGGGGAATGAAGGATCGGTTACGGCCGTGGTTTTTGCTTCCTGATGTAGCGAAGAGGAAGAAGACTTTCGGTTGAAATTTATAAGGAGCTGGGCCGTGGATTTCAAGTATTTGTGTGCCGGGTAAACAAAAGGTGAAAGCCCAATTAAGAGGAAAAGGAAAATTAAGTTTTTTAATTTAAATTCTGTTCTTAACTTCGAAACTGAATATCTTGGTCATACCTCATCGGAATTCAGCGAAACAAGATCCGTCGGGATCGTATGGATGAGAGCTACACGCTGGAGCTGACTGGAAGTCCATTGGAGCTCGTATGAATTTATGGCGAAGTAAACTGTTTGATTCAAATCAAACAACAGTTTATCGTTCTTTAACGATGAACTGCAAATGTGAGTGAATCTCACTAACTCTGAACAGTTTATAATTTCATGTTGTATTTTTAGAACTGTTAAATATTGACTGATTGACTGTGTGTTGACTGTTTGATTGAACTGCTAGTCAGTTAGTTGAATTTCTATATTGATTCTGTTTAACAGAATACATCTTATGAAACTGAAAGTGATGTTGATTTTATTGTGTAACATCTGTGGATGCAGGGAAACAGGTTGGAGGAATCCGACTGGATTCCTCAACAGTTATTTTATTGTTTTTCATATATTTTGATATATGATGTGAATTATAACCTGTTGATTGTGTGTGTATGGTCGATATTGGACATCGTAATTTGATATGTTAAACACCATAACATACCGGGATTTGGAGAAAAGGGAAATTTGTCGATGTGAATATTGGAAAGAGAATATTTATAAAATCAGAAGATTTTATAAAAGAGAATATTTATAAACAGAATATTTATAAATAGAATATTTATAAATAGAAATATTTATAAATGGAATATTTATGAATAGGAAATACGTTTAAGTGAAATTATAAATGAAGGGAAATCTTTATAAATGGAATATTTATAAAGTGAATTATTTATTGTTAAATAAATAGAAGATGATAAATGAGATATTTATTTAGGAAATATATAGAAGATGATAAAGGAGATATTTATTTAGAAAATAAATAGAAGATGATAAATGAGATATTTATTTGTTAAATGAATAAGAAGATGATAAAGGAGTTATTCACTTGGAAATTGAATAAGAAGTTATAAAGGAGTTATTCACTTAGAAATCGAATAAGGTATAAAGGATTATTCAATTAGAAATTGAATAAGATAGGTAAAAGGATTATTCATTTTAAAAATTGAATAAGGTATTAACAGGGATTATTCATTTAGAAACTGGATAAGATATTTAAAAGTGACTTATTCACTTGGAAATCGAATAAGATAAGTAAAAGGGTTATTCAATTAGAAACTGAATAAGATAAGAAATAAGGAATATTTATTTAGAAAATAAATAAGGAATTGTTAAAGGAAATACTTAGGATGGATAAATAAGGTTAATAAAGGAAATACTAAGAAGAAAACCAAAAGGGGGTATTTCCAAACTTTTTTCAAATAGTATAATAAAAGGAAATATTTGTTTAGAAAACAAATGGAATATTAAGTAAATATTTATCTTTGGATAAATAGTTATATATATATAAGTCAGAACTTATATATGAAGAAAACAGCTAAATGGTATAGATTAATTTATAAATGATATTTATAAATTAAGTAATTATTTATCATTCGATAAATGGGATATATAAGTATGAACTTATATAGGGAAGAGATATTGGTTTTAACACCGATAGTTTTAAATAGAATGGGTACACAACATTTGTATAAGTGAAGAACGTTACTATAGAGAACATTTATAAAGTGCAGAACCGTTACTAGAAGTAAATCTTTATAAATGAATAAACATTATCAAAATAGGGGTACTCGAATAAGAGAAATCGATTAGAGTTAGAATGATCGATTAGAGTTATAATTTACTAGTTAGGTTAAATAAGTAAAGTTAACCAGTTAGGTTAAACCATTAGAGTTAACCCATTAGGGTTATCCAGTTAGAAGTAATCAGTTTGATTTAAATCAGTAGAGTTAATCGAATCAGAAATATTCGAGATGAGTTAATCGATTTGAGTTAATCGAAGAAGTGAATCGAATCAGAGATATTCGAAGTGAGTTGATCGAATCTAGTTATTCGACAGGAGTTGAATCGAATAAGATTTATTCGAAGAAAGAGATTATCGAATATAAGTATTCGAGAGTAAGCAAATCGAATATAAGTTATTCGAATAAGTTATTCGAATTAGTGTTAATCCAGTAAGAGTTATTCGAATAGAGTTAAATAGAGTAAAGGTGTTAATCGAATATAGTTTATTCGAATAGAGTAAAGGAGTTAATCGAATATAGTTTATTCGAATAGAGTAAAGGAGTTAATCGAATATAGTTTATTCGAATAGAGTAAAGGAGTTATCGAATATAGTTTATTCGAAAGGAGTTAAAAGAAAAGAGTTAATCGTTTAGGGTTAAATCAAATAGAGTTAATCCAATAAAGTTAGTCCAATAGAGTTAATTGATAAGAGTAAATTGATAAGAGTTAATTTAATAGAGTTAATCGAATATAGTTTATTCGAAGAAAGACTTTCGAATCTAGGTATTCGTAAGAGAGAGATTATCGAATAAAGTTATTCGGAGGGAGGAGTTATCGAATAAAGGTTTATTCGAATGAAAGTTATGTAAGGAAGTGTTAAAGAGTTAAAAGATGGAATTAACCTATTTCGAGATTTCAAATGTTGTTCAGTTAAGGTCTGAGAGGTAGTTATACCCCAACTTGACTGACTTCCTTTTAAATTTAGAAATGGTTAAGGTTTGAGAGTGAAAGTGGTTAGGTGAATTTAGTAAATAAGTAGTGGCTCGAGTTGTCATCGCGATGTTGATTTAAACATCTATTTAAATCCAAGTAAAGAAGGTTTGGTAATGTTTTCCAAATAGAACCAGAAACGTAATCAAATATTGAAATTGGAAATATGGATTAGAAATGGAAACGTTTTCCAGCGTTAACGTATATTTTCTAAAACATGGAAAATAAGGAAAACATATATATGGATATATATATATATATATGATTGATGATTGATTAATATAATCTCCAATTGGAAATAATATCGTTGTTTGCACACGTATTTTTCTTTGATAGTTAACTCACCGAGTATCGAAGTTTTGACCATTTTAACGTTGTTAGTATGGAGAGACCGGTTGGATTATTATCCAGAGAACCACTCTGTATTGGCATAAGCGTTGCGAATCATATATGCCAAAGATAATTGAAGACAGCGTAAATTGCAAGGGCTATTGTATAAGTCTTAGATAACAGTGCCTAAGATGGATATACTGAATAGTACGTTCGGTTCATCCTGTTCCTGAATGACTTGTATGGATGAATGTCTGACAGGGTATTTCCAGAAAGGTCACGTACATTGATTTCTTCAACCGTACCAAGAGTGGAAGCGGAGAAGGGCACTTCTTTAGCTAACACGTAATGTACTATTGTAGACGTCAATTAGTGATTTTCGATGGATCTGACAATGTGGCATTCGAAGTGAATCTGATGTGATGATAAAGCGTAGCTTCTAGCCTCATCATCCGGTAAATGACAGAAATCGAGCAGGCAGCATGGCTAAGTCGGTCGCTCCGAAGTAAGGTGTATAATCACCTATCTAGAGAATATTCATTTGCTTCTTTTAAATCTATCAATGTTGTCCCATATATATACGGGAACGGTTGCTGATCCCAACCGTTGGTGATATACATTCGATACACTCAAGCAAAATGAGTGGTCGGTCATGTGCGGCTGAGTTGCAAGATGTTCTTGTTGAACTCCAGTGTATCGTTCCTAGAGTACACTGATCGGAAGGTAGTTCCATACCGTGTCATAGTTGGAAATCCATTACCCAATACGTGCTTGTGGTTTTGATTGTATACTATATAGTAGAACGTGAGATGAAAGTGTTTCTACTAGATTGATATCTATTTGTACTTAGACATTATTATAATATTAGAATGATATTGCTTTACAAAGTTGTTTGGATTTTCATAAGGGAAAACCCGTCTCGTTTTCACGGCGTGGTCTTATGATATATCCGTTATTAAACCAAGTGTTAGGAGTTTTATTCACACCAGTCCCATGACTGACCCGGAGTTTATTTGTTTTGTTTCCCTAAACTCTTGGGTGCCTAAATTTGTACGGGCAGTCAAGTAGTCGGTATTTTTCAGATACACTTGGAGAGCTTGGAGCAGAAGGCTTCAGGATTCTATAGCTATTCTGATAAGTGCTATTGTATATATAACTGTTTGTATTTCAAAAGTTATATTATATTTTATTCGTTCCGCTGTGAGATTCGTGTTTATTCTGATGATGATGTTCTTCTTCTTCTTCTATTCTATTAGTTCCATCTTTTCTATTCTCATCCTCTAATTTCTTTCATTAACTATTCGGTTTTTTCGACTCTTGATGTTTGATATGTGTTGTTTATCGGATATCCAAAGTCGCCAAAAACCGGGTCGTTACAGTTGGTATCAGAGCTTAAGTTAAGTGAATTACCTTCGCTCTTTGGCGTGACTCGGTAGAGATAGGGTTATTAATGCCCTAGATTGAGTTTGAGTGTATATATACGAGTGAACGTATAAAATGATTTTATATTGTGGAGATTTATTGGTTGGGTAGTTTGTGAATTCTGGTCGATCAGTTTGATCCACTATATCGATAGGGGTTACCTAACACTCGAATACGATGATCCGACATGGTATGTTTTGAAAGAGGGTAAATGGAATAATTTTACCCGAATAGATTTTCATATAGTATATTGGTTGTGTTGGTTGATATAATAATCAAGTAAGATTATAAAAGTGAAATGGTTATAAATAACTAATCAGAATTCATATAAGTAAAGTATATGAAATAAAATGAAGTAAACCTGAATTTAAATCAGATTTGGAATTAAAATAAGGAAATTTCAAGTTCCTGGGAGATTTTGAAAACGTTTTTTTTTTTCAAACTGAAAGTGATATAGTATTGAACTCACTTCGATAGCTGGAAAATAGATTCCGATGATGATAGCTACATCATCGGTGTTTATTTTCGAGTTTGTAAGTGACGGATTACTACCAAAGATTTTTATTTTTGAATTGTTTTAAGAAAACAAATGGTTTAGAAATTCAAATGCTTCGAATTGGTATGATGATTTTAAATTGATTTGAAATGAACTCAGGAATTTAAAATTCTGGACTTAAAATTTAACTAATGAAGTTAAATAGATTGAGATGGTATAAATGAATAAATAAATTTAAATTTAACTTGAACTAAGTTAAATAAGACAGATTTGATTGGAAAATAATCTGGAATGGAATTTAATTAATGAGTTAAGAGTTTGAAATTTGACATTAGAGTTTGAATGGAATTTGACTTGAGTATAAGCAAATGAGTTGGTTTGAGAACGAATCGATTTGAGTTTGACTGGATTGGTATGACATTGGTATATATTGAATTGGTAACAGATGGAAGGGATATAATGGTATGCCCGACAAAAAGATACAAGTTTATATTTTATATATGAGTTTGGAATTTTGTGAGCCGAAATGGCTGTTTGATTTTCTTTTGGATTGGAGAGGCCTATGTGGCAGTTTGGGGATTTTCTCGATGCTCCCGGTACAAAGGAGGTTATGGCGAAATTTTCCGGAAATTAAAGGCGTTAGAAAATTTTCAGGATTTTTGAAAATTTTCGTTGATAAGAATTAATTATTATTTAATTGAAATTAAATTGGTCCAGTTGGAAACTGAAGTTAAGAAGTGAACAAATAAGTTATAACCAGTTAATAGAGTTGTTCTCTACCTTAGCAATTTCGAGGACGAAATTATTTTAAGTGGGGAAGAATGTAATGACCCGCATTGGCAAAGGTATTATAATTAATTTATTTAATTATATAAATAGTGATATAGTGAATTAAATGGTGGCTAAATTAAATTAACTTGAATATTTAATTAAAATAATAATTAAATAATATATTTAATTCAGAAATAACCAGAAATAGTGAATTGATAATATAATGTGAACAGGGTCGTCCCTTAGATTTAATTCAGCTTAGAGTTGAATTGTATTGATGAATATATTCAATCGATGTCAGTTTGAACGTATAATTATATTATAATTAAAATCGAGCTCGAAATGGCGCTGAAGTTCGTAATTCGGCGATTTGAACTTCAACTGAATGTACAGGATTCGTTTTAAGCCGGATTTCTGTGAAACAAGAAACGCGTAGAGCTGGTGGAGTATATCTTTCTTGTGGAAGAGAAAAATCTGGATTTCGTCGTGTAGATTTTGAGGTATGTCCAAATCAAATTTTGGAATAGTCGCTATAGAATCGTTTATCGACCGTATCGGTTTATTCGATATAACTAGAGATCGGGTTTGAATTTAGACAAGGTCCCTTTGGGAAATAGCGAAAATTTAATTTTCAGAATTTTAATGTAATTTTTAATTAATTAAATAAGCAACTTTTTATTTGGAGTATTTGGCACCCTGTATCGACGTTTCGGGGTTTCACAATACGAGTTCATCTACCGGTATTATTACATTTTTGGGGCCAGAGCACATCACTCATTTAAATGGTACTTTTGTTTCTGTCCATAACAGCCCCCACGTGAACAGAATATTTCATAGTGTGGTACGCTATGTTTTTAACTTAAACAAACTAAACTGAATGGTTTACTGGTCAAACGAACTCGAAATTCAACGAAACAAGTTTCATACGAAACCTTAGGAAGAGGTCTAGTGAAACGTCAAGGCCTCATATTTTTAGGATTTTTTCTGTAATTTTAAGGAATTATTGCTCGTTGTTTTTCATCGATATTTTCTAAAGGATTTTCGCAAACGGTGTCGGAATTCGACGAAACCTGTCCCATTGGGTCCGGAATATTTTTCTTTGCTAGGAATAGCTTAGTTTGTCGAAAACAGAAATCGTATGAATTGGTTTTAAGGGGGGGTATCTCATCGTTAAGTAACATATTATAAAATATTATATTTGGACCTAATTTCCTCTATAAATACAGAACCTAATTTACTTTTCCATTCTTCTGAGAAAAACCAAGCCGCCACTTCATAGTGCCAGAAAACCCAAAACGCAAGGTGTAAAAATCAAAAGAATATACAAGAAAAATCTATAAATCATTCTAGATGTGCATTTAAGTTTCTGATATCTCACTCTTCGTTTTAATACCAATTTTGTGGCGTTCGAACTTCATTGGGTCCGCTGTCCTCTTTGGTACAGTAGACTAGGGTTAAGGAAATCGAGTGATTGAAGCACTAATATCGGAATTGGTGCGTATGAGGGTGGTCAGGGTGTATAGGAGGTTCGGTGGTGATGAATTTGTGGGTTTCGGTGCTCGAAAACGTCGCTGTCTGTGTGGAGGATGGGTTCGACGGGAATCCCTAGAGGCCGCCGAGTTGCTCTCTAAGGGTATGGGGGTCTGCGGTTTGAGGCGAGGAGGAGGATGAAGATTTTGGTTCGATTTGTAGTGGAGGGTGGGAGGAGGAAGGGGGAATGAAGGATCGGCTATGGCCGTGGTTTTTGCTTCCTGATGTAGCGAAGAGGAAGAAGACTTTCGGTTGAAATTTATAAGGAGCTGGACCGTGGATTTCAAGTATTTGTGGGCCGGGTAAACAAAAGGTGAAAGCCCAATTAAGAGGAAAAGGAAAATTTAGTTTTTTAATTTAATTTCTGTTCTTAACTTTGAAACTGAATATCTTGGTCATACCTCATCGGAATTCAGCGAAACAAGATCTGTCGGGATCGTATGGACGAGAGCTACACACTGGAGCTGACTGGAAGTCCATTGGAGCTCGTATGAATTTATGGTGAAATAAACTGTTTGATTCAAATCAAATAACAGTTTATCGTTCTTTAACGATGAACTGCAAATGTGAGTGAATCACACTAACTCTGAACACTTTATAATTTCATGTTGTATTTTAAGAACTGTTAAATATTGACTGATTGACTGTGTGTTGACTGTTTGATTGAACTGTTAGTCAGTTAGTTGAATTTCTATATTGATTCTGTTTAACAGAATATATCATATGAAACTGAAAGTGATGTTGATTTTATTGTGTAACATCTGCGGATGCAGGGAAACAGGTTGGAGGAATCCAACTGGATTCTATTTTATTGTTTTTCATATATTTTGATATATGATGTGAATTATAACCTGTTGTTGATTGTGTGTGTATGGACGATATTGGACATCGTAATTTGATATGTTAAACACCATAACATACCGGGATTTGGAGAAAAGGGAAATTTGTCGAAGTGAATATTGGAAAGAGAATATTTATAAAATCAGAAGATTTTATAAAAGAGAATATTTATAAATAGAATATTTATAAATAGAAATATTTATAAATGGAATATTTATGAATAGGAAATACGTTTAAGTGAAATTATAAATTAAGGGAAATCTTTATAAATGGAATATTTATAAAGTGAATTATTTATTGTTAAATAAATAAAAGATGATAAATGAGATATTTATTTAGGAAATAAATAGAAGATGATAAAGGAGTTATTTATTTAAAAAATAAATAGAAGATGATAAATGAGATATTTATTTGTTAAATGAATAAGAAGATGATAAAGGAGTTATTCACTTAGAAATTGAATAAGAAGTTATAAAGGAGTTATTCACTTAGAAATCGAATAAGGTATAAAGGATTATTCAATTAGAAATTGAATAAGGTAGGTAAAAGGATTATTCATTTTAAAAATTGAATATGGTATTAACAGGGATTATTCATTTAGAAACTGGATAAGATATTTAAAAGTGACTTATTCACTTGGAAATCGAGTAAGATAAGTAAAAGGTTTATTCAATTAGAAACTGAATAAGATAAGAAATAAGGAATATTTATTTAGAAAATAAATAAGGAATTATTTAAGGAAATACTTAGGATGGATAAATAAGGTTAATAAAGGAAATACTTTGAAGAAAACCAAAAGGGGGTATTTGCAAACTTTTTGCAAATAGTATAATAAAAGGAAATATTTGTTTAGAAAACAAATGGACTATTAAGAAAATATTTATCTTTGGATAAATAGTTTTATATATATATATATATATATAAGTCAGAACTTATATATGGAGAAAACAGATAAATGGAATAGATTAATTTATAAATGATATTTATAAATTAAGTAATTATTTATCATTCGATAAATGGGATATATAAGTCTGAACTTATATAGGGAAGAGATATTGGTTTCAACACCGATAGTTTTAAATAGAATGGGTACACAACATTTGTATAAGTGAATAACTTTATTAAAGAGAACATTTATAAAGTGCGGAACCATTACTAAAAGTAAATCTTTATAAATGAATAAACGTTATCAAAATAGGGGTACTCGAATAAGAGAAATCGATTAGTTAGAATGATCGATTAGAGTTAGAATAAATCGATTAAAGTTATAATTTATTATTTAGGTTAAATCAGTAAAGTTAACCAGTTAGGTTAAACCATTAGAGTTAACCCGTTAGGGTTATCCAGTTAGAAGTAATCAGTTTGATTTAAATCAGTAGAGTTAATCGAATCAGAAATATTCGAGATGAGTTAATTGATTTGAGTTAATTGAAGAAGTGGATCGAATCAGAGATATTCGAAGTGAGTTGATCGAATCTAGTTATTCGACAGGAGTTAAATCGAATAAGATTTATTCAAAGAAAGAGATTATCGAATATAAGTATTCGAGCGTAAGCAAATCAAATATAAGTTATTCGAATAAGTTATTTGAATAAGTGTTAATCCAGTAAGAGTTATTCGAATAGAGTTAAATAGAGTAAAGGAGTTAATCGAATATAGTTTATTCGAATAGAGTAAAGGAGTTATCGAATATAGTTTATTCGAAAGGAGTTAAAAGAAAAGAGTTAATCGTTTAGGGTTAAATCAAATAGAGTTAATCCAATAAAGTTAGTCCAATAGAGTTAATTGATAAGAGTAAATTGATAAGAGTTAATTTAATAGAGTTAATCGAATATAGTTTATTCGAAGAAAGATTTTCGAATCTAGGTATTCGTAAGAGAGAGATTATCGAATAAAGTTATTCGGAGGGAGGAGTTATCGAATAAAGGTTTATTCGAACGAAAGTTACGTAAGGAAGTGTTAAAGAGTTAAAAGTTGGAATTAACCTATTTCGAGATTTGAAATGTTGTTCAGTTAAGGTCTGAGAGGTAGTTATACCCCAACTTGACTGACTTCGTTTTAAATTTAGAAATGTTTAAGGTTCGAGAGTGAAAGTGGTTAAGTGAATTTAGTAAATAAGTAGTGGTTCGAGTTGTCGTCGCGATGTTGATTTAAACATCTGTTTAAATCCAAGTAAAGAAGATTTGGAAATGTTTTCCAAATAGACCCAGAAACGTAATCAAATATTGAAATTGGAAATATGGATTAGAAATGGAAACGTTTTCCAGTGTTAACGTATATTTTCTAAAACATAGAAAATAAGGAAAACATATATATGGATATATATATATATATATATGATTGATGATTGATTGATAGAATTTCCATTTGGAAATAACATCGTTGTTTGCACACGTATTTTTCTTTGATAGTTAACTCACCGATTATCGATGTTTTGACCATTTTAATGTTGTTAATATGGAGAGACCGGTTGGATTATTATCCAAAGAACCACTCTGTATTGGCATAAGCGTTGCAAATCATATATGCCAAAGATAATTGAAGACGGAGTAAAGTGCAGGGGCTATTGTATAAGTCTTAGATAACAGTGCCTAAGATGGATATACTGAATAGTACGTTCGGTTCATGCTGTTCCTGGATGACTTGTATGGATGAATGTCTAACAAGGTATTTCCAGAAAGGTCACGTACATTGATTTCTTCAACCGTACCAATAGTGGAAGCAGAGAAGGGCACTTCTTTAGCTAAAATGTAATGTACTGTTGTAGACGTCAATTAGTGATTTTCGATGGATCTGACAATGTGGCATTCGAAGTGAATCTGATGTGATGATAAAGCTTAGCTTCTAGCCTCATCATCCGGTAAATGACAGAAATCGGGCAGGCAGCATGGCTAAGTCGATCGCTCCAAAGTAGGGTGTATAATCACCTATCTAGAGAATATTCATTTGCTTCTTCTAAATCTGTCAATGTTGTCCCATATATATACGGGAACGGTTGTTAATCCCAACAGTTAGTGATATACATTCGATACACTCAAGCAAAATGAGTGGTCGGTCACGTGTGGCTGAGTTGCAAGATGTTCTTGTTGAACTCCAGTGTATCGTTCCTAGAGTACACTGATTGGAAGGTGGTTCCATATTTTGTCATAGTTGGAAATCCATTACCCAATACGTGCTTGCGGTTTTGATTGTATACTATATAGTAGAACGTGAGATGAAAGCGTTTCTACTAGATTGATATCTATTTGTACTTAAACATTACTATAATATCAGAATGATATTGCTTTACAAAGTTGTTTGGATTTTCATAAGGGAAAACCCGTTCCGTTTTCACGACGTTACAAAGTCGTTACATTTTTAGCAATTTATATAGTGTTATAGTAACCAGTGCAATAAACCATTACAAAATTTGTTCAAAAAAATTAATGGTTGAATTACAAGGGATGATTATCACCATCTAAATCCTCATCCCTCAACATGAATTTAAAAACAAAAATTATGATTTTTAAAATACTATAGTTTGAGCAAGGTATATTTTTGACTTGGAGAAATAAGAATTAAATTCGTGATATTGATTGGATGAAATCGAGAACTGTTTCTATTGGAGTTACTATGGTGTTGGAGTGAGGGTTGGACAGAATTCCAGCACCTCCGATGATATGAGGGGACGGGACGAGGTGATTTTAGGTCTTGAAGCTGTTTTAAGGTTTCGATTTTAAATGGGTTCATGTGTGCATTTGGAGTGATCGAGCATGACAAAAACTGGTAAGGAGGAGCAGAGGAATGTGGAGTTTGTTTCGATGGTGACGACATGTAGAACGATGGTCGGAGTTGGCCATGGGATTGATGTTTGGAGGGGTCAGTCTGTGTGTGTTTTTTTGGGATTAATGGTGGAGAAGTGAAATTAAGGAGGAGGACACATGTATGTGTGGTAGTGGGTTGATGATGGCCTGGGATGAAGTTGGGGTTTGCTAGAGGTGGTCTAGTGGCTGTCCGATGGCCGGAGCAGGTGTGCAAGTGCACCATTGCACAGTGGTGCATCTGAAAGAAAACAGGAAGAAGAGGAAAGCAGGAATTGGCAAATCAGATAAGAAGGGATTGACATGGGGTTTTTGTGAGGATCAGCGTGAGTGGCATGGTGTTTTGGGCTTGGAAAATTTTCACTTGGCACTGTTACTTGGCAAATGAATTTGGTATTTGGCAAACAGGTAAGCGGTACTTGGTAATGGAAGGGGGTACTTGGTACTTTGAAGTGGTACTGTGAAATGGAAAGAGGGATTTGGCAAATGAAAAGGGAACTTGGCACATTTGTGGTACTTGGTACTTGGCATGATAAAAGGGGGTACTTCGCAGTTGGTTTGAATGGGATTAACATGTGTGACATCACATTTGGGTGAAAATCTAGGTATGGCAAAAGGACAGGAGGAAGGGGGGATTTGGGCTAAAGAAGTTTGGGCCGGGCTTTTTAATTAAAATAGGTTTAAAAAAATGGAAATAAAGGAAAAATGGGAAGTAAAGTACAAATAGAAAATAATAATAAATAAAAAGGAGTTTTTGAAATTGCATAAGACAAGTTTGAAAGGAGCCGAATATCTTTGACCGATGAGGAGGGAAGATGGATCGCAGTAGCTAGGCTTTAAAAAGAATTCGACAAGTTTAGAAAATAAACAAAAAGGAAATAATAATATAAAATATAAAATGGTATAAATTAAGTTATTTATGATTATTTAGAAATAATAAGATAATTTACGAAGTATGAACAAGGTATAAAATGTCGTATAAACAACCTGACATTTTAGAGTAGAATACCATGTGCGACGCACATGCTTTAGTTGTTCATTTAAAAAGGATAGTCAAAACTGAATAAATTACTGTGTGCGACGCACACACTTAAGTTGTTCATTTATAAAAGATAGTCAAAATGTCTAGATTTAAATATTACAAACATATACCATTTATTTTGGTTGAAGCTTGTAAAATAAGAGTATATAAAATGAAGTATATTTAATCCAGTTCATTTTAAGCTGATAACTAATTCTTTAAAGAAATATTTAAGATCAAGTGAATATTGAAATAGTTCTTAAATATCAACTGATAAAAAAAGACATTACGCTAATCATTTCGAAGATCCCATAATTAATATTCCACTTTGATTTGATTTATATGTCATGTGACAGAGATTATTGAAGATAATTAAAGACAGAGATATGCAAGGGCTATTTTTACAGTGCCTTCGGTTTGTCCAGTCCCAGGACAACTTGTATGGACGAATGTCTGACAGGGTATTTCTAGAAAAACTCACGAACGTTGATTTTTACAAACGTACCTTAATTAGCGGAGGGGGACGCTTCTCTTAGCTTAACTGCTAGGGTATTTTTGTGGACGTCAATTAGTGATTTGACGGATCTGATGATGTTGCATTCAAAGTGAATGATGACCAGGAGTTCTGGAAGATAAACGTAGCCTCAAAGCCTCACAACCAGGAAAAGACAAAAATCGGGCAGGCAGCATGACTAGGTGGGTCATTCCCTAAGCAGGTTCTATTATCACCACCTAGAGAAATTCCTATTTTCTTCTTGATCTCTTTTAGCTACTGCAGCTTTCGGAAACGGTGGGTCCCTCCCAACCGTGGGGGTGATAATATATTCGTTACACTCAAGCTAAATGAGTGATCGGTCATGTGTGGCCGGGTTGCAAGACGTTCTTGATGAACCCCAGTGTATCCCCTCTAGAGTACACTAATCGGCAGATGGTCCCACACCTTGTCTGTTGGAATCCAATCTCCAACAAGAGCCTGTGGTTTTTGATTTTATATTATATATGTGGAACGTGAGATGCAAGCGTTCCGCTAGATGGTTATTTATTTGGTACAAACTATTATAATATCCGATGATTTTGATATCAAAAATGTTTTGGGTTATAGTAAGATAAAAACCATCCATGGTTATGTGTAGGCTGGTCTTATTTCCAATCTGTTTAAAATTGTTTACTCACACCAGTCCCCTGACTGACCCAGAGTTTATTTTTCTGTGTTTTCCTAAACTCTTGGGTACTCATAACACTTGTTATGGGTAGACAAGTGATCCAGGTGACTAATGGAATCTTTTGGAGTATCGTGGAGTAGGAGTTCAAGAACCCATCTAGCAGCTATATCTATCTCTAAGTATCTAATTTGAATATCTATATTGAACTAGTAATCACGTATGCTGATGTACTATGATGTTGTACTATGATGTAAAAAACTCTGTTATGTAATATATTATGTATTTTTGAAATTCCACTGTGAGATTCTGATTTCGTATTGTCTTCTTATTCTTCTATTCTAATAGTTCTATCTTTTCTATTTCATACTCTAATTTCTTTCTATTAACAGTCAGAGTTCGATACTTGAGTTTCGACAAATAATACAGGATTTCGTGTTACTTTTGAAAATTCTTGCATCGAATTTTTCTGGCCGTTACATACCCCTACTTCTCTTAATACTTCAAAACAGCCCTTCTTTTAATCCTACCCCTAATTCTCTAAATAGCCCTTACTTCTAACATTTACTCCTATTTTTTAAATATAGTGAAGGGTTGGTTTTTGCAGCACCCAAACCAAATGATTCATCGTCTTTCATATTTTTCGATATACCCCTACTATGCTTAAACTACCCCTACTTCTCTTAATACTTAAAATCAGTCCTTATTTTTTAATCCTACCCCTAATTCTCTAAATAGCCCTTACTTCCAACAATTACCCCTATTTTTTAACTACTGTGAAGGGTTGGTTTTTGCAGCACCCAATCCAAATTATTCATCATCCTTCATATTTGTCGATCTACCCCTACTATGCTTAAACTATACCAACTTCTCTTAGTACTTAAAAACAGCCCTTATTTTTAATACAACCCCTAATTATCTAAATATCCCTTACTTCCAACAATCACCCCTATTTTTTAACTACTGTGAAGGGCTGGTTTTTGCAGCACCCAATCAAACGATTCAACATCTTTCATATTTGTCAATCTACACCTACTATGCTTAAACTACCCCTACTTCTCTTAATACTTCAAAACAAGCCTTCTTTTTAATCCTACCCCTAATTCCCTAAATAGCCCTTACTACCAACAATTACCCCAATTTTTTAACTACTGTGAAGGGTTGGTTCTTGCAGCACCCAATCCAAATGATTCGTCATCTTTCATATTTGTCGATCTACCCCCACTTTGCTTAAACTACCCCCTACTTTTATTATTGGTTTCCTTTATACATTTCTTTATTCATTTTTTTTTGCACTATTCATTTCTTTGTAAACCAATTATCATTCTACTTCTGTGAAGGATTGGTTTTTGCATCACCTAATTCAAACGATTCATCATCGTTCATATTTATCGATCTACCCCTACTTCTCCTAATACTTCAAAACAACCCTTCTTTTTAATCCTACCCCTAATTCTCTAAATTTTCCTTACTTCCAACATTGACCCCTATTTTTTAGCTACTGTGAAGTGTTGGTTTTTGCACCACCCAATCCAAATGATTCATCACCTTTTGTATTTGTCGATCTACCCCTACTATGCTTAAACAACCCCTACTTCTCTTAA
The DNA here is from genome assembly GCA_030737875.1 of Allium sativum. Lineage (NCBI taxonomy): Eukaryota > Viridiplantae > Streptophyta > Magnoliopsida > Asparagales > Amaryllidaceae > Allium > Allium sativum. The sequence continues at coordinate 1,019,035,097 of CM060913.1, forward strand.
CACTTCAAATCAGCCCTTATTTTCTAATCCTACCGTTAATTCTCCAAATGGCCCTTACGTCCAACAATTAGCCCTATTTTTTAACTACTTTGAAGGGTTGGTTTTTGCAGCACCTAATCCCAATGGTTCATCATCGTTCATATTTGTCGATCTGCCCCTACTATGCCTAAACTACCTCTACTTCACTTAATACTTAAAAAACAGCCCTTCTTTTTAATTCTACCCCTAATTCTATAAATAGATCTTGCTTTCAACAATCACCCCTATTTTTTAACTACTGTAAAGGGTTGGTTTTTGCAGCCCCCAATCCAAATGATTCATCTTCATTTATATTTGTCGATCAGCCCCTACTATGCTTAAACTACCCCTACTTCTCTTAATACTTCAAAAAATCCCGTCTTTTTAATCCTACCCCTAATTCCCTAAATAGCCCTTACTTCCAACAATTAACCCTATTTTTTAACTACTATGAGGGGTTGGCTTTTGCAGCACCCAATCCCAATGATTCATCATCTTTCAACAATCCCAATGGTTCATCACAGTAGTTTAACTACCCCTACTATGCTTAATCCTATCCCTAATTCTCTAAATAGCCCTTACTTCCAACAATTACCCCTATTTTTTAACTACTGTGAAGGGTTGGTTTTTGCAGCACCCAATCCAAATGATTCATCACCTTACTTCCAAAAATTATACCTATTTTTTTAACTACTGTGAAGGGTTGGTTTTTGCAGCACCCAATCCAAATGATTCATCATCTTTCATATTTGTCGATCTGCCCCTACTATGCTTAAACTACCCCCTACATTTATTATTGTTTTCCTTTACTCATTTCTTTATTCATTTTTTTTGCATTATTCATTTCTTTCTTTGTAAACCAATTATCATACTACTACTGTGAAGGGTTGGTTTTTGCAGCATCCAACCCAAATGATTCATCATCTTTCATATTTGTCGTTCTACCCCTACTATGCTTAAACTAGCCCTACTGTGCTTAAACTAGCCCTACCTCTCTAAATACTTCAAAACAGCCCTTCTCTTTAATCCAACCCCTAATTCTATAAATAGTCCTTACTTTCAACAATTACCCCTATTTTATAACTATTGCGTAGAGTTAGTTTTTGCAGCACCAATCCAAATGATTCATCGTCTTTCATATTTGTCAATCTACCCCTACTATGCTTAAACTATCCCTACTTCTCTTAATACTTCAAATCAGGCGTTGATTTTTAATCCTACCCCTAATTCTCTAAATAGCCCTTACTTCCAACAATTACCCCTATTTTTTAACTACTGTGAAGGGTTAGTTTTTGCAGCACCCAATCCAAATGATTCATCATCCTTCATATTTGTCGATCTACCCCTACTATGCTTAAACAACCACTACTTCTCTAAGTACATCAAAACAGCTCCTTTTTTTAATCCTACCCCTAATTCTCTAAATAGCCCTTACTTCAAACAATTACCCATATTTTTAACTACTATGAACAGTTAGTTTTTATAGCACCCAATCCAAACGATTCAACATCTTTCATATTTGTCGATCTACACTTGCTATGCTTAAACTACCCCTACTTCTCTTAATACTTCAAAACACGCCTTCTTTTTAATCCTAACCCTAATTCTATAAATAGCCGTTACTTCCAACAATTTCCCCTATTTTTTAACTATTGTGAAGGGTTGGTTTTCGCAGCACCCAATCCAAATGATTCATCATCCTTTATATTTGTCGATCTACCCCTACTATGCTTAAACTACCCCCTACTTTAATTATTGTTTTCCATTATTCATTTCATTATTCATTTCTTTTTGCATTATTCTTCTCTTTTTTGCTTTATTCATTTCTTTGTAAACCAATTATCAATCTACTTCTGTGAAGGGTTGGTTTTTGCATTACCCAATCAAAACGATTCATCATCTTTCATATTTGTCGATCTACCCCTACTATGCTTAGACTTCCCCTACTTCTCTTAATAATTCAAAACAACCCTTCTTTTTAATCCTCCCCTCAATTCTATAAATAGCCCTTACCTCCAACAATTACCCCTATTTTTTAACTCTTGTGAAGAGTTGGTTTTAGCAGCACCTAATCCGAATGATTCATCAACGTTCATATTTTTCGATCTACCCCTATTATGCTTAAACTACCCCCACTTCTCTTAATACTTCAAATCAACCTTTATTTTTTAATCCTACCCCCAATTCTATAAATAGCCCTTACTTCCAACAATTACCCCTATATTTTAGCTACCGTGAAGGGTTGGTTTTTGCAGCACCCTATGACTAATCATCTTTCATATTTGTCGATATACCCCTGCTTTGCTTAAATACCCCTACTTCTCTTAATACTTTAAAACAACCCTTCTTTTTAATACTCCCCCTAATTCTGTAGATAGCCCTTACTTCCAACAATTACCCATATTTTTTAACTACTGTGAAGGGTTAGTTTTTGCAGCACCCAATCCAAATGATTCATCATCCTTCATATTTGTCGATCTACCCCTACTATGCTTAAACAACCACTACTTCTCTAAGTACATCAAAACAGCTCCTTTTTTTAATCCTACCCCTAATTCTCTAAATAGCCCTTACTTCAAACAATTACCCATATTTTTAACTACTATGAACAGTTAGTTTTTATAGCACCCAATCCAAACGATTCAACATCTTTCATATTTGTCGATCTACACTTGCTATGCTTAAACTACCCCTACTTCTCTTAATACTTCAAAACACGCCTTCTTTTTAATCCTAACCCTAATTCTATAAATAGCCGTTACTTCCAACAATTTCCCCTATTTTTTAACTATTGTGAAGGGTTGGTTTTCGCAGCACCCAATCCAAATGATTCATCATCCTTCATATTTGTCGATCTACCCCTACTATGCTTAAACTACCCCCTACTTTAATTATTGTTTTCCATTATTCATTTCATTATTCATTTCTTTTTGCATTATTCTTCTCTTTTTTGCTTTATTCATTTCTTTGTAAACCAATTATCAATCTACTTCTGTGAAGGGTTGGTTTTTGCATTACCCAATCAAAACGATTCATCATCTTTCATATTTGTCGATCTACCCCTACTATGCTTAGACTTCCCCTACTTCTCTTAATAATTCAAAACAACCCTTCTTTTTAATCCTCCCCTCAATTCTATAAATAGCCCTTACCTCCAACAATTACCCCTATTTTTTAACTCTTGTGAAGAGTTGGTTTTAGCAGCACCTAATCCGAATGATTCATCAACGTTCATATTTTTCGATCTACCCCTATTATGCTTAAACTACCCCCACTTCTCTTAATACTTCAAATCAACCTTTATTTTTTAATCCTACCCCCAATTCTATAAATAGCCCTTACTTCCAACAATTACCCCTATATTTTAGCTACCGTGAAGGGTTGGTTTCTGCAGCACCCTATGACTAATCATCTTTCATATTTGTCGATCTACCCCTGCTTTGCTTAAATACCCCTACTTCTCTTAATACTTTAAAACAACCCTTCTTTTTAATACTCCCCCTAATTCTGTAGATAGCCCTTACTTCCAACAATTACCCCTATTTTTTAACTACTGTGAAGTGTTGTTTTTGCAGCACCCAATCCAAAGGATTAATTATTTTCGTATTGGTCGATCTACCCCTACTATGCTTAAACTACCCCCTACTTTTATTATTGTTTTCCTTTATTCATTTCTTTATTCAATTTTTTTTTTTTTTGCATTTTTCATTTCTTTGTAAACCAATTATCATTTTGCTTCTGTGAAGGGTTGGTTTTTGCGTCACCCAATCCAAATGATTCATAACCTTTCATATTTGTCAATCTAACCCAACTATGATTAAACTACCCCTACTTCTCTTAATACTTTAAAACATCCCTTCCTTTTAATCCTACCCCTAATTCTCTAAATAGCCCTTACTTCCAACAATTACACCTATTTTTAACTACTGTGAAGGGTTGGTTTTTGCAGCACCCAACCCAAACGATTCATCATCTTTAATATTTATCAATCTACCCCTACTATGCTCAAACTACCCCTACTTCTCTTAATACTTCAAAACAACCCTTCTTTTTAATCCTACCCCTAATTCTCAACATAGCCCTTACTTCCAAAAATTACCCCAACTTTTTAACTACTGTGAAGGGTTGGTTTTTGCAGCAACCAATTCAAATGATTCTTCATCTTTCATATTTGCCGATCTACACCTACTATGCTTAAACTACACCTACTTGTCATAATACTTCAAAACAGGCCTTCTTTTTAATCCTACGCTTAATTCTCCAAATAGCTCTTACTTCCAACAATTACCCCTATTTCTTAACTTCTGCGAAGGGTGGGTTTTTGCAGCTCCAATCCAAACGATTCATCATCTTTCATATTTGTCGATCTACACCTACTGTGCTTAAACTACTCCTACTTCTCTTAATACTTCAAAACAGTCCTTCTTTTTAATCCTACCCCTAATTCTCTAAAAAGCCCTTACTTCCAACAATTACCCTTTTTTTTAAATAATGTGAAGGGTTGGTTTTTGCAGCACCCAATCGAGATGATACATCATCCTTCATATTTTTCGATCTAGCTCTAATATGCTTAAACTACCCCTACTTCTCTAAATACTTCAAAACAACACTTCTTTTTAATCCTACCTCTAATTCTCTAAATAGCCCTTACTTCCAGCAATTACCCTTATTTTTTCACTACTGTGAAGGGTTGGTTTTTGCAGCACCCAACCCAAATGATTCATCATCCTTCAAATTTGTCGATCTACCCCTACTATGCTTAAACTGCCCCTACTTCTCTTAATACTTCAAAACAGCACTTCCTTTTAATCCAACCCCTAATTCTCTAAATAACCCTTACTTCCTAATATTACCCCTATAATTTAACTACTATTTAGAGTTCGTTTTTGCAGCACCCAATCGAAATGATTCATCATCTTTCATATTTGTCAAACTACCCCTACTATGCTTAAACTACCCCTGGTTCTCTTAATACTTCAAAACAACCCTTCTTTTTAATCCTATCCCTAATTCTATAAATATCCCTTACTTCCAATAATTACCCCTATTTTTTAACTACTTTGATGGGTTGGTTTTTGCAGCACCTAATCCAAATGATTCATAATCTTCCATATTTGTCAACTTACCCCACTACGCTTAAACTACCAACTTCTTTTATTATTGTTTTCCTTTATTCATTTCTTTATTCAATTTTTAATCCGACCCCAAATTCTCCAAATAGCCCTTACTTCCAACAATTATCCCTATTTTTTAACTACTATGAATAGTTGGTTTTTGCAGCGCCTAATCCAAATGATTCATCATCTTTCATATTTGTCGATCTACCCCTACTATGCCTAAACTACCCCTACTTCTCTTAATACTTCAAAACAACCCTTCTTTCTAATTCTACCCCTAATTCTCTAAATACGCCCTACTTCAAACAATTACCCCTATTTTTTAACTACTGTGAAGGGTTGGTTTTTGCATCACCCAATCCAAATGATTCATCTTCTTTCATATTTGTCGATCTACCCCTACTATGCTTAAACTACCCCTACTTCTATTAATACTTCAAAATAACCTTCTTTTTAATCCTACCCCTAATTCTATAAATAGCCCAACCCTTCACAGTAGTTAAAAAATAGGGGTAATTGTTGAAAGTAAGGGCTATTTAGAGAATTAGGGGTAGGATTAAAAAGAAGGGTTGTTTTGAAGTATTAAGAGAAATAGTGGTAGTTCAAGCATAGTAGGGGTAGATCGACAAATATGAAAGATGATGAATCATTTGGATTGGGTGCTGCAAAAACCAACCCTTCACAGAAGTAGAATGATAATTGGTTTACAAAGAAATGAATAATGCAAAAAAATTGTATAAACAAATGAATAAAGGAAAAAAAATAATAAAACTAGAGAGGTAGTTTATGCATAGTAGGGGTAGATCGAGAAATATGAAAGATAATGAATCGTTTGGATTGGGTGCTGCAAAAATCAACCCTTCATAGTAGCTAAAATATAGGGGTAATTGTTGGAAGTAAGGGCTATTTAGAGAATTAGGGGTAGGATTAAAAAGATGGGTTGTTTTGAAGTATTAAGAGAAGTAGGGGTATCTTAAGCATAGTAGGGATAGTTCGACAAATATCAAAGATGGTGGATAATTTGAATTAGGTGCTGCCAAAACCAATCTTTCACAGGAGTTAAATATTAGGGGTAATTGTTGGAAGTAAGGGCTATTTAGAGAATTAGGTGTAGGATTAAAAAGAAGGGCTATTTTGAAGTACTAAGAGAAGTAGGGGTGGTTAAGCGTAGTAGGGGTAGATCGACAAATATGAAAGATGATTAATCATTTGGATTAGGAGAATGGTATACCCCTAATAATGGAATTACCCTTATTTCTCTAGATTCCTCTAATTCATGGAAGTTAAAAACCAGCCCTTCTTTTTAATTCTACCCCTAATTCTCTAAATGCTCCTTACTTCCAACAATTACCCCTATTTTTTAACTACTAGGAAGGGTTGGATTTTGTAGCACCCAATCCCAAAGGTTCGTCAGCTTTCATATTTGATTGGGTGCTGTAAAAACCAACCCTTCACAGTAGTTAAAAAATAGGGGTAATTGTTGGAAGTAAGGGCCATTTGGAGAATTAGGAGTAGGATCAAGAAGAAGGGCTGTTTTGAAGTATTAAGAGAAGTAGGGTTAGTTTAAGCATAGTAGGGGAAGATCCACAAATATGAAAGATGATGAATCATTTGGATTGGGTGCTGCAAAAACCAACCCTTCACAGTAGTTAAAAATAGAGGTAATTGTTAGAAGTAAGGGCTATTTAGAGAATTTGGGGTAGGATTAAAAACAAGGGTTGTTTTGAAGTATCAAGAGAAGTAGAGGGGTAGTTTAAGCAAAGTAGGGTTAGATCGACAAATATGAAAGATGATGAATCATTTGGATTGGGTTTTGGAAAAGCCAACCCTTCACAGTAGTTAAAAAATAGGGGTAATTGTTGGAAGTAAGGGCTACTTAGAGAATTACGGGTATAATTAAAGAGAAGGCCGGTTTTGAATTATTAAGAGAAGTAGGGGAAGTTTAAGAATAGTATGGGTAGATCGGCAAATATGAAAGATGGTGAATCATTGGGATTAGGCACTGAAAAAATCTACCCTTCACAGCAGTTAAAAAACAGGGGTAACTGTAAATATACCCCCTAATTATTTAAATAATAGAAGGACTATTTTGAAATAGTGCCTACAATAATAGGGGTAGATTAAACTATGCCTAATTGTTGGTATGAACTACTGTGAAGGGTTGGTTTAAGAGAAGTAGCCAATCTAAATAATAGGTGAAGTTTAAGGGTAGTTTAAGCACCCAATCCAAATATGAAAGATGATTTTTGGAAGTAAGGGCTATTTAGAGAATTAGGTGTAGGATTAAAAAGAAGGGCTTTTTTGAAGTATTAAGAGAAGTAGGGGTAGTTTAAGCATAGTAGGGGTAGATCGGCAAAAATAAAGGATGATGAATCATTTGGATTGGGTGCTGCAAAAATACCCATTTCACATTCTATGAATAATTGGTTTACCCCTACTTTTGTAAGAAGGGTTATTTAGAGAATTAGAGGTAGGTTAAGCATAGTAGGTGTAGATCGACAAATATTAATCCTTCACAATATTAGGGCTTTTTATCAACCCTAATGATTAATTATCTTTGATCTTTGTTTATTGAACTACCCTTATTTCGAATAGTAGGGCTGCAAAAACCAATTACCCCTAGTTTAGGCCTAGTAGGGGTAGCATTATTCATAGTAGTTAATAAATAGCCCTTCATCATCTTTATCCATTACCCCTAATTTTTAAACTACTCAATCCCAATTAATTATTTCCCTTCAAAGAAGTTTAAGCATAGTAAGAGTTGTTTTGAAGTATTAAGAGAAGTAGTGGTAGCTTGAGCATAGTAGGGGTAGATCGACAAATATGAAGGACGATGAATCGTTTGGATTGGGTGCTGCAAAAACCAACCCTTCACAGTAGTTAAAAAATAGGAGTAATTGTTGGAAGTAACGACTATTTAGAGAATTAGGGGTAGGACTAAAAATAAGGGCTATTTTGAAGTATTTAGAGAAGTAGGGGTAGCTTAAGCATAGTAGGAGTAGATCGACAAATATGAAAGATGATGAATCGTTTGGGTTGGGTGCTGCAAAAACCAACCCTTCATAGTAGTTAAAAAATAGGGGTAATTGTTGGAAGTAAGGGCTATTTAGAGAATTAGAGGTATGATTAAAAAGAAGGGCTTTTTTGAACTATTAAGAGAAGTAAGGGTAGTTTATGCACGGTAGGTGTAGATCGAAAAATATGAAAGATGATGAATTATTTGGATTGCGTGCTGCGAAAACCAACCCTTCACAGTAGTTAAAAAATAGGGGTAACTGTTGCAGTAAGGGCTATTTAGAGAATTAGGGATAGGATTGAAAAGAAGGGCTGATTTGAAGTATTAAGAGAAGTAGGGGTAATTTAGGCATAATAGGTGTAGATCAACAAATAAGAAGGATGATAAATCGTTTGGATTGGGTGGTGCAAAAATCAACCCTTCACGGTAGTTAAAAAGTAAGGGTAATTGTTGGATGCAAGTGCTATTTAAAGAATTAGGGGTAAGATTAAAAAGAAGGCCTGTTTTGAAGTATTAAGAGAAGTATTGGTAGTTTGAGCATAGTAGGGGTAGATCCACAAGTATGAAAGATGATGAATCATTTGGATTGTGTGCTGCAGAAACCAACCCTTCATAGTAGTTAAAAATAGGGGTAATTTTTGGAAGTAAGGGCTATTTAGATAATTAGGGGTAGGATTAAAAAGAAGGTATGTTTTGAAGTATTTAGAGAAGTAGAGGGGTAGTTTAAGCAAAGTAGGGATAGATCGACAAATATGGAAGATGATGAATCATTTGGATTGGATGCTGGAAAAACCAACCCTTCACAGTAGTTAAAAAACAGGGGTAATTGTTGGAAGTAAGGGCTATATATAGAATTAGGGGTATGATTAAAAATAAGAGCTGTTTTGAAGTATTAAGAGAAGTACGGGAAGCTTAAGCATAGTAGGGGTAGATCGACAAATATGAAAGATGATGAATCATTGGGATTGGGCGCTGCAAAAACCAGCCCTTCACAGTAGTTAAAAAATAGGGGTAATTGTAAATATACCCCCTAATTATCTAAATAGTAGAAGGGCTGTTTTGAAACAACACATACAATAATAGGGGTAGATTAAACTACCCCTAATTGTTGGTATAAACTACTGTGAAGGGTTTGTTAAAGAGAAGTAGCCAATCTACAAAATAGGGGTAGTCTAGGGGTAGTTTAAGCACCCAATCCAAATAAGAAAGATGATTATTGGAAGTATGGGCTATTTAGAGAATTAGGGGTAGGATTAAAAAGAAGGGCTTTTTTGAAGTATTAAGAGAAGTAGGGGTAGTTTAAGCATAGTAGGGGTAAATTGACAAATATGAAGGATAATGAATCATTTGGATTGGGTGCTGAAAAAATACCCCTTTCACATTCTATGAATAATTGGTTTAGCCCTACTTTTGTAAGAAGGATTATTTAGAGAATTAAGGGTAGTTTAAGCATAGTAGGTGTAGATCGACCAATATTAATCCTTCACATATTAGGTGTTAACCGGCCTTTTGGTCCAGTTCCCAAAAAGTACGCAAGACACGCTCGACTCAGCATATCGCGTGATATTACAACCCAGAGGCGTCGCCGATATCATCCGGGGTCCAGTACCAGATGACTCGAGTCTGGCCGCTAGCAAGACGTCGCATCCCTCGAATGCAATCTCCACCGATATCCGTTCGCATCCAAGCCAAATATGAGCCGTGTCCCGAGACGAAGGCGAGCCATGCTCCGAGCCAAAGGCGAGCCATTAAGCGGGTCCAGGCGCAGTGCCGGTGGGGCTCCGGGGCCCCACAGTCCCTTCGACGATCGACCTAGCCGGTTAGGTCAAAACTGTGGGAACCGCCCGATTCATCCGATTTCCGCCAACAAGTGTGTTGCCCAGAATCACCAGATCGACTCAAAAGTCAGGATTCAGCCAACAACCTCTGCAAACCTCGCTGCTCCTCTAAACATTACCAAACAAAGGCCTCGGACCCCGAAGGAATCACGAGTCTCGAAGCACCCGGCTCCAGGTTCGAAATTTCGTACCCAACAGGTACGAAATTTCGAACCCAGCCTCTGGTTAATGATTTCGAACCCAGCTAGTTCGAAATTTCGAATCCAGCCTCGGGTTCGAGATTTTGAACCTAGCAGGTTCGAAATTTCGAACCCAGCCTCAGGTTCGAAATTTCGAACCCAGAAGGTTCGAAATTTCCACCCCAGCCTCGGGTTCGAGATTTCGAACCCAGCTAGTTCGAAATTTCGAACCCAGCCTCGGGTTCGAAATTTCGAACCCAGCCTCGGGTTCAGAATTTCGAACCGAGCCCTAGGTTCGAATATTCTGCATGTGAGGGGGGAGCTCGAATTTTCTGTTGGTGGACCCTATTTCAACCTACTCCTACCTAATTCTACCTACCCCCACTCCTATAAATGGCCCTTGGCCTCACACTTCAAAGGGGTTGGATTTTCTTGACCTGAGAACTTCCTAGAGCTACATGAACTCCATTAATGGTATCTCTCCTTTGAAGAAGAAGAAGGGAAAAATAGTCCATTTCCTAATTCTTGCAAAATATGACAATTGTAACATGATAGACCATAGCAAATGATTGTAATGAGATGTCATGAGATGGTCTCAACCTTGTAATACTTCAAGTGATTAATAATATTCCAACGACTCTTCAAAGTGGACCTAGGCCTCCGCCGAGGCCGAACCACTATAAATCTCTTGTGTAATTTACTGCTTTTATACTCTTGTCCATGCGACCATATTTATAATTCTTAGTACTTGGAATCTTTGGTGTTTTCAACATTTTTTCCGTTAACATTTGGTGCTTTCATTGAGAGTTGAACTCGAGATTTGCGTCTTTCTTCCACATTATCATCTCGACTTCGTCGAGCCTAGGGTTCTTTGCTCAACCTGCTGTCGAGTCCGCTCACGATGGTAAAGAAGTCAAAGAACGCGATGGTCGGCTCTTCAGCTGCAGCCGAGGTCGGTACATCCCAACAACCTCAACCGGCGGATATCCCAGCCACTAATGAAACCGTCCCTCCTATCGTGGACCCCGAAGCGCCCGCGGTACAAGTTCTAATCTGCACGCTTAATGAAAAATATGAGAACATAGCCGTCGTGCTCAACCAAGCATTAAGGAATAACATCGACCTTACGCGACAGCTTCAAAAAAGTCCGCGCATCATCGCTCGACTTCAGCTGACACGGAACAACGCTCGACCTCGACTAACTGTAATCTTCCGATTCAGTGGGCCCGCATCAAAGAAGGAGGTTTAGTCTCATTAACAACGTCATCATTCGCATCAACGATCTCGGCAACGGCAACAGCAATGGCCACTCCAACGGCAATGGCGATCGAACTACAGTAACTTATAGCGAGGGGGCACAGTACCGAGACCGCTCTCGCTTGATTATCAATGATGGACTAGGTCCTATCAACCAACCTCTTCCTCGACACAACCCAATGGCCGCTAATTGGGATCAGGAGCCCGCTATTCCAGCAACCCGCGCTCCTCCTGAACAGGATCCGCATCAGCCTACTCTTCATCGGGATCCGATTATAGATGTCGAGGACATGGAGGAAGACAATTCGGACACACATCTAACCTACCTCTCCGACATGGTCCGAAGGATCATGAGGGAAATGCGAGAAAACATGCATGATTCATGGGAAGCGCACATTGAGTGCAACCCCTTCACAAGAAGGGTGAACAATGCTGAATGGCCGTGACACTTCAGCATGCCACAGATGCCGCTCTACGACGACACCACTGATCCCTGTGCCTTCCTTAACCAATATGAATGGCAAATGAACTCGAGCCGGGGCAACGATCCGGTCAAATGCAAGTGCCTTCCAGTCTTCTTATCGGTAAACGCTCTACTTTGGTTCTCTCGCCTCCCACTTGATCCCATTGACAACTTCGGCCAGTTAGCGACACAGTTGGTCAAACAATTCATGATGCATATTCCAACTCCAAAGAATGCCCTCACCCTATCCAATTTATAACAAGGACCAGCTGAGTCGCTCAAAGGCTACCTCTCCCTGTTCAACATCGCCCTCGCCGAGGCCGAGGATCTAGACCCTCGCGCCACACTCTTCAAAGTTAGCAAAGGGCGTTCTCTCTACTTCCGTATTCGGGGCACGGATCGATCAGAAACAGCCAAAAAGCCTCGACGTTTTCCACGAGAAGGCTAGGCAATACTCATGTCAAGAAGAAGCAAGGCGAAACTGACTCTCCAGGGCCGGTCTTCCCAACAATCCACATGCGAATACCATAAATGACAGCGTCAAAGGGAAGCAGGTAGCGAAGCTCTTCGATAAGGACAAGAGGGCAGGTCCCTACAAACAAAGACCGAATAACGTTAGGCAAGGCAGCCGAAACAACGGCAAGGTTCCTACGGAACCCAAGAAGACCGGCCCTCACCGGTCATACAGGATCTACACCCCGTTGAATGAAGACTTGGAAACAATCTACCTGGAAACATGTAACGCGCTTCAACACAAGAAGCCGTACAACAGGGAATCCACTAATCATGAGAAGAGTACTGGCAAGTACTGTCGGTACCACGACATGTACGGGCATAATACCAATGATTGTCGTCAACTCAAAGACGCAATCGAAAGGCTAATCCGCGAGAAGCGCCTTGAGCAGTACGTCCAAAAAACATCATGGCTCTCACCGACATCACGCAAAATTCCAGCAGAACCTAACACTCACTCCATTGGACGTAATTGACGTTATTACTTCTCACCAGCACCGAGCGGCAGAGAACTCGCTGGAAACGGATCTCCTTCCACTTGTGGACCTCGAAGCTCCTGCGACTCAAACATAGATTCATACGCCTATTAAGAAATATGAGAATGCAGCTCTCGCGCTAGGCATTGAAGATTAGTGTTAACCTTATACGCTAACTTCAAGAAAGTCAATGCATCGTCATTCTACTTCAGCTTGCACAGAACCGCGCCCGTACGTGGCGAACCGCATCGGAAATTTCTCCTTTCGAAGCTAAGGGCCCACCTCGAGAAAGAAGGTTCTGCCTCATTAAAAACATCGTCGTCCTCCCCAACGTTAGCACGATGAGAACAACAATAACAGAAATGAGATGATGATCGAACCATCATCACCTACGGCCAAGGAACACAGTAACAAACTGGGTCCATATAACCAACCTTCTACTCAGAAAAGCCCAGTTGTCGCCACTCGCAACCAGCATCCCGCTCTTCCAGCAACTCGTCGGACAAAAGTACTTCAGAATCCGGATGCACATCAGCTCTCCCAAACTCGACAGTTAAACAAAAACCAGACCCCCATCGAATACCTCACTCGGGGAGGTGTCGAAAGAATGATCAAGTATCATGCCATCGATTTGAGAGCTCGACTTGAGCGATAGGAAGAAGCTTTCAATACCTTCCTCACCAGAATTGATGACCGGATAAGAAGTACTTCAGGTCCGACTGGCCAAGCATACATTACTGAAGCATGTACCAATGCTCCTCCACCCTCGACCCAGGACTTGGGGGCACCCCCGCAAACTAACCGGTTGGCCGACGCCACTTCTTGGAACGGTGCCAGTCCCGCAACACTTGGGGGTACCCCTAATCCCGACATTGCTCCAGCACGATGAACTTTGATTGGTCAGGTTACGGGCTTCGCAGTTGGAAGCGTTGCTCAAGCACCAACGCGTGCAGCTTTGGATGGTACTGCTCCCATGGTTTCGGGAGTCAGAATTACGCTCGATATGGCCCTCAAGTTAGAATCCCATAGGACTTTCTTCTTAGTCAGCCGATTCCCAACTTGGACGTAAGCACTGGGGCACCAGTGCCACTATGGGCAATTGAAATCAACAACTTGCTTTCGAAAATAGGTCAGAGATCGCGGGTGTCATCCGTCAATACACTCCAGACGTTATCCATTCACTGGGATCAAATGCGAAGCTGAGTGGCCCTGACACTCCAATATTCCACGTGTGGCATCCTTTGACGGCACAACTGATCTCTAATCTCACCGATGTCAGAATCACCCTAAAAAATGGAATGCGTCAGCCCGGCCGTCCACTGCTTTGACGCTCGAGGATCCGCTAGGCGGACTCAAACTACTATGATCCCGAACTTATCACATAGGCTTCTAGCACCCAACTAGACCCAAGTTCGCTTCAACAGACTTCCATAGCATCATGCGATCGAAGTTGGAGACTCACGGATTGTCGAAGACCTTCCATAAAGAAGGCACGCTAGGTTCCAAAGTCCTGGACTAGATCACGACATCTATGATGCGGGAGGAGCCCGGCCTCCAATTATCGCCGACACGATCCAAGGAACCATGAGGAAACCATAGGTGCGTGCCCACGAGATCTACAAACTAGTACGAGGCAAAACCCATTCACGTTGGCTATCCTTAATACCGAATGGCGCTAGCACTACGACATGCCGACACTCATTCCTTACTCAAGGAAGCCAGGAGCTTCGAAGCTTCATTAACCGCCACAAATGGCACATGGGTTCATTACGCATCATCAAAGCCATAAAATTTCTGGATGCACATCGTGATGCCCAGAGACACCCTCTTAGTCTCGAACATTTACTGAGGCACCCGTCAAACTCTCAAAGGCTATCTCGCACGATCCCACATCGCCATGGCTAAAATTGGGAAACCTACTCCTTGAATCATACTCATCCAGCTTACACATAGTGTACAACCAGATACCGAACTTAGAGCATGGATCGATCAAAGGCAATCAAAGATTGCGGAGATCTTCTGCAGGGATGCCGACTACTTCCTATTTTGAAATTCAGCACGAAGGGAACGAGCTTCTCACCTTAACATCTTGCCTCATGGTGACGCCCAGAGCCCAGCGACTCTGATTCCACCTCTCTGCGCAATCTCGCTCACGTCGACAACATCAAAGGTATCCGCAACACTTAAAGGAGACATCTCCGACTTCCGCCCTACCGCAGATATTCCGCTCTCAGCGACATCCCTGAGAAAATCTATCTCGCGACATGCAATTCCCAACCACGAAAAAGGCCAAGGCTGGAAAGTCCGACGAGCGCACCAAGGGACTCTACAGGATATTGTTGGTTCTACCACATCCGCGGACACAACGCGAGCATGTTTCATCACTTGTAAAACAACATCGAGGGACTCATCTACATGGGATCTCCGAGCCACTCAACACTCAGCAAATACTCCCTCTGCACCGAATCTCCGAGCCACTCGATGCTCATCGAGGGTTCCAACTGTGTGGGACCTTTGAGCCACTCGATGCTCAACGAAAATTCACACTACATGGGATCTCTGAGCTACTCAGCGCTCATCAAAGATTCCCACTAAACAGGTTCTCAACTGACAATTAATCCTTCAAGATCATCCCCTTCGGCTCGTCAGGACTACAGCTTCGATGGTGCGGTTGACTCTAAGTTGTCATCGGAGATACCAGTTTGCAACTCCTCCCTACGTGGGTCTCCCTCAATATCCGGAAACTCCGGGGCATGACTGGAAGCTTAACTAAAGGCCTGCTCGAGTGCACATCGGCGGCCTCATCTTCAAACAGGTCTTTCCTCCACCTACAGGCCTCGATCCTCCTTTGGAAGGCCCAGGCTCATACAACGGAAGCTTAGCGATGGAACTTTCAAACTCTCCACCGACGGAGCCTAACAAGGGCATGCAATAATGAACATCTTCACCTCTACTCTACATAACTTAGTGTACAACCTCCCACACCTTCCACTGACGTTTTGTTTTCCCGCATTTCGAGGAATGGTAAAGGCCGTTACTACCAGAGTTATTCACAGCAAGGATGTTTAGTTCTCCATCACCCTTCCATGTTTACTATGTGCATGACGTTCATGACGTGTTTGATTAATCCTGGCAACCAGCTTGCGTATAAACATGCGATCGCCATATTGGCACCCCGAGCATGGGAGCCAATGCCACCATCCAAACCTCGAGCCAACATCGAGGCTAAAACACTTGGCTTCGTCCGGCGCTCCGAGCATGGGAGCTAGAAATGTTACTCGAATCGCCAGCCCTTGGCGCGACTGAGTATAAAAAACCGCTAACTCGAACCTTGGCCATGCGCCAAGGCCGAGGATAAATCATTCCGCATTCAAGTCCAGGCAGCTTATCACCACTCAGCGGCCAGTTAAGATTGATGCAAATCTCTCTTCGCCGGTTGCGGGTGTCGGTCGAATCTTGGCGCAGCACCAAGACCGACCTTAAATCATTTCTTACTCTTAGCTCTCAAGGCTTAGGGATAGTCCATGGCCACCATCGGACCATATGAGCTGTTGATCGGGACTGAAAACTACGCCAGCAAATAAGCAATGTCTGGCAGCTCGCCTCAACCCGATGAACGACGGGAGAGCCACCTACCTGGCGAACCGCACAACGCGACGCCCTACGTCCTAGCTATTCTTGGGTTTAACCCCGGGCCACCCAAAACAGCAGGCGCATAGCCTGGTTTCGCAAACTACGGGTTTCTTGAGTTGAGGGAAACTTCCTGAAACTAGCGCTTTATTTCACCTCTCCAGAATAATTTACCCAGAGACGGCCCCCAATCACTTTTTTTTAATTGTAACGATAAATATGCTTATGCAAGTACGGGACACCTGAAAATATAAGAAGAACATTCGAACATTTAACACAAATTGCGAACTTTACTAATTCATATTTCATTTCCACACACACACACATTGAGATAAACTACATGTCTAACATCTTTCTTTCTAATGACAGGGCATACATGAAAACCAAACCACGTCTTGAAAAACTGAAAGCGAGGACCACACTCGCATATGCTATTGGTCTACCTAACCCAAAGTATCCATAATTCCTTTAACAATTATTGACGCTACTCATTCTTTTCTTTTCTTTTTTCAATACAGGTTCGATAGAGGCAGGTCACCACCAGTGATGGGCTTTTTCCTTCCAGAACCGCTTTCTCCTACTCTACTCTACACAGGAGTAACTGATTCATAAGGCACCGATGCACGCCATCTGCCATCATCCTCGCCACTTGTAATTATCATAACCTCCCCGAGGCAATACATAGCAATGGCTTAAGGACGATGCAAGAAGCAAGGACCAATGCATCCCGGGTTTCTCCCCAAGCCTTCCTGACGCCTAGCTCTGCTCTCTTCTCGGCATCTTCGGCGGCTTTCTAATCAGCTAGCTCCCTGGCCTGGAGTCGCAAAACTGCATCCGCTTCAAGTTTGCTAATGGTCCTCTCGCCTTCTTTTGGGGGGCATCATCGACGATTTTCCTTTTTCCTTAGCCTACTCAGAGGCCCTCTCCGTCTCCGTCCCAGCATCGGCCTACCTCTTCGCTACCACAGCGGCAGTTTTCTCCTAGGCGTTCTGACAAGCCTTTGCCCATGCGTCTTGTATGGCGGCCTCATCCTTTCCCTCTTACCTTACGGCTCCTCTGACTCTGCCACTGGCCGGGCTTCCTGATTTTCCACCATAGCTTGCATTTACATCAGCTACGCCCATCGCTGAGCGCTTCGACCAACCACAAATTCTCCTCCTCCAAGGAGGCTCATATGAATATGGGATCCCGAAGCCACGGGTTCTCTATATTGATCCCGTTGTAACTCCAACCGAGACTCGGACGCCTGAGGAAGCATGGGGACAAAGCCTGGTGTCGCCTAAAAAAAACAACTATTTAGCCCCTAATGGTTCATCGCCCGCATACTCTTCTGTTGGCAAGTAATCGAGCTCGGGGGCAGTCCCCCACCTATCCTTTCGCCAGCTTACTCATCGCAGGACCTGAGGAGGATCCCCACCAGCTTCTGCGCTGACATTTCGGTCTCCACAACCTTCGGGGCAACCATTCTAAAGAGGAACATACACCTCGTCGCGAGGATAATCCAGACCCAAAAGCTCGGGTCTCGAAAGCTTCTAATCTCCCAACAATACTAATCAGACTAGGCATAGAAGCCCGAACCGAAGGGCAGAGGAAGCAACACAATCATAGTTCTCCGAGGAATGGGAGAATGTAGACAAGTTCTCTATACGCGAAATAAAAATTGATATCTCGATGCGAGTTCTCGAGTTCCCATGGCTGGTTCATCGGGTTTTCAAAGTATCAACGCCCCGCCAGCAAACTCATACCTATGCGTAACGCGAAGTTGACTCACACATCTCGATACAACAGCCTCCAACCTACAAACGCATCAGAACTCGGTGACGACACCTAGTTTTAGTAACTATGGCAGTGATTACCGGAAACCATCAACTCCATTCTCGGGTCGGGAAATGGTTACAACATAATTGGGTCAGAACTGACGTCTCAATCGCATGTTTACATCTTATGTGCATATTCGAGCAGTCATTCCGAATTAGTCCATTTCCATAATCATTCACCGACCAGTCATGTTACCTTCGACTTCAAATACGTAACAGACATGAAACATTGAGCAACGATCCGAACTTGCTACCTCGTTCCTGACATCGAGAAAAATCTAGCAGGTACCCGGGCTTGGGGGCAACCCTCTATCGATTATCGCACCGGCCTGGCATTCTCAAGACCCGATTAGATCCCTTTCAGTCCCTGCACTGGCGTCATCTTCAAAGCATCCCTTGGAGCCACAATTTTGAGAGCACCTTCACCTCGCAGCAAAGGCAATCCAGAGCCAGAGTCTAGGCCCTAGAGGCTTCTCAGATTTCCACCAGTGCCCGGACTCCACAGAAGCAGACGCTCCAGAACATGATGTCAGTCTTTCGCCTCAACAACTAATGCCACGGCCATTACCAACCGCCAGCGCAACGCCTGAGTCAAGATGCAAATGCATCATGGTTGGGTTATTGATCGGATCCTGAGACTAACAGCTCAACTGTGTGTCGGCATCCTACACATGCATTCGAGCCACCAGTTCAAGCGAGTCCATTCCTCAAGGACCGTGTGCCTAAACCAAAAATCACTGATCACTATCCTCTCATCGGGCACCATGCAAATGTTTAAGTTTACTACCCAAGCCTTAAGCCAAGACTAAGTCATTAAAGCACGAGGTTATGCGTTGTGCTCCCACACACTTGCTAGATTATCACATCCCTCAAACCAACTTCGACCTCTTAAAAAACAAGGAGGGTTTATTAAGTATCCAGGATACGAATCCCACTCCCGTATTCACATATACTCGGCGACCTTTATCCGAGTCACTGATTCCATTTCCCAAGATCCGCCGCTCCACGTTCTTGAGTGGCAAATCCGAAAGCCCTCTTACTTTCCATATCTCTCTTCCCTTATCCAAAAAACCTAACAACACCTCAAGCATCCAAAGTACAAAATAAGTATTTCAGCATCCGCCATGCCTTACGATGATTTTCTGTCCGGAGAAGAGAAGAAAGGAAGTAACTACAATCCGAAGATCGGTATGCCCTAAGAGAACGTTTCGGGATCGGAATTTGGGATCATAAACCAAGCTACGATCTTATTCACTTAACTTGGAAGCTCCAACTACCAAGTCAATCACGACTCAGCAAACACTTGTGTACTCACCAAGTGCTCAATCATCAATGTGCACGTGCCCAGCGTTTGGATCCGACCTCGCCTCAAAGAAAAATCCATATGAATACATGCCATGACATATGAAAAGTATTGTCCTAACAATGGCATTCTCCTAGATGGGTTGTCGAAACTTTGATCGATGGGACTGGCTTAGAATGTTGAAGGACCTTGGGTTCACAAATCCAAGAGATCTAGCGGATATTCCGTGCAATCAAGCTCCATCCCAACAACGTTACAACAACCACTCAATCACGTGAATATGCCATAACGATGACCATGCACACACGTTTGGAAACCTCAATCGAGCCGACCTACCGGATTCAAATGCATGCCCACACGAATTAAGGGTTCAAATGTACACACCAAACGGTTGGCTCTCGATCCAAAAACTCATACAGAAGCTAAAATACGCAATTAGAAGCCCATGGCATGCAATTCGTTTTCATGTTACCTATCCCAGCTCAGATCGCATCACACAAAGCCGCGCGCAAACTCATGATCGCATACGCAATTATGACCCAATAATGAACCGTTTGCACTTGGATACAATCGGGAGCTAGCCACTAACATTTGTTGTCTTTAATCCACAGGCACTAAACGCCTTGGGCAGGTTCAGACCCAATCCGCAAGGCTCAAGCAACTCAAGGCTCTTAGCAAGATTGGTATCCTAAGCTCATACCAGCACATTCCAATAGGGCGTCCCAACAGCTCCAAAGTAGTGCGCTCTCGGCACACAACTCAAGAGGAAGGTCATAACCAATTGCTAAGCACTGCATGGAGATGTTTGCGCCCATACTAGACTCATCTCACTTCAAAGCACGTCCCGTTAACACGAAACATACTTTGAGGGGGCAAATGTTAACCGGCCTTTTGGTCCGCTCCTAAAAAGTACGCAAGACACGCTCGACTCAGCATATCGCGTGATATTACAGCCCAGAGGCGTCGCCGATATCATCTGGGGTCTAGTACCAGAAGACTCGAGTCTAGCCGCTAGCAAGATGTTGCATCCCTCAAACACGACCTCCTCCGATATGCGTCCGCATCCAAGCCGAAGGTGAGCCGTCAAGCGTGTCCAGGCGCAGCGCCGGTGGGGGTCCGGGGCCCCACAGTCCCTGCAGCACCGCCCGATACATCCGATTTCCGCCAACAAGTTTGTTGCCCAGAATCACCAGATCGACTCAAAAGTCAGGATTCAGCCAACAACCTTTGCAAACCCCGCCGCTCCTCCAAACAATGCCAAACAAAGGCCTCGGACCCCGAAGGAATCACGAGTCTCGAAGCACCCGGCTCCAGGTCCGAAAATTCGAACCCTATAGGTACGAAATTTCGAATCCAGTCTCGGGTTCGAGATTTCGAACACAGCAGGTTCGAAATTTTGAACCCAGCCTCGGTTCGAGATTTTGAACCCTGTAGGTTTGAATTTTTGAACCCAGCCTCAGGTTTGAAATTTCGAACCCAGCCGCAGGTTCGAAATTTCTGCATTTGAGGGGGGAAGCTCGAATTTTCTGCCGGTGGACCCTATTTCTACCTAATCCTAACTAATTCAACCTGCCCCCACTCCTATAAATAGCCCATGGCCTCACATTTCAAAGGGGTTGGATTTTCTTGACTTGAGACCTTCCTAGAGCTTCATTAACTCCATTAATGGCATCTCTCCTTTGAAGAAGAAGAAGTGAAAAATCGTCCATTTCCTAATTCTTGCAAAAATGACAATTGTAACATGATAGACAATAGCAAATGAATGTAATGAGATGTCATGAGATGGTCTCAGCCTTGTAATCCTTCAAGTGATTAATAATATTCCAGTGACTCTTCAAAGTGGACGTAGGCCTCCGTCGAAGCCGAACCACCATAAATCTCGCGTTATTTACTGCTTTTATAGTCTTGTCCATGCGACCATATTTATAATTCCTAGTAATTGGAATTATTGGTGATTTCGACATTTTTTGCCATCAACATTAGGGCTTTTTATTAACCCAAACGATTAATCATCTTTCATCCTTTTTTATTAAACTATCCCTATTTCAAATAGAAGGGCTGCAAAAAAGGATTGGAGCTGCAAAAAAAAATTACCCCTTGTTTAGGCATAGTAGGGGTAGCATTATTCATAGAAGTTAATAAATAGCCCTTCATCATCTTTATTCATTACCCCTAATTTTTAAACTACCCAATCCCAATGAATTATTCCCCTTCAAAGTAGTTTAAGCATAATAAGGGTTGTTTTGAAGTATTAAGAGAAGTAGGGGTAGCTTGAGCATAGTAGGGGTAGATCGACAAATATGAAAGATGATGAATCGTTTTGATTGGATGCTACAAAAACCAACCCTTTACAACAGTTAAAAAATAGGGGTAATTGTTGGAAGTAAGGGCTATTTAGAGAATTAGGGGTAGGATTAAAAAGAAGGGTTGTTTTGAAGTATTTAGAGAAGTAGGGGTAGCTTAAGCATGGTAGGGGTAGATCGCCAAATATGAAAGAAGATGAATTGTTTAGGTTGGGTGCAGCAAAAAACAACCCTTCACTGTAGTTAAAAAATAGGGGTAATTGTTGGAAGTAAGGGCTATTTAGAGAATTTGAGGTATGATTAAAAAGAACGTCTTTTTTGAAGTATTAAGAGAAGTAGGGGTAGTTTAGGCATAGTAGGTGTAGATCGACAAATATGAAAGATGATGAATCATCTGGATTGGGTGCTGCAAAAACCAACCCTTCACAATAGTTAAAAAATAGGGGTAATTTTTCGAAGTAAGGGCTATTTAGAGAATTAGGGGTTGGATTAAAAAGAAATGGTGATTTGAAGTATTAAGAGAAGTAGGGGTAGTTTAGGCATAGTATGTGTAGATCGACAAATATGAAGGATGATAAATCGTTTGGATTGGGTGCTGCAAAAATAAACCCTTCACAGTAGTTAAAAAAAATTAAGGGAAATTGTTAGAAGTATGGCTATTTAGAGAATTAGGGGTAGGATTAAAAAGAAGGACTGTTTTGAAGTATTAAGAGAAGTAGGGGTAGTTTAAGCATAGTTGGGGTACATCGACAAATATGAAGGATGATGAATCATTTGGATTGGGTGCTACAAAAACCAACCCTTCACAGTCTTTTAAAAATAGGGGTAATGGTTGGAAGTAAGGGCTATTTAGAGAATTATGGGAAGGATTAAAAAGAAGGATTGTTTTGAAGTATTAAGAGAAGCAGGGGTAGTTTAAGCAAAGTAGGGATAGAACGACAAATATGAAAGATGATGAATCGTTTGGGTTGGGTGCTACAAAAACCAACGCTTCATATTATTCAACTAAATAGCCATACTGTTTGGATTACAAAAAAGTAATTAATTAATTAAATAGGGGTATCTATTTAATTGTTTGAAGGGCTACAAAAATGAATTAATTACTAGCTAGAATTAAGGGATAACCATTTGGATTGCGTGCTGCAAAAACCAGCCTTCACATTAATTAAAAAATAGGGGTAATTTTTGAAAGAAATGGCTATTCAGAGAATTAGGGGCTGGATTAAAAAGAAGGCCTGTTTTGATGTACTAAGATAAGTAGGGGTTGTTTAAACATAGTAGGGGTACAAATATTAAAGATGATGAATCGTTTGGATTGGGTGCTGCAAAAACCAACCCTTCACAGAAGTAGAATGATAATTGGTTTACAAAGAAATGAATAATGAAAAAGAAATGAATAAAGGAAAACAATAATAAAAGTAGGGAGTAGTTTAAGCATAGTGGGGTTAGATCGACCAATATAAAAGATGATGAATCATTTGGATTGCGTGCTGCAAAAACCAACCCTTCACAGTAGTTACAAAATAGAGGTAGTTTAAGTGCCCAATCCAAATATGAAAGTTGATAGATGGAAGTAAAGGCTGTTAAGATAATTAGGGGTAGGATTAAAAAGAAGGGCTGTTTTGAAGCACTAAGAGAAGAAGGGGTAGTTTAAGCATAGTTTGGGTAGATCGATAAATATGAAGGATGATGAATCATTTGGATTGGGTGCTATAAAAACCAACCCTTCACTGTAGTTAAAAAATAGGGGTAATTTTTCGAAGTAAGGGCTATTTAGAGAATTAGGGTTCGGATTGAAAAGAAGGGTTATATGAAGGATGATTAATCGTTTAGATTGTGTGATGCAAAAACAACCCTTCACTGTAGTTAAAAAAAGGGGGAATTGTTGGAAGTAAGGGCAATTTGGAGAATTAGGGGTATGATTAAAAAGAGGGTTGTTTTGAAGTATTAAGAGAAGTAGGGGTAATTTAAGCATAGTAGGGGTAGATCGAAAAATATAAAGGATGATGAATCATTTGGATTGGGTGATGCGAAAACCAACACTTCACAGTAGTTAAAAAATAGGGGTAATTGTTGGAAGTAAGGGCTATTTAGAGAATTAGGGGGACGATTAAAAAGAAGGATTGTTTTGAAGTATTAAGAGAAGTAAGGGTAGATTAAGCAAAGTAGGGGTAGAACGACAAGTATGGACGATGATGAATCGTTTGGGTTGGGTGCTGCAAAAACCAACCCTTCATATTTCTCAACTAAATAGCTCTACTATTTGGATTACAAAAAAGTTATTAATTCATTAAATATGGGTATCTTTTTAATTGTTTGAAGGGCTGCAAAAATGAATTAATTACTAGTTAGAATTAAATGGTAATCATTTGGATTGGGTGCTGCAAAAACCAATCCTTCATAGTAGTTAAAAAATAGGGGTAATTGTTGGAAGTAAGGACTATTTAGAGAGTTAGGGGTAGGATTAAAAAGAAGGCATGTTTTGAAGTATTAGGATAAGTAGTGGTAGTTTAAGCATAAAAGGGGTAGATCGACAAATATTAAAGATGATGAATCATTTGGATTGGGTGCTGCAAAAACCAACCCTTCATAGAAGTAGAACGATAATTGGTTTACAAAGAAATGAATAATACCAAAAAAAAATGAATAAAGGAAATACCAAAAAAAAAAATGAATAAAGGGGGGTAGTATAAGCACAGTAGGGGTAGATCGACCAATATGAAAGATGATAAATCATTTGGATTGGGTGTTGCAAATACCAACACTTCACAGTAGTTGAAAAATAGGGATAATTTTTGGAAGTAAGGGCTATTTAGAGAATTAGGGGCATGATTAAAAAGAAGGGTTGTTTTGAAGTATTAATAGAAGCAAGGGTAGTTTAAGCATAGTAGGGATAGATCGACAAATATGAAGGATGATGAATCATTTGGATTGGATGTTGGAAAAACCAACCCTTCACAGAATGATAATTGGTTTACAAAGAATTGAATAACGTAAAAAAATGAATAAAGAAATGAATAAAGGAAAACAATAATAAAGGTAGGGGAGGTAGTTTAAGCACAGTAGGGGTAGATCGACAAATATGAAAGATGATGAATCGTTTGGACTGGGTGCTGCAAAAAACAACCCTTCACAGTAGCTAAAAAATAGGGGTAATTGTTGGAAGTAAGGTCTATTTAGAGAATTAGGGGTAGGATTAAAAAGAAGGGTCGTTTAGTAGGGGTAGATCGACCAATATGGCAGATGATGAATCATTTCGATTGGGTGCTGCAAAAACCAACCCTTCACATCTGTGGTAATACCCCTATTTTTTCATATTTGTATGTTTTAAAACATCCTATTTTTAATTATTCTACTACCCCTACTATGATTACCCCTTCTTACTACCCCCTACTTTTATAATAAAGAAATGAATAAAAAAATATATTAGTAGGATGGTAATTGGTTTACAAAGAAAGAAATGAATAATATAAAACCAACCCTTATTTTTAATCTTACCCCTAATTCTTTAAATAGCCCTTGTCTAAGTATAACACCTACTTCTAAGAGAAGTAGGGGTAGTTTAAGCATAGTAGCGGTAGATCGACAAATAGGAAAGATGATGAATCATTTGTATTGGGTGCTGTAAAAACCAACCCTTCACAGTAGTTAAAAAATAGGGGTAATTGTTTGAAGCAAGGGTTGGTTTACAATTAGGGGTAGTTTTTCGAAATGATTGATCATCTTTTATATTTGTCGATCTACCCCAACTATGCTTAAACTTCCCCTACTTCTCTTAATGCTTCAAAACAACCGTTCTTTTTAATCATACCCCATACTTCTCTTAATCCTACCCCAAACTTCCAACAATTAGCCCTACTATGAATTGGGGTAATTGGACTGCCTCTAATTCTCTAAAAATCCCTTACTTCAAACAATTACCCCTATTTTTTAACAACTGTGAAGTGCTGGTTTTCGCAGCACCCAATCCAAACGATTCATCATCTTTCACATTTGACGATCTACCCCTACCATGCTTAAACTACCTCGCCTACTTTGTTTACTAAATTAGGGTTGTTTAACTACCATGAATAGAAGAGACAAATTTGCCATTAACTCTAACCCCTAGTCACGGAAAGGTAAACATGTCTCCATCAGCACCATTAGAAAGAGAAATAATTGCGGTCTGTAGTCGGGTGAGATGAGATAAGGTAGAAAGGATACCTTTCTATTCTTTAACTAGTAAGGTAAAGCCCTTAATCTATATTTATCTTCGGAGCGGAAGAGGGGCCCCGGAAAAGGAAAAACGAAAGCCTAGGGTCATGTCATTACTACTCCACAGGAAATTGGTCCTTACGAATGAAGAAGACAACTCATTTTTGGATCATCCTTTTCCTAGCCGAACGAGCGAAGCACTTTAGTCAGGTCGGAAGATTTGAGTATAAAACACTCAATGGATAGGATATCATCAAAAAGGCGGCGCCGCAGTGGTAGTAAAAAAATAGGGGTAGTTTCCTCCTATATTGCTCAAGTATTTAATTAGCGATTCTACTTCCAATAATTACCCCTATTTTTAACTATCTCCTACTTTTATTATATTCGAAATAAAAGTAATTGTTTTGAAACAACCCTAATTATCTAAATAACCCGTAGTTTAACAAAAAAAATTACCCCTACTATGCTTAAACTACCCCTAATTCTCTAAATAGCCCGTACTTTATTTCATATTTGTCGAACTTTCATCATCTTTCATAATTGTCAAACTACCTCTAGTATGCTTAAACTACCCCTATTCCAAATAATTATCCCTACATTTATATTTGTAGTTAAAAAATACGGGTTTTCCCTACTATCCCAATCCAAATATGAAAAGAAGGGTTGTTTTGAAGTATTAATAGAAGTAGGGCTAGTTTAAGCATAGTAGGGGTAGATCGACAAATATGAAGGATGATGAATCATTTGGATTGGTTGCTGCAAAAACAAACCCTTCACAGTAGTTAAAAAATAGGGGTAATTGTTAGAAGTAAGGGCTATTTAGAGAATTATGGGTAGGATTAAAAAGAAGGGTTGTTTTGAAGTATTAATAGAAGTAGGGGTAGATCGACAAATATGAAGGATGATGAATCATTTGGATTGGATGCTGGAAAAACCAACCCTTCACAGTAGTTAAAAAATAGGGATAATTGCTGGAAGCAAGGGCTATTTAGAGAATTAGGAGTAGGAATAAAAAGAAGGGTTGTTTTGAAGTATTAATAGAAGTAGGGGTAGTTTAAGCATAGAAGGGGTTGATCGACAAATATGAAATAAGATGAATCATTTGAATTGGGTGATGCAAAAACCAACCCTTCACAGAAGTTAAAAAATACGGGTAATTGTTGGAAGTAAGTTCTATTTGGAGAATTAGGGGTAGGATTAAAAAAAGGGGCTGTTTTGAAGTATTAAGATGAGTAGGGGCAGTTTTAGCAAAGTAGGTTAGATCGACAAATATAAAAGATGATGAATCATTTGGATTGGGTGCTGCAAAAACCAACCCTAGTTCTCTAAATTACCACAATAATTAAAAAATACTTCATTACTCTTAATGATTAACCCTGTTTACATATTCTTTGGGGAGGTAATTTAGAGAACAGTAGGGTTAATTATTAAAAAATAGGGGTAACCAATATTTACAATAGCCCCTACTTCATCATCCTTCATATTTGTCGATCTAACCCTACTATGCTTAAACTACCCCTGCTTCTCTTAATACTTCAAAACTACCCTTCTTTTTAATCCTACCCCTAATTCTCCAAATATTCCTTACTTCCGACAATTACCCTTATTTTTTAACTACTGTGAAGGGTTGTTTTTGCCGCAATCAATCCCAATGATTCATCGTCTTTCATTTTTGTCAAACTAACCCTACTATGATTAAACTACCCCTACTTCTATTAATACTTCAAAACAACCTTTCTTTTTAATCCTACCCCTAATTCTCAAAATAGCCTTTACTTCCAACAATTACCCCTATTTTTTAACTACTGTTTTTTTAAGCATTACTTCTATTTTAGGTAACTCTCCTTATTACCATAATTCCCTTAATCAAACGGTAGAATTAAGAAGAAGGGGGTAGTTGTTAAAATATGGGAAATTAGTGGTAGAAATGAATAAATAGCCCCTAATTTTTATATTTTTGAATCATAATAGCCCTTCCTATGTTTTGAAGTATTAAGAGAAGTAGGCGGAGTATAAGCAAAGCAGGGGTTGATCGACAAATATGAAAGATGATGAATCATTTAGATTGGGTGCTGCAAAAACCAACCCTTCATAGAATGACAATTGGTTTACAAAGAAATGAATAATGCAAAAAAATGAATAAAGAAATGAATAAAGTAAAACAATAATAAAAGTAGGGGAGGTAGTTTAAGCATAGTAGGGAATCGATAAATATGAAAGATGATGAATCATTTGGATTGGGTGCTGCAAAAACCAACCCTTCACAGTAGTTCAAAAATTGGGGTAATTGTTGGAAGTAAGGGCTATTTTGAGAATTAGGGGTAGGATTAAAAAGAAGGGTTGTTTTGAAGTATTAATAGAAGTAGTGGTAGTTTAAGCATAGTAGGGGTAGAGCGACAAATATAAAAGATGATGAATTGTTTGGATTGGGTACTGCAAAAACCAACCCTTCACAGTACTTAAAAAATAGGGGTAATTGTTGGAGGTAAGGACTATTTAGAGAATTAGGGGTAGGATTAAAAAGAAGGTTTGTTTTGAAGTATTAATAGAAGTAGGGGTAGTTTAAGCATAGTAGGGGTATATCGACAAATATGAAAGAAAATGAATCATGGGATTGGGTGCCGCAAAAACCAACCCTTCACAGTAGTTAAAAAATAGGGCTGATTGTTGGAAGTAGGGGCTATTTAGAAAATTACGGGTAGGATTAAAAAGAAGGGCTGTTTTGAAGTATTAATAGAAGTAGGGGTAGTTTAAGCATAGTAGGGTTTGATTGACAAATATGAAAGAAGATGAATCATTTGGATTGGGTGATGCAAAAACCAACCCTTCACAGCAGTTAAAAAATTGGGGTAATTGTTGGAATTAAGGGCTATTTGGAGAATTAGGGGTAGGATTAAAAAGAAGGGTTGTTTTGAAGTATTAAGAGAAGTTAGGGTAGTTTATGCAAAGTAGGGGTTGATCGAAGATCAATCATTTTGATTGGGCGCTTCAAAAACATTCCCTTCGCAGTAGTTAAAAAATAGGGTTAATTGTTTGAAGTAAGGAGTATTTAAAGAATTAGGGGTAGAATTAAAAAGAAGGGCTGTTTTGAAGTATTAAGGGAAGTAGGGGTAGTTTAAACATAGTAGGGGTAGTTCGACAAATATAAAGGATGATGAATCATTTGAATTTTGTGCTGCAAAAACCAACCCTTCATAGTAGTTAAAAAATAGGGGTACTTAGTAGAAGTAAGGGCTATTTAGAGAATTATGGGTAGGATTAAAAAGAAGGGATGTTTTAATGCATTAAGAGAAGTAGGGGTAGATCGACAAATATGAAAGATGATGAATCGTTTGGATTGGGTGTGGCAAAAACCAACCCTTCACAGTAGTTAAAAAATAGGGGTAATTGTTGGAAGTAAAGGCTAGTTAGAGAAATAGGGGTTGGATTAAAAACAAGGATTTTTTGAAGTATTAAGAGAAGTAGGGGTAGTTTAAGCATAGAAGGGGTAGATTGACAAATATGAAACATGATGAATCGTTGGGATTAGGTGCTGCAAAAACTAACCCTTTGCAGTAGTTAAAAAATAGGGGTAATTGTTGGAAATAAGGGCTATTTAGAGAATTAGGAGTAGGATTAAAAATAAGGGTTCTTCTGAAGTATTAAGAGAAGCAGGCGTAGCTTAAGCATGGTATGGTTTGATCGACAAATATGAAAGATGATGAATCATTTGGATTGGGTGATGCAAAAACCAACCCTTAACAGAAGTTAAAAAATAGGGGTAATTGTTTAAATTAAGGGCTATGTAGAGATTTAGCTGTAGGATTGAAAAGAAGGCATGTCTTGAAGTACTAAGAGAAGTAGGGGTTGTCTAAGCATTGTAGGGGTAGATCGGCAAATATTGAAGATGATGAATCGTTTGGATTGGGTGCTGCAAAAACCAACCGTTCGAAGAAGTAGAATAATAATTGGTTTCAAAATAAAGAAATGAATAATGCAAAAAAATGAATAAAGAAATGAATAAAGGAAAACAATAATAAAATTAGGGGAGATAGTTTAAGCATAGTAGGGGTAAATCGGCAGATATGAAGGATGACGAATCATTTGGATTGGGTGCTGTTAAAACCAACCCTTCACAGTAGTTAAAAAATAGGGGTTAATTGTTGGAAGTAAGGGATATTTAGAGAATTAGGGGTAGGATTAGAAAAAAGGGCTTTTTTGAAGTATTAAGAGAAGTAGCGGTAGTTTAAGCAAAGTAAGGGTCGATCGACAAATATGAAGGATGATGAATCATTGGGATTGGACGCTGCAAAAACCAACCCTTCACAGTAGTTAAAAAATAGGGGAAATTGTTGTAAGTAAGGGCTATATAGAGAATTAGAGGTAGGATTAAAAAGAAGGGATGTTTTGAAGTATTAAGAGAAGTAGGGGTAACTTATGCATAGTAGGGATGGATCGACAAATATGAAAGATGATGAATTGTTTGGATTGGGTGCAGCAAAAACCAACCCTTCACAGTAGTTAGAAAATAAGGGTAATTGTTGGAAGTAAGGGCTATTTAGCGAAATAGGGGTAGAATTAAAAAGAAGGGCTTTTTGATGTATTAGGAGAAGTAGCGGTAGTTTAAGCATAGTAGGGGTAAGTCGACAAATATGAAAGATGATGAATCATTGGGATTGGGTGCTGCAAAAACCAACCCTTCACTGTAGTTAAAATTTTTGGGTAATTGTTGGAAATAAGGGCTATTTAAAGAATTAGAGGTAGGATTAAAAAGAAGGGTTGTTTTGAAGTATTAAGAGAAGTAGGCGTAGCTTATGCATAGTATGGGTAGATCGACAAATATGACAGATGATGAATCGTTTGGATTGGGTTCTGCAAAACCCAACCCTTCACAGATGTAGAATGATAATTGGTTTTCAGAGAAAGAAATGAATAATGCCAAAAAATGAAAAAAGAAATGAATAAAGGAAAACAATAAAAAAAGTAGGGGAGGTAGTTTAAGCATAGTAGGGGTTGATCGATAAATATGAAGGATGATGAATCATTTGGATTGGCTGCTGCAAAAATCAACCCTTCACAGTAGTTAAAAAATAGGGGTAATTGTTGGAAGTAAGTGCTATTTAGAGAATTAGGGTAGGATTAAAAAGAAGGGATTTTTTGAAGTATTAAGAGAAGTAGGGGTAGTTTAACCATAGTATGGGCAGGTCGACTAATATGAAGGATGATGAATCATTGGGATTGGGCGCTGCAAAAACCAACTCTTCACAGTAGTTAAAAAATAGGGGTAACTGTTAGAAGTAAGGGATATTTAGATAATTAGGGGTAGGATTAAAAGGAAAGGTTTTTTTGAAGTATTAAGAGAAGTAGGGGTAGTTTAAGCATAGTAGGGGTAGATCGAAAAATATGAAGGATGATGAATCATTTGGATTGGGTGCTGCAAAAACCATCCCTTCACAATAGTTAAAAAATTGGGGTAAATGTTGGAAGTAAGTGCTATTTAGAGAATTAGGGGGAGGATTAAAAAGAAGGGCTATTTTGAAGTATTAAGAGAAGTAGGGGTAGTTTAAGAATAGTAGGGTTAGTTCGACAAATATGAAAGATGATGAATCAATTGGATTGGGTGCTACAAAAACCAACCCTTCACAGTAGTTAAAAAATAGTAGTAATCATTGGAAGTTAGGCTATTTGGAGAATTAGGGGTAGGATTAAAAAGAAGGGTTGCTTCGTAGTACTTGGAGAAGTAGGGGTAGTTTAAGGATAGTAGGGGTAGATCGATAAATAAGAAGGATGATGAATCACTTGGATTGGTTGCTGAAAAAACCAATCCTTCACTGTAGTTATAGAAAAGGGGTGATTGTAGGAAGTGAAGTCTATTTAGAGAACTAGGAGTAGGATTAAAAAGAAGGGTTGTTTTGAAGTATTAAGAGAAGTAGGGGTAGTTTAAGAATAGTAGGTGTAGTTCAACAAATATGAATGGTGGTGAATCATTTGGATTGGGTGCTACAAAAACCAACCCTTCACAATAGTTAAAAAATATGGGTAATTGTTGGAATTAAGGGTTATTTAGAGAATTAGGGGTAGGATTAAAAAGAAGGGTTGTTTTGAAGTATTAAGAGAAGTAGGGGGTTGTTTAAGCATAGTAGGGGTAGATTGACAAATTTGAAGGATGATGAATCATTTGGATCAGATGCTAGAAAAACCAACCCTTCGTATTAGTTTAAAAATAAGGGTAATTGTCGGAAGTAAGGACTATTAGAGAATTATGGGTAGGATTAAAAAGAGGGGTTGTTTTGAAGTATTAAGAGAAGTAGGGGTAGTTTAAGCAAAGTAGGGGTAGATCAACAAATATGAAAGATAATGAATCATTTGGATTGGGTGCTGCAAAAACCAACCCTTCATAGTAGTTAAAAAATAGGGGTAATTGTTGAAAGCAAGGGCTATTTTGAGAATTAGGGGGAGGATTAGAAAAAGGGATGTTTTGAAGTATTAAGAGAAGTAGGGGTAGTTTAAGCATAGTAGGGGTAGTTCGACAAATATGAAAGATGATGAATCATTTGGATTGGGTGTTGCAAAAACCAACCCTTCACAGTTGTTAAAAAATAGGGGTAATTGTTGGAACTAAGGGCTATTAGAGAATTAGGGGTAGGATTTAAAAAATGGGCTGTTTTGAAATATTAAGAGAAGTAGGGGTAGTTTAAGCATAGTAGGTGTAGATCGACAAAAATGAAAGATGATGAATCATTTGGATTGGATGTTGCTAAAACCAACCCTTCACAGTAGTTAAAAAATAGGGATAACAGTTAGAAGTTAGGGCTATTTATAGAAATAGGGGTAGGATTAAAAAGAAGGGCTTTTTTGAAGTATTAAGAGAAGTAGGGGTAGTTTAAGCATAGTAAGGGTAAATCGACATATGTTAAAGATGGTGAATCGTTGGGATTGGGTGCTACAAAAACCAACACTTCACAGTAGTTAAAAAATAGATCAAATTGTTGGAAATAAGGGCTATTTAGAGAGTTAGGGGTAGGATTAAAAAGAAGGGTTGTTTTGTAGTATTAAGAGAAGTAGGCGTAGCTTAAGCATAGTATGGGTAGATCGACAAATATGAAAGATGATGAATCATTTGATTTGGGTGATGCAAAAACCAACCCTTCACAGAAGTTAAAAAAATAGGGGTAATTGTTGGAAGTAAGGGATATGCAGAGAATTAGGGGTAGGATTAAAAAGAAGGCTTGTTTTGAAGTATTAAGTGAAGTATGGGTAGTTTAAGCATAATAGGGGTAGATCGACAAATATTAAAGATAATGAATCGTTTGGATTGGGTGCTGCAAAAACCAACCCTTCATAAAAGTAGAATGATAATTGGTTTACAAAGAAATAAATGAATAATGCAAAAAAAATGAATAAATAAATGAATAAAGGAAAATAATAAAAAATTAGGGGAGGTAGTTTAAGCATAGTAGTGGTAGATCGAAAAATATGAAAGATGATGAATCATTTGGATTGGGTGCTGCAAAAATCAACCGTTCACAGTAGTTAAAAAATAGGGGTAATTGTAGGAAGTAAATGCTATTTAGAGAATTAAGGGTAGGATTAAAAAGAAGGGCTTTTTTGAAGTATTAAGAGAAGTAGGGGTAGTTTAAGCATAGTAGGGGTTGGTCGACAAGTATGAAGGATGATGAATCATTGGGATTTAGCGCTGCAAAAACCAACACTTCGCAGTAGTTAAAAAATAGTGGTAATTGTTAGAATTAAGGGCTATTTAGAGAATTAGGTGTAGGATTAAAAAGAAGATTTTTTTGAAGTATGAAGAGAAGTAGGAATAGATTAAGCATAGTAGGGGTAGATTAACATATATTAAGGGTGATGAATCATTTGGATTGGGTGCTGCAAAAAACCAACCCTTCACAGTAGTTAAAAAATAGGGGTAATTATTGAAAGTAAGGGCTATTTAGAGAATTAGGGGGAGGATTAAAAAGAAGGGCTGTTTTGAAGTATTAAGAGAAGTAAGGGTAGTTTAAGCATAGTAGGGTTAGTTCGACAAATATGAAAGATAGTGAATCATTTGGATTGGGTGCTGCAAAAACGAACCCTTCACAGTAGTTAAAAAATAGGGGTAATTTTTTGAAGTAAGGGATATTTGGAGAATTAGGGGTAGGTTAAAAAGAAAGGCTGTTTCGAAGTACTAGGAGAAGTAAGGGTTGTTTAAGCATAGTAGGGGTAGATCGACAAATATGAATGACGACGAATCATTTGGATTGGTTGATGCAAAAACCAACCCTTCATACTAGTTATAAAATAGGAGTAATTGTAGGAAGTAAGGGCTATTAAAAGAACTTGGGTAGGATTAAAAAGAAGGGTTGTTTTGAATTATTAAAAGAAGTAAGGGTATTTTAAGCATAGTAGAGGTAGTTCGACAAATACGAATGATGATGAATCATTTGGATTGGGTGCTACAAAAACCAACACTTCACAGCAGTTAAAAAATAGAGAAGGATGATGAATCATTTAGATTGGATGCTGGAAAACCAACCCTTCACAGTAGTTAAAAAATAGGGGTAATTGTTGGAAGTAAGGGCTATTTAGAGAATTAGGGGTTGGATTAAAAAGAAGGGCTGTTTTGAAAATTAAGAGAAGTAGGGGTCGTTTAAGCATAGTAGGGTTAGATCGACAAATATGAAGGATGATGAATCATTTGGATTGGGTGCTGCTTATTACAATTGGTTTACAAAGAAAGAAATGAATAATGCAAAATAAACGAATAAAGGAAAACAATAATAAAAGTAGGGGGTAGTTAAAAAATATGGGTAATTACCCCTACTATACTTCAAAACAACCCTTCTTTTTAATCCTTCACAGAACTAATAGAAGTAGGGGTAGGAAAAAAAATGATAATTAGGGGTAGATCGAGAAATATGAAGGATGATGAATCATTTGGATTGGATGCTGGAAAAACCAACCCTTCAAGTAGTTAAAAAATAGGGGTAATTGTTGGAAGTAAGGGCTATTTAGAGAATTAGGGGTAGGATTAAAAAGAAGTGTTGTTTTGAAGTATTAAGAGAATTAGGGGTAGGATTAAAAAGAAGTGTTGTTTTGAAGTATTAAGAGAACTAGGGGTAGGATTAAAAAGAAGTATTTGTCGATCTACCCCTACAATGCTTAAACAACCCCTACTTATCTTAATATTTCAAAACAACCCTTCTTTTTAATACTACCACTAATTCTCTAAATAGCCCTTACTTTTAACAATTACCCCTATTTTTTAGCTGCTGTGAAGGGTTGGTTTTTGCAGCACCCAATCCAAATGATTCATCATTTTTCTTATTTGTCGATCTACCCCTACTATGCTTAAACTACCACTACTTCTCTTAACACTTCAAAACAACCCTTCTTTTTAATCCTACCCGTAAATCTTTAAATAGCCCTTACTTCCAACAATTACCCCTACTTTTCTTAATACTTCAAAACAGCCCGTCTTTTTAATTCTACCGCTAATTCTCTAAATAGCCCTTACTTCCAACAATTACCCCTATTTTTTAACTACTGTGAAGGGTTGGTTTTTGCAGCACCCAATCCAAATGATTCATCATCTTTCATATTTGTCGATCTACCCCTACTATGCCTTAACTACCCATACTTCTCTTAATACTTCAAAACGGCCCTTCTTTTTAATCCTGGCCCTAATTCTCTAAATAGCCTTTACTTCCAATAATTACCCCTATTTTTTAACTACTGTGAAGGGTTGGTTTTTGCAGAACCCAGTCCAAATGATTTATCATCATTTATATTTGTCGATCTACCCCTACTATGCTTAAACTACCCCCCGCTTTTATTATTTTTTCCTATATTCAT
Source organism: Allium sativum (assembly GCA_030737875.1). NCBI lineage: Eukaryota > Viridiplantae > Streptophyta > Magnoliopsida > Asparagales > Amaryllidaceae > Allium > Allium sativum. The sequence continues at coordinate 1,019,071,049 of CM060913.1, forward strand.
TTTTTTATTCAATTTTTTTTTTTGCATTATTCAGTTCTTTGTAAACCAATTATCATTTCACTTCTATGATGGGTTGGTTGTTGCAACATCGAATCCCAATGATTCATCATCTTTCATATTTGTCGATCTACCCCTATTATGCTTAAACTACCCCTACTTCTCTTAATACTTCAAAACAACCCTTCTTTTTAATCCTACCCCTAATTCTCTAAATAGCCCTTACTTCCAACACTTACCCCTATTTTTGAACTATTGTGACGGGCTGGTTTTTGCAACACCCAATCCAAATGATTCATCATCTTTCATATTAGTTGATCTGCCCCTACTATGCTTAAACTACCACTACTTCTCTTTATACTTCAAAGAAACCCTTCTTTTTAATCCTACCCCTAATTCTCTAAATAGCCCTTACTTCCAACAATTACCCCTACTTTTCTTAATACTTCAAAACAACCCTTCTTTTTAATCCTACCCCTAATTCTCTAAATAGCCCTTACTTCCAACAATTACCCCTATTTTTTAACTACTGTGAAGGGTTGGTTTTTCCAGCACCCAATCCAAATGATTCATCATCTTTCATATTTGTCGATCTAACCCTACTATGCCTGAACTACCCCTACTTCTCTTAATACTTCAAAACGGCCCTTCTTTTTAATCCTACCCCTAATTCTTTAAATAGTCCTTACTTCCAACAATTACCTTATTTTTTAACTACTGTGAAGGGTTGGTTTTTGCAGCTTCCAATCCAAATGTTTCACGTAATGGCCCGCTGAATTTTCGACTCCGAAAATTAACATAAACACAACGTTTACTATTCAAGTATTGAAAATACCGTTTCATTAATAGAAAGAAGTTTTAGGGTGAGAAGTAGAAAGAATGAAATAATAGAATAGAAGAATAAAAAGAACATTAGAATCAGAGTAAAAACGAATCTCACCGCGGAACGAATAAAATATAATATATAACTTAACTTTGAAATACAAAACTGTATTGTATACACATACCATATCCGAGTAAAACTCTTTTACATCACAGCGGAAATAATCTCTAAATAATTAACGGTGAAGCCTCCTGCTTCAAGCTCCTCCAAATGAATCTGTAAAATCCTGAAAAACTTGACTTCCAGTACAAATTTGGGAACCTAAGAATTTAGGAAAACACAAACAAAATTAACTCTGGGTCTGTCATAGGACTGGTGTGACTAAACTCCAACCATACTGTTTAACTTCGAAAATCCTTTTGAAAGAAGAGGATAATAGTAAGACCAGACCACACATAAACATGGATGGTTTTTACCTTGCTATAACCCAAACCATTTTTGATATAAAAATCCAGTGATATTATAATAATATCTAATCAAATAAATAACTATCTAGTAGAACGCTTGCATCTCACGCTCTACATATATAGTATAAAATCAAAAACCGCAGGGGGCTTACTAGATATTGGATTCCAACAGACAAGGTATGGGATCACCTTCCGATCAGTGTATCTAGAGGGTATACACTGGGGTTCAACAAGAACGTCTTGCAACCCGGCTACACATGACCGCCCACTCATTTAGCTTAAGTGTAGCGAATATATTATCACCCACAGTTGTTGGCCATCCAACCGTAATCCGAAGATACAGAAACAAAAAGAATAACAAATATAATTTTTCTCTAGATTGGTGACAATACACCCTGCTTGGGTATGACCCAACTAACCATGCTACCTGCCCGATTTTTGTAATTTCCTAGTTGTGAGGCTAGAGGCTACGTCTATCTTTCAGAACATCTGTCCACCATTCACTTTGAATGCCACATCATCAAACTCGTTGAATCACTAGTTGATCTTCACAAAAATATTACGAGTATAAAAGCTAAGAGAAACGAATTCCTCCGCCACCAGAAGTAATAGTCGAAAAGATCGCCTGATGTGATCTGTTAGGAGTACTCTGTCAGACATTCGTCCATACAAGTTGTCCTGGGACTGGACAAACAGAAAACACTATTCTGGAACAGAACAACCCTTGCATTTCACCCCGTCTTCAATTATCTTCAGCATAATCTAATTCGTAGCGCTTATGCCTATATGGAGTGGTTTTCGGATAATATATCCAACCGGTCTCGCCGCATTGACAAAGACGGTCAAAACACTTCGATAGTCAGTTATTTAACTTTCGAAGTAGAAACAAATATCAATTTTAATGTACAACTAAAGATCACACAATCACTGGCCCTTTTTATTTAACATAAATTTTCCAGTTTCCCATATCTTCCAAAATATTTCCCAAAACAGTTTTGACTTTCACACTTCTTGGAAGCCAGTATTTACATTGGAGAATATTTCCAATTCCCATTATAACCCTTTTAGTCTGCATACTTTCACTTTAGAACATTATTTACTTTAAAATGTGAATATCAACCCGTTTTAGAAATCTGAACACCTTTATCAAATAAATCTCCATTCAAGTAATAAATATTCTTACAGGCTCATGTCTTGTTTACCGAATTCTCCTTTATAATTTTGTATTCCTTTTCCACTTTATAAACTCTGTTTATAAGTCAACTTCTTGTTAAATCATTATCAAGTTTATAACCACATATTGGTTAAATATCCTACTATAATTTATTGGTTTAAAACTAAATATTAACTATCCTACCCGATTATAATTTCTAGGAATAAATTTCTTTAATATATTTGACATCGTCGAATTATAGTCCCAATCCCTAGTGGTGTTATTTAGTTCTAATCACATTTCGAACAACAAAATGATGTCATCGTTTTTCTGAACCAATTCTCAAATTTCTCCTTTATAAATTCATTCTTAAATTTCCAAATTATCTCTAAATATCATCCATAAATCAAGTACCCTGTTTTAATATAATTAAAACAAGTTATTGTCTCCTAGGCCAATCAAGATTCAATTTAAAATAATAACTAATAGATTTATCCTTTTTTTAAATTCGAATTCATCTCCAATATCTTTTATGGTATTTAAAATACCAGTTTATTTCGTGCCAGTATAATTCCCTGCCCCAAACAAACAATAATTAACGATAGATTATTTATCACACCATATAATGTAATATATGGAAAAAATAATATAATTGTTGAGGAATCCAGTTGGATTCCTCCAACCTGCTTCCTGCATTAGTCAACATAAATAACGCAGTTTCGTATAAATATGGAATATTATAACCAATGGAATCCGTATTCAACTAATGTTTTAACTCTATATAACAATATATATTATTCAACCAATTTATTTGTAATTCATCCAAAACAACCATCACACAACATTCAATCATCGTTTATGAATATTAAAATATAATTATAATATTTTAAAACTGAACATAGTTAGTGAGTTTACTCACATTGGTTCACAGTTGACGATTCCGCTTTTATTTCGTTTAAAATCAAATAGGCATTTGATTTTATCACGAAATTTCAATAGCTCTATTCTCAGCCACATCAGTTTCACAGCGTAGATCTTATCGCTACAACTCCAATGTAACTGGTTTCGCTTGATTCGTTATTTATTGGATCCATTTGCGGTTAACACTTCAGATCCGTGATTAATAAATCACGTAACTCCTCCCCTTCATGCTTCTCCAACCCAAAATAGCAACTGCACATTTCGAACTAAATCCCCATCAATGCAACCACCCACCACCATCGCCTCATCATCAAAAGAAGAGAATAACAGTTCGAATTTCCCTCCGCAACTCCTCACAATTATGCACAGTTCGAAATCAAGCCCTTTCCATTTTTTTACCATAGTCGTATATTTATTGACCTGTTAATTCATCTTCAAAGTCACCATATTTTTTTTTATCAGCATGCCCAGCTCAAAATCCTCTATTACACGTACTCCAGTACTGCTACCATCCCATTTACATTCGAAGAACACCTCCCTTCCCCAAAAACGCTACTGCTCTTTCTATTCCAACTTTGATCACCTGAGCACCCATAGACTATCTCACTCCCTATAGCATCACAATGCGATGGCCACATCCCCTCTTTCCTTTACAAGTCTGCAACCAATATCAGTATTTCCCTCCACTTCATTTTGTCATCTCATATATGCCCACATCGGTCGTTAGGAGAATTCGAAATAGTACACTACTCCACACATGCGTCACATAGCCTTCTTCCCTCTCTTCAGACAAAACCGTGAGTCCACAACCCTTCCAAAACCGAACATTTTCTCCCCATGCAACTGTTCTTTAAAACAACCGCCACTTATACCTTCTGTACACAATACTCCCTTACTTCATGTTGACACCGTTCTCCATTCAGTGTACTCTATCTTTCCTCTGTAATGCTGATACACAATAGCCCCTCCATCATAACTGATAGTTCGTCCATCCCACGCACACTTCCCCTAGTTGAAACTCTTCCTTCACGCATCCCTTATATTCACTACAGTACTGAATATTTACCAACACCGTGCTCCTTTGTTTGCCATTTCCATTGATCTTAATTTGCATGCCTCCAAAGAAAATGCATGCAGGTGCTCACATCCCCACGACCATCGTGTGCTACTCCTGTGAAGCTAGCTAGCGCGGTTTCGGGTCCTCCGGTGCTGCTGAGTTCGTCTGCTACAGTACTTCTATCGGCACAAACTATCGTAAATTTTACTGTCCTTTGCAAACCAGGGTTCCAAGAACCCATTAACTCGGGGCCACCATCGAACGACCGTCCGACACTGTTAAACTCGTACATTATCCATCCTAAGTTGATGTTGGAATACATTCGTGCGACTAAAATGATGTTGAATGCAACAGTGCTTCTATAGGAACGAAACTCTTCAAGTCTTAGGATTTCAAATATAAAAATTTCAGTACTTATAGATGTTTTATTTCCATTGATTTGGGCTTTAGAAGCCACGCTTCTCCATTTTACTTTGCTTTAGGAGGTGGCTTTTTTTGAACCAATGGAGCATGATATATGTACGATATATAGGAGAAGGACAAGATTCAAGTCACTTTCTAGTAGTATAGGGTAAGGGTTGTATTTCAATGTAGGTTTGGCTAGGGTATGGTTTGTTGCTTCAGTAGAAAGAAATAGGTAGGGAAAAGTCGTAGACTATATATTTATGTATGAGTGTAATGTTTTGAAAAGAAAGAACCAGTACATATTTTCAAGGCCTGTAGCAATTTGGCATACTGTAAGGTTATGGTGTGTTAACATTAGTGCATTTATCAAGAGTTAATGCGTACTTGGTCTACTCGGCATAAGACGTGCTGAATACTTCAATTGTATTTTAGTTGAAATCGAAATCATAAAGGTATTTGTCTTGTTTTAATAGGCGTTAGGTCTTAGGGTAAATGCTAGGTAAACCTCCGCTCACGTACATACCGCTACCGACAAAACTAAGAATACCATTGTGTCGAGCAATATGCCACGGTCCCAATAATATAATAATATAGACTAGTTAGCCCATTCTCTAGAACCCTAAAATGCTGATATAGGGTGCAAAGTACTCCAAATAAAAAGTAGCTTATTTTCCAAAATAAAAATTACAGTAAAATTCTAAAAATTAAATTATAACTAAGTCTCAAAAATCTTGTTCATATTCATAACAAATATTTAATTATATTTATATAACCAAACCATTATATTAAATAATTAATTTAATTAATTATTAAAACAATAAAATTTTGGGACATTACAATTCATCATCTTTCATATTTGTCGATCTACCCCTACTGTGCTTAAACTACCCCTACTTCTCTTAATACTTCAAAACAAACCTTTTTTTTAATCCTACCCCTAATTCTCTAAATAGCCCTTACTTCCAACAATCACACCTATTTTTTAACTACTGTGAAGGTTTGGTTTTTGCACCCAATCCAAATGATTCATCATCTTTCATATTGGTCGAGCTACCCCTACAATGCTTAAATTACCCCTACTTCTCTTAATACTTCAAAATAACCCTTCTTTTTAATCCTACCCCAAATTCTCTAAATAGCCCTTACTTCCAACAATTAACCATATTTTTTAACTACTGTGAAGGGTTGGTTTTTGCAGCACCCAATCCAAATGATTCATCATCTTTCATATTTGTCGATCTACCCCTACTATGCTTAAACTGCCCCACTACTCTTATTATTGTTTTCCTTTATTCATTTTTTTATTCATTTTTTTGGCATTATTCATTTCTTTGTAAACCAATTATCATTCTACTCCTGTGAAGGGTTGGTTTTTACAGCACCTAATCCAAATGATTCATCATCTTTCATATTTGTCGATCTAACCATACTATGCTTAAACTACCCCTACTTCTCCTAATACTTCAAAACAACCCTTCTTTTTAATCCTACCCCTAATTCTCTAAATAGCCCTTACTTTCTACAATTACCCCTATTTTTTAACTGCAGTGACGGGTGATTCATCATCTTTCATATTTGTCGATCCACCCCTACTATGCTTAAACTACCCCTACTTCTCTTAATACTTCAAAACAACCTTTCTTTTTAATCATACCCCAAATTCTCTAAATAGCCCTTCCTTCCGACAATTGCTCGTATTTTTTAACTACAGTGAAGGGTTGGTTTTTGCAGCATCCAATCCAAATGATTCGTCATCCTTCATATTTGTCGATCTACCCCGACTATGCTTAAACTACCACAACTTCGCTTAATACTTCAAAACAACACTTCTTTTTAATCCTACCTATAATTCTCTAAATAGCCCAAACTTCCAACAATTACCCCTATTTTATAACTACAGTGAAGGGTTAGTTTTTGCATCATCCAATACAAATGATTCATAATCTTTCATATTTGTCAATCTACCCCTACAATGCTTAAACTACCACTACTTCTCTTAATACTTCAAAACAGCCCTTGTTTTTTAATCCTCCGCTTAATTCTCTAAATAGCCCTTACTTCCAACAATTGCCCCTATTTTTTAACTACTGTGAAGTGTTGATTTTTGCAGCACCCAATCCAAATGATTCATCGTCTTTCATATTTGTCGATCTTCCCCTACTGTGCTTAATCTACCACTACTTCTCTTAATACTCTAAAACAACCCTTCTTTTTAATCCTACCCCTAATTCTCTAAATAGCCCTTACTTTTAACAATTACCGCTATTTTTTAACTACTTTAATGGGTTGGTTTTTGCAGCATCCAATCCAAATGATTCATCATCCTTCATATTTGTCGATCAAACCCTACAATGCTTAAACTACCACAACTTCTCTTAATACTTCAAAACAACCCTTCTTTTTAATCCTACCCCTAATTCTCTGAATAGCCCTAACTTCCAACAGTTACCCTTATTTTTTAACTACCGTGAAGGGTTGGTTTTGGCAGCACCCAATCCCAATGATTCATAATCTTTCATATTTGTCGAGCTACCCCTACTATGCTTAAACTACCACTACTTCTCTCAATACTTCAAAACAACCCTTCTTTTTAATCCTACCCCTAATTCTTTAAATAGCCCTTACATCCAACAGTTACCCCTATTTTTTAACTACTGTGAAGGGTTGATTTTTCCGGCATCCAGTCCAAATGATTCATCATCTTTCATATTGGTCGATCTTCCCCTACTATGCTTAAACTAAGCCTATTTCTCTTAATACTTCAAAACAACCCTTCTTTTTAATCATACACCTAATTCTCCAAATAGCCCTTACTTCCAACTATTACCCCTATTTTTTAACTACTGTGAAGGGTTGGTTTTTGCATCACTCAATCCAAACGATTAATCATCCTTCATATTTGTCGATCTACCCCTACTATTCTAAAACTAACACTACTTCTCTTAATACTTCAAAACAACCCATCTTTTTAATCCTACCCCTAATTCTCGATATAACCCTTACTTCCAACAATTACCTCTTTTTTTTAACTATTGCGAAGGGTTGGTTTTTGAAGCACCCAATCCAAATGATTCATCATCTTTCATGTTTGTCAAACTAACCCTACTATGCATAAACTACCCCTAATTCTCTAAATAATTCAAAACAACCCTTATTTTTAATCCTACACCAAATTATCTAAATAGCCCTTACTACCAACGATTACCTCTATTTTTTAACTACTGTGAATAGTTGGTTTTTGCAGCACCCAATCAAAATGATACATCATCTTTCAAATTTCTCGAACTACCCCTACTATGCTTAAACTACACCTACTTCTCTTAATACTTCAAAACAACCCGTCTTTTTAATCCTACCCCAAATTCTCTAAATAGCCCTTACTTCCACCAATTACCCCTATTTTTTGACTATAGTGAAGGGTTGGTCTTTATAGCACCCAATCCAAATGATTCATCATCCTTCATATTTGTTGATCTACCCCTACTATGCTTAAACTAACCCTACTTCTCTAAGTACTTCAAAACAGCCCTTCTTTTTAATCCTTCCCCTAATTCTACAAATAGTCCTTCCTTCCAACAATTACCCCTATTTTTTAACTACTATGAAGGGTTGGTTTTTGTAGCACCCAATCCAAATGATTCATCATCCTTCATATTTGTCGATATACCCCTACTGTGCTTAAACTACCCATACTTCTCTTGATACTTCAAAACATACCTTCTTTTTAATCATACCCCTAATTCTCCAAATAGCCCTTACTTCCAACAATTACCCCTGTTTTTTAACTACTGTGAAGGGTTAGTTTTTGCATCACCTAATCCGAACGATTAATCATCCTTCATATAACCCTTCTTTTTAATCCTACCCCTAATTCTCTAAATAGCCCTTACTTCCAACAATTACCCCTATTTTTTAACTACAGTGAAGGGTTGGTTTTTATAGCACCCAATCCAAATGATTCATCATCCTTCATATTTATCGATCTACCCCTACTATGCTTAAACTACCCCTTCTTCTCTTAGTGCTTCAAAACAGCCTTTCTTTTTAATCCTACCCCTAATTCTATAAATAGCCCCTACTTCCAACAGTTACCCCCATTTTTTAACTACTGTGAAGGGTTGGTTTTTGCAGCACCCAATCCAAATGATTCATCATCCCCTAGTTCTCTTAATACTTTAAAACAACCCTTCTTTTTAATCATACCCCTAATTCACCAAATAGCCCTTACTTCCTAAAATTACCCCTATTTTTTAACTACTGTGAAGGGTTGGTTTCTGCATCACCCAATCCAAACAATTAATTATCCTTCATATTTGTCGATCTACCCCTAAATGCTTAAATTACCCCTAATTCTCTTAATGCTTCAAAATAACCCTTCTTTTTAATCATACCCCTAATTGTCTAAATAGCCCTTACTTCCGACAATTACCCGTATTTTTTAACTACTGTGAGTGGTTAATTTTTGCATCACCCAATCCAAACGATTCCTCATCTTTCATATTTGTCGATCTACCCCTACTATGCTTAAACTACCCCTAATTCTCTTAATACTTCAAAATAGCCCTTCTTTTTAATCCTACCCCTAATTCTCTAAATAGGCCATACTTCCAACAACTACCCCTATTTTTTAACTACTGTAAAGGGTTAGTTTTACCAGCATCCAATCCAAATGATTCATCATCCCTCATATTTGTCGAGCTATCCTGGTTTTTCCAGCATCCAATCCAAATGATTCATCATCCTTCATATTTTTCGATCTATCCCTACTATGCTTAAACTACCACTACTTCTCTTAATACTTCAAACAGCCCTTCTTTTTAATCCTACCCCTAATTCTCTAAATAGCCCTTACTTCCAACAATTACCCTTATTTTTTAACTACTGTGAAGGGTTGGTTTTTGTAGCTCCCAATCCAAAAGATTCATCATCTTTCATATTTGTCGATCTACCCCTATTATGCTTAGACTACCTCTACTTCTCTTAATATTTCAAAACAACCTTTCTTTTTAATCATACCCGTAATTCTGTAAATATCCCTTACTTCCGACAATTACCCCTATTTTTTAACTACTGTGGAGGGTTGGTTTTTTCAGCACCCAATCCAAACGATTCATCATCTTTCCTATTTGTCGGTCTACCCCTACTATGCTTAAACTACCCCTACTTCTCTTAATACTTCAAAACAACCATTCTTTTTAATCCTACCCCTAATTATCTAAATAACCCTTACTTCAAACAATTTCCCCTGTCTTTTAACTACTGTGAAGGGTTGGTTTTTGCAGCACCCAATCCAAATGATTCACCATCTTTCATCTTTGTCGAACTACCCATACTATGCTTAAACTGCCCCTACTTCTCTAAATACTTCAAAACAGCCCTTCTTTTTAATTCTACCCCAATTTCTCTAAATACTCCTTACTTCAAAGAATGATAATAGGGGTAGTTGTTCGAAAATCCAAGATTGCACTATGTGAATTATAACTTTTGAAAACACATTTATGGGGATGAAATCGAAATATAACATGGTGCATCATATTCCAAAAATTGTAAATCGAATTCTGACCACGGTCAACCTCCCTTTAACCAACAAAACGACTGTGGAAAATTGAGCAAAAAAAGCTTTTGATTTTCCCAAAATTCATTAAGATTGAATTTCTTGGTTATTGAACAAAGATGAGATGGGTGGAACCTGTTAGACCTATGGATCTATGAGAGATCTTCGTTTTGTCTGGTTATGGTTCTAGTAACTCAAAATGTATACAAAGTAATGGTTAGCGGAATAACCAACGTCTGTTGGGTGCAACAATGAAGTCTTGAGGTGCAGCATCTGTTTAAAAATCCAAGATTGCACTGTATGACTTTTGAAAACTCGTTTATGGGGATGAAATAGAAATATAACATGGTGCATCATATTCCAAATTATAGTAAATTGAAATCCTACTAGGGTAAACCCCCCTTTGACCAAAAAAATGGCAAGTGAAAAATTGAGCTAAAAAAGCTTTTGATGTTCCCAAAAGTCATTAAGGTTGAATTTCTTGGTTACAAAACTAACATGAGATGGGTGGAACCTATTAATCCTATAGATCTATGAGCGAGCTTCGTTTTGACTGGTTATGGTTCTAGTAACCCAAAATGGATACAAAGTTATAGTTGACAGAACAATCCACGTCTGTTGGGTGCAACATCGAAGTCTTGAGGCACAACATCTGTTTGAAAATCCAAGATTGCACTATATGACTTTTGAAAACTCGTTTATGGGGATGAAATAGAAATATAATATGGTGCACTATATTCCAAAATATAGTAAATCGAATTCCTACCATGGTAAATCCCCCTTTGACGAACAAAACAGCATGTGAAAATTTGAGCTAAAAAAGCTTTAGATTTTCCCAAAAGTCATTAAGATTGAATTTCTTGGTTACTGAAGTAAGATGAGATGGGTGGAACCTAATAGTCCTATAGATCTATGAGAGGACATCGTTTTGACTGGTTAAGGTACTAGTAACTCAAAATGGATACAAAGTTATTATTGACGGATATGAAAGGTCGACAAATATGAAAGATGATGAATCGTTTGGATTGGGTGATGCGAAAACCAACCTTCATAGTGGCTAAAAAATAGGGGTAATTGTTGGAAGTAAGGGCTATTTAGAGAATTAGGGGTATGATTGATATAATTAAAAAGAAGAGCTGTTTTGAAGTATAAAGAGAAGTAGGGGAAGTTTAAGCACAGTAGGGGTAGATCGACAAATATGAAAGATGACGAACCATTGGAATTGGGTGCTGGAAAAACCAACCCTTCACAGTAGTTAAAAAATAGAGGTTTTTGCAAAAACCAACCCTTCATATTTGTCGATCTACTCCTACTTTGCTTAAACTACTCCTACTTCTTTTAATACTTCAAAACAGCCCTTCTTTTTAATCCTACCCCTAATTCTCTAAATAGCCCTTACTTACAACAATTACCTCTATTTTTTAACTACTGTGAAGGGTTGGTTTTTGCAGTACCCAATCCCGATGATTCATCATCTTTCATATTTGTTGATCTACCCCTACTATGCTTAAACTACCCCTACTTCTCTTAATACTTCAAAACAGCCCTTATTTTTAATCCTACCCCTAATTCTCTAAATAGTCCTTACTTCGAATAATTACCCTATTTTTTAACTACTGTGAAGGGTTGGTTTTTGCAGCACCCAATCCCAATGGTTCATCATCTTTCATATTTTTCGATCTACCCCTACTATGCTTAAACTACCCTTACTTCTGTTAATACTTCAAATCAGCCATTTTTTAAATCCAACCCCTATTTCTCAAAATAGCCCTTACTTTCAACAATTAGCCCTATTTTTTAACTACTATGAAGGGTTGGTTTTTGCAACACCCAATCCAAATGATTCATCATCCTTCATATTTGTCGATCAACCCCTACTATGGTTAAACTACCACTACTTCTCCCAGTACTTCAAGCAACCCTTCTTTTTAATCCTACCCGTAATTCTTTAAATAGCCCTTACTTCCAACAATTACCCCTATTTTTTAACTACTGTGAAGGGTTGGTTTTTCCAGCATCCAATCGAAATGGTTCATCAGCTTTCATATTTTTCGATCTACCTTTACTATACTTTAACTACCTCTACTTCTCTTAATACTTCCAATCAGCCCTTATTTTTTAATCCTACCCTTAATTCTATAAGTAGCCCTTATTGCCAACAATTATCCCTTTTTTATAACTACTGTGAAAGGTTGGTTTTTGCAGCACCCAATCCAAATGATTTATCGTACTTCATATTGGTCGATCTACCCCTACTATGCTTAAACTACCCCTTACTTTTATTGTTGTTTTCCTTTATTCATTTCTTTATTCATTTATTTTGCATTATTCATTTCTTTCTTTGTAAACCAATTATCATTCTACTTTTGTAAAGGGTTGGTTTTTGCAGCACCCTATCCAAACGATTCGTCATCTTTCATATTTTTCGATCTACCCCTACTATGCTTAAACTACCCCTACTTCTCTTAATACTTTAGAACATCCCTTATTTTTAATCGTACCCCAAATTCTCTAAATAGCCCTACTTCCAAAAATTACACCTATATTTTAACCACCCCCTTCTTTTATTATTGTTTTCCTTTATTCATTTCGTTATTCATTTATTTCACATTATTCATTTCTTTCTTTGTAAACCAATTATCATTCTACTTCTGTGAAGGGTTGGTTTTTGCAGCACCCAATCCAAATGATTCGTCATCCTTCATACTTGTCGATCTACACCTACTATGCTTAAACTAGCCCTACTTCTCTTAATACTTCAAAACAACCCTTCTTTTTAATCCTACCCCTAATTCTATAAATATCCTTTACTTCCAACAATTACCCCTATTTTTTAACTACTGTGAAGGGTTGGTTTTCGCAGCACCCAATCCAAATGATTCATCGTACTTCATACTTGTTGATCTGCCCCTACTATGCTTAAACTACCCTTACTTCTCTTAATACTTCAAAACAACCCTTCTTTTTAATCCTACCCCTAATTCTCTAAATAGCCCTTATTTCCAACAACTACCCTATTTTTTAACTACTGTGAAGGGTTGGTTTTTGCAGCACCCAATCCAATTGATTCATCATCTTTCATATTTGTCAATCTACCCCTACTAGGCTTAAACTACCCCTACTTCTCTTAATACTTCAAAACAGCCCTTTCTTTTTAAATCTACCCCTAATTCTCTAAATACCCCTTACTTCAAACAATTAACCCTATTTTTTTAACTACTGTGAAGGGTTGGTTTTTGCAGCACCCAAACCAAATGATTCATCTTCTTTCATTTTTGTCGATCTACCCCTATTATGCTTAAACTACCCCTACTTCTCTTAATACTTCAAAACAGTCCTTCTTTTTAATCCTAACCTAACTCTCTAAATAGCCCGTACTTCCAACAATTACCGCTATTTTTTAACTACTGAAGGGTTGGTTTTTGCAGCACCCAATCCAAATGATTCATCATCTTTCATATTTGTCGAACTATCCCTACTATGCTTGAACGACCCTACTCTCTTAATACTTCAAAACAAACCATTTTTTTAATCCTACCCCTAGTTCTCTAAATAGTCCTTACTTCCAACAATTACCCCTATTTTTTAACTACTGTGAGGGGTTGGTTTTTCCAGCACCCAATCCAAACGATTCATCATTTTTCATATTTGTCGATCTACCTCTACCATGCTTAAACTACCCCCGACTTTTATTATTGTTTTCCTTTATTCAATTTTTTTTTTGCATTATTCATTTCTTTGTAAACCAACTATCATTCTACTTCTATGAAGGATTGGTTTTTGCAGCACCGAATCCAAACAATTTATCATCTTTCATATTTGTCGATCTACCCCTACTATGCTTAAACTACCCGTACTTCTCTTAATACTTCAAAACAGCCCTTCTTTTTAATTGTACCTCTAATTCCCCAAATAGTCCTTACTTCCAACAATTATCCCTATTTTTTAACTACTGTGAAGGATTGGTTTTTGCAGCACCCAATCCAAATGATTCATCATCTTTCATATTTGTCAATCTACACCAACTATGCTTAAAGTACCTCCTATGCTTCTTTTAATACTTCCGAACGGCCCTTCTATTTAATCCTACCCCTAATTCTTTAAATAGCCCTAACTTCCAACAATTACTCCTATTTTTTAACTACTGCCAAGGGTTGGTTTTTGCAGCACCCAATCCAAATGATTCATCATCTTTCATATTTGTGGATCTACTCCTACTATACCAAAACTACCCCTACTTCTCTAAGTACTTTAAAATAGCCTTTCTTTTTAATCATACCCCTAATTATCAAAATAGCCCTTACTTCCAAAAATTACTCCTAGTTTTCAACTACTGTGAAGGGTTGGTTTTTGCAGCACCCAATCCAAATGAATCATCTTTCATATTTGTTGATCTACCCATACTATGCTTAAACTACCCCTACTTCTCTTAATACTTCAAAACAGCCCTTTTTTTAATCGTACCCCTAATTCTCCAAATAGACCTTACTTTGAAAAACTACCTCTATTTTTTAACTATTGTGAAGGGTTGGTTTTTGAAGCACCCAATCCAACGATTCATCATCATTCATATTTGTCGATCTACCCCTACTATGCTTAAACTACCTCCTACTTTTATTATTGTTATCCTTTATTCATTTCTTTATTCATTTTTTTTTTTTTTTTGCATTATTCATTTCTTTGTAAACCAATTATCATTCTACTTCTATGAAAGGTTGGTTTTTGCAGCACCCAATCCAAACGATTCATCACCTTTCATGTTTATCGATCTACCCCTACTATGCTTAAACTAGCCCTACTTCTCTTAGTACTTCGAAACAATCCTTCTTTTGAATCCTACCCCTAATTCTCTAAATAGCCCTTATCTTAGCATAACCACTACTTCTATTAATACTTCAAAACAGCCCTTCTTTTTAATAATACCCTTAATTCACCAAAAAGCCCTTACTTCCAATAATTACCCTATTTTTTAACTATTCTGAAGGGTTGGTTTTTGCAGCACCCAATCCAAACGATTCATCATCTTTCATATTTGTCGATCAACCCCTACTACGCTTAAACTACCTCCCCTACTTCTATTAATACTTCAAAACTGCCCTTCCTCTTAATCCAACCCCTACTTCTCTAAATAGCCCTTACTTCCAACAATTACCACTATTTCTTAACTACATTCAAGGGTTGGTTTTTGCAGCTCCCAATCCAAATGATTCATCATCTTTCATATTTGTGGATCTACTCCTATAATACTTCAAAACAGCCCTTGTTTTTAATCATACCCCTAATTCTCCAAATAGCCTTACTTCCAACAATTACCCATATTTTTTAACTACTGTGAAGGGTTCGTTTTTGCAGCACTCAATCAAAACGATTCATCATTTTTCATATTTGATGATCTACTCCTACTATGCTTAAACTACCCCTACTTCTCTTAATACTTCAAAACAGCCCTTATTTTTAATCCTACCCCTATTTCCCTAAATAGTCCTTACTTCCAACAATTACCCCTACATTTTAACTACTATGAACGGTTGGTTTTTGCAACACCCAGTCCAAATGATTAATCATCTTTCATATTTGTCGAACTACCTCTACTATAATTAAATTATCCCTACTTCTCTTAATACTTCAAAACAACCCTTCTTTTTAATCCTGTCCCTAATTTTCAAAATAGCCCTTACTTCCAACAATTACCCCTATTTTTTAACTACTGTGAAGGGTTGGTTTTTGCAGCACCCAATCCAAACGATTCATCATCTTTCGTATTTGTCGATCTACCCCTACTATGCTTAAATTCCCTTACTTCTCTTAATACTTCAAAACAACACTTCTTTTTAATCCTATCGCTAATTCTCTAAATAGCCCCTACTTCCGACAATTACCCCAATTTTTTAACTACTATGAAGGGTTGGTTTTTGCAGCACCCCATCCAAATGATTCATCATCTTTCATATTTGTCGATCTACCCCTACTTTGCTTAAACTATGCCTACTTCTCTTAATACTTCAAAACAGCCCTTCTTTTTAATCCTAACCCTAATTATCTAAATAGCCCTTACTTCCAACAATTACCCCTATTTTTTAACTACTATGAAGGGTTGGTTTTTGCAGCACCCAATTCCAATAGTTCACCGTCTTTCATATTTATCGATCTACCCCTACTTTGCTTAAACTACCCCTACTTCTCTTAATACTTCAAAACATCCCTTTATTTTAATCCTAACCCTAATTCTCTAACTAGCCCTTACTTCCAACAATTACCCATATTTTTTAACTACTGTGAAGGGTTGGTTTTTGCAACACCCAATCCAAATGATTCATCATCTTTCATATTTGTCGATCTACCTCTACTATGCTTAAATTCCCTACTTCTCTTAATTCTTCAAAACAACCCTTCTTTTTAATCCTACCGCTAATTCTCTAAACAGCTCTTACTTCCAACAATTACCCCTATTTTTTAACTACTGTGAAGGGTTGGTTTTTGCAGCACCCAATCCCAATGATTCATCATCGTTTATATTTGTCGATCTACCCATACTATGCGTAAACTAACCCTACTTTTCTTAGTACTTCAAAACAATCCAATAATTACCCATATTTTTTAACTGCTGTGAAGGGTTGGTTTTTGTAGCACCTAATCCCAATGGTTCATCATCTTTCATATTTCTCGATCTATCCCTACTTTGCTTAAATTCCCTACTTCTCTTAATTCATCAAAACAACCCTTCTTTTTAATCCTACCGCTAATTCTCTAAACAGCCCTTACTTCCAACAATTACCCCTATTTTTTAACTACTGTGAAGGGTTGGTTTTTGCGGCACCCTATCCAAACGATTCATCATCTTTCGTATTTTTCGATCTACCCCTACTATGCTTAAACTACCCCTACTTCTCTTAATACTTCAAAACAACCCTTCTTTTTAATCCTACCCTAATTCCCTAAATATAACTTACTTCCAACAATTACCCCTATTTTTTAACTACTGTGAAGGGTTGGTTTTTGCAGCACCCAATCCAAATGATTAACCATCTTTCATATTTGTCGAACTACCTCTACTATGCTTAAACTACCCCTGCTTCTCTTAGTACTTCAAAACAACCCTTCTTTTTAATCCTGCCCTTAATTCTCTAAATAGCCCTTACTTCCAACAATTACCCCTATTTTTTAACTACTGTGAAGGGTTGGTTTTTGCAGCACTCAATCCAAACGATTCATCATTTCTCATATTTGTCGATCTACCCTTACTATGCTTAAACTATCCACGTACTTTTATTATTGTTTTCCATTATTCATTTCATTATTCATTTTTTTGCATTATTCATTTCTTTGTAAACCAGTTATCATTCTACTTCTATGAAGGGTTGGTTTTTGCAGCACCCAATCCGAACGATTCATCATCTTTCATATTTGTCGATCTACCCCTACTTCTCTTAATACTTCAAAACAACCCTTCTTTTTAATCCTACCCATAATTCTCTAAATAGCCCTTACTTCCAACAATTACCCCTATTTTTTCACTACTGTGAAGGGTTGGTTTTTGCAGCACTCAATCCAAACGATTCATCATTTTTCATATTTGTCGATCTACCCCTACTATGCTTAAACTACCCTACTTCTCTTAGTATTCAAAACGACCCTTCTTTTTAATCCTACCGCTAATTCTCTAAATAGCTCTAACTTCCAAAAATTACCCCTATTTTTTAACTACTGTGAAGGGTTGGTTTTTGTAGCACCTCATCCAAATGATTCAACATCTTTCAAATTTGTCGATCAACCCCTAATTCTCTTAATACTTCAAAACAGCCCTTCTTTTTAATCCTAACCCTAATTCTCTAAATAGCCCTTACTTCCAACAATTACCACTATTTTTTAACTACTGTGAAGGGTTGGTTTTGGCAGCACTTTATCCAAATGATTCATTATCTTTCATATTTATTCATTTAACCCCACTATGCTTATGCTAATCCTAATTCTTTCATATTTGTCGATCTACCCCTACAATGCCTAAACTGCCCCTACTTTTCTTAATACTTCAAAACAGCACTTCTTTTTAATCCTACACCTAATTCCCTAAATATCCCTTACTTCCAACAATTACCCTTATTTTGTAACTACTATGAAGGGGTGTTTTTCCAGCATCCAATCCAAATGATTCATCATCCTTCATATTTGTCGATCTACCCCTACTAGGCTTAAACTACCCCTACTTCCCTTAATACTTCAAAACAGCCCTTCATTTTAATCCTACCCCTAATTCTCAAAATAGCACTTACTTCCAACTATTACCCCTATTTTTTAACTACTGTGAAGGGTTGGTTTTTGCTGCACCCAATCCAAAAGATTAATCATCTTTCATATTTGTCGAACTACCCCTACTACGCTTAAACTACCCCTGCTTCTCTTAATACTTCAAAACAACCATTCTTTTTATTCCTACCCCTAATTCTTTAAAGCCCTTACTTCCTACAATTATCCCTATTTTTTAACAACTGTGAAGGGTTGGTTTTTGCAACACCTAATCCTAATGATTCATCATCCTTTATATTTGTCGATTTACCAATACTATGCTTAAACTACCCCTAATTTTATTATTATTTTCCTTTGTTCATTATAGCCCGTACTTTCAACAATTACCCCTATTTTTTAACTAAAGTGACGGGTTGGTTTTTGCAGCACCCAATACCAATGATTCATCGTCTTTCATATTTGTCGATCTACTCCTACTATGCTTAAACTACCCCTACTTCTCTTAAGGCTTCAAAACAACCCTTCTTTTTAATCCTACCCCTATTTTATAAATAGCCCTTACATCCAACACTAACCCTGACTTTTTAACTACTATGAAGGGTTGGGTTTTTCAGCAACCAATCCAAATGATTCATCATCTTTCATATTTCTCGATCTACCCCTACTTTGCTTAAACTACACCTACTTCTCTTAATACTTCAAGACTACCGTTTTGTTTAATCATATCCCTAATTCTCTAAATAGCCCTTACTTCCAACAATAATCCCTACTTTTTGACTATTGTGAAGGGTTTGTTTTTGCAGCGCCCAATCCAAATTATTCATCATCTTTCATATTTGTCGATCTACCCCTATAATGCCTAAACTACCCCTACTTCTCTAAATACTTCAAAACAACCCTTCTTTTTAATCCTACCCCTAATTCTCTAAATAGCCCTTACTTCCAACAATCACCCCTATTTTTTAACTACTATGAAGGATTGGTTTTTCCAGCAACCAATCCAAATGATTCATCATCCTTCATATTTGTCGATCAACCCCTACTACGCCTAAACTACCCCTACTTCTCTTAATACTTCAAAACAACCCTTCTTTTAATCCTACCCCTAATTATCTAAATATCCCTTACCTCCAACTATTACCCCTATTTTTTAACTATTGTGAAGCGTTCGTTTTTTCTGCACCCAATCCAAATGATTCATCATCTTTCATATTTGTCAAACTACCCCTACTACGCTTAAACTACCCATACTTCTCTTAATACTTCAAAACAATCCTTCTTTTTAATCCTACCCCTAATTCTATAAATCGCCTTACTTACAACAATTACCCCTATTTTTTTAACTACTGTGAAGGATTGGTTTTAGCACCCCTCAATCCAAATGATTCATCTTCTTTCATATTTGTCGATCTACCCATACTATGCTTAAACTACCCCCTACTTTTATTATTGTTTTCCTTGATTCATTATAGCCCTTACTTCCAACAATTAGCCCAATTTTTTAACTACTGTGAAGGGTTGGTTTTTGCAGCACCCAATCCAAATGATTCCTCATCTTTCATATTTCTCGATCTACCCCTACTTTGCTTATACTACCCCAACTTCTCTTAACACTTCAAAACAACACTTCATTTTAATCCTATCCCTAATTATCCAAATAGCCCTTACTTCCAGCAATTATCCCTATTTTTTAACTACTGTGAATGATTGGTTTTTGCAGTGCCCAATCCCAATAATTCATCATCTTTCATATTTGTCGATCTACCCCCACTATGCTTAAACTTCTCCTACTTCTCTTAATACTTTAAAATAGCCCTTCTTTTTAATCCTACCCCTAATTCTCTAAATAGCCTTACTTCGAACAATTACCACTAAAACTACTGTGAAGCGTTGGTTTTTGTAGCACCCAAACCAAATGATCATCATCTTTAATATCTGTGGATCTAAACCTATCATGCCTAAAGCAGCTCTACTTCTCTTAGTACCTCAAAAAAAAACCTTCTTTTTAATCCTACTCTTAATTCTCTAAATAGACCTTACTTCCAACAATTACCCCTATTTTTTAACTACTGTGAAGGGTTGGTTTTTGTAGCACCCAATCCAAATGATTCATCTTCTTTCATATTTGTCGATCTCCCCCTACTATGCTTAAACTACCTCCCCTGCTTTTATTTTTGTTTTACTTAATTCATTTCTTTATTCATTTTTTTGCATTATTCATTTCATCTAAGCAGCCCTTCTTTTTAATCCAACCCCTAATTCTCTAAATAGCCCTTACTTCCAACAATTACCCCCATTTTTTAAGGACCCCCTACTTTTATTATTGTTTTCCTTTATTCATTTCTTTAATCAATTTTTTACATTATTAATTTCTTTATAAACCTATTATCATTCTTTGGAGGGCTGGTTTTTGCAGCACCCAATCCAAATGATTCGTTATCTTTCATATTTGTCGATCTACCCCTACTATGCCTAAACTGCCCCTACTTCTCTTAATACTTCAAAACAACCCTTCTTTTAAATCCTATCCCTAATTATCTAATGAACCCTCGCTTCCAATAATTACCCCTGTTTTTTAACTACTATGAAGGGTTGATTTTTACAGCACCCAATCCAAACGATTCATCATCCTTCATATTTGTCGATCTATGCCCTACTATACTCAAACTACCCCCTACTTTTATTATTGTTTTCTTTAATTCATTTCTTTATTCATTTTTTTTGCATTATTCATTTCTTTGAAAACCAATTATCATTCTACTTCTATGTAGGCTTCTACTTCTATGAAGGGTTGGTTTTTGAAGCACCCAATCCAAATGGTTCATCATATTTCAAATTTGTCAATCTACCCCTACCAAGCTTAAACTTCCCCAACTTCTCTTAATACTTCATAACAGCCCTTCTTTTTAATCCTACCCCTAATTCTCCAAATAGCCCTTACTTCCAACAATTACCTCGATTTTTTAACCACTGTGAAGGGTTGGTTTTTGCATCTCCCTATCCGTACGATTCATCATCTTTCATATTTGTCAATACCCCGACTTCTCTTAATACTTAAAAATAGTCCTTCTTTTAAATCCTACCCCTAATTCTATAAATATCCCTTAATTCTAAAAATTACCCCGATTTTTTTAACTACTGTGAAGGGTTGGTTTTTGCAGCACCCAATCCTAATGGTTCATCATCTTTCATATTTGTCGATCTACCCATACTATGCTTAAACAACCCCCTGCTTTTATTGATTCATTTTAGCCCTTACTTTCAACAATTACCCCTATTTTTTAACTACTGTGAAGGGTTTGTTTTTGCAACACCCATTCCCAATGATTCATCATCTTTCATATTTGTAGATCTACAACAACTATGCTTAAACTAACCCTACTTCTCTTAATACTTCAAAAGAACCCTTCTTTTTAATCCTATCATTAATTCTCTAAATATCCCTTACTTCCAACAATTACCCCTATTTTTTACTACTGTGAAGGGTTGGTTTTTGCAGCACCGAATCCAAATGATTCCTCATCATTCATATTTCTCGATCTATCCCTACTCTGCTTAAACTGCCCCTACTTCTCTTAATACTTCAGAACTACTCTTCTTTTTAATCCTATCCCTAATTCTCCAAATAGCCCTCACTTCAAGCAATTATCCCTATTTTTAACTACTGTGACGGATTGGTTTTTGCAGCGCCCAATCCCAATGATTCATCATCTTTCATATTTGTCCATGTACCCCTACTAAGCTTAATCTTCCCCTACTTCTCTTAATACTTTAAAATAGCCCTTGTTTTTAATCCTACCCCTAATTCTCAAAATAGCCCTTACTTCCAACAATTACCCCTATTTTTAAACTACTGTGAATGGTTGGTTTTTGTAGCACCCAATCCAAATGAATCATCATCTTTCATATCTATGGATCTACCTCTACTATGCCTAAACCAACCCTACTTCTCTTAATACCTCAAAACAACCCTTCTTTTTAATCCCACACTTAATTCTCTAAATAGACCTTAATTCCAACAAATACCCAATCCAAATGATTCATCTTCTTTCATACTTGTCGGTCTACCCCTACTATACTTAAACTATCTCCCCTTCTTTTATTATTGTTTTCCTTAATTCATTTCTTTATTCATTTTTTTTCATTATTCATTTCATCTAAACAACCCTTCTTTTTAATCCAACCCCTAATTCTCTAAATAGCCCTTACTTCTAACAATTACCCCCATTTTTTAACCACCCCCTACTTTTATTGTTGTTTTCCTTTATTCATTTCTTTATTCAATATTTTACATTATTCAATTCTTTGTAAACCAATTATCATTCTGTGAAGGGTTGGTTTTTGCAGCACCCAATCCAAACGATTCAACACCTTTCATATTTGTTGATTTATCCCTACTATGTCTAAACTATCCCTACTTCTCTTAATACTTCAAAACAACCCTTCTTTTTAATCCTACCCCTAATTCTCTAAAGAAGCCGCACTTCCAATAATTACCCCTATTTTATAACTTCTATGAAGGGTTGGTTTTTACAGCACACAATCGAAACGATTCGTCATCTTTTATATTTGTCGATCTACCCCTGCTAAGCTCAAACAACCCCCTACTTATATTATTATTTTCTTTAATTCATTTCTTTCTTTTTTTTTGCATTATTCATTTCTTTGAAAACCAATTATCATTCTACTTCTATGAAGGGTTTTTGAAGCACCCAATCCAAACGGTTCATCATCTTTCATAATTGTCGATCTGCCCCTACCATGCTTAAACTACCCTAACTTCTCTTAATACTTCAAAACAGCCCTTATTTTTAATCCTTCCCTAATTCTCTAAATAGCCCTTACTTCCAAAAATTACCCCAATTTTTTAACTACTGTGAATAGTTGGTTTTTTGCAGCACCTAATCCAAACGATTAAACATCTTTCATATATGTCGATCTACCCCTACTATGCTTAAACTTCACCTGCTTCTCTTAATACTTTAAAGTAGCCCTTCTTTTTAATCCTACCCCTAATTCTCTAAATAGCCCTTACTTCCAACAATTACCCCTATTTTTAAACTACTGTGAAGGGTTGGTTTTTGTAGCACCCAATCCAAATGAATCATCATCTTTCATATCTGTAGATCAACCCCTACTATGCCTAAACCAACCCTACTTCTCTTAATACCTCAAACCAACCCTTCTTTTAATCCTACCCTTAATTCTCTAAATAGACCTTACTTCCAACAATTACCCCTATTTTTTAACTACTGTGAAGGGTTGGTTTTTGTAGCACCCAATCCAAATGATTCATCTTCTTTCATATTTGTCAATCTACCCCTACTATGCTTAAACTACATCCACTGCTTTTATTGCTGTTTTCCTTAATTCATTTCTTTATTCATTTTTTTTGCATTATTCATTTCATCTAAGCAACCCTACTTTTTAATCCAACCCCTAATTCTCTAAATAGCCCTAACTTCCAAAAATTACCCCCATTTTTTAACGACCCCCTACTTTTATTATTGTTTTCCTTTATTCATTTCTTGATTCAATTTTTTACATTATTCATTTCTTTATGAACCAATTATCATTCTGTGAAGGGCTGGTTTTTGCAACACCCAATCCAAACGATTCATCATCTTTCATATTTGTCGATCTACCCCTACTATGCCAAAACTGCCCCTACTTCTCTTAATACTTCAAAACAACCCTTCTTTTTAATCCTATCCCTAACTCTCTAAAGAACCCTCACTTCAAATAATTACCCCTGTTTTTTAACTACTAAGAAGGGTTGGTTTTTACAGCACCCAATCCAAACGATTCATCATCTTTCATATTTGTCGATCTACCCCTACTATGCTCAAACTACCCCCTACTTTTATTAATGTTTTCCTTAATTCATTTCTTTATTCATTTTTTTGCATTATTCATTTCTTTGAAAACCAATTATCATTCTACTTCTATGAAGGGTTGGTTTTTGAAGCACGCAATCCAAACGGTTCATCATATTTCATATTTGTCGATCTACCCCTACCATGCTTAAACTACCCCAACTTCTCTTAATACTTCAAAACAGCCATGCTTTTTAATCCTGCCTCTAATTCCCTAAATATCCCTGACTTCCAACAATTACCCCTATTTTTAAACTATCGTGAAGGGTTAGTTTTAGCATCTCCTAATCCAGACGATTCATCATCTTTCATATTTGTCAATACCCCTACTTCTCTTAATACTTCAAAACAGTCCTTCTTTTTAATCCTACCCCTAATTCTCTAAATAGCCCTTACTTCCAAAAATTACCCCTATTTTTTAACTACTGTGAAGGGTTGGTTTTTGAAGCACCCAATCCCAATGGTTCATCATCTTTCATATTTGTCGATCTACTATTACTATGCTCAAACTACCCCTACTTCTAAATACTTCAAATCAGCCATTATTTTTTAATCCTACCCCTAATTCTCTAAATAGCCCTTACTTCCAACAATTACCCCTATTTTTTAACTACTGTGAAGGGTTGGTTTTTGCAGCACCCTATCTAAGATATTCATCATCTTTCATTTTTGTCAATTTACCCCTACTATGCTTAAACTAAACATAATTCTTTCATATTTGTCGGTCTACCCCTACAATGCCTTAGCTACCCCTACTTCTCTTAATACTTCAAAACAACCCTTCTTTTTAATCCTACCCCTAATTCTCTAAATAGCCCTTACGTGCAACAGTTACCCCTATTTTTTAACGACTGTGAAGGGTTGGTTTTTCCAGCATCCAATCCAAATGATTCATCATCCTTCATATTTATCGATCTACCCCTTCTATTCTTAAACCACCGCTACTTCTCTTAATACCTCAAAACAGCCCTTCTTTTTAATCATACCCCTAATTCTCTAAATAGCCCATACTTCCAACAATTACCCCTATTTTTTAACTACTGTGAAGGGTTGTTTTTTACAGCACCTAATCCCAATGATTCATCATCTTTCATATTTGTAGAACTACCACAACTACGCTTAAACTACACCTACTTCTCTTAATACTTCAAAACAACCCTTTTTTTTAGTCATACCCCTAATTATCTAAATAGCCCTCACTTCCAACAATCACCCCTATTTTTCAACTACTATGAAGGGTTGGTTTTTCCAGCGTCCAATTCAAATGATTCATCATCCTTCACATTTGTCGATCTACCCCTATTATGCTTAAATTACCCCTACTTCTCTTAATACTTCAAAACAACCCTTCTTTTTAATCCTACACCTAATTCTCTAAATATCCATTACTTCCAACTATTACCCCTACTTTTAAACTATTATGAAGCGTTGGTTTTTGCAACACCCAATCCAAATGATTCATCATCTTTCATATCTGTGGATCTACCCCTACTATGCCTAAACCTACCCTACTTCTCTTAATACCTCAAAACAACCCTTCTTTTTAAACCTACCCCTAATTCTTTAAATAGACCTTACTTCCAACAATTACCCCTATTTTTTAACTACTGTAAAGGGTTGATTTTTGTAGCACCCAATCCAAATGATTCATCTTCTTTCATATTTGTCGATTTACCCCTACTATGCTAAAACTACCTCCCCTGCTTTTATTATTGTTTTCCTTAATTCGTTTCTTGATTCATTTTTTTGCATTATTCATTTCATCTAAACAACTCTTCTTTTTAATCTAACATCTAATTCTCTAAATAGCCCTCACTTCCAACAGTTACCCCCATTTTTTAAACACCCCCTACTTTTATTATTGTTTTACTTTATTCATTTATTATTCAATTTTTTACATTATTCATTTCTTTGTAAACCAATTATCATTCTGTGAATGGTTGGTTTTTGTAGCACCTAATCCAAACGATTCATTATCTTTCATATTTGTCGATCTACCCCTACTATGCCTAAACTACCCCTACTTCTCTAAATACTTCACAACAACCCTTCTTTCTAATCCAACCCATAATTCTCTAAAGAATCCTCACTTCCAATAATTACCCTTGTTTTTTAACTACTATGAAGGGTTGGTTTTTACAGCACCCAATCCAAACAATTCATCATCTTTCATATTTGTCGATCTACCCCTACTATGCTCAAACTACCCCCTACTTTTATTATTGTTTTCCTTAATTCATTTCTTTTTTCATTTTTTTTGCATTATTCATTTCTTTGAAAACCTATTTTCATTCTACTTCTATAAAGGGTTAGTTTTTGAAGCACCCAATCCAAAAGGTTCATCATCTTTCATATTTGTCGATCTACCCCTACCATGCTAAAACTACCCCAACATCTCTTAATAATTCAAAATAGCCCTTCTTTTTAATCCTACCCCTAATTCTCCAAATAGCCCTTACTTCCAACAATTACACCTATTTTTTTACTATTGTGAAGAGTTGGTTTTTGCAACACCTAATCCAAACTATTCATCATCTTTCATATTTGTCGATTTACCCCCACTATGCTTAAACTAACCCTAATTCTTTCATATTTGTCGATCTACCCCTACAATGCCTAAACTACCCCTACTTCTCTTAATACTTCAAAACAACCCTTCTTTTTAAACCTACCCCTAATTCTCTAAATAGCCCTTATTTCCAACAATCACCCCTATTTTTTAACTACAATGAAGGGTTAGTTTTTCCAGCATCCAATCCAAATTATTCATCATCCTTCATATTTGTCGATCTAACCTTACTATGCTTAAACTACCCCTACTTCTCTTAATACTTCAAAACAGCCCTTCTTTTTAATCCTACCCCAAATTCTCTAAATATCCCTTACTTCCAACTATTACCCATATGTACTAACTACTGTGAAGCGTTGGTTTTTGAAACACCCAATCCAAATGATTCACCATCTTTCATTCTTGTCAAACTACCCCTACTACACTTAAACTACCCCTGCTTCTCTTAATACTTCAAAACAACCATTCTTTTTAATCCTACCCCTAATTCTGTAAATAGCCTTACTTCCAACAATTTCCCCTATTTTTTAACAACTGTGAAGGGTTGGTTTTAGCACCCCCCCAATCCAAATAATTCATCATCTTTCGTATTTGTCGATCTACCCATACTATGCTTAAACTACCCCCTACCTTTATTATTGTTTTCCCTGATTCATTATAGCCCTTACTTTCAACAATTACCCCTATTTTTTAACTACTATGAAGGGTTTGTTTTTGCAGCACCCAATCACAATGATTCATCATCTTTCATATTTGTAGATCTACAACAACTATGCTTAAACTACCCCTACTTCTCTTAATGCTTCAAAACAACCCTTCTTTTTAATCCTACCCCTTATTCCCTAAATATCCCTTACTTACAACAACTACCCCTATTTTTCAACTACTGTGAAGGTTTGTTTTTGCAGCGCCCAATCCAAATGATTCCTCATCTTTCATATTTCTCGATCTACCCCTACTTTGCTTAAACAACCCCTACTTCTCTTAATACTTCAAAACTACCCTTCTTTTTAATCCTATCCCTAATTCTCCAAATAGCCCTTACTTCCAGCAATTATCCCTATTTTTTAACTACTGTGAAGGATTGGTTTTTGGAGTGCCCAATCCTAATGATTCATCATCTTTCGTATATTTGTCGATCTACCCCTACTATGCTTAAACTTCCCCTACTTCTCTTAATATTTTAAAATAGCCCTTATTTTTAATCCTACCCCTAATTCTCTAAATAGCCCTTACTTCCAACAATTACCCATATTTTTAAACTACAGTAAACGGATGGTTTTTGTAGCACCCAATCCAAATGAGTCATCATCTTTCATAATTGTGGATCAACCCCTACTATGTCTAAACCGACCGTACTTCTCTTAATACCTCAAAACAACCCTTCTTTTTAATCCTACACCTAATTCTCTAAATAGACCCTACTTCCAACAATTACCCCTATTTTTTAACTACTTGAAGGGTTGATTTTTGTTGCACCCAATCCAAATGATTCATCTTCTTTCATATTTGTCGATCTACCCCTACTATGCTTAAACTACCTCCCCTGCTTTTATTATTATTTTCCTCAATTCATTTCTTTATTCATTTTTTTGCATTATTCATTTCATATAAACAACTGTTCTTTTTAATCCAACTTCTAATTCTCTAAATAACCCTTACTTCCAACAGTTACCCCCATTTTTTAACCACCCCCTACTTTTATTATTGTTTTCCTTTATTCATTTCTTTATTCAATTTTTTACATTATTCATTTCTTTGTAAACCAATTATCATTCTGTGAAGGGTTCGTTTTTGCAGCACCCAATCCAAACAATTCATCATCTTTCATATTCGTCGATCTACCCCTACTATGGCTAAACTACCCCTACTTCTCTTAATTCTTCACAACAACCCTTCTTTTTAATCCTACCCCTAATTCTCTAAAGAACTCTCACTTCCAATAATTACCCCTGTTTTTTAAGAACTATGAAGGGTTGGTTTTTACAGCACCCAATCCAAACGATTCATCATCTTTCATATTTGTCGATCTACCCCTACTATGCTCAAACTACCCCCTACTTTTATTATTACTGTTTTTGAAGCACCCAATCCAAACAGTTGATCATCTTTCATATTTGTCGATCTACCCCTACCATGCATAACCTACCACAACTTCTCTTAATACTTCAAAACAACCCTTTTTTTTAATCCTACCCTAATTCTCCAAATAGCCCTTACTTCCAACAGTTACCCCTATTTTTTAACTACTGTGAAGAGTTGGTTTTTGTAGCACCTAATCCAAACGATTCATCATCTTTCATATTTGTCGATTTACCCCCACTATGTTTAAACTAATCCTAATTCTTCCATATTTGTCGATCTACCCCTACAATTCCTAAACTACCCCTACTTCTATTATACCTCAAAACAACCCTTCTTTTTAATCCTACCCCTAATTCTCTAAATAGCCCTTACTTCCAACAATCACCCCTATTTTTTAACTACTATGAAGGGTTAGTTTTTCCAGCATCCAATCCAAATGATTCATCATCCTTCATATTTGTTGATCTACCCCTAATATTCTTAAACTACCCCTACTTTTCTTAATACTTCAAAACATCCCTTCTTTTTAATCCTACCCCAAATTCTCTAAATATCCCTTACTTCCAACTATTACCCCTATTTTTTAACTACTGTGAAGCGTTGGTTTTTGCAGCATCCAATCCAAATGATTCATCATCTTTCATATTTGTCAAATTACCCTTACTACGCTTAAACAACCCCTGCTTCTCTTAATACTTCAAAACAACCCTTCTTTCTAGTCCTACCCTAATTCTTTAAATAGCCTTACTTCCAACAATTACCCCTATTTTTTAACTACTGTGAAGGGTTGGTTTTAGCACCCCCCAATCCAAATGATTCATCATCTTTCATATTTGTCGATCTTCCCATACTATGCTTAAACAACCCCCTACTTTTATTATTGTTTTCATTGATTCATTATATCCCTTACTTTCAACAATTACCCCTATTTTTTAACTACTGTGAAGGGTTTGTTTTTCCAGCATCAAATCCAAATGATTCATCATCCATCATATTTGTCGATCTACATCTTCCACGCTTAAACTACCCATACTTCTCTTAATACTTCAAAACAGCCCTTCTTTTTAATCCTACCCCTAATTCTCTAAATAGCCCTTACTTCCAACCATTACCCCTATTTTTTAACTCCTGTGAAGAGTTGGTTTTTGCCGCACCCAATCCAAAAGATTCATCATCTTTCATATTTCTCGATCTACCCCTACATTGCTTAAACTACCCCTACTTCTCTTAATACTTCAAAACTACTCTTCTTTTTAACTCTATCCCTAATTCTCTAAATAGCCCTTACTTCCAACAATTATCCCTATTTTTTAACTTTTGTGAAGGGCTGGTTTTTGCAGCGCCCAGTCCCAATGATTCATCATCCTTCATATTTGTCGATCTACCCCTACTGTGCTTAAACTTCCCCTACTTCTCTTAATACTCCAAAACAACCCTTCTTTTTATTCCTCCCCCTAATTCTCTAAATATCCCTTACTACAAGCAATTACCCCTATTTTTTTAACTACTTTGAAGGGTTGGTTTTTGCAGCACCGAATCCAAATGATTCATCATCTTTCATATTTGTTGATCTACCCCAACTTTGCTAAAACTACCCCTACTTCTCTTAATACTTCAAAACAACCCTTCTTTTTAATCCTACCTCTACTTATCTAAATAGCCCTTACTTCCAACATTTACCCCTATTTTTTAACTACTGTGAAATGTTGGTTTTTGCTGCACCCAATCAAAATGATTCATCATCTTTCATATTTATCGATCTACCCCTACTTTACTTAAACTACCCCTACTTCTCTTAATACTTCAAAACTACCCTTCTTTTTAACGCTATCCCTAATTCTCTAAATAGCCCTTACTTCCAACAATTATCCTAATTTTTTAACTACTGTGAAGGATTGGTTTTTGCAGCGCCCAATCCCAATGATTCATCGTCCTTCATATTTGCCGATCTACCTGTACTATGCTTAAACTACCCCTTCTTCTCTTAATATTTCAAAACAGCCCTTCTTTTTAATCCTACTCCTTATTCTCTAAATAGCCCTTACTTCCAACAATTACCCCTATTTTTTAACTATGTGAAGGGCTGATTTTTGCAGCACCCAATCCCAATGGTTCATCATCTTTCATATTTGTCGATCTAACCCTACTATGCTCAAACTACCCATACTTCTCTTAATACTTCAAATCATCGCTTCTTTTTAATCCTACCCCTAATTCTCTAAATAGCCCTTACTTCCAACAATTACCCCTATTTTTTAACAACCGTAAAGGGTTGGTTTTTGCAGCACACAACCCAAATGATTCATCATCTTTCATATTTGTCGATCTACCCCTACTATGCATAAACGACCCGCTACTTTTATTATTGTTTTCCTTTGTTCATTATAGCCCTTAGCTTCAACAATTACCCCTATTTTTTAACTACTGTGAAGGGTTGGTTTTTGCAGCACCCAATCCTAATGATTCATCATCTTTCATATTTGTTGATCTACCCCTAGTTCTCCTAATACTTCAAAAAAACCCTTCTTTTTAATCCTACCCCTAATTCTCTAAATAGCCCTTACTTCCAACAATTACCCCTATTTTTTAACTACCGTGAATGGTTGGTTTTTTGCAGCACCCAATGCTTTTGATTCGTCATATTTCATATTTCCCGATCTACCCATACTTTGCTTAAACTACCCCTACTTCTCTTAATACTTCAAAACTACCCTTCTGTTTAATCCTATCCTTTTTTCGCTAAGTAGCCCTTGCTTCCAACAATTACCCCTATTTTTTCACTACTGTGAACGGTTGGATTTTGCAGCGCCCAATCCCAACGATTCAACATATTTCATATTTGTCGATATAACCCTACTATGCTTAAACTTCCCCTACTTCTCTTAATACTTCGAAACAGCCCTTCTTTTTAATCCTACCCCTAATTCTCTAAATAGCCCTTACTTCCAACAATTACCCCTATTTTTTAACTACTGTGAAGGGTTGCTTTTTGCATCACCCAATCCAAACGATTCATCATCTTCCATATTTGCCGATCTACCCCTACTGTGCTTAATATACCCCTATTCTCTTAATTCTTCAAAACTGCGCTTCTTTTTAATCCTACCCCTAATTCTCTAAATTGCCCTTACTTCCAACAATTACCCCTATTTTTTAACTACTATAAAGGGTTGGTTCTTCTAGCATCCAATCCAAATGATTCATCATCATTCATATTTATTCGTCTACCTTACTATGCTTAAACTACCCCTACTTCTCTTAATACTTCAAAACAGCCCTTCTTTTTAACCTACACCTAATTCTCTAAATAGCCCTTACTTCCAACAATTATCCCTATTTT
The DNA here is from genome assembly GCA_030737875.1 of Allium sativum. NCBI lineage: Eukaryota > Viridiplantae > Streptophyta > Magnoliopsida > Asparagales > Amaryllidaceae > Allium > Allium sativum. Next base: position 1,019,103,540 of record CM060913.1, read on the forward strand.
TTAACTACTATGAAGGGTTGGTTATTCCAGCATCTAATCCAAATGATTCATCATCCTTTATATTTGTTCATCTACCCCTACAATGCTTAAACTACGCCTACTTCTCTTAATACTTCAAAACAACCCTTCTTTTTAATCCTACCCCTAATTTCCCAAATAGCCCTTACTTCAAAAAATTACCCCTATGTTTTAACTATTGTGAAGGGTTGGTTTTTGCAGCATCCAATCCAAATGATTCATCATCTTTCATATTTGTTGATCTACCCTAACTTTTCAAAAACTCCCCTACTTCTCTTAATAATTCAAGACAACCCTTCTTTGTAATCCTACCCATACTTCTTTAAATAGCCCTTACTTCCTACATTTACCCCTTTTTTAACTACTGTGAAAGGTTGGTATTTGCTGCACCCAATCCAATTGATTCATCATCTTTCATATTTCTCGATCTACCCCTACTTTGCTTAAACTACCCTACTTCTCTTAATATTTCAAAACTACCCATCTTTTTAACCCTATCCCTAATTCTCCAAATAGCCCTGAATTCCAACAATTATCCCTATTTTTTAAATACTGTGAAGGATTGGTTTTTGCAGCGCCCAATCCCAATGATTCATCGTCCTTCATATTTGTCGACCTACCTCTACTATGCTTAAACTACCCCTACTTCTCTTAATATTTCAAAACATCCATTATTTTTAATCCTACCCCAAATTCTCTAAATAAACCTTACTTCCAACAATTACCCCTATTTTTTAACTACTGTGAAGGGTTGGTTTTTGCAGCACCTAATAGCAATGGTTCAACATCTTTCATATTTGTCCGTCTAACCCTACTATGCTTAAACTACCTTCAACAATTACCCCTATTTTTTAACTATTGTGAAGGGTTGGTTTTTGTAGCACACAATCCCATTGATTCATCATCTTTCATATTTGTCGATCTACCCCTACTTCTCTTAATACTTCAAAAAACCCTTCTTTTTAATCCTAAACCTAATTCTCTAAATATCCCTTACTTCCAACAATTAACACAATTTTTTAACTACTATGAAGGGTTAGTTTTTGCAGCACCCAATGCTTTTGATTCATCATCTTTCATATTTCTCGATCTACCCCTATTTTGCTTAAACTACCCCTACTTCTGTTAATTCTTCAAAACTACCCTTCTTTTTAATCCTATCCTTAATTCCCTAAATAGCCCTTGCTTCCAACAATTACCCCTATTTATTGACTATTGTGAATGGTCGGATTTTGTAGTGACCAATCCCAATGATTCATCATATTGCATATTTGTCGATATACCCCTATTATGCTTAAACTTCCCCTACTTCTCTTAATACTTCGAAACAGCCCTTCTTTTTAATCCTACCCCTAATTCTCTAAATAGCCCTTACTTCCAACTATTACCCCTATTTTTTAACTGCTGTGAAGTGTTGCTTTTTGTAGCACCCAATCCAAATGATTCATCATCTTCCATATTTGTCGATCTACCCCTACTATGCTTAATATACCCATATTCTCTTAATTCTTTAAAACTGCCCTTCTTTTTAATCCTATCCCTATTTCTCTGAATAGCGCTTAATTCCAACAATTACCCTTATTTTTTAACTACTGTGAAGGGTTGGTTCTTCTAGCATCCAATCCAAATGATTCATCATCCTTTATATTTTTCCATCTACACTTACTATGCTTAAACTACCCCTACTTCGCTTAATACTTCAAAACAGCCCTTCTTTTTAACCTACCCCTAATTCTCTAAATAGCCCTTACTTCCAACAATTACCCCTATTTTTTAACTACCTTAAAGGGTTGGTTATTCCAACATCTAATCCAAATGATTCATCATCCTTCATATTTGTTCATCTATCCGTACTATGCCTAAACTACGCCTACTTCTCTTAGTACTTCAAAACAACCCTTCTTTTTACCCCTACCCCTAATTCTCTAAATAGCACTTACTTCCAATAATTACCCCTATTTTTTAACTACTATGAAGGGTTGGTTTTTGCAGCACCCAATCCAAATGATTCATCATCTATCATATTTGTCAAACTACCCCTACTACGCTTAAACTACCCCTACTTCTCTTAATACTTCAAAACAACCCTTCTTTTTAATCCTATCCCTAATTCTCTAAATAGCCCTTACTTCCAACAATTACCCCTATTTTTTAACTACTGTGAATGGTTGGTTTTTGCAGCACCCAAACCAAATGATTCATCATCGTTCATATTTGTCGATCTACCCATACTATGCTTAAAATACCCTCTACTTTTATTATTGTTTTCATTTATTCATTATAGCCTTTACTTGCAACAATTACCCCTATTTTTTAACTACTGTGACAGGTTGGTTTTTGCAGCACCCATTCCCAATGATTCATCATATTTCATATTTGTCGATGTGCCCCTACTATTCTTAAACTACCCCAACTTCTCTTAATACTTCAAAACAACCCTTCTTTTTAATCCTACCCCTAATTCTCTAAATAGCCCTTACTTCAAATAATTACCCCTATTTTTTAACTACTGTGAAGGGTTGGTTTTTGCAGCACTCAATCCAAATGATTCATCATCTTTCATATTTCTCGATCTACCCCTACTTTGCTTAAACTACCACTACTTCTCTTAATACTTCAAAACTACCCTTGTTTTTAACCCTAACTCTAATTCTCTAAATTGTCGTTACTTCCAACAATTACTCCTATTTTTTAACTACTGTGAAGGGTTGTTTTTTGCAGCACCCAATCCAAATGATTCATCATCTTTCATAACTGTCAAACTACCCCTACAACGCTTAAACTACCCCTACATCTCTTAATACTTCAAAACAACCCTTCTTTTTATTCCTACAACTAATTCTTTAAATATCTCATACTTCCAACAATTAGCCCTATTTTTTAACTACTGTGAATGGTTGGTTTTTGCAGCACCCAATCTAAATGATTCATCATCATTCATATTTGTCGATCTACCCATACTATGCTCAAACTACCCCTTACGTTTATTATTGTTTTCCTTTATTCATTATATCCCTTACTTCCAACTATTACCCCTATTTTTTAACTAATGTGAAGGGTTGGTTTTTACAGCACCCATTCCCAATGATTCATCATATTTCATATTTTCGATGTACCCCAACTATTCTTAAACTACCCCTACTTCTCTTAATACGTCCAAACAACCCTTCTTTTTAATCCTACCCCTAATTCTCTAAATAGCCCTTACTTCCAACAATTACCCCTATTTTTTAACTACTATGAAGAATTGGTTTTTGCAGCACCCAATCCAAATAATTCATCATCTTTCATATTTCTCGATCTACCCCTATTTTGCTTAAACTACCCCTACTTCTCTTAACACTTCAAAACTACCCTTCTTTTTAACCCTATAACTAATTCTCTAAATAGCCCTTACATCTAACAATTATCCCTATTTTTTAACTACTGTGAAGGGTTGGATTTTACAGCGCCCAAGCCTAATAATTCATAATCCTTCATATTCGTCGATCTACCCCTACTATGCTTAAACTTCCACTTCATCTCTTAATACTTCAAAACAACCCTTCTTTTTAATCCTCCCCCTAATTCTCTAAATATCCCTTACTTCCAGGAATTACCCTTATTTTTTAACTACAGTGAAGGGTTGTTTTTGCAGCACCCAATCCAAATGATTCATCATCTTTCATATTTGTCGATCTACCCCCACTTTGCTTAAACTACCCCTACTTCTCTTAATACTTCAAAACAGCCTTTCTTATTAATCCTACCCCAAATTCTCTAAATAGCCCTTACTTCCAACAATTACCCCTATTTTTTAACTACTATGAAAGGTTGGTTTTTGCAGCACCAAATCCAAATGATTCATCGTCTTCCATATTTCTCGATCTACCCCTACTTTGCTTAAACTACTCCTACTTCTCTTAATACTTCAAAACCGCCCTTCTTTTTAGTACTATCCCTAATTCTCCAAATAGCTCTTACTTCAAACAATTATCCCTATTTTTTAAATACTGTGAAGGGTTGGCTTTTGCAGCGCCCAATCCTAATGATTCATCACCCTTCATATTTGTCGATCTACCTCTACTATGCTTAAACTACCCCTACTTCTCTTAATACTTCAAAACAGCCCTTCTGTTTAATCCTACACCTAATTCTCTAAATAGCTCTTACTTCCAAAAATTACCCCTATTTTTTAACTACTGTGAAGGGTTGGTTTTTACAGCACCCAATCCCAATGGTTCGTCATCTTTCAAATTTGTCGATCTAGCCCTACTATGCTTATACTACCCCTACTTCTCTTAATACTTCAAATCATCCCTTCTTTTTAATTCTACCCCTAATTCTCTAAATGTCCCTTAATTCCAACAATTACCACTATTTTTTAACTACTGTGAAGGGTTGGTTTTTGCAGCAACTAGTCCAAATAATCCATCATCTTTCATATTTGTCGATCTACCCGCACTATACTTAAACTACCCCTGCTTTTACTATTGCTTTCCTTAATTCATTATATCCCTTACTTTTAACAATTAACCATATTTTTTAACTACTGTGAAGGGTTGGTTTTTCCAGCACCCAATCCCAATGATTCATCATCTTTCATATTTGTCGATCTACCACTACTTCTCTTAATAATTCAACAAAAAAACTTCTTTTTAACCCTACCCCCAATTCTCTAAATAGCCCTTACTTCCAACAATTATCCCATTTTTTTAACTACTGTGAAGGGTTGGTTTTTGTAGCACCCAATCCCAATGATTCATCATCCTTCATATTTGTCGATCTACCCCTACTATGCTTAAACTACCCCTACTTCTCTTAATACTTCAAAACTCCCCTTCTTTTTAATCCTATACTTAATTCGCTAAATAGTCCTTGCTTCCAACAATTATCCCAATTATTTAACTATTGTGAATGGTTGGATTTTGCAGTGCCCAATCATAACGATTCATCATATTTCATATTTGTCGATATAACCCTACTATGCTTAAACTTCCTCTACTTCTCTTAATACTTCGAAACAAACCTTCTGTTTAATCCTGCCCCTAATTATCTAAATAGCCCTTACTTCCAACAATTACCCCTATTTTTTAACTACTGTGAAGGGTTGCTTTTTGCAGCACCCAATCCAAATGATTCATCATCTTCCATATTTGTCGATCTACCTCTACTATGCTTAATATACCCCTATTCACTTAATACTTCAAAACTGCTCTTCTTTTTAATCCTTCCCCTAATTCTCTAAATAGCCCTTAATTTCAACAATTGCCCCTATTTTTTAACTACTGTGAAGGGTTGGTTTTTGCAGCACCCAATCCCAATGGTTCATCATCTTTCATATTTGTCGATCTAACCCGACTATGCTTAAACTACCCCTACTTCCCTGAATACTTCAAATCAGCCCTTCCTTTTAATACTACCACTAATTCTCTAAATAGCCCTTACTTCCAACAATTACCACTATTTTTTAACTACTGTGAAGGGTTGGTTTTCGCAGCACAAATTCAAATGATTCATCATCTTTCATATTTGTCGATCTACCCCTACTATGCTTAAACAACCCCCTACTTTTATTATTGTTTTCCTTTATTCATTATAGCCATTACTTTCAACAATTACCCCTATTTTTTAACTACTGTGAAGGGTTGGTTTTTGCAGCACCCAATCCCAGTGATTCATCATCTTTCATATTTGTCGATCTATCCCTGCATCTCTTAATACTTCAAAAAAAACCTTCTTTTTAATCCTACCCCTGATTCTCTGAATAGCCCTTACTTCGAACCATTACCCCTATTTTTATACTACTTTGAAGGGTAGGTTTTTGCAGCACCCAATCTAAATGATTCGTCATCTTTCATATTTCTCAATCTACCCCTACTTTGCTCTAACTACCCCTACTTCACTTAATATTTCAACACTACCCTTCTTTTTAATCCTATCCTTAATTCGCTAAATAGCCCTTGCTTCCAACAATTATCCCTATTTTTTAACTATCGTGAACGATTGTATTTTGTAGCTCCTAATCCCAACGATTCATCATCTTTCATATTTGTCGATCCACCCCTACTATGCTTAAACTTCCCCTACTTCTCTTAATATTTCGAAACAACCCTTCTTTTTAATCCTACCCCTAATTCTCTAAATAGCCCTAACTTCCAACAATAACCCCTATTTTTAACTACTGTGAAGGGTTGCCTTTTGCAACACCCAATCCAAACGATTCATCATCTTCTATATTTGTCCATATACCCCTACTATGCTTAATATACCCATATTCTCTTAATACTTCCAAACTGCCCTTCTTTTTAATCCTAACCCTAATACTCTAAATAGCCTTTACTTCCAACAATTACCCCTATTTTTTAACTACAGTGAAGGGTTTGTTTTTCTAGCATCCAATCCAAATGATTCATCATCCTTCGTATTAGTCCATCCACCCTTACTATGCTTAAACTACCCCTACTTCTCCTAACACATCAAATCAGCCCTTCTTTTTAATCCTACCCCTAATTCTCTAAATAGCCCTTACTTCCAACAATTACCCCTATTTTTTAACTACCGTGAAGGGTTGGTTTTTGTTGTACCCAACCCAAATGATTCATCACCTTCCATATTTGGCGATCTACCCTTCACAATTACCCTACTTTTATTATTGTTTTCCTTTATTCATTATAGCCCTTACTTTCAACAATTACCCCTATTTTTCAACTACTATGAAGGGTTGGTTTCTACTGCACCCAATCCCAATGTTTCATCATCTTTCATATTTGTCGATCTACCCATACTACCCTTAATACTTCAAAAAAAACCTTATTTTTAATCTTACCCCTAATTCTCTAAATAGCCCTTACTTCCAACAATTAACCCTATTTTTTAACTACTGTGAAGGGTTGGTTTTTACAGCACCCAATCCAAATGATTCGTCATCTTTCATATTTCTCGATCTACCCCTACTTTGCTTAAACTACTCCTACTTCTCTTGATACTTCAAAACTACCCATCTTTTTAATCCTATCCTTAATTCGCTAAATAGCCCTTGCTTCCAACTATTATCCCTATTTTTTAACTATTGTGAACGGTTGGATTTTGCATCGCCCAATCTCAATGGTTCATCATCTTTCATATTTATCGATCTAACCCTACTATGCTTAATCTTCCCCTACTTCTCTTAATACTTCGAAACAGCCTTTCTTTTTAATCCTACCCCTTAATTCGCTAAATAGCCCTTGCTTCCAACTATTACCCCTATTTTTTTAACTACTATGAAGGGTTGCTTTTTGCAGCACCCAATCCAAACGATTCATCATCTTCCATATTTGTCGATCTACCCCTACTATGCTTAATATACCCTATTCTCTAAATACTTCACAACCGCCCTTCTTTTAAATCCTACACCTAATTCTCTAAATTGCCCTTACTTCTAACTATTATCCCTATTTTTTAACTACTGTGAAGGGTTGGTTTTTCTAGCATCCAATCCAAATGATTCGTCATCCTTCATATTTGTCCATATACCCTTATTATGCTTAAACTACCCTTACTTCTCTTAATACTTCAAAACAACCCTTCTTTTTAATCCTACCCCTAATTCTTTAAATAGCCCATACTTCCATCGGTTACCCCAATTTTTTAACTACTGTGAAGGGTTGGTTTTTCCAGCATCCAATCCAAATGATTCATTATCCTTCATACTTGTTGATCTACCCCTACTATACTTAAACTACGCCTACTTCTCTTAATACTTCAGAACAACCCTTCTTTGTAATCCTACCCCTAATTCTCTAAATAGCCCTTTCTTCCAACAATTACACCCATTTTTTAACTACTGTGAAGGGTTGGTTTTTCTTGCATCAAATCCAGATGATTCATCATCCTTCAAATTTGCCGCTCTACCCCTACTTCTCTTAATACTTCAAAACAACCTTCTTTTTAATTTTACCCCTAATTCTCTAAATAACCCTTACTTCCAACAATTACCCTTATTTTTTAACTACTGTGAAGGGTTGGTTTTTGCAGCACCCAATCTAAACGATTCATCATCTTTCATATTTGTCGAACTACCCCTACTATGCTTAAGCTACCACTACTTCTCTTAAGACTTCAAAACAAGCCTTCTTTTTAAACCTACCCATAATTCTATAAATGTCCCTTACATCCAACAATTAAAACTATTTTTTTACCACCGTGAAGGGTTGGTTTTGGCAGCACCCAACCAAAATGATTCATCATCTTTCATATTCGTTGTTCTACCCCTATTATGCTTACACTACCTCCCTATTTTTATTATTGTTTTCCTTTATTCATTTCTTTATTCCTTTTTTTTTTGCATTATTCATTTCTTTGTGAACCAATAATCATTCTGCATCTATGAAGGGTTGGTTTTTGCAGCACCCAATCCAAACGATTCATGATCTGTCATATTTATCGATCTTGTCCTACTATGCTTAAACTACCCCTACTTCCCTCAACACTTCAAAACAACCCTTCTTTTTAATCCTACCCGAAATTCTCTAAATAGCCCTTACTTTCAACAATTACCCCTATTTTTTAACTACTGTGAAGGGTTGGTTTTTTCAGCACCCAATCCAAATGATTCATTATCTTTCATATTTGTTGATCTACCCATACTATGCTTAAACAACCCCTACTTATCTAAATAGCACTTACTTACAACAATTACCCCTATTTTTTAACTACTGTGAAGGGTTGGTTTTTGCAGCAACCAATCCAAATGATTCATCATCTTTCATATTTGTTGATCTACCCCTACTGTGCTTAAACAACCCCTACTTCTCTAAATAGCCCTTACTTCCAACAATTACCCTTATTTTTTAACTACTATGAAGGGTTGGTTTTTGCAGCACCCAATCCAAAAGATTCATCATCTTTCATATTTGTCGATCTAGCTATACTATGCTTAAACTAACCCTACTTCTCTTAATACTTCAAAACAACTCTTCTTTTTAATCCTACCCCAAATTTTCTAAATAGCCCTTACTTCCAACAATTACCCCTATTTTTTTAACTACTGTGAAGAGTTGATTTTTGCAACACCCAATCCAAACGATTCATCATCTTTTATATTTGTCGATCGAACACCATTATGCTTAAACTAACCCTACTTTTCGTAATACTTCAAAAGAGCCCTTCTTTTTAATACTACCCCTAATGCTCTAAATAGCCCCTAGTTCCAACAATTACTCATGTTTTTTAACTACTGTGAAGGGTTGGTTTTTGCAGCACCCAATCCAAACAATTCATCTTATTTCATATTTGTCGATCTAACCCTATTGTGCTTAAACTACACCTACTTCTCCTAATACTTCAAATCAGCCCTTCTTTTTAATCCTAGCCCTAATTCTCTAAATACCCCTTACTTCCAACAATTACCCCTATTTTTTAACTACTGTGAAGTGTTGGTTTTTGCAGCACCCAATCCAAATGATTCATCATCTTTCATACTTGTCAATCTACCCCTACTATACTTAAACTACCCCTACTTCTCTTAATATTTCAAAACAGCCCTTCTTTTTAATCCTTCCCCTAATTCTCTAAATAGCGCTTATTTCCAACAATTACCCCTATTTTTTAACTATTGTGAAGGGTCAGTTTTTGCTGCACCTAATCCCAATGGTTCATCATCTTTCATATTTGTCGATCTACCCCTATTATGCTTAAACTACTCCTACTTTTCCTAATACTTCAAATCAGCCCTTATTTTTTAATCCTAACCCTAATTCCCTACATAGCTCTTACTTCCAAAAATTACCCCTATTTTTTAACTACTATAAAGGGTTAGTTTTTGCAGCACCCAATCCAAATGATTCATCATCCTTCACATTTATCGATATATGCCCACTATGCTTAAAATACCTCCACTACTTTTATTATTGTTTTCCTTTAATCATTTCTTTGTTCATTTTTTTGCACGTAAACCAATTATCATTCTGTGAAGGGTTGGTTTTTGCAGCATCCAATCCAAACGATTCATCATCTTTAATATTTGTCGATCTACCCCTACTTTGCTTAAACTACTCCGACTTCTCCTAATACTTCAAAACTACCCTTCTTTTTAATCCTACCCCTAATTCTCTAAATTGCCCTTACTTCCAACAATTTCCCCTATTTTTTAGCTACTCTAAACGGTTGGCTTTTGCAATGCCCAATCCCAATGATTCATCATCTTTCATATTTGTCGATCTACACCTATTATGCTTAAACTTTCTCTACTTCTCTTAATACTTAAAAACAACCCTTCTTTTTAATAATATCCGTAATTCTCTCAATTGCCCTTACTTCCAACAATAACCCCTTTTTTTTAACTACAGTGAAGGGTTGGTTTTTGCAGCACCCAATCCAAATGATTCATCTTCTTTCATATTCGTCGATCTACCCCTATTATGCTTAAACAACCCCTACTTCTATTAATACTTCAAAACAACCATTCTTTTTAATCCTACCCCTAATTCTCCAAATAGCCCTTACTTCCAACAATTACCCTTATTTTTTAACTACTGTAAAGGGTTGGTTTTTGCAGCACTTAATCCAAATGTACCCCTACTTCTCTTAAGACTTCAAAACTGCACTTCTTTTTAATCCTACCCCTAATTCTCTAAATAGCCCTTACTTCCAACAATTACACCTATTTTTAAACTAATGTGAAGGGTTGGTTTTTGCAGCTCCCAATCCAAATAATTTATCATCTTTCATATTTGTCGATCTACCCCTACTATGCCCAAACTACCCCTACTTCTCTTAATACTTCAAAACAGCCCATCTTTTTAATTCTACACCTAATTATCTAAATACTCCTTACTTCAAACATTTACCCCTTTTTTTAACTACTGTGAAGTGTTGGTGAAGGGTTGGTTTTTCTAGCATCCAATCCAATTGATTCATCATCCTTCATATTTGTCGATCTACCGCTACTATGCTTAAACTACTCCTACTTCTCTTAATACTTCAAAACGGCCATTTTTTTTATCATACCCCTAATTCTCTAAATTGCCCTTACTTCCAACAATCACCCCTATTTTTTAACTGCTGTGAAGGGTTGGTTTTTGCAGCACTCATTCCAAATGATTCATCATCTTTCATATTTGTCGATCTAACCGTACTTTGCTTAAACTACCCCGACTTCTCTTAATACTTCAAAACAAACCTTCTTTTTAATCCTCCACCTATTTCTCTAAATAACCCTTACTTCCAACAATTACCCCTATTTTTAATAAACTGTGAAGGGTTGGTTTTTGCAGCACCCAATCCAAATGATTCATTAACTTTCATATTGGTCGATCTACCCTACTATGCTTAAACTACTTCCCACTTTATTATTGTTTTCCTTTATTCATTTCTTTATTCATTTTTTTTGCAATATTCATTTCTTTCTTTCTAAACCATTTACCATTCTACTTCTGTGATGGATTGGTTTTTGCAGCACCCAATCCAAACGATTCATCATCTTTCATATTTGTCGATCTAAGCCTACTATGCTTAAACTACCCCTACTTCTCTTAATACATCAAAGCAACCCTTCTTTTTAATCCTACCCCTAATTCTCTAAATAGCCCTTACTTCCAACAATTACCCTACTTTTTATCTACTGTGAAGGGTTGGTATTTCCAGCACCCAATCCAAATGATTCATCATCTTTCATATTTGTCGATCTACCCCTACTATGCTCAAACTACCCCTACTTCTCTCAATACTTCAAAACAACCCTTCTTTTTAATCCTACCCCTAATTCTCTAAATAGCCCTTACTTCCAACAATTAACCCTATTTTTTAACTACTGTGAAGGGTTGGTTTCTGCAGCACCCAATCCAAACTATTCATCATCTTTCATATTTGTCGATCTACAACTATTATTCTTAAACTGCCCCTACTTCTCTTAATACTTCAAAAAAGACATCCTTTTTAATTCTATCCCTAATTCTCTCAATACTCCTTACTTCAAACAACTACCCCTATATTTTAATTACTGTGAAGGGTTGGTTTTTGTAGCCCCCAATCCAAACGATTCATCATCTTTCGTATTGGTCGATCTATTCCTACTATGCTTAAACTACCCCTACTTCTCTTAATATTGCCAAACAACCCTTCTTTTTAATCCTACCATTAATTCTCTAAATAGCCCTTACTTCGAACAATTACACCTATTTTTTAACTACCGTGAAGGGTTGGTTTTTGCAGCACCCAATCCAAATGATTCATCATCTTTCATATTTGTCGATCTACCTCTACTTTGCTTAAACTACCCCTACTTGTCTTAATACTTCAAAACAGCCCTTCTTTTTAACCCTTCCCCTAATTCTCTAAATAACCCTTACTTCCAACAATTACCCCTATTTTTTAACTACTATGAAGGGTTGGTTTTCCAGCAACCAATCCAAATGGTTCATCAACTTTCTTATTTGTCGATCTACCCCTACTTTGCTTAAACTACCCCTACTTCTCTTAATACTTCAAATCAGCCCTTATTTTTTAATCCTAACCCTAATTCCACAAATAGCTCATACTTCCAACAATTACACCTATTTTTTAACTACTGTAAAGGGTTAGTTTTTGCAGCACCCAACCCAAATGATTCATCATCCTTCACATTTATCGATCTACGCCAACTATGCTTAAACTACCACCCCTACTTTTATTATTGTTTTCCTTTAATCATTTATTTATTCATTTTTTTGCATTATTCATTTCTTTGTAAACCAATTATCATTCTGTGAAGGGTTGGTTTTTGCAGCACCCAATCCAAACCATTCATCATCTTTATTATTTGTCGATCTACCCATACTTTGCTTAAACTACTCCTACTTCTCTTAATACTTCAAAACTACCCTTCTTTTTAATCCTACCCCTAATTCTCTAAATTTCCCTTACTTCCAACAATTTCCCCTATTTTTGAGCTACTGTAAATGGTTGGTTTTTGCAATGCCCAATCCCAATGATTCATCATCTTTCATATTTGTCGACTGCTATTCTTAAACTTTCCCTACTTCTCCTAATACTACAAAACAACCCTTCTTTTTAATCATATCCCTAATTATCTACATTGCCTTTAATTCCAACAATTACCTCTATTTTTTAACTATTGTGAAGGGTTGGTTTTTGTAGCATCTAATCCAAATGATTCATCTTCATTCATATTTGTCGATCTACCCCTGTTATGCTTAAACTACCCCTACTTCTATTAATACTTCAAAATAGCCATTCTTTTTAATCCTACCCCTAATTCTCTAAATAGCCCTTACTTTCAACAATTACCCCTATTTTTTAACTACTGTGAAGGGTAGGTTTGTGACGGCCCGCCCCGCACCAACCGACATTTACTCCAAAGGTGCGTTGTACACATGTCTAGTTAGCACGGAACGGGTCGTCAGAAGGAAAGGGAAGAAGGAAATGAACATACAAAGAACCTGTAGAATGTCTCACAGCGCATAGAACAAAATATAATAATAACATACTTGTCATAAAACAGGAGAGACAGTGCATAAGCTAAAAACCAGAACTAAACATCATAGCAGCGGAAATCCAGAATACAGCTTATTACAACTTTCAAACTGTCTCAACGCAAAAGCAAGATAGAGGAGGTACACTACTAATGCCCAAGTAACGACCACCAACGACACAGGGAGAATGTGTACATATATATCATACGTGGAAGCCTCCTGCCCGCCTCCGAATCAGCTACTCGCGCATCACCAGCTAACCTGTCTCTAGTCTGCTCGTGTGAGCACCCAGAGTAATAAGAGGAGACATAAAACTCTGGGTCAGACATAAAGCCTGGTATGAGCGATAAGCATCTAAAGTGAACAATAACAGGTAGACTAAAACATACCTGAACCTGCAACCAAAGAGTTAGCACTACATACTATACAACAATCTAAGGTACTATATCAAACGGTGTAAAGATACGGAGGTGGGGGAGGTGTACATGTCATAGTGATGGCAAACAATCAAACATAGCATCCATCCTGACACATCTCTCACTCTGTGCGTAAAGCATACGATGTTCACTACTTCGATCACCAACCCTTGCTACGATCACTTTTCCCTATGAAGTCATAAATGGCTTCACTGCACTGATAACGTAGCCACTAATCCTTTGCTATGTCCACTTGCCCCATGGAGTTATTCACCCCATTTGCGCTGGCTCGTATTCTTACTACGCATCACCTTGCCCCTCGGGTCATAATGACCCTACTGCACTGATAACGTAGTCTTGCTTCCATCACCTTGCCCCTCAGGTCATAATGACCCTACTGCACTGATAAGTAGCCATCATTCATTTTTAGTGGTGAATCGAAGTTATGAACGTCGGCAACTCCTTAGCACACGTCCCGCAGCAAAGTCCAACCATGAAGTGAACTCATCGTTTCCCAACTGGATCCTGAGCTTTAACTTCCCCATATTGGACTACCTTTGCATCTCGGGTTATTCGTCAATACTGGGTCGGGTCGGGTTCCTCCTCAAGCCATCGGTTCGGGTCGAGTGTCCTCCATTGGTTCGGGTCGGGTCTTCTTCTGGTACGGTTCGGGTGTTTCTCCTCGGGTCGGGTCGGGTGCTTCACTTTGGGTTGGGTCGGGTGCCATTCCCCCTCCAGTTCGTGCATCCTCTCCGATCCGCCTCCTCATCCTTCACGTGCTACGATCGGATCCATCCTCCTTTATCCGCTCCGATCCCTCCTCTTTAATCCGATCCGATCCTAGTCCAGTTAGCGTGGCCTTCCTTTTTGCTAATTTTCTCAAGTGTCAGGTTCCGATCCGGTCGGATTCCTTGCCCAGTTCAACATATCTGATCCGAGCCCCATATCCGATCTGATCCGAAACCTGCACTGTTTTCTGAAACTATTCCAGCAAGTGTTTACGACATTTGACGACGTTTTCGACCATTCTAACTATTGAAATCAATCACAAAGCATATCATACAGTCATAGCAAAATGCATAATCGACCACAAACACAAAAACATCAATATGGTAGGTTAAAATGGATCAAACATACCCAAAATCTCATATTTCCCCTTAAGCATGTTTAGGTGAAACTAATGATAGGATTAGCAAAACTTAACCAAATTAACCCAAATTTATATCAGAGGTCTAAAACATCATTTAGGAATTTATGAACATTTTTCTTGAATTTATTAGTGTATAAATTCGCTAATTAACACTAATTACCCCTAATTAGCCATAATTAGTGCAAAACTATGCAAATCACTCACCTTAGCCACAAATAAACTAAGATCTGAAATAAATCTCTGATTTGATATGAATCCCAATGCCAAACAGCCGCTTCAATGTTTCTTTGGTGTAGATCTTTCTTTATTAGAGGTTGCTAAGCCAAATCCTTGACCAAAAGGTGATTTGGAGGTGATTTAGAGGTTAGAGGCCATTTTTAGAGTTCCTTGGTGATAAGTGGAGGCTAAAAAACTGAAATGGAATGATTCTCCATCTCATTTCATCCCTCCCATAACCGCAATCCCGAAATGGGTTATGGGCCTACACACTAATCATCCGATTTGGCCCGGTTAAGCAGTTTTTCACCCTCCAAACCTTATTTCAGCCATATCTCCCAAACGTCAAGTCCGTTTGGCTATTATGACCACTCTATGGAAAGGTAAACCATCAAACGAATCCAATTGAAGTGGTTTCGGGTCAAAATTCCTTTCCAATCAAAAGCTATGGCCAAAACAGTACCAACTAGGGGCAAAATGGTCATTTAAAAATCGACAAAAATCATGAACATGGGAAATGACTCTAATAGATGTTTCCCAAAGTTACATGACCATACGACTTCACATGGGAAAGAAATAAATATTCTATGATCCTATGATGTGTAGAATACGGGTCGTTACACCCTCCCCCCCTTAAGAAAATTCGCCCCCGAAATTTCCTAATCAAAACACACACAAAGGTTCCCGCATGCCTATCAACCATAAAACAACAATCAAACATGCAAACAAGCAAAACAAGGCTACCCTAGCATGCGGAAAACTAAATTGCAAAGTAGATCTTACCAGGCAAGGAGTTCTGGATATGCCTTCCTAATGCTCTCCTCTGTCTCCCAAGTACAATCATTCTCGTCCTCGCCCTACTGAACCTTGACTAGCTTCACCGCCTTCCTTCGAAGTTGCTTCGTGTCGTGCCCCAAAATACGAATCGGCTTGCGGTTCCCAACCGCATCGGGTTCTACTTCGAAGTCCTCTAACTGATCAGGTGAAATAGTCATATCTAAGTCGTGAACGAACTTCCTTAGTTGGGAGACATGAAATACATTGTGAACTCCCGCCATCTTCTCTGGTAAGCCAACCCTATATGCCAAATTCCCGACTAATTCAAGAACAGGGAATGGGCCAACAAATCTTGGTGCTAATTTGCCTCTCCTGCCAAATCGTATCACGCTTTTCAACGGAGAAATCTTGACAAACACCAAGTCACCAACGGAGAATTTTAAATCTCTTCTCCTCTTATCAGCATAACTCTTCTGCTTATCTTGGGCAACTTTCATTCGTTGTTGAATGATCTTGATCTTATCGGAAGTTTCCCTCACCACATCTGGTCCAAGCACAAACTTCTCGCCAGTCTCCATTCAACATGATGGCGAGTTGCACAGTCTTCCGTACAAAGCTTCATATGGAGCCATACCGATACTGGATTGGTAGCTACTATTATATGCAACCTCTACTAGATGCAAATGTTCATCCCATGATCCACCAAAATCCAATATACAAGCTCTCAAGAGATCTTCCAATATACGATTCACCCTCTCCGTCTGACCGTCAGTCTGAGGATGATATGCAGTACTGAGATGTAATTCTGACCCTAGAGCCTCTTGTAAGCTCTTCCAAAAACCACTAGTGAACAACGGGTCTCGGTCACTCACAATGCTTTTGGGTACTCCATGAAATCTCACTACCTACTTCATATACAAATCTGCCAACTTGGCTGCCGTTCTGGTCGATTTGACTGGTATAAATCTTGCACTTTTATTCAATCGATCCACAATTACCCAATGCTATCATATCCCGATCTAGTCCTTGGTAAACCATCGATGAAATCCATCGAGACTTGCTCCCATTTCCATTCGGGAATTTCTAATGGTTGCAATAACCCACTAGGCTTCTTTTGCTTAGCTTTAAATAGCTGGCAATTCATGCATTTGGATATAAACTTCCCAACGTCCCTTTTCATCCCTTCCCAGTAGTAAGTCTGCTTCATGTCTTGATACATCTTATTACCACCGGGATGTATAGTCAGTTTTGAGCGATGACATTCTCTAAGCACTTCATCTCTCAAACCATTCACGTTGGGCACAACTAGTCTTCCATTCTTTCGAAGCCATCCATCTCGATTAAGCCCATACGCACTCATCTCCTGACTATCGATGTTCATCTCTAACTTGGAGATGATTTCCAATAGGTTAGGATCGTCCGTCTGGCTGGAACCAATCCTCTCTATCAAAGTGGGTCTGATCGCCAAACTAGCTCGCATGACTGGATCCAATTCGCACTTTGGTCTCAAATCAAATCCTGCGATATACTCCAGTTGCTTCCATTCAAGAAACATTGCCCCTAAACTGGCATGTCTCCTACTCAAGGCATCAGCTACCGCATTACCTTTCCCGGGTGTGTATGCGATATCAAAATCGTACGAAGCCAAGAACTCTAACCATCTCTGCTGTCGGAGATTCAGATCCTTCTGGGGGAAGAGATACTTTAACGATTTATGATCGGTGAACTACTCAAATCTTTCTCCCAAAAGATAGTGTCTCCACATCTTCAACGCAAACACAATCGCTACTAATTCCAAATCATGGGTAGGATACTTCTTCTCATGAGGCTTTAGCTGTCGACTAGCATAAGCTACAACCCTACCTCCTTGCATCAATACCGCACCCAGTCCGGTACCACAAGCATCCGTGTATACCGTCATCTCTTCATTCCCTTTAGGAATGACTAACACTGGCGCACGCGTCAACTTCTCTTTTAGACTCTTGAAGGCAACCTCACACACTCCGTCCCAAACGAAGGACTGATTCTTCTTAGTCAATTGAGTCAACGGTGCTGCTATCTTGGAGAAGTCCTGGATAAACTTATGATAATATCCAGCTAATCCCAAGAAACTTCTTACATCTGTTGCATTCTTGGGCGTAGGCAAATCCTGTACCGTAGCCACCTTCGTAGGGTCCACGGCAATACCACTCTCGGAAACAACATGACCCAAGAATCTCACTTCCCTTCTCCAGAAATGAAACTTAGAGAATTTCGCTTTCAATTGGTGTTTCCTCAACACCTCCATCACTATCCTCAAGTGTCCCACGTGCTCCTCCTCTGTCCTTGAGTAAACAAGGATATCATCCATGAACACAAGAACAAACTTATTCAACTGATCTCTGAATACTCGATTCATAAGATCCACAAAATAGGCTGGTGCATTGGTCAACCCAAATGGCATGACCAACCACTCATAAAATCCAGACGGTGTCCTAAATGTCGTTTTCGGAACACTCTCATCCGCTACTCGAAGCTGATGAAATCCTGTCGTGAGGTCCAACTAGGAGAACACTCTTGCTCCTTCCAGTTGATCAAACAAATCATCTATCCGCGGCAGAGGATACTTATTCTTCCTCGTCACCTTATTCAACTCGCGATAGTCCACACACAAACGAAGGGAACCATCTGCCTTAGTGGCAAACACAACTGGTGCTCCCCACTCGGAGACACTCCTTCTAATAAATCCCTTCTTCAAAAGATTGCTGACTTGCACCCCGAGCTCTCGCTGCTCCCTTGGTGCCATACCACGAAGTGGCATCACTATAGGTCTGGCATCTTTCACTAAATCAATACGGAACTCAATCTCTCGGTGTGGTGGAAGCCCGGTCACCTCCTCGAAGATGTCCGGATACTGGCCAACCACGGGCACATCTGACAACTCATCCTGCGGGATGTCGAGGGAATTTACAAAACTAGCCATAACCCCATCACTAGGTAGACTACCAAACACTACCCTCCGCCCATCATCTGCCCTCACTGTCACCAAAAAGCCCTCACAGTCTACCACCACCCCGTATCTTTGGAGCCAATCGACTCCCAATATAATGCCATACCCAGTAAAGCCCAAAACAAAGCAATCACAAACAAACATACATCCATTATTCGATAAGGCCAAATTCCTGCAATTCATACAAAGGCTAGTCGAACCACCAATCGGGTTCGTCACAATCAATAGTCTATCGACTATCTCGGGTTCTAGTCCCAACCTATCTACCAGGACACTAGATATGAAGGAACGGGAAGCCCCAGTATCAAACAAAACTCGAACTGGTATATCATAAATAGAAATCATACCTTGAATAACAACATTCTTTCCTTTCTCCGCCGCAGTTGGGGCATTCGACGAAGTAGGAACAGCATCAATAGCATATGCTTTCACAATCTATTTCTCCTTAAGAGGTTGCAAACACTTATCCTTGAAATGTCCCACTTGACCACAGTTGAAGCACTTCTTATCCGCTGGCTTCGCCCGACAATCTTTAGCATAATGGCCCTTCTTACCATAGCTGAAGCACTCAACATCCTTCTTGCTCTTTTTCTAGCCACCTTTAGATTGGTCCTGCTTCCTCTTATTCTTAGAGTTATTCTTGCCTCCACCGCCTGCTTGCGGCTTTGGCCCTTCTGCCGATGCAGCCTCAGTCTTTGACTTAGGGTAAAGACTCTCTGATCTCAAAGCTTTCCCCACGATCGATTCAAAAGTCTCATCGATGTGGTTGATAAGCCTTTCCCCCAAGTATCCATCCAAACCAGTAATGAACTTCTCATTCTTCTTCTTAGGAGTGTCAATGAGGGACAGTCCATATTTCGACAAAGTGTCGAACTCAGCAATATAGTCAGAAACTGCCCTCCCATTCTGCTTGAGTTCCAAGAACCTCTAGAACAACACTGACTTCTGGGCAGCTGGAATGAAATTCTCGCTAAAGCGAGCCTTGAACTGATCCCAAGTAACCTAATCCTCTGGAGTAGCTGTTCTAATGGCGTTCCACCTATTCATAGCTCGCCCTTGCAGCTGACGAGACGCTAGCCTTCTCTTCATCGCATCCTCAAGACCCAAGTCATCAAAGATACGATCACAGCTATCCATCCAATTTTGAACATCTGTGGCCGACTCCGTCCCGTGGAACGGCTTTCCACCAAGGTTAGTGTAATCCTTGCACAACTTGGCGAAATCGACCTCAGGCGCCTGCACTACTGGGCCAGCACCAACTCCGGGACTGGGAGCTGCCCCTTGCACTTCCCTAAGCATGTCTCTCATGAGGTCAGTAAACATCGCCCTCATGTCAGCAACATTCCCATAGTTGGTCCCTCTACCAGCACCCCTCGTGTCTCGGCTCATCGTCAATCTGAAAAAGGGAAACGATTAACGACCCCATAGTGGTGCTAGTGCGGTACGACTTCATTCTTATGCTACCAATAGCATATATATATAAAGTTTTTGAAAACCAAAGTAATCACAAATATGTGCTCTCATATACGTACTATCTCTCCCTGGTGTCTTTCCCTAGGTTAACTACGCAACCTAGAGCTCTGATACCAAGTGTGATGGCCCGCCCCGCACCAACTGACATTTACTCCAAAGGTGCGCTGTACACATGTCCAGTTAGCACGGAACGGGTCGTCAGAAGGAAAGGGAAGAAGGAAATGAACATACAAAGAACCTGTAGAATGTCTCACAGCGCATAGAACAAAATATAATAATAACATACTTGACATAAAACAGGAGAGACAGTGCATAAGCTAAAAACCAGAACTAAACATCATAGCAGCGGAAATCCAGAATACAACTTATTACAACTTTCAAACTGTCTCAAAGAAAAAGCAAGGTAGAGGAGGTACACTACTAATGCCCAAGTAGCGACCACCAACGACACAGGAAGAATGTGTGTGTATATATATCATACGTGGAAGCCTCCTGCCCGCCTCTGAATCAGCTACTCGCGCATCACCAGCTAACCTGTCCCTAGTCTGCTCGTGTGAGCACCCAGAGTAACAAGAGGAGACATAAAACTCTGGGTCTGACATAAAGCCTGGTATGAGCGATAAGCATCTAAATTGAACAATAACAGGTAGACTAAAACATACCTGAACCTGGACCTGCAACCAAAGAGTTAGCACTACATATTGTACAACACTCTAAGGTACTATATCAAACGGTGTAAAGATACGGAGGTGGGGGAGGTGTGCATGTCATAGTGATGGCAAACAATCAAACATAGCATCCATCCTCACACATCTCTCACTCAATGCGTAAAGCATACGATGTTCACCACTTCGATCACCCACCTTTGCTACGATCACTTTGCCCTATGAAGTCATAAATGGCTTCACTGCACTGATAACGCAGCCACTAATCATTTGCTATGTCCACTTGCCCCATGGAGTTATTCACCCCATCTGCGCTGGCTCATAGCCATACCAATCCTTACTATATCCACTTGCCCCATGGAGTTATTCACCTCATCTGCGCTGGCTCATAGTCTTACTACGCATCACCTTGCCCCTCGGGTCATAATGACCCTGCTGCACTGATAACGTAGTCTTGCTACTATCACCTTGCCCCTCAGGTCATAATGACCCTACTGCACTGATAAGTAGCCATCATTCATTTTTAGTGGTGAATCGAAGTTATGAACGTCGATAACTCCTTAGCACACGTCTCGCAGCAAAGTCCAACCATGAAGTGAACTCATCGGTTCCCAACTGGATCCTGAGCTCTAACTTCCCAATACTGGACTACCTTTGCATCTCGGGTTATTGGTCAATACTGGGTCGGGTCGGGTTCCTCCTTAAGCCATCGGTTCGGGTCGGGTGTCCTCCATTGGTTCGGGTCGGGTCTTCCTCTGGTACGGTTCGGGTCGGGTGTTTCTCCCCGGGTCGGATCGGGTGCTTCACTTTGGGTCGGGTCGGGTGCCATTCCCCCTCCAGTTCGTGCTTCCACTCCGATCCGCCTCCTTATCCTTTACGTGCTACGATCCGATCCATCCTCCTTTATCCGCTCTGATCCCTCCTCTTTAATCCGATCCGATCCCAGTCCAGTTAGCTGGCCTTCCTTTTTGCCAATTTTCTCAAGTGTCAGGATCCGATCGGATTCCTTGCCCAGTTCAACATATCCGATCCGAGCCCCATATCCGATCCGATCCGAAACCTGCACTGTTTTCTGAAACTATTCCAGCAAGTGTTTACGCCATTCGACGACGTTTTCGACCATTCTAACTATTGAAATCAATCACAAAGCATATCATACAGTCATAGCAACATGCATAATCGACCACAAACATCAGAACATCAATATGGTAGGTTAAAATGGATCAAACATACCCAAAATCCCATATTTCCCCTTAAGCATGTTTAGGTGAAACTAATGATAGGATTAGCAAAATTTAACAAAATTAACCCAAATTCATATCAGAGGTCTAAAACATCATTTAGGAATTTATGAACATTTTTTCTGAATTTATTAGTGTATAAATTTGCTAATTAACACTAATTACCCCTAATTAGCCATAATTAGTGCAAAACTATGCAAATCACTCACCTTAGCCACAAATAAACTAAGATCTGAAATAAGTCTCTGATTTGATATGAATCCCAATGCCAAACAGCCGCTTCAATGTTGCTTTGGTGGAGATCTTTCTTGATTAGAGGTTGCTAAGCCAAATCCTTGACCAAAAGGTGATTTGGAGGTGATTTCGAGGTTAGAGGCCATTTTTAGGGTTCCTTCGTGAAAAGTGGAGGCTAGAAAACTGAAATGGAATGATTCTCCATCTCATTTCAGCCCTACCATAATCCCAATCCCGAAATGGGTTATGGGCCTACTCACTAATCACCTGATTTGGCCCCTTTAAGCAGTTTTTCACCCTCCAAACATTATTTCAGCCATATCTTTCAAACGGTAAGTCCGTTTGGCTACTATGACCACCCTACGGAAAGGTAAACCATCAAACGAATCCAATGGAAGTGGTTTGAGGTCAAAATTCCTTTCCAATCAAAAGTTATGGCCAAAACAGTACCAACTAAGGGCAAAATGGTCAATTAAAAATCGACAAAAATCATGAACACGGGAAATGACTCTAATAGTTGTTTCCCAAAGTTACATGACCATACGACTTCACATGGGAAAGAAATAAATATTCTACGATCCTATGATGTGTAGAATACGGGTCGTTACAAGGTATTTGCAGCACCCAATCCAAATGTACCCCTACTTCTCTCAATACTTCAAAACAGCCCTTCTTTTTAATCCTACCCCTAATTCTCTAAATAGCCCTTACTTCCAAAAATTACCCCTATTTTTAAACTAATGTGAAGGGTTGGTTTGTGTAGCACCAATCCAAATGATTCATCATCTTTCATATTTGTCGATCTACTCCTACTATGCCCAAACTACCCCTGCTTCTCTTAATACTTCAAAACAACCCTTCTTTTTAATTCTACCCCTAATTCTCTAAGTACTTCTTACTTCAAACATTTACCCTTGTTTTTTAACTACTGTGAAGTGTTGTTGAAGGGTTGGTTTTTGCGGCTCCCAATCCAAAAGATTCATCATCTTTCATATTTATCGATCTACCCCTACTATGCTTAAAATAACCCTGCTTCTCTTAATACTTCAGAAACACCCTTTTTTTAATCCTACCCCTAACCCTTACTTCCAACAATTACCCCTATTTTTTAACTATTGTGAAGGGTTGGTTTTTGGAGCTCCAATCCAAATGATTCAACACCTTTCATATTTGTCGATCTAACCGTACTTTGCTTAAACTACCCTGAATTCTCTTAATACTTCAAAACAGCTCTTCTTTTTAATCCTCCACCTAATTCTCTAAATAGCCCTTACTTCCAACAATTACTCCTATTTTTTAACAACTGTGAGGGGTTGGTTTTTGTAGCACCCAATCCAAATGATTCATCATCTTTCATATTGGTCGATCTACCCCTACTATGCTTAAACTTCTTCCCGCTTTTATTATTGTTTTCCTTTATTCATTTTTTTCATAATTGATTTCTTTCTTTCTAAACCAATTATCATTCTACTTTAATGAAGGATTGGTTTTTGCAGCACCCAATCCAAACGATTCATCATCTTTCATATTTGTCTATCTAAGCCTACTATGCTTAAACTACCCCTACTTCTCTTGATACTTCAAAGCAGCCCTTCTTTTAAATCCTATCCCTAATTCTCTAAATAGCCCCTACTTCCAACAATTACCCCCATTTTTTTAACTGTTGTGAAGAGTTGGTTTTTCCAGCACCCAATCCAAATGATTCATTATCTTTTATATTTGTCGATCTACCGCTACTATGCTCAAACTACCCCTACTTCTCTTAATACTTCAAAACAACCATTCTTTTTAATCCAACCCCTAATTCTATAAATAGCCCTTACTTCCAACAATTACCCCTATTTTTTAACTACTGCGAAGTGTTAGTTTTTGCAGCACCCAATCCAAACTATTCATCATCTTTCATAATTGTCGATCTACAACTACTATTCTTAAACTACCCCTACTTCTCTTAATACTTCAAAAAAGCCCTCCTTTTTAATTCTACCCCTAATTCTCTAAATGCTCCTTACTTCAAACAACTACCCCTATATTTTAATTACTGTGAAGGGTTGGTTTTTGCAGCACCTAATCCAAACGATTCATCATCTTTCATATTGGTCGATCTACCACTACTATGCTTAAACAAACAACCCTTCTTTTTAATCCTACCCCTAATTATCTAAATAGCCCTTAATTCAAACAATTACACCTATTTTTTAACTACTGTGAAGGGCTGGTTTTTGCAGCACCCAATCCAAATGATTCACCATCTTTCATATTTGTCGATCTTACCCTACTTTGCTTAAACTACCCCTACTTCTCTTAATACTTCAAAACAACCATTCTTTTTAATCCTCCCCTTAATTCTCTAAATAGCCCTTACTTCCAACAATTACCCCTATTTTTTAACTACTGTGAAGGGTTGGTTTTTGCAACACCTAATCCAAATGATTCATCATCCTTCATATTTGTCGATTTGCAGCACCCAATCCAAACAATTCATCATCTTTCATATTTGTCGATCTATCCCTAAAATAAGAAAGATTGAAATGAATAACGAAACATCCCTACTATGTTGGAAGTAAGGGCTATAAGGATAGGGGTAATATTACTTCAAAATAGTTTGGGTTGGTTTTTGTGGCACCCAATCCAATCGATTCATCATCTTTTATAATTGTCGATCTACCCCTAATTCTTTCAAATGAATGGTTGTTTTTTGCATTGGATTAGAGGTAGTTTAAGAAAAGTAGGGGTAGATCGACCCCTACTGTGAATAATGGAAAACAATTACTTTTGAATTACCCTTATCCAATATGAAAGATGATGAATCGTTTGGATTGGATGCTGCAAAAACCACTGCTTGAAGGGTTGTTTGTCGATCTACCCCGACTTTTGCATTAGGGGTAGGATTAAAAAGAAGGGCCATTTTGAAGTATTAAGAGAAGTAGGTGTAGTTTAAGCATAGTAGGGGTAGATCGACAAATATGAAGGATGATGAATCATTTAGATTGGGTGCTGCAAAAACCAACCCTTCAAAGTAGTTAAAAAATAAGGGTAATTGTTGGAAGTAAGGGCTATTTAGAAAATTAGAGGTAGGATTAAAGAGAAGGGCTTTTTTGAAGTATTAAGAGAAGTACGGGTAGTTTAAGCATAGTAGGGGTAGATCCACAAATATGAAAGATGATGAATCAATGGGATTGGGTGCAGCAAAAACCAACCGTTCACAGTAGTTAAAAAATAGGGGTAATTATTGGAAGTAAGGGCTATTTATAGAATTAGGGGGAGGATTAAAAAGAAGGTCTGTTTTGAAGTATTAAGAGAAGTATGGGTAGTTTAAGCATAGTAGAGGTAGTTCGACAAATATGAAAGATGATGAATCATTTGGATTGGGTGCTGCAAAAACCAACCCTTCATAGTAGTTAAAAAATAGGGGTAATTGTTGGAAGTAAGTGCTATTTGGAGAATAAGGGGTAGGATTAAAAAAAAGGGTTATTTTGAAGTATTAAGAGAAGTAGTGGTAGTTTAGGCATAGTAAGCTAGATCGATAAATATGAAAGATGTTAAATCGTATGGATTAGGTGCTGCAAAAACCAGGAAGGGTTGTTTTGAAGTATTAAGAGAAGTAGGGTTAGTTTAGGCATAGTAGGGGTTGATATACTTCCAACAATTACCCCTAATTTTTAACTACTGTGAAGGATTGGTTTTTGCCGCACCCAATCCCATTGATTGATCATCTTTCATATTTCTCGATCTACCCCTACTATCCTTAAACTACCCCTACTTCTCTTAGTACTTCAAAACAACCCTTATTTTTAATCCTACACCTAATTCTCTAAATAGCCCTTACTTTAAACAATTACCACTATTTTTTGAACTATTGTGAAGGGTTGGTTTTTATAACAAGCACCCAATCCAAATGATTCATCATCTTTCATATCTCTCGATCTAACCCAACTTTGCTTAAACTACCCCTACTTCTCTTAATACTTCAAAACTACCCTTCTTTTTAATCCTACCTATGATTCTCTAAATAGCCCTTACTTCCAACAATTACCCCTATTTTTTAACTACTGTGTAGGGTTGGTTTTTCCAGCACCCAATCCAAACGATTCATCATCTTTCATATTTGTCGATCTACCCCTACTATGCATAAACTACCCCTACTTCTCTTAATACTTCAAAACAACCCTTCTTTTTAATTCTACCCCTAATTCTCTAAATACTCCTACTTCAAACAATTACCCGGATTTTTTAACTACTGTGAAGGGTTGATTTTTCCAGCACCCAGTTAAACGATTCATCAACTTTCATATTTGTCGTTCTACCCTACTATACTTAAACTACCCCTGCTTCTATCAATACTTCAAAAAAGCCCTTCTTTTAGCCCTACCCTTAATTCTCTAAATAGCCCTTGAAAGAAGATGAATCATTAGGATTGGGTGCTGCAAAAACCAACCCTTCACAGCAGTTAAAAATAGGGGTAAATATTTGAAGTAAGGACTATATAGAGAATTAGGGGTAGAATTTAAAAGAAGGGCTGTTTTGAAGTATTAAGAGAAGTATGGGTAGTTTAGGCATAGTAGGAGTAGATCGACAAATATGAAAGATAGTGAAACGTTTGGATTGGGTGCTGCAAAAACCAACCCTTCATCGAAGTAGAATGATAATTGGTTTACAAAGAAATGAATAATGCAAAAAAAATTCAATAAAGAAATGAATAAAGGAAAACAATAATAAAAGTAGGAGGGTAGTTTTAGCATAGTAGTGGTAGATCGACAAATATGAAAGATGATGAATCGTTTGGTTTGGGTGCCGCAAAAACCAACCCTTCATAGTAGTTAAAAAATAGGGGTAATTGTTTGAAGTATGGGATATTTATAGAATTAGGGGTAGGATTAAAAAGAAGGGTTGTTTTGAAGTATTAAGAGAAGTAGGGGTAGTTGAAGCATAGTAGGGGTAGATCGACAAATATGAAAGATGACGAATCGTTTGGATTGTGTGCTACAAAAACCAACCCTTCACAGTAGTTAAAAAATAGATGTAATTGTTGGAAGTAAGGGCTATTAAGAGAATTAGAGGTAGGATAAAAAAGAAGGGATTTTTTGAAGTATTAAGAGAAGTAGGGGTAGTTTAAGCATAGTAGGGGTAGATCCGCAAATACGAAAGATAATGAATCATTGGGATTGGATGCTGCAAAAATCAACCCTTCACAGTAGTTAAAAAATAGGGGTAATTGTTGTATAAGGGCTATTTAGATAATTAGGGGGAGGATTAAAAAGAAGGGATGTTTTGAAGTATTAAGACAAGTAGGGGTAGTTTAAGCATAGTAGAGGTAGTTTGACAGATATGAATGATGATGAATCATTTGGATTGGGTGCGGCGAAAACCAACCCTTCACAGTAGTTAAAAAATAGGGGTAATTGTTGGAAGTAAGTACTACTTAGAGAATTAGGGGTAGGATTAAAAACAAGGGTTTTTTGAAGTATTAAGAGAAGTAGGGGTAGTTTAAGCATTGTACGGGTAAATCGACAAGTATGAAAGATGATGAATCATTTGGATTGGTTGCTGCAAAAACCAACCCTTCACAGTAGTTAAAAATTAGGGGTAATTGCTGGAAGTGAGGTCTATTTAGAGAATTAGGGGTTGGATTAAAAAGAAGGGTTGTTTTGACGTATTGAGAGAAGTACGAGTAGTTTAAGCATAGTAGGGGTAGACCGACAAATATGAAAGTTGATGAATCATTTGGATTAGGTGCTACAAAACCAACCCTTCATAGTAGTTAAAAAATAGGGGTAATTTTTGCATGTAAGGGATATTTAGAGAATTAGGGGTAGGATTAAAAAGAAGGGTTGTTTTGATGTACTAAGAGAAGTAGTGGTAGTTTAAGCATAGTAGGGGTAGATCAATAAATACGAAAGATGATGAATCATTTGGATTGGGTGCTACAAAAACCAACCCCTTCACATTAGTCAAAAAATAGGGTAATTGATGGACGTAAGGGCTGTTTACAGAATTAGGGGTAGGATTAAAAAGAATGGCTGTTTTGAAGTATTAAAAGAAGTAGGGGAAGTTTATGCATAGTAGGAGTAGATCGACAAATATGAAAGACGATGAATCATTTGGATTGGGTTTTGCAAAAATCAACCCTTCGCAGTTGTTAAAAAATAGTATAATTGTTGGAAGTAAGGGCTGTTTAGAGCATTAGGGGTAGGATTAAAAAGAAGGCCTGTTTTGAAGTATTAAGAGAAGTAGGGGTAGTTTAAGCATAGTAGGTATAGATCGACAAATATGAAAGATGATGAATCGTTTGGATTGGGTGCTGCAAAACCAACCCCTCACAGAATGATAATTGGTTTACAAAGAAATGAATAATGCAAAAAAAATGAATAAAGAAATGAATAAAGGAAAACAATAATAAAAGTAGGGGGGGTAGTTTAAGCATAGTAGGGGTAGATCGACAAGTAAGAAAGATGATGAATCTTTTGGATTAGGTGCTGCAAAAACCAACCCTTCATAGTAGTTAAAAAATATGAGTAATTGTTAAAGTAAGGGCTATTTGCAGAATTTGGGATTGGATTAAAATGAAGGGTTGTTTTGAAGTATTAAGAGAAGTAGGGGTAGTTTAAGCATAGTAGGGGTTGATCCACAAATATGAAAGATGATGAATCATTTTGATTGGGTGCGGCAAAAACCAACCCTTCACAGTAGTTAAAAAATAGGGGTAAATGTTGGAAGTAAGGGCTATTTAGAGAATTAGGGGTAGGATTAAAAAGAAGGGTTGTTTTGAAGTATTAAGAGAAGTAGGGGTAGTTTAAGCATAGTAAGGGTAGATCGACAAATATGAAGGATGATTAATCATTTGGATTGGATGTGGAAAAACCACTCCTTCACAGTAGTTTAAAAATAGGGATAATTGTTGGAAGTAAGGGCTATTTAGATAATTAGGGGTGGGATTAAAAAGAAGGGTTGTTTTGAAGTCTTAGGAGAAGTAGGGGTAGTTTAAGCATAGTAGGGATAGATCAACAAATATGAAAGATGATGAATCGTTTGGATTGGGTGTTGCCTAAACCAACCCTTCACAGTAGTTATAAAATAGGGGTAATTGTTTGAAGTAAGTGCTATTTAGAGAATTAGGGTATGATTAAAAAGAAGGGATGTTTTGAAGTATTAAGAGAAGTAGGGGAAGTTTAAGCATAGCAGGGGTATATCGACAAATATAAAAGATGATGAATCATTGGGATTGGATGCTGTAAAAACCAACCCTTCACAATAGTTAAAAAATTGGGGTAATTGTTAGAAGTAAGGGCTATTTAGAGAATTAGGGGTAGGATTAAAAAGAAGGGTTTTTCTAAAGTATTAAGAGAAGTAAGGGTTGTTTAAGCATAGTAGGGGTAGATCGACAAATATGAAAGATGATGAATCTTTTGGATTGGGAGCTTCAAAAACCAACCCTTCATAGAAGTTGAATGATAATTGGTTTACAAACAAATGAATAATGCAAAAAAAAAATGGATGAAGAAATGAATATAGGAAAAAATAAAATAAAAGTAGGGGGTAGTTTAAGCATAGAAGGGGTAGATCGACAAATATGAAAATGATGAATCGTTTGCATTGAATGCTGTAAAAAACCAACCCTACTTATTAGTTAAAAAATAGTGGTAATTGTTGGAAGTAAGGGCTATTTAGAGAATTAGGGGTAGGATCAAAAAGAAGGACTATTTTGAAGTATTAATAGAAGTAGGGGTAGTTTAAGCATAGTAGGGGTAGATCGACAAATATGAAAGAAGATGAATCATCTGGATTGGGTCCTGCAACACTACAACAAAATAATCATATTACAACTATTCATTGGCAACTTACATAAAACAAAAGTTGTAATAAATACTATGTAACAATAATAAATACGTTTTTAACAACTGTATTTATGTAGCTATTGTAATATAATTATATAACAACTGCCTTTTTGTATACAGTTGTAAATATCCATCTATAATCACTGATTTTTGGTGTTGTCATACCTATGTCACCATTTCTTGGTTTTCTAACTTTAAAAATTAGTATTACGCTCCAAAAAAAATTAGGTCGCGCTTTCCCTAAATTCCTAACCTCTGTCGTTCTCCACAGTATACCCTAATCGCTCGTCAATTTCCATGATTAAAAAATAGATCTCCTTCCACAACTGTTATCGGCCGATCTAGATTGAAATCTTGGAAACCTCGTTACTATCGCCATCAGATCTCCTTCAACGGAAGTGTTCGGTTCGTCGTCAGTTCGTTTGTAAGGTAAAATTAGATTCCTTTTTCTATGGCCATCTTTTGCTGTGATTTGTTACGATTTAAAACTCGAATTTGCTATGATTTGTTAGTTTTTAACTTTTATTTGGAATCTCTTTTTTATTCGTCGTTCATAGATCGTTTAATACTTTTCAGAATTGCATGTTGTTGAGATATTATGGAAGTGTTGTTTGTTTCAGTTGTTTTATTTTCGTTTTATAGTAGAAAATTTCTTGCTGAAATTCTGTGGTACTATCTCCTTACAAAAGCCAAAACAAAAAGAATACAACATGTTGTGGCTAAGCTGCTAATGAAAAATGACCTATATAAGAATCTAAACATCAAAAGATCGGTTAAAAGATCTTATCATTGGTTGAAGCGCTTCTGTTTAATAATTTCGTCAATGGTTAAACCTTCCACATCTCTTTCAGACAAAGTAGAGAGAAAAATAAATAAAGTGTGTGGCTTTTGAATGATTGTATTTAGCTCAACGAAAAGAAAACTAATTTGTATTTAACTTGTCATTTGAAAGTTTTCATTTTAGTTTTAAATCTTAGCAAACTATTTAGAATTTTTAGATATGTCGTGGCATCATAAGATACGCATATGTTGCTGTTAAACTAGTAGTTTATGATTATTTTTCAAGTCAAAAATATTTTCTTCGACCATTATCGTCATTTATACACGTAATTGAATAGAATAATACACCAATGAAAGAAGTACTAATAAGTTATTGGTTTGGACTCCTATAGATATCCGTGTTATAGATTTGGAGTACCTATAGACAATGACAAATTAAAATGATGGTTCTTTAGCAACGTAGGACCTGCAACGCAAATCAATAGAACAAAACATGACCAATCAAGACCTATCTCATACATAACAGTAGACGCGAAGTGCGCACTTCCAAGAGTGTTCTTGTTATGAATTTTATGTAAAGTCGGCATTACTATGGAAATGCTTATGAACAGTCAGCATTAAAATGAATAGTCTGCATTCATTACTATACATAGTTATAGAATAAAGCTTAAGTAATTCAAACAAAAATGCATGTAGAAAAAGAGAATTCTGTCAAAGATAAATTTGTTGATGTTTAAAACAGTGTATGTATCTAACACTTGCAGCAACCCTAATGAAATCTATGCATCCTAGTGATGTGACAACAAATCTATATTATATAATCCCACGGTCATTGGCTTATATTTAAATTAAGCGTAATGGAGAGATAGAATTAGTGAAAAGAGAAAGGAGATTAATTTGTCGAAATCAGCAGACATTTAGGGGTATTA
This sequence comes from Allium sativum, assembly GCA_030737875.1. Lineage (NCBI taxonomy): Eukaryota > Viridiplantae > Streptophyta > Magnoliopsida > Asparagales > Amaryllidaceae > Allium > Allium sativum. The sequence goes on from CM060913.1 coordinate 1,019,135,696, forward strand.
CACTGTTTGGAGTGCAACCGATCATGGACTGAAATGGAACTTATTCGACCTTGATTAAATTTGATTAATTGAACACATTCGACTTTGAATTTATGAGAACTACCTCTTTACGTCAAAAACACACGGGTAAGAGCAGTAAAAAAGGAAAAAGGAATAAAACAGCAGTAGCATATGTTACATTACCAGTTTTGTTGTGAAACAAATAGATAAATGGAACGTTCTGAGATGCTAGGGGAAGGCTTTGCTAAAATGATAGAAACTACAACTGTCACTTTGTTGGGAATATAGTAATCGTTTAATATCCAAGTAATCCTTTATCTAGGTGCAATGTAATATCTGATTAAAGATGCAAATGAATTCTTGCAAGTTATTTTTGGTGCAGTGGATAAAATAATTACAAATTACCTGCCATTTGACTTCAATTTTCATTTAACATGTTTTTAAAATAACAGATGATTATTCTACTCCCTAACCTAATATTATCAGGAAACAAAATGTCTAATAAACGATTTCAAGTTTTAGAAAATAATAAAAGACTCACAGATAACTTTCATTCTGTCGTTCGTCCATCCCTTCCATCTTCATTTCATCTCAATTGTCATTTATTTTATTTTTTAATTAATGTTGGAAACACAAAATAATCTTAAGGGTCATTAAATTTTAACTTTCAACTTCTAATAATCTTCGTTTAACAACCAACATCTAGAAACCTGATTATTAGGTCTCATCCAAAAGTTTTGGAGTGCAAAAAAACAGATAACCAACATTTTGAATCTAGACTTGTACAATCAGAATTCAACAAATTTGACAAACGAACCTAACACAACCCAACTGCCAGCCCTTCTTCTGCTTAGTTTACCACTGTATGATTGTTGATCGCACCTAAGAACCTTACTGCTTGTGTTATCAGTCAATATTCTGGGTTCTTATTCTGCAGTCATGTGTCTAGTTTGCACAAAAGCAAAACAGACCATTACGATTACTGATCATGGGGTATCATTCGTTGATATGTTCTATGGTCCTTGCACCCAAAATCTTTTTAATTCAAACATCACTATAATATTAAGAATCTAGAGGTTCATGACATAATTCATTCACAAATTTACTCTATTTTTATTTTTTACAGTGGGGGTCAAAAAGGAAACCAGGGGGCTTTTTTGTTGCGGGGCAGGGGGGGTGTTTTGGGGAGGAAGGGAACTAATTATATTTGCATAAACATATTTGTTTTCTTACATTAATTCTCTGAAAGCTTTTTTTATACTTTATGCACAATTATCATATTTCCTCTGAAACTTCAGCCTAATGTAAAATAGCAAATATTTTCTCTCATCTATTTCATGAACGTTCATACAATATCATTAATACCATAAAAGGCAGTGCTATTAAGTGATTGATGTTGCTATAGCTACTTAAAATATGATAGGAATATTAGTTACATACAAGAGTGTAGAATCCTCTGGGATCCCTCCCTCCAGTTTCGACCCTAGGCATATTCACCACCGTCGATGGTTTGAGCTCGGAACCATTTGTGACTTACTTACCATTGTATATTACTCTTAATGAAGCGGATTTGGTAAATGAACCCAATGCATTTAGAGATCTGATGATGATTTTAGACCATGATTTATACGGAATTCACTATGTATTTTTGATAGACAGATTAATTAGATTATGCACTATTGTTTGCCATAAAATAGAATTTTATTTTATTTTTTGTTTCAATTTTATGATTCAGTTTTGTCATTTCAGGTAGGATTCACAAGTATCCCATTATGTCATTTCCCATTGGACGCGAATTGCTGGCAATATATCAACATGCATGAATTTTTAAAATATCATCTATTATAGTCCTTTATAATGGTATAGATGGTTTACTAATAATACCATGGATAATAATGTTTGATGGATTTGTGTATAACGTCATAAGGTCAAATGATTAGCATGAAGAATTAAACACACACGTACATAGTTATATATTGATATCCAAGGAACAATATTAAATATTGCTATTATATCCTTTTTTTTATTCTGCATATTTGGTAATGAACTGATAATGTGATGACCTGAAAATTCCCGCTCTTTGAATCGACCCTAAACCACACAGGTCCGACCCAAAAGTTGGAAATTCTCGAATGCACCAACTCTGGGAATACAACAACAACAGAACAATAACAACAGACTTTTATTACGTCATGATAATATAACATCAGAGTACATAATATCAGAGTACATTTAATAAATACAGCGGAAGATAAATTTTAATTTAAAAATAATACAGTGCAGCGGAAGATTATAAGTGCTCTGGACACAGCTTTAAGCTTTAATCCAGAATCCTGCTCTATGAATGAATATCTGCAAAACAAGCTACTCGACTGCCCGTGTGGAAAAATATGGGCATCCGAGTTTGCCAGTGAAACAAACTACAGGTCAGTCATGGGACTGGTATGAGAAATCTTACTTATCTAATAATAAGGTAATCACAGGACCACGCCGCTAATGCAGAACGGGTTTACTCCATTGGATTGCTAGTGCATATACATCAACCACAAATAAACATATGGATCTACAATGCATCAATCAACATGCAATTCCTTAATCTACCCATTCAGGCTTAATCCCTAAACTTATATTTTCAAATCCAATTCTCTTTACAGAAATTATTTCTTTGGACTTTATTTCCCGATTACTTATTTCAAATCATTTGAAATACGTATCTAGCTTTTATAATATCAAAGTAGATTTAACTTCGGGATTTGAAAACAAAAATTTGGAAATATGAATTCCAAAACATAACAATGCATAAAAACAAGTATGCAACCAAATATCCGTCATGTTCCCTCAGACCAGGAAGTGCGCACCCTAACCAATATGTATATATATGCACCTCCCATCTAGGGGCAGGCCACACTAACGATGCATCATCCCACCTATGGGGGATAACATGCACCGTCCTCCACTTCTAGTCGCTCTTGGGTCACCCGATCTCTAGCCACATACTTGCTAAATCACTTTACATCCCGAAGTAGGTAAAATCATTTCACAACATAATCACAAGTATAATCAAATCTATAAAGGTTTCCAATTTCAAATCATCTCGAAATCATCGGGTATAGTCCTCGAAATCCTTTCTGTTTTATAAAACATTTTATAAAACGTTCCCTGTCCAAATTCGGGAATATTATTCTTTTACTTAAGAAATCTCATTTTAAAATCATTTATTAAATTTGAAATAAACAACATCGCTAAACACCTTATAGTCAAATCGTGAAGTGTTTCTAGCATACATATATGTTACTTCCCAGCCCAATGCTAAATGTAAAAGCATATTTCGCTCATAAACTATTCGAGCACAATCCATTCAATCAATCAACCATAACATGTCAACAACCAAGTGTATTTGGTTCAATCACATTTCATGTTCCATATATACAATAAAAAAAGGAATTTTTATTGTCCACACATTTTTACATTTCATATGCATACAACAAAAAGAATATTTTATTTTCTCAACACGTTCAATGTTTCTAATGACAAGCATAACATTTCTGTATTTCTAATGACAAATAAAAAGAAAATTTATTTGTCATAATGTTTCTAATTTAACAAACATGACATATTTATTTTTACATTAAAAATGTAATTTTTAATGTAACAGCCTATTTTCAAACTTGAACCCCTTTTTCCCATACACAATAAAAATGTAATTTTATTGTTTAACATATTTTTATTTTAAACATGACGATTTTCAGTCCCTTCTTATATCAAATAAAAATGTGAATCTTTCTTGTTAACATATCTCTATTTCAGAACAATGATTACATATTCTATTTATATAATAAAAACGTGGTTTCTTAACATATTTTTATTTTCTATAATGATCATTTTTACTCTTTTCTTATATAAAATAAGAATGTGAATATTTACTGTTAACATATCTTCATTTCAAACAAATGAACGTTTATAATCCTCTCTACATATACGATAAAAATGTGAATATTATCGCCAGCATAATTTCTTTTCAAATAAATGAACATTCCTAATCTTTTCTTTGATTACATTAAAAATGTAATCTTCTAATTCTTTTCTTTGATTGCATAAAAAAAATGTAACTTTTTATTTCATTCTTTATTACATTAAAAATGTAATCTTTCTAATGAAATCTTTTATTTCATTAAAAAAGTAAACTTCAAGAAAAAACATATTTTATATAGCAATGGACATTCTTAATGTTTCATTTACAATAAAAGTGTCAATTCCAATGTCAATACATTTTTTTTCAAAATGTTTATTTTTAATGTTGCATTACATTAAACTTGTAAAATTTATATCCATACATTTCTTTTTCACTTATGTTTATTTTTAATGTGTAAACAACTTCTTAACAAACAAGAATATTTTTCTAATTCACATGTACTATAAAAATAGGATTTTTATTGTGCAAACAAAATTTTAACACACATGAACAATTTATTTTCATATAAACAATAAAAATAGGACCTTTACTGTCTACCCAAATTAAATTGATTCACATTTAAAATAAAAATATGATTTTATTTGTCCAAACATGTTCTTATTAAACATGTACATTTTTCTGGTAAACACAATTCAATCCAATCGTTAATCACAATCACATACATTCAATCCAAATTTTAGACAACACAAATATGAAATTCACATCGCAATCAATATAAACAAATTTTATTTTAAAATTCAGAAATCTCACACATCACATACATGAATTTTAATAGCGAATACATGTAAATTTCACATCGCAAACCAACGATTAAATTTCATTTAAATTAGATATCTCACCTTGAGTTTAGAATTCTTCAAAATTTTAGATTGCTCCGTTTCAGTCCAATTTGATTCCATTGAGAAGTGTTTTTTCGCTGCGAATCCAATGCCACTGACCGTTCGTCATCCGGACCTCGAGTGAAGGAGTTATGGTCATTTATACATTGATTATAAAATTAAAATAATTAAATAATAATTAATTTTCTTAATTACATCATTAAGGAGTTTGAATCCTTCTTCCATATGAACGATGTATTACAGAATTGCTGAAACCCATCCATCCATTAGCAAAACCCATCGCCGCCGCCTGTAGAACTTGCCACCACCGTCGCCACAGATGATCTTTATCGTTGATACGAAAGTTCTTTAAGAGTACTTCGATTTTGTATTTATAATTTTGAAAAATCATTGAATAATTTAGGAGAAAAAGAGAAGGGAAGATCAGAAGACAATAGACATTGCTTGCAGAAGTGGCGGCCGTATCATTTAGAATTAGGGTTAGGTTACAAATGGCATTTTATATACATATTTATAATCTTATTTAATTAATTACTTCTTTTATTTCAAAAAAAACCGTTTATCCATATATGTTGTATGTTACATATGATGGCACATTTATCTATAATAACTAATAGGTACATATTATGGCATTTAATGATAAGTCCCTGATTTGCAATTAGTAACTAATTCATTTATATTCATTCCCATAAATCCATTTGTCCTTATGCATCAAAATTTTCAATTTCAAATCTACCTTTTAATTACACACATTATTTGCATTAATCAATTAAGACTTCAATTCCCATTTATTGATCTTTAATTTACAAATACAATTCTTTCCTAATTTATTTCTTTTTCTTAATCAATCAAATTATTAAATTTAACCCTTTTATTGCTAACTTATTGAAATTTCGGTTTTTTTTTTCAATTACACAATTATTATGCGTTTATTTCCGCTTCTATCCACATTTATATATCCTTAATTACACAATCTATTATAGTAGAATTTCATACCTAATTTGCTGATTAATACTCACTATGATTCCCTCTTCATATGTTTTTATGTTACAAAGAAAATGAATTGCTGACTAAGGCTGATGGGACCACACTTATTTTTCATTCAAATTTCAAGAGCAAAGAGAAAGGGAATAAAAGTAAAAATGAATGTTTGATTCATTTTCTCTGATTGTTAAGTTGTGCAACTTTTTATATGTTTCATCTTACATTAAAAATGTACTTTTAATGTTAACCAATTTTCTTGCAATAGTGATTAATAATGATTCTTTTCGCATAAAAATGTAAAATTTTACGTCACAACTTTCCTATAATGAATCCTTTGATATGATCAATACATACATTAAGATGTACATTTTAATGTAAACACAACTTTATTAACTTTTCCTATTTAAACAAATGTTCATTTTTCATATTTTCTCCTTTACAATAAAAATGTAAACTTTTTATTGTTTATTTTTTTGTAATAGAATTTTCAAATTCTGATGCATTTTCTATTTAAAATTTCTTAAAATAAAATTTTAAATTGGTTCTGATTTTCCGGGTTGTTACAATCTCCCCCACTTAAAATCATTTCGTCCTCGAAAAGGAACGAAGCTAAAAATAGTTTAACTAACCAACTCAATTTTCATTCTTTTATTGGTTTCAATAATTTTATTAGTTGGACTAATAATCACAAAACACAACCATCAATCAGTTAGTTTATTAGCTTTTCAAAAATATAATTTTTTTATATATTCAAAGATCATATTTTCTAAGATCGGAATATATATATAATCACAAATACGTTAATTATAAACTTGTCACTCTTAACTCATTCTAGGGCATTTCTAACCCCATCTCTAATGAGTTTTCTGTAATAACCCGTATTTTCAATAACCTGTTATAACGTAAATCGAGGCAGAATTTAATTTATAAATCTGAATCAAGAGAAACGGGCTATACCATTGCGTTCGTCTCGGAAAAATACGCGAAATAGAGTCCGAGTTTTCGAAAATCGGAGTCCGTATGACCCGATTAAGGCCCAATGAAGTTTTCAGAAAATTTCAAGTTCAAAACAGATTTGAATTTCAAGTTCAAATTTCGAATTTCGGGCCTGGAAGGCTAGGCGGGAAATTTCTCGCCAAGCCAACCAAGTCGACAGGCCTGTCGACTTGGCAGTCGACTTGGTTGGTCCAAGTCGACAGCCCTGTCGACTTGGCTGTCGACTTGGTTCAGCCGGGCAGTTTTGCCTGTGCACCATTTTGGGGTTTTGGTTAGGTTTTGGGGCCAGATTCGGTTTTAAGGGCTGAGATTGGAATTAGGGTTTAATTCTAAGGTTGAAACTAATCCTAATCTCTATAAATAAGCCCCTAACCTAACCCTAAATCATCATTATTCATTCAAGTAACTAAACTATGGCAAAATCATTCCTCTCATGACCTCCACTCTCTTCATAAAATTCCTAAGTCATTTCTATGAGAGATTTTCAATGCATACAACTGTTTTCAAGCTTGTATGAGCGTCATTAGCTTGCATTCAAGTCAAGTTTCCATATTTACATCATAAAGCAAGAGTTTTTATTCATTTTGTCTCAAGGGTTTTTCTATTGGAGCTTGCATTTTGGGTTTATTTGATTGCATAAGGGCTTTGTCTCAATCTATATATATTTTTGTGTCTTCATAAGCATTGTAAGCCCTTTTCTACTTTCATATTTAAACTCTAAAGTTAAATGAATGATGCAAGTTTGGTTGATCATTATGATATGCAAGTTTGCCATGATATGCAAGTTTACTATGTCATGTTATGCAAGTTTGATATGTTATGATATGCAAGTTTGCCATGTTATGTTATGCAAGTTTGCCATGTTATGATATGCAAGTTTATCATGTTATGTTATGCAAGTTTGCCATGTTATGATATGCAAGTTTATCATGTTATGTTATGCAAGTTTGCCATGTTATGATATGCAAGTTTATCATGTTATGTTATGCAAGTTTGCTATGTTATGATATGCAAGTTATGTTATGAAAGTTTGGGTTGATCATTTTGCTCATGTTATCATGTTATGCAAGCTTATCTTGGGTTTATGAGCTTAAAGCTTCAAGCTTTATGCTAAAGGTTGCATTTTGGCAACATGTAAGTTATCATATCCCTTATGATAACTTGCATGTGAGGCTAAATGCGAACTTATGGCAACTTCTACATGTCATTTATCACCATGTATCACTTATATGCTAAGTTTGGTTTTATGCATACTTTTGAGGCCTAATGATGCAATATGCAAGTATATGAGCATATGTACATTTCATATGCCACCATGTTAAACTTGTGGCTTCAACACCATTTGTCATCTTTATGCCAAGTTCCCTCTTTCTATCCTTTATGCGCTATTGCGATTATGTAAGCGATGGGATTGCGTTTGGGGTTGGGTAAACTTAAAAGACATGAAAACATAAGATTGGGAATTTACCTATTAAGTTAGGTCTACCCATTGGGAATTTACCTATTAAGTTAGTTCTACCCAAATTCTTGAAAACTTGTAATGTGTTTTGGAAACATGATGGACATGACACTTAGAAAATGTAAGTGTGACCAACTCGAGGTTGGGTTGAGTTTGTAGCATAAAACTACCCGGAACCGACCGGCTTAACTAGTTGCTACAAATGATAGGACCCAATGTGAGAAGTTGGTCATGTTGTACCGTGAACCCGAGGTTAGACCAAGTTGTGGTGTAAAGCTACCCGGACCCGCCCAGCTTAACTAGTAGCCACAACAAGGTCTAATGTGAGAGGTTAAGGCACATTAAATTAATTAATGCCTCATGATTAGGGTTAAGTCATGGTCCACTTAATACTTAACCAATTTGGGCTTGGTGGATTAATCGGGGTTAAGTCGTGAACCCATCGTTACACTTAAGTAAGTTAATCCATGATTAGTAAAAGGGTTAAACCGTACTTAACCCACTAGAAAATCCTAGCAATGGGGGTCCACTCCAGCAGTAATCCCAAGTTTGTATCATTAAGACCCTAGGGACTAGGCTAGGGAGGGGGCACGATTATTGGACTGGTATAAGTGACCAAAACGACGGTCGAGTGGTACGCCGATGTAGTTCCGGACGGACTATGGTCATGCACGTAGTCCGTATTTGGAGAAGTCAAGCATGGGTACCAGTAGATCGAGACTGTGCACTTATGTTTATGGTGTCCAGGGGTTGACACCCTATGGCTTGATACACCCGACGGGAGACCCGACACAGTCCGACTACAATTATGTTTGGGCCCTATTGACACCAACACGTGACGAGTTAGGCTTAGGGAGCCGATCGATTAGACCGTTTGGTTGGACCTCGTATTAGGGTCATTTCATGTCATTGGGCCAAAGCTTGGGCCAAGGGATCAATACTTGTTTATTCAAGTCATGTTAGCTTGCTAGTACACCTATGGTGCAAAAACCTTAAACCTGAGTATGCGATGACACCTTTATCTACCTTGTTAGTTAATCATCATGCTAGTATGTTGTTATCCTTATGTTCATCCCTGCTTCTCATGCCAGTTAACTTTATCAGTTTACATTGATTGTAGTAGGGCTTACTCAGTCTTTTTGACTGACCTGTTTTTCTTTCGCCTCTTTTCTTCCGTTCCCCCCCCCCCCCCAGGTTCTCAGGGTGGGAATATTGGAGCTTAGCTTGGATTTCTGATCGCTTGCTTGTGGGATTTTAGCTCATGTACGGTCTTGACATGAAGCTAGCTATGGTTATCACTTATTTTGGGGATAGTACTTATGTATTTCAGTTTTTCAGTGATGTTGTTTTTATCTAGACTTGTGTATTTGGAAAGTTGACATTATGTTGTACCAGACTAGTTTTGAAATAGTTTGAAATCTTCCGCTGTTTTACTTATCTTATTTACTCTGTTTACATATATACATATGTTCTTGTTCTGCCTTGATATATCATTATGCATGTTTACCTGATTCAAACGCCCCTCCAAAGTCAGAGTGCTTGCAAGAGCCACCCTGGTGGAGGTGGGGTGTTACATTTGGTATCAGAGCATATGGTTTACGAGAAGGAACAAAAAGGTTTTTAAAACTTTTGGAAAACTATTTTCAAAACCAAGTATAAAGTATTTTCCAAAGAAAAGTCTAGTTTATTTTAAAGGCTATTCCCCAAAAAGCCATTAGCAAAATTCCTTCGTTTTTCTCCATTCTGAATCTGTCTTTTTCTTCGTTTTCAGTATGGCCGATAACTTTGCTATTCCGGAGGGAGTACACGTACCTGTTTGGTATAGGAGACTTTTGGAGGCTAGGGCGACCGAAGCCGGCCCCGCAGATGTTCCTCCTCCTCCTCCAGTAGTTAATGTTCCTCCTCCTCCTGTCACTGATGTTCCTCCTCCTCCTGCCGCTGAGGTTCCTCTTCCTCCTCCCCCTCAGCATCCTCAAGCTGACTTCGCAAAGACTTGCAAAGATTTCAAAGCAATGGGTGGCAAGAACTTTCAAGGCACTGAGACTTTTGTAGACGCCAGAAATTGGTTGAAAGAGACCGAGGATTTATTCGCTATCTTTGGGTTAGACGATTAGAGGAAGATCTTGTTGGCAGTTTGGCTTATGAAGGATGAAGCCGCTTATTGGTGGGAAGTCACCAATGGTACTAGGCCTGTTGAGACTTGGGCCGATTTCAGTGCAAGGTTCGTGCTCAAGTTTCTATCTTCTGCTGAGGAGAATCTGCAAATGGAGAGGTTCATAACTTTGAAACAAGGAGATATGTCTGTCAAAGAATATGTGAACAAGTTCAATCAGTTAGCTCGTTTTGGCTTGGATATGGTGAGTACTCCTCAGAAGAAGGCTCTTCGTTTTGCTAGAGGATTGAATGAGCCGTTGTAGGGATTGGCTATGTCACATATTCCCCATGGGGCCACGTTTGAGAGCTTGGTTGATATGGCGTTACTTCAGGGAGATGTCAAGAAAGAGATCAAGATGAATGATACTCAAGCCAAGAAGACTGATTCCCAGTGGAAAGGAAATCAGGGTAATCCAAGTGGTCAGAGCAGTCAAGGCAATCAGAACAAGAACAAGAACAAGAGTCAAGGCAACAAGGGGAACAACAACAAGGGCAATAACAACAAGGGGAAGTGCCATTATTGCGGTTCAGTTGGGCATCTTATTAAGGATTGTAAGAAGAGGAAAAGGAAGAATGGTGAATGCTTTTTCTGCGGTGAGACTGGACATTTCAGTAAGGATTGCACGAAGAAGCAAGGGCAATGCCAGGGTCAGACTCAGCGTGCTGGACCTTCAGGAGGGCAAGTTCATGCTCTCAATGCCGATCCAGTTCCCGATCGAGGTAGTATTTCTGTGGAGAGCCTTGTATATATTGCTGATTTTCCAGTTCGTACCTTGTTTGATTCTGGTGCATCGCATAGCTTTATCTCATCTGATCTTGTTGAAAGTTTGCACCTAAGTACTAGTTTAGTTTATGATCCCGTGTGTGTTTCAAATCCAATTGGGGTTTACGCCCATTTGTCTATTATCTACGTGGATTTGAAAATCTCTATCTTGAGTGTAGAGTTCTCATGTGATACTTATATTCTCGGTTTCATGGGGTATGGGTTGATTTTGGGCATGGATTGGTTGTCCAGTTTTGGAGCCTTTCTTGATTTTTGAGCATAGGGTTGAGAGGCTCATGACTCGCCTCGGTAATACCCTGAAAATTTCTATTAACCCTATGGGTCCCGTCACGTTGTGTTATCTTGAATCCCTCAACTCGTCTATCGATAGTTTGCAATCGGTGAGGGTGGTCTGAGAATATCCTGATATCTTAGGTGAAGTGAAGGGGGGGTTACCCCTAAGCGAGAGATTGATTTCCGCATTTATCTGGTTGATAATGCCAAACCAGTTACGTGGCCGGTTAGGCACATGGTCCCACGAGATGAGAGTTAAGAAAGCAAGTCAAGGATTTGCTTGAGAAGAACTTTATACGATGAAGCATTTCCAAAGAGGGTGCTCTAGTAGTATTCGCTACTAATGTGGACAGTTCGCTTCGCCCGTATGTTAATTATCGTGAGTAGAACAAGAAGAATAGACAACCATTACCAAGGATCGATGATTTGTTTGATCATCTTGTAGGAACATCTGTTTTCTCTTGATCTTGCTACTGGATTCCATCAGCTCAGAGTAGCTGAGGATAGTATAGACAAAACTGCGTTCAGAACTCCAGATGGATTCTTAGAATGGCTGGTCATGCCATTCGGTTTGACTAATGCACCCGCCTACATCGTGGACTTGATGAGTAGGGTGCCTAGGGAGTTCCTAAACAAGTTTGTGGTAGTCTTTATAGATGATATCCTGACTTTCTTAAAGAACGAGGAAGAACATGCTAGACATCTCAAGGAGGTGACGGATGCGCTTAGAGCCCATCAGTTGAAAGCCAAGTCCTCCAAATGTCATTTTGGAGAAAAGAAGTTAGATTTCTTGGGCACATAGTTTCCAAACAAGGCTTAGCGGTGGATCCCGCTAAAGTGGTCGCGGTTCAAGACCAGAAAGCCCCGACGAGGACAATTGAAGTAAGAATCTTTCTCAGTTTAATTAGTTAGTTAGCGTCCCTTGAGCTTAGACCTACCCTTATGGATCAAGTAGGGACTTCGCAGAAAGAAGACCCGCAGTTAGTCGAGATCATGGACAAGTTGATTAGAGGCAGGATGTTAAGTCACCTCGCCATAGATAACAAGGGATGTCTAAGACGCGATGATAGAAAGAAGGTTCTTGAAGATGCACATCATCCGAGGAGGTAGCCGAGTTTGTCCCAAGGTGCATGTTGTGCCAACAGATTAAGACCGAGTCATAAAAAGCCCGGTGGGCTATTACATCCATTGGAGGTCCCCGCAATGGAAGTAGTAAAGCGTCACGAAGGATTTCGTGGATGGACTGCCTAGATCAAGAAAAGGGAATACGAGCATGTGGGTCATAGTAGGTAGACTCACGAAGAGTGCTCATTTCACTCCGGTAAAGAGCGAAAGGACTGCATCATAACTAGCGACGGTTTACTTTCAAGAAATAAAGCGGTTGCACGAGGTTCCCTAAAGTATAGTTAGTAACCATGACTCAATCTTCACTAGCCAGTTTTGGGATAGTCTACGGGAAGTCATGGGCAAGCAACTGAATCTAAGTACGGCCTATCATTCGCAGGCGGATGGTTCATTTCGTTCAAGCATGAGTTATAGAAAATCACGTTAGTAAGAGCAATTGGCAACGTGGATTGGTATTTCCAAGAAAAGTTCTGCTGCGTGGAATACTTTATAGTAAGTAAACGAGATCCAGGATTCACTGGTGAATTTTGGGGAGCTTGCATGAAACCATGAGGTCATAGTTATGTTTAAGCCAAGAATGATAGAAGAGTAAGTGAAAGAGGAAGACGAGAGGCGACAATGAAATGGGTTCCAACTCATATTTGGAAATAAGAGTTAAGAAGCTAAGAAATCATGAGGTAAAAGACGGTCAAAGCACAGTGGAGTTAAGCTCAAGGAAACATGACTTAGAAGACTGAAGGCTAGATACGCGCATCATATCTCTTTCTAAGAGTATATCTTTGATCCTTGTTTTCCGATGGAACTTACTTGCATGTTATCTTTTTACGTACATCCTCTCGGTCCCATTCTCGGTCCTATTTCTGTCGGGAGGTATGACTTATTGGCTAGTAATACATGTCAGGGTTTGAAGGGGTCCGTTAGGTTGACTAAACCTTTTGGGCTTTTATAGAATATGGGTTGGATTAGGAAGGGATTTCTTGTAATCCGAAAGGAGTATATCCTGCTTATCTTCCCGATCTCTTTGTAGCATATCTTTTGCTATCTATGTTTGTCTTGATTATCTAGTTTATCTTGTCATGAGAACCTTAGGTAGAAACCCTTTGGATGAAACATGTGTTTGAAACATGTTATGCTTGATGTTTGCAAGTGGTTGCAAGTGTTTGCAAGTGGTTACGCGTGGATGCATTATACACATTAGGCACTAGATCGGCTCACACACTCCTCATATTGCATATGCATGAGTGTTTACGCTTATTCATGGATGAAAATTTTTGTGTTATCACATGGATGTTGCATATGGATGTATGTTATGTGCACACATATAGATGTTATACATTATTTAGGAATTGCATACATATGGATTCATTTCACTAACATAATTTGCATTGATGATATTTGCATTAGATAAGTACATATACACACACCTTTGCATATGTTCATACAAAATTTAGAATCTTGTAAGGACAATGATTGCTCGTGGATGATGTTTTGAGTAGATGGATGTTGGATGGTAGGATACGTTCTTCCTAACTTGAAGATTTCGGGGATGAAATCCTTTAAGGAGGGGAGAATGTAATAACCCGTATTTTCAATAACCTGTTATAACGTAAATCGAGGCAGAATTTAATTTATAAATCTGAATCAACTGAAAAGGGCTATGCCATTGCGTTTGTCTCGGAAAAATACGCGAAATAGAGTCCGAGTTTTCGAAAATCGGAGTCCGTATGACCCGATTAAGGCCCAATGAAGTTTTCAGAAAATTTCAAGTTCAAAACAGATTTGAATTTCAAGTTCAAATTTCGAATTTCGGGCCTGGAAGGCTAGGCGGGAAATTTCCAGCCAAGCCAACCAAGTCGACAGGCCTGTCGACTTGGTTGGTCCAAGTCGACAGCCCTGTCGACTTGGTTCAGCCGGGCAGTTTTGCCTGGTGCACCATTTTGGGGTTTTGGTTAGGTTTTGGGGCCAGAATCGGTTTTAAGGGCTGAGATTGGAATTAGGGTTTAATCCTAAGGTTGAAACTAATCCTAATCTCTATAAATAAGCCCCTAACCTAACCCTAAATCATCATTATTCATTCAAGTAACTAAACTATGGAAAAATCATTCCTCTCATGGCCTCCACTCTCTTCATAAAATTCTTAAGCCATTTCTATGAGAGATTTTCAATGCATACAAGTGTTTTCAAGCTTGTATGGGCATCATTAGCTTGCATTCAAGTCAAGTTTCCATATTTACATCATAAAGCAAGAGTTTTGATTCATTTTGCCTCAAGGGTTTTTCTATTGGAGCTTGCATTTTGGGTTTATTTGATTGCATAAGGGCTTTGTCTCAATCTATATATATTTTTGTGTCTTCATAAGTATTGTAAGCCCTTTTCTACATTCATATTTAAACTCTAAAGTTAAATGAATGATGCAAGTTTGGTTGATCATTATGATATGCAAGTTTGCCATGATATGCAAGTTTACTATGTCATGTTATGCAAGTTTGATATGTTATGATATGCAAGTTTGCCATGTTATGTTTTGCAAGTTTGCCATGTTATGATATGCAAGTTTATCATGTTATGTTATGCAAGTTTGCCATGTTATGATATGCAAGTTTATCATGTTATGTTATGCAAGTTTGCCATGTTATGATATGCAAGTTTATCACGTTATGTTATGCAAGTTTGCTATGTTATGATATGCAAGTTTGCCTTATGATATGCAAGTTATGTTATGAAAGTTTGGGTTGATCATTTTGCTCATGTTATCATGTTATGCAAGCTTATCTTGGGTTTATGAACTTAAAGCTTCAAGCTTTATGCTAAAGGTTGCATTTTGGCAACATGTAAGTTATCATATCCCTTATGATAACTTGCATGTGAGGTAAATGCGAACTTATGGCAACTTCTACATGTCATTTATCACCATGTATCACTTATATGCTAAGTTTGGTTTTATGCATACTTTTGAGGCCTAATGATGCAATATGCAAGTATATGAGCATATGTACATTTCATATGCCACCATGTTAAACTTGTGGCTTCAACACCATTTGTCATCTTTATGCCAAGTTCCCTCTTTCTATCCTTTATGCGCTATTGCGATTATGTAAGCGATGGGATTGCGTTTGGGGTTGGGTAAACTTAAAAGACATGAAAACATAAGATTGGGAATTTACCTATTAAGTTAGGTCTACCCATTGGGAATTTACCTATTAAGTTAGGTCTACCCAAATTCTTGAAAACTTGTAATATGTTTTGGAAACATGATGGACATGACACTTAGAAAATATAAGTGTGACCAACTCGAGGTTGGGTTGAGTTTGTAGCATAAAACTACCCGGAACCGACCGGCTTAACTAGTTGCTACAAACGATAGGACCCAATGTGAGAAGTTGGTCATGTTGTACCTTGAACCCGAGGTTAGACCAAGTTGTGGTGTAAAGCTACCCGGATCCGCCCGGCTTAACTAGTAGCCACAACAAGGTCTAATGTGAGAGGTTAAGGCACATTAAATTAATTAATGCCTCATGATTAGGGTTAAGTCATGGTCCACTTAATACTTAACCAATTTGGGCTTGGTGGATTAATCGGGGTTAAGTCGTGAACCCATCGTTACACTTAACCAAGTTAATCCATGATTAGTAAAAGGGTTAAACCGTACTTAACCCACTAGAAAATCCTAGCAATGGGGGTCCACTCCAGCAGTAATCCCAAGTTTGTATCATTAAGACCCTAAGGACTAGGCTAGGGAGGGGGCACGATTACTGGACTGGTATAAGTGACCAAAACGACGGTCGAGTGGTACGCCGATGTAGTTCCGGACGGACTATGGTCGTGCACGTAGTCCGTATTTGGAGAAGTCAAGCATGGGTACCAGTAGATCGAGACTGTGCACTTATGTTTATGTTGTCCAGGGGTTGACACCCTAGGGCTTGATACACCCGACGGGAGACCCGGCACAGTCCGACTACAATTATGTTTGGGCCGTATTGACACCAACACGTGACGAGTTAGGCTTAGGGAGCCGATCGATTAGACCGTTTGGTTGGACCTCGTATTAGGGTCATTTCATGTCATTGGGTCAAAGCTTGGGCCAAGGGATCAATACTTGTTTATTCAAGTCATGTTAGCTTGCTAGTACACCTGTGGTGCAAAAACCTTAAACCTGAGTAAGCGATGACACCTTTATCTACCTTGTTAGTTAATCATCATGCCAGTATGTTGTTATCCTTATGTTCATCCCTGCTTCTCATGCCAGTTAACTTTATCAGTTTACATTGATTGTAGTAGGGCTTACTCAGTCTTTTTGACTGACCTGTTTTTCTTTCGTTTCTTTTCTTCCGTCCCCCCCCCCCCCCCCCCAGGTTCTCAGGGTTGGAATATTGGAGCTTAGCTTGGATTTCTGATCGCTTGCTTGTGGGATTTTAGCTCATGTACGGTCTTGACATGAAGCTAGCTATGGTTATCACTTATTTTGGGGATAGTACTTATGTATTTCAGTTTTTCAGTGATGTTGTTTTTGTCTAGACTTGTGTATTTGGAAAGTTGACATTATGTTGTACCAGACTTGTTTTGAAATAGTTTGAAATCTTCCGTTGTTTTACTTATCTTATTTACTCTATTTACATATATACATGTGTTCTTGTTCTGCCTTGGTATATCATTATGCATGTTTACCTGATTCAAACGCCCCTCCAAAGTCAGAGTGCTTGCAAGAGCCACCCTGGCGTAGGTGGGGTGTTACATTTTCTCATTCTAGGATACTACTGATCCTATCTCTAATGAGTATTCTTATTGGATATTACTAATCCAATCTCTGATGAGTCTTTTTTTCAGTTCTAATGAGTTGTACCCCAAAGATTTGAGCTAACCAGAGCTCTGATACCAATTGTGATGACCCGAAAATTCCCACCCTTTGAGTCGACCCTAAACCACACAGGTCCGACCCAAAAGTTGGAAATTCTCGAATGCACCAACTCTGGAAATACAACAACATCAGAACAATAACAACAGACTTTTATTACATCATGATAATATAACATCAGAGTACAGAATATCAGAGTACATTTAATAAATACAGCGGAAGATAAATTTTACATTAAAAATAGTGCAGTGCAGCGGAAGATTATAACTGCTTTGGACACAGCTTTAAGCTTCAATCTAGAATCCTGCTCTATGAATGAATATCTACAAAACAAGCTACTCGACTGCCCGTGTGGAAAAATATGGGCAATCTGAGTTTGCCAGTGAAACAAACTATAGGTCTGTCATGGGACTGGTATGAGAAATCTTACATAACTTATCTAATAATAAGGCTAACCACAGGACCACGCCGCTAACGCGGAACGGGTTTACTCCATTGGATTTCCAGTGCATATACATCAACCATAAATAAACATATGGATCTACAATGCATCAATCAACATGCAATTCCTTAATCTACCCATTTAGGCTTAATCCCTAAACTTAGATTTTCAAATCAAATTCTCTTTACAGAAATTATTTCTTTGGACTTTATTTCTCGATTTCTTATTTCAAATCATTTGAAATACATAGCTTTTATAATATCAAAGTAGATTTCACTTCAGGATTAGAAAACAAACATTTGGAAATACGAATTCCAAAACATAACAATGCATAAAACCAAGTATCCAACCAAATATCAGTCATGTTCCCTCAGACCAGGCAGTGCGCACCCTAACCAATATGTATATATGTGCACCTCCCATCTAGGGGCAGGCTACACTAACGATGCACCATCCCACCTATGGGGGATAAGATGAACCGTCCTCCACTTCTAGTCGCTCTTGGGTCACCCGATCTCTAGCCACATACTTGCTAAATCACTTTATATCCCCAAGTAGGGAAAATCATTTCACCACATAATCACAAGTTTAATCAAATCTATATAGATTTCCAATTTCAAATCATCTCGAAATCATCGGGTATAGTACTCGAAATCCTTTCTGTTTTATAAAACATTTTATAAAACGTTCCCTGTCCAAAATCGGGAATATTATTCTTTTACTTAAGAAATCTCATTTTAAAATCATTTATTAAATTTGAAATAAACAACATCGATAAACACCTTATAGTCAAATCGTGAAATGTTACACAAGGTGTTAGCATACATATATGTTTTTACCCAGCCCAATGCTAAATATAAAAGCATATTTTGCTCATAAACTGGTCGAGCACAATCCATTCAATCAATCAACCATAACATGTCAACAACCAAGTGTATTTGGTTCAATCACATTTCATGTTCTATATATACAATAAAAAAAGGGATTTTTATTGTCTACACATTTTTACATTTCATATGCATAAAACAAAAGGAATATTTTATTTTCTCAACATGTTCAATCTTTCTAATGACAAGCATAACATTTCTATATTTCTAATGACAAATAAAAAGAAAATTTATTTGTCATAATGTTTCTAATTTAACAAACATGACATATTTATTTTTACATTAAAAATGTAATTTTTAATGTGACAACCTATTTTCAAATTTGAACCCCTTTTTCCCATACACAATAAAAATGTAATTTTATTGTTTAACATATTTTTATTTTAAACATGACCATTTTCCATCCCTTCTTATATCAAATAAAATTGTGAATCTTTCTTGTTAACATATCTCTATTTCTGAACAATGATCATTTTTACATATTCTATTTATACAATAAAAACGTGGTTTTTATTCTTAACATATTTTTATTTTCTACAATGATCATTTTTACTCTTTTCTTATATAAAATAAGAATGTGAATATTGACTGTTAACATATCTTCATTTCAAACAAATGAACACTTATAATCCTCTCTACATATACGATAAAAATGTGAATATTATCGTCAACATAATTTCATTTCAAATAAATGAACATTCCTAATCTTTTCTTTGATTACATTAAAAATGTAATCTTCTTATTCTTTTCTTTGATTACATAAAAAATATGTAACTTTTTATTTCATTCTTTATTACATTAAAAATGTAATCTTTCTAATGAAATCTTTTATTTCATTAAAAATGTAAACTTCAAGGAAAAACATATTTTATATAACAATGGACATTCTTAATGTTTCATTTACAACAAAAGTGTAAATTCCAATGTCAATACATTTTTTTTTAAATGTTTATTTTTAATATTGCATTTACATTAAAAATGTAAAATTTCATATCCATACGTTTCTTTTTCACATGTGTTTATTTTTAAAGTTGCATTACATTAAACATGTAAAATTTATATCCATACATTTTTTTTAACATGTGTTTATTTTTAATGTGTAAACAACTTCTTAACAAACATGAATATTTTTCTAATTCACATGTACAATAAAAATAGGATTTTTATTGTGCAAACAAAATTTTAACACACATGAACAATTTATTTTAATATAAACAATAAAAATAGGACCTTTACTATCTACCCAAAACCAATTGATTCATATTTAAAATAAAAATATGATTTTATTTGTCCAAACATGTTCTTATTAAACATGTACATTTTTCTAGTATACACAATTCAATCAAGTCATTAATCGCAATCACATACATTCAATTCAAATTTTAGACAACACAAATATGAAATTCACATCGCAATCAATATAAACAAATTTTATTTTAAAATTCAGAAATTTCACACATCACATACATGAATTTTAATAGCGCATACATGTAAATTTCACATCGCAAACCAACAATTAAATTTGATTTAAATTAGATATCTCACCTTGAGTTTAGAATTCTTCTAAATTTTAGATCGCTCCGTTTCAGTCCAATTTGATTCCATTGCGAAGAGTTTTTTTCGCTGCGAACCCAACGCCACTGACCGTTCATCATCCCGACCTCGTATGAAGGAGTTATGGTCATTTATACATTGATTACAAAATTAAAATAATTAAATAATAATTAATTTTCTTAATTACATCATTAAGGAGTTTGAATCCTTCTTCCATATGAACGACGTATTACAGAATTGCTGAAACCCAACCATCCATTAGCAAAACCCATCGCTGCCGCTTGTAGAACTTGCCACCACCGTCTCCACAGATGATCTTTATCGTTGATACGAAAGGCCTTTAAGAGTACTTCGATTTTGTATTTATAATTTTGAAAAATCATTGAGTAATTTAGGAGAAAAAGAGAAGGGAAGATCGAAAGACAATGTCCATTGCTTACAGAAGGGGCGGCTGTATCATTTAGAATTAGGGTTAGGTTACAAATGGCATTTTATATACATATTTATAATTGTATTTAATTAATTACTTCTTTTATTTAAAAAAAACCGTTTATCCATATATGTTGTATGTTACATATGATGGCACATTTATCTATAATAACTAATCGGTATATATTATGGCATTTAATGATAAGTCACTGATTTGCAATTAGTAATTAATTCATTTATATTCAATCCCATAAATCCATTTGTCCTTATTCATCAAAAATTTCAATTTCAAATCTACCTTTTAATTACACACATTATTTGCATTAATCAATTAAGACTTCAATTCCCATTTATTGATCTTTAATTTACAAATACAATACTTTCCTAATTTATTTCTTTTTCTTAGTCAATCAAATTATTAAATTTAACCCTTTTATTGCTAAATTATTCAAATTCCGCTTTTTTTCAATTACACAATTATTATGCGTTTATTTCTGTTTCTATCCACATTTATGTATCCTTAATTACACAATCTATTATAGTAGAATTTCATACCTAATTTGTTGATTAATACTTACTATGATTTCCTCTTCATATGTTTTTATGTTACAAAGAAAATGAATTGCTGACTAAGGCTGATGGGCCCACACTTATTTTTCATTCAAATTTCAAAAGTAAAGAGAAAGGGAATAAAAGGAAAAATGAATGTTTGATTCATTTTCTCTGATTGTTAAGTTGTGCAACTTTTTATATGTTTCATCTTACATTAAAAATGTACTTTTAATGTTAACCAATTTTCTTTCAGTAGTGATTAATAATGATTCTTTTTGCATAAAAATGTAAATTTTTACGTTACAACAACTTTCCTACAATGAATCCTGTGGTATGATCAATACATACATTAAAATGTACATTTTAATGTAAACACAACTTTATTAACTTTTCCTATTTAAACAAATGTTCATTTTTCATATTTTCTCCTTTACAATAAAAATGTAAACTTTGTATTGTTTAATTTTTTTTATAATAAAATTTTCAAATTCTGACGCACTTTCTATTTAAATTTTCTTAATATAAAATTTTAAATTGGTTCTGATTTTCAGGGTTGTTACAGATAACACCGAATATGTCTCTCTTATATATCAAAGTACGTAATGGTACTCGAATGCTTTGGTAAATAAACTCATTAGTTGGTAGGAACTTTTTATAATTCAGTCCAGAATTTTGGTTACCCATTCAAGATTGTTCCTTTTTTAACTTTATAGGAAAATATTGCTAACTGCATTTATTATTTATTTGCAGTCATAATTTTATGCTTCACGGTCTTTTTTGGCCCATCCTGCTTTTATTTTCAGTCCATTTATGTGACACCGAATCATTTGTAAATCATATTGATTCTTGGGTGTTCAATGTATTGATATACAAAATTTGTATTAAGATATAAAATTTTACATGCCATCAAACACTTGCAGTAATGTACTATGTTTGGTTATTTTTATATAATTGGTAAATACTGTACGATATTTCAGAAGTATTCTTTGAAACAATAACACGTTTTACTGCTAATATTATTTCAGAGCTCGAAGTAAGCAACTAAAAGATCAAAGAAGCAAATGTTTGCTGTGCTTGCAGCTTCTCGTGGTCTAACTGAGGCTAATGGTGGTATTAGATTATCTAAATTGAAATACGTTGAAGTTGAAATTGCTTGTACTCTTAAGGGCATGAATGCCAATGTTAGAAAATCTCTACGCAAACAAGGTGTAATTCCTCCATCTCGTCAATCCTTGCCATAATTCAACCCCTCTACAAAAATTCACTACCACACAATTATCCAATCCTCTTGATTCAAATCCCCTCAAAAACGTCATTGTCACATGCTCATCCAATTAGCACGATAAATTACTTGGTTTCTAGTGTACGTGATTTCATTATCGTTTTCTATTTCATTTCAAATGTGTATGATATATACATTGCTAAATTCATAACTAGTTACTATCATGCACTTCAATATGAACTTTAAAAATATACTAATGTTTCTCCATTAATAACATCGATCCATGCATAGAAAGTAACAAAATATACTAATTTTTCTTCAAATGGAGCCAGAATTTAACATAATAGAGTTCAACATAAGAAATAGGATTGTTATGAACAAATTTACATCAGAAAAAAAAACACGGCTTAATAGTAGATGGCATAGATAATTAGAACAGCATACACCAAACTGCTAGTGTGCATACATATACAAAATTTACTAAGGAAGAATCCATCATATAAATTCGAAATGTTGAAACATAAATACATTTGGAGACTATATACAATGGGCACAACTTATTCTTAAGGGATTTCCAGTAAAGTTTAGAAATAATTTGCCATACAGAGCTATTTTTCCTTCTTTTTTTCTTTCCATCAAATTGAATTTTGTATATTTTAGTTGGGATATATTTTCATAGTTGACTCCAATATATGAACCTTACATTGAATTACGACATATGAAAAATGTTTATTTTTGAATTTATAAGCCGAGATAAAAGAGTATAAAAACACCCAAAATTCTCAAGGAATGATATCATTGAATGAAGATGGTGTTTCAAAGTTCTTTAGTCCCGAACAAAGAGGTAGAATAAGAGGACTCGGATTTGGGGTTGCACCAACTCAGTTCGGAGCTCGTATGAGTAGTTCCATAAAAGTACGTGAAATGGAAAATCAAATTTCTACCTTGCAGGCTCAAATGAAAAAGCTCCCTGATATGTTCATGGCTCTAAGTTAAAACCAATTTACTGTATTAATGATTAATTGCTAAGTGCTTAGAAACTAATTAGTGCATATCTTTTTTTTTAACAGAATATCAATGGCAAACATGTAGCGGAAGAACCAATGACTCCACGTGGTAATAAGGCACAGGTATTTCTTAAAAAAATTGACTTCTTGTTAGCTTTAAATTTTTGACAATTTTGTTCACGTGAGTAATCGATAAAAATAAGGGCCAAACGTATCTTTCGATTCATTTTTGGGCTGGGAATTCTTTCCTTTTTACGACTTCCAATTAAAAACAGTTCTTGTACATCTCCCTTCCATCTTTCTTAGATTCGTGCATACATATATACAGCGTGAGTTGTTTTATAGTCTCACAGCATATAATTAGCATCTTTAGACCTGGGCTAGGAATATAAAAACTTGCAATATTAGTATTTATATTATCAGTTTATAAAATTTGACCTGGGCTAGGAATATAAAAAAATTGACTTCTTGTTAGCTAACAGTATTATCAGTATTTATATTATCATTTTTATATTAGACCTGGGTTAGGAATATAAAAAACTTGACTTCTTGTTAGCTAACATTATTAGTATTTATATTATCAGTTTTTTAAAATGACCATCAATAAAGATTTTTATTAATAAACTTTGTTGATGATCATGTTAAAAAACTACAACAATATCAGTTTTTTAAAATATTGTTGTTTATCAGTAATATTACTATTTATATTACCAACTTTTTTAAAAAATGCAGCCATATTAGTATTTATATTCCCTGTGTTAGTTGTTTATTAGTTTATTCTGACATGGCATAGAATGTTATCCTAAATTGTTTGTTATTGTATGTTGTTTATTATGTGAGTTTATGACTAGCATGAGCAGTAAGAAGGAACAACGAAAGAATACTGCATCGAGGTCAAGCAAAGCCATCTGGCTCTTAATGTAGAAATGGTTAGAAAGCCAAAAGATCATTTCATTTTTAAGTCATGAGATCCTCTTCCCAAGAAACATCTAGAGTGAAATATGAGTTGTGCTTTGAAACTCAGACTGCGATTCATTCTCCATTTTAGTTGTCGGAAGATTAATCTACGTGGAGATCGCTACATTTTATCTAGTGATGATATTTTTAAAAACTTTCTCTAAACAATCCAGATCAGGTAGTACATATCTCCATTGTAGAACAATAATAATAAGCTCTTGATACAAAATTAAAAAAGTATTTGGGTCTGTAATGGCCCAAACTTCCATACCCTTTGAGTTGACTAACTACACCATACGTCCAACCCAAATTGCACAGAAATACGAATCATTAATTGAAAGAAGTTAGCGGATGAGAAATAGAAAGAAAGAAAAATTAGAATAGAAGAAAACGAAGAATACAAATCTCACAGGTGAACAAATAAAATATATTATATAACATAAATTTTTAAAATACAAATCGGTAATTGTATATACATACCATCATCAGAGCATAACAGTTATTCCTGAAACAGTTGTAAACAACTGTTTTTAGATACAAATATAGTACACAGCGCAGGGCGCTTAATGGAGAATGGATTTCCAACTATGATAAGGTATGGAACCACTTTTCGCTCAGTGTACTCTAGAGGGGATACACTGGGGGTTCAACAAGAACATCTTGAAACCAGACCACACATGGCTGGCCACTCATTTAACTTAAGTGTACCGAGCATATTATCACCAACGGTTGTGATCGGCAACTGTTACCAAAAGCATACAGCAACAAATAGAATAAGAAGCAAATGGAATTTCTCTAGATCATGTGATAATACCCCCTAACAGGAATGACCCACTTGGCCATGCTGCCTGCCCGATTTCTGTCATTTCCCGGTTGATGAGGCTTGAGGTCACGATTATCTTTTTAGAACATCTTGCCATCATTTACTTTGAATACCGCATCGTCAGATCCGTCAAATCACTAATTGACGTCCATAAATATAATATGGGTGTTAAGCGAAGAGAATAAATTTATGGCCACCATACTTGGTATATTTGGAAAAATCAATGTTTGTTACCATCGAGAAATACTCTGTCAGATATTCGTCTATATACGTTGTCCTAGGACTGGACAAACTGAAGGCACCGTCCTATAAATCCATCTTAGGCAATTTATACCTAGGATTAACAGTACAGCCCTTGCACTTTATTCCGAATTCAATTATCTTCGGCATAAATTGATTCATAACACTTGTAACAACCCGTATTTCGATAACATGATTAAAGACGAGAATCAAGGCAGAATTTAATTTTAAATTCTGAATCAAGTGAAACGGGCTATGCCATTGCGTTCGTCTCGGAAAAATACGCGAAATAGAGTCCGAGTTTTCGAAAATCGGAGTCCGTATGACCAAGATATGGCCTCGCGAAGTTTCACGAAAAATTCCCAAATTAAAGTATACTTAATTAAGTGAAATGGGTTGCGCAGAAAAATATATATATTGATATATATATATATAATTGAAAATTAAATAAATAAATATGCCAAAATGTTCAAAACAGCGAATTGGGAGAGGGGAATAACCGAACCGGCCGATTTTTGAGGTCGGCCCAAGCCCGTTGGGTCGACTAGGGGTTAATCCAGGGTGTTACACGTGGTATCAGAGCAGAAGGTTACCAGACTGGGCAAAAGTTTTTAAAGACCTTCTGAAAACTATTTGAAAATCATTTATAAAGAAGCATTTTTCAAGAAAATTTTCTTTTAAAAGAAAAAGGCTATTCCCCAAAGGCCATTAGCACTATCCTTGTTTCCTTAATTGAATCTCTTTTCCTTTCTTTCCTCCATCTATAGTCACAGTGGTTTTAACTGCGACTAGTCTTTTCTATCTACGAAAGTGTTTTCCTTACGATGGAGGTGGTTCTCGAGAGACCAGTGGCCGCGTTATAAGAAAGGATAGTGAGGAAGAGGATAAATGATACGAGCTTAAGGATGAGCAACTTGTTGGTATGGCTCAGCCCAGGACGAGAGAGAAGGATGAACAATGAAACCCATGACGAGAGAGTACCTTTGGCATGGTAAAACGGGACGGATAGTTAAGTATTATGGGAAAAGGACAAGATCATCGGGAGGGCAGCAGTATGCTCTCATTTCTAGGGTACCTCGGAAGGAGGGTGACGATCTTGTTAAAGGTTTAGCTTTTCTTCTCAATCATCCCGTTAGGACTTTGTTTTGATCATCGTATCATTTAAGTCTGCTTCGACAGTTGAGTCTCTGCACCTTAAGTACTAGCGTAATAGAGAATCCCATTTTTGTCTCAAAGTCCTATTGGAGAATCAGTCCATTTATACATGACTTGTTTGGATTTGGGAATGTCTATGCCAAGTGTTGAGTTTGGAAATAATGCTTATGTTTTTAAGCTATGGATGGATTCTAGGGATGAAGTGGTTATCCAGTAAGGGGTGCCACTCTCGGTTTTGATAGGAGGGTAGTTAGACTCTTGACTAGCCTTGGTAATACCCTCGAAGTCTCGTGTAACCTTTTGGGTTCGGTCATGGTTAGTTACTTAGAATCCCTTGATGCCTTTATGGGAAATTGGAAGCCCAATCGAGTGGTGTTCGCCGATAAGACGGATGGTTTATTTCACTTATGCATGGGTTATAGAAATCACCTTAGTAAGTGCGCTTGATAACCTGGTTGGCATCTGTTTACTTTCAAGAGAAAGTTCTTCTATGTGGAATACCTTGTGGTACGGGGTCCGAGATTCATTAGTGAATTTTGGAAAGCTTGCATGAGATCATGAGTACGCAGTCATGTTTGCATCAAGTATTTTAGGAAAAGGATAAGTGCAAGTGGAACGATAGGCGACGAAGAAATGAGTTTCAGCTCATGTTATGGAAACAGGAAATAAGAAGCTACGAAATCGCGAAGTTAAAGGACTGTCAAGGCACAATGGAATTGAGCTCAAGGAAATACGACTTTGATGGTCAAAGACTAGACACGCGCATGATATCTCTTTTTGGGAGTATATCCTTGATCCCTGTTTTCTGTAGAGCTTACTTGTAGGCTATCTTTTGTGGACATCCTCTTAGTCCTATTTTCTGTTACAAACCCCATAAGGAGTTTGTCTTGTTTATCTTCTCGACCCTATTTCAGGGAATTCTAGGTAGAACTGTTTGCGAATGAATTATGCAATTGTAAACAACTGTAAAATTCGTTCGTCTTTCCTAAACAACAAGGATCGTTGTAGAGGGTGTCGAACTCTGGGACCAAATTATTTTATTAATAAATCCAGTCAAGTTATCCCTAACTTTTGATTGGTTGAAAACAAAGAAAATAGCAGAAATTAAAAAAGAGAGTTTTAACAATAAGTGAAAGCAATTAGGGGATAATGACATAGATCAGATTCATAATCATCAACAGTCAAAAGATTAACGAGATCTAATACATGTTTCTGTCACAAACATGAATCAACGATAATAGGTTTTTAGAAACAAATATGTAAATAACGACAAGCATAGCCTATGCAGGAGCTCAGCTCTACAACCATAGGCTATCGGGACAGATTCACTATTTTATTTCTAAAACCCTAAATATTAAATCTAAATCTGATAAGTGTTAGATTGAACTCGAATATACCATGTGAAGGAGCACAGCTCTTAAACGACACAGGGTATGAAGGTTCAGATCTAACCCTTAATTCAGATCCAGATCTACATGTATACAGTCCTCATCTTTTGGCTATGTGATTCATATTGAATCATACTATCAGCGTCATCACCCCCTAATCAAAGGGGATTAGCTAGACATAGCTAAAGAAGAAGAAAAACAGAAATTAAATAACAAGAACATAAATAAAACTAAAACTAAATAGAAAAGTGGAAGAAGAATGATTTTATTCCAAGAAGAGAATTACAGAATAAAACCCAATGTGTTTTTACAATGAATGAGATACAAGGTATTTATAGCTGAAATGACAAAGGCTAGCTAGCTAATTACATAATGTGGGACTAAAGAAATAACCCAAATAACACATAAGCCAGTGTGAACGCAGCTTTAGAGTGAGTGGTTTAGCAAATAGGCTAGTGTGAACGCAACATGAGTAAGAGGCCTTCCAAATGAGCTAATGTGAATGCAGTTTGAGTCTTTATTGAGCCAAATCTCCTTAACTGAAATATAATTGCAACCGTTCTTCACGCTTTAGACTCTTCAAGCTTTAGCAATTTTAAACTTCACTCTTTTTAAGCAGATTCTTCATGCTTTATCCCTCAAATGCTCTAAACCATGCTTCTTGTCAATAATCTGAAAACACAGCTATAAATACACAATATCAATTATTTAAAAGATAAAATAAGATAAATATGCGGATAAAATATACACATTTACGTGTATATCAAGAACCCTATGGATGTAAACATGTATTTGAAACATGTTATGATTGATATGGTTGCAAGTGGTTGCAAGTGGTTGCTCGTGGATGCGCGAATACACATTAGATTCTAGCTCGGCTCGGTCACATTTCATATTGCATATGCACGAGTATTTATACTTGTTTGTGGATGAAATCGAATGTGTTATCATGCGGTTGTTGCATATGAATGAATGATTGTGCACGCATATAGTATCTATATGGCTAGGACTATTTGCATACATGTTGGATTAATGGCACTATACATATTTTTGCATTAGAAAGATTATTCAGGCCTGATCATTAGCATTAGCTAAGGAACATGTACACACACGTCTTGCATATATTCATACAGCATTAGAAATCATCTAAGGACAATGGTTGCTCGTGGATGATGTTTTGAGTAGATGAATGATGGATGGTAGGATATGTTCTTCCTAACTTGGAGATTTCGGGGACGAAATCCTAAAAGGTGGGGAGAATGTAACAACCCGTATTTCGATAACATGATTAAAGATGAGAATCAAGGCCGAATTTAATTTTAAATTCTGAATCAAGTGAAACGGGCTATGCCATTGCGTTCGTCTCGGAAAAATACGCGAAATAGAGTCCGAGTTTTCGAAAATCGGAGTCCGTATGACCAAGATATGGCCTCGCGAAGTTTCACGAAAAATTCCCAAATTAAAGTATACTTAATTAAGTGAAATGGGTTGCGCAGAAAAATATATATATTGATATATATATATAATTGAAAATTAAATAAATAAATATGCAAAAATGTTCAAAACAGCGAATTGGGAGAGGGGAATAACCGAACTGGCCGATTTTTGAGGTCGACCCAAGCCCGCTGGGTCGACTAGGGGTTAATCCAGGGTGTTACAACACTTATGCCAATACGGAGTGGTTTTCAGATATTATATCTGATCCCGGTCTCTCCATATTGACAACGGAGGATTAAAATAAATTAAAAATTTGATAGCCCGTGATTTAACTATCAAAGGAAACATCCGTACAACCAACGGTTCTATTTCCAAATGGAAGTTCAACTGATCATTCATCAAACATTATTGGGCCCTTTACATTAATTTCTTATGAAATTATCATTTTTCATTTTCCCATATCCTTCCCATATATTTCACCAAACTCGTTCTGACCTCTCATATTCTTGGAAAACATTTCCAAATAGCTTAAAACTTTTTATTTCCATATTTCAAAAAATTTACGATTAACGTCGGATATATTTCCATCTCTTCATATTCCGTATTTTCTATATTTAGAAAATATGCGTTATTAGCATTGAAAAACATTTCCAATTCCCATTACTTAACTTCCCATTAACCAAACTACTTCCTTTCTATGCTCATAAACACCTCTAATTTCTTTAGAAAATGTTTTCAAATCCTTTTTATTTGATTAAATCGATTTTATTTAAAACGTCACTGTTATAACTTAACTAATTAATCATTCATTAATCGTATTACTAACAAATCTCGCTACCGAACCTTAACCATTTCTCAGTCAATCATGAAGTCAATCAAGTTGGGGTATAATTACCTCTCAGAACTTAACTATTCTCAACTTTGAAATAGTCAAAGCTCGCAACTTTAAACAAAACATCGCTTATGCGACTCTCAGATTCAATTTAAGAATCCACTTCTTTTACGCAAAACATTGATTATAACGATAGCATTATAATCCCTGCTTCAAAAATATTTTAAATTAAAATAAAACTTTAATTCATTAATTTGAATAAATGAATAAATAATAAACAATTTAATAATTAAATTTTGATTAAAACGGAAAGTAAAAAGTACTTTCCTGATTTTGATAGAATCGAATTTCGATAACAACTCTCTTTCGAATAATCAATTCCGTTAATATTCCGAACTTTGGAATAAATTCCATTTCAGAATAACTCAAATTGCCTTATAATTATTTCATTCGCAAACCATTTGTTTTCAAATTGTTATTCACCCAACTTCCTCTCTATTTTCTTTACTTCGGAAGTTTGGCTATATATTCTCCAAAAAACTCCTTTATAAACCTCATTTAAAATACATGAGTTGATTTTCAAACCCTTTCATACAAATCCATTTAAACAATCTACCCTTACACTTTTGACAAATCCTTAACACAATTTATAATTTGGATTTAATTACAAAAATCCATTTCCCAAATTCTTTACATCAAAAACCATTTAAACATTTTTCCTTCAGATATGAAAATCTTATTTCCTTACTAATCGAATTACATTATTCATTTACACAACTTACCTATATATTTTGGAAATATCTTTACAATCTCAATCATCATTACTTAATTTAAATATTAATTCAATGCTTGATTTAAGTCATTGCATTAGTTTTAATCTCCTTTATAAACTCTATTTATAAAACTTTGGAATTTATACTGACATCCCTTTTAAATCCTTTATCAGATTCAACTAAATCTTATCACTGATTACTTCTTAATCGAATTCTAATTAAAAAGATAATAATTTCAACTACTAAGAAATTGTTCTTTTAAGTTCATCGCCTTAGTTGATCTTCTTTTTATAAACTTTGTTCATATGACTTGGATTTATTTTCAAAATCCCTTTTGCCAAAAACTCCTTTCAAAGTTCAACTAACTCTCATTACTAACTCGATTACTACCTTAAAAGGGTTTCATTTAAGAAGGCAATCCTTTAATTATTATTGTTCAAAATAATAATTAACTTCAAAAATTAACTACAGTATTTCTAGTTAACTTATTGATTAACTAAAAGTAGAATAGTTAATCTCTTTTCAAAAGATTATTAAAATAATAATTGACTTCAATAATAATATACAATTCAATAATTGCTTTAAGCATGATAATTAGAAAATTAATTTACTTTTAAGAGCATTGACTTAGTTTGAATAACTATTCGTCAAAACAATTTCTATTAGATTAATTTTAAACAAATTAGATGATAAATTTCAATTCAAGTCAGTTGACTTGGTCAACTCGAAAATCATCAGTTAACTTATCAACTGATTTCCACTAATACTCTCTCTTAAATTAATTAACAATATATTTAATTTAACAAAATCCCTTAATTGTTCCATAAGAACAATTCTTTCAAATTATTAACCCATGGGTTAATTTCTAGCTTCTTGCGCATAAATCTTATTGAAAATAAGAATTTGCTATAAACTCATGTTATAAAACGAATTAAAAATAAATGTTTGTTTACAACTAAAACTTCTATTTATAAACAACTTATAAAAATATAAGTCGGAATTCTAGCTTCAGTTATAAGATAAATTTTAAAACTTCAAACCTCGTCAATTCGCCTAACGGCAATCGACGTCTTTTAAAAATGGTTTTAGGTCATTTGTTGTCAATCATTTAATTAATAATGTCTATTTATTAAACTATATCAACGTTGAATATAATTTCAACTAATCGACATCCAATTCAAATACTCGACATCCAATTCAACCACTAACATCCAAGCAGGATTTATTATTACTTGAAACAATAATTTATATAAATATATGAACAAGTAACATACAATTATTTGAGGAATCTAATTTGATTCCTCAAACCTGTTATTCCCTGCATCACAGCTCAAAATATCATTTTATAACTTCATATGAAATAGAATATGTAACGTCCCGTATTTTTGGTATTCTGATGTTTAATCTAATATTAGCTTGGAATTATAATCGGCTTTATAATATATAATTCGAACTAGTAAATGTTGCGATATTTCATAATTACGATGTGAAATTCATGAATAATTATATGAATATAAAACGCTCAACGACAATTGATGAAATTAAATAATCATACGAAATAGAACGTTCAAATCAATGCGTTGCTTACCTTGTGATGAGGCAAGTGCTTCGCACACTGGAAATTTGTCCGATATATTATATAGGCCTTAATAATGTTTTTCTTTCCAAATGACCTCCATTTTCGACGGAACAAATTTTATTAGGACCGGAACGTAAAGGCGTAGCGGTATACTCATTTACATTATGTTTGAAGTTTGCATGTGATGGCATGAATATAGGAGTTAATGGTAATTAACGGTAGAAATAAATTGAAATGTAAATTTCGCAATTTTTGCAAACGAAATCCGTTTTCAGCGAAATGGTTTCATTGGAACCGAGAAAACAAAGATGTAGCAGTACGTCTATTCTCATCGCTTGTGGGATTCGTGTACTTCTGTACGAATATTGAAAATGCAACGTTAAACAGCGCTGAATTTGAAAGTAACCATATGAAAACTTCTACCCAAGTAAATCAAATTACACGTGAGCATGTCTACCAGCCGACTCCAAAAATAAAATTATGCCTGCATGCCTATCAGTTCCTTTCCTCCTCTTTTCAAACTTCATACATGCTAAATTAAAACTTCCATTTCTTGTACCATATTTTTTCGCGCTGAACTTCGTAAATTCTAATCCAAACAAATACCCATCACATGCTTTCCTCTTGAATTCTTATGTACCTGAATTCTTATGTAAGCCTAGTGTATGTTATCTGCACATGCATATGGAACTAGAGGGTAGGGATACGTCCTCTTCAACTTCACTTCAACACAGCACATGAAAAGAAAGGCACAAAACACTGTATGCTCATGTATATGATTTGAAAACACAACGCCTGCCATGTATCTACACCAACTGCACATGCATTGTCAGCATCAACGTAAACTCTTGAAATGAAAATTGAGTTGTAGAACAATCTATCCTATTCCTTTCTTTTTAAGCAAGAGCTAAACCGTCATAGGAAATGAAATGTGCACAGTTGAAATGAAAATTCAATGCGAGCTGTTTACCCTAAGGTCACTATGCACACAGGGCTAATGTTTTGAAAACCCACACTGCAGCGTCCTTTTACTAAAGGGAAATACACGAACAAACAGTCCTTCCTAGCAAAATCGTCCATGCCGTATATACATACAGAGACATGTACAGGCAAGCCGATATTTGATAAGAAGGAAAAGACCACAGAGACAAGTGAAAGCTGAAAATGAAAACACTACAAAAGTATAACACTTGCATAGGCCTATCTCATTTCTTCACTGCTAAGCCTAAACTGTCTCCAACACTATACGTATATCTTATTATCCCTAAAACATCACCTGTCTACATAAATGAGAAGCCATGCTCAGCTATAATTCCAAAGACACCTAGGTTTACAGCTACACTGTTTCCTCTCCCTATATTCTGGGCTTTAGCTCATGCTACGCCTTCGCCATCCATCCCCATCAATCCCAGCGTATTTTCCCCTCAATCACAGACCTGCCGATGCGAGGAAATTACACTGCACCACTCTAGGTTACACAGCTACACTCGTGCACTCCAGCAATCTACATGAAGTAGGATTTAACATTGTGTCTATCCATTAATTCTTCCACTATAAATATGATCTGCCCCATCGCCATTTCTTTGAAACCGAAAATATCCTTTCGTTTCTGCAAATAAACCGTGAGGCCCATTCATATATATACATAAAAGAGAACCAGTGTCTTTCAAATGGAAATGGAGAGAAGACAGGGCAATCACTAAGGTTAGAGCGAACTGTGTGTGCAAGCGAAGCATGGGAGGAGGACAGGTGGAGCAGCCCTTCACGGGTGGCCGTAGAGTTCTGATGTGGGACTATGTGGGAGTATATGTATGAGAAGTGGTAAGGAGAAAATGAACCGTGGAGAAGATACGGCTGTAACAACAAAATGGGTACGTGGAGCTATCGGAAGGAACTGTGCCGTGACTTCTGGTGGACGTCAGAAGTGGTTCAGTGTTGCGGTGGAAACGGTTCCTTGGAGTCGAGAAGGAAGCATGGTGGAGTGGGAGAGTTGCGTTGAAGAAAACCGCAGTTGGGAAGGAAGAGACAATGCACAGTTAACCGCCGGTATAAACTCTTCTTTCGAAATGCCTAAATAAATAACTTAGTAAGATTTAATGAATTAATGTAACACGTAAAAGTAGTGTCTAATATGGTAAACGTATTTATTTATGCCTAACCCAATATTCAAGCATACTGAAGCTTTGAGCGAGCCTAATATTAAAGGTATACAGAACGTACCTGGTCCTTACTGATCTTATATATAATAAACCCCATGTTTTAACTTAACCTGAGCGTAGGACTACTGCTTAATGAAGTAATATAACGTTCCTTAAACAATTAGTATTGTGCCAAATTCCTTCATGTTCTTAACCGTGTTTTCATGACTAATAATGAAAACGTAAGTCACTTTTAAGTTAAATATTCATTAAGTTTATTCAAGCCTGGACAGTTTATATGTTGTGCCAAATAAAATGTTTTGATGGCATGTGTAACACCCCACGTCCGTTAGTGTCACTCACAAAGGGAATGCACTAAGTTCTGTGGAGCATTTAGGGTAAAAGAAGCAGATAAATTACAAGACAGACAGAAATTGAACAGCGGAAAAACAAACTTTGCTTTATTGATAAAATAGTTTGTACAAAGATTTCTTTACAATATCAGAGTGTCATCTGTCTTACAAAATAAAGAAGCATAAAAATACATTTATATTCCCCAATGTAGCAAGAACCAGCCATAGCATCTGAAAAGAGAATTCAAGCAAAACTTCGACAAATCTCCAAGCTGGGAAAGAGTGACAGTCCAACTTAACCTGAGCTATACTGTTCCCTCCTTTACTACCTGGGGGGAGGGGGGAAACGGAAGAAAAGAAGACGAAAGAAAAACAGAGTCAGACATAAAGCCTGAGTAAGTTTAGTAACTTCTAGCATATGAACATGGAACAACAATAAAACGACATGAATTAACTGAATACAAGATAACACCATGATGATAGGGTTGGCAAGATTAGACAAGATTAACACAAGATCTGCTAAGCTAAGATAAACTGGATATGCTCTAATACTTTCGCCGCTTCGCCATTTCCTTGTTATACGAATTTCTATTATCTCTGCACCAGCTAATTAATGTCCCAACTAGTAACGCTAACGTGATCCCAATCCCTGTATTTTCCATCGCCTTCAGGCATCCATTTATTTATTTGTTACCTATATTTAATCTAGGGTTTTCTACCAAGTACTTTCTAGATTCCTCTAAAGTTTACGCTATCTGCTAAATGCTTCTCGGATTCAGGATTTATGCCACCTAGTTCAACTAGGAATTATGCTACCTGTCGAATAATGCCCCCAAGTCTAGGACACACTACCTAGAGTGATATATGTTCCTATACTTCCGCATGCATGTATCGCGAATCATTATCGCTTGTCTAGATGCAAATGTCCCATAATGTGCGGTTCGAGTCCTGTGTCAGGGCAAATCAAGGAATACAGAACTCGGTCGGGAGCTTTCAGATATCTGCCGATGCAGATGCTAAGGCCTGTTTTTATTTCAGTGGCTATGGTCCCACTTGACCCCTCCCTCAACTAATGAAAGGCACACCTTGTAAAATGAGAACTATACGCCGGCCCCGGTGCCCCATTATCCTATGGCCATCCTCACCCATAACTAGATAGCAAGCATATGGTCTTTTGGAGTTCTCCGCCTTTCCGCTTCATGTATCTCGATTGACTGAAGATGGATGGTAGACGACGAGTCGCTATCACAGAGCTACTGTTTGCTCGCCGAATCACGCCGGTCCATCCTAGTCTTTAGGTTGCCATGTATTGCAACCAAGGCATACCCCTGGTTCTTCTACGCAGACCTTAACCTCTGTGGGCCCAGGCGGATCATCTACAGCCTCACAGAGGGATACCAAGAGTAACCTCATGTCCCCTCGAAGCCTCGGGCTTCGTAACCCAATTCGTTGGAGCCTTCTTTCTACTCAGACGGACATTCGCTCCTTCTCGTGTTATACTAAGAATTACTACTTAGTTTTACTAACTTAGTTTCCAAAATCGTTGTTTTCTTAACTAAGGTTTACTTAGTTCTCTTTCCCGTCAGTTTAGATTGGTTAAGTGTCATAGTCAATTCAAGCTAACTTAACCCTCCTCATTTATCCTGTTAAACTGGTTAAGTGTTGTCAGTAACTCATGTTGACTTAACCCTACCACAAACCAAGTTATATTGGTTAAGTATTTATTACTTAACCCTACCCATTCACCCTTTGTTGGTTAAGTGCTCCTTTTTAACTTAACCCTGCCCGTCTGTTTTAACTAACATGTTATTAATGGTTAAGTATTATCCCTTCATGTTTAGACTTAACCCTATTCCTTTATCACAGTCTGATGGTTAAGTGTTCAAGTTTACTTAACCCTATGGTCTAGCCCAGCTAACACATCAAATTGGCTAAGTGTATTAGATTTTACTTAACCCCAGCCTCTGGTCTAGTTAACATGTTAATTTGGCTAAGTGTATTAACTTTACTTAACCCCACCTTCTAGTCTAGTTATCATGTTAATTTGGCTAAGTGTTTTCTTAGTTACTTAACCCCTACAAATCTTGTCTTGTTACCATTAGTTTGGTTAAGTGTCCCTATGGACTTAGCCCTCCCATTCTAGTTTGACTGTGCTATGTTGGTTAAGTGTTCCTATGGACTTAACCCTCCCATTCTAGCTTAACTGTGTTAAGTGTCTGTATGAACCTAACCCCACCCACCGGTCTGGTCATCATGTTGAATTGGTTAAGTGTCTTAGTTAACTTAACCCTACCATTCTTGTTCTAGCTCTAACTAAATAAATTAAAGCCAGGACCACTCACATTAGACAGATATTGTTGCGAATACTGGATGTGCCGGTTGGTTCCGGGCAGGTTTACATCGCAACTCAGTCTAACCTCGGGTTAGACATATTCGTGTTTTCTAAGTTCAAAGGGTTTTCAATTTATTTTCAAATCAAGTTTTGAAAGTAACCATCCCGTTCGTCGGATCAGTTAGGGATAGCCAGGGAGAGCAGGAAACTTGTATTTTCCAAACCCAAGCCTAAACTTTCTGGTTTATTATTAAAAGAGATGTCCTTAATAAACCTTTAATTTGTCTAATTTACATTTCTTCATTTAGGCCAAGTTCTTATAAGTAAATTATTCCTAATTTACTTATTTCCTAATTACCCTTTTAATGTAAACTGTCAACATTTATTCTTATGGCCCATTTTCCCCTCTATATCATATTTATGGCTTTTGGTATGTAAACTATACCAATTAAGTGTCACTAACCATGATTTTGCTAAACCTAACGGTTATTCCCAATTATGGCCAATCTCAATTTTATACCAATATACTTATTACGCCAAATTAGCTAGTCCAATCCTGATTTAACATTCTAATTACAGTTCACGTCAAACTAGACTTATTATTCTAGTTCATAACTCATGTAAATGCTAGATTTACAAGTCAATACTAGATTCAAATTACACATCCTATAATTCATGTCAAATCTATCTAATTTGCTTTTCTATGAACATGCCATAATACATGTTCCCAATTTATGCCAAATTCCATGTTTTACAACTATGTTTTAGTACATTTCACATTATGCCCAAATCGTATTCCCACCGTTCGTATAATTGCGATTCAATCTAGATTATGGATAAATCTAGACACGTAGAAATTAGGGAATGAGCCAAAGATGCTATGAAAAAGGATGGACATAATAACTGGCATAAAAAGGTTTAAATAACAACGTAGGTTCAAGAACATGGGTAGACCTAACTTAATAGGTAAATTCCCATGGTCTAAAAACCAAGGATAGACAGAATAGAGACGCAGGTTCAAGAACATGGGTAGACCTAACTTAATAGGTAAATTCCTAAGGTCTAAAACCAAAGAAAACCAAGGACAGGCAGAATAAATAATCGGGTTTAGACCCAATCTCATAATCACAGAACTTAAGCAACGCTTTCCTAGTCATGTATCATGGTTGTTTAATCACAGATGTCCTTGTTATGACATAGGCAATAGGTTATGTTAATCAAAGGCATAGGTTTTGTCAAGAAAGTAATCCTCATAGTCATAGTCACAGTCATAGGCAATGTTCATAGTCATAGGCAATGTCCATAGTCATAGGCAATGTCCATAGTCATAGGCAAATGTTCATAGTCATAGGCATATGGTTTTAAGGTCCATAGTTTCATAGTCACGGTCTTATTTGTCCTTGAATCATTACAGTTCTTGATTAGGTCCAAGAATATAAGCACTGATTCGAATAGAGCGAGAGAAAGAGAGAGAGAGAGATTTGGCATATTCTTTTATTCCTTTAATTTCATGTCACGAACAAAGAAAAACGTTCAAATCTAAAAATAACCGACTTACAGAAATTATATCAGAACAGAAAGATGGCGTTGCTAAGATTCGTAGAAAAACAGTCGTTGAAGTCGTTTGAACCTCCTCTTGAATCCTAGCTTGACTTGGACCTTTTCTTGAAAGTCTTTTAGCAGCATC
The DNA here is from genome assembly GCA_030737875.1 of Allium sativum. Lineage (NCBI taxonomy): Eukaryota > Viridiplantae > Streptophyta > Magnoliopsida > Asparagales > Amaryllidaceae > Allium > Allium sativum. Next base: position 1,019,174,922 of record CM060913.1, read on the forward strand.
TCCTCGTCTTGATTTATTTTATATATATTATTTATTTAGTTAAGAGGAGAGGAAGAGGCCATGTTTCACCAAGAATCTTTGCAGCATAAGGGTAGAGGAGAATTGTGAATAGAGAAGAAGACCAGGGCTGTTTATATAGGGTTAGGAGGACGAACCTAGTCAGATAACGCGACCAAATACATCAGAACGAACCAGCTGCAGAAAGCTGGAAAAACAGGGGGGGTCGACCCCTAGGTCGACTATGTAGTCGACCTGGGTAGCCCAGGTCGACTACCCAGTCGACCTGGGTGTCTTAGGCGGGAAAATTCCTGCCCTGGCCAATCCGGCCCGATTTTTTTGAAATTTAAATTTGACCTGTTTTGAATTTTGAACTTCGCTGAATCTTCCGGAGGCCATATCTCCCTCATACAGACTCCAATTTACGCAAACTCGGACTCGTTTTCATGCTGAATTCCGAGACGAACGCAATGACGCAGCCCGTTTCCCTTGATTTTGAACTTAATTTTTAATTCTGCCTTGATTTGTGAATCTTAGCATTATAGAATCACGGGGTGTTACAGCATGTGTAAGATGAGATGTGTTTAAAGCTAATTCAACCGTTTTCTTAATATATATTTATAATAAACGTTAAGTGTCATCAGCAGAAAAAGGGTATATTTAATTAAGACTAGGGAAGAAGATTTTCTGACCAAAGAAGAACAGAAAGAATAATAATACAGTATAGTTTAAAGATCAGGTTTGCCTAACCTTTATTTATAATTAAACCGTGGCCTGCATATAGTTTTATAATGTGCGGTTGTATAATATTTGCATTGTTTCGAAACTAACAGGAGGGGAAGAAACAAAATGTATGTATATATAAATTTTTAACGTTATCAGAATGTATGTTATACCTAATCCTTAGTGTGCGTGACAGGAAGTTTCCTTATTGAAAAATATATTGACAGTACTAAATTATAAGTTAAATGAACAGTAGCCAGTCATGTATTCATGCAAAGACCGATCACGTGTAAGTCCTCTGTTTAAATTATGTCGGTTCTATTTATTGAACAAATATTTAACTATGTAATAGTAAAGCGCCAAGCTAATCGAAGAACAATCATCTTGCTTATTGGAACTAAAGCGTCACTTAGGTTTTGAAGCACAAGTTGTTTGGTATTAAGTAATAAATCTGAAACAAACATTTAAGTAATTTGGGTATTTTGACCTAGCTTTTCTCCAATATGATATGAACTTTCTATAATACTTTACTGGTCAAAATTTAATCTATAAATAAAACTACTGCACTTCTACCATACTGAAACCTTTGAGATCAATTTGCATGTTTTGTTTACAATAGAACCAAGTACCTTTTTGTTTAATGATACTCAGGTTTTAAAAGGAAAATAAGTGTTACACAAGAAATCTGCACTTCAGCGCATCACTTGAATGTGTTTCCCATAAAATGATGGTTAACATAAGTAGGTGGTTTAAAATATATTATATATACAATAAAATGTGCCAGGCGTTGTGCCTAATTTCTTTTTACAGTACAAAATTTTAGTTGTTCAGGTGCCTAATCACCGATTCAAATGCAACATGAGTAAGCGGAAGGTTTATCTGAAAATATAACGTGCTTAATAAATGGTTAGATAAACCCAATTACGTCTACTAACCTATATTAAAACATGTCAAATCCATATTTTATATGTAACTTTAATTAAAGTTTTACATTAATAATTATAATTAAGAAACTTTTAATATGTTATTTTTAAATAGTGAATAACGTATAAATGTTATGACGTTGTCATACAGCACCGGAATTAGATAAAACAAGTGACGTCAGAACCATACCGGCAAGCGTAACATTATGGAAATAGAACGGACGAAGTTGAACGCTGCTGGAAGCTTTTAAAACGAGCTGTTTGACAACGAATGGAAAGCCAAGATGAGTTCACTCACTCAGTTTTACCCCACCTATATTTTATATAAGTTGGGTTTAATTATTTGTGTGCTATAATTGTGAATTGGTTGATGGATGTTTTGATTGCTGATATATATTGTTTGATGGTTGAATACTATACCTGTTTATGGAAATGAAATAATATTGTGAAGATAACTTATTTCGGTGCAGGGAAAAACAGATTGGAGGGATCCAACTGGATTCCTCAAATTTATTGTTTATTTACATATTGCAATTATATGAGCCTTTAACTGGTATGATTGGATGATGCACATGATTACTGATTGTTGAAGTTAAATTCAACATTTGTTTTTATTTTAAACAATGGGTAGTATTGGTTGAGTAATTGGTAGCAGTTGGCCCAAATATATATCGTTTTATAAATATTGATTTACCGTCAGGAGAATCGATGGTAATGAAGTATAAAATTTATTTTATAACTGAAGTTAGATTTTGAAAACTATTATTTTGACTAAAAGTTATTAAAGAGGAAATAATATTTATTATTTATTATTTAAGTATATAAAATTATTAAATGGTTTTGATAAACCAAATTCTTATGTTAATGTGATTATAAGCAGATTAAGAAGAAATTATCCTAACAGTTAAAAAATTGGATTTATTGTTTCTCTCTGACTATCAAACGGTATTATTTAAATTAAAAAAATATATGATTAAATAGAATTGGTGAACGAGATAACCATGTTTTTGAATTGATTAAATTAGTTGTTGTTAAATAAATCTAATGACATAAATTAATGGGTATTTATTTTACTTTAATAAGATTTTAAATAAAAGTTCACTGTTATTTTTAGTTGAATAAGAAGTAACTATTTTCTAAAATAGTTAATGAAGATGTAAATTATTATTTTAATAATTTAAGCAATCAATTCGTAACGAGATTCATTAAGGTAAGTAATCAAAGTGGGTATTGAAATATAATGGGATTTTTGAAAAGAGTTGATAAATGGTTTTATACTAAAACAAAGTTTTATAACTAAGTTATAAAAGAGGGTTTAAGCCGAGATGATAGCTTAAAATAAGTGTTTGAATTAAGAAAAGGGAAGTGAATTAAAAGAGGTGCATATTAGGCCAGAGTTTTATAAATGATATTTATAAAAAAGGGGGAGCGTGAAGCTAAAACGTTAAGTTAAATTAATGTTATGTAATAATGGAATTGAAACAAGAATTTGAAAAGTGTAAAATGATTGAACGAATTAGAAGTGGGATAATATGGATTTTATTAAGCCGAGATAAGAATCAGAATCTAATTGGAGATTGTTGAGTTGAGTGATTTTCTGAGTATTGATTTGATGTTTATTTCGGTCTTTGGGGTTGATACTTATGGAGTTATTCACTTACCGATTTACGGTTAGGAACTAATGATTGTTAGAGTGAAGATATACAAGAATAATGTTGTAACAAATGTTTTGGAATAATAGTAAGATGGATATAAGTTATAAGGTGTTTTTCCCAAATATTGAAATGAAATGTTTTTTAAGAATATTACTAAGAAGCGAATACTGTGTTTTAGACTATAAAGATTTAGAAATTGAATTAATCATTCTTAATTATTTATAACTAAAAAGGGCCAAATGTTGCTGAGAACCGAATCAAGGAGATTATTTTATTTTCATGAGTGAATGGTTGTTTATTTGATAGTTAAATAACCGACTATCAAATCTGGCCAATACGATTGTTGGTACGGAAAGACCGGGATCGAATTTATATTCGAAAACCATTCTGTACCAGCGAACACGAAATCGTAGAAGATACTGATTAAAGATGGAGCAATTGAAGACCGGGGATCTTCATGAGCGAAAGGATTATTTGTCAAATTTCTCTGGTTTAGCGGCCAGAGATATTCGATAGTGGTTCAGTCATGATTGGAATCTTTCGGGTTGCAAGGACTACTCGCTACTGATCCGTAGGGTAACTCAAGGATGCAATAGGAGAGTGCCTTCGGTTTGTCCAGTCCTAGGACAACTTGTATGGGAGGATGTCTGACAAAGTATTTCCAAAAGGAATTACGTACGTTGATTTCCTCAAACGTATTCATGTAGCGGCGGAGAAGACAACTTCTCTTAACTTAACAACCCGATTATTTTTGTGGAAAATCAATTAGTGATTTCTGGCAGATTTGACGATGTGGCATTCAAAGTGAATGGTGGGCAGGTGTTCCAAAAGATACGTTATAACCTCAAGCTTCACAACCGGGAAATGACAAAAATCGGGCAGGCAGCATGGCTATGTGGGTCGCTCCCATTAGGGTGTATAATCACCTATCTAGAGAAATTTCTTTTCCTTCTTTAATCTATCGATGTTGTCCCTTTTCGGGAAACTGTTGCTGATCCCAACCGTTGGTGATATACATTCGATACACTCAAGCGAAATGAGTGGTCGGTCATGTGTGGCCGGGTTGCAAGACGTTCTTGTTGAACCCAGTGTATTCGTCTCTAGAGATACACTATCGGCAGGTGGTTCCATACCTTGTCATAGTCAGAATCCAATCTCCAATAAGCACCCGCAGTTTTGATTGTATACTATATATGTGTAGCGTGAGATGCAAGCATTCCGCTAGATTGTTATTTATTTGTATTTAGACACTATTATAATATCAGAATAAGATATGGTTTCAAAACTGTGTTGGGTTGTAGTAAGGTAAAAACCGTCCGTGTTTATGTGTGGGCCGGTCTTACTATTACCTTTTTCTTTCAAAAAGATTTTTGAACTTAAAAATCAAGTTGGATGATCCCCTTAATCTTTGCGGGTTGTTCTCACTCTGGTTCACCAGACTGACCCAGTATTTGTAATGCTCGGGTTGGACCGGGCTGTACAGGTTCAGGTAATTGGATAAATACGAAGTTCGGGAGACGAGCTGGAAGAGTTCAGGCGTATGATATTATTCCACTGTGTGACTGTATACGAGAACAGATTATTATAACTGTCCAGATATGATGATGTACTCTGATGATTGTAAGTTTTTATTTAAAGCTCTCAATAAAGATTATTTCTATATTATATTTTATTCCGCTGCGATGTAAGACTCTGTTTTGGATCTTCTTCTTCTTCTATTCTAATATTTCTTTCCTTCTTATCTCACCCTCTAACTTCTTTCTAATAACTTTCTGGTGTTTTCGATACTTTGGGTTTGTGCAAGTAATACGGGTCTTATGTATTATTGTTGAAGTCCGAGCGCCGAACCCGCTGGGTCGTTATAGTGGTATCAGAGCTATTGGTTGAGTAATAACCTTGGCTCTGTGGCTTAACTCGATAGAGATGGGGTTTGTAATACCCTAGATTGAGTCTGAGTGTGTGTGTGTGTGTGTGTGTGTGTGTATATATATATATATATATATATATATATGAGAGCGTAGTTGTAAATTTTATTTTAAAAAAATATATTTTTTATTGTGTTATTTGATCGGTTCTAGTGTTGAGAAGCATTTGAACTATCAACTATACAATATTGTTTTGTAAAGAGGGTAAATGAAGTAATTTTACCCAGATTACATTTTTGTATAAAAATTAAAAATTTATCGAATTATTGAGTATTGGTTTGATTGGTTGATTAGAATGGATTTCAAATTGGATTAAAATTTGGAATGACTGATATAACTAAAAGAAGTTCAAGGTAAAGTTAGTAAATAAGATTGAATGAATCAGAAATTGAATTCTTAAATAAAGGTTAATTAATTAGAGATTCAATTAGTTTATTGATATGGAGTTGAAACTTAATTTGGTTAAGTGACATTTAGAATGGATATTGAAATTAAATCGACTTGAAATGTGGAAATTTAGTTAGTAATAATTGAATGGAAATCGATTGGATATTAATCGGTTAATAATTAAGGTATGCTAACCCAGGTAAATGTTAATATTAAATATAAATTCAAATTGATTGGGTTATGTTGGTGGTTCATTATTATTGATTATTGAGGGATAGATTAAATAAAATTCATCTGTGATTAAATGAACTGGTTTTCGATTTATAATAAATTGGTTTTTGAAAATATAATGGGCTTATAGCATTTCTTCCAACTTAGTAATTCGGGGACGAAATTCTTTTAATGGGGAAGGAATGTAACGTCCCGTATTTTGGATAGTCTGATGTTTAATTTAATATTAGCTTGGAATTATAATCGGCTCTATAATATATAATTCGACCTAGTAAATGTTGCGGCATTTCGTAAACTACGATGTGAAATTTATGAATATCGATACGAATATAAAACGCTCAACGACAATTGATGAAATTAAATAATCATACGAAATAGAACGTTCAAATCAATGCTTTTCTTACCTTGTGATGAGGCACGTGCTTCGCACACTGGAAATTTGTTCGATATATTATATAGGCCTTAAAAATGTTTTTCTTTCCAAACGACCTCCGTTTTCGACCTAACATATTTTATTGGGACTGTAACGTAAAGGCGTAGCGGTATACTAATTTACATTGTGTTTGAAGTTCGCATGTGATGGCATGAATATAGAAGTTAATAGTGGTAGAAATAAATTGAGATGTAAATTTCACCATTTTTGCAAACGAAATCCGTTTTCAGCGAAATGGTTTCATTGGAACCGAGAAAACAAAGATGTAGCAATACGTCTATTCTCATCACTTGTGGGATTCGTGTACTTCAGTACGAATATTGAAAATGCAACGTTAAACAACGCTGAATTTGAAAGTAACCATATGAAAACTTCCACCCAAGTAAATCAAATTACACGTGAGCATGTCTACCAGCAGACTCCAAAAATAAAAATATGCCTGCATGCCTATCACTTCCTTTCCTCCTCTTTTCAAACTTCATACATGCTAAATTAAAACTTTCCTACCTTATACCATATTTTTCTGCGCCGAACTTCGTAAATTCTAATCCAAACAAATACCCAGAACATGCTTTCCTCCTGAATTCTTATGTAAGCCTAGTGTATGTTATCTGCACATGCATATGGTACTAGAGGGTAGGGATACGCCCTCTTCAACTTCACTTCAACACAGCACATGAAAAGAAAGACACAAAACACTGTATGCTCATGTATATGATTTGAAAACACAACGCCTGCCATGTATCTACACCAACTGCACATGCATTGTCAACATCAATGTAAACTCCTGAAATGAAAATTGAGCTGTAGAACAATCTATCCTATTCCTTCCTTTTTAAGGAAGAGCTAAACCGTCATACGAAATGAAATGTGCACAGTTGAAATGAAAACTCAATGCGAGCTGTTTACCCTAAGGTCACTATGCACACAGGGCTAATGTTTTGAAAACCCACACTGCAACGTCTTTTACTAAAGGGAAATACACGAACAAACAGTCCTTCCCAGCAAAATCGCCCAGGCCGTATATACATACAGAGACATGTACAGGCAAGCCGATATTTGATAAGAAGGAAAAGACCACAGAGACAAGTGAAAGCTGAAAATGAAAACACTACAAATGTATAATACTTGCACAGGCCTATCTCATTTCTTCACTGCTAAGCCTAAACTGTCTCCAACACTATACATATATCTTATTATCCCCAAAACATCACGTGTCTACATAAATGATAAGCCATGCTCAGCTATATTTCTGAAGACACCTAGTTTTGCAGCTACACTGTTAAACTTTTACTAAGATTGATTTTTGTATTCCAGAATGAAAAAGAGAATTTCTGTTTATTGTAATGATGATACAATGACGATACATAGTGGATATATATAGTGTACAAAAACAAGAAGTGGGCTGTGAAATGATATAAGCCCATATACGAGCCCAAAAGGAAAAACATAAAGTTCGGTTTGCATAACTTGGTCCAGACACTTTCACCGTCCCTCAAATCGAACTAGGGTTTCTCTCTATCGTTAGTTGCGCCGCCATCAACAACTCTGAGCTCCTCTCTTAATCTTTCAAAATTATTTCTGGAGAGAGCCTTGGTTAAGATATCCGCTTTCTGATGGAAGGCTGGTAGGTGATTTATCACCAGTTTCCCTGTGCTGGTCCTTTCTCTGACGAAATAGAGATCTATCTCCATGTGTTTGGTTCTCGAGTGTTGTATTGGGTTGCTGGAAAGAGATACATCACTCCGATTATCGCACCAGAGAGTGGCTGTCCATGAGAATCGAAGCCCTAATTCTCTAATTAGGGTTTCCACCCAAATCACTTCGGCTGTGGCTGACGCTATCGATCTGTACTCGACTTCTGTGCTTGAGCGAGAAACTGTAGGCTGCTTCTTTGTGCACCAGGATATTGGGTTTGGACCCATGAATACGCAATATCCAGAAGTAGATCTTCGATCGTCTGGATCATTCGCCCAATCTGCATCACTGTAAGTATTTAGATTGATGTCTTTGCTAGCTTTCATGACAAAACCGTGTTCCTTTGTACCTTGTAAGTAGCGTAGAATACGTTTCACTGCACGCCAATGTTCTGATGTTGGATTTGCCATAAATTGACAAACCTTGTTCACACTGAAACAAATTTCTGGTCTAGTTATGGTTAAGTACTGTAATGCCCCCACTATGCTTCTGTATTGCTTCACGTTTTCTATATTGTCGCCATTGTATTTGGGCAATCGTAAATTACTAGTCATAGGGGTAGGTAAAGACTTGGCTTTGTCCATGTTGGCTCTAACTAAAATTTCAGATATGTACCTCTTTTGAGACAGGAAAATCTCAGATTCTGACCTTCTTTGAATTTGTATCCCAAGGAAGTAGTCTACTTCCCCAATGTCCTTTATACCAAAAGCCTTGTTTAGCTCTGCAATGACTTTGTTTATTTCATTGTCATCATTTCCTGTCATTAGAATATCATCTACATACACAAGTATATATACAGCACTCTGATTGTTGTTTTTCATGTATAAAGAATTGTCTGATTTTGTTGCTTTGTATCCAAAATGTTCCAATGTGTGATTTAACTTGATATACCAAGCCCTTGAAGCTTGTTTTAAACCATATATTGCCTTGTGAAGTTTGCAAACATAATCTTCTTTGTCTCTGCACACATAACCCTTTGGTTGCTGCATGTATACTTCCTCACTTAAATCTCCATTTAGGAATGCATTACACACGTCTAGTTGCCTTATGCTCCAGTTTTTGTGTAGTGCCATGGACAACATAATCCTGATAGTAGTAGGCTTCACCACTGGAGAAAACGTCTCATTGAAGTCAAAACCATGCTGCTGTGTAAAACCCCTTGCAACTAGCCTTGCTTTGTGCTTAATGATGTTTCCACTAGCATCTTTCTTTAATTTATAAGTCCACTTACAAGTCACCACATTTTTGTCCTTAGGCTTAGGCACCAAGCTCCATGTCTGGTTTTTCATTAATGCTTCATATTCTTCATTCATAGCTTTGCACCACTGTTTATACTTAACTGCTTGTTCATATGTGTCTGGTTCACTGGTGGGTTCGTGATCATTCTGAAGTGCAGTATAGATTTTAGGCTTAAAAATACCACTTTTTGCTCTAGTTGTCATATGATGTCCTGTTTGTGTCCCCTGTATTGGTGTTTCACGATTGTTGCTTTCTGATGTGTCATCACTACTGCTGTTATTTTGATTATCATTGTCACCCATGTCATTAATCTGGTGTTGATCATCTTCACTCATTTGCTCACTAGAACTATATTCAGATCTGGTGCTGGATATAGTTGGTGTGACTGATGTAACATGTGTCTGTTCCTGATCATCTATGTCTGCATGCCATTCTGAAAGCTTAGGGATAGAACCCACTGTTGTCTTGTTGTGCTCAATTTCTTGATTGCTTGTGTTTCCCTTTTCTGCAAAAGGAAATACAAGTTCATCAAAAGCAACATGCCTAGAAATTATAAATTTTCCTTTCTTATCCATGCATATGTACCCCTTTTTATTGTTTGCATATCCTAAGAATGTACATGGGCTGGATCTAAAAGATAGTTTGTGATTGTTGTATGGTCTGAGACATGGATAGCACATGCATCCAAAAGTTTTTAGAGTGTTATAGTCTGGTTTATTTCCATATAACATCTCATGAGGACTTTTGTATTTCAACACCTTTGTTGGCATTTTATTTATCAAATATACTGCAGTGTTAAATGCCTCATACCAATACTTCATAGGTAGAGATGCCCTAGATAGTAATGTTAATCCTGTTTCAACAATATGTCGATGCTTTCTTTCTACAATGCCATTCTGTTCTGAAGTATAAGGGCAAGTGGTTCTATGTATAATGCCTTTACTGCCAAAAAATCCCTTTAAAGGGAAAAACTCACTCCCTCCATCAGTCTGTATAACCTTAATATTGCAGTTATATTGCCTTTCAGTGAAGTTAACAAACTGTGTCATAACATTATTAGTATTAGATTTGGCTTTGAGAAAGAAAATCCAGGTATATCTTGTGTAAGCATCAACAATGGACAGATAATACCTGTAGCCTTGTCTTGAACATAGAGGTGCAGGACCCCATAGGTCTGCTGTCAATAACTCCAATGGCTTTGTGTAAACAGTTTCAGACCTGCTAAAAGGTAATTTGTGGCTTTTGCCAGCATGACAGTGTGTACATGTGCTAGAAACAGGTGAGTGATTATAAGGAATATCATTATCTTTTAAAATTTTCACAACAATGTCATAACTAGGATGCCCTAGTTTTCAATGCCAAAAATTCAAATCATTCTTGATTTCATTACAGTCATTACTATCATGCTCATCCTTACTAGAGACATCATTAAATTGTATGCTAGCATTACAGCACCAAGTTTTATCATTTCTCAATCTTGATTGAGTGTTGCTGAACTTGTATAAACCATTGTCCAAATTACCCTGTAATAACACATCTTTACTTAGTATGTCTCTAATTAGACAGTGATTTGGGTGAAACTCAAAATATACCTTGTTGTCTCTAGCAAATTGTGATACACTAATAAGATTCTTTTTAACATCTGGAACTCTAAGTAAATTGTTAAGGATGAGATTTCTCTTACCTTTAACAACACCTGTTCCAATATGAGATATATTCATAGTTTCACCATTGCAAGTTTGTATAACTTGTGTACCTGAGTAATTCCTGTTTCCAAGATTGAGGTTCTGCAGACTATTGGTGATATGGTTGGTTGCTCCTGAATCTGGAAACCAATCCTCGCTGTTTGTGTCCTCACTCTTGCTGGAGTCATCACTGATGGCTGTAGAGGTTTCCCCACTGCATTTACTTTGTTGATTCACTTGTGCCATGTTGACATTGAGTCCCCTTGTGCCTGACTGACTTGGTTGAGAGTTATTAACATTTATATTGAATCTGAAATAACATCTATTTGCTGTATGCCCAGGTTTGTCACAGATCTGACATTGAACACGACTTGCATTGTTGGATCTTCCTCTACCTCTTCCTCTCTGATTTGAATTTCCTCTTTGACCTTGATTGTTACCCCTTCCAAGGCCAGGTAAGTTTCTTGCTTGGTTGTTATTCATGTTTCTTGAATTTGATGCAAGATTCACACTGTAGTCTATTTGAGATGTCTTCTTTTGCTCAACTCTACCCTCATGTGCCAGTAATGCAGAATAGACAGTTTGAATATCAGGTAAAACTGGTTGTGTAGCAATAAAGGTAACCAGTGATTCATATTCTTCGTCTAATCCATTGGTCAGTATAAGCACCTGTTCACTGTCTGAAATATAGTGTCCTACTGCTTTTAATTTGTCACAAAGCGTTTTAACCTTTGCAATATACTCCCTCATAGTCATCTCTCCTTTTCTTGCATTCTGAAATTCCCTCCTGTAGTGCATAATACGAGCAGATGACTGTGAGTTAAAAATTTGTTGTATAGTGGACCATATTTCATGAGACGTATTGCATCCTATGACTTGTGATAATAAGTTTGTACTGATAGAGGAGAGTAGACATGAAGATAGTAAATTGTCTTGTTTTTGATGATGCACATATGGTGGATTACTGATCATTCGTCCATCTTTATCCAGAATCATGGCTGGGGGAATGGGTCTGGTTCCTTTGACATAATCTTGAAGGTCGTATCCTTTCAAGGCTGTCTCAACTTGGAACTTCCATAAGAGGAAATTTTCTTCATCGAGAGGAGTGGTTATTACTTGAGTCTTGGGCTTTACAAGCACTTGAATGTTGCTAGGAGGATCGACAGTGCCGGTTCTTGATGTGGCCGATGAGTTTTCATCACTTGGTCCGGCCATGGTGGATCAATTAGCGAGGAAATAGCGTATGGCGAGGTCACCTGATCTTGGGGGTGGCAGCCAATGCTATAAGAGGTTAGAAGGAAATAGCAAAGGCGATTCTTGCGTCTGTTAAGATGCAAGAATTGGTACTCGTGACCAAGAATGAGTCAAATGATGAGATTCAAGATCTCAGATGACATGAAATAATCGTTATAGCCGCTGTGAATATAAATTCCAGCTTGGCACGCATGATCTGATAAGAACTGCTGCTACAAGATCAGAGAGGTTGCTCTCCGATGATGAATTTTAGACTGAGGAGACTTAAAAGCACTTCTCTCGACTTGTTTAGTGAGAAAAGGTAATGCGATGATCTGCCGCTTGGCAAGAGAGCTCTGATACCATGTTAAACTTTTACTAAGATTGATTTTTGTATTCCAGAATGAAAAAGAGAATTTCTGTGTATTGTAATGATGATACAACGATGATACATAGCGGATATATATAGTGTACAAAAACAAGAAGTGGGCATTGAAATGATATAAGCCCATATACTAGCCCAAAAGGAAAAACATAAAGTTCGGTTTGCATAACTTGGTCCAGACACTTTCATACACTGTTTCCTCTCCCTATATTCTGGGCTTTAGCTCGTGCTACGCCTTCTCCATCCATCCCCATCAATCCTAGCGTATTTTCCCCTCAATCACAGACCTGCCGATGCGAGGAAATTACACTGCACCCCTCTTGGTTACACAGCTACACTCGTGCATTCCAACAATCTACATGAAGTAGGATTTAACATTGTGTTTATCCATTAATTCTTCAACTATAAATAGGATGTGCCCCATCGCCATTTCTTTGAAACTGAAAATATCCTTTCGTTTCTGCAAATAAACCGCGAGACCCATTCATATATATACATAAAAGAGAACTCGTGTCTTTCAAATAGAAATGGAGAGAAGACAGGGCAATCACTGAGGTTAGAGCGAACTGTGTGTGCAAGCGAAGCATGGGAGGAGGACGGGTGGAGCAGACCTTAACGGGTGGTCGTAGGGTTCTGATGTGGGACTATGTGGGAGTATACGTACAAGAAGTGGTAAGGCGAAAATGAACCGTGGAGAAGATACGGCTGTAACAACAAAATGGGTACGGGGAGCTAATGGAAGGAACTGTGCCGTGACTTCTGGTGGGCGTCAGAAGTAGTTCAGCGGTGCGGTGGAAACGGTTCCATGGAGTCGAGAAGGAAGCACGGTGGAGTGGGAGAGTTGCATTGAAGAAAACCGCAGTTGGGAAAGAAGAGACAATGCACAGTGAACCGCTGGTATAAACTCTTCTTTCGAAATGCCTAAATAAATAACTTAGTAAGATTTAATGAATACGTATAAATAGTGTCTAATATGCTAAACGTATTTATTTATGCCTAACCCAATATTCAAGCATACCGAAGCTTTTAGCGAGCCTAATATTAAGGGTATACAGAACGTACCTGGTCCCTACTAATCTTATAAATAATATACCCCATGTTTTAACTTAACCTGAGCGCAGGACTACTGCTTAATTAAGCAATATAACGTACCTTAAACAATTAGTATTGTGCCAAATTCCCTCATGTTCTTAATCGTGTTTTCACGACTAATAATGAATAATGTAAGTCACTTTTAAGTTAAATATTCATTAAGTTTATTCAAGCCTGGACACTTTATATGTTGTGCCGAATACAATGTTTTGATGGCATGTGTAAGGTGAGATGTGTTTAAAACTAATTCAACCGTTTTCATATATATATATATATATATATATATATATATATATATATATATATATATATATAGACGTTAAGTGTCATCAACAGAAAAAGGGTATATTTAATTAAGACTAGGGAAGAAGATTTTCTGACCAGAGAAGAACAGAAAGAATAATAATACATTGTAGTTTAAAGATCAGGTTTGCCTAACCTTTATTTATAATTAAACCGTGGCCTGCATATAGTTTTATAATGCGCGGTTGTATAATATTTGCATAGTTTCGAAACTAACAGGAGGGGAACAAACAAAATGTATGTATACATAACTTTTTAACGTTATCGGAATGTATGTTATACCTAATCCATAGTGTGCGTGACTGGAAGTTTCCTAATTGAAAATATATTGACAGCACTAAATTATAAGTTAAATGAACAGTAGCCGGTCATGTATTCATGCAAAGATCGATCACGTGAAAGTCCTCTGTCTAAATTATGTCGGTTCTATTTATTGAACAAATATTTTACTATGTAATAGTAAAGCGCCAAGCTAATCGAAGAACAATCATCCTGCTTATTGGAACTAAAGCGTCACTTATGTTTTAAAGCACACGTTGTTTGGTATTAAGTAATAAATCTGAAACAAAGATTTAAGTAATTTGGGTATTTTGACCAAGCTTTTCTCCAATATGATATGAACTTTCTATAATGCTTTACTGGTCAAAATTTAATCTATAAATAAAACTACAGCACTTCCACCATACTGAAACCTTTGAGATCAATTCACATGTTATGTTTAGAACATAACCAAGTACCTTTTTGTTTAATGATACTCGGGTTTTAAAAGGAAAATAAGTGTTACACCAGAAATCTGCACTTCAGCGCATCACTTGAATGTGTTTCCCATAAGATGACGGTTAACATAAGTAGGTGGTTTAAAATATATTATATATACAGTAAAATGTGCCAGTCATTGTACCTAATTTCTTTTTACGGTACAAAATTTTAGTTGTTCAGGTGCCTAATCACCGATTCAAATGTAACATGAGTAAGCAGAAGGTTTAACTGAAAATATAACGTGCTTAATAAATGGTTAGATAAAACCAATTACGTCTGCTATCCCATATTAAAACATGCCAAATCCATATTTTATATGTAACGTTAATTAAAGTTTTACGTTAATAATTATAATCAAGACACTTTTAATATATTATTTTTAAATAGTGAATAACGTATAAATGTTATGACGTTGTCATACAGCACCAGAATTAGATAAAACAAGTGACGTCAGAACCATACCGGCAAGCGTAACATTATGGAAATAGAACGGACGAAGTTGAACGCTGCTGGAAGCTTTTAAAACGAGCTGTTTGACAACGAATGGAAAACCAAGGTGAGTTCAACTCACTCAGTTTTATCCCACTTATATTTTATATAAGTTGGGTTTAATTTTTTGTGTGCTATGATTGTGAATTGGTTGATGGATGTTTTGATTGCTGATATATATTGTTTGATGGTTGAATACTATATCTGTTTATGGAAATGAAATAATATTGTGAAGATAACGTATTTGGGTACAGCGAAAAAGAGGTTGGAGGGATCCAACTGGATTCCACAAATTTATTGTTTATTTTCATATTGTAATTATATGAGCCTTTAACTGGTATGATTGGATGATGGACATGATTACTAATTGTTGATGTTAAATTCAACATTTGTTTTTATTTTAAACAATGGGTAGTATTGATTGAGTAATTGGTAGCAGTTGGCCCAAAAATATATCGTTTTATAAATATTGATTTACCGTCAGGAGAATCGACGGTAATGAAGTATAAAATTTATTTTATAACTGAAGTTAGATTTTGAAAACTATTATTTTGACTAAAAGTTATTAAAGAGGAAATAATATTTATTATTTATTATTTAAGTATATAAAATTATTAAATGGTTTTGATAAACCAAATTCTTATGTTAATGTGATTATAAGCAGATTAAGAAGAGATTATCCTAACTGTTAAAAATTTAGATTTATTATTTCTCTCTGACTATCAAACGGTATTATTTAAATTAAAAAAAAATGATTAAATAGGATTGGTGAACGAGATAACCATGTTTTTGAATTGATTAAATTAGTTGTTGTTAAATAAATCTAATGAAATAAATTAACGGGTATTTGTTTTACTTTAATAAGATTTTAAATACAAGTTCACTGTTATTTTTAATTGAATAAGAAGTAACTATTTTCTAAAATAGTTAATGAAGATGTAAATTATTATTTTAATAATTTAGGTGATCATTTCGTAACGAGATTCATTAAGGTAAGTAATCAAAGTGGGTATTGAAATATAATGGGATTTTTGAAAAGAGTTGATGAATGGTTTTATACTAAAACAAAGTTTTATAACTAAGTTATAAAAGAAGGTTTAAGCCGAGACGATAGCTTAAAATAAGTGTTTGAATTAAGAAAAGGGAAGCGAATTAAAAGAGGTGCATATTAGGCCAGAGTTTTATAAATGATATTTATAAAAATGGGGGAGCGTGAAGCTAAAACGTTAAGTTAAATTAATGTTATGTAATAATGGAATTGAAACAAGAATTTGAAAAGTGTAAAATGGTTGAACGAATTAGAAGTGGGATAATATTGATTTTATTAAGCCGAGCTAAGAATCAGAATCTAATTGGAGATTTTTTAGTCGAGTGATTTTCTGAGTATTGATCTGATGTTTATTTCGGTCTTTGGGGTTGATACTTATGGAGTTATTCACTCTCCGATTTACGGTTAGGAACTAATGATTGTTAGAGTGAAGATATACAAGAATAATGTTGTAACAAATGTTTTGGAATAATAGTAAGATGGATATAAGTTATAAGGTGTTTTTCCCAAATATTGAAATGAAATGTTTTTTAAGAATATTACTAAGAAGCGAATACTGTGTTTTAAACTATAAAGATTTAGAAATTGAATTAATCATTCTTAATTATTTATAACTAAAAAGGGCCAAATGTTGCTGAGAACCGAATCAAGGAGATTATTTTATTTTCATGAGTGAATGGTTGTGTATTTGATAGTTAAATAAACGACTATCAAATCTGGCCAATACGATTGTTGGTACGGAAAGACCGGGATCGAATTTATATTCGAAAACCATTCTATACTAGCGAACACGAAATTGTAGAAGATACTGAATAAAGATGGAGCAATTGAAGACCGGGGATCTTCATGAGCGAAAGGATTATTTGTCAAATTTCTCTAGTTTAGCGGCCAGAGAAATTCGATAGTTGTTCAGTCATGATTGGAATCTTTCGGGTTGCAAGGACTACTCGCTACTGATCCGTAGGGTAACTCAAGGATGCAATAGGAGAGTGCCTTCGGTTTGTCCAGTCCTAGGACAACTTGTATGGGCGGATGTCTGACAAAGTATTTCCAAAAGGAATTACGTACGTTGATTTCCTCAAACGTATTCATGTAGCGGAGGAGAAGACACCTTCTCGTAACTTAACAACCCGATTATTTTTGTGGAAAATCAATTAGTGATTTCTGGCAGATTTGACGATGTGGCATTCAAAGTGAATGGTCGGCAGGTGTTCCAAAAGATACGTTATAACCTCAAGCTTCACAACCGGGAAATGACAAAAATCGGGCAGGCAGCATGGCTATGTGGGTCGCTCCCACTAGGGTGTATAATCACCTATCTAGAGAAATTTCGTTTCCTTCTTTAATCTATCGATGTTGTCCCTTTTCGGGAAACGGTTGCTGATCCCAACCGTTGGTGATATACATTCGATACACTCAAGCGAAATGAGTGGTCGATCATGTGTGGCCGGGTTGCAAGACGTTCTTGTTGAACCCAGTGTATTCGTCTCTAGAGATACACTATCGGCAGGTGGTTCCATACCTTGTCATAGTCAGAATCCAATCCCCAATAAGCTGCGGTTTTGATTGTATACTATATATGTGTAGCGTGAGATGCAAGCGTTCCGCTAGATTGTTATTTATTTGTATTTAGACACTATTATAATATCAGAATAAGATATGGTTTCAAAACTATGTTGGGTTGTAGTAAGGTAAAAACCGTCCGTGTTTATGTGTGGGCCGGTCTTACTATTACCTTTTTCTTTCAAAAAGATTTTTGAACTTAAAAATCAAGTTGGATGATCCCCTTAAACTTTGCGGGTTGTTCTCACTCTGGTTCACCAGACTGACCCAGTATTTGTAATGCTCGGGTTGGACCGGGCTGTACAGGTTCAGGTAATTGGATAAATACGAAGTTCGGGAGACGAGCTGGAAGAGTTCAGGCATATTATATTATTCCACTGTGTGACTGTATACGAGAACAGATTATTATAACTGTCCAGATATGATGATGTACTCTGATGATTGTAAGTTTTTATTTAAAGCTCTCAATAAAGATTATTTCTATATTATATTTTGTTCCGCTGCGATGTAAGACTCTGTGTTGGATCTTCTTCTTCTTTTATTCTAATATTTCTTTCCTTCTTATCTCACCCTCTAACTTCTTTCTAATAACTTTCTGGTGTTTTCGATACTTGGGTTTTTGCAAGTAATACGGGTCTTATGTATTATTGTCGAAGTCCGAGCGTCGAACCCGCTGGGTCGTTACAGTGGTATCAGAGCTATTGGTTGAGTAATAACCTTGGCTCTGTGGCTTAACTCGATAGAGATGGGGTTAGTAATACCCTAGATTGAGTCTGAGTGTATATATATATATATATATATGAGAGCGTATTTGTAAATTTTATTTTAAAAAATATATTTTTTATTGTGTTATTTGATCGGTTCTAGTGTTGAGAAGCATTTGAACTATCAACTATACAATATTGTTTTGTAAAGAGGGTAAATGAAGTAATTTTACCCAGATTACATTTTTGTATAAAAATTTAAAATTTATCGAATTATTGAGTATTGGTTTGATTGGTTGATTAGAATGGATTTCAAATTGGATTAAAATTTGGAATGGCTGATATAACAAAAAGAAGTTCAAGGTAAAGTTAGTAAAAAAGATTGAATGAATCAGAAATTGAATTCTTAAATAAAGGTTAATTAATTAGAGATTCAATTAGTTTATTGATATGGAGTTGAGACTTAATTTGGTTAAGTGACATTTAGATGGATATTGAAATTAAATCGACTTGAAATGTGGAAATTTAGTTAGTAATAATTGAATGGAAATCGATTGGATATTAATCGGTTAATAATTAAGGTATGCTAACCCAGGTAAATGTTAATATTAAATATAAATTCAAATTGATTGGGTTATGTTGGTGGTTCATTATTATTGATTATTGAGGGATAGATTAAATAAAATTCATCTGTGATTAAATGAATTGGTTTTCGATTTATAATAAATTGGTTTTTGAAAATATAATGGGCTTATAGCATTTCTTCCAACTTAGTAATTCGGGGACGAAATTCTTTTAATGGGGAAGGAATGTAACGTCCCGTATTTTGGATAGTCTGATGTTTAATTTAATATTAGCTTGGAATTATAATAGGCTCTATAATATATAATTCGACCTAGTAAATGTTGCGGCATTTCGTAAACTACGATGTGAAATTTATGAATATCGATACGAATATAAAACGCTCAACGACAATTGATGAAATTAAATAATCATACGAAATAGAACGTTCAAATCAATGCTTTTCTTACCTTGTGATGAGGCACGTGCTTCGCACACTGGAAATTTGTTCGATATATTATATAGGCCTTAAAAATGTTTTTCTTTCCAAACGACCTCCGTTTTCGACCTAACAAATTTTATTGGGACCGTAATATAAAGGCGTATCGGTATACTAATTTACATTGTGTTTGAAGTTCGCATGTGATGGCATGAATATAGCAGTTAATGGTGGTAGAAATAAATTGAGATGTAAATTTCACCATTTTTGCAAACGAAATCCGTTTTCAGCGAAATAGTTTCATTGGAACCGAGAAAACAAAGATGTAGCAATACGTCTATTCTCATCACTTGTGGGATTCGTGTACTTCAGTACGAATATTGAAAATGCAACGTTAAACAGCGCTGAATTTGAAAGTAACCATATGAAAACTTCCACCCAAGTAAATCAAATTACACGTGAGCATGTCTACCAGCAGACTCCAAAAATAAAAATATGCCTGCATGCCTATCAGTTCCTTTCCTCCTCTTTTCAAACTTCATACATGCTAAATTAAAACTTTCCTAACTTGTACCATATTTTTCTGCGCCGAACTTCGTAAATTCTAATCCAAACAAATACCCAGAACATGCTTTCCTCCTGAATTCTTATGTAAGCCTAGTGTATGTTATCTGCACATGCATATGGTACTAGAGGGTAGGGATACGCCCTCTTCAACTTCACTTCAACACAGCACATGAAAAGAAAAACACAAAATACTGTATGCTCATGTATATGATTTGAAAACACAACGCCTGCCATGTATCTACACCAACTGCACATGCATTGTCAACATCAATGTAAACTCCTGAAATGAAAATTGAGCTGTAGAACAATCTATCCTATTCCTTCCTTTTTAAGGAAGAGCTAAACCGTCATACGAAATGAAATGTGCACAGTTGAAATGAAAACTCAATGTGAGCTGTTTACCCTAAGGTCACTATGCACACAGGGCTAATGTTTTGAAAACCCACACTGCAACGTCCTTTTACTAAAGGGAAATACACGAACAAACAGTCCTTCCCAGCAAAATCGCCCAGGCCGTATATACGTACAGAGACATGTACAGGCAAGCCGATATTTGATAAGAAGGAAAAGACCACAGAGACAAGTGAAAGCTGAAAATGAAAACACTACAAAAGTATAATACTTGCACAGGCCTATCTCATTTCTTCACTGCTAAGCCTAAACTGTCTCCAACACTATACATATATCTTATTATCCCCAAAACATCACGTGTCTACATAAATGAGAAGCCATGCTCAGCTATATTTCTGAAGACACCTAGTTTTGCAGCTACACTGTTTCCTCTCCCTATATTCTGGGCTTTAGCTCATGCTACGCCTTCTCCATCCATCCCCATCAATCCTAGCGTATTTTCCCCTCAATCACAGACCTGCCGATGCGAGGAAATTACATTGCACCCCTCTTGGTTACACAGCTACACTCGTGCATTCCAACAATCTACATGAAGTAGGATTTAACATTGTGTTTATCCATTAATTCTTCCACTATAAATAGGATGTGCCCCATCGCCATTTCTTTGAAACTGAAAATATCCTTTCGTTTCTGCAAATAAACCGTGAGACCCATTCATATATATACATAAAAGAGAACTCGTGTCTTTCAAATGGAAATGGAGAGAAGACAGGGCAATCACTGAGGTTAGAGCGAACTGTGTGTGCAAGCGAAGCATGGGAGGAGGACGGGTGGAGCAGACCTTCACGGGTGGCCGTAGGGTTCTGATGTGGGACTATGTGGGAGTATACGTACAAGAAGTGGTAAGGCGAAAATGAACCGTGGAGAAGATACGGCTGTAACAACAAAATGGGTACGGGGAGCTAATGGAAGGAACTGTGCCGTGACTTCTGGTGGGCGTCAGAAGTGGTTCAGCGGTGCGGTGGAAACGGTTCCGTGGAGTGGAGAAGGAAGCACGGTGGAGTGGGAGAGTTGCATTGAAGAAAACCGCAGTTGGGAAAGAAGAGACAATGCACAGTGAACCGCAGGTATAAACTCTTCTTCCGAAATGCCTAAATAAATAACTTAGTAAGATTTAATGAATACGTATAAATAGTGTCTAATATGCTAAACGTATTTATTTATGCCTAACCCAATATTCAAGCATACCGAAGCTTTTAGCGAGCCTAATATTAAGGGTATACAGAACGTACCTGGTCCCTACTAATCTTATAAATAATATACCCCATGTTTTAACTTAACCTGAGCGCAGGACTACTGCTTAATTAAGCAATATAACGTACCTTAAACAATTAGTATTGTGCCAAATTCCCTCATGTTCTTAATCGTGTTTTCACGACTAATAATGAATAATGTAAGTCACTTTTAAGTTAAATATTCATTAAGTTTATTCAAGCCTGGACACTTTATATGTTGTGCCGAATACAATGTTTTGATGGCATGTGTAAGGTGAGATGTGTTTAAAACTAATTCAACCGTTTTCTTATATATATATTTATAATAAACGTTAAGTGTCATCAGCAGAAAAAGGGTATATTTAATTAAGACTAGGGAAGAAGATTTTCTGACCAGAGAAGAACAGAAAGAATAATAATACATTGTAGTTTAAAGATCAGGTTTGCCTAACCTTTATTTATAATTAAACCGTGGCCTGCATATAGTTTTATAATGCGCGGTTGTATAATATTTGCATAGTTTCGAAACTAACAGGAGGGGAAGAAACAAAATGTATGTATACATAACTTTTTAACGTTATCGGAATGTATGTTATACCTAATCCATAGTGTGCATCACTGGAAGTTTCCTAATTGAAAATATATTGACAGTACTAAATTATAAGTTAAATGAACAGTAGCCGGTCATGTATTCATGCAAAGATCGATCACGTGTAAGTCCTCTGTTTAAATTATGTCGGTTCTATTTATTGAACAAATATTTTACTATGTAATAGTAAAGCGCCAAGCTAATCGAAGAACAATCATCTTGCTTATTGGAACTAAAGCGTCATTTATGTTTTAAAGCACACGTTGTTTGGTATTAAGTAATAAATCTGAAACAAAGATTTAAGTAATTTGGGTATTTTGACCAAGCTTTTCTCCAATATGATATGAACTTTCTATAATGCTTTACTGGTCAAAATTTAATCTATAAATAAAACTACAGCACTTCCACCATACTGAAACCTTTGAGATCAATTCACATGTTATGTTTAGAACATAACCAAGTACCTTTTTGTTTAATGATACTCGGGTTTTAAAAGGAAAATAAGTGTTACACCAGAAATCTGCACTTCAGCGCATCACTTGAATGTGTTTCCCATAAGATGACGGTTAACATAAGTAGGTGGTTTAAAATATATTATATATACAGTAAAATGTGCCAGTCATTGTACCTAATTTCTTTTTACGGTACAAAATTTTAGTTGTTCAGGTGCCTAATCACCGATTCAAATGTAACATGAGTAAGCAGAAGGTTTAACTGAAAATATAACGTGCTTAATAAATGGTTAGATAAAACCAATTACGTCTGCTATCCCATATTAAAACATGCCAAATCCATATTTTATATGTAACGTTAATTAAAGTTTTACGTTAATAATTATAATCAAGACACTTTTAATATATTATTTTTAAATAGTGAATAACGTATAAATGTTATGACGTTGTCATACAGCACCAGAATTAGATAAAACAAGTGACGTCAGAACCATACCGGCAAGCGTAACATTATGGAAATAGAACGGACGAAGTTGAACGCTGCTGGAAGCTTTTAAAACGAGCTGTTTGACAACGAATGGAAAACCAAGGTGAGTTCAACTCACTCAGTTTTATCCCACTTATATTTTATATAAGTTGGGTTTAATTTTTTGTGTGCTATGATTGTGAATTGGTTGATGGATGTTTTGATTGCTGATATATATTGTTTGATGGTTGAATACTATACCTGTTTATGGAAATGAAATAATATTGTGAAGATAACGTATTTGGGTACAGGGAAAAAGAGGTTGGAGGGATCCAACTGGATTCCTCAAATTTATTGTTTATTTTCATATTGTAATTATATGAGCCTTTAACTGGTATGATTGGATGATGGACATGATTACTAATTGTTGATGTTAAATTCAACATTTGTTTTTATTTTAAACAATGGGTAGTATTGGTTGAGTAATTGGTAGCAGTTGGCCCAAAAATATATCGTTTTATAAATATTGATTTACCGTCAGGAGAATCGACGGTAATGAAGTATAAAATTTATTTTATAACTGAAGTTAGATTTTGAAAACTATTATTTTGACTAAAAGTTATTAAAGAGGAAATAATATTTATTATTTATTATTTAAGTATATAAAATTATTAAATGGTTTTGATAAACCAAATTCTTATGTTAATGTGATTATAAGCAGATTAAGAAGAGATTATCCTAACTGTTAAAAATTTAGATTTATTATTTCTCTCTGACTATCAAACGGTATTATTTAAATTAAAAAAAATGATTAAATAGGATTGGTGAACGAGATAACCATGTTTTTGAATTGATTAAATTAGTTGTTGTTAAATAAATCTAATGAAATAAATTAACGGGTATTTGTTTTACTTTAATAAGATTTTAAATAAAAGTTCACTGTTATTTTTAATTGAATAAGAAGTAACTATTTTCTAAAATAGTTAATGAAGATGTAAATTATTATTTTAATAATTTAGGTGATCATTTCGTAACGAGATTCATTAAGGTAAGTAATCAAAGTGGGTATTGAAATATAATGGGATTTTTGAAAAGAGTTGATGAATGGTTTTATACTAAAACAAAGTTTTATAACTAAGTTATAAAAGAAGGTTTAAGCCGAGACGATAGCTTAAAATAAGTGTTTAAATTAAGAAAAGGGAAGCGAATTAAAAGAGGTGCATATTAGGCTAGAGTTTTATAAATGATATTTATAAAAATGGGGGAGCGTGAAGCTAAAACGTTAAGTTAAATTAATGTTACGTAATAATGGAATTGAAACGAGATTTTCAAAAGTGTAAAATGGTTGAACGAATTAGAAGTGGGATTATATGGATTTTAATAAGCCGAGATAAGAATCAGAATCTAATTGGAGATTGTTGAGTTGAGTGATTTTCTGAGTATTGATCTGATGTTGATTTCGGTCTTCGGGGTTGATACTTAGGGAGTTATTCACTTACCAATTTACGGTTAGGAACTAATGATTGTTAGAGTGAAGATACATAAGAATAATGTTGTAACAAATGTTTTGGAATAATAGTAAGATGGATATAAGTTATAAGGTGTTTTTCCCAAATATTGAAATGAAATGCTTTTTTACGAATATTACTAAGAAGTGAATACTGTGTTTTAAACTATAAAGATTTAGAAATTGAATCAATCATTCGTTAATTATTTATAACTAAAAAGGGCCAAATGTTGCTGAGAACTGAATCAAGGAATTCATTTTATTTTCATGAGTGAATGGTTGTTTATTTGATAGTTAAATAACCGATTATCAAATTTGGCCAGTACGATTGTTGGTACGGAAAGACCAGATCGAATTTATATTCGAAAACCATTCCTTACTAGCGAATACGAAATCGTAGAAGATACTGATTAAAGATGTAGCAATTGAAGACCAGGGATCTTCATGAGCGAAAGGATTATTTGTCAAATTTCTCTGGTTTAGCGGCCATAAATATTCGACAGTGGTTCAGTCGTGATTGGAATCTTTCGGGTTGCAAGGACTACTCGCTACTGATCCATAGGGTAACTCAAGGATGCAGTAGGAGAGTGCCTTCGTTTTGTCCAGTCCCAGGACAACTTGTACGGGTGGATGTCTGACAGAGTATTTCCAAAAGGAATTACGTACGTTGATTTCCTCAAACGTATTTCTGTGGCAGCGGAGAAGACACCTTCTCTTAACTTAACAACACGATTATTTTTGTGGAAAACCAATTAGTGATTTCTGACATATTTGACGATGTGGCATTCAAAGTGAATGGTGGGCAGGTGTTCCAAAAGATATGTTATATCCTCATGCTTCACAACCGGGAAATGACAAAAATCGGGCAGGCAGCATGGCTATGTGGGTCGCACCCATTAGGGTGAAAAATCACCTATCTAAAGAAATTTCTTTTCCTTCTTTAATCTATCGATGCTGTCCCTTTTCGGGAAACGGTTGCTGATCCCAACCGTTGGTGATATACATTCGATACCCTCAAGCGAAATGAGTGGTTGGTCATGTGTGGCCGGGTTGCAAGACGTTCTTGTTGAACCCAGCGTATTCGTCTCTAGAGATACACTATCGGCAGGTGGTTCCATACCTTGTGATAGTCGGAATCTAATCTCCAATAAGCACCCGCGGTTTTGATTGTATACTATATATGTGGAGCGTGAGATGCAAGCATTCCGCTAGATTGTTATTTATTTGTATTTAGACACTATTATAATATCGGAATAAGATATGGTTTCAAAACTGTGTTGGGTTATAGTAAGGTAAAAATCGTCCGTGTTTATGTGTGGGCTGGTCTTACTATTACCTTTTTCTTTCAAAAAGATTTTTGAACTTTAAATTCAAGTTGGATGATCCCCTTAAACTTTGCGAGTTGTTCTCACTCTGGTTCACCAGACTGACCCGGTATTTGTAATGCTCCGGTTAGACCGAGCTGTACAGGTTCAGGTAATTGGATAAATACGAAGTTCGGGAGACGAGATGGAAGAGTTCAGGCGTATGATATTACTCCCCTGTGTAAGTTTTTATCTCACTGTCCAGATATGATGATGTACTCTGATGATTGTAAGTTTTTATTTAAAGCTCTCAATAAAGATTGTTTCTATATTATATTCTGTTCTGCTGCGATGTGAGACTCTATGTTGGATCTTCTTCTTCTTCTATTCTAATATTTCTTTCCTTTTTATCTCACCCTCTAACATCTTTCTAATAACTTTCTGGTGCTTTCGATACTTGGGTTTTGGCAAGTAATATGGGTCTTATGTATTATTGTCGAAGTCTGAGCGTTGAACCCGCTGGGTCGTTACAGAATAATTTAAATATAATTAACAACAAGTATCAACCAAACAACGATTAATCAGCGATCAATAAAAACATCCAATCCATACAATCACACAATTTATAACGATAAATATGAATTTAACACATCGTAGTATTTCAGAAAGCATGAGAGTTAACTCACATTTTTTTGATTGGTCTTTGGTCGATTTATACAATTTCAAACGAGCGTCTGAAACTGTATAAAAATTGCATTGTATCTGAATCATCTCAATCCAGCTTAGAAGCGTAGATAGCGTGATTACAATTCTATCGGATCTTGTTTTGCGTAATTTTGTTAACATATGAATAACTTGTGGTGATTACAAGTTTGACATTGGCCAACGTCCAGTCATCGTGACTCATCCCCTTAGACCGCCCATCGCCACTGCTACTACCAGCAATCCCACGTCGACCTCACCCACAAGCTACTTACAACACTGCAGCGTGCCAAAACAACAAACCCACCAGTTTCTGTTCAACTTCCTACTGCTCCACCCGCCGTGCTCCAGAGACCCCACGGATACACCCAAACGATGCAACTACCCCCTCTCCACCCTCGCCTGAGGTTGCATCGCACCTCTTAATCCCAGCTCACCAGAATCCGTGCAAACTCGATGCGATTTTGAGATGATCTTTTGGCCACCAATCAACGTCGAACGCCACCAAACTATACCGGTTCCTCCTCCTCACCTCTATCTACAATTCCTTAGTTAACAATTTCTTCAGTTACTCCATAAATTCGAAGTTATAATTACAGGAAGCTTCGAAGAGTTTGTTGAGAATGGGAGAATAATTCTATTTTTATTTTAATTTTAGAAGAGGTTCATACATATGGTTGTTAAAAGTAGAAAGGGGAAGGGAAATTGTTTAGAGCTTAGGGATTTCGATAGGAATAGTTTGAGTTATATAGGAGTTTTTATTATTATTTTCATTTAGAATATTTTATATTATTTAATGAATTCATGCATATCGCCGTTTTTATATGTCACTTATAAATTTGTATGCTCATGTATTAAACCCATTTGTGATAAAAATGGACAAACAATTATATTTTGATATTCCGGACCCAACAAAACTTGTTTCGTCGAAATCTGATTCTGTTTGGAATAATAAAGAAATTTTGAATATTAAATTCGTCAATTGATTCACATTAATTTTTCCTATGCTTACGTAACAACTCCAAATGGCTCAAACCTTGAAATCTTGCAATAATTAAATATTCCGGACACGATGGAACTGATTTCGCCGAAAACGGAGATCATTTGCAAAAAAAAGCTATTTTATGGATTAATATATCAATTAATGTATAAATAAATTCATAAACAATTCAATAATATTAATTATAATAATAAATCATTATTACAGCATATATCCGATTAGACCATCATATAACTCTGAAATAAACATATCTAGATTCTGAACTACATATTTCAAAATAAACCGACGTTCGGATTATTTAAAATCGAATTATATATATAATAAATCTTCATAATTTATAAACGAATCCATAACGACTATTTTAAAATTGGATTGGGACATGACTTACAATTTATAAGATGAAATCTCAATTTTTCTTTTTCACTAGAAAAAATAAAATCAAATAGATTCGAACGTTTCTTGTTTCAAAGAAATCTGACTTATTATATCTTGTATTTCCAATTGAACTTCAAAACATAATATTACGAACTACCGCGATGCTACAAGCTCGTTTTAAATTATATTATAAAGTATACGTTCAATGTAACGACCCGTATTTTCACGTTATATAATTATTTAATTTAATTATATAAATAGTGATATAGAGAATTAAATGGTTATTTAATTAAATTATATGGATTATTTAATTAATTTAAATAATAGAGTAATATATATATATATATATAATTCAGAAATAATCAAAAATGGTGGAATTCACAATATTGTGTGAAGTGGACAATTTAAAATATATAATTTAGTTTAGATTTGAATCATAATAACGAATATATTATATAAACGACAGTTTGAACGTATAATTATATTATAATTATAATCGAGCTCCAAATGGTGCGGCAGTTCGCTATTTGGCGATTCGAACTTTAAACGAATATATAGAATCCGTTTTAAGTCGGATTCCTGTGAAACAAGAAACGTACGGAGCTGGTAAGGTATATTTTTCTAATGGAACAGAAAAATCAGGATTTCATCGTGTAGATTTTGATTTATGTCCAAATCAAACTTTAAAAAAGTCGCTATGGAATTCCTTTATAATTTATAACGATTTATAAAAGGAATTTCAATATAAATTGAAATCGATATAATATGGATCTGGAATATCGAGCTATAAATCCATATATGAATTTTTTGGAGCTGTGGTACATTTTATGAGGATATGTATGATAATATTAAATTATTATTATTTAATTTAATTATTTTTAAATATATTTAAAAGGGCTATTTAGAGCTTTAAAAATAGCCACTTTTGCAAATGACCTCAGAATCCGATGAAACCAGTTTCGTTGGGTCCGTAATAATATGCTGTGTGTGCAAACGAAGTCGGAATTCGATGAAACCAGTTTCGTTGGGTCCGTAATTTCAAACTCTAGTGACGTGTCAATTTTAGTGATTTTTGGTCGTATGTTGTCATAGGAATTTTGAAGGACAAAGATTCACAGCGTTTTATTATATAAAAATTAAATAATCAAAGGAAAAAAAATATCCTATCTGTAGACCTAAACAAACCCACGTAGCCTTTTATCTCAACCACACAAGAAATTCCATCCCCCTTTTTAAAGAAATGAGCCTCCACTTTGCTTTCCAGAAAACCAAAACATGAAAACCTCCTTCTTCAAAATTCAAAGTAAAACCAATTGAAAATCCATAAATCATCATAGTAGTATTTATGGATTACTTAGGGCTTGTTCTTCATTTGCGGTATAGTTTTGTTTGGATCGAACCAGTTTCCAGTTCACTGGGATTTCCGGTTACTTCTGGGGTTCGAGAATTCGTTGGATTGGAAGCATTGAGTGGGTGGTAATGGGTATATTCGGATTTAGAAGGGAAAGTAGGGTTCATACGCATGTTTTCATGGAACTCGGTGATCATAAGTGTCACACGATTACTGTACGAACCATTTTGGCTCGAAATCGAAATCCAGGGAAGGAAGCCGAGTGAAATGAGATGGTGTTGAGGTTGTAGAGTTTGTGAAGAGATGAATTTCAGTTATTTTTGTGTGAATTTCTGTGAAGTGTTTGAAATCGTGAAAATGGTTGTGGGAGTTGTTCCTGGTATTCGACAGAACGAAGGAGAAGATGGATGGAGCGCGTTTTGGGTCTTTAAAGGGGTGATGGGCCATAAGTGAAGCCCAAATTTTATATATAGGAAATTTAGTTTATTTTAGATTTCAAATAGTATACATTAACTTGTTAATATTATAACTTTGTCATACGTGAACGGAATTCAGCGAAATCGTTCAGGTTGGGATCGTATGGACGGCAGCTACACAATGGAACTGACTGGGAGTGGATTGAAGCTCGTTTGAATTTATGGAGAAATAAATTGTTTGATTCAAATAAAACAAACAGTTTATCGTTCTTTACGATGAACTGCCGAAGTGAGTAAAACTCACCAACTCTGAACAATTATATTTTTATAACGTATATTTAGAACTGATAAATGATGACTAATTGCTGTGTGTTTACTGTTTGGTTGAATTGTTTTTGTATTGATTGAAATCATAGATAATGATATATATATATATGTATATATATATATATATAAATCGTTAATCGAATTTTGATTCTGTTTAACAGAATATTTTATATTCGTGTTGTTTAACATTTGTGATGCAGCGAAACAAATTGGAGGGAACCAACTGGGTTCCTCAATATTTATAATACTGTTCTGTTTATATATTGTAAAATATGATGTGATATATAATCTGTTACCAATTATGTGTGTTTGGACGATATCGGTCAACATGATTTGATATAACATACCGGAATGTTAAAAAGGGAATTTTCGAAGTGATATTGAAAATAAATTATTTATAAAATCAAAGGATTTTATAAAGGAGAAAATATTCATAAAATCAAAGAAGATTTTATAAAAGGGATTTATTTTAAAAATCCAAAGCTTTTAAAGAAGGAATTTATTTATAAAATCAAAAGATTTTATAAAAAGGGAAATGCTTATAAAATCATAAGATTTTATAAAAGAGAATATTTATAAATGGAATTATAATAAAGGAAATCTTTATAAATGAAATATTTATAAAAAGGAAAATTGGCAAGATAAAGAGGAAATATTTATAAAATCATAAGATTTTATAAAGGAGATATTTATTTGTTAAATAAATAGGAGATATTAAACGGATTATTTATTTAGTAAATAAATAGGATATCATAAACGAACTATTTATTTAGAAAATAAATAAAGATATGCAAGGAAATATTTGTGAATTGAAATAGAAAGAGAAATATTTGTAAAACCTTTACAAATGAAATAGAAAGAGAAATATTTGTAAAACCTTTACAAATGAAATCGAAAGAGAAATATTTGTAAAACCTTTAAAATGAAATTGAAAAGGAGATATTTGTTAAAAAACTTATAAATAGAAAGATAAAGGGAATCATTTTTAAAGTGAAGAACCGTTGTTAAAAGTAAATCTTTTTAAATGAATAAACGTTATAAAAAGGGGAAATCTTTATAAAGAAAGAGTTAATCAGTTAGAGTTAACCAGTTATAGTTAATCAGTTAGAGTTAATTAGTTAGAGTTAATCATTTAGAGTTAATCCAAATAAGATGCCATTTTGCACGACTGCTAGTGAAATTCACAGGGCTATAGATAGCCTAAGGCGCTCGGATGTTTCCTGAGGGAATCTGGTGTAACCATTGTGATTGCTGCGATCTAGAGACAAGCGAATGGAGTTAAATCGAATATTAGCTATTCGAAATAAAGTTAAAACAGACATAGTTATTCAAATATAGAGTAAATCGAATATTAGTTATTCGAATGGAGTTAAATAGAGTAAATCGAATACTAGTTATTCGAATGGAGTTAAATAGAGTAAATCGAATATTAGTTATTCGAATGGAGTTAAATAGAGTAAATTGAATATTAGTTATTCGAATGGAGTTAAATAGAGTAAATCAAATATTATTTATTCGAATAGAGTTGAATAGAGTTATCGAATATTAGTTATTCGAATAGAGATAAATAGAGTTATCGAATATTAGTTATTCGAATGGAGTTAAATAGAGTATATTGAATATTAGTTATTCGAATAGAGTTAAACAGAGTTATTGAATATTAGTTATTCGAATAGAGTTAAACGGAGTTAAATAGGAATTTTCGATGTTAGTTTAATAGAAAGGAGTTATCGATTATAGTTTAATCGAAATGGGCTATCGATTATAGTTTAATCGAAAGGAGATTATCGAACATAGCGTATTCGAAAGGAAGAGATCGAATATAATTTATTCGAAAGAGTAAGTTAATCGAATATAAGTTATTTGAAGTGAGTTAATCGAATATTATTTATTCGAGGAGAGTTAATCGTCGAATTCGATTATATCGAATTCGGGAAAGTATTTATACTTTCCAGTTTTAAAATCAAGATTTATCTATTTAATAAACCGTTTAGTTGTTTATTTAAATTAAGGAAGAAAAGTTATACTTAAGTTATTTTATTGCGAAAGTAAGGGAATTATAACACCATGGTTGTAATCAAATGAATTTTGTAAAAGAAGAGGATTCGTAAAAAGAATCCGAGAGTTACGTAAGGAAGTTTGTTAAAGGGTTAAAATGCAAACTTTGACTATTTCGAAGCTAAAACGTTGTTCAGTTAAGGTCTGAGAGGTAATTATACCCCAACTTGATTGACTTCCTCCTTAACAAAGGAATGGTAAGGTTTGGTAATATAGAAATCAGCAATGTTTTCTAATATAGAAAACAGGAAATGGAAATGTTTCCATTGTTGATAACGTATATTTTCTAAAATTAGAAAATAAGAAATGTTGAATATATGTAAACAGGAGAAAAGTAAGTTAATGAACTAAAGAGATAAATGTTAAATGATGATTGATCGATATAATTTCCATCTGGAAATAATATCGTTGTTTTCACACGTGTTTTTCTTTGATAGTTAACTCACCGACTATCGAAGTTTTCGACCATTTTAACGTTGTTAATATGGAGAGACCGGTTGGGTTATTATCCGAAGAACCACTCCGTATTGGCATAAGCATTGCGAATCATATATGCCAAAGATAATTGAAGATGAAGTAAAGTGCAAGGGCTGTTGTATAAATCTTAGATAACGATTGCCTAAGATGGATGTACTTAATAGTACCTTCGATTTGTCCAGTCCCAGGACAACTTGTATGGACGAATGTCTGACAGAGTATTCCTAACGAATCATATATGTTGATCTCTTCAAATGTATTACGTTTAGTGGCAGAGAAATTCGTTTCTTTTAGCTTCATACCCGTGATACCGTTAGGGAAATCGGTAATAATTTGGCGGGTATGACGATGTGGTATTCCAAGTAAAATGAAGAAATGGTATGAAAAAGATAAGCGTAGATTCTAGCTTCACATTTGGTAAATGACAAAAATCGGGCAAGCAGCATGGCTAAATCAGTCGCTCCGAAGTAGGGTGTATAATCACCTATCTAGAGAATATTCATTTGCTTCTTTAATCTATCAATGCTGTCCCATATATATATATATATATATATATATATATGTATATATATATATATATATACAGGAAACGGTTGCTGATCACAACCGTTTGTGATATACATTCGATACACTCAAGCGAAATGAGTGGTCGGTCATGTGTGGCTGAGTTGCAAGATGTTCTTTTTGAACTCCATTGTATCGTTCCTAGATTACACTGATCGGAAGGTGGTTTCATACCTTGTCATAATTGGAAATCCAATCATCCAATAAGCGCCTGCGATTTATGATTTTACATTATATATGTGGAACGTGAGATGAAAGTGTTCTGCTAGATTGATATCGTTTTGTATTTAGACATTATTATAATATCAGAATCATATTGCTTTTCAAAGATGTGTGGATTTTCATAGAGGAAAAACCCGTTCCGTTTTCACGGCGTGGTCTTATGATATATCTGTTAATAAACCAAGTGTTCGGTGTTTTATTCACACCAGTCCCATGACTGACCCGGAGTTTATTTTGTTTGTTTTCCTAAACTCTTGGGTTCCTAAATTTGTACGGGCAGTCAAGTAGTCGGGATTTTACAGATATACTTGGAGAGCTTGGAGCAGGAGGCTTCAGGATTATACAGCTATTGTTTATTTCTGCTGTTGTTATAAGTGTTGTACTCTACAATGTTATTATGTACATATACTGTTTGTATTTTAAA
The DNA here is from genome assembly GCA_030737875.1 of Allium sativum. NCBI lineage: Eukaryota > Viridiplantae > Streptophyta > Magnoliopsida > Asparagales > Amaryllidaceae > Allium > Allium sativum. The sequence goes on from CM060913.1 coordinate 1,019,208,820, forward strand.
AGTTATGTTATATTTTATTTGTTCCGCTATGAGATTCGTGTTTACTCTGATGATGATGTTCTTCTTCTTCTTCTATTCTATAAGTTTCTATCTTATCTATTCTCACCCTCTAACTTCTTCCTATTAGTTTCCTGGTTTCCAGTGCAATTTGGGTTTGGACTTGTGTTTTTGGTCAGCTCAAATTGGACTGGATTTTCGGGTCACTACAGTTGGTATCAGAGCTGAAGGTTAAGTGAATTACCTTGGCTCTGTGGCGTTACTCTGTAATGACCCGCATTTTCAGCGATATAATAATTAATTAATTTAATTATTTAAATGGTGATCAAGAGAATTTAATGGTCGTTGAATTAAATAAGAGTGAATATTTAATTAAACTAATAATTAAACAATATATTAAATTCTGAAATAATCAGAATTGGCTGAAATGACGATATGGTGTGAACTGGATCATCTGTGATATATAATTCAGTTTAGAGTTGAATTATATTCACGAATATATTATATAAACGAAGTTTGAACGTATAATTATATTATAATTAAAATCGAGCTCGAAATGGCGCTGCAGTTCGCTATTTGGCAATTTAAACTTCAACTGAATGTACATGATTCGTTTTAAGTCGGATTTCTATGAAACAAGAAACGTATGAAGCTGGTGGAGTATATTTTTCTAGTGGAAGAGAAAAATCGGGATTTCGTCGTGTAGATTTTGATTTATGTCCAAATCAAATTTCAGAAAAAGTCGCTGTGAAATTCCTTTATAATTCGTAATGCTTTATATACGTTATAAAAGGATTTTCAATGTAAATTGAATATCGATTCAACCAGAACTTGGAATAGCGAGTAAATAATTATACTGGAGGTGTATGATATTCCTTGGTGAATATATATGATAATATAAATTTATTTATATTTAAATATATTTATATATTTAAATGGGTCATTCAGTGCTTTAAAAATAGCCGATTTTGCAAACGAAGTCAGAATTCAACGAAACTAATTTTGTTGGATCCGCAATGTCAAATTATTGTTAGATTCCGTGTTTCATGATTTTTAGAGTCAGTATGTGGCCGTACGGATTTTAAAAGTGAAAAAAAGTCAGTATTTCGACGGTTAAAAATACGCTATGTGAGCATACGGAGTCAGAATTCGACGAAACCAGTTTCTTTGGGACCGTAATGGCGAACTGTAGCTGCATGTCCAGTTTCGTGATTTTTAGGTATCATGTGTGATCACACGAATTTTTAGAAAGCAATAATAAACAAAAATAAAATATCTAAAACAAATGGGTGGACATAAAGGGAGCCACATCTTCATGCTTTCCAACTACACAAACATATCTCCCTCATTATAAAACATCTTTGAAGCCACCGTGTTCATTTTTACACAGAAAACCCAAAACGTGAAGAACCAATCTTCCAAAATTTATATAAAATCAAATACATAATGAAATCATCCACTCTTTGATTCGTTGAGATGCTGGAGTGGAGAGCTTCGCGCTGATACTAGCCTTGTTGGAGGTGAACACCATTTCGCGAGTTCCGGTTTTAACACAGTAAACTAGGGTTCGATTTATGTGGAGATTAAGGGTTCGATGCTTGATTTGGGTGGTTGTTTTGGATCCGACAGGTGAAACCGCACTTGTAGTCAAGTTTTGGTGGACTTCGGTTTTGGTATGTGTCGATGGTTCCTCAGCATGAGCTCTAGAAGCTGACAATCAGGTTCAGAAACAGGGGCTCGAGTCGTGAAAACTGGTGTGGAGGAGAAAAGAGTTGGAAGAGATGGGGTTTGGTGATCTCGGTTTTGAAAACCGTGGAGCAGAGGAGGATGTAGGGTTCGGAAATGGTGTTTGAAGGTTACAGGAAGCTTGCAGTTGGAAATTTGGGGAAGAAGGCTTTGAGGAGTGGGTGTATAGGGGTCGGGTTGGGCTTGTACGTAGTGGATGGGCCATGAAAGGTTGGTGAGGCCCAAGTGCTTTAGTAAAGTTTTATTTTTAACTTAAAATATATGCAAATCTTTTAAATGCTATAACTCGACCATACGTGATCAGATTTATGAACGGTTTGTCGCGTTGGAATCATACAGAAGGCGGCTACACCATGGAACTGACTGGAAGTGGATTGGGGCTAGTATGAATTTATGGCGAAATAAACTGTTTGATTCAAATCAAACAACAGTTTATCGTGCTTTAACGATGAACTGCAAATGTGACTAAAACTCACCAACTCTGAACAGTTATATTTTTATAATGTATTCTTAGAACTGTTAATCAACTGTTAATTGTTGTGTGTTGATTTGATTGACTGAACTGCTAGTCAGTTAGTGGAAATTATATATATATATATATTAACCGTTAAATATTTATATATTGATTCTGCTATCAGAATAATTTATATTGAACTGAAAGTGATGATAATCATATTGTGTAACATCTGTGGATGCAGGAAAACAGGTTGGAGAAATCCGACTGGATTCCTTAACAGTTATTTTATTGTTTTTCATATATTGTGTTATATGATGTGATATATCACCTGTTGTCGATTATATGTGTTTGGACGATATTGAACATCGTGATTTGATATGACTGAATACCATAACATACCGAAATGTTGATAAGGGGATTTTCAAAGTGATATTGAAAATAAAATATTTATAAATGGAATATTTATAAATAAGGGATATTTATAAATTGGAATATTTATAAATAGGAGATATTTAGAAAGGAAATAATTTCAAAACATTTTCTTTTTGAATGGAAAGGCGTGTATGGCGGGTTTGGGGATTTTCCCGATGCTCCCGTTACAAAGGAGGTTATGGCGAATTTTTCCTGAAATTTAAGGAGTTAGAATATTTTGAAGAATAAAATTTGAAAAGGAAATATTTAGAAAATAAATAGAGTTATAAAAAGGAAATTTGTTTATAACTGAATAGGATGTTTATAAAAAGGAAAACGTTATTAAAAGAACATTTATAAAGTGAAGAACCATCACGAAAAAGTAAATCTTTATAAATGAATAAACGTTGTTAAAAGGGAATTATTTTAAATGGATAAACGTTATCAAAAAGGAGAAATCGAATATGGTATTCGAAGTTAGTATATTGAATATGGTATTCGAAGTTAGTTAATCGAATATGGTATTCGAAGATAGTTAATCGAATATGGTATTCGAAGTTGGTAAATCGAATATGGTATTCGAAGTTGGTAAATCGAATATGGTATTCGATGTTGGTTAATCGAATATGGTATTCGAAGTTAGTTAATCGAATATGTTATTCGAAAGGGGTTAGTCGAGTCGAGTTAGTCAAATAGAGTTAATCAGTTAGAGTTAACCAGTAAAGTTAATCAGTTAGAGTAACCAGTTAGAGTTAATCAGTTAGAGTTAATCAGTTAGAGTTAAACTGATAGAGTTAATCAGTTAGAGATAATCAGTTAAGGTTAATCCAAACGAGTTGCCATTTAGCACGACTACTAGCGTAATTCGCAGGGCTGCAGATAGCCTAAGGCAGTCGGATGTTTCCTGAGGGAATTAGGCATAACCTTTGTGATCGCTGCGATCTAGAGTCAAGCGAATGGAGTTGAATAGAGTTAAACGGAGTTAAATAGAGTTAGTCAAATATAGTTTATTCGAATAGAGTTAAACGGAGTTAAATAGAGTTAGTCGAATATAGTTTAATCGAAAGGAGCTATCGATTAGTTTAATCGAAAGGAGATTATCGAATATATCGTATTCGAGATCGAATATAGTATATTCGAAAGAGAGAGATTTTGAATAAAAGTTATTCGAAGAGAGATAATCGAATATAGGTTATTCGAAGAAGAGTTAATCAAATAGAGATTACTCGAAAGAGAATTATACGTCGAATTCAATTATATCGAATTCGGGGAAGTAATATTTACTTTCCGATTTTTAAATCAAGAGTATACACTAATAAATTAGGGTTAGGTTTAATTATTTGAATTAAAGAATAAAGGTTATAATTGAAGTTAGATACTGTGAAGGTAGGGATTATAATGTTATCGTTATAGTCAATGTTTTCAATAAAGAAGTGGATTCGTAAATTGAATCCGAGAGTTACGTAAAGAAGTTGTTAAAGGTTCAAAAGATAAACTGTTACTATTTCGAAGTTATAACGTTGTTCAGTTAAGGTCTGAGAGGTAATTATACCCCAAATTGATTGACTTCCTACTTAACTAAGGAACGGTAAGGTTTGATAGTGAATGATGGGTAAGTGAATTCAGTAAATGGTTTGAGTTGGCATAGCGATGTTTATTTAAACATCAGTTTAAATCCAATGAAGGAACTTTGGAAATGTTTTCCAAATAAGAAATCAGAAATGTTTTCTAATATAGGAAACAGGAAATGGAAATGTTTTTCATTGTTAATAAAGTATATTTTCTAAAATTAGAAAATAAGAAATGTTGAATATATGGAAACAGGAGATAAGTAAATTAATGAACTAAAGAGATAAATGTTGAATGATGATTGATTCATAAAATTTCGATTTGGAAATAATATCGTTGTTTGCACACGTATTTTTCTTTGATAGTTAACTCACCGACTATCTAAGTTTTTGACCGTTTTAACGTTGTTAATATGGAGAGACCGGTTGGATTATTATCCAAAGAACCACTATGTATTGGCATAAGCGTTGCGAATCATATATGCCAAAGATAATTGAAGACGGAGTAAAATGCAAGGGCTATTATATAAGTCTTAAATAACAGTGCCTAAGATGGATGTACTAGATAGTGCCTTCGGTTTGTCCATTCCAAGGACAACTTGTATGGACGAAGGTCTAACAGAGTATATCTGGTAGATCATGTAAGTTGATCGTTTCAAACGTATTTACGTTGGTGGCGGAGGAATTCGTTTCTCTTAGCTTATACCCATGGTATTTTTGGGGAAATCAATTTGTGATTTAAAGGGTATGACGATGTGATATTCTAAGTGAATGAAGATGTGGTATGTGAATAGATAAGCGTAGCTTCTAGCCTCACATCCGATAAATGACAGAAATCGGGCAGGCAGCATGGCTAAGTCGGCCACACCGAAGTAGGGTGTATAATCACCTATCTAGAGAATATTCATTTGCCTCTTTAATCTATCAATGTTGTCCTATATATATATATATATATATATATATATATATGGGAACTGTTGCTGATCCCAACCGTTGGTGATGTACATTCGATACACTCAAGCGAAATGAGTGGTCGATCATGTGTGGCTGAGTTGCAAGATGTTCTTGTTGAACTCCAGTGTATCGTTCCTAGAGTACACTGATCGGAAGGTGGTTCCATACCTTGTCATAGTTGGAAATCCATTACCCAATACGTGCTTGCTGTTTTGATTGTATAATATATATGTAGAACATGAGATGAAAGCGTTTCTGCTAGATTGATATCTATTTGTATGTAGACATTATTATAATATCAGAATAATATTGCTTTTCAAAGTTGTTGGATTTTCATAAGGGAAAACCTGTTCCGTTTTCACGGCGTGGTCTTATGATATGTCCTTTATTTAAACTAAGTGTTTGGGGTTTTATTCACACCAGTCCCATGACTGACCCGGAGTTTTTTTGTTTTGTTGTCCCTAAACTCTTGGGTGCCTAAATTTTTACGGGCAGTTAAGTAGTCGGGATTTTACAGATACACTTGGAGAGCTTGGAGTAGGTGGCTTCAGGATTCTATAGCTATTATTATTTCCGCTGTTGTTGTAAGTGCTGTACTCTGATAAGTGCTATTGTATATATAACTGTTTGTATTTCAAAAGTTATGTTATATTTTATTCGTTCCGCTGTGAGATTCGTGTTTACTCTGATGATGATGTTCTTCTTCTTCTATTCTATAAGTTCTATCTTATCTATTCTCACCCTCTAATTTCTTTCATTAATTACCGGGATTTTTCGATGTTTGGTTATCGACATCGAGTTTATGTCGATAACCAAATTCGCTCAAAATCCGGGTCGTTACAGTTGGTATAAGAGCTGAAGGCTAAGTGAATTACCTTGGCTCTGTGGCGTAACTCAGTAGAGATGGGGTTAGTAATACCCCAGATTGAGTTTGAGTGTATATATAGTGAACGTACTTGTTATTTGATATAAAAATAATTTTATATTGTGGAGTTTTATTGGTTGAGCAGTTTGTGAATTCTGGTCGATCAATTTGATCCACTGTATCGACAGGGGTTACTAAAACTTGAATACAATGAACCAACATGATATGTTTTGATATTTACATAGTATAATTGGTTGTTGGTTGTAATTATAATCAAATAAGATTATAAAGTGAAAAGGTTATAAATAACCAATTAGAATTCATATAAGTATAATATATGAAAAGCGATGAATTAAATCTGAATTTAAATCAGAATTTGAATTTAAAATAAGGAAATTTTAAGTTCCTGGGAGATTTTGAAAACGTTTTTCAAACTGAAAGAGATATAGTATTGAACTCACTTCGATTGCTGGAAAATAGATTCCGATGATGATCATGACATCATCGGTGCTCATTTTCGAGTTGTAAGTGACGGATTACTACCCAAGATGTTGTTTTAAAATCGTTTGTGAAAACAAGGTGTTCGGAAATTCAAATGTTTTGAATTGGTATTGTGATTTCAAATTGATTAGAAATAGACCCAGGAATTTAAATTCTGGAATATAAATTTAACTTATGAAGTTAAATAAAATAAGATGGTAAAAGTAAATTAAAATTTAGCTTAAATTAAGTTAAGTAAAAACTGAATGGATCAGAAATAATCTGGAATTAACTTGGATGAATAAGTTAAGAGTTGAAATTGAGAATGGAACTCGAGTGGAAATAGAATTCGACTCAGGTATAAGCGAATGATTTGGTTTTGAGAATGAACTGATTGGAGATCAAGTTGGTAATGCATTGTATATGCAGAAGTGGTACCGAATGGTAGGGATATAATGATATGCCCGACAAAAAGGTACAAGTTTATATTTTATATGAGTTAGGAATTTATGAGCGGGATTGGCAAGCCGCTTGACTGTTTGATTTTCTTTTGGGTTGGAGAAGGCCTAAAGAGGCGAGTGGTGGTTTGACGTATATGCCGGTACAAAGGAGACGCTGGCGAAATTTTTCGAAAGGTTAAGGCGTTAGAAAATTTCCAGGATTTTTGAAAATTTTCGTTGATAAGAATAAATTAATATTCAATTGAAATTAAATTGATTCAGTTGAAAACTGAAGTTAAGAAGTGAAAGAATAAGTTCTAACCAGTTAACAGGGTCGTCCTCTACCTTAGCAATTTCGAGAAGTGGGGAAGAATGTAATGACCCGCATTTTCAGCGATATAATAATTAATTTAATTATTTAAATGGTGATCAAGAGAATTTAATGGTCGTTGAATTAAATAAGAGTGAATATTTAATTAAACTAATAATTAAATAATATATTAAATTCAGAAATAATCAGAATTGGCTGAAATGGCGATATGGTGTGAACTGGATCATCTGTGATATATAATTCAGTTTAGAGTTGAATTATATTCACGAATATATTATATAAACGAAATTTGAACGTATAATTATATTATAATTAAAATAGAGCTCGAAATGGTGCTGTAGTTCGCTATTTGGCGATTTGAACTTCAACTGAATGTACATGATTCGTTTTATGTCGGATTTCTGTGAAACAAGAAACGTGTGGAGCTGGTGGAGTATATTTTTCTAGTGGAAGAGAAAAATCGGGATTTCGTCGTGTAGATTTTGATTTATGTCCAAATCAAATTTCAGAAAAAGTCACTGTGAAATTCCTTTATAATTCGTAACACTTTATATACGTTATAAAAGGATTTTCAATGTAAATTGAATATCGATTCAACCAGAACTTGGAATAGCGAGTAAATAATTATACTGGAGCTGTATGATTTTCCTCGGTGAATATATACAATAATATAAATTTATTTATATTTAATTTAATTATATTTAAATATATTTATATATTTAAATGGGTCATTCGGAGCTTTGAAAATAGCCGACTTTGCAAACGAAGTCGGAATTCGACGAAACTAATTTTGTTGGATCCGCAATGTCAAATTATTGTTAGATTCCGAGATTCGTGATTTTTAGATTCAGTATGTGGCCGTACGGATTTTAAAAGTGAAAAACAGTCAGTATTTCGATGGTTAAAAATACGTTGTGTGAGCATACGGAGTCAGAATTCGACGAAACCAGTTTCGTTGGGACCGTAATGGCGAACTTTAGCTGCATGTCCAATTTCGTGATTTTTAGGTATCGTGTGTGATCACACGAATTTTCAGAAAGCAATAGTAAATAAAAATAATATATCTAAAACCAATGGGTAAACATAAAGGGAGCCACATCTTCATGCTTTCCAAACACACAAACATTTCTCCCTCATTATAAAACATCTTTGAAGCCACCGTGTTCATTTTTACACAGAAAACCCAAAACGTGAAGAACCAATCTTCCAAAATTTATATAAAATCAAATACACAATGAAATCATCCACTCTTTGATTCGTTGAGATGCGGGAGTGGAGAGCTTCGCGCTGATACTAGCCTTGTTGGATGCGAACACCATTTCGCGAGTTCTGGTTTTAACACAGTAAACTAGGGTTCGATTTATGTGGAGATTAAGGGATCGATGCTTGATTTGGGTGGTTGTTTTGGATCCGAGAGGTGAAACCACACTTGTAGTCAAGTTTTGGTGGACTTTGGTTTTGGTATGTGTCGATGGTTCCTCAGTGTGAGCTCCAGAAGCTAACAATCTGGTTCAGAAACAGGGGCTCGAGTCGTGAAAACTGGTGTGGTGGAGAAAAAGAGTTGGAAGAGATGGGGTTTGTTGATCTCCGTTTTGAAAACCGTGGAGCAGAGGAGGATGTAGGGTTCGGAAATGGTGTTTGCAGGTTACAGGAAGCCTGCGGTTGGAAATTTGGGGAAGAAGGCTTTGAGGAGTGGGTGTATAGGGGTCGGTTTGGGCTTGTACGTAGTGGATGGGCCATGAAAGGTTGGTGAGGCCCAAGTGCTTTAGTAAAGTTTTATTTTTAACTTAAAATATATGCAAATCTTGTAAATGCTATAAATCGACCGTACGTGATCAGATTTACGAATGGTTTGTCGTGTTGGAATCATATAGAAGGTGGTTACACCATGGAACTGACTGGAAGTGGATTGGGGCTAGTATGAATTTATGGAGAAATAAACTATTTGATTCAAATCAAACAACAGTTTAACGTTCTTTAACGATGAACTGCAAATGTGAGTAAAACTCACCAACTCTGAACAGTTATATTTGTATAACGTATTCTTAGAACTGTTAATCAACTGTTAATTGTTGTGTGTAGATTTGATTGATTGAATTGCTAGTCAGTTAGTGGAAATTATACATATATAAATATATATATATATATATATATATATATATATAAACCGTTATATATTTATATATTGATTCTGTTATCAGAATAATTTATATTGAACTAAAATTGATGATAATCATATTGTGTAACATCTGTGGATGCAGGAAAACAGGTTGGAGGAATCCGACTGGATTCCTCAATAGTTATTTTATTGTTTTTCATATATTGCGTTATATGATGTGATATATAACCTGTTGTCGATTATATGTGCTTGGACGATATTGAACATCGTGATTTGATATGACTGAATACCATAACATACTAAAATGTTGATAAGGGGAGTTTCAAAGTGATATTGAAAATAAATTATTTATAAATGGAATATTTATAAATAAGGGATATTTATAAATTTGAATATTTATAAATAGGGAATATTTATAAATTTGAATATTTATAAATAGGAGATATTTAGAAAGGAAATAATTTCAAAACATTTTCTTTTTGAATGGAAAGGCCTGTATGGCGGGTTTGGGGATTTTCCCGATGCTCCCGTTACAAAGGAGGTTATGGCAAATTTTTTTGGAAATTTAAGGAGTTAGAATATTTTGAAGAATAAAATTTGAAAAGGAAATATTTAGAAAATAAATAGAGTTATAAAAAGGAAATTTGTTTATAACTGAATAGGCTGTTTATAAAAAGGAAAACATTATTAAAAGAACATTTATAAAGTGAAGAACCGTTATGAAAAAGTAAATCTTTATAAATGAATAAACGTTGTTAAAAGGGAATCTTTTTAAATGGACAAACGTTATCAAAAAGGAGAAATCGAATATGGTATTCGAAGTTAGTAAATCGAATATGGTATTCGAAGTTAGTTAATCAAATAAGGTATTCAAAGTTAGTTAATCGAATATGGTATTCGAAGTTAGTTAATCGAATATGGTATTCGAAGTTAGTTAATCGAATATGGTATTCGAAGTTAGTTAATCGAATATAGTATTCGAAGTTAGTTAATCAAATATGGTATTCGAAGTTAGTAAATCGAATATGGTATTCGAAGTTGGTTAATCGAATATGGTATTCGAAGTTGGTTAGTCGAATATGGTATTCAAAGTTAGTTAATCGAATATGTTATTCGAAAGGGGTTAGTCGAGTCGAGTTAGTCAAATAGAGTTAATCAGTTAGAGTTAACCAGTAGAGTTAATCAGTTAGAGTAACTAGTTAGAGTTAACCAGTTAGAGTAAATCAGTTAGAGTTAAACTGATAGAGTTAATCAGTTAGAGTTTATCAGTTAAGGTTAATCCAAATGAGTTGCCATTTAGCACGTCTGCTAGCGTAATTCGCAGGGCTGCAGATAGCCTAAGGCGGTCGGATGTTTCTTGAGGGAATCAAGCGTAACCATTGTGATCGCTGCGATCTAGAGTCAAGCGAATGGAGTTGAATAGAGTTAAACGGAGTTAAATAGAGTGAGTCGAATATAGTTTATTCGAATAGAGTTAAACGGAGTTAAATAGAGTTAGTCGGATATAGTTTATTCGAATAGAATTAAATGAGTTATCGATTATAGTTTAATCGAAAGGAGCTATCAATTAGTTTAATCGAAAGGAGATTATCGAATATATCGTATTCGAAAGAAAGAGATCGAATATAGTGTATTCGAAAGAGAGAGATTTTGAATAAAAGTTATTCGAAGCGAGATAATCGAATATAGGTTATTCGTAGAAGAGTTAATCAAATAGAGATTACTCGAAAGAGAATTATACGTCGAATTCAATTATATCGAATTCGGGGAAGTAATATTTACTTTTCGATTTTTAAATCAAGAGTATACACTAATAAATTAGGGTTAGGTTTAATTATTTGTATTAAAGAATAATGGTTATAATTGAAGTTAGATATTGCGAAGGTAGGGATTATAACGTTATCGTTATAATCAATGTTTTCAATAAAGAAGTGGATTCATAAATTGAATCTGAGAGTTACGTAAAGAAGCTGTTAAAGGTTCAAAATATAAACTGTTACTATTTCGAAGTTATAACGTTGTTCAGTTAAGGTCTGAGAGGTAATTATACCCCAACTAGATTGACTTCCTACTTAACTAAGGAATGGTAAGGTTTGATAGTGAATGATGGGCAAGTGAATTCAGTAAATGGTTTGAGTTGGCATAGCGATGTTTATTTAAACATCAGTTTAAATCCGATGAAGGAACTTTGGAAATGTTTTCCAAATAAGAAATCAGAAATGTTTTCTAATATAGGAAACAGGAAATGGAAATGTTTTCCATTGTTAATAAAGTATATTTTCTAAAATTAGAAAATAAGAAATGTTGAATATATGGAAACAGGAGATAAGTAAATTAATGAACTAAAGAGATAAATGTTGAATGATGATTGATTGATAAAATTTTCATCTGCAAATAATATAGTTGTTTGCACACGTATTTTTCTTTGATAGTTAACTCACCGACTATCTAAGTTTTTGACCATTTTAACGTTGTTAATATGGAGAGACCGGTTGGATTATTATCCGAAGAACCACTCTGTATTGGCATAAGCGTTGCGAATCATATATGACAAAGATAATTGAAGACGGAGTAAAATACAAGGGCTATTGTATAAGTCTTAAATAACAGTGCCTAAGATGGATGTACTGGTTAGTGCCTTCGGTTTGTCCAGTCCCAGGACAACTTGTATGAACGAAGGTATGACAGAGTATATCTGGTAGATCACGTAAGTTGATCGTTTCAAACGTATTTACATTGGTGGCGAAGGAATTCGTTTCTCTTAGCTTATACCCGTGGTATTTTTGGGGAAATCAATTTTTGATTTAAAGGGTATGACGATGTGACATTCTAAGTGAATGAAGATGTGGTATGTGAAAAGATAAGCGTAGCTTCTAGCCTCACATCCGGTAAATGACAGAAATCGGGCAGGCAGCATAGCTAAGTCGGTCGCATCGAAGTAGGGTGTATAATCACCTATCTAGAGAATATTCATTTGCTTCTTTAATCTATCAATGTTGTCCCATATATATATACGGGAACGGTTGCTGATCCCAACCGTTGGTGATGTACATTCGATACACTCAAGCGAAATGAGTGGTCGGTCATGTGTGGCTGAGTTGCATGATGTTCTTATTGAACTCCAGTGTATCGTTCCTAGAGTACACTGATCGGAAGGTGGTTCCATACCTTGTCATAGTTGGAAATCCATTACCCAATACGTGCTTGCGGTTTTGATTGTATACTATATATGTAGAACGTGAGATGAAAGCGTTTCTGCTAGATTGATATTTATTTGTATGTAGACATTATTATAATATCAGAATGATATTGCTTTTCAAAATTGTTGGATTTTCATAAGGGAAAACTCGTTCCGTTTTCACGGTGTGGTCTTATGATATATCCTTTATTTAAACTAAGTGTTTGGAGTTTTATTCACACCAGTCCCATGACTAACTCGGAGTTTATTTGTTTGTTTTCCCTAAACTCTTGGGTGCCTAAATTTGTACGGGCAGTCAAGTAGTCAGGATTTTACAGATACACTTGGAGAGCTTGGAGCAGGAGGCTTCAGGATTCTATAGCTATTATTATTTCCGCTGTTGTTGTAAGTGCTGTACTCTGATAAGTGCTATTGTATATATAACTGTTTGTATTTCAAAAGTTATGTTATATTTTATTCGTTCCGCTGTGAGATTCGTGTTTACTCTGATGATGATGTTCTTCTTCTTCTTCTATTCTATAAGTTCTATCTTATCTATTCTCACCCTCTAATTTCTTTCATTAATTACCAGGATTTTTCGATGTTTGGTTATCGACATCGAGTTTATGTCGATAACCAAAGTCGCTCAAAATCCGGGTCGTTACAAACTCAGTAGAGATGGGATTAGTAATATCCTAGATTGAGTTTGAGTGTATATATACGAGAGAACGTAATTGTTATTTGATATAAAAATTTGTTTTATATTGTGGAGATTTATTGGTTAAGTGGCTTATAAATTCTGGTCGGTCAGTTTGATCCACTGTATCGGTAGGAGTTTTATAAACACTTGAATACAATGAACCGACATAGTATGTTTTGGAGAAAGGGTAAATGGAATAATTTTACCCGAATATATTTTGATATAGTATATTGGTTGTGTTGGTTGTTATTATAATCGAGTAAGATTATAAAAGTGAAATGGTTATAAATAACTGATTAAAATTCATATAAGTAAAGTATATGAAAGCAGATGAATTAAATCTGAAATTCAAATCAGAAATTGAAATCAAAAACCCTGGAAATTTGAAAAGTGTTGGTAAATGAATTTGGATTGAATATATGAGAATTTTAAAATCCTGGGAGATTTTAAATCGTTTAGAGAATGATATTTTGAATTGTTTTCAAAATGGAAATGTTTAAAAATGGTTTTGAAAAGTGATAAAGTACTGAACTCACTTCGAACGTTGGAAAATAGATTCCGATGATGACAGCTGCATCATCGGTGTCCATTTTCGAGTGGTAAGTGACGGATTACTACCAAAGGTTTTGTTTTTGAATTTATTATGAGAAAAATAAGTTGTTGAAATCCGAAAAGGGACATTTGGTTTTAGAAAAGCTAAGTGATTTAAAACTCCCAGGAAAAATAGTTTGATTTAAAACCAAATTGAATTGGAATTTGCAAAAGCAAATTGGAGTTGAATTGGATTAGAAGGATATTGAGGAATTTGGATTTGTGGGATAGAAATTCGAAATGATCGGGATGACATTGGTATGTGCTGAATTAGCAACAGATGTAAATGATATATTGATATGCCTGACAAAAAGGCACAAATTTATATTTATATTGGGCATGAGATTTTTATGAGCCGAATTGGCAAGCCGCTTGGCTGCTTGATTTTCTTCTGGATTGGAGAAGGCCAAGAGAGGCGAGTTGTGGTTTGACATATTGGCTGGTAAAAAGGAGACGCTGGCGAAATTTTTCAAAAATTCCTGGTGTTAGAAAATTTTCAGGATTTTTGGCTCATTTTATTAGTAGGAATTAATTAATAATTTAATTGAAATTAAACGGGTTTAGTCGAAGCTGAAATTTAGAAGTAAACCGAAGGATTTGTAATCTAGTTAGTAGAGTTAGTAGCATTTTTCTAGCTTAGCAATTTCGAGGATGAAATTATTTTAAGTGGGGAAGAATGTAACGACCCGTATTTTCACGTTATATAATTAATTAATTTAATTATATAAATAGTGATATAGAGAATTAAATGGTTATTTAATTAAATTATGTGGATTATTTAATTAATTTAAATAATAGAATAATATATATAATTCAGAAATAATCAAAAATGATGGAATTCACAATATTGTGTGAAGTGGACAATTTAAATTATATAATTCAGTTTAGAGTTGAATCATAATAATGAATATATTATATAAACGACAGTTTGAATGCGTAACAACTCGTATTTCGATAACATGTTAAAACGAGAATCAAGGCAGAATTTAATTTTAAATTCTGAATCAAGTAAAACGGGCTATTCCATTTCGTTCGTTTCGGAAAAATACGCGAAATAGAGTCCGAGTTTTCGAGAATCGGAGTCCGTATGACCCGTTAAAGGCCCAAAGAAGATTTCTGGAAATTTGAACTTCGGAAATAGTTTTGAAAATCAGATCTGGGGCCAGGCGGGAAGTTTCCCGCCTAGGCCTTGTCGACAGGGCTGTCGACAGGCCTGTCGACTTGGGCCCAGACCAAGTCGATAGCCCTGTCGACTTGCCTGTCGACAGGGGGTGGCCGGGGCAAGTTGCCTGGCGCACCTGTTTGTCTCACCTGGTCTTGTTCTTGGGCTGGTTCTGGAATCTTCCGAGATCTGATGGTCCTAATCTATCCTAGATCTAATCCTATGGCCTAAAACACACCCTAATCTCTATAAAAACACCCCTAAGGCCACCCTAAACCCTCATAACTCACCCTCCCCACGAAGTGCTGCCCAAATGCCAAGTGATCATGGCCTCCATCTCCAATCCCTAGAGCCTATGCATTCAAATCGGGTTCAAATCAAAAGGTGCAAGCTTGCTACACCAAATAGAGGCCAAATCAACGTTGCTATGCGAGTTTCATGGCGGATCTTCATCAAAGGAGCCACCTTTCTTCGCCAAAACGATTCATGCTCCTAGTCCTCTTGCCATGCTATGTAAGTTCTAGCCACTTTTGGATCAAAACGGTATTTTTAATGTTGACATGGGATAAAATGAGGCTAAACATGATTATGCGAATCTATATGAACCTTACCATGCCTCTTGCGTTCATATTTATGATCTTAGGCCATGTGAGTGACTTAATCATGCCTCTCATGCTATGCATAACCTAGTTTAACTTGCAAGTTTGGATCTTTATGCATGAAATGCTAGCATGAACCTTTAGGAACCACTTTACTTGTGAAACATTGGCTAAGACAAGATTTTGGGGCTTATGCATGTTTATAAACCCAAACCCCTTATGCTAACATGCAAGTTTGTGGCCAAATACTTTATGAGATTATGCATGCTCGTGGCCAATCCCCTCTTTTAAGTTGTGCATGTTTATGGCCAAACCCCTTTTGATAATATGCATGTTTGTGGCCAAATTACCTTATGACACTATGCATGTTTATGGCCAACCCCTATATGATGTTATGCATGTGGGAGCCAAGCCCTTTTTGGCATCATGCATGTTTTGAGACCAATATGTGACATAGTATCCTTATTATGTTGACTCGCTTTGCTTGCGTTGGGAAAACACGATTTTGGGTAGTTAGATAAACATGAACATGTCGCAAAATCTTAACTTGAATATGACATGTGTTTATACTTGAAAATATGACTTGAAAGATAACATGGAAGATGACATGTAAGTATGCATAAAACATGAGCTTGGAAATTTACCTATTAAGTTAAGTCTACCCTTTGGGAATTTACCTATTAAGTTAGGTCTACCCAAATGCTTAAAAACTTGTAACATGTTTTGGAATCATGATGAACTTAGATAATATGAGTGTGGCCAACTCGAGGTTGGGTTGAGTTTGCAACGTAAAACTACCTGGAACCGACCGGCCTAACTAGTAGTTGCAAACAATAGGACCCAATGTGAGAAGTCGGTCATGTCGCGCTTAAGACCCGAGGTTAGACTAGGTTGTGGTGTAAATCTACCCGGACCCGCCCGGCTTAACTAGTAACCACAACAAGGTCTAATGTGAGAGGTTAAGAGTGCATTAATTAAATTAATGCCACATGATAAGGTTAAGTAAATTTGACTAGTGACACTTAACCGATATGACACGAATGGGTAGGTTAAGTGGGACCGGGCTTGATTTCCTTAATGACACTTAACCGTGCAAGATGATTAGGAGATGGGGTTAAGTAATTTACACTTAACTAATCCGACTGGGTAATTAGATGAGGTTAAGTAATTAAGACTTAACTAACCTAACCACGGTAATTAGATGGGGTTAAGTAATCCACACTTAACTAATCTAAACACGGTAATTCGACGGGGTTAAGTTAAACACTTAACCAATTTAAACTTGGTAGTTCAATGAGGTTAAGTAACCAATACTTAACCAACTTAACGTGATAATTTAATGGGGTTAAGCAACTTATAGTTAACCAATTATACATGAAGATTTGATGTGGTTAAGTGACCTAAACTTAACCAATCTAACTCGTTAATTTGATGTGGTTAAGCGAACTAAACTTAACCAATCTAACTCGTTAATTTGATGAGGTTAAGTTAACCTATACTTAACCAATCTAACGTGAAAACATGATAAGGCTAAGTCACGAATCACTTGAATACGCTTGACCGATTTGACTCGGTAATTTGACAAGGTCATGTTAATTTATATAATTAACCAATCTAAAATGATAATTAGACGAGGTTAAGTTATGGATTGCTTAATATACTTAGCCAACTTGACACATGGTTTGTAGGGTTAGGTCTTGGACTTGGATACTTAGCCAATTTTGACATGGTTTGTAGACGGGCTAAGTTATGGACTTAAGTGACACTTAACCCATTAGATAAACCCTAATTCGGAGGATTAGGTAAATAACCATAGTTAACAAGGATAATGGAAATAAGGCTAAGTGGTAAACCTTAGTTAAGGGAAACTAAGTAATAATTCTTAGTCAAGGAAATTTGGACCATTTCTTAGATAGATCAGTAACCCGATACGTTAGGTCAACGTTTAAGTATGCGTGTAGGAGCAGGCTATCTGATTTGGATAAAGGCTCCAACGAACTGGGTAACGAAGCAGCGGCTTCGGAGAACGTGAGGATATTCTTGGGATCCCTCTGTGAGCTGCCAGGTCATTATACTAGGCTCACGAGAGGTTGAGGTCTGCGGTAGAAGAACCAAGAATATGCCTTGGTTGCTATGCGAACGACCTAAAGACTGGGGTGGATAGCAGTGAGTCGGCGAATACATAAGGTGCCCGAGATAGCAAGTTCGTCGATCATCTACCATCTTGAGTCAAGCGTGTACGTACGGAAAGGCAGGGAACACCCAACAGACCATAATTTGCTATCTAATTATGGGTGAGGTAGGCCGTAGGATGTGGGCTGGCCGGAGTGTAGTTCTCATGCAAGATTTTCTCTTGTGTTGCCTTTCACTAGTTGAGGGAGGGGTCTCGTGGGACCATAGCCACGTGTAGAAAAGCAGACCTTAGTATCTGCATCGGCAGATAAATCTAAAGCTCCCGACCGAGTCCTGTATTACTTGTTTTGCCCTGGGACATGACTCGGATGGCACGATGTGATACATGTGCATCCACTTATAGAAAAACGATTCACGGTGAATGCGTGGGAAAAAGGGCGCGGTTGAGGGTTAGCGTAATCCCTAGTGGCCTAGGTGGTTTAACCCAAACCGAAATACGAAAGCGTGCAATAGGTAAGCGAAATACCTAGTGGTGCTAGGTGGCGTAAGTCCTAGTAGTTCAAACGATGATTCATATGGAAGAGCCTAGCTAGGACAAGGGTGACAGTCCAAACGATTTCAAGGATAATACATGAGGAAGCCCGTACGAGGTACGGCAAAGGACTGAACTTACATACATGGAAAGAAACATACGAGTTGAGTAACCTATATATGTGATACATTAGGTTGACATGGACCATTACACGACTTTGAGCAAGGGACATTCATGGTTAACACATGACGCGGGTAGGGATACTAGTACGAGAGGTGCAGAGCAAATATACATGTTAGAAATAGGAAGAATATACGTAATAGATACCGTACGATATTAGACGGGGTAGATACCTTGGGATAGTATACTTGATAGAAACCTGACGATGTGATACCTTGATTTATCATGACACCGCAGTTTATCATGATACCTTCGTTTACCTTGCCACAGTAGTTCAACCGGCTATCCTGGTTTATCTATCTTGTAGTTATCCTTATGTTTACTTTCAGTTTATGCATGTCATGTTACCTTTACCTGTTTTTATACTGGAAGTAGATAGGACTTACTCAGTCTTTTTGACTGACCCGTTTTGTTTCGCCTCTTTTCTTCCGTTCCCCCCCCCAGGTTTCAGCGAGGAAACAATGCTGTTTAGTTCGGACTTCTTCTGCTTGAAGGTCATCATGGATGGCTTGGACTTCTCTTGGCTATGGCTACTTTACGGTTTTACTTGGGGAATAATTTATTAAAAAGTCTTTATGCTTCTTTACTATTGCAAGACAGGTTTTGATGTACTCTGATGTAAAAGGCTTTAGACCTTATTTATTCATGTTTATGAAAGTTTGATTTTACTTCCGCTATTTATATATGTTATGTCTTGTGATATTTCTGTGCATGTTTACCATTAATGCCCCTCTAAAGCTAGTGCATTCCTTTGCGAGTGACCCTAGCGGAGGCGGGGTGTTACATTTGGTATCAGAGCAGAAGGTTACCAGACTGGGCAAAAGTTTTTAAAGACCTTCTGAAAACTATTTGAAAATCGTTTACAAAGAAGCATTTTCAAGAAAATTTTCTTTTAAAAGAAAAAGGCTATTCCCCAAAGGCCATTAGCACTATCCTTGTTTCCTTTCCTTTCTTTCCTCCATCTGTAGTCACAGTAGTTTTAACTGCGACTAGTCTTTTCTACCTACGAAAGTGCTTTCCATACGATGGAGGTGGTTCTCGAGAGACCAGTGGCCGTGTTATAAGAAAGGATCGTGAGAAAGAAGGATAAAGGATACGAGCTTAAGGATCAGCAACTTGTTGGTTTGTCTTAGTCCTCAAAGGAGGGAGAAAGATGAACAATGAAACCCATGACGAGAGAGTACCTTTGGCATGGTAAAACGGGGCGGATAGTTAAGTATTATGGGACAAGGACAAGATCATCGGGAGGGCAGTAGTATGCTCTCATTTCTAGAGTACCTCGGAAGGAGGGTAACGATCTTGTCAAAGGTTTAGCTTTTCTTCTCTATCATCCCGTTAGGACTTCGTTGTTCGTATCATTTAAGTCTGCTTCAGTAGTTGAGTCTCTGCACCTTAAGTACTAGCGTAATAGAGGATCCCATTTTTGTCTCAAAGTCCTATTGGAGAATCAGTCCATTTATACATGACTTGTTTGGATTTGGGAATGTCTATGCCAAGTGTTGAGTTTGGAAATAATGCTTATGTTTATAAGCTATGGATGGATTCTAGGGATGAAGTGGTTATCCAGTAGGGGGTGCCACTCTCGGTTTTGATAGGAGGGTAGTTAGACCTTTTGACTAGCCTTGGTAATGCCCTCGAAGTATCGTGTAACCTTTTTAAGGTTCTGTCATGACTAGTTACTTAGAATCCCTTGATGCCTTTATTGGAAATTTGAAGCCCGATCGAGTGGTGTTCGCCAATTAGACGGATGGTTTACTTCATTTATGCATGGGTTATAAAGATCACCCTAGTAAGTGCGCATGATAACCTGATTGACAATTGTTTACTTTTAAGAGAAAGTTCTTCTACATGGAATACCTTATAGTATATAAACGAGATCCAAGATTCACTAGTGAATTTTGGAAAGCTTGCGTGGAATCATGAGTACGCAGTCCTGTTTGCGCCAAGTATTCTAGAAGGAGAATAAGTGCAAGTGGAACGAGGGGCGACGAGGAAATGAGTTCCAACTCATGTTATGGAAACAGGAAATAAGAAGCTGCGAAATCGTGAAGAAAAAGGGGCGGTCAAGGCACGATGGAACTAAGCTCAAGGTAATGCGACTCAGGAGACTGAAGACTAGATACGCGCCTGATATCTCTTTTTGGGAGTATATCCTTGATCCCTGTTTTCTGTAGAGCTTACTTGTAGGCTATCTTTTGTGGACATCCTCTTGGTCCTATTTTCTGTTACAAACCCCATAAGAAGTTTGTCTTGGTTATCTTCTCGACCCTGTTTCAGGGAATCTTAGGTAGAACCCTATGGATGTAAACATGTATTTGAAACATGTTATGGTTGATATGGTTGCAAATGGTTGCAAGTGGTTGTTCGTGGATGCGCGAATTTACATTAGATATTAGCTCGACTCGGTCACATTTCATATTGCATATGCACGAGTATTTATACTTGTTTATGGATGAAATTGAATGTGTTACCATGTGGACGTTGCATATGGATGAATGTTTGTGCACGCATATAGTGTATATATATGATTAGGACTATTTGCATACATGTTGGATTCATAGCACTAAACATATTTTTGCATTCAAGAGATTTTTCAGGCCTGATCATTAGCAGTAGCTAAGGAACATGTACACACACGTTTTGCATACATTCATAAAAGCATTAGAAGTCGTCTAAGGACAATGGTTGCTTGTGGATGATGGTTTGAGTAGATGGATGATGGATGGTAGGATATGTTCTTCCTAACTTTGAGATTTCGGGGACGAAATCCTAAAAGGTGGGGAGAATGTAACAACTCGTATTTCGATAACATGTTAAAACGAGAATCAAGGCAGAATTTAATTTTAAATTCTGAATCAAGTAAAACGGGCTATGCCATTTCGTTCGTCTCGGAAAAATACGCGAAATAGAGTCCGAGTTTTCGAGAATCGGAGTCCGTATGACCCGTTAAAGGCCCAAAGAAGATTTCTGGAAATTTGAACTTCGGAAATAGTTTTGAAAATCAGATCTGGGGCCAGGCGGGAAGTTTCCCGCCTAGGCCATGTCGACAGGCCTGTCGACTTGGGCCCAGACCAAGTCGACAGCCCTGTCGACTTGCCTATCGACAGGGGGTGGCCGGGGCAAGTTGCCTGGCGCACCTGTTTGTCTCACCTGGTCTTGTTCTTGGGCTGGTTCTGGAATCTTCCGAGATCTGATGGTCCTAATCTATCCTAGATCTAATCCTATGGCCTAAAACACACCCTAATCTCTATAAAAACACCCCTAAGGCCACCCTAAACCCTCATAACTCACCCTCCCCACGAAGTGCTGTCCAAATGCCAAGTGATCATGGCCTCCATCTCCAATCCCTAGAGCCTATGCATTCAAATCGGGTTCAAATCAAAAGGTGCAAGCTTGCTACACCAAATAGAGGCCAAAACAACGTTGCTATGCGAGTTTCATGGCGGATCTTCATCAAAGGAGCCACCTTTCTTCGCCAAAACGATTCATGCTCCTAGTCCTCTTGCCATTCTATGTAAGTTCTAGCTACTTTTGGATCAAAACGGTATTTTTAATGTTGACATGGGATAAAATGAGGCTAAACATGATTATGCGAATCTATATGAACCTTACCATGCCTCTTGCGTTCATATTTATGATCTTAGGCCATGTGAGTGACTTAATCATGCCTCTCATGCTATGCATAACCTAGTTTAACTTGCAAGTTTGGATCTTTATGCATGAAATGCTAGCATGAACCTTTAGGAACCACTTTACTTGTGAAACATTGGCTAAGACAAGATTTTGGGGCTTATGCATGTTTATAAACCCAAACCCCTTATGCTAACATGCAAGTTTGTGGCCAAATCCTTTATGAGATTATGCATGCTCGTGGCCAATCCCCTCTTTTAAGTTGTGCATGTTTATGGCCAAACCCCTTTTGACAATATGCATGTTTGTGGCCAAATTACCTTATGACACTATGCATGTTTATGGCCAACCCCTATATGATGTTATGCATGTGGGAGCCAAGCCCTTTTTGGCATCATGCATGTTTTGAGACCAATATGTGACATAGTATCCTTACTATGTTGACTCGCTTTACTTGCGTTGGGAAAACACGATTTTGGGTAGTTAGATAAACATGAACATGTCGCAAAATCTTAACTTGAATATGACATGTGTTTATACTTGAAAATATGACTTGAAAGATAACATGGAAGATGACATGTAAGTATGCATAAAACATGAGCTTGGGAATTTACCTATTAAGTTAGGTCTACCCTTTGGGAATTTACCTATTAAGTTAGGTCTACCCAAATGCTTGAAAACTTGTAACATGTTTTGGAAACATGATGAACTTAGATAACATGAGTGTGGCCAACTCGAGGTTGGGTTGAGTTTGCAACGTAAAACTACCCGGAACCGACCGGCCTAACTAGTAGTTGCAAACAATAGGACCCAATGTGAGAAGTTGGTCATGTCGCGCTTAAGACCCGAGGTTAGACTAGGTTGTGGTGTAAATCTACCCGGACCCGCCCGGCTTAACTAGTAACCACAACAAGGTCTAATGTGAGAGGTTAAGAGTGCATTAATTAAATTAATGCCGCATGATAAGGTTAAGTAAATTTGACTAGTGACACTTAACCGATATGACACGAATGGGTAGGTTAAGTGGGACCGGGCTTGATTTCCTTAATGACACTTAACCGTGCAAGATGATTAGGAGATGGGGTTAAGTAATTTACACTTAACTAATCCGACTGGGTAATTAGATGAGGTTAAGTAATTAAGACTTAACTAACCTAACCACGGTAATTAGATGGGGTTAAGTAATCCACACTTAACTAATCTAAACACGGTAATTCGACGGGGTTAAGTTAAACACTTAACCAATTTAAACTTGGTAGTTCAACGAGGTTAAGTAACCAATACTTAACCAACTTAACGTGATAATTTAATGGGGTTAAGCAACTTATACTTAACCAATTATACATGAAGATTTGATGTGGTTAAGTGACCTAAACTTAACCAATCTAACTCGTTAATTTGATGTGGTTAAGCGAACTAAACTTAACCAATCTAACTCGTTAATTTGATGAGGTTAAGTTAACCTATACTTAACCAATCTAACGTGAAAACATGATAAGGCTAAGTCACGAATCACTTGAATACGCTTGACCAATGACTCGGTAATTTGACAAGGTCAAGTTAATTTATATAATTAACCAATCTAAAATGATAATTAGACGAGGTTAAGTTATGGATTGCTTAATATACTTAGCCAACTTGACACATGGTTTGTAGGGTTAGGTCTTGGACTTGGATACTTAGCCAATTTTGACATGGTTTGTAGACGGGCTAAGTTATGGACTTAAGTGACACTTAACCCATTAGATAAACCCTAATTCGGAGGATTAGGTAAATAACCATAGTTAACAAGGATAATGGAAACAAGGCTAAGTGGTAAACCTTAGTTAAGGGAAACTAAGTAATAATTCTTAGTCAAGGAAATTTGGACCATTTCTTAGATAGATCAGTAACCCGATACGTTAGGTCAACGTTTAAGTATGCGTGTAGGAGCAGGCTATCTGATTTGGATAAAGGCTCCAACGAACTGGGTAACGAAGCAGCAGCTTCGGGGAACGTGAGGATATTCTTGGGATCCCTCTGTGAGCTGCCAGGTCATTATACTAGGCTCACGAGAGGTTGAGGTCTGTGGTAGAAGAACCAAGAATATGCCTTGGTTGCTATGCGAGCGACCTAAAGACTGGGGTGGATAGCAGTGAGTCGGCGAATACATAAGGTGCCCGAGATAGCAAGTTCGTCGATCATCTACCATCTTGAGTCAAGCGTGTACGTACGGAAAGGCAGGGAACACCCAACAGACCATAATTTGCTATCTAATTATGGGTGAGGTAGGCCGTAGGATGTGGGCTGGCCGGAGTGTAGTTCTCATGCAAGATTTTCTCTTGTGCTGCCTTTCACTAGTTGAGGGAGGGGTCTCGTGGGACCATAGCCACGTGTAGAAAAGCAGACCTTAGTATCTGCATCGGCAGATAAATCTAAATCTCCCGACCGAGTCCTGTATTTCTTATTTTGCCCTGGGACAGGACTCGGATGGCACGATGTGATACATGTGCATCCACTTATAGAAAAACGATTCACGATGAATGCGTGGGAAAAAGGGCGCGGTTGAGGGTTAGCGTAATCCCTAGTGGCCTAGGTGGTTTAACCCAAACCGAAATACAAAAGCGTGCAATAGGTAAGCGAAATCCCTAGTGGTGCTAGGTGGCGTAAGTCCTAGTAGTTCAAACGATGATTCATATGGAAGAGCCTAGCTAGGACAAGGGTGACAGTCCAAACGATTTCAAGGATAATACATGAGGAAGCCCGTACGAGGTACGGCAAAGGACTGAACTTACATATATGGAAAGAAACATACGAGTTGAGTAACCTATATATGTGATACATTAGGTTGACATGGACCATTACACGACTTTGAGCAAGGGACATTCATGGTTAACACATGACGCGGGTAGGGATACTAGTACGAGAGGTGCAGAGCAAATATACATGTTAGAACTAGGAAGAATATATGTAATAGATACCGTGGGATATTAGACGGGGTAGATACCTTGGGATAGTATACTTGATAGAAACCTGACGATGTGATACCTTGATTTATCATGACACCGCAGTTTATCATGATACCTTCGTTTACCTTGCCACAGTAGTTCAACCGGCTATCCTGGTTTATCTATCTTGTAGTTATCCTTATGTTTACTTTCAGTTTATGCATGTCATGTTACCTTTACCTGTTTTTATACTGGAAGTAGATAGGACTTACTCAGTCTTTTTGACTGACCCGTTTTGTTTCGCCTCTTTTCTTCCGTTTCCTCCCCCCAGGTTTCAGGGAGGAAACAATGCTGTTTAGTTCGGACTTCTTCTGCTTGAAGGTCATCATGGATGGCTTGGACTTCTCTTGGCTATGACTACTTTACGGTTTTACCTGGGGAATAATTTATTAAAAAGTCTTTATGCTTCTTTACTATTGCAAGACAGGTTTTGATGTACTCTGATGTAAAAGGCTTTAGACCTTATTTATTCATGTTTATGAAAGTTTGATTTTACTTCCGCTATTTATATATGTTCTGTCTTGTGATATTTCTGTGCATGTTTACCAATAATGCCCCTCTAAAGCTAGTGCATTCCTTTGCGAGTGACCCTAGCGGAGGCGGGGTGTTACAGAATGTATAATTATATTATAATTATAATCGAGTTCGAAATGGCGCAGCAGTTTGCTATTTGGCGATTCGAACTTTAAACGAATATACAGAATCCGTTTTAAGTCGGATTTCTATGAAACAAGAAACGTACGGAGCTGGTGAAGTATATTTTTCTAATGAAACAGAAAAATCAGGATTTCGTCGTGTAGATTTTGATTTATTTCCAAATCAAATTTTAAAATAGTCGCTATGGAATTCCTTTATAATTTATAACGATTTATAAAAGGAATTTCAATATAAATTAAAATCGATATAATATGGATTTGGAATATCGAGCTATAAATCCATATATGAATATTTTGGAGCTGTGGTATATTTTATGTGGATATATACGATAATATTAAACTTTTAATATTTAATTTAATTATTTTTAAATATATTTATATATTTAAAAGGGCTATTTAGAGCTTTAAAAATAGCCACTTTTGCAAATGACCTCAGAATCCGACGAAACTAATTTTGTTGGATCCGCAATGTCAAATTATTGTTAGATTCCAAGTTTCGTAATTTTTAGAGTCAGTATGTGGCCGTACGGATTTTTAGAGTGAAAAACAATCAGTATTTTGACGGTTAAAAATACGCTGTGTGAGCAAACAAAGTCGGAATTCGACGAAACCAGTTTCGTTGGGTCCATAATGTCAAACTCTAGCGGTGTGTCAATTTTCATGATTTTTGGTTATCGTATGTGGTCACAGGAATTTTTAAGGACAAAGATTCACAGAGTTTTATTATATAAAAATTAAATAATCAAAGGAAAAAAATATCCAAGCTACATGTGGGCCTGAACAAACCCACACTGCCTTTTATCTCAGCCACACAAGAAATTCTATCCCCCTTTTTAAAAAAACGAGCCGCCACTTTGCTTTCCAGAAAACCAAAACATGAAAACCCCCTTTTTCAAAATTCAAAGTAAAACCAAATAAAAATCCATAAACCATCATAGTAGTATTTATGGATTACTAAGGGTTTGTTCTTCATTTGCGGTATAGTTTTGTTTGGATCAAACCAGTTTTCAATTCACTGGGATTTCCACGTTACTTCTAGGGTTCGAGAATTCGTCGGATTGGAAGCATCGATTGGGTGGTAATGGGTATATTCGGATTTAGAAGGGAAAGTGGGGTTCATACACCTGTTTTCGAGGAACTCGGTGATCATAAGTGTCACACGTTTACTGTACGAACCATTTTGGCTCGAAATCGTAATCCAGGGAAGGACGCTGAGTGAAATGAGATGGGGTTGAGGTTGTAGAGCTTGTGAAGAGAGGAATTTCGGTTATTTTTGTGTGAATTTCTGTGAAGTGTTTGAGGAGGAAAGGAGGGTTGAAATCGTGAAAATGGTTGTGGGAGCTGTTCCTGGTATTCGATGGAACGAAGGAGAAGATGGATGGAGCGGGTTGTGGGTCTTCAAAGGGGTGATGGGCCGTAAGTGAAGCCCAAATTTTATATATAGGAAATTTAGTTATTTTAGATTTCAAATAGTATACAATAATTTGTTAATATTATAACTTTGTCATACGTGAACGGAATTCAGCGAAATCGATCACGTTGGGATCGTATGGACGGCGACTACATAGTGGAACTGACTGGGAATGGATTGGAGCTCGTTTGAATTTATGGCAAAATAAATTGTTTGATTCAAATCAAACAAACAGTTTATCGTTCTTTAACGATGAACTTCCAAAGTGAGTAAAACTAACCAACTTTGAACAGTTCTATTTTTATAACGTATATTTAGAACTGATAAATGATGACTGATTGCTGTGTGTTAACTGTTTGGTTGAATTGTTTGTGTATTGATTGAAATCATAGTTAACGATATATATATATGTATATAAATCGTTAATCAAATACTGATTCTGTTTAACAGAATATTTTATATTCGTGTTGTTTAACATCTGTGATGCAGGGAAACAGGTTGGGAGGAACCAACTGGGTTCCTCAATATTTATAATACTGTTCTATTTATATATTGTAATATATGATGTGATATATAATCTGTTGTCGATTATGTGTGTTTGGACGATATTGGTTAACATGATTTGATATGTTAAATACCCTAACATACCGGAATGTTAAAAAGGGAATTTTCAAAGTGAATATTGAAAATAAATTATTTATAAAATCATAGGATTTTATAAAGGAGAAAATATTCATAAAATCAAAGAAGATTTTTAAAAGGGATTTATTTTAGAAATCCAAAGCTTTTAAAGAAGGAATTTATTTATAAAATCAAAAGATATTATAAAAAGGGAAATGCTTATAAAATCATAAGATTTTATAAAAGAGAGTATTTATAAATGGAATTATAATAAAGGGAAATCTTTATAAAAAGGAAAATTGGCAATATAAAAAGGAAATATTTATAAAGTCATAAGATTTTATAAAGGAGATATTTATTTGTTAAATAAATAGGAGATATTAAGCGGATTACCTATTTAGTAAATAAATAGGATATCATAAACAAATTATTTATTTTAGAAAATAAATAAAGATGTGCAAGGAAGTATTTGTGAAATGAAATAGAAAGAGAAATATTTGTAAAACCTTTACAAATGAAATAGAAAGAGAAATATTTGTAAAACCTTTACAAATGAAATCGAAAGAGAAATATTTGTAAAACCTTTACAAATGAAATCGAAAAGGAGATATTTGTAAAACACTTATAAATAGAAAGATAAAAGAAATCATTTTTAAAGTGAAGAATCGTTATTAAAAGTAAATCTTTTTAAATGAATAAACGTTATAAAAAGTGGAAATCTCTATAAAGAAAGAGTTAATCAGTTAGAGTTAACCAGTTAGAGTTAATCAGTTAGAGTTAATCAATTAGAGTTAATCAGCTAGAGTTAATCCAAATGAGATGCCATTTAGCACGACTGCTAGCGAAATTCGCAGGGCTGCAGATAGCCTAAGGCGGTTGGATGTTTCCTGAGGGAATCAGGCGTAACCATTGTGATCACTGCGATCTAGAGTCAAGAGAATGGAGTTAAATCGAATATTAGCTATTCGAAATAAAGTTAAAACAGACATAGTTATTCGAATATAGAGTAAATCAAATATTAGTTATTCAAATGGAGTTAAATAGAGTAAATCAAATACTAGTTATTCGAATGGAGTTAAATAGAGTAAATCGAATATTAGTTATTTGAATGGAGTTAAATAGAGTAAATCGAATATTAGTTATTCGAATGGAGTTAAATAGAGTAAATCGAATATTAGTTATTTGAATAGAGTTATCGAGTATTAGTTATTCGAATAGAGTTAAATAGAGTTATCAAATATTAGTTATCCGAATGGAGTTAAATAGAGAAAATCGAATATTAATTATTCGAATAGAGTTAAATAGAGTTATCGGATATTAGTTATTCGAATAGAGTTAAACGGAGTTAAATAGGAATTTTCGATGTTAGTTTAAGCGAAAGGAGTTGTTGATTATAGTTTAATCGAAAGGAGTTACCGATTATAGTTTAATCGAAAGGAGATTATAGAATATAGCGTATTCGAAAGGAAGAGATCGAATATAGTTTATTCGAAAGAGTGAGTTAATCGAATATAAGTTATTCGAAGTGAGTTAATCGAATATTAGTTATTCGAAGAGAGTTAATCGTCGAATTCGATTATATCGAATTCGGGAAAGTATTTATAATTTCTGGCTTTAAAATCAAGATTTATTTATTTAATAAATTGTTTAGTTATTTATTTAAATTAAGGAAGAAAAGTTATACTTAAGTTATTTTATTTCGAAAGTAAGGGAATTATAACACCACGTTTATAATCAAATGAATTCTGTAAAAGAAGAGGATTCGTAAATAGAATCCGAGAGTTATGTAAGGAAGTTTGTTAAAGGTTTAAAAGATAAACTATGACAATTTTGAAGTTAAAACGTGGTTCAGTTAAGGTCTGAGAGGTAATTATACCCCAATTTGATTGACTTCCTTCCTAACTAAGGAATGGTAGGGTTTGGCAATGAAGGAGCTTTGGAAATGTTTTCCAAATAAGAACTCAGAAATGTTTTCTTATATAGAAAACAGAAATGGAAATGTTTTCCATTGTTGAGTATATTTTCTAAAATTAGAAAATAAGAGATGTTGAATATATGGAAATAGGATATAAGTAAATTAATGAACTAAAGAGATAAATCGTAAATGATGATTGATCGATATAATTTCCATCTGGAAATAATATCGTTTTTTGCACACGTGTTTTGCTTTGATAGTTAACTCACCGACTATCGAAGTTTTCGACCATTTTAACGTTGTTAATATGGAGAGACCGGTTGGATTATTATCCGAAGAACCACTCCGTATTGGCATAAGCGTTGCAAATCAAATATGCCAAAGATAATTGAAGACGGAGTAAAGTGCAAGGGTTGTTGTATAAATCTTAGATAACGATTGCCTAAGATGGATGTACTGAATAGTGTCTTCGGTTTGTCCAGTCCCAGAACAACTTGTATGGAAGAATGTCTGATAGAGTATTCCTAACGAATCATATATGTTGATCTCTTCAAACATATTACGTTTGGTTGCGGAGGAATTCGTTTCTCGTAGCTTCATACCCGTGATACCATTAGGGAAATCGATAATGATTTGGCAGGTATGACGATGTGGTATTCCTAATAAAATGAAGATATGATATGAAAAAGATAAGCGTAGCTTCTAGTCTCACATCCGGTAAATGACAAAAGTCGTGCAGGCAGCATGGTTAAGTCGGTCGCTCCGAAGTAGGGTGTATAATCACCTATCTAGAGAATATTCATTTGCTTCTTTAATCTATCAATGCTTTCCCACATATATATATATATATATATATATATATATATATATATATATATATATATATATACGGGAAATGGTTGCTGATCCCAACCGTTGGTGATATACATTCGATTCACTCAAGCGAAATGAGTTGTCGGTCATGTGTAGCTAAGTTGCAAGATATTCTTGTTGAACTCCAGTGTATCGTTCCTAGAGTACACTGATCGGAAGGTGGTTCCATACCTTGTCATAGTTGGAAATCCAATCACCCAATAAGCTCCTGCGGTTTATGATTTTACATTATATATGTGGAACGTGAGATGAAAGCGTTCTGCTAGATTGATATCTATTTGTACTTAGACATTGTTATAATATCAAAATGATATTGCTTTTCAAAGATGTGCGGATTTTCATAAGGTTAAAACTCATTCTGTTTTCACATTGTGCTCTTATGATATATCCGTTATTAAACCAAGTGTTCAGAGTTTTATTCACACCTGTCCCATGGCTGACCCGGAGTTTGTTTTGTTTGTTTTCCCTAAACTCTTAGGTGCCTAAATTTGTACGGGCAGTCAAGTAGTCGGGATTTTATAGATATACTTAGAGAGCTTGGAGCAGGAGGCTTCAGGATTATATAGCTATTGTTTATTTCCGCTGTTGTTGTAAGTGTTGTACTCTGCAATGTTATTATGTACATATACTGTTTGTATTTTAAAAGTTATGTTATATTTTATTTGTTCCTCTGTTAGATTCGTGTTTACTGTGATGATGATGTTCTTCTTCTTCTTCTATTCTGTAAGTTTCTATCTTATCTTTTCTTACCCTCTGACTTCTTCCTATTTGTTTCCTGGTTTCCAGTGCAATTTGGGATTGGACTTGTGTTTTTGGTCAGCTCAAATTAGACCGGATTTTCGGGTCACTGCATTCAACTTCATTTTAATTAATAAATTTCTTATAAAATCGTATTATAATCGAAATATAATATTTAAAACAAATTTAAATATTCATAATTAACTGGCATAAAATTCGGGTCTTTACAGGGTCCATTTCTAGTTAGCGTTAAATCCATATGAAATATTTTGATAAATTCCAATATTTCATTTTCTAATTTGTTGCAAATTCTTATATACAAATTTTAGCAAGTAACGTGGAAAACTCACAATTCTGGAAAAAAAATTTTGTAAAGAAATACATTTGTAAGATTAGCTTTCTAGATAGAAATGAAGAAATTGAAGATGTGACTAAAGTAAAGTGGAGAGTGATATTTATAAGAGGGTTGTGGATGCAAAAAACATGCCTAACATATTGGAGATGCATTCAATGTATTTATAATGTCCACAAACTCCACTTTAGTTTCAAGAGGGGATCCACTAGTGGGGAACACGCTAATGTAAAATAATTCTTAACACAGTTTTCTTATGCCATATTCTGAACCTTTCTCCCTTTAATGACATTCTTAATCACGATAAAGGGTATATGTCCTTGAGCTTATTTCTTGTTGCATATTGGTATACTTATCATATGCATCATATAAGTCAAATACAATAAACTATAGTCCGTTAACCAACTTTTACAGAAATAACAATATTAAATAAGTACCCTAGACTTGATTCTTGAGGACTGGGCTCGTATCTCAAAACATCATTTGCAATTTACGCATTACACCATTCGCAATTTACCTTGTGTTCTAGGTCTTTTTGATGAAATTTGATCTACCCATTCTCTTTTAAGCAGTCTAAAATTTCTTTTGTAGCTTTGATTGAATATGTCATGTTAAGTTTCACCTTGTAATTGTACATTCATTAGTTGAACACTAACGACTGGGATGGATAGGTAATCAAGATACTTCTCCACCGCTTGCTGACAAAATTGATCTTTTAGCTTTTAAACGAGATCAAGAAACACAATCCTTGATCTGTCCCTATGTATGTAACTTTCATCATAAATTTGTGCCTAACGGAGTCTTTAATGATCGTCCGTTTCTCCTACCTGTATCTCCAACATGCCACCGACCTAAATGTTGTAATACACAGTTAACATAATATTGTTGTTTCAGTTTTTTTTTTTAACTTTAACCTTCTACTATGATGGTGGAATCTGCTTCAGTTTGTTTTTAGTGTTATTGCACGACTAAAAGATTTATTAAGGTTGTCTTGTAGCAAAGTTAAAAGACATCTACCCATATGTATAACAGGCTTTTTATGCACATAGTGTTTAAAATTGGTTCACCTCAGCAGAGTCATGGTTGTTATAAATGTAATTTTTATATTTTAAGGACCTAGTGTTATTTATGCAACAAATAGTATTCATGCTACTTGGAAGGACCACCTACTTTTCCTAGACATTTGAAAATTTTGGGAATTAGTTTATTATTTATTGTTTTCTACAGTCATAAGCATTTAAAGTCCTGCCCAGTATGGCTTTTGGTCTTCTTTTCACTTTTGTGGACAAGATTGATGTATAGTATGTTGTTTTATTTAGTATGATGTTTAGTATGTTGTATAGGTATTTAGTATGTTGTTTGATAACTATATTTAGTATGATGTTTTATTAAACAAGTCAATAAATGATATTTAGTATGTTGTTTGATAACTATATTTGTGAATAAAACTGCATTTAATTGTTTGTTATTATTCTTTCGCAGTCATATCGGAGTAGCAAAAATGTCTCAAATGGTGGAAATATGCAAGTCGAGAAACATTATAGAAAGTGCAAACTATTGAGTTGGCAAAGAAATGTTGTTGCAGAAGCAACAATTGCATCAACTGATCCTGCTGCTTTAGTGCACCATGTACCATTAGGAGCGGATGCTTGGAGGGTGTGGGATGATACAGTAGTTGATCCTCAAGCTATTCTATACAAACCTACTTCAGATATCTACACTATTGGGCAAGGGTTGGGACAACTGTTGCTTGGCATAAAGAGTATGTCTCATTTGATTAGTACGTATATGTACTCGTATTGATATTTGTTATGGATTTGTCTATGTTTTGTAATGAATTTATAAATTCAAAAATGGTGTAAATTGAATTGTTTTCGACTATTATGAATGTGAATGGTTTGTGTTGTTTCAAGTAACTTAAATGACGATCGTAATTATTAATGAAATATTTGTTTTAATTATAATGCTGTAATTTTTTTGATTAATATCAGCTATAAAACTATGTTGTGCAATTATCAGTTTTACTATATCTATTACAACTTTTATAAACAGTTGTTAATCAGTAGCGCAACTGATGAAAACAGTTGTTGAAATGTTAATTGCAACAGTTACAAATAGTTGTAAGTGAGTCTTTTGCAACAGCTAAAAACTGTTATGAAAGGAACTTGTAACAACTGTTATTAGTTGTTACGACAAAGATAATTGTTGTACAAAAGGTTTTTTACAACAACTTAAAGCAGTTGTGGAAAGAATTTTTACAGTAGTAGAAGTTAGTTGTCAATAACTCTGGTACAACTGACACTGTCTATTGTAAAAGACCCTTTTACAACAGTCGGAAATAGTTGTAAATAGATCCGCTTATTACAACTCCGGATATTTAGACTACTGGGCACAAGTTGTTATAGACGTATTACCACTGTTTTTGGCAGTTGCAAAATGGTATTTCTATTGTAGTGCAAAAAACAACCCTACACAGTAGTTAAAAATAGAGGCAATAGTTGCAAGTAAGGGCTATTTATAGAATTAGGGGTAGGATTCAAAAGAAGGGTTGTTTTGAAGTATTTAGAAAAGTAGGGGTAGTTTAAGCATAGTAGGGGTAGTTCGACAAATATGAGAGACGATGAATCATTTGGATTGGGTGCTGCAAAAACCAATCCTTCACAGTAGTTAAAAAATAGGGGTAACTGTTGGAAGTAAGGGCTATTTAGAGAATTAGTGGTAGGATTAAAAAGAAGGGCAGTTTTGAAGTATTAAGAGAAGTAGGTGTAGTTTAAGCATAGTAGGTGTAGATTGACAAATATGAAAGATGATGAATCATTTGGATTGGTTGATGTAAAAACCAATCCTTCACAGTAGTTAAAAAATAGGGGTAATTGTTAGAAGTAAGGGCTATTTAGAGAATTAGTGGTAGGATTAAAAAGAAGGGCTGTTTTGAAGTATTAATAGAAGTAGGGGTAGATCGACAAATATGAAAGGTGATGAATCATTTGGATTGGGTGTTGCAAAAACCAACCCTTCATAGTAGTTAAAAAATTGGGGTAATTGTTGGAAGTAAGGGCTATTTAGAGAATTAGAGGTAGGATTAAAAAGAAGGGATGTTTTGAAGTGTTAAGAGAAGTAGGGGTAGTTTAAGCATAGTAGGGGCAGATCGACAAATATGAAAGATGATCAATCATTGGGATTGGCTGCTGCAAAAACCAACCATTCACAGTAGTTAAAAAATAGGGGTAATTGTTGGAAGTAAGGGCTATTTAGAGAACTAGGTGTAGGAGTTAAAAGAAGGGTTGTTTTGAAGTATTAAGAGAAGTAGTGGAAGTTTAAGCGTAGTAGGTTAGACCGACAAATATGAAAGATCATGAATCATTTGGATTGGGTGCTGCTAAAACCAATCCTTCACAGTTGTTAAAAAATAGGGGTAATTGTTGGAAGTTAGGGCTATTTAGAGAATTAGGGGTATGATTAGAAAGAAGGGTTGTTTTGAAGTATTGATAGAATTAGGGGTAGATCGACAAATATGAAAGATAATGAATCATTTGGATTGGGTGCTGCAAAAACCAACCCTTCATAGTAGTTAAAAAATTAGGCTAATTGTCGGAAGGAAGGGCTATTTAGTGAATTAGGGGTCGGTTTAAAAAGAACGGCTGTTTTGAAGTATTAAGAGAAGTAGGGGTAGTTTAAGCATAGTAGGGGTAGATCGACAAATATGAAAGATGATCAATCATTGGGATTGGGTGCTGCAAAAACCAATCCTTCATAGTAGTTAAAAAATAGGGGTAATTGTTGGAAGTAAGGGTTATTTAGAGCATATCGGGTAGGATTAAAAAGAACGGTTGTTTTGAAGTATTAAGAGAAGTAGTGGTAGTTTAAGCATAGTAGGGGTAGACCGGCAAATACGAAAGATGATGAATCATTTGGATTGGATGCTGCAAATACCAACACTTCACTATAGTTAAAAAATAAGGGTAATTGTTGGAAGTAAGGGCAATTTAGAGGATTAGGGGTAGGATTAAAAAAAAGGCTGTTTGGAAGTATTAAGAGAAGTAGGGTAGTTTAAGCATAGTAGGGGTAGATCGACAAATATGAAAGATGATGAATAGTTTGGATAGGGTACTGCAAAAACCAAGCCTTCAAAGTAGTTAAAAAATAGGGGTAATTGTTTGAAGTAATGAGTATTTAGAGAATTAGGGGTAGAAATAAAAAGAAGGGCTGTTTTGAAGTATTAAGAGAAGTATGGGTAGTTTAGGCATAGTAGGGGTAGATCGACAAATATGAAAGATGATGAATCATTTGGATTGGGTGCTGCAAAAATCAACCCTTCACAATAGTTAAAAAATAGGGGTAATTATTGGAAGTAAGGGTTATTTAGAGAATTAGGGGTAAGATTAAAAAGATGGGTTGTTTTTATGTATTAAGAGAAGTAGGGGTAGTTTAAGAATAGTAGGGGTAGATCGACAAATATGAAAGATGGTGAATCGTTTCGATTGGGTTATGCAAAAACCAACCCTTCACAGTAGTTAAAAAATAGGGGTTATTGTTTGAAGTAAGGAGTATTTAGAGAATTAGGGGTAGAATTAAAAAGAAGGGTTGTTTTGAAGTATTAAGAGAAGTAGGGGTAGTTTAAGCATAGTAGGGGTAGATCCACAAATATGAAAGATGATGAATCATTTCGATTTGGTGCTGCAAAAACCAACCCTCCACAATAGTAAAAAAAAATAGGGGTAATTGTTGGAAGTAAGGGATATTTAGAGAATTAGGGGTAGGATTAAAAAGAAGGGCTGTTTTGAAGTACTAAGAGAAGTAGGGGTAGTTTAAGCATAGTAGGGATATATCGACAAATATGAAAGATGATTAATCATTTGAATAGGGTGCTGCAAAAACCAACCCTTCATAGTAGTTAAAAAATAGGGGTAATTGTTGGAAGTAAGGGCTATTTAGAGAAATAGGGGGAGGATTAAAAAGAAGGGTTGTTTTGAAGTATTAAGAGAAGTAGGTGTAGTTTAAGCAAAGTAGGGGTAGATCGACAAATAGGGGTAATATTCATAGGGGTAACTACCCATAATATGAAAGATGTTTTCCTTTTTTCATTTCTTTATTCATTTTTTTGCATTATTCATTTCTTTGTAAATCAATTATCATTCTGTGAAGGGTTGGATTTTGCAGCAATCAATGATGAATGATCGACAAATATTCACAATTAACAAATATGAAATAGCCCTTCACAGTAGTTAAAAAATAGGGGTAATTTTTGGAAGTAAGGGGTATTTAGAGAATTAGGGGTAGGATTAAAAAGAAGGGTTGGTTTTTGCAACAATTACCTAAATAGGGGTAATTGTTTTCCAACGAATCCTTTATTTTATAACTGCAAAAACTAACACTTCACAGTATTTAAAATATAGGAGTAACTGTTGGAAGTAAGGGCTATTTAGAGAATTAGGGGTAGGATTAAAAAGAAAGGATGTTTTGAAGTATTATGAGAAGTAGGGGTAGTCTAAGCATAGTAGGGGTAGATCGACAAATATGAAAGAAGATGAATCATATGGATTAGCTGCTGCAAAGTCTAACCCTACACAGTAGCTAAAAAATTGGACTAAATGTTTGAAGTAAGGAGCATTTACAGAATTAGGGGTTGAATTAAAAAGACGGGCTGTTTTGAAGTATTAAAAGAAGTAGGGGTAATTTAGGAATAGTAGGGGTAGATCGACAAATATGAACGATGATGAATCATTTGGATTGAGTGCTGCAAAAACCAACCTTTCATAGTAGTTAAAAATTAGGGGTAATTGTTGAAATTAAGGGATATTTAGATAATTAGGGGTAGGATTAAAAAGAAGGTTTTTTTTCAAGTATTAAGAGAAGTAGTGGTAGTTTAAGCGTAGTAGAGGGTAGATCGACAAACATGAAAGATGATGAATCGTTTGGATTGGGTGTTGCAAAAACCAACCCTTCAAAGTAGTTAAAAAATAGGAGTAATTGTTTGAAGTTAGGAGCATTTAGAGAATTAAGGGTAGAATTAAAAAGAAGGGTTGTTTTGAAGATTAAGAGAAGTAGGGGTAGTTTAGGCATAGTAGGGGTAGATCGACAAATATGAAAGATCAAGAATGATTTGGATTGGGTGCTACAAAAATTAATCCTTCACAATAGTTAAAAAAATAGGGGTAAATGTTTGAGGTAAGGGCTATTTAGAGAATTAGGGATAGGATTAAAAAGAAGGTATGTTTTGATGTATTAAGAGAAATAGGGGTAGTTTAAGCATAGTAGGGGTAGGTCGACGAATATGAAAGATTATGAATCGTTTGGATTAGGTGTTGCAAAAACCAACCCTTCATAGTAGTTAAAAAATAGGGATAATTGTTTGAAGTAAGGATTATTTAGAGAATTACGGGTAGAATTAAAAAAAATGGTTGTTTTGAAGTATTAATAGAACTAGGGGTAGTTTAAGCATAGTATGGGTAGATCCACAAATATGAAAGATGATGAATCATTTGGATTGGGTGATGCAAAAACCAACCCTTCACAGTAGTAAAAGAATAGGGGTAATTTTTGGAAGTAAGGGCTATTTAGAGAATTAGTGGTAGGATTAAAAAGAAGGGTTGTTTTGACGTACTAAGAGAAGTAGGGGTAGTTTAAGAATAGTAGGGGTGGATCGACAAATATGAAAGATGATTAATCATTTGGATTGGGTGCTGCAAAAACCAACCCTTCACAGTAGTTTAAAAATAGGGGTAATTGTTGGAAGTAAGGGCTATTTAGAGAATTATGGGGAGGATTAAAAAGAAGGGTTGTTTCGAAGTATTAAGAGAAGTAGGGGTAGTTTAAGCAAAGTAAGGTTGGATCGACAAATAAGAATAATATTCATAGGGGTAAACTACCCCTTATATGAAAGATGTTTTCCTTTATTCATTTCTTTTTTTCATTTTTTTCATTATGCATTTCTTTGTAAACCAATTATCCTTCTGTGAAGGGTTTGTTTTTACAGCACCTAATGATGAATGATCGACAAATATTCACAATTAACGAATATAAAATAGCCTTCACAGTAGTTAAAAAACAATGGTAATTGTTGGACGTAGGGCTATTTAGAGAATTAGGGGTAGGCTTAAAAAGAAGGGCTGTTTTGAAGTATTAAGAGAAGTAGGGGTAGTTTAAGCATAGTAGGGGTAGATCAACAAATATGAATGAAGATGAATTGTTTGGATTGGGTGCAGCAAAAACCAACCCTTCACATTAGTTAAAAAATAGGGGTAATTGTTTGAAGTATGGAGTATTTATAGAATTTGGGGTAGAGTTAAAAAGAATGGTTGTTTTGAAGTATTGAGAGAAGTGGGGGTAGTTTAGCCATAGTAGGGGTTGATCGACAAATATGAAAGATGATGAATCATTTGGATTGGATGCTGCAAAAACCAACCCTTCGCAGTAGTTAAAAAATAGGGGTAATTGTTGGATGTAAGGGCTATTTAGAGAAATAGGGGTACGATTAAAAACAAGGGATGTTTTGAAGTATTAAGAGAAGTAGGGGTAGTCTAAGCATAGTAGGGGTAGATCGACAAATATGAACGATGATGAATCGTTTGGATTGGGTGCTGCAAAAACCAACCCTTCACAGTAGTTAAAAATAGGGGTAATTGTTGGAAGTAAGGGCTATTTAGAGAATTAGGGGTACAATTTAAAAGAAGGGTTGTTTTGAAGTATTAAGTGAAGTAGGGGTAGTTTAAGCATAGTAGGTGTAGATCGACAAATATGAAAGATGATGAGTCATTTGGATTGGGTGCTGCAAAAACCAACCCTTCACAGAATGATAATTGGTTTACAAAGAAATGAATAATGCAAAGAAATGAATAAAGGAAAACAATAGTAAAAGTAGGGGAGGTAGTTTAAGTATAGTAGGGGTAGTTTGACAAATATGAAAGATGACGAATCGTTTGGATTAGGTGCTGCAAAAACCAACCCTTCACAGTAGTTCGAAAATGGGGGTAATTGTTGTAAGTAAGGGCTATTTGGAGAATTAGGGGTATGATTAAAAAGAAGGGCTGTTTTGAAGTATTAAGATAAGTAGGGGTAGTTTTTGCATAGATCGACAAATATGAAAGATGATGAATCATTAGGATTGGGTGCTGCAAAAACCAACTCTTCAAAGTAGTTAAAAAATAGGGGTAATTGTTGGAAGCACGGGCTATTTAGAGAATTAGGGGTAGGATTGAAAAGAAGGGTTGTTTTGAAGTATTAAGAGAAGCAGGGGTAGTTTAGGCATAGTAGGGGTAGTTCGACAAATATGAAAGATAATGAATAATTTGATTGGGTGCTGCAAAAACCAACCCTACACAGAAATTGAATGATAATCGGTTTGCAAAGAAATGAATAATGCAAAAAAAATTGAATAAAGAAATGAATAGAGGAAAACAATAATAAAAGTAGGGGGTAGTTTAAGCATGGTAGGGGTAGATCGAGAAATATGAAAGATGATGAATCATTTAGATTGGGTGCTGCAAAAACCAACCCTTCACAGTAGTTAAAAAATAGGGGTAATTGTTGGAAGTAAGGACTATTTAGAGAATTAGGGGTAGGATTAAAAATAAGGCATGTTTCGAAGTAATAAGAGAAGTCAAGGTAGTTTAAGCTTAGTAGGTGTAGATCAACAAATATGAAAGATGATGAATCGTTTGGATTGGGTGCTTCAAAAACTAACCCTTCACAGATTGATAATTGGTTTACGAAGAAATGAATAATGCAAAAAAATGAATAAAGAAATGTATAAAGGAAAACAATAATAAAAGTAGGGGAGGCATTTTAAGCGTAGTAGGGGTTGATCGACAAATATGAAAGATGATGAATCATTTGGATTGGGTGCTGCAAAAACCAACGCTTCATAGTAGTTAAAAAATAGGGGTAATTGTTGGAAGCAAGGTCTATTTGGAGAATAGGTGTATGATTAAAAAGACGAGTTGTTTTGAAGTATTAAGAGAAGTAGGGGTAGTTTAAGCATAATAGGGATAAATCGACAAATATGAAAGATGGTGAATCATTTGGATTGGGTGATGCAAAAACCAACCCTGCACGGTAGTTAAAAAATAGGGGTAATTGTTGGAAGTGAGGGCTATTTAGTGAATTAGGGGTAGGATTAAAAAGATGAGTTGTTTTGAACTATTAAGAGAAATACGGGTAGTTTAAGCAAAGTAGGGGTAGATCGAAAAATATGAAAGATGATGAATCATTTGGATTGGGTGCTGCAAAAACCAACCCTTCACAGTAGTTAAAAAATAGGGGTAGTTTTTGGTAGTAAGGGCTATTTAAATAATTAGGGGTATGATTAAAACGAAGGGCTGTTTTGAAGTATTAGGAGAAGTAGGGGTAGTTTAAGCATAGTAGGGGTTGATCCACAAATATGAAAGATGATGAATCATTTGGATTGGGTGATGCAAAAACCAACCCTTCATGTAACACCCCACCTCCGCTAGGGTCACTCACAAAGGGAATGCACTAGGTTTGGAGGAGTATTATTGGTAAACATGCACAGAAATATTACAAGACAGAACATATATAAAATAGCGGAAGTAAAATCAAACTTTCATAACATGAATAAATAAGGTCTAAAGCCTTTTACATCAGAGTACATCAAAACCTGTCTTGCAATAATAAAGAAGCATAAAGACTTCTTCATAAATTATTCCCCAAGAAAAAGCAGTAAAGTAGCCATAGCCAAGAAAAATCCAAGCCATCCATGATGACCTTCAAGCAGAAGAAGTCCGAACTAAACAACAGTATTTCCTCCCTGTAACCTGGGGGGGGGGGAACGGAAGAAAAGAGGCGAAACAAAACGGGTCAGTCAAAAAGACTGAGTAAGCCCTATCTACTATTAGTATAAAAACTAGTAAAGTTAACTGACATGAGAAACTGAGATGAACATAACCATGATAACAAGATAGATAAGCTAAATCAAAATAACAGGATGAACTACTGAACACAGATAAACTAGGGTGTCGTGATAAACTACGATGTCAAGATAAAACAAGGTATCACATTGTCAGGTTTCTATCAAGTATAATATCCCAAGATATCTATCGCGTATAACGTCCCATGGCATCTATCCTGTATATCCGCTCTGCACCTACCATACTAGTATCCCCACCGTGTCATGTGTTAACCAAGAATGACCCTCACTCAAAAGTCGTGTAATGGTCCATGTCAACCTAATATATTGCATATATAGGTTACTCAACTCATATGTTTCTTTCCATGTATAAGTTCAGTTCTTTGCCGTAGGCTGTACGGGCTTTCCCATGTAAACGGTTTATCCTTGAAGTTGTTTTTGGACTGCAACCCTTGATCTAGTTGTGTTTCCTTACCACGAACTATCGCGCGTCCACTTAGGATTTATGCCATCTAGGACCTCTAGGGATTATGCTACCTAATGAACGTTTCCGTGTCTCGGTTTGGGTTTTGGCCACCTAGGACCACTAGGGATTACGCCACCCGTCAACCGCGCCCTTGATCCCACGTATGTATCGTGAATCGTTTTCCATGTCTAGATGCACATGTTCCCCAATGTGCCATCCGAGTTCCGTGCCAGGGCAAATCAAGAAATATGGAACTCGGTCGGGAGCTTTAAATCGTCTGCCGATGCAGACATCAAGGTCTGTTTTTGTACCCGTGGCTATGGTCCCACGTGACCCCTCCCTCAACTACTGAAAGGCAATCCAAGAAAAATCATGTATAAGAACCACTCCACGGCCCCACTATAGCCCACTTTCCTACGGGCCAACCTCACCCATGACTCGATAGCAAGCACATGGTCTGTTGGGGGTTCCCTGCCTTTCCGCACGTACACGATTGACTAAAGATGTTAGGTAGTCGGCGATGCGCTATCCAGGGCAAAAACAAGAATCGTCGACTCCACGCTAATCCATCCCAGTCTTTAGGTTGCTCGCATAGCAACCAAGGCATACTCTTGGTCCTTCTAACGCAGACCTTAACCTCTCATGGGCCTAGTATAATTACCTGGCAGCCCACAGAGGGATCCCAAGAATATCCTCACGTCCCCCGAATCTTCCACTTCGGCACCCAGTGCGCTGGAGCTTTTATCCAAGTCAGATAACATGCTCCCCCTCGTATACTAAGCGATGACCTACCGTATCAGGTTACTCATCGTTTTGAGAATTAGTCCTATGTCCTTAGCTAAGAATTATTACTTAGTTACCCTTAACTAAGGTTTACCACTTAGCTTCCTTTCCCGTTATCCTTGATCAACCACGGTTTTCTACCTAGTTCTTCTAGCTAGGGTTTGTCTATTGGGTTAAGTGTTATCATTCAAGTCCATGACTTAACCCGCCCACGAATCACGTCAAAGATTGGCTAAGTATTTAAGTTCAAGACTTAGTCCCACAAGTTGGTTAAGTGTACCCAGAGGCTCATGACTTAACCTTATCAAGTCAAATTGGTCAAGTACTAGCTTACCTTAATCCTATCGGATTATCTTGCTAGATCGATTAAGCATAGATTATCTTAATCCCATCAAATTATCGAGTCGGATTAGTTAAGTATAGGTTGGCTTAACCCCATCCTCTAATCGTACTACAATGGTTAAGTATATTCTAAAAAGGTCTTGTGACTTAACCTTCTCAAGTCCGCGTATTAGATTGGTTAAGTGTAAGTTACTTAACCCCATCAAATCATCATGTATAATTGGTTAAGTATAAGTTGCTTAACCCCATTAAATTATCACGTTAAGTTGGTTAAGTATTGGTTACTTAACCTCATTGAATTACCGAGTTTAAATTGGTTAAGTGTTTAACTTAACCCCATCGAATTACCGTGTTTAGATTATTTAAGTGTGGATTACTTAACCCCATCTAATTACCGTGTCGGATTAGTTAAGCGTAAATTACTTAACCCCATCCCCTAATCATCTTGTATGGTTAAGTGTCATTAAGAAAACTTACTTAACCTTGCCAAATTATCATGTTGGATTGATTAAGTGTTGGTTAACTTAATCCCCGTCCACTAGTTGTTTAAAAATGGTTAAGCGTCATTAGGCAAATCAAATCACTTAACCTACCCAACCTTGTCATGTTTTGTTAAGTATCATTAGCCTAACCAATTTACTTAACCCATTTACCCATGTCATATTTGGTTAAGAGTCATTAATCAAATTAACTTAACCCTATCATGTGGCATTAATTACTTAATGCACCCCAACCTCTCACATTAGACTTTGTTGTGGTTACTAGTTAAGCCGGTCGGTTCCGGGTAGCTTTACACCACAACTTGGTCTAACCTCGGGTTCAAGCACAACATGACCAACTTCTCACATTGGGTCCTATTGTTTGCAACTACTAGTTAGGCCGGTCGGTTCCGGGTAGTTTTACGTTGCAAACTCAACCCAACCTCGAGTTGGCCACTTTCATGGTTAGTCTAGTGTCATGTTCATAGTCAAGTTTTCAAGCAATTGGGTAGACCTAACTTAATATGTAAATTCCCAATTGGTAGACCTAACTTAATAGGTAAATTCCCAAGCTTATGTTTTTATGCATACTTACATGTCAACTTCCATGTTATATTTCAAGTCATGTTTTCAAGTTGTATTTTCATGTCATTAGAAATTACCCATAACATAACCCAATGCTTTTAAACTCGCATATACGTTCGCAACAACG
The DNA here is from genome assembly GCA_030737875.1 of Allium sativum. Taxonomy (NCBI): domain Eukaryota; kingdom Viridiplantae; phylum Streptophyta; class Magnoliopsida; order Asparagales; family Amaryllidaceae; genus Allium; species Allium sativum. The sequence continues at coordinate 1,019,253,093 of CM060913.1, forward strand.
TAATGGATTAAAAGAAGAGACTTGGCAAAGGAATGACAAAAATGGGTATTAAGCCACAAGTTAATCATGGTGGCAAATGAGGCACAAATGTGTTCATTAGCTTGCATGTTACATTCCTAAGCCTCAAAAACATGCATAAACCCAAACTTGGCACATAAGCGAATCATGGTGACAAAAGACATGGAATGATGGCTAGAAACTCGCATATATCATCATATACGGATTATGACTTCATATGCAAGTTGACATAATGATTATGAAGATTCTCATGTTGCATAATGCAACATTTCAACATAAAGGTTGTGGCTTTTAGCTCATAAGATCAAGATAATGACTTCATAAACTTGCATAACATGATAGCATGCATCATTCTAATTAATCAAACCCAAACTTTCAACATGAACATTTAACTTCATAGTTAATATCTAAGAGTAGGGAAGGGCTTACATTGCTATGAAGGCCTAAATCGATTAAACTAAAGCTTGTGATGAAGCCTATGCATGCCATCACCCAAAAACCCAAAGATGGATGCTCCAAACCACTAAAAACACCATCTTTAAGAACAAAGATCAAAGCTTTTGCCTTGAAATTAACTTGAGAAGCTCTCATACTAACATAGGGACTCTCTAACACTCTCATGATCATGGAACCTCTCATAGGAATGAAGTGGAGGCTAGGATAGTTGAGTGGAGGCCATGAGAGTAGAAATTTTGCCATAGTTTAGTTACATGAGTGAATAATGAGGGTTTAGGATAGGTTAGGGTCTTATTTATAGATTAGGCAAGTGTTTTAGGCCATAGGATTAAACCTAGATTCAATCCAAGCCATCAAAGCATGTCTTGGGGAAGAAGTCAAGTGTAGGAACCATCTAGGGCCTTTAGATTAAAGATGAACCATGAGAACCATCCAAATGCAAAATCTGCATTTGAGCGAATCGGCCCACGGGTTGACAGCCAAACACCCTGGACTAACCCCTAGTCGACCCAGCGAGCTCGGGTCGACCTCAAAAATGGGCCGGTTCGGTTATTCCCCTCTCCCAATTCGCTGTTTTGAACATTTTTGCATATTTATTTATTTAATTTTCAATTATATATATATATATATCAATATATATATATTTCTCTGCGCAACCCATTTCACTTAATTAAGTATACTTTAATTTGGGAATTTTTCGTGAAACTTCGCGAGGCCATATCTTGGTCATACGGACTCCGATTCTCGAAAACTCAGACTCTATTTCGCGTATTTTTCCGAGACGAACGCATTGGCATAGGCCGTTTTACTTGATTCAGAATTTAAAATTAAATTCTGCCTTGATTCTCGTCTTAACACGTTATCGAAAAATACGGGTTGTTACATTCTCCCCACCTTTTAGGATTTCGTCCCCGAAATCTCCAAGTTAGGAAGCACATATCCTACCATCCATCATCCATCTACTCAAAACATCATCCACAAGCAACCATTGTCCTTAGATGATTTCTAATGCTGTATGAATATATGCAAAACATGTGTGTACATGTTCCTTAGCTAATGCTAATGATCAGGCCTGAATAATCTTTCTAATGCAAAATATGTATAGTGCCATGAATCCAACATGTATGCAAATTGTCCTAGTCATATAGATACTATATGCGTGCACAATCATTCATTCATATGCAACAACCGCATGATAATACATTCGATTTCATCCATAAACAAGTATAAATACTCGTGCATATGCAATATGAAATGTGACCGAGTCGAGCTAGTATCTAATGTGTATTCGCGCATCCATGAGCAACCACTTGCAACCACCTGCAACCATATCAATCATAACATGTTTCAAATACATGTTTACATCCATAGGGTTCTACCTAGAATTCCCTGAAACAGGGCCGAGAAGATAAACAAGACAAACTCCTTACGGGGTTTGTAACAGAAAGTAGGACCGAGAGGATGTCCACAAAAGATAACCTAGAAGTAAGCCCTACAGAAACAGGGATCAAGGATATACTCCCAAAAAGAGATATCATGCGTGTATCTAGTCTTTGACCATCAAAGTCGTATTTCCTCGGGCTTACTTCCATTGTGCCTTGACCGCCCTTTAACTTCGCGATTTCGTAGCTTCTTATTTCCTGCTTCCATAACATGAGCTGAAACTCATTTCTTCGTCGCCTCTCGTTCCACTTGCACTTATCCTTTTTCTAGAATACTTGGCGCAAACATGACTGCGTACTCATGATCTCATGCAAGCTTTCCAAAATTCACTAGTGAATCTTGGATCTCGTTTATATACTATAAGGCATTCCATGTAGAAGAACTTTCTCTTGAAAATAAACAGATGTCAATCAGGTTATCATGCGCACTTACTAGGGTGATCTCTATAACCCATGCATAAATGAAGTAAACCATCCGTCTTATTGGCGAACACCACTCGATCGGGCTTCAAATTTCCAATAAAGGCATCAAGGGATTCTAAGTAACTAGTCATGACAGAACCTCAAAAAGGTTACCCGATACTTCGAGGGCATTACCAAGGCTAGTCAAAAGGTCTAACTACCCTCCTATCAAAACCGAGAGTGGCACCCCCTACTGGATAACCACTTCATCCCTAGAATCCATCCACAGCTTATAAGCATTATTTCCAAACTCAACACTTGGCATAGACATTCCCAAATCCAAACAAGTCATGTATAAATGGACTGATTCTCCAATAGGACTTTGAGACAAAAATGGGATTCTCTATTACTTTAGTACTTAAGGTGCAGAGACTCAACTACCGAAGCAGACTTAAATGACGCGGGGATCAAAATAAAGTCTTGGCGGGATGATAGAAAAGAATAACTAGATCTTCAACAAGGATGTTATCCCCCTACTCAGATACTCTAGTGAGGGTATACAACGATGATCTTGTCCTTGTCCCACAATACTTAACTATCCGTCCCGTTTCACCATACCAAAGATACTTTCTCGTCATGGGTTTCATTGTTCATCTTTCTCCCTCCTTTGAGGACTAAGCCATACCAACAAGTTGCTCATCCTTAAGCTCGTATCCTTTATCCTCTTTCTCACTATCCTTTCTTATAACGCGGCCACTGGTCTCTTGAAAACCACCTCCATCGCATGGAAAGTACTTTCGTAGATAGAAAAGACTAGTCGCAGTTAAAACCACTGTGACTACAGATGGAGGAAAGAAAGGAAAAGAGATTTAATTAAGGAAACAAGGATAATGCTAATGGCCTTTGGGGAATAGCCTTTTCTTTTTAAAAGAAAACTTTCTTGAAAAATGCTTCTTAATAAACGATTTTCAAATAGTTTTCAGAAGGTCTTTAAAAACTTTTGCCCAATCTGGTAACCTTCTGCTCTGATACCAAATGTAACACCCCACCTCCGCTAGGGTCACTCACAAAGGGAATGCACTAGGTTTGGAGGAGTATTATTGGTAAACATGCACAGAAATATTACAAGACAGAACATATATAAAATAGCGGAAGTAAAATCAAACTTTCATAACATGAATAAATAAGGTCTAAAGCCTTTTACATCAGAGTACATCAAAACCTGTCTTGCAATAATAAAGAAGCATAAAGACTTTTTCATAAATTATTCCCCAAGAAAAAGCAGTAAAGTAGCCATAGCCAAGAAAAATCCAAGCCATCCATGATGACCTTCAAGCAGAAGAAGTCCGAACTAAACAACAGTATTTCCTCCCTGTAACCTGGGGGGGGGGGAACGGAAGAAAAGAGGCGAAACAAAACGGGTCAGTCAAAAAGACTGAGTAAGCCCTATCTACTATTAGTATAAAAACTAGTAAAGTTAACTGACATGAGAAACTGAGATGAACATAACCATGATAACAAGATAGATAAGCTAAATCAAAATAACAGGATGAACTACTGAACACATATAAACTAGGGTGTCGTGATAAACTACGATGTCAAGATAAAACAAGGTATCACATTGTCAGGTTTCTATCAAGTATAATATCCCAAGATATCTATCGCGTATAACGTCCCATGGCATCTATCCTGTATATCCGCTCTGCACCTACCGTACTAGTATCCCCACTGTGTCATGTGTTAACCAAGAATGACCCTCACTCAAAAGTCGTGTAATGGTCCATGTCAACCTAATATATTGCATATATAGGTTACTCAACTCATATGTTTTTTTCCATGTATAAGTTCAGTTCTTTGCCGTAGGCTGTACGGGCTTTCCCATGTAAACGGTTTATCCTTGAAGTTGTTTTTGGACTGCAACCCTTGATCTAGTTGTGTTTCCTTACCATGAACTATCGCGCGTCCACTTAGGATTTATGCCATCTAGGACCTCTAGGGATTATGCTACCTAATGAACGTTTCCGTGTCTCGGTTTGGGTTTTGGCCACCTAGGACCACTAGGGATTACGCCACCCGTCAACCGCGCCCTTGATCCCACGTATGTATCGTGAATCGTTTTCCATGTCTAGATGCACATGTTCCCCAATGTGCCATCCGAGTTCCGTGCCAGGGCAAATCAAGAAATATGGAACTCGGTCGGGAGCTTTAAATCGTCCGCCGATGCAGATATCAAGGTCTGTTTTTGTACCCGTGGCTATGGTCCCATGTGACCCCTCCCTCAACTACTGAAAGGCAATCCAAGAAAAATCATGTATAAGAACCACTCCACGGCCCCACTATAGCCCACTTTCCTACGGGCCAACCTCACCCATGACTCGATAGCAAGCACATGGTCTGTTGGGGGTTCCCTGCCTTTCCGCACGTACACGATTGACTAAAGATGGTAGGTAGTCGGCGATGCGCTATCCAGGGCAAAAACAAGAATCGTCGACTCCACGCTAATCCATCCCAGTCTTTAGGTTGCTCGCATAGCAACCAAGGCATACTCTTGGTCCTTCTAACGCAGACCTTAACCTCTCATGGGCCTAGTATAATTACCTGGCAGCCCACAGAGGGATCCCAAGAATATCCTCACGTCCCCCGAAGCTTCCACTTCGGCACCCAGTGCGCTGGAGCTTTTATCCAAGTCAGATAACTTGCTCCCCCTCGTATACTAAGCGATGACCTACCGTATCAGGTTACTCATCGTTTTGAGAATTAGTCCTATGTCCTTAGCTAAGAATTATTACTTAGTTACCCTTAACTAAGGTTTACCACTTAGCTTCCTTTCCCGTTATCCTTGATCAACCACGGTTTTCTACCTAGTTCTTCTAGCCAGGGTTTGTCTATTGGGTTAAGTGTTATCATTCAAGTCCATGACTTAACCCGCCCACGAATCACGTCAAAGATTGGCTAAGTATTTAAGTTCAAGACTTAGTCCCACAAGTTGGTTAAGTGTACCCAGAGGCTCATGACTTAACCCTATCAAGTCAAATTGGTCAAGTACTAGCTTACCTTAATCCTATCGGATTATCTTGCTAGATCGATTAAGCATAGATTATCTTAATCCCATCAAATTATCGAGTCGGATTGGTTAAGTATAGGTTGGCTTAACCCCATCCTCTAATCGTACTACAATGGTTAAGTATATTCTAAAAAGGTCTTGTGACTTAACCTTATCAAGTCCGCGTATTAGATTGGTTAAGTGTAAGTTACTTAACCCCATCAAATCATCATGTATAATTGGTTAAGTATAAGTTGCTTAACCCCATTAAATTATCACGTTAAGTTGGTTAAGTATTGGTTACTTAACCTCATTGAATTACCGAGTTTAAATTGGTTAAGTGTTTAACTTAACCCCATCGAATTACCGTGTTTAGATTAGTTAAGTGTGGATTACTTAACCCCATCTAATTACCGTGTCGGATTAGTTAAGCGTAAATTACTTAACCCCATCCCCTAATCATCTTGTATGGTTAAGTGTCATTAAGAAAACTTACTTAACCTTGCCAAATTATCATGTTGGATTGATTAAGTGTTGGTTAACTTAATCCCCGTCCACTAGTTGTATAAAAATGGTTAAGCGTCATTAGGCAAATCAAATCACTTAACCTACCCAACCTTGTCATGTTTTGTTAAGTATCATTAGCCTAACCAATTTACTTAACCCATTTACCCATGTCATATTTGGTTAAGAGTCATTAATCAAATTAACTTAACCCTATCATGTGGCATTAATTACTTAATGCACCCCAACCTCTCACATTAGACTTTGTTGTGGTTACTAGTTAAGCCGGACGGTTCCGGGTAGCTTTACACCACAACTTGGTCTAACCTCGGGTTCAAGCACAACATGACCAACTTCTCACATTGGGTCCTATTGTTTGCAACTACTAGTTAGGCCGGTCGGTTCCGGGTAGTTTTACGTCGCAAACTCAACCCAACCTCGAGTTGGCCACTTTCATGGTTAGTCTAGTGCCATGTTCATAGTCAAGTTTTCAAGCAATTGGGTAGACCTAACTTAATAGGTAAATTCCCAATGGGTAGACCTAACTTAATAGGTGAATTCCCAAGCTTATGTTTTTATGCATACTTACATGTCAACTTCCATGTTATATTTCAAGTCATGTTTTCAAGTTGTATTTTCATGTCATTAGAAATTACCCATAACATAACCCGATGCTTTTAAACTCGCATATACGTTCGCAACAACGTAATGGATTAAAAGAAGAGACTTGGCAAAGGAATGACAAAAATGGGTATTAAGCCACAAGTTAATCATGGTGGCAAATGAGGCACAAATGTGTTCATTAGCTTGCATGTTACATTCTTAAGCCTCAAAAACATGCATAAACCCAAACTTGGCACATAAGCGAATCATGGTGACAAAAGACATGGAATGATGGCTAGAAACTCGCATATATCATCATATACGGATTATGACTTCATATGCAAGTTGACATAATGATTATGAAGATTCTCATGTTGCATAATGCAACATTTCAACATAAAGGTTGTGGCTTTTAGCTCATAAGATCAAGATAATGACTTCATAAACTTGCATAACATGATAGCATGCATCATTCTAATTAATCAAACCCAAACTTTCAACATGAACATTTAACTTCATAGTTAATATCTAAGAGTAGGGAAGGGCTTACATTGCTATGAAGGCCTAAATCGATTAAACTAAAGCTTGTGATGAAGCCTATGCATGCCATCACCCAAAAACCCAAAGATGGATGCTCCAAACCACTAAAAACACCATCTTTAAGAACAAAGATCAAAGCTTTTCCCTTGAAATTAACTTGAGAAGCTCTCATACTAACATAGGGACTCTCTAACACTCTCATGATCATGGAACCTCTCATAGGAATGAAGTGGAGGCTAGGATAGTTGAGTGGAGGCCATGAGAGTAGAAATTTTGCCATAGTTTAGTTACATGAGTGAATAATGAGGGTTTAGGATAGGTTAGGGTCTTATTTATAGATTAGGCAAGTGTTTTAGGCCATAGGATTAAACCTAAATTCAATCCAAGCCATCAAAGCATGTCTTGGGGAAGAAGTCAAGTGTAGGAACCATCTAGGGCCTTTAGATTAAAGATGAACCATGAGAACCATCCAAATGCAAAATCTGCATTTGAGCGAATCGGCCCACGGGTTGACAGCCAAACACCCTGGACTAACCCCTAGTCGACCCAGCGGGCTCGGGTCGACCTCAAAAATGGGCCGGTTCGGTTATTCCCCTCTCCCAATTCGCTGTTTTGAACATTTTTGCATATTTATTTATTTAATTTTCAATTATATATATATATATATCAATATATATATATTTCTCTGTGCAACCCATTTCACTTAATTAAGTATACTTTAATTTGGGAATTTTTCGTGAAACTTCGCGAGGCCATATCTTGGTCATACGGACTCCGATTCTCGAAAACTCAGACTCTATTTCGCGTATTTTTCCGAGACGAACGCATTGGCATAGGCCGTTTTACTTGATTCAGAATTTAAAATTAAATTCTGCCTTGATTCTCGTCTTAACACGTTATCGAAAAATACGGGTTGTTACACTTCACAGTAGTAAAAGTATAGGGTAATTGTTGGAAGTAAGGGCTATTTAGAGAATTAGGGGTAGGATTAAAAAGAAGGGTTGTTTTGAAGTACTAAGAGAAGTAGGGGTTGTTTAAGCGTAGTTGGGGCAGATCGACAAATATGAATGATGATTAATCATTTGGATTGGGTGCTGCTAAAACCAACCCTTCACAGAATGATAATTGGTTTACAAAGAAATGAATAATGCAAAGAAATGAATAAAGAAATGAATAAAAGAAAACAATAATAAAAGTAGGGTTGGTAGTTTAAGCATAGTAGGTGTAAATCGACAAATATGATGGTTAATGAATCGTTTGGATTGGATGCTGCAAAAACCAACCCTTCACAGTATTTAAAAAATATGGGTAATTGTTGGAAGTAAGGGCTATATGGAGAATTAGGCGCAGGACTACAAAGAAGGGCTGTTTTGAAGTATTTAGAGAAGTAGGGGTATAGCTACAAATATGAAAGATGATGAATCATTTGAGTTGGGTGTTGCAAAAATCAACCCTTCACAGTAGTTAAAAAATAGGGGTAATTGTTGGAAGTAAGGGCTATTTAGAGAATTAGGGGTAGGATTAAAAAGAATGCCTGTTTTTAATTATTAAGAGAAGTAGGGTTAGTTTAAGCATAGTAGGCGTAGATCGACAAATATGAAGGATGATGAATCATTTGGAATGGGTGCTGCAAAAACCAACCCTTCATAGTAGTTAAAAAATAGGGGTAATTGTTGGAAGTAAGGGATATTTAGAGAATTAAGGTAAGGATTAAAAAGAAGGGTTGTTTTGAAGTATTAATAGAAGTAGGGGTAGTCTAAGCATAGTAGGGGTAGATCGACAAATATGAAAGAAGATGAATCATTTGGATTTGGTGCTGCAAAAACCAACCCTTTACAGTAGTTAAAAAATAGGGGTAATTTTTTGAATTAAGGAGTATTTTGAGAATTAGGGGTAGAATTAAAAAGAAAGATTGTTTTGAAGTATTAAGAGAAGTAGGGATAGTTTAGGTGTAATAGGGGTAGATCGACAAATATGAAAGATGTTGAATCATTTGGATTGGTGCTGCAAAAACCAACCCTTCACCGTATTTAAGAAATAGGGGCAATTGTTGGAAGTCTGGGATATTTAGAGAATTAGGGGTAGGATTAAAAAGAAGGGCTGATTTGAAGTATTAAGAGAAGTAGGGGTAGTTTAAGCATAGTTGAGGTAGATTGACAAATATGAAAGCTGTTGAATCATTAGGATTGGGTGCTGTAAAAATCAACCCTTCACAGTAGTTTAAAAATAGGGGTAATTGTTGGAAGTTAGGGCTATTTAGAGAATTAGGGGGAGGATTAAAAAGAAGGGTTGTTTTGAAGTATTAAGAGATGTAGGGGTAGTTTAAGCAAAGTAGGGGTAGATCGACAAATATGAAAGATGATTAATCATTTGAATTGGGTGCTGCAGAAACCACCCCTTCGCAATAGTTAAAAAATAGGGGTAATTGTTGGAAGTAAGAGCTATTTATAGAATTAGGGATAGGATTAAAAAGAAGGCTTCTTTTGAAGTATTAAGAGAATTAGGGGTAGTTTAAGCATAGTAGGTGTAGATCGACAAATATGAAAGATGATGAATCGTTTCGATTGGGTGCTGCAAAAACCAACCTTTCACAAAATGATAATTGGTTTACAAAGAAATAAATTATGCAAAAAATGAATAAATAAATGAAAAAAGGAAAACAATAATAAAAGTAGGGGAGGTAGTTTAAGCATAGTAGGGTTAGATCGATAAATACGAAGGATGATGAATCATTTTGATTGGGTGCTGCAAAAACCAACCCTTCATGTAGTTAAAAATAGAGGTAATTTTTGGAAGAAAGGGAAATTTAGATAATTAGGGGTTTTATTAAAAAATAACGGCTGATTTGAAGTACTAAGAGAAGTAGGTGCAGTTTAAGCATAGTAGGGGTAGTTCGACAAATATGAAAGATGATGAATTATTTGGATTGGCTGCTGCAAAAACTAACCATTCACAGTAGTTAAAAAATAGGGGTAATTGTTGGAAGTAAAGGATATTTTGAGAATTAGGGGTAGTATTAAAAAGTAGGTTGTTTTGAAGTATTAAGAAAAGTAGGGGTAGTTTAAACATAGTAGGGGTAGATCAACAAATAAGAAGGATAATGAATAATTTGGATTGGGTGATACAAAAACCAACCCTTCACAGTAGTTAAAAAATAGGGGTAATTGTTGGAAATAAGGGTTATTTAGTGAATTAGGGATATGATTAAAAAGAAGGCTTGTTTTGAAGTACTAAGAGAAGTCGGAGTAGTTTAAGCGTAGTAGGTGTAGATCGACAAATATGAAAGATGATGAATCGTTTCGATTGGGTGCTGCAAAAGCCAACCCTTCACAGAATGATAATTGGTTTACAAAGAAATGATGTAATGAACTGAAAATTTTCGACTTTGAACATTGACATATAAAGATATGTCGGCAATTCAAGGGTCGAAAATTCCTGATTGTTAATGAAAGAAGTTAGACGGTGAGAATAGATAAGTCAGAAACTTATAGAATAGGAGAAGAAGAAGAACATCATCATCAGAGTAAACACGAATCTCACAGCGAAATGAATAAAATATAACATAACTTTTGAAATAAAAACAGTATATGTATACAATAACATTGCAGAGTACAACACTTACAACAACAGCAGAAATAATAAATAGCTATATGATCCTGAAGCCTCCTGCTCCAAGCTCTCCAAGTGCTTCTGTAAAATCCCGTTACTTGACTGCCCGTACAAATTTAGGCACCCAAGAGTTTAGGGAAAACAAACAAAATAAACTCCGGGTCAGTCATGGGACTAGTGTGAATTAAACTCCAAACACTTGGTTTAAATAAAGGATACCTGATATACACGTAAATGTGTAAATTTTATCCGCTTATTTATCTTATTTTATATTTAAAATAATTAATATTGTGTATTTATAGCTGTGTTTTCAGATTGTTGATAAAAAGCTTGGTTTAGAGCATTTGATGGATAAAGCATGAAGAATTTACTTAAAAAGAGTGAAGTTGAAATTACTAAAGCTTGAAGAGTTAAAGCTTGAAGAACGGTTGCAAATAGAGTTCATTTAGAAAGATTTGGCTCAGTGAATACTCATGCCGTGTTCACATTAGCTCATTTGCAAGGCTTCTCACTCCACAGCTGCGTTCACATTAGCTTATGTGTTAGTTGGGCTAATTCTTTAGTCACACATTATGGAATTTGCCAAGTAGCATTTGTCATATTAGCTATAAATACACTTTATCTCATTCATTGTAAAACACATTGGTTTTATTCTGTAATTCTCTTCTTGGAATAAAATCATTCTTCTTCCTCTGTTCTATTTAGTTTTAGTTTTATTTATGTTCTTGTTATTTAATTTCTGTTTTTCTTCTTCTTTAGCTATGTCTAGCTAATCCCCTTTGATTGGGGGGTGATGACGCTAATAGATATGATTCAATATGAATCACATAGCCAATAGATGAGGACTTTATACATAGATATGGATCTGAATCAAGGGTTAGATCTGAACCTTCATATCCTGTGTCGTTTAAGAGCTATGCTCCTTCACAGGGTATATTCGTGTTCGGTCTAACAATTATCAGATTTAGATCTAATTTTAGGTTTTTAGAAATTAATTTGTGAATCTGTCCTGATAGTCTATGGTTGTTTAAGAGCTCAGCTCCTGCATAGGCTATGCTTGTCGTTATTTTCTTATTTGTTTCTAAGAATCTATTTATCGTTGATTTGTGTTTGTGACAGAAACATGAATTAGATCTATATTTTTTTGCTATTGATCAGAGCGAATCTAATCTATGTCATTATCCCCTAATTGCTTTCTCTTATTATATAAATCTCTCTTTTTATTTAATTGCTGTTATTTTCTGTGTTTTCAACCAATCAAAATACTGGAATAACTTGACTGGATTTATTAATTAAAATATTTTTGGTCCCAGAGTTCGACACCCTCTACAACAATCCAAGTTGTTTTAGGAAAGCCGAACGGATTTTACAGTTGTTTACAACTGTTTAATTTGTTCGCAAACAATACCTCATAAGACTATGCCGTGAAAACGGAACGGGTTTTTCCCTTATGAAAATCCAAACATCTTTGAAAAACAATATCATTCTGATATTATAATAATGTCTAAATACAAATAGATATCAATCTAGCAGAACGCTTTCATCTCACTTTCCATATATATAATGTAAAATCATAAACCGCAAGAACATCTTGCAACTCAGCCACACATGACTGACCACTCATTTCCCTTGAGTGTATCGAATGTATATCACCAACGGTTGGGATCAGCAACCGTTTCCCGTATATATATATATATATATATATATATATATATATATAGGACAACATTGATAGATTAAAGAAGCAAATGAATATTCTCTAGATAGGTGATTATACACCCTACTTAGAAGCGACCGACTTAGCCATGCTGCCTGTCCGATTTTTGTCATTTCCCGGATGTGAGGCTAGAAGCTACGCTTATCTTTTCACATGCCACATCTTCATTCACTTAGAATATCACATCGTCGTACCCTTTAAATCACAAATTGATTTATCCAAAAATAACATGGGTATACAGCTAAAAGAAATGAATTCCTCCGCCACCAAACATGAATACGTTTGAAGAGATCAAATTACGCAATCTATCAGATATACTCTGTCAGACCTTCGTCCATACAAGTTGTCCTGGGACTGGACAAACCGAAGGCACTATTCAGTACATTCATCTTAGGCAATTGTTATCTAAGATTTATGTAACAGCCCTTGCACTTTGCTCCGTCTTCAATATATTCAGCATACTTGATTCGCAATGCTTATACCAATACGGAGTGGTTCTTCGGATAATAATCCAACCGGTCTCCCCATATTAACAACGTAAAATGGTTAAAACGTTGATAGTCTGTGATTTAATTATCAAAGAAAAAGTCGTGTGCAAACAGCGATATTATTTCCAGATGGAAATTATATCGATCAATCATCATTTAACATTTTTCCCTTTAGTTCGTTAATTTACTTATCTCCTGTTTCCATATATTCAGCATTTCTTATTTTCTATTATCATAAAACATTTCTGATTCTTATTTGAAAAAAAACGTTTCCAAAACTCCTTCACTGCCAAACCTTACCATTCCTTAGTTAAGAAGGAAGTCAATCAACTTGGGATATAATTACCTCTCATGCCTTAACTGAACAATGTTTTAACTTCGAAATAGTCAAAGTTAATCTTTTAAATCATTAACAAACTTCTTTACGTCTTGCCCGGATTCAATTTACGAATCCACTTCTTTATTGAAAACATCAATTTTAACTATAGCGTTATAATACCTACTTTCGAAATATCTAACTTTACTTATAGCCTTTATTCTTTAATGTGAATAAATAAACACCAAATTTATAAATAAATAAGTCTTGATTTAAACACCGGGAAGTATAAGTACTTTCCCGAATTCGATATAATCGAATTCGACGATGAACTCTCTTCGAATAACTTATATTCGATTACTCCTCTTCGAATAACTTATATCCAATTACTCCTTTCGATTTAACTATAAATCGATAACCCCTTTCGATTAGACTATAATTGATTAACTCCTTTCGATTAACTATAATCGATACCCTTTCCTTTAACTCTATTCGAATAAATCATATTAAACTATATTCGATACTCCTTTAACTCTATACGAATAAATCATATTCGACTAACTCCTTTGGATTAACTCACTTAGAATAACTATGTCTGTTTTAACTTTATTTCGAATAACTAATATTCGATTTAACTCCATTCGCTTGACTCTAGATCGCAGCGATCTTAATGGTTACGCCTGATTCCCTCAGGAAACATCCGCCGCCGTAGGCTATCTGCAGCCCTGCGAATTACGCTAGCAGTCTTGCTAAATGGCAACTTATCCTAAATAACTATGTTTGTTTTAACTCTATCTCGAATAACTGTATTTGATCAACTCTAATTCGATTAACTCTATTTGATTAACTCTATTACGATTTAACTCTAACTGGTTAACCCTAACTGATTAACTCTAACTGGTTTACTCTAACTGAATAACTCTCCATCCTCATTCGGTTTCAGATATCGATGTTAAAATCGATTCTAGTTCTTTATATAAGTCCTGACTTATATATTCCATTTATCCACTGATAAATAATTTCTAAATTTATAAAAATTTGTTTATAAATAAATCTTCTTACTTTATCTGTTAAGCAGATTTCTCTTAAATATTCACTTTGAATTCATATCCTGTTATACCCGTGTGCGAAGCACGGGTCTAAACTTTCCTTGTGTGAAATCCTCTTTTTATACACTTCTATTCATTTTTTTCCAAGTGTTTCCGTTTTAATCTATTTATTTTCTAAATAAATATTTCCTTTATAATCTATTTGCAAATGGTTTGTAAATAATTCCTTTAGGGTTTTATTTCTAAGTATTTCCTATTTATAAATAATCCATTTTTAAATAAATTTCTATTTATAAATATTCCATTTATAAATAATTCTTTTATAAAATCTTCTTTGATTTTATAAATATTATTTATTTTATAAAATCCTTTGATTTTATAAATAATCTCTTTTCAATGTTCATTTTGAAAATTCCCTTATCAACATTCCGGTATGTTATGGTATTCAACATATCAAATCACGATGACCAATATTGTCTAAACACATATAATCGACAACAGATTATATATCACATCATATATTTAAATATATGAAACAAAACAGTATTTTAAATATTGAGAAATCCTGTTGGATCCCTCCAACCTGTTTTCCCTGCATCCACAGATGTTACACAATAAAATCAACATTACTTTCAGTCCGATAGGAAATATTCTGATAGCAGAATAAATGTATAAATATTTAACGGTATTTATATTTATATACACACACACATCATTTCCACTAACTTACTAGTAGTTCAATCAGTAAGTCAACACACAGTCAACCAGTCATCATTTATCAGTTCTAAATATACGTTATAAAAATAGAACTGTTCAGAGTTGGTGAGTTTTACTCACTTTGGCAGTTCATCGTTAAAGAACGATAAACTGTTGTTTGATTCGAATCAAACAATTTATTTCGAACGAGCTCCAATCCACTCCCTGTCAGTTCCATCGCGTAGCCCTCATCTATACGATCCAAACGGATCTTGTTTCGCTGAATTCCGTTAACATATGACAAAGATACGAATTTTATAAACTAGCACACGTATTTAAAATTTAAATAAACTAAATAAATTTCAAATTTGGGCTTATCTTTCCAATTCTGGCCCATCCCCTCTCAAAACCGACCCATACCCAAAAACCCGCTCACCAGCTTTCTCCCCCAATTGAAAATAGCAAACCCTTCTAGCAAAATAAATCCCTCGTTGACCTTTCATTGACCGCCGTTTCCATCCACCTCGGCCATCGACCTCCACCCAACCACCACCATAATACTCCTCATCCAATATCGTAACCGATGGTCACCCTTCCATTCAGTTCGAACCCCGCCTTCGTCGAACCCCCTGTTGCCATTTCCCTTCGACTACATGTGGACGGAATCCACCAGAGACCATTGTAGTGCCCCTTTTTGTTGCTAAAACGAGCGCCTCTCCTCCCCAAGCACAACGTCCTTCTCGCCATCCCCCACCATCACTTGAATCGCCGGCTTCCCTCAGCCCTAGCTCGGCTGTTTGAAAATAGAGCTTCAGGAAATATGATTACACCTGCTACTTTGCATACCAGCGAGAAGCTGATGAGCTCTTGAGTCCAACGGATTGAAAATCGGACGATTTCATTGAGTAAAAGCTTTTATTTAATTTGCTGCGGCCTCATTTTGATAGAGGAAATCAAATCAGGTTTAGAACTGTATAGGATTATTTATAGGAAAATAGTTCTTTGAATTTGTGGAGGGTTTGATTTCCACGTTTTGGTTTTGAGAAATGAAAACTAGCGGCTGCTGGGTAAAAATGATGCGTGGCCTGGTTTTTGACCAGGGAGAAGATATAATAAGGGTTAGGAGGAGAGTGGTGGTATTTAAAGGGAATTTAAATAATTTTATATTCAAAATTTTATTTTAATTCATCATTGAAAACTTTCAACGATCACCTACAACATCCAAAAATCACGAAAATGGACATGCAGCTACAGTTCGATATTATGGACCCAACGAGACTGGTTTCGTCGAACTCCGACTCCGTTCGCTCAAACAGCGTATTTTTAAAGGTCAAATTATCGACTATATTTCACATTAAAAATCCATACGGCCACATACTAACTCTAAAAATCACGGAAATTGTTATCTAACAATAATTTCATATTACGGATCCAACAAAATTGGTTTCGTCGAAAACGGAGTTCGTTTGCAAAACGGCTATTTTAAGGGCTCTAAATAGACCGTTTAAATATATAATATATTTAAAAAAATTAAATTAAATATTAATAATTTAATATTTTCGTATATCTTCATATAGAATATACCTCAGCTCTAAAATATTTATATATGGATTTATAGCTCGATATTCCAAATCCATATTATATCGATATTCAATTTATAATGGAATTCCTTTTATAAATCGTTATAGATAATAAAGGAATTCCATAGCGACTTTTCTAAAATTTGATTTGGACATTAATCAAAATCTACATGACGAAATCCTGATTTTTCTGTTCCATTAGAAAAATATACTTCACTAGCTCCGTACGTTTCTTGTTTCACAGAAAATCGATTTAAAACGGCTTCTGTATATTCAGTTGAAGTTCAAATCGCCAAATTACGAACTGCAGCACCATTTCGAGCTCATTTTTAATTATAATATAATTATACGTTCCACTGTTATTTATATACTATATTCGTTAATATAATTCAACTCCAAACTGAATTATAGCTTATATATGATCCAATTCACATCGTATTGTGAATTCTACCATTTCCGACTATTCTGGAATTTAAATATATTATTTAATTATTATATTAATTAAATATTCCTTATTATTTAATTCTGGTCATCGATATCGCTAAATCGATATTGCCAAATCGATATCGCCAAATCGAAATTAAATAAATTAATTATTCGACAGCTAAAAATGTGGGTCATTACAATCTTCCCCCCTTAATATAATTTCGTCCTCGAAATTTCTAAGCTAGGAAAATGTTACCAACTCTACTAACTAGATTTAAACATCTACTAGTTTACTTCTTAACTTCCATTTCAATTGAATTAATTTAATTCCAATAAAAATATTAATTATTTTCGACTTGACTAAAATTTTCAAAAATCCTAAAAATTTTCTAATGCCCTAACTTTTCAAAAAATTTCGCCAGCGTCTCCTTTGTATCGGCATATACGTCAAATCAGAACTCGCTTCTCTAGGCCATCTCCTACCCAAAAGAAAATCAAACAGCCAAGCGGCTTGCCAATTCGGCTCATAAAATCACCAAAATCATATGAAATATAAACTTGTACCTTTTTGTCGGGCATATTATTATATCCCTTCCATTTGTTACCAACTCTGAATATACCAAGGTCACTCAAATCAAACTCCAATCGATTCTTGGTTCCAAACTTTGAGTTTACCAATTCAATTCTATTTCAGATCATCACTAATCCAATCCAAATTTAATTTAACTTAGCTCAAGTTAAAATTTTAATTTGTTTATTTACCTTTACCATCTCAATTCATTTAGCTTCATTAGTTAAATTTTAATTCCAAAATTTAAATTCCTGGTTTTGTTTCAAACCAATTTGAAATCAAAATCAAAACCTTTGGCAGTAATCCGTTTCTTAAAGCTCGAAAATGAACACCGATGATGGTCGACTTCACCATTGGAACTTATTTTCCAGCGATCGAAGTGAGTTCAATACTATATTTCTCTTTCAACTTGAAAACATTTTCAAAATCTCCTAGGGACTTAAAATCTCCTTATTTTAATTCCAAATCTGATTTAAATTCAGATTTACTTCATCTTATTTCATATATTTTCATTATATGAATTCTGATTAGTTATTTATAATCATTTTAACTTTTTATAATCTCATTGGTTTATAATAACAACCAACACAACCAATATACTATATTATTTCCAAAATAGATACTAAAATATAATTTGGGTAAAATTATTCCATTTACCCCCTTTTCAAAACATACCATGTTGGTTCATCGTATTCAATTGTTTATAAAACTCCTACCGATACAGTGGATCAAACTGATCGCCCAGAATTCATAAGCCACTCAACCAATAAATCTCCACAATATAAATCCACTTTATATTAACTAACAAATACGCACTCATATATATACACTCAAACACAATCTAAGGTATTACTAACCCCATCTCTACTGAGTCACGCAACAGAGCCAAGGTAAATCACTTAACCTTCAGCTCTGATACCAACTGTAATGACCTGAAAATTTTCGACTTTGACGCTATGTCGACCATTCAAGGGTCGAAAATTCCTGATTGTTAATAAAAGAAGTTAGAGGATGAGAATAGATAAGATAGAAACTTATAGAATAGGAGAAGAAGAAGAACATCATCATCAGAGTAAACACGAATCTCACAGCAGAACGAATAAAATATAACATAACTTTTGAAATACAAACATTATATGTATACAATAACATTGCAGAGTACAACACTTACAACAACAGCGGAAATAAACAATAGCTATATGATCTTGAAGCCTCCTGCTCCAAGCTCTCCAAGTGCATCTGTAAAATCCCGTTACTTGACTGCCCGTACAAATTTAGGCACCCAAGAGTTTAGGGAGAACAAACAAAATAAACTCCGGGTCAGTCATGGGACTGGTGTGAATAAAACTCCAAACACTTGGTTTAAATAAAGGATACCTCATAAGACCAGGCCGTGAAAACGGAACGGTTTTTCCCTTTATGAAAATCCAAACATCTTTAAAAAGCAATATCATTCTGATATTATAATAATGTCTAAATACAAATAGATATCAATCTAGCAGAACGCTTTCGTCTCACGTTCCACATATATAATGTAAAATCATAAACCGCGGGCGCTTATTGGATAATTTGATTTCCAACTATGACAAGGTATGGAACCACATTCCGATCAGTGTACTCTAGGAACGATACACTGGAGTTCAACAAGAACATCTTATAACTCATCCACATATGACCGACCACTCATTTCGCTTGAGTGTATCGAATGTATATCACCAACGGTTGGGATCAGCAACCGTTTCCCGTATATATATATGGGAGAGCATTGATAGATTAAAGAAGCAAATGAATATTCTCTAGATAGGTGATTATACACCCTACTTCGGAGCAACCGACTTAGCCATGCTGCCTGCCCGATTTTTTTCATTTCCCGGATATGAGGCTAGAAGCTACGCTTATCTTTTCACATGCCATATCTTCATTAACTTAGAATGTCACATCGGCATACCCTTTAAATCACAAATTGATTTATCCAAAAATAACATGGGTATATAGCTAAGAGAAACGAATTCCTCCGCCACCAAACGTGAATACGTTTGAAGAGATCAACTTACGCAATCAATCAGATATACTCTGTCAGACCTTCGTCCATACAAGTTGTCCTGGGACTGGACAAACCGAAAGCACTATTCAGTACATCCATCTTAGGCAATTGTTATCTAAGATTTATACAACAGCCCTTGCACTTTACTCCGTCTTCAATATATTCAGCATACTTGATTCGCAACGCTTATGCCAATATGGAGTGGTTCTTCGGATAATAATCCAACCGGTCTCCCCATATTAACAACGTAAAATGGTTAAAACATTGATAGTTTGTGATTTAACTATCAAAGAAAAACTCATGTGCAAACAACGATATTATTTCCAGATGGAAATTATATCGATCAATCATCATTTAGCATTTTTCTATTTAGTTCATTAATTTACTTATCTCCTATTTCCATATATTCCACATTTCTTATTTTCTATTATCAGAAAACATTTCTGATTCTTATTTGGAAAAAACGTTTCCAAAATTCTTTCACTGCCAAACCTTACCATTCCTTAGTTAAGAAGGAAGTCAATCAAGTTGGGGTATAATTACCTCTCAGACCTTAACTGAACAACGTTTTAACTTTGAAATAGTCAAAGTTTATCTTTTAAATCTTTAACAAACTTCTTTACATCTCGCTCGGATTCAATTTACGAATCCACTTCTTTATTGAAAACATCGATTTTAACCATAGTGTTATAATACCTACTTTCGAAATATCTAACTTTAATTATGGCTGTTATTATTTAACGTGAATAAATAAATAAACACCAAATTTATAAATAAATAAATCTTGATTTGAACACCGGAAAGTGTAAGTACTTTCCCGAATTCGATATAATCGAATTCGACGATTAACTCTCTTCGAATAACTTATATTCAATTACTTCTCTTGGAATAACTTATATTCGATCACTCCTTTCGATTTAACTATAAATCGATAACCCCTTTTGATTAGACTATAATCGATTAACTCCTTTCGATTAACTATAATCGATACCCGTAACTTTAACTCTATTCGAATAAACTATATTCGATACTCCTTTAACTCTATTCGAATAACAAATATTCGACTAAATCCTTTCGATTAACTCATTTGGATTAACTCGGTTTGATTAACTCATCTTGACTAACTTAACTTAGTTAACTCGACTTTTTTAACTCCACTTGACTAACTCGACTTTTTTAACTCCTATCGAAAAACTAATATTCGAATAACTATGTCTGTTTTAACTTTATTTCGAATAGCTAATATTCGATTTAACTCCATTCACTTGACTCTAGATCGCAGCGATCGCAATGGTTACGCCTGATTCCCTCAAGAAACATCCGACTGCCATTGGCTATCTACAGCCCTGTGAATTACGCTAGCAGTCGTGCTAAATGGCAACTTATCCTAAATAACTATGTCTGTTTTAACTCTATCTCGAATAACTGTATTCGATCAACTCTAATTCGATTAACTCTATTTGATTAACTCTATTTGATTAACTCTATTACGATTTAACTCTAACTGATTAACCCTAACTAGTTAACTCTAACTGGTTTACTCTAACTGATTAACTCTCCATCCTCATTTAGTTTCAGATATCGATGTTAAAATCGATTCTTCTTCTTTATGTAAGTCCTGGCTTATATATTCCATTTATCCACTGATAAATAATTTCTAAATTTATAAAACTTTGTTTATAAATAAATCTTCTTACTTTATCAGTTAAACAGATTTCTCTTAAATATTCACTTTGAATTCATATCCTGTTATACCCGTGTGCGAAGCACGGGTCTAAACTTTCCTAGTGTGAAATACTCTTTTTATACACTTCTATTCATTTTTTTCCATGTGTTTCCCTTTTTAATCTATTTATTTTCTAAATAAATATTTCCTTTATAATCTATTTGCAAATAATTACTTTAGGGTTTTATTTCTAAGTATTTCCTATTTATAAATAATCCATTTATAAATAAATTTCTATTTATAAATATTCCATTTATAAATGATTCTTTTATTAAATCTTCTTTGATTTTATAAGTATTATCTCTTTTATAAAATCCTTTGATTTTATAAATAATCAATTTTCAATGTTCATTTTGAAAATTCCCTTATCAGCATTCCGGTATGTTATGTTATTCAACATATCAAATCACGATGACCAATATCGTCCAAACACATATAATCGACAACAGATTATATATCACATCATATATTTCAATATATGAAACAAAACATTATTTTAAATATTGAGGAATCCCTCCAACCTATTTTCCACGCATCCACAGATGTTACACAATAAAATCAACATCACTTTCAGTCCGATAGGAAATATTCTGATAGCAGAATCAATATATTTATATTTAACGGTTTATATATATATATATAATTTCCACTAATTAACTAGCTGTTCAATCAATCAGTTAACGCACAGTCAAACAGTCATCATTTATCAGTTCTAAATATATGTTATAAAAATAGAACTGTTCAGAGTTGGTGAGTTTTACTCACTTTGGCTGTTCATCGTTAAAGAACGATAAACCGTTGTTTGATTCGAATCAAACAATTTATTTTGAATGAGCTCCAATCCACTCCCTGTCAGTTCCATCACGTAGCCCTCGTCTATACGATCCAAATGGATCTTGTTTCGCTGAATTCCGTTAACATATGACGAAGATATGAATTTTATAAACTAGCACACTTATTTAAAATTTAAATAAACTAAATAAATTTCAACCTTGGGCTTAACTTTCCAATTCTGGCCCATTCCCTCTCAAAACTAACCCATACCCAAAAACCCGCTCACCAGCTTTCTCCCCCAATTGAAAATAGCGAACCCTTCTGGTAAAATAAATCCCTCGTTGACCTTCCATTGACCGCCGTTTCCATCCACCTCGGCCACCAACCTCCACCGCAACCACCACCATAATACTCCTCGTCCAATTTCGTACCCAATGGTCACCCTTCCATTCAGTTTGAACCCTGCCTTCATCGAACCCCCTGTTGCCATTTCCCTTCGACTACCTGTGGACGGAATCCACCAGAGACCATTGTAGCACCCCTTTTTGTTGCTAAAATGAGCGCCTCTTCCCCCAAGCACAGCGCCCTTCTCACCATCCCCAACCATCACTTGAATCGTCGGCTTCCCTCAGCCCTAGCTCGGCTGTTCGAAAATGGAGCCTCATGAAATATGATCGCACCTGCTACTTTGCATACCAGCGAGAAGCTGGCGAGCTCGTGAGTCCAACGGATTGAAAATCGGACGATTTCATTGAGTAAAAGCTTTTATTTAATTTGCTGATGGAATTAGAGTGGAAGCGGCCTCATTTTGATAGAGGAAATCAAATCAGGTTTAGAACTGTATAGGTTTATTTATAGGAAAATAGTTCTTTGAATTTGTGGAGGGTTTGATTTCCACGTTTTGGTTTTGAGAAATGAAAACTAGCGGCTGCTGGGTAAAAATGATGTGTGGCCTAGTTTCTGACCAAGAAGAAGATAGAATAAGGGCCAGGAGGAGAGTGGTGGTATTTAAAGGGAATTTAAATAATTTTATATTCAAAATTTTATTTTAGTTCATCGTTGAAAAATTTCTACGATCACCTACAACATCCAAAAATCACGAAAATGGACATGTAGCTATAGTTCGACATTACAGACCATCAGAGACTGGTTTCGTCGAATTCCGACTCTGTTTGCTCACACAGCGTATTTTTAAAGGTCAAATTATCGACTGTATTTCACATTAAAAATCCATACGGCCACATACTGACTCTAAAAATCACTGAAATTGATATCTAACAATAATTTGATATTACGGATCCAACAAAATTAGTTTCGTCGAAAACGGAGTTCGTTTGCAAAACGGCTACTTTTAAGGGCTCTAAATAGACTGTTTAAATATATAAATATATTTAAAAAAATTAAATTAAACATTAACAATTTAATATTTTCGTATATCTTCATATAGAATATACCTCAGCTCCAAAATATTCATATATGGATTTATAGCTCGATATTCCAAATCCACATTATATCGATATTCAATTTATAATGAAATTCCTTTTATAAATCGTTATAAATTATAAAGGAATTCCATAGCGACTTTTCTAAAATTTGATTTGGACATAAATCAAAATCTACATGACGAAATCCTGTTTTTTCTGTTCCATTAGAAAAATATACTTCACCAGCTCCGAACGTTTCTTGTTTCACAAAAATTCGACTTAAAATGGCATCTGTATATTCAGTTGAAGTTCAAATCGCCAAATTACGAATTGCAGTGCCATTTCGAGCTCGTTTTTAATTACAATATAATTATACGTTCAACTGTCGTTTATATACTGTATTCGTTAATGTAATTCAACTCCAAACTGAATTATAGCTTATATATGATCCAATTCAAATCGTATTGTGAGTTCTACCGTTCCGACTATTCTGGAGTTTAAATATATTGTTTAATTATTATATTAATTAAATATTCCTTATTATTTAATTCTAGTCATCGATATCGCTAAATCGATATTGACAAATCGATATCGCTAAATCGATATCGCCAAATCGATATTAAATAATTAAATAAATAAATTATTCGACAGCTAAAAATGCGGGTCATTACAAATGAATAATGCAAGAAATGAATAAGTAAATGAATAAAGGAAAACAATAATAAAAGTAGAGGAGGTAGTTTAAGCATAGTAGGGGTTGATCGACAAATATAAAAGATGATGAATCGTTTGGATGGGTTGCTGCAAAAATCAACCCTTCACAGTAGTAAAAAAATAGGAGAAATTGTTGGAAGGAAGGGCTATCTAGAGAATTAGGGGTAGGATTAAAAAGAAGGGTAGTTTTGAAGTATTAAGAGAAGTAGGGGTAGTTTAAGCAAAGTGGGGGTGGGTTGAGAAATATGAAAGATGATGAATCATTTGGATTGGGTGCTGCAAAAACCAATCCTTCATAGTTGTTAAAAAATAGGGGTAATTTGTAACAACCCGGAAAATCTGGGCCAGTTTAAAAATTTTATTTTGGCAATTTTAGCGAATTTTGAATATTTAAAATAGATTATTTTAAATAATATCGACGAGGAATTTATTTTGAATATAATTCAAACGTATATATTATATACGTCGTCGTTAAAATATATAATATTTATATATAATTATAAATAGAATTGAAAATGGCGCGGTAGTTCGATAATTCGATTTCAAACTTCAATTGAATGTACCGAGTGCAAAACAATCCGGATTTTAGTGAAACCAAAAATAATGGAATCTAATAGTGAATATCTTTCCAACGAATCCGAATAATCAAAATTTCATAGCGGGAATCAAAAGATATGTCCAGTTGAAAATTCTGAATAGTCGCAACGGAATTCAGGCCCTTAAAAATGGAAATTTTGCAAACGACCTCGGATTTCAACGAAACCACTTTTGTTGGGTCCGTGATGTTGAGTTATTGCTAGATTCCAAATTTCATAATTTTTCGAATCAATATGTGACCGTGGCAAAGGAAAACGCGTTTGACCGGTTTTAGTTGATTTTAATCGACTGGAAAATGACCATTTTTCTAACGGTCTCAGAATTCGACGAAACTAGTTTTGTTAGGACCGTATCATCAATACGAAGCTAGAAAATATTTTTCAGGAATTTTTCTAGTTAGTATGTGACCCCGGTAATTTGAAATGTACGTTTAAAATTCAATATAGTGATTTAAATGTAAATTCAAAGGAAACTGATTGTAACAGCCGAATCAACCTACGATACATATCCCATTGTGTTCGGAATGGGGGTAAAACACTATGGAGGACAGGCGGTGGGCCTCGTTTCGAGATAATATGAAAAAGTCAACTTTAGGTTGAATTAAATAATTAAATAATAAAATTAAAAAAAAACAACCCCTTTCCTTTATCTCTGCCCCCCCCCCCCCCCCGATTAAATTCATTCAAAATAAAATAAGAAAAAAAAAACCCGATCTTTAAATCGCCTCCCCCCCCTCTCTTCTTCGTCGACGGCGCCGCCACCAGGGGGAGGACCGCCGCCCTCCTCCCCTCTGCTCCGCTAACCTCCTCCTACCTCGAGATGCTCTCCTCTTCTCCTCCTCAAGTCGCGACGCAGCATACCCCCCCCCCCGTCGCTTTCACCCGCCGCCGCCTCCCCAGCATCTTGCCGCCTCGCCTGACCTCTTCCACCCCGCTTCCAGCACCTCCTCCCACCACCGAGAACGCAGCATACACCCCCCCCCCCTCTATAAGTTTTTTTTTTAATTTATTTATTTTATTTTTATTTTATATAAATAGAAAAAAAACTGAATTTTATTTTATTTAGAATCTGAATCTTATTTTGTTTAAAAAATAAACTGAATTTTATTTCGTTTAAAAACGGAATTTTATTTACTTTAAAAACTGGTTTTTATTTATGTTGTAAAGTTAGAAAAATATAATCTTTTATGTGGTAAAGTTAGAAAAATATAATCTTTTATATTGTCGAAAGAAAAATATAATCTTTTATGTGGTAAAGTTAGAAAAATATAATCTTTTATATTGTCGAAAGAAAAATATAATCTTTTATGTTGTAAAGTAAGAAAAATATAATCTTTTATGTTGTAAAGTTAGAAAAATATAATCTTTTATATTGTCGAAAGAAAAATATAATCTTTTATGTTGTAAAGTAAGAAAAATATAATCTTTTATATTGTCGAAAGAAAAATATGATTTTTATATATTGAACTTCGAAATAAAAATATGATTTTTATATATTGAACTTCGAAATAAAAATATGATTTTTATATATTGAATAGCGAAGTAAAAATTCGATTTTTACATAGGTAGTGAAAGCGGGCGACGAAGGTAACAAAAAGGCGAGAACGAAGAAGATTTATATCAAAGAAGAGTCAAGATGATTGGATAGCTATCGGTGAGAATTTCTCACCTTTCAATTTCTTTTCTAGTTATATATATATACTAGGATGCATACGGTGCTTAGTAGCACCCGACACAATCGTCCACAGACCATGGACTTGTTTGTTTGGTTGCATAGATTAGTTAGATTATTTGATTGAAATTGAATTGTTTGGTGAAATTAAATGGATTGATTGATATGTGAATGGCATGGGCCTTCACTAGACCGGGGATAAGGCTAGGCCTTGTCCCGTTTCTAGTATCGTGCCGTTATGCCGCCGAAATTTTCTAAAATAAGACTAGAAAAATAAAAATATCATTTTATCGAATAAATGAATTGAAAAGGAATTCATATGTTGAAACAAAATGTTTTATCGTTAAAAATATAATTCTTAACGTGAATGTGAATAAATAAAATATTCATTTACAAACCGGACGGTTTGTTTATGTACACTAATTTGACTGATATTGATTGGGTCGATAAATTTTACACATCGCCCAACTGCACAACTAAAATCTGTGTTTGATTGTTTGAAACCCCACACGGGTGTTGGGATGAAATTTGAAGTTCACTCATCCTGATTGATTAAATATGTCGATCGATGGATTGACAGGCTGTTATAAGCGTCAGATATCTATATTTGATGCTTATACAGTGTGGTGCACTTTGGTTGATGGTTGATTATTTTTCAATGCTATTATACATGTGTTGTACGAAAATCCATATAATTAACTTTATATGGTAATTGATTGGGCCTCATTCCAGTTTTAAAATAGAAATATTTGAAATAGAAATATTCGAAATGGAATATTTGAGAATATCAATATATGAAGCCGTGTTGATTAGATTGACGCCATTTTGACGTGAACGATATTTATATCGATTTTATTCATTTTAAAATGAATATTAAAAAGTAATTTTGAAATCGAAAATTTCGAAATAAATTGAATTGAAAACGATTTCGAAATGAATTGAATTGAAAACGATTTCGAAATGAATTGAATTGAAAACGATTTCGAAATGAATTTAATTGAAAACGATTTCGAAATGAATTGAATTGAAAACGATTTCGAAATGAATTGAATTGAAAACGATTTCGAAATGAATTGAATTGAAAACGATTTCGAAATGAATTGAATTGAAAACGATTTCGGAATGAATTGAATTGAAAACGATTTCGAAATGAATTGAATTGAAAACGATTTCGAAATGAATTGAATTGAAAACGATTTCGGAATGAATTGAATTGAAAACGATTTCGGAATGAATTGAATTGAAAACGATTTCGGAATGAATTGAATTGAAAACGATTTCGAAATGAATTGAATTGAAAACGATTTCGAAATGAATTGAATTGAAAACGAATTAGAAATGAATTGAATTGAAAACGAATTCAAATTGAATTGAAAGCGAATTGAAATGAATTCAAATTGAATTGAAATTTGAATTGAATAGAAATGAATTTTAAAACGAATTTATAAAGATGAATTCAATTTTGATTTGAATTGAAATGGAAGTGGAAATTGCTTTTGAAACGAATTTAAAACTGTTTATATAATTCGTTTTAAATAGAAATCGACGAAGTATATATTATATATATAATATAATGGCCTGAATAGAACGCGCCGCGCCGCGGCAGTTCGTGAATTTCGACCATTTATTTCAAACGGACATTGCGGGAGATCCGACCGTCGGATTCTCCTAAAACCGGAACCGTTGGGTTCGTATCAAAATGAGCTTTCTAACGAATATTAGAAATTTGAAATCTAACGGTTGGATTTGGAGTTACGTCCAAATCAAATTTGAAAAAGGTCGCTGTAAGTGCAGTTCGATGGCCATTGATGGAAATCGACTGTACGGGCCTTGATAAAATTATTAAAAATAGTAATAATTTGTGTAAAATCATAAGAAATGATTTGTGAAGATTTGGGATGAAAAACTCCATATTTGAAAAGATAAAAATAGATTTTTATCGAAATGAACTGGTTTTGAACTAGAATTATAATTCTATTTATTTTTAAATAAATAAATTGAATTCAAAAAGGGTTTTAAAAATAACCAGAATATCCAATGATTGCATTGGAGTGGATTTGAATCGAAATCGTCTTCGGAATATTTCGATGTTGGAATTCGTGATTATACAGGGGTTGTTATGGAAATTTGAAAGATATATATTTATATCGTTATTTCCAATACGACATTTGTTAGTCGTAGAATTCGATATTGAATATAAGCCGATATATTTTCTATTCAGAGCCTTGTATTGAATATCGAATGTGATTTGGGTTTGTCGTGAGTGGTGTCTTCACTAACACTGTTCTTGAACCCAGTTGAGAAAAAAATTAAATCTTTTTATTTAGATTTAATGAAGTGTACCAATTAAACGATATTTAATTGGAATTGAATTGGTATTGATTTTTGGGTTTATCGTGAACAGTGTTTTAAATAACACTTGTTCTTTAACCCGATAATTAATGAATGTGGTTTTGGGTTTATCGTGAACCGTGTTTTAAATGACACTGATTCTTTAACCCAGTTAAAGATTAAAACTAAGTGGAGTTTTAATGAATCTTTAATTAGATTGAAATGATCGAAAATGGAGTATCACCAGTTTTGCTCCAGGCGATAGTTAAATCTTTAATTAGATTTGAACGTGAAATGGTAATTGAATTTACCGATAACACTGTGGTGTTAGATATGAAGTACTACCAGTTTTACTTCATGGGATGAATAGGTTGGGATTGGGAAATAAAATAAATGATTTCTTCGGTGTGGTTCGCTAATCCCGACTAGTTTGAATTGATATTCAAAGGAGATTAAAGAATAAATTTAAAGAATTTATCTTGGATAAAATTAATGGGAACTTTTCCCAAAGTATAAGAATATTTGAATAAAAGAATATTCTGAATTGGAATGAGGCGTATGTTGTGTTTGTGTAACACTTTTATAATATATACGTGAGTTATTCAGAAAGACCGGGTTTATCCCATTCTGAATAACTGATTCGACGTGGTGTCGAAGATGAAGACGGTGGTCGAAGACCGGAAGTCTTCACGTCGTTTGGGTGATTACTGATGATCTTGATTGGGCTGTACACCCAAGAAGAGGGAAACAGTTAGTGATCGTCCAGACGTACTTGGAGATCGATGGATATGCGGGGTACTAGGTGCCTCCGGTTTCGTTCAGACCCATAACGGACTTGTAAATGGACTGTGTGTCTGACATTGGATTTTAGTCTGTGTGATTGATTTCTATTAAATATATATCTGTTTGGCGGCGGAGAATTTATTCTCTTGCTTAACGCCCTTCTCTGAGACATACGAGCTCAGGGGTTATATACTGATGGATATCAAACACATAGAGTGAATTGCCTGTGTGGCATGCCTAAGTGGCAATAGATCGAGGCTTCTATTGAAAAGCAAAGTCTTGTGGTGATGATCAAAGCACAGCCTGTGTGGCACAGCTTTGTGTAACGTGAATTCGCGAGTTTCACACCCGGTATGAACCAGAAACGGGAGACGGACCTCAGGGAGGGCATGCGTTTCCTTCTAGCTAAAAAGTGGCGTCAGTGGTTTTACACGCCCTGACGAGTTTGACTTATGTGGTTGTTGCTGTTGCGAGGCGCCTCGGTTTGATCGGACGATCCGGGTCCGATGGAGTCATTTGTTGGCTCATTTACGCCCCAAAGGGCGGGGAAATGTAGTGTTCAGGCATAATAATCCACATCGGTGGACCGGCCCTGTCGCTCCATGGGGCAGTTGCGGCTGTTCCTGAGACATGGGCTAGATTGTCTCGAATCGGTTGAGGACTATCTTTTGCTTCGGTTCATAGACGGAAATCCAAGTTCCAAATACGTGACATTTGCGGTTTTATTTGTAGAGCCTAGTATGGCGACATAGTGGGATGGGGCGCTCATGCCGCCTATGATTGATACTTATGATTTGAAGTTGTTTTATACTCTATGCACTTATAATAGTATCAAATAATGTGTTTTAAACGTATCAAGCATGCTTTGGCTGTTATATGGTAAAAACCCTATCCTCCGGCTTGCGTTGCATTGTGTGATGGGACCTGGGTCTTATAACAGCTTCATTTTTCTTTATTTAGCATTGCGCTGTTTGTTTTATGCACTGGTATTCTTGGGAGGAATCCTGTTCCGTGTTACGGCGTGGTCCCTTGATTTACCTAACTTTTAAAATAAAGATTAATAACTGTTTTAGTTCTCACACCAGTCACATGACTGACCTGGAGTTTATTGTTTTAACCTAAACTCTGGGTGCCCCTATTTTCGACACGGGCAGCTAGTAGTTTTGGTTTTGCAGATTTATATTCACAGGATCCTGGTTTACAGCTGGAACGATATCCGGAAAGCTTTGTATCCGTATATCTCTTCTAGTTGTGTATTGTATTATTTCCGCTGCTATGTATTTAAATGTAATTTAAATCTCTGATATTTCTATGTAATATTCATTTATACTCTGTATATTCTTGTAATCTGATGCATTGTTGTAATATACAATGAAATGTTCTTCAGTATGCGTTCTGTTTTGTCGTGTTCTCAAACGATAGGGCGTTTCGAACGGCCTGGATCGGTTTAGCGACTGGTTCAGACCGAGCGAGATTCCTTTTCGTCACAGTTGGTATCAGAGCTTTGGTTTACAAAGCTCAAAGAACAAGGCACATTAGAACCATACGAAAGAATTCATTAGAAACTGGATTAGTAATATCCAAGGAATGACTCGTTAGAGATAGGATCAGTAGTATCCTAGAACGAGTGTGAAGAGTATATTTTTAAAATGAAAACCAATTTTGTTTTGAAAATTTAAATCAACTATTCGTATTTGATTATTTGTTTATATTGATTTTGGACAATTCAGTATATAAAGAATTTGCATATACGCCTTGCAAACGTATGTTCAAAGTTTTAATATATTGGATAGATATAGCATCACACTCTAGTCGCCCGAAGATGGTATTGATGATAGCGATCGCATCATCAACATTTATGTTCGAGTTTCGAAGGTGTGATTTTCTATATATTTCCATTAGACTGGTGTGAGAACCAAAACTAATATAGCTAGAACACTTTGTTGTGAATTGGCATCAAAAACATGATTTTCTTTATATATATCAAAATTATGAATTTGAAACGTTAAATTCACTAATTGATTGATGTTTGTGTTGTTTGTTCATTTGTTTGCTAATTTTGAACCATTATGCCTAATAGAACCAAATATTGAATTGTATTGAAAATTTGTCGCATTTGCTTGCATATATATATACTTGCATTGAACAGGTCATAGCAAGGAGGCTAGAGCAGAGAATAAAATTTGTTTGCCCGACAAATAGGTACATGTTTACTACATAATTTACTGTTTTGTTTGGGTGATGATGATTTTATGAGCCTATTGGCTAGCCTCTTGGCTTTTTCTTTTTCTTTTTGAGATCTGAAGGACCGGGGAAGCTATTTAAAATTCCCCGATGCTCCCATTGCAGGGGAGGTTATGGCGAAATTTTTCAAAAATTTAGGGTGTTAGCCAAATTTTTGAAATTTTGAAAATTCTCAGAAACTAAAAAGTTGGAGAATGGAAGCCAGATCGAACGTAGAGTTGATTAATCAAACCACTTTCGACTTTGTTCCTTTTCGGGGACGAAAAGTTTTAAGTGGGGGAGATTGTAACAACCCGGAAAATCTGGGCCAGTTTAAAATTTTTATTTTGGCAATTTTAGCGAATTTTGAATATTTAAAATAGATTATTTTAAATAATATCAACGAGGAATTTATTTGGAATATAATTCGAACGTATATATTATATACGTCATCGTTAAAATATATAATATTTATATATAATTATAAATAGAATTTAAAATGGCGCGGTAGTTCGATAATTCGATTTCAAACTTCAATTGAATGTACCGGGTGCAAAACAATCCGGATTTTAGTGAAACCAAAAATAATGGAATCTAATAGTGAATATCTTTCCAACGAATCCGAATAATCAAAATTTCATAGCGGGAATCAAAAGATATGTCCAGTTGAAAATTCTGAATAGTCGCTATGGAATTCAGGCCCTTAAAAATGGAAATTTTGCAAACGACCTCGGATTTCAACGAAACCACTTTTGTTGGGTCCGTGATGTTGAGTTATTGCTAGATTCCAAATTTCATAAATTTTCGAATCAATATGTGAGCGTGGTAAAGGAAAACGCGTTTGACCGGTTTTAGTTGATTTTAATCGACTGGAAAATGACCATTTTTCTAACGGTCTCAGAATTCGACGAAACTAGTTTTGTTAGGACCGTATCATCAATACGAAGCTAGAAAATATTTTTTAGAAAATTTTCTAGTTAGTATGTGACCCCGGTAATTTGAAATGTACGTTTAAAATTCAATATAGTGATTTAAATGTAAATTCAAAGGAAACTGATTGTAACAGCCGAATCAACCTACGATACATATCCCATTGTGTTCGGAATGGGGGTAAAACGCTATGGAGGACAGGCGGGGGCCTCGTTTCGAGATAATATGAAAAAGTCAACTTTAGGTTGAATTAAATAATTAAATAATAAAATTAAAAAAAAATATCCCCTTTCCTTTATCTCTGCCCCCCCCCCCCCCCCCGATTAAATTCATTCAAAATAAAATAAGAAAAAAAAAACCCGATCTTTAAATCGCCTCCCCCCCTCTCTTTTTCGTCGACGGCACCGCCACCAGGGGGAGGACCGCCGCCCTCCTCCCCTCTGCTCCGCTAACCTCCTCCTACCTCGAGACGCTCTCCTCTTCTCCTCCTCAAGTCGCGACGCAGCATACCCCCCCCCCCCCGGTCGCTTTCACCCGCCGCCGCCTCCCCAGCATCTTGCCGCCTCGCCTGACCTCTTCCACCCCGCTTCCAGCACCTCCTCCCACCACCGAGAACGCAGCATACCCCCCCCCCTCTGTAAGTTTTTTTTTAATTTATTTATTATATTTTTATTTTATATAAATAGAAAAAAAACTGAATTTTATTTTATTTAGAATCTGAATCTTATTTTGTTTAAAAAAAACTGAATTTTATTTTATTTAGAATCTGAATTTTATTTCGTTTAAAAACGGAATTTTATTTACTTTAAAAACTGGTTTTTATTTATGTTGTAAAGTTAGAAAAATATAATCTTTTATATTGTCGAAAGAAAAATATAATCTTTTATGTGGTAAAGTTAGAAAAATATAATCTTTTATATTGTCGAAAGAAAAATATAATCTTTTATGTGGTAAAGTTAGAAAAATATAATCTTTTATATTGTCGAAAGAAAAATATAATCTTTTATGTTGTAAAGTAAGAAAAATATAATCTTTTATGTTGTAAAGTTAGAAAAATATAATCTTTTATATTGTCGAAAGAAAAATATAATCTTTTATGTTGTAAAGTAAGAAAAATATAATCTTTTATATTGTCGAAAGAAAAATATGATTTTTATATATTGAACTTCGAAATAAAAATATGATTTTTATATATTGAACTTCGAAATAAAAATATGATTTTTATATATTGAATAGAGAAGTAAAAATTCGATTTTTACATAGGTAGTGAAAGCGGGCGACGAAGGTAACAAAAAGGCGAGAACGAAGAAGATTTATATCAAAGAAGAGTCAAGATGATTGGATAGCTATCGGTGAGAATTTCTCACCTTTCAATTTCTTTTCTAGTTATATATATATACTAGGATGCAGACGGTGCTTAGTAGCACCCGACACAATCGTCCACAGACCATGGACTTGTTTGTTTGGTTGCATAGATTAGTTAGATTATTTGATTGAAATTGAATTGTTTGGTGAAATTAAATGGATTGATTGATATGTGAATGGCGTGGGCCTTTACTAGACCAGGGATAAGGCTAGGCCTTGTCCCGTTTCTAGTATCGTGCCGTTATGCCGCCGAAATTTTCTAAAATAAGACTAGAAAAATAAAAATATCATTTTATCGAATAAATGAATTGAAAAGGAATTCATATGTTGAAACAAAATGTTTTATCGTTAAAAATATAATTCTTAACGTGAATGTGAATAAATAAAATATTCATTTACAAACCGGCCGGTTTGTTTATGTACACTAATTTGATTGATATTGATTGGGTCGATAAATTTTACACATCGCCCAACTGCACAACTAAAATCTGTGTTTGATTGTTTGAAACCCCACACGGGTGTTGGGATGAAATTTGAAGTTCACTCATCCTGATTGATTAAATATGTCGATCGATGGATTGACAGGCTGTTATAAGCGTTAGATATCTATATTTGATGCTTATACAGTGTGGTGCACTTTGGTTGATGGTTGATTATTTTTCAATGCTATTATACATGTGTTGTACGAAAATCCATATAATTAACTTTATATGGTAATTGATTGGGCCTCATTCCAGTTTTAAAATAGAAATATTTGAAATAGAAATATTCGAAATGGAATATTTGAGAATATCAATATATGAAGCCGTGTTGATTAGATTGACGCCATTTTGACGTGAACAATATTTATATCGATTTTATTCATTTTAAAATGAATATTAAAAAGTAATTTTGAAATTGAAAATTTCGAAATAAATTGAATTGAAAACGATTTCGAAATGAATTGAATTGAAAACGATTTTGAAATGAATTGAATTGAAAACGATTTCGAAATGAATTGAATTGAAAACGATTTCGAAATGAATTGAATTGAAAACGATTTCGAAATGAATTGAATTGAAAACGATTTCGAAATGAATTGAATTGAAAACGATTTCGAAATGAATTGAATTGAAAACGATTTCGGAATGAATTGAATTGAAAACGATTTCGAAATGAATTGAATTGAAAACGAATTCGAAATGAATTGAATTGAAAACGATTTCGAAATGAATTGAATTGAAAACGATTTCGGAATGAATTGAATTGAAAACGATTTCGAAATGAATTGAATTGAAAACGATTTCGAAATGAATTGAATTGAAAACGAATTCGAAATGAATTGAATTGAAAACGAATTCAAATTGAATTGAAAGCGAATTGAAATGAATTCAAATTGAATTGAAATTTGAATTGAATAGAAATGAATTTTAAAACGAATTTATAAAGATGAATTCAATTTTGATTTGAATTGAAATGGAAGTGGAAATTGCTTTTGAAACGAATTTAAAACTGTTTATATAATTCGTTTTAAATAGAAATCGACGAAGTATATATTATATATATTATATATATAATATAATGGCCTGAATAGAACGCGCCGCGCCGCGGCAGTTCGTGAATTTCGACCATTTATTTCAAACGGACATTGCGGGAGATCCGACCGTCGGATTCTCCTAAAACCGGAACCGTTGGGTTCGTATCGAAAAGAGCTTTCTAACGAATATTAGAAATTTGAAATCTAACGGTTGGATTTGGAGTTACATCCAAATCAAATTTGAAAAAGGTCGCTGTAAGTGCAGTTCGATGGCCATTGATGGAAATCGACTGTACGGGCCTTGATAAAATTATTAAAAATAGTAATAATTTGTGTAAAATCATAAGAAATGATTTGTGAAGATTTGGGATGAAAAACTCCATATTTGAAAAGATAAGAATAGATTTTTATCGAAATGAACTGGTTTTGAACTAGAATTATAATTCTATTTATTTTTAAATAAATAAATTGAATTTAAAAAGGGTTTTAAAAATAACCAGAATATCCAATGATTGCATTGGAGTGGATTTGAATCGAAATCGTCTTCGGAATATTTCGATGTTGGAATTCGTGATTATACAGGGGTTGTTATGGAAATTTGAAAGATATATATTTATATCGTTATTTCCAATACGACATTTGTTAGTCGTAGAATTCGATATTGAATATAAGCCGATATATTTTCTATTCAGAGCCTTGTATTGAATATCGAATGTGATTTGGGTTTGTCGTGAGTGGTGTCTTCACTAACACTGTTCTTGAACCCAGTTGATAAAAAAATTAAATCTTTTTATTTAGATTTAATGAAGTGTACCAATTAAACGATATTTAATTGGAATTGAATTGGTATTGATTTTTGGGTTTATCGTGAACAGTGTTTTAAATAACACTTGTTCTTTAACCCGATAATTAATGAATGTGGTTTTGGGTTTATCGTGAACCGTGTTTTAAATGACACTGATTCTTTAACCCAGTTAAAGATTAAAACTAAGTGGAGTTTTAATGAATCTTTAATTAGATTGAAATGATCGAAAATGGAGTATCACCAGTTTTGCTCCAGGCGATAGTTAAATCTTTAATTAGATTTGAACGTGAAATGGTAATTGAATTTACCGATAACACTGTGGTGTTAGATATGAAGTACTACCAGTTTTACTTCATGGGATGAATAGGTTGGGATTGGGAAATAAAATAAATGATTTCTTCGGTGTGGTTCGCTAATCCCGACTAGTTTGAATTGATATTCAAAGGAGATTAAAGAATAAATTTAAAGAATTTATCTTGGATAAAATTAATGGGAACTTTTCCCAAAGTATAAGAATATTTGAATAAAAGAATATTCTGAATTGGAATGAGGCGTATGTTGTGTTTGTGTAACACTTTTATAATATATACGCGAGTTATTCAGAAAGACCGGGTTTATCCCATTCTGAATAACTGATTCGACGTGGTGTCGAAGATGAAGACGGTGGTCGAAGACCGGAAGTCTTCACGTCGTTTGGGTGATTACTGATGATCTTGATTGGGCTGTACACCCAAGAAGAGGGAAACAGTTAGTGATCGTCCAGACGTACTTGGAGATCGATGGATATGCGGGGTACTAGGTGCCTCCGGTTTCGTTCAGACCCAGAACGGACTTGTAAATGGACTGTGTGTCTGACATTGGATTTTAGTCTGTGTGATTGATTTCTATTAAATATATATCTGTTTGGCGGCGGAGAATTTATTCTCTTGCTTAACGCCCTTCTCTGAGACATACGAGCTCAGGGGTTATATACTGAGGGATATCAAACACATAGAGTGAATTGCCTGTGTGGCATGCCTAAGTGGCAATAGATCGAGGCTTCTGTTGAAAAGCAAAGTCTTGTAGTGATGATCAAAGCACAGCCTGTGTGGCACAGCTTTGTGTAACGTGAATTCGCGAGTTTCACACCCGGTATGAACCAGAAACGGGAGACGGACCTCAGGGAGGGCATGCGTTTCCTTCTAGCTAAAAAGTGGTGTCAGTGGTTTTACACGCCCTGACGAGTTTGACTTATGTGGTTGTTGCTGTTGCGAAGCGCCTCGGTTTGATCGGACGATCCGGGTCCGATGGAGTCATTTGTTGGCTCATTTACGCCCCAAAGGGCGGGGAAACGTTGTGTTCAGGCATAATAATCCACATCGGTGGACCGGCCCTGTCGTTCCATGGGGCAGTTGCGGCTGTTCCTGAGACATGGGCTAGATTGTCTCGAATCGGTTGAGGACTATCTTTTGCCTCGGTTCATAGACGGAAATCCAAGTTCCAAATACGTGACATTTGCGGTTTTATTTGTAGAGCCTAGTATGGCGACATAGTGGGATGGGGCGCTCATGCCGCCTATGATTGATACTTATGATTTGAAGTTGTTTTATACACTATGCACTTATAATAGTATCAAATAATGTGTTTTAAACGTATCAAGCATGCTTTGGCTGTTATATGGTAAAAACCGTATCCTCCGGCTTGCGTTGCATTCTGTGATGGGACCTGGGTCTTATAACATCTTCATTTTTCTTTATTTAGCATTGCGCTTTTTGTTTTATGCACTGGTATTCTTGGGAGGAAACCTGTTCCGTGTTACGGCGTGGTCCCTTGATTTACCTAACTTTTAAAATAAAGATTAATAACTGTTTTAGTTCTCACACCAGTCACATGACTGACCTGGAGTTTATTGTTTTAACCTAAACTCTGGGTGCCCCTATTTTCGACACGGGCAGCTAGTAGTTTTGGTTTTGCAGATTTATATTCACAGGATCCTGGTTTACAGCTGGAACGATATCCGGAAAGCTTTGTATCCGTATATCTCTTCTAGTTGTGTATTGTATTATTTCCGCTGCTATGTATTTAAATGTAATTTAAATCTCTGATATTTCTGTGTAATATTCATTTATACTCTGTATATTCTTGTAATCTGATGCATTGTTGTAATATACAATGAAATGTTCTTCAGTATGCGTTCTGTTTTGTCGTGTTCTCAAACGATAGGGCGTTTCGAACGGCCTGGATCGGTTTAGCGACTGGTTCGGACCGAGCGAGATTCCTTTTCGTCACAGTTGGTATCAGAGCTTTGGTTTACAAAGCTCAAAGAACAAGGCACATTAGAACCATACGAAAGAATTCATCAGAAACTGGATTAGTAATATCCAATGGGAATGACTCGTTAGAGATAGGATCAGTAGTATCCTAGAACGAGTGTGAAGAGTATATTTTTAAAATGAAAACCAATTTTGTTTTGAAAATTTAAATCAACTATTCGTATTTGATTATTTGTTTATATTGATTTTGGACAATTCAGTATATAAAGAATTTGCATATACGCCTTGCAAACGTATGTTCAAAGTTTTAATATATTGGATAGATATAGCATCACACTCTAGTCGCCCGAAGATGGTATTGATGATAGCGATCGCATCATCAACATTTATGTTCGAGTTTCGAAGGTGTGATTTTCTATATATTTCCATTAGACTGGTGTGAGAACCAAAACTAATATAGCTAGAACACTTTGTTGTGAATTGGCATCAAAAACATGATTTTCTTTATATATATCAAAATTATGAATTTGAAACGTTAAATTCACTAATTGATTGATGTTTGTGTTGTTTGTTCATTTGTTTGCTAATTTTGAACCATTATGCCTAATAGAACCAAATATTGAATTGTATTGAAAATTTGTCGCATTTGCTTGCATATATATATACTTGCATTGAACAGGTCATAGCAAGGAGGCTAGAGCAGAGAATAAAATTTGTTTGCCCGACAAATAGGTACATGTTTACTACATAATTTACTGTTTTGTTTGGGTGATGATGATTTTATGAGCCTATTGGCTAGCCGCTTGGCTTTTTCTTTTTGAGATCGGAAGGACCGGGGAAGCTATTTAAAATTCCCCGATGCTCCCATTGCAGGGGAGGTTATGGCGAAATTTTTCAAAAATTTAGGGTGTTAGCCAAATTTTTGAAATTTTGAAAATTCTCAGAAACTAAAAAGTTGGAGAATGGAAGCCAGATCGAACGTAGAGTTGATTAATCAAACCACTTTCGACTTTGTTCCTTTTCGGGGACGAAAAGTTTTAAGTGGGGGAGATTGTAACAACCCGGAAAATCTGGGCCAGTTTAAAATTTTTATTTTGGCAATTTTAGTGAATTTTGAATATTTAAAATAGATTATTTTAAATAATATCGACGAGGAATTTATGCTGAATATAATTCGAACGTATATATTATATACTTCGTCGTTAAAATATATAATATTTATATATAATTATAAATAGAATTGAAAATGGCGCGGTAGTTCGATAATTCGATTTCAAACTTCAATTGAATGTACCGGGTGCAAAACAATCCGGATTTTAGTGAAACCAAAAATAATGGAATCTAATAGTGAATATCTTTCCAACAAATCCGAATAATCAAAATTTCATAGCGGGAATCAAAAGATATGTCCAGTTGAAAATTCTGAATAGTCGCTATGGAATTCAGGCCCTTAAAAATGGAAATTTTGCAAACGACCTCGGATTTCAACGGAACCACTTTTGTTGGGTCCGTGATGTTGAGTTATTGCTAGATTCCAAATTTCATAATTTTTCGAATCAATATGTGAGCGTGGTAAAGGAAAACGCGTTTGACCGGTTTTAGTTGATTTTAATCGACTGGAAAATGACCATTTTTCTAACGGTCTCAGAATTCGACGAAACTAGTTTTGTTAGGACCGTATCATCAATACGAAGCTAGAAAATATTTTTCAGAAATTTTTCTAGTTAGTATGTGACCCCGGTAATTTGAAATGTACGTTTAAAATTCAATATAGTGATTTAAATGTAAATTCAAAGGAAACTGATTGTAACAGCCGAATCAACCTACGATACATATCCCATTGTGTTCGGAATGGGGGTAAAACGCTATGGAGGACAGGCGGTGGGCCTCGTTTCGAGATAATATGAAAAAGTCAACTTTAGGTTGAATTAAATAATTAAATAATAAAATTAAAAAAAAACCCTTTCCTTTATCTCTGCCCCCCCCCCCCCCGATTAAACTCATTCAAAATAAAATAAGGAAAAAAAAAACCCGATCTTTAAATCGCCTCCCCCCATCTCTTCTTCGTTGACGGCACCGCCACCAGGGGGAGGACCGCCGCCCTCCTCCCCTCTGCTCCGCTAACCTCCTCCTACCTCGAGACGCTCTCCTCTTCTCCTCCTCAAGTCACGACGCAGCATACCCCCCCCCCCCCCGTCGCTTTTACCCGCCGCCGCCTCCCCAGCATCTTGCCGCCTCGCCTGACCTCTTCCACCCCGCTTCCAGCACCTCCTCCCACCACCGAGAACGCAGCATACCCCCCCCCCTCTGTAAGTTTTTTTTTAATTTATTTATTTTATTTTTATTTTATATAAATAGAAAAAAAACTGAATTTTATTTTATTTAGAATCCGAATCTTATTTTGTTTAAAAAAAAACTGAATTTTATTTTATTTAGAATCTGAATTTTATTTCGTTTAAAAACGGAATTTTATTTACTTTAAAAACCGGTTTTTATTTATGTTGTAAAGTTAGAAAAATATAATCTTTTATATTGTCGAAAGAAAAATATAATCTTTTATATTGTCGAAAGAAAAATATAATCTTTTATGTGGTAAAGTTAGAAAAATATAATCTTTTATATTGTCGAAAGAAAAATATAATCTTTTATGTTGTAAAGTAAGAAAAATATAATCTTTTATGTTGTAAAGTTAGAAAAATATAATCTTTTATGTTGTAAAGTAAGAAAAATATAATCTTTTATATTGTCGAAAGAAAAATATGATTTTTATATATTGAACTTCGAAATAAAAATATGATTTTTATATATTGAACTTCGAAATAAAAATATGATTTTTATATATTGAATAGCGAAGTAAAAATTCGATTTTTACATAGGTAGTGAAAGCGGGCGACGAAGGTAACAAAAAGGCGAGAACGAAGAAGATTTATATCAAAGAAGAGTCAAGATGATTGGATAGCTATCGGTGAGAATTTCTCACCTTTCAATTTCTTTTCTAGTTATATATATATACTAGGATGCAGACGGTGCTTAGTAGCACCCGACACAATCGTCCACAGACCATGGACTTGTTTGTTTGGTTGCATAGATTAGTTAGATTATTTGATTGAAATTGAATTGTTTGGTGAAATTAAATGGATTGATTGATATGTGAATGGCGTGGGCCTTCACTAGACTGGGGATAAGGCTAGGCCTTGTCCCGTTTCTAGTATCATGCCGTTATGCCGCCGAAATTTTCTAAAATAAGACTAGAAAAATAAAAATATCATTTTATCGAATAAATGAATTGAAAAGGAATTCATATGTTGAAACAAAATGTTTTATCGTTAAAAATATAATTCTTAACGTGAATGTGAATAAATAAAATATTCATTTACAAACCGGACGGTTTGTTTATGTACACTGATTTGACTGATATTGATTGGGTCGATAAATTTTACACATCGCCCAACTGCACAACTAAAATCTGTGTTTGATTGTTTGAAACCCCACACGGGTGTTGGGATGAAATTTGAAGTTCACTCATCCTGATTGATTAAATATGTCGATCGATGGATTGACAGGCTGTTATAAGCGTTAGATATCTATATTTGATGCTTATACAGTGTCGTGCACTTTGGTTGATGGTTGATTATTTTTCAATGCTATTATACATGTGTTGTACGAAAATCCATATAATTAACTTTATATGGTAATTGATTGGGCCTCATTCCAGTTTTAAAATAGAAATATTTGAAATAGAAATATTCGAAATGGAATATTTGAGAATATCAATATATGAAGCCGTGTTGATTAGATTGACGCCATTTTGACGTTAACGATATTTATATCGATTTTATTCATTTTAAAATGAATATTAAAAAGTAATTTTGAAATCGAAAATTTCGAAATAAATTGAATTGAAATCGATTTCGAAATGAATTGAATTGAAAACGATTTCGAAATGAATTGAATTGAAAACGATTTTGAAATGAATTGAATTGAAAACAATTTCGAAATGAATTGAATTGAAAACGATTTCGAAATGAATTGAATTGAAAACGATTTCGAAATGAATTGAATTGAAAACGATTTCGAAATGAATTGAATTGAAAACGATTTCGAAATGAATTGAATTGAAAACGATTTCGGAATGAATTGAATTGAAAACGATTTCGAAATGAAAACGATTTCGGAATGAATTGAATTGAAAACGATTTCGGAATGAATTGAATTGAAAACGATTTCGAAATGAATTGAATTGAAAACGATTTCGAAATGAATTGAATTGAAAACGAATTCGAAATGAATTGAATTGAAAACGAATTCAAATTGAATTGAAAGCGAATTGAAATGAATTCAAATTGAATTGAAATTTGAATTGAATAGAAATGAATTTTAAAACGAATTTATAAAGATGAATTCAATTTTGATTTGAATTGAAATGGAAGTGGAAATTGCTTTTGAAACGAATTTAAAACTGTTTATATAATTCGTTTTAAATAGAAATCGACGAAGTATATATTATATATATTATATATATAATATAATGGCCTGAATAGAACGCGCCGCGCCGCGGTAGTTCGTGAATTTCGACCATTTATTTCAAACGGACATTGCGGGAGATCCAACCGTCGGATTCTCCTAAAACCGGAACCGTTGGGTTCGTATCGAAAAGAGCTTTCTAACGAATATTAGAAATTTGAAATCTAACGGTTGGATTTGGAGTTACATCCAAATCAAATTTGAAAAAGGTCGCTGTAAGTGCAGTTCGATGGCCATTGATGGAAATCGACTGTACGGGCCTTGATAAAATTATTAAAAATAGTAATAAT
Source organism: Allium sativum (assembly GCA_030737875.1). Taxonomy (NCBI): domain Eukaryota; kingdom Viridiplantae; phylum Streptophyta; class Magnoliopsida; order Asparagales; family Amaryllidaceae; genus Allium; species Allium sativum. The sequence continues at coordinate 1,019,296,522 of CM060913.1, forward strand.
TTGTGTAAAATCATAAGAAATGATTTGTGAAGATTTGGGATGAAAAACTCCATATTTGAAAAGATAAAAATAGATTTTTATCGAAATGAACTGGTTTTGAACTAGAATTATAATTCTATTTATTTTTAAATAAATAAATTGAATTTAAAAAGGGTTTTAAAAATAACCAGAATATCCAATGATTGCATTGGAGTGGATTTGAATCGAAATCGTCTTCGGAATATTTCGATGTTGGAATTCGTGATTATACAGGGGTTGTTATGGAAATTTGAAAGATATATATTTATATCGTTATTTCCAATATGACATTTGTTAGTCGTAGAATTCGATATTGAATATAAGTCGATATATTTTCTATTCAGAGCCTTGTATTGAATATCGAATGTGATTTGGGTTTGTCGTGAGTGGTGTCTTCACTAACACTGTTCTTGAACCCAGTTGAGAAAAAAATTAAATTTTTTTATTTAGATTTAATGAAGTGTACCAATTAAACGATATTTAATTGGAATTGAATTGGTATTGATTTTTGGGTTTATCGTGAACAGTGTTTTAAATAACACTTGTTCTTTAACCCGATAATTAATGAATGTGGTTTTGGGTTTATCGTGAACCGTGTTTTAAATGACACTGATTCTTTAACCCAGTTAAAGATTAAAACTAAGTGGAGTTTTAATGAATCTTTAATTAGATTGAAATGATCGAAAATGGAGTATCACAAGTTTTGCTCCAGGCGATAGTTAAATCTTTAATTAGATTTGAACGTGAAATGGTAATTGAATTTACCGATAACACTGTGGTGTTAGATATGAATTACTACCAGTTTTACTTCATGGGATGAATAGGTTGGGATTGGGAAATAAAATAAATGATTTCTTCGGTGTGGTTCGCTAATCCCGACTAGTTTGAATTGATATTCAAAGGAGATTAAAGAATAAATTTAAAGAATTTATCTTGGATAAAATTAATGGGAACTTTTCCCAAAGTATAAGAATATTTGAATAAAAGAATATTCTGAATTGGAATGAGGCGTATGTTGTGTTTGTGTAACACTTTTATAATATATACGCGAGTTATTCAGAAAGACCGGGTTTATCCCATTCTGAATAACTGATTCGACGTGGTGTCGAAGATGAAGACGGTGGTCGAAGACCGGAAGTCTTCACGTCGTTTGGGTGATTACTGATGATCTTGATTGGGCTGTACACCCAAGAAGAGGGAAACAGTTAGTGATTGTCCAGACGTACTTGGAGATCGATGGATATGCGGGGTACTAGGTGCCTCCGGTTTCGTTCAGACCCAGAATGGACTTGTAAATGGACAATGTGTCTGACATTGGATTTTAGTCTGTGTGATTGATTTCTATTAAATATATATCTGTTTGGCGGTGGAGAATTTATTCTCTTGCTTAACGCCCTTCTCTGAGACATACGAGCTCAGGGGTTATATACTGATGGATATCAAACACATAGAGTGAATTGCCTGTGTGGCATGCCTAAGTGGCAATAGATCGAGGCTTCTGTTGAAAAGCAAAGTCTTGTAGTGATGATCAAAGCACAGCCTGTGTGGCACAGCTTTGTGTAACGTGAATTCGCGAGTTTCACACCCGGTATGAACCAGAAACGGGAGACGGACCTCAGGGAGGGCATGCGTTTCCTTCTAGCTAAAAAGTGGCGTCGGTGGTTTTACACACCCTGACGAGTTTGACTTATGTGGTTGTTGCTGTTGCGAGGCGCCTCGGTTTGATCGGACGATCCGGGTCCGATGGAGTCATTTGTTGGCTCATTTACGCCCCAAAGGGCGGGGAAACGTAGTGTTCAGGCATAATAATCCACATCGGTGGACCGGCCCTGTCGCTCCATGGGGCAGTTGCGGCTGTTCCTGAGACATGGGCTAGATTGTCTCGAATCGGTTGAGGACTATCTTTTGCCTCGGTTCATAGACGGAAATCCAAGTTCCAAATACGTGACATTTGCGGTTTTATTTGTAGAGCCTAGTATGGCGACATAGTGGGATGGGGCGCTCATGCCGCCTATGATTGATACTTATGATTTGAAGTTGTTTTATACACTATGCACTTTTAATAGTATCAAATAATGTGTTTTAAACGTATCAAGCATGCTTTGGCTGTTATAAGGTAAAAACCCTATCCTCCGGCTTGCGTTGCATTGTGTGATGGGACCTAGGTCTTATAACAGCTTCATTTTTCTTTATTTAGCATTGCGCTGTTTGTTTTATGCACTGGTATTCTTGGGAGGAAACCCGTTCCGTGTTACGGCGTGGTCCCTTGATTTACCTAACTTTTAAAATAAAGATTAATAACTGTTTTAGTTCACACACCAGTCACATGACTGACCTAGAGTTTATTGTTTTAACCTAAACTCTGGGTGCCCCTATTTTCGACACGGGAAGCTAGTAGTTTTGGTTTTGCAGATTTATATTCACAGGATCCTGGTTTACAGCTGGAACGATATCCGGAAAGCTTTGTATCCGTATATCTCTTCTAGTTGTGTATTGTATTATTTCTGCTGCTATGTATTTAAATGTAATTTAAATCTCTGATATTTCTGTGTAATATTCATTTATACTCTGTATATTCTTGTAATCTGATGCATTGTTGTAATATACAATGAAATGTTCTTCAGTATGCGTTCTGTTTTGTCGTGTTCTCAAACGATAGGGTGTTTCGAACGGCCTGGATCGGTTTAGCGACTGGTTCGGACCGAGCGAGATTCCTTTTCGTCACATAATTGTTGGAAGTAAGGGCTATTTAGAGAATCAGGGGCAGGATTAATAAGAATGGTAGTTTTTAAGTATTAAGAGAAGTAGCGGTACTTTAAGTAAAGTAGGGGTGGATCCAAAAATATGAAAGATGATGAATCATTCAGATAGGGTGCTGCAAAAACCAACCCTTCACAGTAGTTAAAAAATAGGGCTAATTGTTGGAAGTAAAGGCTATTTAGAGATTTAGGGGTTGGAAAAAAGGGTTGTTTTGAAGTATTAAGAGAAGTAGGGGTAGTTTAGGCATAGTACGAGTAGATCGATAAATATGAAAGATGATGAATCATTGGGATTGGGTACTGCAAAAGCCAACCCTTCACAGTAGTTAAAGAATAGGGGTAATTGTTGGAAGTAAGGGTTATTTAGAGAATTAGGGGTAGGATTAAAAAGAAAGGTTATTTTGAAGTATTAAGAGAAGTATGGGTAGTATTAGCGTAGTAGGGGTAGTTCGCCAAATATGAAAGATGATGAATCATTTGGATTGAGTGCTGCAAAAACCAACCATTCACAGTAGTTAAAAAATAGGGGTAATTTTTGGAAGTAAGGGCTATTTAGAGAATTAGGGGTAGGATTAAAAAGAAGGGTTGTTTTGAAGTATTAAGGGAAGTAAGGGTAGTTTAAGCATAGTAGGGGTAGATCGACAAATAAGAAGGATGATGAATCATTTGAATTGGATGATACAAAAACCAATCCTTCATAGTAGGTAAAAAATAGGGGTAATTGCTAGAAGTAAGCGTTATTTAGAGAATTAGGGGTAGGATTAAAAAGAAGGGTTGTTTTGAAGTATTAAGAGAAGTAGGGGTAGTTTGAGCATAGTATGGGTATATCGACAAATATGAAAGATGATGAATCGTTTGGATTAAGTGCTGCAAAAACCAACCAATCATTGAAGTAGAATGATAATTGGTTTGCAAAGAAATGAATAATGAAAAAAAATGAATAAAGAAATGAATAATAGAAAACAATAATAAAAGTAGAGAGGTAGATTAAGCGTAGTAGTGGTAGATCGACAAATATGAAAGATGATGTGTCGTTTGGACTGGGTGCTGCAAAAACAAACCCTTAACAGTAGTTAAAAAATAGGGGTAATTGTTGGAAGTAAGGCTATTTAGAGAATTTGGGATAGGATTAAAAAGAAGGGTTGTTTTGAATTATTAAGAGATGTAGGGGTAGTTTAAGCAAAGTAGGGGTAGATCGACAAATATGAAAGATGATTAATCATTTGATTTGGGTGCTGCAAAAAACAAAAATTCACAGTAGTTAAAAAATAGGGGTAATTGTTGGATGTAAGGGCTATTTAGAGAATTAGGGGTAAGATTAAAAAGAAGGGTTGTTTTGAAGTATTAAGAGAAGTGGGAGTAGTTTAAGCATAGTAGGGGTAGATCGACAAATATGAAGGATAATGAATCATTTGGATTAGATGCTTGAAAAACCTAACCTTCACAGTAGTTAAAAAATAGGGGTAATTGTTGGAAGCAGGGGCTATTTAGAGAATTAGGAGTAGGATTAAAAAGAATGACTATTTTGAAGTATTAAGAGAAGTAGGGATATTTTAAGCATAGTAGGGGTAGATAGACAAATATGAAAGATGATGAATCGTTTGGATTGGGTGATGCAAAAAACAACCCTTCACAGTAGTTAAAAAATAGGGGTAATTGTTGGAAGTTAGGGATATTTAGAGAATTAGGGGTATGATTAAAACTTGGGGTTGTTTTGAAGTATTAAGAGAAGTAGCTGAAGTTTATGCGTAGTAGGGGTAGATCGACAAATATGAAAGATGATGAACCAATGGGATTGGGCGCTGCAAAAACCAACCCTTCACAGTAGTTAAAAAATAGGGGTAATTGTTGGAAGTAAGGGCTATTTAGAGAATTTGGGGTAGGATTAAAAAGAAGGGTAGTTTTGAAACATTAAGCAAAGTAGGGGCAGTTTAGGCAAAGTGGGGATAGATCGAGAAATATAAAGATGATGAATCATTTGGATTGGGTGTCGCAAAAAACAACCCTTCACAGTAGTTAAAAAATGGGGGTATTTGTTGGAAGTAAGGGCTGCTTAGTGAATTAGGGGTAGGATTAAAAAGAAGGGTTGTTTTGAAGTATTAAGAGAAGTACGGGTAGTTTAAGCATAGTAGGGGTAGATCGAAAAATATGAAAGATGATGAATCACAGGGATTGGGTGCTGCAAAAACCAAACCTTCATATAATTAGAATGATAATTGGTTTACAAAGAAATGAATAATGCAAAAAAAAAAATGAATAAAGAAATGAATAAAGGAGAACAATAATAAAAGTAGGGGGGTAGTTTACGCATAGTAGGGGTACATCGACAAATATGAAAGATGATGAATCGTTTGGATTGGCTGTTGCAAAAACCAACCCTTCACGGTAGTTAAAAAATAGGGCTAATTGTTGGAAGTAAGGGCTATTTAGAGAATTAGGGGTAAGATTAAAAAGAAGCGTTGTTTTGAAGTACTAAGAGACGAAGGGGTAGTTTAAGCATTGTAGGGGTAGATTGACAAATATGAAGGATGATGAATCATTCGTATTGGGTGCTGCAAAAACCAACCCTTCACAGCAGTTAAAAAATAGTGATATTTGTTGGAAGTAAGGGCTATTTAAAGGATTAGGGGTAGGATTAAGGGCTGATTTGAAGTATTAAGAGAAGTAGGGGTAGTTTAAGCGTAGAAGGGGTAGATCGACAAAATATGAAAGATGATGAACCATTGGGATTGGGTGCTGCAAAAACCAACCCTTCACAGTAGTTAAAAAATAGGGGTATTTGCTGGAAGTAAGGGCTATTTAGAGAATTAGGGGTAGGATAAAAAAGAAAGGTTGTTTTGAAGTATTAATAGAAGTAGGGGTAGTATTAGCGTAGTAGGGGTAGTTCGACAAATATGAAAGATGATGAATCATTTGGATTGAGTGCTGCAAAAACCAACCATTCACTGTAGTTAAAAAATAAGGGTAATTGTAGGAAGTAAGGGCTATTTAGAGAATTAGGGTAGGATTAAAAAGATGGGCTATTTTGAATTATTAAGGGAAGTAGAGGTAGTTTAAGCATAGCAGGGTTAGATCGACAAATAAGAAGGATGATGAATCATTTGGATTGGGTGATACAAAAACCAATCCTTCACAGTAGGTAAAAAATAGGTGTAATTGTTTGAAGTAAGGGTTATTTAGAGAATTAGGGGTAGGATTTAAAAGAATGGTTGTTTTGAAGTACTAAGAGAAGTAGGGGTAGTTTAAGCATAGTAAGGTAAGATCGACAAATATGAAGGATGAGGAATCATTTTGATTGGGTGCTACAAAAATCATCCCTTCAAGTAGTTAAAAATAGAGGTAGTTGTTGGAAGAAAGGGCAATTTAGATAATTAGGGGTTGGATTAAGAAATAAGGGCTGATTTGAAGTATTAAGAGAAGTAGGTGTAGTTTAAGCATAGTAGGGGTAGATCGACAAATATGAAAGATAATGAACCATTGGGATTGGGTACTTCAAAAACCAACCCTTCACTATAGTTGAAAAATAGGGTTAATTGTTGGTAGTAAGGGCTATTTAGAGAATTAGGGGTTGGATTAAAAGAAGGGCTGATTTGAAGTATTAAGAGAAGTAAGGGTAGTTTAAGCAAAGTAGGGGTAGATCGACAAACATGGAAGATGATGAATCATTTGGATTGGGTGCTGCCCTTCGCAGTAGTTAATAAATAGGGGTAATTGTTTGAAGTAAGGGCTATTTATAGAATTAGAGATATGATTAAAAAGAAGGGTTGTTTTGAAGTATTAAGAGAAGTAAGGGTAGTTTGAGCATAGTATGGTTATATCGGCGAATATGAAAGATGGTGAATCGTTTGGATTGGGTGCTGCAAAAACAAACCCTTCATTGAAGTAGAATGATAATTGGTTTGAAAAGAAATGAATAATGAAAAAAATGAATAAAGAAATGAATAAAGGAAAACATTAATAAAAGTAGGGGGTAGATTAAGCACAGTAGGGGTAGATCGACAAATATGAAAGATGGTGAGTCGTTTGGATTGGGTGCTGCAAAAACCAACCATTCACAGTAGTTAAAATATTGGGGTAATTGTTGGAAGTAAGGGCTATTTAGAGAATTTGTGGTAGGATTATATAGAAGGGTTGTTTTGAAGTATTAAGAGATGCAGGGGTAGTTTATGCATAGTAGGGGTAGTCCGACAAATATGAAAGATGATGAATCATTAGGATTGGGTGCTGCAAAAACCAACCCTTCACAGTAGTTAAAAAATAGGGGCAATTGTTGGATGTAAGTGCTATTTAGAGAATTAAGGGTATGATTAAAAAGAAGTGCTTTTTTGAAGTATTAAGAGAAGTAGGGGTAGTTTAAGCATAGTCGGGGTAAATCGACAAATATGAAGGATGATGAATCATTTGGATTGGATGCTTGAAAAACTTACCCTTCACAGTAGTTAAAAAATAGGGGTAATTGTTGGAAGTAAGGGCTATTTAGAGAATTAGAGTTACGGTTAAAAAGAAGGACTGTTTTGAAGTATTAAGAGAAGTAGGGATAGTTTAAGCATAGTAGGGGTAAATCGACAAATATGAAAGATGATGAATCGTTTGGATTGGGTGATGCAAAAAACAACCCTTTACAGTAGCTAAAAAATAGGGGTAATTGTTGGAAGTTAAGGATACTTAGAGAATTAGGGGTATGATTAAAACGTAGGGCTGTTTTGAAGTATTAAGAGAAGTTGGGGAAGTTTAAGCATAGTAGGTGTAGATCGACAAACATGAAAGATGATGAATCAATGGGATTGGCGCTACAAAAACCAACACTTTGCAGTAGTTAAAAAATAGGGGTAATTGTTGGAAGTAAGGGCTATTCAGAGAATTAGGGGTAGGATTAAAAAGAAAGGTAGTTTTGAAAAATTAAGAGAAGTAGGGGCAGTTTAGGTAAAGTAGGGATAGATCGAGAGATATGAAAGATGATGAATCATTTGGATTGGGTGCTGCAAAAACCAACACTTCACAGTAGTTAAAAAATGGGGGTATTTGTTAGAAGTAAGGGATGTTTAGTGAAATAGGAGTAGGATTAAAAAGAAGGGTTGTTTTGAAGTATTAAGAGAAGTATGGGTAGTTTAAGCATAGTATGGGTAGATCGACAAATATGAAAGATGATGAATCACTGGGATTGGGCGTTGCAAAAACCAACCCTTCATAGAAGTAGAATGATAATTGGTTTACAAATAAATGAATAATACAAAAAAAATGAATAAAGAAATGAATAAAGGAAAACAATAATAAAAGTAGGGGGTAGTTTAAGCATAGTAGGGGTACATCGACAAGTATGTAAGATGATAAATCGTTTGGATTGGTTGTTGCAAAAACCAGCTCTTCACAGTAGTTAAAAAATAGGGGTAATTGTTGGAAGTAAGGGCTGTTTAGAGAAGTAGGGGTAGGATTAAAAAAAGGGTTGTTTTGAAGTACTAAGAGATGTAGGGGTAGTTTAAGCATTGTATGGGTAGATTGACAAATATGAAGGATGATGTATCATTTGGATTGGGTGCTGCAAAAACCAACCCTTCACAGTAGTTAAAAAATAGTGGTATTTGTTGGAAGTAAGGGCTATTTAAAGAACTAGGGGTAGGATTAAAAAATAAGGGCTAATTTGAAGTAATAAGAGAAGTAGGGGTAGTTTAGGCATAGTAGGGGTAGATCGACAAATATGAAAGATGATGAACCATTGGGATTGGGTGCTGCAAAAACCAACCCTTCACAGTAGTTAAAAAATAGGGGTAATTGTTGGAAGTAAGGGCTATTTAGAGAACTAGGGGTAGGATTAAAAAGAAGGGATGTTTTGAAGTATTAAGAGAAGTAGAGGTAGTTTAAGTAAAGTTGGGGTAGATCGACAAATGTGAAAGATGATGAATCATTTGGATTGGGTGCTGCAAATACCAACCCTTCACTGTAGTTAAAAAATAGGGGTAATTGTTGGAAGTAAGGGCTATTTAGAGAATTACGGGTAGGATTAAAAAGAAGGCTTGTTTTGAAGTATTAAGAGAAGTAGTGGTAGTTTAAGCATAGTTGGGGTAGATCGGCAAATATGGAAGATGATGAATCGTTTGGATTGGGTGCAGCAAAAACCAACCCTTCATAGAAGTAGAATGATAATTGGTTTACAAAGAAATGAATAATGCAAAAAAATTCAATAAAGAAATGAATAAAGGAAAACAATAGTAAAAGTAGGGGGGTAGTTTAAGCACAGTAGGGGTAGTATTAGCCTACTCTGTGCCAAGGATACCCAATGCAAAGGACTTGAGTATGAACATGCATTGATCAGCAACCCCTCAGATGAAGTGGTGGAATATGGAAAACATGTATTTTTGGCATTATTGAAGACCGGTTCATGAGCCCTCCTGAGGGCGGTTCGTGACCCCCCTGTGGGAGGTTCGTGACCCCCTCCCGAGGGCGGTTCGTGACCATGACCCGACCTAACCATCACCACCACGACCCTCACCAGCTCACCATCCCGGCTCATGAACCATGACCACGAACCACTTGGGAATGGCAGCGCTGCACATGACATTGACCTATTCTTTGGCCTACTTTGATGGATCGGACAACACACGTCTCTGCATGATCAAAAGAGACATATTCCACTACTTCTTGGGATCTCTTTTGGATGTGACACGTGACATCAGTCTGGAGTATCTCCACCTCTATAAATACACCACTTTATGGCAAATGAGAGGTACTTTTGGCATCTCATTATCCATGGCTGCCATGGCTAATACTCCTTCATAGATAATCACCATCTTATTCAATAATGTTCAATGGATTCGGAGAGAATTATTCATTGAATTCGAGTGATTGAGAGACAATATTCCTTGTAATTGTAATCTATGAATGAAATGAGAAAATATGAAGTGGATGTAGGTTCAATAACGCCGAACCACTATAAAAATTCTGTTGTCTTCCTTTTTCTCGTATTTTTCAGTTATTTCTTTATATTCTATGCTCAAAATACATGATTAGGGCGTTAGGTCCATTTTTTGGTCTAACATTTTGGTGCTTTCACTTAGAACTAAAGCCTCAGCCTATCGGATTGTTATTCTACTATTTGGATTCCCAAGTCCGAAGAAGATAGTCCTCATTTCTACTGTTTTTGAAGAATTCAGTTATTTTAGTAAAAATCATAACTTTATGGATCCGAAGAAAGCAAAGGAATCGCAAACTCCGCAACCGAATGAAGAGCGGATAGACAAAGGAGCAGGTGGTCGGCTCGCGGCTCGCCTAGGGTGACCCGACCCCTCGGAGAGGTCCAAGAACCGATTTGAAGCTGGAAAGTTGGAGGATCCCGGTCGCTAAGCTGGACCACGAACCGGATGGACTTGCAAACCACGACTTTGGAGGCAGTGGCGATCCAGAGATATACCTGATTTGCGAGCTGCTGGCGTGGTGCATCACGAACCGGCTCGCGGCTCGCAGGGGGTATCACGAACCAGCTTGCGGCTCATGGAATGACCTCCACGACCCGGGCCCTAAGAGCTATCATGAACCGAACTAGAGTAACCTCCATGACCCGACCTTGAGCAAGTGAGCGAACCGCGAACCAGAAAAGTGATGGTGAATAGAGGTCACGATCCGACTCGAAAAAGTGACAGTTTTTGGAAAAAATACAATTTTTAGAACATTTCAGAAAAGGCTCCATCTACCAAACTCGAAAAAATCGTGCGTGCTCCATCTTCCTGAGGTCACGACCCGATCGCTTAGGTCGATAACCGCCGGGACTGTGGGGCCCCGTACCCCCACTGGAGCTGCGCCCGGACCTGCTGACGGCTTGCCTTTGGCTCGGAGTGCGTTTTGGCCTACAATTATCATCAACGCTTATCAACCGAGAATCGATAGAAGTTTGAGGACATCGACTACAAATTGGCAATGACTGGGATTTTTCCTTGAGCCATAACACCTATTTACGGATGTTACTCCATGTGAGGAGCGAGTGAAAAGATTTGGCATGTCGGCTATGGCAGTATACAGGACAATGATTATCTCTTGGCAACCTTCTCTTCCAGGGCTCTGATGGTGTATAGATTTCACCAATGCAACCAATGATGTTGCCGAACGAGTAGTGGTCACCTAGTCTATGTGACTCAAACCTGTCTAATCGGCGGAGGCCCGAATGACGGTTGTAGGAAGTAGTCCGAGCGCTACTCCGAAGGTAGTTCATATGTTCCTAGCGATCATGGCTTTCGATGATGGGATATCAAAAGGCAACTGAGGATCCTAACGCTACGAAGCTACACCTCAATTGAATGACATGGTGAAAGACATGTCCTGTGGTTCGCCCCCTGAATGGCTTAGCTAACCTCTGCAATGCTTGTTTGCTTTCAACCGTATCAAGGGAGATTGATTTCCATCGAATAAGGATTACATCAAAACACTTTGGTTCCAAGACACCAGTTGAACCACTGCAAGCCATAATTAGACATATGGATCTTTGCCCGAATGATAGCAACTTGACTGCTCACCACTTACCATATGACCTTGGTCAAGGGATGAGAGTTTGAGATCAAAGAGAATATGAATCAACCATTAGCTCTCCACTTCATACAACAGTTATGATAGAATATATGAACATTGCTTGAAGCCTTGCAAGCCATGCTATTGCATTTAAGTTTATCTGATCAAGGTCTCGAGCAGCCTGCTCTATCGAAATTTAGAGCTTACATAACACCTTGGTGTCTACTGCTACATATACCAACCGAAGTCGAAGAGGGAATGGTTTGGACGACTGATTTACTGGAGGAACTTGTTATTTAATTGAATGAAATAAGGTACGCAATAGAGGTGGCGTGGAGCCCAACAATGCTTCCCCTCCCAATGAGATGGAGTGTAAAGGAGGCATGGACTTAACAAGTAAGGAAGACGTTGCAGAAAGTGTTTCCTGGTGTACTACCCAAGATATAGATCCCGGAGAGGATGGAAATTCAGGATGTAGGAGAGCGACATCTAATGAAGCAACTGCCCAAAGATGGAAAACCTCTCTTACAGCTTGGTTGCTTCGAGAAAACTCCGCCACTATTTCCAAGTTCATCTGATTGTGATACACACTGATTAGTCAAATTCCTCCTAAAGAAGTACCTACGGGGGAAAGCATTAGTCAATTTCATCGCTAAATTCACCATTCTCGAAGAGGAAGTGTTAGCCGAAGAAGATGGCCCCTTGAAATGAAAGATGAAATCAAGCACCTGGAAACTGTATACAGACAGTGCAAGAAATGATCGATGGTCCAACGCCGGAGTTTTGCAGATAACCCTTAAAGGACGGCCAATTTAATGTGCCTTATGATTAGAATTTTCCACTACTAATGACGATTCCGAATACGAAGCCCTGATTCCAGGATTGAAACTCGTTAAGGAGTTGGGAGTAGTGGCGTCGAACATATTTTATGACTCTCGGATTGTTGTTTCCCAGGCTCGAAATGAATTCTAGGCGAAGGAACCGCAACTCGCAGCTTAACAAGAACTGGTAGAAGAGTTGTTGGATGGATTGGAATGTTACACCATATCTCATATCCTACGAACGAAAACTCAAAAGGCGAATAATCTGGCCAAGTAAGAAAGTTCCGACAATCCAGAAAAGATAGAGATGATCCCCATCAAGACACTACAAAATCCAACCATTGATCAGATGGAAGTTGATCCAGTATTGGAGACCAAATCCGGGAGAGAGTCATAGACAAACCCCGAAAGATACATCCTGTAGCACGAAATTCTTCCTGCAAGGAGAAGTGGATGGCGTACCGTCGATCGTTATGCCTCGAGATATGACATGCAAGTCAACATTGCTTACTTTCCTCGGAAGGTTGTCCCAAGACTGACACCAATGAGTCTCATTGCAGAATTAACCACCCTGAATGAATCAACAAAATCACCAATTAACTTCCCGCTTGAAGGGAGATATATGCGAATGAAGCGTCTAATGAGTGATGTTTCGGAATTAGTAAAGTTTCACACTTCCACTCCTTTCATTAATTATTTGCCAAGTAACTCATTTCCCAGATGCTGGGAGAAACTGGAAATTGGAGCATGGATTGCACGAGATTACATCATCTAATTCAAAGCCGATGCATCATAAGTTGGCATGACTGGCTGCCTCAGTGTTCTCCGAAGATTGGCAAGTTAAAGGTCTGAAACACTCAAACCAGGATGCTAATTGATAATCTATGCACCATACTCTTACCCCGACATGGGGTCGAAGGCATGTCAATGGATTTGTAAGATATCAATATCCTCCCACCAGCCATATCCTATTTCCTAGCATGGAAGTCGCAAAGTTTCCATAAGCATGGAACCATTGTTCTCCTACCAATTACAGTCCTAGCACCAATGTAATGATGTGCTACTATTAGCGGCACAAACATAATTCCGTGACACTCAATCTTTGCCCTCGACGTGGGGGCAACAATGAGATTCAAAGGAGATACGACCTTGTCACTCCAAGATCCTGATCATGGTACATTTATTCTTGGGACTCCCGCCCCTCAACAATTTGAAAAGACATTAGTTTTCAGCTTAAGGTTTTGGCATCCATCCCCTAGCAGAGACATGACGAGGCAAAACGGACCTGCAAAGAACCAACAATGCCATTTCCACTTGGAATGACACTCATTCCGTTAACATGATTATTCTTCAACCATGAGTCTTATGTTTTCATGCTTTATGAGTTATTGATGTAATTAACTCAGATGAATTAATATATGGATGGTGTAGGTATCCAGGATTTGCTACCAATCATACCTCTAACACCCACATATGGAGTTATGGAACAAAACCATAATGAGCTCAACTGAACTGCTCATCTACAAAGCCACGCCCTCCTCCTGAGGGAAGGTGTATAGCTCAAGGTGGATCTAAGATGAACATCCACTCCTTGGCTCACACGTGACAGACCTCAAAATAAATGTGCATTAACCTTAGCATGTCAAAGACGGAATTCGATTCCAGATGGACACAGCTCGACCATCTACATGGCTCGATCCTATGCTCGACGCCACCAGATTACATGAACTCAAATGAAGGAGGCATCACTGCCCCTTGATATGTTTACTTTTCAATTATGCAATCTATTTCTACATGCTTCCTAAGTTATTGACGTGACTAACTCATGCAACATGAATGATGCAGGTACCCTTAGCTCGGTGCCAATCACTTCTCCCATAGATTGATCCGAGGAGTGCAAAGCTTTGGCAAACATCTTTCGACTGTTTTGCCGACCGACACTAGTCCTCAGAGCTTGGATAGAAGTACAGACATAAGACGAGTATGATGGGCGTGCCATGATTGAAGACCACTCGGTCCATAACTCTATATCTCATGACTTGAGAGAGAGTATAAAGTACAATACTATGACGTCCGTCGAAGCTCCATCCCATGAGTCGACGGGATAAAAGAGACTTGATTATTTCAAATGGTCACCTTTATCCATGAATCGAAGATTATAAGGTAGTGCCTCGGCAAGTGTGATTCGACCGCTTGCCCGAAAAGGTCCATCCGTTAGAGTGAAGAGTGGAGTATGGAACAGAACTGAGTTTGAGAATGACACTCAAGACGGCAAAATCCCGCTCTTTGAATTAGAGTGTAGAAGGATCGCCGAGGTGAATGATATGAACGTTCGCCTGAACGACTCTAACTCTCAAGATTCGAGATAGAGTATAAAGGACGAGAAGACGACGTCCACCACTCTAGCTATCGAGATTTGAGAGAGAGTATAAAGGACGAAGAAACTAGATGTCCATAAGGCGTGAATGTGCACTATGATTAAAAGACCGCCTTACTTCCACTCTACCTTTTGCATCCGACAGGAGAGTATAAAGGCACCAGGGACTGCGCTGCAAATGAACTCCTACCCCGCTGAATGACCGGGGAGAAGACTGAAAGCTGATTTCGAAATCTATCCTAGGCATACGACAGGAGAGTATAAAGGCATTGCGATTAAATGCCACAGAAGGGCTCCTACCCCGCTGTAGTATCGGGGGCAAGAATGAAAGCTGTGCCCGAACCCCTCATTTTCGGAAATGGGGGGCAACACAATATCGATCTTAATCGATCCCAAACTAGCCCTGGCTAGGCACTTATTCACTATTGATTGGGGGCATACACACACATCACACCCCTACAATGCTGCAATATGATATGTTATTTATTTGCAGGGATACTGAATTGAAACCCTTATCTGATCAGTGATGCGATTTATTGCTTGTTACTCAGTGTAGTAATGCTCTGACTACAAATATATTTTCTTGAAATATATAAAAAATGTGCAAATGTATGATATTGCAGGAGTACCACTTTGTTTACTGAATGCAGATTTACAAAGGATAACTGGCCAAGAATGTGAGGGCTCACTTGCAACAACAATAGCATGCTGGTGGAAAACAAACAAAGGGCCGCGTCCAGAAGGATGACATGGGTGCATAATTCTAAATTGCATATGTGACTCAAGGCAACGACAGAAAAGAGGCCTGGGTAGTGAATTGTTCAATGACATGTCATGCGACTTAGTACTCGCAGCTGGGAAGGACCCGGCGAAGCCCTAGGATTCTTGGATTTCTACCCGACCTTAATAAGATCTGACACGATCGTGGCATTTAGGATTTCTATGGAATGAAGATTTCCCTGACTATCCAGAATATGCCTTCCTTCGTCTAAATTCGAAGGACGTAATCTGGCCACCGCTTGTCTTATGCCATTTGAAGACCATGAAAAGGATGCAAAGAGAACATCCGTTCGCTGATCCCAACCTACTTCCAGACTGGAAAGAACCAATAAGGCTGGACATATGCCATACAACAATTAGGTGTGATACAACCACCTTGTCTCCGACCTTTCCCTTGATGCAGGGGGAAGCGGGAACACATGAGACGATCGCGATCTGACATTTCACCGTCGAATGTCGACCCTTAGAACCTGGATAGGAGGCAAGAGATTACTATGGGCTGAGTACCAACAAGTCGATTCACATCCAACTTCGACTCATGGTGCAACCAGGGAATATGAATCTAGAGAAGATATGGTCTTGAAGTCTGCTACTCAAAATGTGGATGGGGGGCACGGGATAAGAGTTTCGAGAAGCACGATTCAACTACTCAACGACTTTATGCACATTTATTATCTTAGGGGTTCCACAAGATCCCAAACTACAACCAAAAGGATGACTCCTCAAGATTGGCCCACATACGTTTGAATAGCGGATCATCATCTAGAATCAAAGAACTGAAGCCTGATTAACGGCTACTGCATGTGTGGAGCCGAGAAGCCCGAGGCCAACTTTCACTTATTTCAAGACTTCACGCTGGGGGCACTAGCATTGAATCGCAAGGCCAAGCAACTATCGTCAACCTGTTGGAAATGATAGAGTTGAATGACAAATAGTGTCAAATTTGGCTTGATCAGATAGCAACTACAGCTCAAGTTGAGAGCGAATCAATCAGCAGGCATGCAGCACGCAACTTCGATTCAAAATATCATGGATCGGGGCAGGGGAAATGGAACAGCTACCTTCAACTTCCTAGATGAGAATGCAAGAATCGCAACAAATTAAGGTCATTCACGACCAATGTCTGCCCCAGCTCGAATGGATACGCGAGCACCAGAGCACACTCAATTCCAAACTAGAGCGCAACAATTCGAAGAACATGAACCCAGTCGGGTCGAACGACCCGAACTTCAATCCGGGGGCAAGTTCGACCCGACACCTAGAAATCAGCAAAGACCCCCTTGTAAACTTGGATTTGATGCTTGGGGCGCCAATCCTGATCTTGGAAATATGCGGTAGCTTCTTAGTGGAAATTTACTTGCCAACTTAATTCGGCGCCACTTGAGAGGTGGCACTTCACAAGACGATGTGGTTAACGATAATCATAGGACTTTTCACATGGGACATCAAGATCACCTGTTATTCCCTCGAACTTCAAGATTTCCTTGCAACGACATTTGCTCAGTGGCTTTGATGAATTCAACCCTGAGGTGGACCAACTACTATGACAAGAAGATGCTAACGTCAAGAGGAAAAATCTCGATGCTTTTATGACAATGGATGGAGCATCATCCGACTCCCGAAATGATAAGGACAGAGAAAGAACCCTGGAGATGAATAATGAGAATGTGCAGTTGCGGAGAGAACCAATTTCACTAGTCGAGCCCGCGATCTTGCTTCTCGTGCTCAGTTGAACCGAGCAGAAGAAATAGACTCAACTAGAATATGATGGCCACTTCCGATTATGCTGGAGCATGAGCAGAGGGGCCCGACTAACTTCAAACGGCATTCATTCACTTGCATTTGACAAGCTTACTTAACTCTGCAACTGATCTGATGGGAGTAAACCGAGTCTGCTGATGCCCGATGAGGCAATCCTCACTATCTGACTAAAGACAGGAGACGATATCAAAGTGAGTGTAATTCGACCATTTTCGTATACAACATCAACTTTTGCTGACTCGAGAGAGAGCACAGAATGACTTGCGTTGGTTAAGGTTATTCGACCAGCAACTCTTACCTGATGCAGCGACGAGAAGTATAAAGGCTTAAAGATTGGATGTCCGATTGACTTGACTCAACCCCCACTGACTCTAGGGGTATAACCATAGAATTCACTTATCCTCCAATGGCATCGAGAGCACAAGCAAAAATTCATAGGCTGACTTTGAAGATGACCATGGCTTGGAGCAAGATTTAAAGCATATGTATTACATGTTCGGAACTTTACATGATTTGTCATGTCTGTTTAAATAAGCTAGCTTATGGGTCAAATGTGACTTCAAGGGCTCAAATCACGGTTACATCGAATGGAAGGTGTGATAAGTTTCTTTACTATCTTACAATTATGAAGATCATACAACGTGATTTCAACAACGTCCTTTACTGACTTATATGTGATTATTGGATTACGAAGCGATCCAGAGCGATTGTGGATTTCTTTGACCACGATCCGGAGTGACCATGGCTTTCGGATTCCTTACTTTTACGATTCAATGCGATTTTAAGATCCTGGATCAAAATCAAGATATCAAGCTAGTCCAAACTTGAGTACAAATGACAAACTCATATGTTGATTTTGATGTGCTTTGTCCCAACCATCCAGATACCAACTCAAAGCAGCATAAAATGATAATGTTGTTTGGCAATGATGTGTGCGTGTAGAATAACGCTTGGGAGCCAACGATCTAGCATGACTTTAGATGAATGAATTAGACCTTTTGATTCGACGAGGTTTAAACAATTGCTTGATCATCTCGAATACTCCTTCCATAGAACCTGACCTGACTAGCTCCCAAGGAAGCAATGCAACAATTGGACAAAGCCTTCTCAAGGATAAATGACGTTCTAGAGAGATTTAACTCGACATATTCAAAGCACATCTCATCTGCGATAAGGTATACTTTGGGGGGCAAAACGATAGCCTGCTTTATGACCAGGCTACCCAAAGCAAAGAACCTGAGTATGAACATACATTGATCAGCAATCGCTCAGATGAAGTGACGGAATATGAAAAAACATGGATTTTTGGCATTATTGAAGACTGGTTCGTGACCCCCCTGAGGGCGGTTTATGACCCTCGCCTGAGGGCGGTTCGTGACCCCCTCCTGAGGGAGGTTCGTGACCCCCCTGAGTGAGGTTCGTGACCCCCTTCTGAGGGCGGTTTATGACCCCCTCCAGAGGGCGATTCGTGACCCCCTGTTGGCGGTTCGTGACCATGACTCGTCATGACCATCACCACCACGACCCTCACCAGCTCACCATCCCGGATCATGAATCATGACCACGAACCACTTGGGAATGGCAGCGCTGCACATGACTTTGACCTATTCTTGGCCTACTTTCATGGATCGGACAACACACGTCTCTGCATGATCAAAAGAGACATTTTCTACTACTTTTTAAGATGTCTTCTAGACGTGACATGTGACATCATTCTGGAGCATCTCTACCTCTATATGGCAAATGAGAGTGATTTTTGGCATCTCCTTATCCATGGCTGCCATGGCTAACACTCCTTCATAGATAATCAACATCTTATTTAATAAAGTTCAATGGAGCCGGAAAGAATTATTCATTGAATTCGAGTGATTGAGTGACAATATTCCTTGTAATTGTAATCTATGAATGAAATGAGAAAATAAGAAGTGGATGTAGGCTCATTAACGCCGAACCACTATAAAAATCTTGTTGTCTTCCTTTTCTCGTATTTCTTAGTTATTTCTTCATATTCTATGCTCAAAATACATGATTTGGGTGTTAGGACCATTTTTTGGTATAATAGTTAGATCGACAAATATGAAAGATGATGAATCGTTTGGATTGGGTGCTGCAAAAATCAACCCTTCACAGTAGTTAAAAAACAGGGGTAATTGTTGAAAGTAAGGGCTATTTAGAGAATAAGGGGTAGGATTAAAAAGAAGGGTTGTTTTGAAGTATTAAGAGAAGTAGGGGCAGTTTAAGCATAGTAGGGGAAGTTCGACAAAAATTAAAGATGATGAATCATTTGGATTGGGTGCTACAAAAACCAACCCTTCATAGTAGTCAAAAAATAGAGGAATTGTTGGAAGAAAGAGCTATTTAGAGAATTAGCGGTAGGATTAAAAAGAAGGGTTGTATTGAAGTATTAAGAGAAGTAGGGGTAGTTTAGGCATAGTAGGGGTAGATCGGCAAATATCAAAATGATGAATCATTTGGATTGGGTGCTGCAAAAACCAACCCTACACAGTAGTTAAAAAATAGGGGTAATTGTTGGAAGTAACGGCTATTTAGAGAATTAGGGGTAGGATTAAAAAGAAGGGTTGTTTTGAAATATTAAGAGAAGTAGTGGTAATTCTTGGAAGTAAGGGTTATTTAGAGAATTAGGGGTAGGATTAAAAAGAACGGTTGTTTTGAAGTATTAAGAGAAGTAGTGGTTGTTTATGCATAGTAGGGGTAGATCGACAAATATTAAAGATGATGAATCATTTGGATTAGGTGCTGCAAAAACCAACCATTCACAGTTGTTAAGAAATAGGGGTAATTGTTGGAAGTAAGGGATATTTAGAGAATTAGGGGTAGGATTAAAAAGAAGTGATGTTTGGAAGAACTAAGAGAAGTAGGGGTAGTTTAAGCATAGTGCGGGTAGACCGTCAAATATGAAGGATGATGAATAATTTGGATTGGGTGCTGCAAAAACCAACCCTTCACAGTAGTTAAAAAATAGAGGTAATTGTTGGAAGTAAGGGTTATTTTGAGAACTAGGGGTAGGATTAAAAAGAGGGCTAATTTGAATTATTAAGAGAAGCAGGGATTGCTTTAGCATAGTAGGGGCAGGTTGATGAACCATTGGGATTGGGTGCTGCAAAAACCAACCCTTCACAGTAGTTAAAAAATAAGGGTAATTGTTGGAAGTAAGGGCTATTTAGATAATTAGGTGTAGGACTAAAAAATAGGGTTGTTTTGAAGTATTGAGAGAAGTCGGAGTAGTTTAAGCAAAGTAGTGGTAGATCGACAAATATGAAAGATTATGAATCATTTGGATTGGGTGCTGCAACAAAATAGTTAAAAAAATAGGGATAATTGTTGGAAGTAAGGGCTATTTAGAGAATTAGGGGTAGGTTTAAAAAGAAGGTTTCTTTGAAGTATTAAGAGAAGTAGGGGTAGTTTATACATAGTAGGGGTAGATCGACAAATATGAAAGATGATGAATCGTTTGGATTCGGTGCTGCAAAAACCAACCCTTCATCGAAGTAGAATGATATTTGGTTTATAAAGAAATGAATAATGTAAAAAAATGAATAAAAAAATGAATAAAGGAAAACAATAGTAAAAGTTGGGGA
The DNA here is from genome assembly GCA_030737875.1 of Allium sativum. Lineage (NCBI taxonomy): Eukaryota > Viridiplantae > Streptophyta > Magnoliopsida > Asparagales > Amaryllidaceae > Allium > Allium sativum. The sequence continues at coordinate 1,019,317,130 of CM060913.1, forward strand.
TTTAGTTTAAGCATAGTAGGGGTAGATCAACAAATATGAAAGATGATGAATCGTTTGGATTGGGTGCTGCAAACAACAACCCTACACAGTAATTAAAAAAATAGGGGTAATTGTTGGAAGTAAGCGCTATTTAGAGAATTAGGGATAGGATTAAAAAGAAGGGATGTTTTAAAGTATTAAGAGAATTATGGGTATTTTAAGCATAGTAGGAGTAGATCAACAAATATGAAGGAAGATGAATCATTTGGATTGGATGTTGGAAAAACCAACCCTTCAGAGCAGTTAAAAAATAGGGATAATTGTTGGAAGTAAGGGCTATTTAGATAATTAGGGATAGAATTAAAAAGAAGGGCTATTTTGAAGCATTAAGAAAAGTAGGGGTAGTTTAAGCATAGTAGGGGTAAATCGACAAATGTGAAGGATGAGGAATAATTTGGACTAGATGCTGGAAAAACTAACCCTTCGCAGTAGTTAAAAAATAGGGGTAATTGTTGGAAGTAAGGGTTATTTATAGAATTAGGAGTAGGATTAAAAAGAAGGGTTGTTTTGAAGTATTAAGAGAAGTAGGGATAGTTGAAGCATAGTAGGGGAAGATCGACATGTATAAAATATGATAAATCGTTTGGATTGGGTGAAGCAAAAACCAACCCTTCACAGTAGTTAAAAATTAGGCGTAATTGTCGGAAGTAAGGGTTATTTACAGAATTAGGGGTATGATTAAAAAGAAGGGCTATTTTGAAGTATTAAGTGAAGTAGGGGAAGTTTAAACATAGCAGGTGTAGATCGACAAATATGAAAGATGATGAATCATTGGGATTGGGCGCTGTAAAAACCAATCCTCCACAATAGATAAAAAATTGGGGTAATAGTTGGATGTAAGGGCAATTTAGAGAATTAGAGGTACGATTAAAAAGAAGGGTTGTTTTGAAGTATTAAGAGAAGTAGGTGTAGTTTAAGCAAAGTAGGGGTAGATAGAGAAATATGAAAGATGATGAATCATTTGGGTTAGGTGCTGCAAAAACCAACCCTTCACAGTAGTTAAAAAATTGGGGTAATTGTTTTAAATAAGGAGTATTTAGAGAATTAGGGGTAGAATCAAAAAAGACGGGTTGTTTTGAAGTATTAAGAGAAGTAGGGGTAGTTTAGGGGTAGATCGACAAATATGAAAGATGATGAATCATTTAGAATGGGTGCTGCAGAAACCAACCCTTTACCGTAGTTAAAAAATGGGGATAATTGCAGAAAGTAAGGGCTATTTAGAGAATTAGGGGTAGGATAAAAAGAAGAGCTGTTTTGATGTATTAAGAGAAGTAGGGGTAGTTTAAGCATAGTAGTGGTAGATCGACAAATATGAAAGACGATGAATCATTTTGATTAGATGCTGGAAAAACCAACCCTTCATAGTAGTTAAAAAATAGGGGTTATTGTAGGAAGTAAATGCTATTTAGAGAATTAGGGGTACGTTTAAAAAGAAGGGCTGTTTTGAAGTATCAAGAGAAGTAGGGTAAGTTTAAGCATAGTAGCGGCAGGTCGACAAATACGAATGTCGATGAATTGTTTGGATTGGGTGCTGCAAAAACCAACCCTTTACAGTAGTTAAAAAATAGGGGTAATTGTTAAAAGTAAGGGCTATTTAGAGAATTACGGGTAGGAATTAAAAGAAGGGATGTTTTGAAGTATTAAGAGGAGTAGGGGTAATTTAAGCATAGCAGGGGTAGATCGACAAATATGAAGGATGATGAATCATTTGGATTGGATGCTGAAAAAACCAACCCTTCACAGTAGTTAAAAAATATGGGTAATTGTTGGAAGTAATGGTTATTTTGAGAACAAGGGGCAGGATTAAAAAGAAGGGCTATTTTGAAGTATTAAGGGAAGTAGGGTTAGTTTAAGCATAGTAGGGGTAGATCGACAAATATTAAAGATGATGAATCGTTTGGATTGTTTGCTACAAAAACCAACACTCCACGGTAGTTAAAAAATAGGGGTAATTGTTGGAACTAAGGGCCATTTAGTGAATTAGGGGTAGGATTAAAAAGAAGGGATGTTTTGAAGTATTAAGAGAAGTTGGGGTTGTTTAAGCATAGTAGGGGTAGATCCACAAATATGAAAGTTGATGAATCATTTGGATTGGGTGCTGCAAAAACCAACCCTTCATAATAGTTAAAAAATAGGGGAAATTGTTGGAAGTAAGGACTATTTAGATCGACAAATATGAAAGAAGATGAATCATTTGGAATGGGTGCTGCGAAAACCAATCCTTCACAACAGTTAAAAAATAAGGGTAATTGTTGGAAGTAAGTGATGTTTAGAGAATTAGGGGTACGATTAAAAAGAAGGGTTGTTTTGAAGTATTAGTAGAAGTAGGGGTAGTTTAAGCATATTATGGGTAAATCGACAAATATGAAAGAAGATAAACCTTTTGGATTAGGTGTTGCAAAAACCAACCCTTCACATTAGTTAAAAAAATAGGGTTAATTGTTTGAAGTAAGGAGTATTTAGAGAATTAGGGGTAGAATTAAAAAGAAGGGTTGTTTTGAAGTATTAAGAGAAGTAGGAGTAGTTTAGGCATAGTAGGGGTTGATCGATAAATATGAAAGATGATGAATTATTTGGATTGGGCGCTGCAAAAACCAACCCTTCACAGTAGTTAAAAAATAGGGGTAATTGTTGGAAGTAAGGGCTATTTAGAGAATTAGGGGTAGGATTGAAAAGAAGGGTAGTTTTGAAGTATTAAGAGAAGTAGGGGTAGTTTAAGCAAAGTAGGGGTAGATCGAGAAATATGAAAGATGGTGAATCATTTGGATTGGGTGCTACAAAAACCAACCCTTCAAAGTAGTTAAAAAAAAGAGGTAATTGTTGGAAGTAAGGGCTATTTAGAGAATAAGGCGTATGATTAAAAAATAAGGGATGATTCAAAGTATTAAGAGAAGTAGGGGTAGTTTAAGCATAGTAGGGTAGGTCGACAAATATGAAAGTTGATGAATCGTTTGGATTGGGTGCTGCAAAAACCAACCATTCACAGTAGTTAAAAAATAGGGGTAATTGTTAGAATTAAGGGCTATTTAGAGAAATAAGGGTAGGGTTAAAAAGAAGGGTTGTTTTGAAGTATTAAGAGAAGTAGGGGTAGTTTAAGCATAGTAGGGGTAGATCGACAAATATGAAGAATGATGAATCATTTGGATTGGATGCTAGAAAAACCAACCCTTCATAGTAGTTAAAAAATAGGGGTAATTGTAGGAAGTAAGGGCTATTTAAAGAACTAGGGGTAGGATTAAAAAGGAGGGCTATTTTGAAGTATTAAGGGAAGTAGGGGTAGATCGACAAATATTAAAGATGATGAATCATTTGGATTGGGTGCTGCAAAAACCAGCCCTTCACAGTAGTTAAAAAATAATGGTAATTGTTGGAAGTAAAGACTACTTAGAGAATTTGGGGTAGGATTAAAAAGAAGGGTTGTTTAAGAATAAAGGCTGATTCGAAGTATTAAGAGAAGTAGGGGTAGTTTAAGAATAGTAGGGGTAGATCGACAAACATGAAAGATGATGAACCATTGGTATTGGGAGCTGCAAAAGCCAACCCTTCACAGAAGTTAAAAAGTAGAGGTTAATATTGGAAGTAAGGGCTATTTTGAGAACTAGGGGTAGGATTAAAAAAATGGCTGGTTTGAAGTATTAAGAGAAGTAGGGATTGCTTAAGCAAAGTAGGGGTAGATCGACAAATATGAAAGATGATTAACCATTGGGATTGGTTGCTGCAAAAACCAACCCTTCACAATAGTTAAATAATAAGGTAATTGTTGGAAGTAAGGGATATTTAGAGAATTAGGTGTAGGATTAAAAAATAGGGTTGTTTTGAAGTATTCAGAGAAGTCGGAGTAGTTTAAGCAAAGTAGTGTAAGATCGACAAATATGAAAGATTTTGAATAATTTGGATTGGGGGTTGCAAAAACCAACCCTTCACAAAAGTTAAAAAATAGGGGTAATTGTTGGAGGTAAGGGCTATTTAGAGAATTAGGGGTATGTTTATAAAGAATGGTTGTTTTGAAGTATTAAGAGAAGTAGGGGTAGTTTAAGCATACTAGGGGTAGATCGATAAATATGAAAGATGATGAATCATTGGGATTGAGTAAAGCAAAAACCAACCCTTCACAGTAGTTAAAAAATAGGGGTAATTGTTGGAAGCAAGGGTTATTTAGAGAATTAGGGGTAGGATTAAAAAGAAAGGTTATTTTGAAGTGTTAAGAGAAGTAGGGGTAGTATTAGCGTAGTAGGGGTAGTTCGCCAAATATGAAAGATGATGAATCATTTGGATTGAGTGCTGCAAAAACCAACCATTCACAGTAGTTAAAAAATAGGGGTAATTTTTGGAAGTAAGGGCTATTTAGAGAATTAGGGGTAGGATTAAAAAGAAGGTCTGTTTTGAAGTATTAAGGGAAGTAAGGGTAGTTTAAGCATAGTAGGGGTAGATCGACAAATAAGAAGGATGATGAATCATTTGAATTGGATGATACAAAAACCAATCCTTCATAGTAGGTAAAAAATAGGGGTAGTTGCTAGAAGTAAGCGTTATTTAGAGAATTAGGGGTAGGATTAAAAAGAAGGGTTGTTTTGAAGTATTAAGAGAAGTAGGGGTAGTTTGAGCATAGTATGGGTATATCGACAAATATGAAAGATGATGAATCGTTTGGATTGGGTGCTGCAAAAACCAACCCTTCATAGAAGTAGAATAATTATTGGTTTACAAAGAAATGAATAATGCAAAAAAAATGAATAAAGAAATGAATAAAGGAAAACAATAATAAAAGTAGTGGGGTTAGTTTAAGCATAGTAGGGGTAGATCAACAAATATGAAAGATGATGAATCGTTTGGATTGGGTGCTGTAAAAACCAACCCTTCATAGTAATTAAAAAATAGGGGTAATTGTCGGAAGTAAGGAATATTTAGAGAATTAGAGATAGGATTAAAAAGAAGGGCTGTTTTGAAGTATTAAGAGAAGTGGTGTTAGTTTAAGCGTAGTAGGGGTAGATCAACAAATATGAAAGACGATGAATCATTTGGACTGGGTGCTGCAAAAACCAACACTTCACAGTAGTTAAAAAATAGGGGTAATTGTTGGAAGTAAGGGCAATTTAGAGAATTAGGGGTAGGATTAAAAAGAAGGGATGTTTTAAAGTATTAAGAGAAGCATGGGTATTTTAAGCATAGTAGGAGTAGTTCGACAAATATGAAGGATGATGAATCATTTGGATTGGATGTTGGAAAAACCAACCCTTTACAGTAGTTAAAAAATAGGGGTAATTGTTGTAAGTAAGGGCTATTTAAAGAATTAGGGGTAGGATTAAAAAGAAGGGCTATTTTGATGTATTAAGTGAAGTAGGGGTAGTTTAAGCATAGTAGAGGTGAATCGACAAATATGAAGGATGATGAATCATTTGGATTGGATGCTAGAAAATCAAGCCTTCGAGGTAGTTAAAAAATAGGGGTAATTGTTGGAAGTAATGGCTATTTAGAGAATTAGGGGTAGGATTAAAAAGAAGCTATTTTGAAGTATTAAGAGAAGTAGGGTAGTTTAAGCATAGTAGGGGTAGATCGATAAATATGAAGGATGGTGAATCATTTGGATTGGATGTTGGAAAAACCAACCCTTCGAAGTAGTTAAAAAATAGGGGTAATTGTTGGAAGTAAGGGCTATTTAGATAATTAGGGGTATGATTAAAAAGAAGGGATGTTTTGAAGTATTAATAGAAGTAGGGGTAGTTTAAGCATAGTAGGGGTAGATTGACAAATATGAAAGAAGATAAATCATTTGGATTGGATTCTGCAAAAACGAACCCTTCAAATTAGCTAAAAAATAAGGGTAATTATTTGAAGTAAGGAGTATTTAGAGAACTAGGGGTAGAATTAAAAAGAAGGGCTGTTTTGAATTATTTAGAGAAGTAGGGGTAGATCGACAAATATGAAAGATGATGAATCATTTGGATTGGGAGCTCCAAAAACCCACTCTTCGTAGTAGTTAAAAAGTAGGGGTAATTGTTGGAAGTAAGGGCTATTCAGATAATTAGGGATAGGATTAAAAAGAAGGGTAGTTTTGAAGTATTAAGAGAAGTAGGGGTAGTTTAAGCAAAGTAGGGGTAAATCGAGAAATATGAAAGATGATGAATCATTTGTATTGGGTGCTGCAAAAACCAACCCTTCACGGTAGCTAAAAAAATAGGGGTAATTGTTGGAAGTAAGGGCTATTTAGAGAATTAGGGGTAGGATTAAAAAGAAGGGTTGTTTTGAAGTGTTAAGAGAAGTAGGGGTAGTGTAAGCATAGCAGGGGTAGATCCACAAATATAAAAGATGATGAATCATTTGGATTGTATGCTGCAAAAACCAACACTTCACAATAGAGTAAAAATAGGGGAAATTGTTAGAAGTAAGGGCTATTTAGAGAATTAGGGGCAGGATTAAAAAGAAGGGTTGTTTTGAACTACTAAGAGAAGTAACGATACTTTAAGCATAGTAGGGGCGGATTGACTAATATGAAAGATGATGAATCATTTTGATTGGATGCTGCAAAAACCAACCCTTCACAGTAGTTAAAAAATAGGGGTAATTGTAGGAAGTAAAGACTATTTAGAGAATTAGGGGTAGGATTAAAAAGAAGGGATGTTTTGATGTATTAAGGGAAGTAGGGGTAGTTTAAGCATAGTTGTGATAGATCGACAAATATGGAAGATGATGAATCATTTGGATTGGGTGCTGCAAAAACCAACCCTTCATAGTAGTTAAAACATAGGGGTTATTGTTGGAAGTAAGGGTTATTTAGAGAATTAGGGGTAGGTTTAAAAAGAAGGGTTGTTTTGAAGTATTAAGAGAAGTAGGGGTAGTTTAAGCATAATGGGGGTAGTTCGCCAAATATGAAAGATGATGAATCATTTGGACTGCGTGCTGCAAAAACCAACTCTTCACAGTTGTTAAAAAATAAGGGTAATTGTTGGAAGTAATGACTATTTAGAGAATTAGGGGTAAGATTAAAAAGAAGGGATGTTTTAAAGTATTAAGAGAAGTATGGGTATTTTAAGCATAGGAGGAGTAGATCGACAAATTTGAAGGAAGCTGAATCATTTGGATTGGATGTTGGAAAAACCAACCCGTCACAGTAGTTAAAAAATAGGTGTAATTGTTGGAAGTAAGGGCTATTTAGAGAATTAGGGGTAGGATTAAAAAGAAGGGCTATTTTGAAATATTAAGAGAAGTAGGGGTAGTTTAAGCATAGTAGGGGTAAATCGACAAATATGAAGGATGATAATCATTTAGATTGGATGCTGGAAAAACCAACCCTTTGCAGTAGTTAATAAATAGGGGTAACTGTTGGAAGTAAGAGTTATTTAGGGAATTAGGGGTAAGATTAAGAAGAAGGGCTGTTTTGAAGGATTAAGAGAAGTAGGGATAATTTTAGCATAGTAGGGGTAGATCGACAAGTAGGAAAGATGATGAATCATTTGGATTGGGTGATGCAAAAACCAACCCTTCACAGTAGTTAAAAAGTAGGAGTAATTGTCGGAAGTAAGGTTTATATAGAGAATTAGGAGTATGATTAAAAAGAAGGGTTGTTTTGAAGTATTAAGTGAATTAGGGGAAGTTTAAGCATAGTAGGTGTAAATCGACAAATATGAAAGATGATGAATCATTGGGACTGGGCGATGAAAAAACCAATCCTTCACAATAGTTAAAAAATAGGGGTAATAGTTGGAAGCAAGGTATATTTAGAGAATTAGGGGTATGATTAAAAAGAAGGGCAGTTTTGAAGTATTAAGAGAAGTAGGGGTAGTTTAAGCAAAGTAGGAGTAGATCGAGAAATATGAAAGACGATGAACCATTTGGGTTGGGTGCTGCAAAAACCAACCCTTCATAGTAGTTAAAAAATAGGGGTAATTGTTGGAAGTAAGGGCTATTTAGAGAACTAGGGGAAGGATTAAAAAGAAGGGTTGTTTGTAAGTGTTAAGAGAAGTAGGGGTAGTTTATGCATAGTAGGGGTATATCGACAAACATGAAAGATGATGAATCATTGGGATTGGGTGCTGCAAAAACCAACCCTTCACAGTAATTAAAAAATTGGGGTAATTGTTTGAAATAAGGAGTATTTAGAGAATCAGGGGTAGAATTAAAAAAGAAGGGTTGTTTTGAAGTACTAAGAGAAGTAGGGGTAGTTTAGGGGTAGATCGACAAATATGAAAGATGATGAATCTTTTAGATTGGGTGCTGCGGAAACCAACCCTTTACAGTAGTAAAAAATAGGGCTAATTACAGAAAGTAAGGGCTATTTACAAAATTAGGGGTAAGATAAAAAGAAGAGCTGTTTTGATGTATTAAGAGAAGTCGGGGTAGTTTAAGCATAGTAGTGGTAGATCGACAAATATGAAAGATGATGAATCATTTAGATTGGGTGCTGCAAAAAACAACCCTTCACAGTAGTTAGAAAATAGGGGTTATTGTTGGAAGTAAAGACTATTTAGAGAATTAGGGGTACGATTAAAAAGAAGGGTTGTTTTGAAGTATTAAGAGAAGTAGGGGTAGTTTAAGCATAGTAGGTGCAGATCGACAAATATGAAAGATGATGAATCGTTTGGATTGGGTACTGCAAAAACCAATCATTTACATTAGTTAAAAAATAGGGGTAATTGTTAAAAGTTAGGGCTATTTAGAGAATTAGGGGTAGGATTAAAAAGAAGGGCTGTTTTGAAGAATTAAGAGGAGTAGGGGTAGTTTAAGCATAGTAGGGGTAGATCGACAAATATGAAGGATGATGAATCATTTAGATTGGATGCTGAGAAAACCAACCCTTCACAGTAATTAAAAAATATGGGTAATTGTTGGAAGTAATGGTTATTTAGAGAACTAGGGGTAGGATTAAAAAGAAGGGCTATTTTAAAGTATTAAGGAAATTAGGTTTAGTTTAAGTATAATAGGGATAGATTGACAAATATTAAAGATGATGAATCATTTGGATTGTTTGCTACTAAAACAAACACTTCACAGTAGTTTAAAAATAGGGGTAATCGTTGGAAGTAAGGGCTATTTAGAGAATTAGGGGTAGGATTTAAAAGAAGGGATGTTTTGAAGTATTAAGAGATGTAGGGGTAGTTTAAGCATAGTAGGGGTCGATCCACAAATATGAAAGATGACTAATCATTTGGATTGGGTGCTGCAAAATCCAACCCTTCACAATAGTTAAAATTAGGGGAAATTGTTGGAAGTAAGGTCTATTTAGATCGACAAATATGAAAGTAGATGAATCATTTGTAATGGGTGCTGCAAAAACCAACCCTTCGCATTAGTTAAAAAATAGGGGTAATTGTCGGAAGTAAGAGCTATTTAGAGAATTAGGGGTAGGATTAAAAAGAAGGGTTTTTTTGAAGTATTAAGAGTAAGGGTAGTTTAAGCATAGTAGGGGTAGCTGGACAAATATGAAAGATGATGAATCATTTGGATTGGGTGCTGTAAAAACCAACACTTCACAATAGTTAAAAAATAGGAGTAATTATTGGAAGTAACGGCTATTTAGAGAATTAGGGGTATGATTAAAAAGAAGGGATGTTTTGAAGTATTGGTAGAAGTAGGGGTAGTTTAAGAATAGTAGGGGTAAATCGACAAATATGAAAGAAGATAAATCATTTGGATTAGGTGTTGCAAAAACCAACCCTTCACATTAGTTAAAAAATAGGGGTAATTGTTTGAAGTAAGGAGTATTTAGAGAATTAGGGGTAGAATTAAAAAGAAGGGCTGTTTTGAAGTATTAAGAGAAGTAGAAATAGTTTAGGCATAATAGGGGTTGATCGACAAATATGAAAGATGATGAACCATTGGGATTGGGTGTTGCAAAAACCAACCCTTCACAGTAGTTAAAAATTAGGGGTATTTGTTGGAAGTAAGGGATATTCAGATAATTAGGGGTAGGATTTAAAAGAAGGGTAGTTTTGAAGTATTAAGAGAAGTAGGGGTAGTATAAGCACAGTAGGTGTAGATCGGGAAATATGAAAGATGATGAATCATTTGGATTGGGTGCTGCAAAAACCAACCCTTCACGGTTGTTAAAAAATAGGGGTAATTGTTGGAAGTAAGGGCTATTTAGAGAATTTGGGGTAGGATTAAAAAGAAGGGATGTTTTGAAGTATTAGGAGAAGCAGGGGTAGTTTAAGCATAGCAGGGGTAGATCGAAAAATATGAAAGATGATGAATCGTTTGGATTAGGTGCTGCAAAAACCAACCCTTCACAATAGATAAAAAATAGGGGTAATTGTAGAAAGTAAGGACTATTCAGAGAATTAGGGGTATGATTAAAAAGAAGGGCTGTTTTGAGGTATTAAGAGAAGTAGGGGTAGTTTAGGCATAGCAGGGGCAGATCGAAAAATATAGAAGATGATGAATCATTTGGATTGGGAGCTACAAAAACCAACCCTTCACAGTAGTTAAAAAATAGGGGTAATTGTAGGAAGTAAGGACTATTCAAAGAATTAGAGGCATGATTAAAAAGAAGGGTTGTTTTGATGTATTAAGGGAAGTAGGGGTAGCTTAAGCATAGTAGTGGTAGATCGACAAATATGAATGATGATGAATCAATTGGATTGGGTGCTGCAAAAACCAACCCTTCACAGTAGTTTAAAAACAGGGGTTATTGTTGGAAGTAAGGGCTATTTAGAGAATTAGGGTAGTTTAAGCATAGTAGGGGTAGATCAACAAATATGAAAGATAATGAATCATTTGGATTGAATGTTGCAAAAACTAACCCTTCACAATAGTTAAAAAATAGGGGTAATCGTTGGAAGTAAGGGCTATTTAGAGAATTTGGGATAGGATTAAAAAGAAGGGCTGTTTTGAAGTATTAAAAGAAGTAGGGGTAGTTTAAGCATAGTAAGATTTGATCAACAAATATGAAAGATGATAAATCATTTGGATTGGGTGCTGCAAAAACCAACCCTTCACAGTAGTTAAAAAATAGGGGTAATTATTGGAAGTAAGGGCTATTCAGAGAATTTGGGGTAGGATTAAAAAGAAGGGTAATTTTGAAGTATTAAGAGTAGGGGTAGTTTAAGCAAAGTAGGGGTCGATCGGGAAATATAAAACATGATGTATCATTATGATTGGGTGTTGCAAAAACCAACCCTTCACCGAATCAGAATGATAAATGGTTTGCAAAGAAAGAAACGAATAATGCAAAATAAATGAATAAATAAATTAATAAAGGAAAACAATAATAAAAGTAGGGGTAGTTTAAGCAAAGTAGGGGTAGATCGACAAATATGAAAATGATGAATCGTTTGGATTGGGTGCTGCAAAAACCAACCCTTCACAGTAGTTAAAAATTAGGGGTAATTGTTGGAAGTAAGGGCTATTTAGATAATTAAGGGTAGGATTAAAAAGAAGGGCTATTTTGAAGTACTAAGAGAAGCAGGGGTAGTTTAAGTATAGTCGGGGTAGACAGACAAATATGAAGTGTGATGAATCATTTGGATTGGGTGCTGCAAAAACCAACCCTTCACAGTAGTTAAAAAATAGGGGTAATTGTTGGAAGTATGGGCTATTTAGAGAATAAGGGTTAGGATTAAAAAATAAGGGCTGATTCGAAGTATTAAGAGAAGTAGGGGTAGTTTAAGAATAGTAGGGGTAGATCGACAAACATGAAAGATGATGAACCATTGGTATTGGGTGCTGCAAAAACCAACCCTTCACAATAGTTAAAAAATAGTGGTAATTGTTGGAAGTAAGGGCTATTTTGAGAACTAGGGGTAGGATTAAAAAAGGGCTGATTTGAAGTATTAAGTGAAGTAGGGATTGCTTAAGCAAAGTAGGGGTAGATCGACAAATATGAAAGATGATGAACCATTAGGATTAGGTGCTGCAAAAACCAACCCTTCACAGTAGTTAAAAAATAAGGGTAATTGTTGGAAGTAAGGGATATTTAGAGAATTAAGTGTAGGATTAAAAAAATAGGGCTGTTTTGAAGTATTAGGAGAAGTCGGAGTAGTTTAAGCAAAGTAGTGGTAGATCGACAAATATGAAAGATTATGAATCATTTGGATTGGATGTTGCAAAAACCAACCTCTCACGATAGTTAAAAAATAGGGATAATTGTTGGAGGTAAGGGCTATTTAGAGAATTAGGGGAAGTTTTAAAAAAATGGTTGTTTTGAAGTATTAAGAGAAGTAGGGGTAGTTTAAGCATAGTAGGGGTAGATCGACAAATATGAAAGATGATGAATCGTTTGGATTGGGTGCTGCAAAAACCAACCCTTCATAGAAGTAGAATGATAATTGGTTTACAAAGAAATGAATAATGCAAAAAAAAAAAATGAATAAAGAAATGAATAAAGGAAAACAATAATAAAAGTAGTGGGGTTAATTTAAGCATAGTATGGGTAGATCAACAAATATAAAAGATGATGAATCGTTTGGATTGGGTGCTGCAAAAACCAACCCTTCATAGTAATTAAAAAATAGGGGTAATTGTTGGAAGTAAGGGCTATTTATAGAATTAGAGGTAGGATTAGAAAGAAGAGTTGTTTTGAAGTATTAAGTGAAGTAGGGTTAGTTTAAGCATAGTAGGGGTAGTTCACCAAATATGAAAGATGATGAATCATTTGGACTGGTTGCTGCAAAAGCCAACGCTTCACAGTAGTTAAAAAATAGGGGTAATTGTTGGAAGTAAGGGCAATATAGAGAATTAGGGGTAGGACTAAAAAGAAGGGATGTTTTAAAGTATTAAGAGAAGCATGGGTATTTTAAGCATAGTAGGAGTAGGTCGACAAATATGAAGGATGATGAATCATTTGGATTGGATGTTGGAAAAACCAACCCTCCACAGTAGTTAAATAACAGGGGAAATTGTTGCAAGTAAGTGCTATTTAAAGAATTTGGGATTAAAAAGAAGGGCTATTTTGAAGTATTAAGAGAAGTAGGGGTAGTTTAAGCATAATAGAGTTGAATCGACAAATATGAAGGATGATGAATCATTTGGATTGGATGCTGGAAAAACCAACCCTTCGAAGTAGTTAAAAAATAGGGGTAATTGTTGGAAGTAATGGATATTTAGAGAATTTTGGGTAGGATTAAAAAGAAGGGCTGTTTTGAAGTATTAAGAGAAGTAGGGTTGTTTAAGCATAGTAGGGGTAGATCGTTAAATATGAAAGATGATGAATCTTTTGGATTAGGTGATGCAAAAACCAACCCTTCACAGTAGTTAAAAAGTAGGGGTAATTGTCGGAAGTAAGGGTTATTTAGAGATTTAGGGGCATGGTTAAAAAGAAGGTATATTTTGAAGTGTTAAGTGAAGTAGGGCAAGTTTAAGCATAGTAGGTGTAGATCGACAAATATGAAAGATGATGAATCATTGGGGTTGGGCACTGTAAAAACCAATCCTTCAAAATAGTTAAAAAATTGGGGTAATAGTTGGAAGAAAGGGCTATTTAGAGAATTATGGGTACGATTAAAAAGAAGGGTAGTTTTGATGTATTAAGAGAAGTAGGGGTAGTTTAAGCAAAGTAGTGGTAGATCGAGTAATATGAAAGGTGATGAATCATTTGGATTGGGTGCTGCAAAAACCATCCCTTCACAGTAGTTAAAAAATAGGGGTAATTGTTGGAAGTAAGGGCTATTTAGAGAATTAGGGGTAGGATTAAAAAGAAGGGTTGTTTTGAAGTATTAAGATAAGTAGGTGTAGTTTATGCATAGTAGGGGTAGATCGACAAATATGAAAGAGGATGAATCATTGGGATTGGGTGCTGCAAAAACCAACCCTTCACAATAGTTAAAAAATAGGGGTAATTTTTTGAAATAAGGAGTATTTAGAGAATAAGGGATAGAATTAAAAAAGAAGGGTTGTTTTCAAGTATTAAGAGAAGTAGGGGTAGTTAAGTGGTAGATCGACAAATATGAAAGATGATGAATCATTTAGATTGGGTGCTGCGGAAACCAACCCTCTACAGTAGTTAAAATATAGGGCTAATTGTAGAAGTAAGGGCTACATAGTAGTGGTAGATTGACAAATATGAAAAATGATGAATCATTTAGATTGGCTGTTGCAAAAACCAACACTTCACAGTAGTTAAAAAATAGGGGTTATTGTTGGAAGTAAGAGCTATTTTGGGAATCAGGGGTACGATTAAGAAGAAGGGTTGTTTTGAAGTATTAAGAGAAGTAGGGGTAGTTTAAGCATAGTAGGGGCAATTCGACAAATATGAAGGATGATGAATCGTTTGGATTGGGTGCTGCAAAAACCAACCCTTTACGATAGTTAAAAAATAGGGGTAATTGTTGGAAGTAAGGGCTATTTTGAGAATTAGGGGTAGGATTAAAAAGAAGGGCTGTTTTGAAGTATTAAGAGGAGTAGGGGTAGTTTAAGCATAGTAGGGGTAGATCGACAAATATGAAGGATGATGAATCATTTGGATTAGATGCTGAAAAAACCAACCCTTCGCAGTAGTTAAAAAATATGGGTAATTGTTGGAAGTAAGGGTTCTTTTAGAGAACTAGAGGTAGGACTAAAAAGAAAGGCTATTTTGACGTATTAAGCGAAGTAGGGTTAGTTTAAACATAGTAGGGGTAGATCGACAAATATTAAAGATGATGAATCGTTTGGATTGTTTGCAACAAAAACCAACACTTCAAAGTAGTTTAAAAATAGGGGTTATTGTTGGATGTAAGCGCTATTTAGAGAATTAAGGGTAGGATAAAAAAGAAGGGATGTTTTGAATTATTAAGAGAAGTAGGGGTAGTTTAAGCATAGTAGGGGTAGATCCACAAATATGAAAGAAGATGAATCATTTGGATTGGGTGCTGCAAAAACCAACCCTTTACAATAGTTAAAAAATAGGGGAAATTGTTGGAAGTAAGGGCTATTTAGATCGACTAATATGAAAGAAGATGAATCATTTGGAATGGGTGTTGCACAACCAACCCTTCATAGTAGTTAAAAAATAGGGGTAATTGTTGGAATTAAGTTCTATTTAGAGAATTAGGGGTAGGATTAAAATGAAGGGTTGTTTTGAAGTATTAAGAGTAGGGATAGTTTAAGCATAGTAGGGGTTGTTCGACAAATATGAAAGATGCTGAATCATTTGGATTGGGTGTTGCAAAAACCAACCCTTCACAATAGTTAAAAAATAGGGGTAATTATTGGAAGTAAGGGCTATTTTGAGAATTAGGGTTACGAATAAAGAAAAGGGTTGTTTTGTAGTATTAGTAGAAGTAGGGGTAGTTTAAACATAGTAGGGGTAAATCGACAAATATGAAAGAAGATAAATCATTTGGACTAGGTGTTGCAAAAACCAGCCCATCACATTAGTTAAAAATAGGGGTGATTGTTTGAAGTAAGGTGTATTTAGAGAATTTGGGGTAGAAGTAAAAAGAAGCTTTGTTTTGATGTATTAAGAGAAGTAGGAGTTGTTTAGGCGTAGTAGGGGTAGATCGACAAATATTAATGATGTTGAATCATTTGGATTGGGTGCTGCAAAAACCGACCCTTCACAATAGTTAAAAAATAGGGGTAATAGTTGGAAGTAAGGGCTATTTAGAGAATTACGGGTAGGATTAAAAAGAAGGGTAGTTTTGAAGTATTAAGAGAAGTAGGGGTAGTTTAAGCAAAGTAGGGTTAGATCGAGAAATATGAAAGATGAGGAATCATTTGCATTGGGCGCTGCAAAAACCAACCCATCATAGTTGTTAAAAAATAGGGGTATTTTTTGGAAGTGAGGGCTATTTAGAGAATTAGGGGTAGGATTTAAAAGAAGGGATGTTTTAAAGTATTAAGAGAAGTAGGGGTAGTTTAAGCATAGTAAGGGTAGGTCGACAAATATGAAAGATGATGAATCGTTTGGATTGGGTGATGCAAAAACCAACCCTTCACTGTAGTTAAAAAATAGGGGTTATTGTTGAAAGTAAGGGCTATTCAGAGAATAAGGGGTACGATTAAAAAGAAGGGCTGTTTTGAAGTATTAAGAGAAGTAGAGGTAGTTTAAGCATAGTAGGGGCAGGCCGACAAATATGAAAGATGATGAATCGTTTGGATTGGGTGCTGCAAAAACCAACCCTTTACAGTAGCTAAAAAATAGGGGTAATTGTTAGAAGTAAGGGCTATTTAGAGATTTAGGGGTAGGATTAAAAAGAAGGGTTGTTTTGAAGTAATAAGAGGTGTAGGGGTAGTTTAATCATAGTAGAGGTATATTGACAAATATGAAAGATGATGAATCATTTGGATTGAGTGTTGCCAAAACCAACCCTTCACAGTAGTTAAAAAATAGGGGTTGTTGTTGGAAGTTAGGGCTATTTAGAGAAGAAGGGTAGTTTAAGCATAGTAGGGGTAGATCAACAAATATGAAAGATGATGAATCATTTGGATTGCGTGCTGCAAAAACCGACCCTTTACAGTAGTTAAAAAATATGGGTAATTATTGGAAGTTAGGGCTATTTAGAGAATTAGGGGTAGGATTAAAAAGAAGGACTGTTTTGAAGTTTTAATAGAAGTAGGGGTAGTTTAAGCATAGTAGGGGTTGATCGACAAATATGAAGGATGATGAATAATTTGAATTGAATGCTAGAAAAATCAACCCTTCACAGTAGTTAAAAAATAGGGGTAATTGTTGGAAGTTAGGTATATTTAAAGAACTAGTGGTATGATTAAAAAGAAGGGCTATTTTGAAGTACTAAGGGAAGTATGGGTAGTATAAGCATAGTAGGGGTAGATCGACAAATATTAAAGATGACAAATCTTTTGGATTGGGTGCTGCAAAAACCAGCCCTTCACAGTAGTTAAAAAATAATGGTAATTGTTGGAAGTAAGGGCTATTTAGAGACTTAGGGTTAGGATTAAAAAGAAGGGCTTTTTTGAAGTATTAAGAGAAGTAGGGATTGTTTAAGCATAGTAGGGGTAGATTGACAAATATGAAAGACGATGAATCATTTGGATTGTATGCTGCAAAAACCAACACTTCGCGATAGAGTAAAAATAGGGGAAATTGTTGGAAGTAAGGGCTATTTAGAGAATTAGGGCTAGGATTAAAAGGAAGGGCTGTTTTGAATTGTTAAGAGTAGTAGGGGTAGTTTAAGCGTAGTAGGGGTAGATCCACAAATATGAAAGATGATGAATCATTTGGATTGAGTGCTGCAACAATCATCCCTTCATAATAGTTAAAAAATAGGGGTAATTGTTGGAAGTAAGTGCTATGTAGATCGACAAATATGAAAGAAGATGAATCATTTGAAATGGGTGCTGCAAAAACCAACCCTTCACAGTAGTTAAAAAAAAAGGGGTAATTGTTGGAAGTAAGGGCTATTTAGAGAATTTGGGGTAGGATTAAAAAGAAGGGTTGTTTTGAAGTATTAAGAGAAGTAGGGGTAGTTTAAGCATAGTAGGGATAGTTTGACAAATATGAAAGATGATGAATCATTTGGATTGGGTGCTGCAAAAACCAACCCTTCACAATAGTTAAAAAATAGGGGTAATTGTTGGAAGTAAGGGCTATTTAGAGAATTACGGGTATGATTAAAAATAAGGTTGTTTTGAAGTATTAATAGAAGTAGGGGTAGTTTAAGCATAGTAGGGGTAGATCGACAAATATGAAAGAAGATAAATCATTTGGATTGGGTGTTGCAAAAACCAACCCTTCACATTAGTTAAAAAATAAGGGTAATTGTTTGAAGTAAGGAGTATTTAGAGAACAAGGGGTAGAATTAAAAAGAAGGGCTGTTTTGAATTATTTAGAGAAGTAGGGATAGATCAACAAATATGAAACATGATGAATCATTTGGATTGGGCGCTGCAAAAACCAACCCTTCACATTAGTTAAAAAATAGGGGTAATTGTTGGAAGTAAGGGGTATTCAGATAATTAGGGGTAGGATTAAAAAGAAGGGTAGTTTTGAAGTATTAAGAGAAGTAGGGGTAGTTTAAGCAAAGTATGGGTAGATCGAGAAATATGAAAGATGATGAATCATTTGGATTGGATGCTGCAAAAACCAACCCTTCACGGTAGTTAAAAAATAGGGGTAATTGTTGGAAGTAAGGTCTATTTAGAGAATTAGTGGTAGGACTAAAAAGAAGGGCTGTTTTGAAGAATTAAGAGAAGTAGGGGTAGTTTAAGCATAGTAGTGGTAGATCGACAAATATGAAAAATGATGAATCATTTGGATTGACTGTTGCAAAAACCAACCCTTCACAGTAGTTAAAAAATAGGGGTTATTGTTGTAAGTAAGGGCTATTTTGGGAATCAGGGGTACGATTAAGAAGAAGGGTTGTTTTGAAGTAATAAGAGAAGTAGGGGTAGTTTAAGCATAGTAGGGGCAGTTCGACAAATATGAAAGATGATGAATCGTTCGGATTGGGTGCTGCAAAAACCAACCCTTTACGGTAGTTAAAAAATAGGGGTAATTGTTGGAAGTTAGGGCTATTTTGAGAATTAAGGGTAGGATTAAAAAGAAGGGTTGTTTTGAAGTATTAAGAGGAGTAGGGGTAGTTTAAGCATAGTAGGGGTAGATCGACAAATATGAAAGATAATGAATCATTTGGATTGCGTGCTGCAAAAACCGACCCATCACAGTAGTTGAAAAATAGGGGTAATTATTGGAAGTTAGGGATATTTAGAGAAATAGGGGTAGGATTAAAAAGGACTGTTTTGAAGTTTTAGTAGAAGTAGGGGTAGTTTAAGCATAGTAGGGGTTGATCGACAAATATGAAGGATGATGAATCATTTGAATTGAATGCTAGAAAAACCAACCCTTCACAGTAGTTAAAAAATAGGGGTAATTGTTGGAAGTTAGGGATATTTAAAGAACTAGAGGTATGATTAAAAAGAAGGGCTATTTTGAAGTATTAAGGGAAGTATGGGTAGTATAAGCATAGTAGGGGTAGATCGACAAGTATCAAAGATGACAAATCTTTTGGATTGGGTGCTGCAAAAACCAGCCCTTCACAGTAGTTAAAAAATAATGGTAATTGTTGGAAGTAAGGGTTATTTAGAGAATTAGGGGTAGGATTAAAAAGGGCTTTTTTGAAGTATTAAGAGAAGTAGGGATTGTTTAAGCGTAGTAGGGGTAGATTGACAAATATGAAAGATGATGAATCATTTGGATTGTATGCTGCAAAAACCAACAATTCACGATAGACTAAAAATAGGGGAAATTGTTGGAAGTAAGGGCTATTTAGAGAATTAGGGCTAGGATTAAAAGGAAGGGTTGTTTTGAAGTGTTAAGAGAAGTAGGGGTAGTTTAAGCATAGTAGGGGTAGATCCACAAATATGAAAGATGATGAATCATTTGGATTGGGTGCTGCAACAATCATCCCTTCATAATAGTTAAAAAATAGGGGTAATTGTTGGAAGTAAGTGCTATGTAGATCGACAAATATGGAAGAAGATGAATCATTTGAAATGGGTGCTGCAAAAACCAACCCTTCACAGTAGTTAAAAAAAAGGGGTAATTGTTGGAAGTAAGGGCTATTTAGGGAACTTGGGGTAGGATTAAAAAGAAGGGTTGTTTTGAAGTATTAAGAGAAGTAGGGGTAGTTTAAGCATAGTAGGGATAGTTTGACAAATATGAAAGATGATGAATCATTTGGATTGGGTGCTGCAAAAACCAACCCTTCACAATAGTTAAAAAATAGGGGTAATTATTGGAAGTAACGGCTATTTAAAGAATTACGGGTACGATTAAAAAGAAGGCTGTTTTGAAGTATTAATAGAAGTAGGGGTAGTTTAAGCATAGTAGGGGTAGATCGACAAATATGAAAGAAGATAAATCATTTGGATTGGGTGTTGCAAAAACCAACCCTTCACATTAGTTAAAAAATAAGGGTAATTCTTTGAAGTAAGGAGTATTTAGAGAACTAGGCGTAGAATTAAAAAGAAGGGTTGTTTTGAATTATTTAGAGAAGTAGGGGTAGATCAAAAAATATGAAAGATGATGAATCATTTGGATTGGGCGCTGCAAAAACCAACCCTTAACATTAGTTAAAAAATAGGGGTAATTGTTGGAAGTAAGGGGTATTCAGATAATTAGGGGTAGGATTAAAAAGAAGGGTAGTTTTGAAGTATTAAGAGAAGTAGGGGTAGTTTAAGCAAAGTATGGGTAGATCGAGAAATATGAAAGATGATGAATCATTTGGATTGGATGCTGCAAAAACCAACCCTTCAGGGTAGTTAAAAAATAGGGGTAATTGTTGGAAGTAAGGTCTATTTAGAGAATTAGTGGTAGGACTAAAAAGAAGGGTTGTTTGGAAGTATTAAGAGAAGTAGGGGTAGTTTAAGCATAGTAGTGGTAGATCGACAAATATGAAAAATGATGAATCATTTGGATTGACTGTTGCAAAAACCAACCCTTCACAGTAGTTAAAAAATAGGGGTTATTGTTGGAAGTAAGGGCTATTTTGGGAATCAGGAGTACGATTAAGAAGAAGGGTTGTTTTGAAGTAATAAGAGAAGTAGGGGTAGTTTAAGCATAGTAGGGGCAGTTCGACAAATATGAAAGATGATGAATCGTTTGGATTGGGTGCTGCTAAAACCAACCCTTTACGGTAGTTAAAAAATAGGGGTAATTGTTGGAAGTAAGGGCTATTTTGAGAATTAGTGGTAGGATTAAAAAGAAGGGCTGTTTTGAAGTATTAAGAGGAGTAGGGGTAGTTTAAGCATAGTAGGGGCAGATCGACAAATATGAAAGATAATGAATCATTTGGATTGCGTGCTGCAAAAACCGACCCTTTACAGTTATTGAAAAATAGGGGTAATTATTGGAAGTTAGGGCTATTTAGAGAATTAGGGGTAGGATTAAAAAGAAGGACTGTTTTGAAGTTTTAATAGAAGTAGGGGTAGTTTAAGCATAGTAGGGGTTGATCGACAAATATGAAGGATGATGAATCATTTGAATTGAATGCTAGAAAAACCAACCCTTCACAGTAGTTAAAAAATAGGGGTAATTATTGGAAGTTAGGGATATTTAAAGAACTAGAGGTATGATTAAAAAGAAGGGCTATTTTGAGGTATTAAGGGAAGTATGGGTAGTATAAGCATAGTAGGGGTAGATCGACAAATATTAAAGATGACAAATCTTTTGGATTGGGTGCTACAAATACCATCCCTTCACAGTAGTTAAAAAATAATGGTAATTGTTGGAAGTAAGGGCTATTTAGAGAATTAGGGGTAGGATTAAAAAGGGCTTTTTTGAAGTATTAAGAGAAGTAGGGATTGTTTAAGCATAGTAGGGGTAGATTGACAAATATGAAAGATGATGAATCATTTGGATTGTATGCTGCAAAAACCAACGCTTCACGATAGAGTAAAAATAGGGGAAATTGTTGGAAGTAAGGGCAATTTAGAGAATTAGGGCTAGGATTAAAAGGAAGGGCTGTTTTGAAGTGTTAAGAGAAGTAGGGGTAGTTTAAGCATAGTAGGGGTAGATCCACAAATATGAAAGATGATGAATCATATGGATTGGGTGCTGCAACAATCATCCCTTCGTAATAGTTAAAAAATAGGGGTAATTGTTGGAAGTAAGTGCTATGTAGATCGACAAATATGAAAGAAGATGAATCATTTGAAATGGGTGCTGCAAAAACCAACCCTTCGCAGTAGTTAAAAAAGGGGTAATTGTTGGAAGTAAGGGCTATTTAGAGAATTAGGGGTAGGATTAAAAAGAAGGGTTGTTTTGAAGTATTAAGAGAAGTAGGGGTAGTTTAAGCATAGTAGGGATAGTTTGACAAATATGAAAGATGATGAATCATTTGGATTGGGTGCTGCAAAAACCAACCCTTCACAATAGTTAAAAAATAGGGGTAATTGTTGGAAGTAAGGGCTATTTAGAGAATTACGGTTACGATTAAAAAGAAGGCTGTTTTGAAGTATTAATAGAAGTAGGGGTAGTTTAAGCATAGTAGGGGTAGATCGACAAATATGAAAGAAGATAAATCATTTGGATTAGGTGTTGCAAAAACCAACCCTTCACATTAGTTAAAAAATAGGGGTAATTGTTTGAAGTAAGGAGTATTTAGAGAACTAGGGGTAGAATTAAAAAGAAGGGCTGTTTTGAATTATTTAGAGAAGTAGGGGTAGATCAAAAAATATGAAAGATGATGAATCATTTGGATTGGCGCTGCAAAAACCAACCCTTCACATTAGTTAAAAAATAAGGGTAATTGTTGGAAGTAAGGGGTATTCAGATAATTAGGGGTAGGATTAAAAAGAAGGGTAGTTTTGAAGTATTAAGAGAAGTAGGGGTAGTTTAAGCAAAGTATGGGTAGATCGAGAAATATGAAAGATGATGAATCATTTGGATTGGATGCTGCAAAAACCAACCCTTCAGGGTAGTTAAAAAATAGGGGTAATAGTTGGAAGTAAGGTCTATTTAGAGAATTAGTGGTAGGACTAAAAAGAAGGGTTGTTTGGAAGTATTAAGAGAAGTAGGGGTAGTTTAAGCATAGTAGTGGTAGATCGACAAATATGAAAAATGATGAATCATTTGGATTGACTGTTGCAAAAACCAACCCTTCACAGTAGTTAAAAAATAGGGGTTATTGTTGGAAGTAAGGGCTATTTTGGGAATCAGGGGTACGATTAAGAAGAAGGGTTGTTTTGAAGTAATAAGGGAAGTAGGGGTAGTTTAAGCATAGTAGGGGCAGTTCGACAAATATGAAAGATGATGAATCGTTTGGATAGGACGCTGCAAAAACCAACCCTTTACGATAGTTAAAAAATAGGGGTAATTGTTGGAAGTAAGGGCTATTTTGAGAATTAGGGGTAGGATTAAAAAGAAGGGCTGTTTTGAAGTATTAAGAGGAGTAGGGGTAGTTTTAGCATAGTAGGGGTAGATCGACAAATATGAAGGATGATGAATCATTTGGATTAGATGCTGAAAAAACCAACCCTTCACAGTAGTTTAAAAATATGGGTAATTGTTGGAAGTAAGGGTTATTTAGAGAACTAGAGGTAGGGCTAAAAAGAAAGGCTATTTTGAAGTATTAAGCAAAGTAGGGTTAGTTTAAACATAGTAGGGGTAGATCGACAAATATTAAAGATGATGAATCATTTGGATTGTTTGCAACAAAAACAAACACTTCAAAGTAGTTTAAAAATAGGGGTTAATGTTGGAAGTAAGGGCTATTTAGAGAATTAAGGGTAGGATAAAAAAGAAGGGATGTTTTGAAGTATTAAGAGAAGTAGGGGTAGTTTAAGCATAGTAGGGGTAGATCCACAAATATGAAAGATGATGAATCATTTGGATTGGGTGTTGCAAAAACCAACCCTTTACAATAGTTAAAAAATAAAGGAAATTGTTGGAAGTTAGGTCTATTTAGATCGACAAATATGAAAGAAGATGAATCATTTGGAATGGGTGTTGCACAACCAACCCTTCATAGTAGTTAAAAAATTGGGGTGATTGTTGGAATTAAGGGCTATTTAGAGAATTAGGGGTTGGATTAAAAAGAAGGGTTGTTTTGAAGTATTAAGAGTAGGGATAGTTTAAGCATAGTATGGGTTGTTCGACAAATATGAAAGATGATGAATCATTTGGATTGGGTGTTGCAAAAACCAACCCTTCATAATAGTTAAAAAATAGGGGTAATTATTGGAAGTAAGGGCTATTTAGAGAATTAAGGGTACGAATAAAGAGAAGGGCTGTTTTGAAGTATTAGTAGAAGTAGGGGTAGTTTAAACATAGTAGGGGTAAATCGACAAATATGAAAGAAGATAAATCATTTGGACTAGGTGTTGCAAAAACCAGCCCTTCAGATTAGTTAAAAATAGGGGTGATTGTTTGAAGTAAGTTGTATTTAGAGAATTTGGGGTAGAATTAAAAAGAAGGTTTGTTTTGAAGTATTAATAGAAGTAGGAGTTGTTTAGGCGAGTAGGGGTAGATCGACAAATATGAATGATGTTGAATCATTTGGATTGGGTGCTGCAAAAACCAACCCTTCACAATAGTTAAAAAATAGGGGTAATAGTTGGAAGTAAGGGCTATTTAGAGAATTACGGGTAGGATTAAAAAGAAGGGTAGGTTTGAAGTATTAAGAGAAGTAGGGGTAGTTTAAGCAAAGTAGGGTTAGATCGAGAAATATGAAAGATGAGGACTCATTTGCATTGGGTGCTGCAAAAACCAACCCATCATAGTAGTTAAAAAATAGGGTTAATTGTTGGAAGTAAGGGCTATTTAGAGAATTAGGGGTAGGATTAAAAAGAAGGGTTATTTTAAATTATTAAGAGAAGTAGGGGTTGTTTAAGCATAGTAAGGGTAGGTCAACAAATATGAAAGATGATGAATCGTTTGGATTGGCTGCTGCAAAAACCAACCCTTCACTGTAGTTAAAAAATAGGGGTTATTGTTGGAAGTAAGGGCTATTCAGAGAATTAGAGGTACGATTAAAAAGAA
The DNA here is from genome assembly GCA_030737875.1 of Allium sativum. Classification (NCBI taxonomy): domain Eukaryota; kingdom Viridiplantae; phylum Streptophyta; class Magnoliopsida; order Asparagales; family Amaryllidaceae; genus Allium; species Allium sativum. Next base: position 1,019,341,521 of record CM060913.1, read on the forward strand.
GGGTTGTTTTGAAGTATTAAGAAAAGTAGAGGTAGTTTAAGCATAGTAGGGGCAGGCCGACAAATATGAAAGATGATGAATCGTTTCGATTGGGTGCTGCAAAAACCAACCCTTTATAGTAGTTAAAAAATATGGGTAATTGTTAGAAGTAAGGGCTATTTAGAGATTAGGAGTAGGATTAAAAAGAAGAGCTGTTTTGAAGTATTTAAAGCAGTAGGGGTAATTTAAGCGTAGTAGAGGTATATTGACAAATATGAAAAATGATGAATCATTTGGATTGGGTGTTGCAAAAACCAACCCTTCACAGTAATTAAAAAATAGGGGTTGTTGTTGGAAGTTAGGGCTATTTAGAGAAGAAGGGTAGTTTAAGCATAGTAGGGGTAGATCAACAAATATGAAAGATGATGAATCATTTGGATTGCATGCTGCAAAAACCGACCCTTTACAGAAGTTAAAAAATAGGGGTAATTGTTGGAAGTTAGGGCTATTTAGAGAATTAGGGGTAGGATTAAAAAGAAGGACTGTTTTGAAGTTTTAATAGAAGTAGGGGTAGTTTAAGCATAGTAGGGGTTGATCGACAAATATGAATGATGATGAATCATTTGGATTGAATGATAGAAAAATCAACCCTTCACAGTAGTTAAAAAATAGGGGTAATTGTTGGAAGTTAGGGATATTTAAAGAACTAGAGATATAATTAAAAAGAAGGGCTATTTTGAAGTATTAAGGGAAGTAGGGTAGTTTAAGCATAGTAGGGGTAGATTGACAAATATTAAAGATGACAAATCTTTTGGATTGGGTGCTGCAAAAACCAGCCCTTAATAGTAGTTAAAAAATAATGCTAATTGTTGGAAGTAAGGGCTATTTAGAGAATTAGGGGTAGGATTAAAAAGAAGGGCTTTTTTTAAGTATTAAGAGAAGTAGGGATTGTTTAAGCATAGTAGGGGTAGATTGACAAATATGAAAGATGATGAATCATTTGGATTGTATGCTGCAAAAACCAACACTTCACAATATTGTAAAAATAGGGGAAATTGTTGGAAGTAAGGGCTATTTAGAGAATTAGGGGTAGGTTTAAAAGGAAGGGCTGTTTTGAAGTGTTAAGAGAAGTAGGGGTAGTTTAAGCATAGTAGGGGTAGATCCACAAATATGAAAGATGATGAATCATTTGGATTGGGTGCTGCAACAATCATCCCTTCAAAAAAGTTAAAAATTAGGGTAATTGTTGGAAGTAAGCGCTATGTAGATCGACAAATATGAAAGAAGATGAATCATTTGGAATGGGTGCTACAAAAACCAACCCTTCACAGTAGTTAAAAAAAGGGGTAATTGTTGGAAGTAAAGGCTATTTAGAGAATTAGGGGTAGGATTAAAAAGAAGGGTTGTTTTGAATTATTAAGAGAAGTAGGGGTGGTTTAAGAATAGTAGGGATAGTTTGACAAATATGAAAGATGATGAATCATTTGGATTGGGTGCTGCAAAAACCAACCCTTCACAATAGTTAAAAAATAGGGGTAACTATTGGAAGTAAGGGCTATTTAGAGAATTAGGGGTATGAATAAAGAGAAGGGTTGTTTTGAAGTATTAGTAGAAGTAGGGGTAGTTTAAACATAGTAGGGGTAAATCGACAAATATGAAAGAAGATAAATCATTTGGACTAGGTGTTGCAAAAACCAGCCCATCACATTAGTTAAAAATAGGGGTGATTGTTTGAAGTAAGGTGTATTTAGAGAATTTGGGGTAGAATTAAAAAGAAGCTGTGTTTTGAAGTATTAAGAGAAGTAGGAGTTGTTTAGGCGTAGAAGGGGTAGATCGACAAATATGAATGATGTTGAATTATTTGGATTGGGTGCTGCAAAAACCAACCCTTCACAATAGTTTAAAAATAGGGGTAATAGTTGGAAGTAAGGGCTATTTAGAGAATTACGGGTAAGATTAAAAAGAAGGTTGTTTTGAAGTATTAATAGAAGTAGGGGTGGTTTAAGCATAGTATGGGTGGATCGACAAATATGAAAGAAGATAAATCATTTGGATTGGGTGTTGCAAAAACCAACCCTTCACATTAGTTAAAAAATAAGGGTAATTGTTTGAAGTAACGAGTATTTAGAGAACTAGGGGTGGAATTAAAAAGAAGGGTTGTTTTGAATTATTTAGAGAAGTTGGGGTAGATCAACAAATATGAAAGATGATGAATCATTTTGATTGGGCACTGCAAAAACCAACCCTTCACATTAGTTAAAAAATAGGGGTAATTGTTGTAAGTAAGGGGTATTCAGATAATTATGGGTAGGATTAAAAAGAAGGGTAGTTTTGAAGTATTAAGAGAAGTAGGGGTAGTTTAGGCAAAGTATGGGTAGATAGAGAAATATGAAAGATGATGAATCATTTGGATTGGATGCTGCAAAAACCAACCCTTCACGGTAGTTAAAAAATAGGGGTAATTGTTGGAAGTAAGGGCTATTTAGAGAATTAGGGGTAGGACTAAAAATAAGGGCTGTTTTGAAGTATTAAGAGAAGTAGGGGTAGTTTAAGCATAGTAGGGGTAAATCGACAAATATGAAAGATGATGAATCATTTGGATTGGGTGCAACAAAAACCAACCCTTCACAGTAGTTAAAAAATAGGGGTAATTGTTGGAAGTAAGGAGTATTTAGAGAATTAGGGGTAGAATTAAAAAGAAGGGTTGTTTTGAAGTATTAAGAGAAGTAGGGGTAGTTAAGGCATAGTAGGGATAGATCGACAAATATGAGAGATGATGAATCATTTGGATTGGGTGCTGCAAAAACCAACCCTTCACGGAGGTTAAAAAATATACGTAATTGTAGGAAGTAAGGACTATTTAGATAATTAGGGGTAGGATTAAAAAGAAGGGCTGTTTTGATGTATTAAGGGAAGTAGGGGTTGTTTATTCATAGTTGCGGTAGATCGACAAATATGAAAGATGAAGAATCATTTGGAATGGGTGCTGCAAAAACCAACCACTCACAATAGTTAAAAAATAGGGGTTATTGTTGGAAGCAAGGGCCATTCAGAGAAGTCGGGTAGTTTAAGCATAGTAGGGGTAGATCAACAAATATGAAAGATGATGAATCATTTGGATTGCGTGCTGCAAAAACCAATCCTTCACAGTAGTTAAAAAATAGGGGTAATTTTTGGAAGTAAGGGCTATTTAGAGAATCTGGGGTAAGATTAAAAAGAAGAGCTGTTTTGAAGTATTAAAAGAAGTAAGGGTAGTTTAAGCATAGTAGGGGTAGATCAACAAATATGAAAGATGATAAATCATTTGGATTGGGTGCTGCAAAAACCAACCCTTCATAGTATTTAAAAAATAGGGGTAATTGTTGGAAGTAAGCGCTATTCAGAGAATTAGGGGTAGGATTAAAAAGACAGGTAGTTTTGAAGTATTAAGAAAAGTAGGGGTAGTTTAAGCAAAGTAGGCGTCGATCGAGAAATATGAAAGATGATGAATCATTTGGATTGGGTGCTGCAAAAACCGACCCTTCACAGAATTAGAATGATAAATGGTATACAAAGAAAGAAAAGAATAATGAAAAATAAATGAATAATGAAAAATAAATGAATAAAGAAATTAATAAAGGAAAACAATAATAAAAGTAGGGGGTAGTGTAAGCATAGTAGGGGTAGATCGACAAATATGAAAATGATGAATCATTTGGATTGGGTGCTGCATAAACCAACCCTTCACAGTAGTTAAAAATTAGTGCTAATTGTTGGAAGTAAGGGCTATTTAGGTAATTAGGGGTAGGATTAAAAAGAAGGGATGTTTTGAAGTACTTAGAGAAGTAGGGGTAGTTTAAGCGCAATAGGGGTAGATCGACAAATATGAAGGATGATGAATCATTTGGATTGGGTGCTGCAAAAACCAACCCTTTACAGTAGTTAAAAAATAGGGTAATCGTTGGACGTAAGGGCTATTTAGAGAATAAGGGGAAGGATTAAAAAATAAGGGATGATTCGAAGTATTAAGAAAATTAGGGGAAGTTTAAGCATATTAGGGGGAAATCGACAAATATGAAAGATGATGAACCATTGGTATTGGGTGCGGCAAAAACCGACCCATCACAGTAGTTAAAAAATGTTGGTAACTGTTGGAAGTAAGGGTTATTTATAGAATTAGGGGTAGGATTAAAAAGATGGGTTGTTTTGAAGTATTATGAGAAGTAGGGGTTGTATAAGCATAGTAGGGGTAGATCCACTAATATGAAAGATGAAAAATCATTTGGATTGGGTGCTGCAAAAACCAACCCTTCCGAATAGTTAAAAAATACGGGTAATTGTTGGAAGTATGGGATATTTAGAGAATTAGGGGAAAGATTAAAAAGAAGGGCTGTTTTGAAGTATTAAGAGAAGTAGGGGTAGTTTAAGCATAATAGGGGTAGATCGACAAATATGAAGGATGATGAATCATTTGGATTGGTTGCTGCAAGAACCAACCCTTCACAATAGTTAAAAAATAGGGGAAATTGTTGGTAGTAAGGGCTATTTAGATCGACGAATATGAAAGAAGACGAATCATTTCGAATGGGTGCTGCAAAAACCAACCCTTCACGGTAGTTAAAAAATAGGGGTAATTGTTGGAAGTAAGGGCTATTAAAGAATTAGGGGTAGGATTAAAAAAGGGTTGTTTTGAAGTATTAAGAGTAGGGGTAGTTTAAGCATAATAAGGGTAGTTCGACAAATATGAAAGATGATGAATCATTTGGATTGGGTGTTGCAAAAACCAACCCTTCACAGTAGTTAAAAAATAGGTGTAAGTATTGGAAGTAAGGGCTATTTAGAGAATAAGGGGTACGATTAAAAAGAAGGGCTGTTTTGAAGTATTAGTAGAAGTAGGAGTAGTTTAAGCATAGTAGGGGTAAATCGACAAATATGTGAGAAGATAAATCATTTGGATTAGGTGCTGCAAAAACCAACCCTTCACATTAGTTAAAAAATATGGGTAATTGTTTGAAGTAAGGAGTATTTAGAGAATTAGGGGTAGAAATAAAAAGAAGGGCTGTTTTGAAGTATTAAGAGAAGTAGGAGTAGTTTAGGCATAGTATGGGTAGATCGACAAATATGAAAGATGATGAATCATTTGGATTGGGCGCTGCAAAAACCAAACCTTCACAGTAGTTAAAAAATTGGAGTAATTGTTGGAAGTAAGGGATATTTAGAGAATTAGGGGTAAGATTAAAAAGAAGGGTAGTTTTGAAGTATTAAGAGAAGTAGGGGTAGTTTGAGCAAAGTAGGGGTAGATTGAGAAATATGAAAGATGAATCATTTGGATTGGGAGCTGCAAAAACCAACCCTTCACGGTAGTTAGAAAATAGGGGTAATTGTTGGAAGTAAAGGCTATTTAGAGAATTAGGGGTAGCATTAAAAAGAAGGGCTGTTTTGAAGTATTAAGAAAATAGGGGTAGTTTAAGCATAGCAGGGGTAGATCGACAAACATGAAAGATGATGAATTGTTCGGATTAGGTGCTGCAAAAATCAACCCTTCACAGTAGTTAAAAAATAGGGGTAATTGTTGGAGGTAAGGAGTATTTAGAGAATTAGGGGTAGAATTAAAAAGAAGGGTTGTTTAGAAGTACTAAGAGAAGTAGGGGTAGTTTAGGCATAGTAGGGGTAGATCGACTAATATGAAAGATGATGAATCATTTGGATTGGGTGCTGCAAAAACCAACCCTTCACAGTAATTAAAAAATAGGGGTAATTGTAGGAAGTAAGGACTATTTGGAGAATTAGGGGTAGGATTAAAAAATAAGGGCTATTTAGAGAATTAGGGGTAGGATAAAAAAGAAGGGTTGTTTTGAAGTATTAAGAGAAGTGGTGGTAGTTTAAGCATAGCAGGGTTAGATCCACAAATATGAAAGATGATGAATCATTTGGATTGCGTGCTGCAACAACCATCCCTTCACAATAGTTAAAAAATAGGGGTAATTGTTGGAAGTAAGCGCAATTTAGATCGACAAATATGAAAGAAGATGAATCGTTTGGAATGGGTGCTGCCAAAACCAACCCTTCACAGTAGTTAAAAAATAGAGGTAATTGTTGGAAGTAAGGGCTATTTAGAGAATTAGGGTTAGGATTAAAAAGAAGGGTTGTTTTGAAGTATTAAGAGAAGTAGGGGTAGTTTAAGCATAGTAGGGATAGTTTGACAAATATGAAAGATGATGAAACATTTAGATTAGGTGCTGCAAAAACCAATCCTTCACAATAGTTAAAAAATAGGGGTAATTGTTGGAAGTAAGGGCTATTTAGAGAATTAGGGGTACGATTAAAAAGAAGGGTTGTTTTGAAGTATTAATAAAAGTAGGGGTAGTTCAAGCATAGTAGGGGTAGATCGACAAATATGAAAGAACAGAAATCATTTGGATTGGGTGTTCCCAAAACCAACCCTTCACATTAGTTAAAAAATAAGGGTAATTGTTTGAAGTAAGGAGTATTTAGAGAACTAGGGGTAGAATTAAAAAAAGGACTGTTTTGAATTATTTAGAGAAGTAGGGGTAGATCGACAAATATGAAAGATGATTAATCATTTGGATTGGGCGCTGCAAAAACCAACCCTTCACAGTAGTTAAAAAATAGGGGTAATTGTTGGAAGTAAGGGCTATTCAGATAATTAGGGGTAGGTTTAAAAAAAGGGTTGTTTTGAAGTATTAAGAGAAGTAGGGGTAGTTTAAGCAAAGTAGGGGTAGATCTAGAAATATGAAAGATGATGAATCATTTGGATTGGGTGCTGCAAAAACCAACCCTTCACGGTAGTTAAATAATAGGGGTAATTGTTGGAAGTAAGGGCTATTTAGAGAATTAGGGGTAGGACAAAAAGAAGTGATGTTTTGAAGTATTAAGAGAAGTAGGGGTAGTTTAAGCATAGTAAGGGTAAATCGACAAATATGAAAGATGATGAATCGTTTGGATTGGGTGCTGCAAAAACCAACCATTCACCGTAGTTAAAAAATAGGGGTAGTTGTTGGAAGTAAGGAGTATTTAGAGAATTAGGGGTAGAATTAAAATGAAGGTTTATTTTGAAGTATTAAGAGAAGTAGGGGTAGTTTAGGCATAGTAGGGGTAGATCGACAAATATGAGAGATGATGAATAATTTGGATTGGGTGCGGCAAAAACCAACCCTTCACAGGGGTTAAAAAATAGAGGTAATTGTTGGAAGTAAGGATTATTTAGAGAATTAGGGGTAGGATTAAAAAGAAGGGCTGTTTTGATGTGTTAAGGGAAGTAGGGGTAGTTTAAGCATAGTAGTGGTAGATTGACAAATATGAAAGATGATGAATCATTTGGAATGGGTGCTGCAAAAACCAACCACTCACAGTAGTTAAAAAATAGGGGTTATTGTTGGAAGTAAGGGGTATTTAGAAAAGTATGGTAGTTTAAGCATAGTAGGCGTAGATCAACAAATATGAAAGATGATGAATCATTTGGATTGCGTGCTGCAAAAACTAACCCTTCACAGTAGTTAAAAAATAGGGGTAATTGTTGGAAGTAAGGGCTATTTAGAGAATCTGGGGTAGGATTAAAAAGAAGGGCTGTTTTGAAGTATTAAAAGAAGTAGGGGTAGTTTAAGCATAGTAGGGGTAGATCAACAAATATGAAAGATGATGAATCATTTGGATTGGGTGCTACAAAAACCAACCCTTCATAGTTGTTAAAAAATAGGGCTAATTGTTAGAAGTAAGGGCTATACAGAGAATTAGGGGTAGGATTAAAAATAAGGGTAGGTTTGAAGTATTAAGAGAAGTAGGGGAAGTTTAAGCAAAGTAGGGGTCAATCGAGAAATTTGAAAGATGATGAATCATTTGGATTGGTTGCTGCAAAAACCAACCCTTCACCGAATCAGAATGATAAATGATTTACAAAGAAAGAAAAGAACAATGCAAAATAAATGAATAAAGAAATTAATAAATGAAAACAATAATAAAAGTAGGGGGTAGTTTAAGCATACTAGGGGTAGTCGACAAATATGAAAATGATGAATTGTTTGAATTGGGTGCTGCAAAAACCAACCCTTCACAGTAGTTAAAAATTAGGGCTAATTGTTGGAAGTAATGGCTATTTAGATAATTAGGGGTATGATTAAAAAGAAGGGTTGTTTTGAAGTACTTTGAGAAGTAGGGGTAGTTTAAGCACAATAAGGGTAGATCGACAAATACGAAGTATGATGAATCATTTGGATTGGGTGCTGCAAAAACCAACCCTTTACAGTAGTTAAAAAATAGGGGTAATTGTTGGAAGTAAGGGCTATTTAGAGAGTAAGGGGTAGGATTAAAAAATAAAGGCTGATTCGAAGTATTAAGAGAAGTAGGGGTAGTTTAAGCAAAGTAGGGGTAAATCGACAAATATGAAAGATGATGAACCATTGGTATTGGGTGCGGCAAAAACCAACACCTCACAGTAGTTAAAAAATATGGGTAACTGTTGGAAGTACGGGCTATTTATAGAATTAGGGGTAGGATGAAAAAGATGGGTTGTTTTGAAGTATTATGCGAAGTAGGGGTTGTTTAAGCATAGTTGGGGTAGATCCACAAATATGAAAGATGATGAATCATTTGGATTGGGTGCTGCAAAAACCAACCCTTCAGAATAGTTAAAAAATAGGGGTAATTGTTGGAAGTATGGGCTATTTAGAGAATTAGGGATAATATTAAAAAGAAGGTATGTTTTGAAGTATTAAGAGAAGTAGGGGTAGTTTAAGCATAGTAGGTTTAGATCGACAAATATGAAGGATGATGAATAATTTGGATTGGTTGCTGCAAGAACCAACCGTTCACAATAGTAAAAAATAGGGAAAATTGTTGGTAGTAAGGGCTATTTAGATCGACAAATATGAAAGAAGATGAATCATTTTGAATGGGTGCTGCAAAAACCAACCGTTTACATTAGTTAAAAAATAGGGGAAATTGTTGGAAGTAAGGGCTATTTAGAGAATTAGGGGTAGGATTAAAAAAAGGGTTGTTTTGATGTATTAAGAGTAGGGGTAGTTTAAGCATAATAGGGGTAGTTCGACAAACATGAAAGATGATGAATCATTTGGATTGGGTGCTGCAAAAACCAACCCTTCACAATAGTTAAAAAATAGGAGTAATTATTGGAAGTTAGGGCTATTTAGAGAATTATGGGTACGATTAAAAAGAAGGGAAGTTTTGAATTATTAGTTGAAGTAGGGGTAGTTTAAGCATAGTAGGGGTAAATCGACAAATATGAAAGAAGATAAATCATTTGGATTACGTGTTGCAAAAACCAACCCATCACATTAGTTAAAAAATAGGGGTAATAGTTTGAAGTAAGGAGTATTTAGAGAATTAGGGGTAGAATTAAAAAGAAGGGATGTTTTGAAGTATTAAGAGAAGTAGGAGTAGTTTAGGCATAGTAGGGGTTGATCGACAAATATGAAAGATGATGAACCATTGGGATTGGGTGCTGCAAAAACCAACCCTTCACAGTAGTTAAAAATTAGGGTTAATTGTTGGAAGTAAGGGATATTCAGATAATTAGGGGTAGGATTAAAAAGAAGGGTAGTTTTGAAGTATTAAGAGAAGTAGGGGTAGTATAAGCAAAGTAGGGGTAGTATAAGCAAAGTAGGGGTAGATCGAGAAATATGAAAGATGATGAATCATTTGGATTGGGTGCTGCAAAAACCAGCCCTTCACGGTAGTTAAATAATAGGGATTGTTGGAAGTAAGGGCTATTTAGAGAATTAGGGGTAGGATGAAAAAGAAGGGATGTTTTGATGTATTAGGAGAAGTAGGGGTAGTTTAAGCATAACAGGGGTAGATCGACAAATATGAAAGATGATGAATCGTTTGGATTGGGTGATGCAAAAACCAACCCTTCACAGTAGTTAAAAAGTAGGAGTAATTGTAGGAAGTAAGGACTATTCGGAGAATTAGGGGTATGATTTAAAAGAAGGGCTGTTTTGATGTATTAACTGAAGTAGGGGTAGTTTAGGCATTGTAGGGGTAGATCGACAAATATGAAAGATGATGAATCATTTGGATTGGGAGCTGCAAAAACCAACCATTCACAGTAGTTAAAAAATAGGGGTAATTGTAGGAAGTAAGGACTATTCAGAGAATTAGGGGTATGATTAAAAAGAAGGGCTGTTTTGATGTTGTTATCAACTAAAATCGATATGTATAATTGATGGGTTATTGACAAATTTATACGGGTCGGTTCTGTAACTCTTAAGAAGGGGTCGGTTCCGTAACATTTAAGGAGGGTTCGGTCTCACAAGAGCTCCTAGTCGGTCGGAATCCTTCAGATCATTTTTCAAGAAGGGTCGGTCGTAATGGACAATATCTCTGGTCGTCCTTTTCCTCACAAGGCTCCTTGTCGCTTTTCCTTCCAAGTAAAGTGTTCGGTTCCTTTTTTGCTATCACCCTGGTTGGTTCCGCCATTCATGGAGTCCTGATCGTTCCGCTCTGGATCTAAGCTTTTGGGTCGTCTTGATCTCATGTCATAGCTGGTCGATCTTATCTCCATGCTAGCCTGGTCGCTCCAACCTGCTTCGAAGCCTCAGGGTCGGTCCGCTTTAACGCTTAAGCTTCTTGGTCATTCTTTTCCTCACCAAAGGCTCCTGGTCGGTCATAACAGCATAAAACAGCCTGACAGCTAGCGACAACTAGGAGTGGCATTTCCGTAAATACCAAAAATACCGAGCAGGGCCCTGAATACAAGATTTCAGCCATTTCTCCGCCTATAAATAGCACACCACATCCATCATTTGGGGGGGGGGGTTTGGGAAAGCAACAAGGTGCTGCTGAATTGTTCTTTGACTCTTTCCAAGCATTCCACCATTCATTCTTCATCATTCACCGAAGACTTGTCAAGCTTGCGGCCATGGCTTCCATAGAAGAAGAAGCTTAAGTGTTCATGAGGGGAAGGATTAATCGCAAAAGCTCCATCATCAAAGAGTTCTTCACTGTCTTTTCAAGTTTTCTATCATTCTCAATAAATCTAAAGATGAATGTATATGGAAAAGAGCTTCTACGAATGTATGAGTGAACAAATATTGTAAAATTCTTGGTGAATAATAAAATTCTTCAACAAAGTGGACGTAGACCTCCTCAAAGGTCGAACCACTACAAATTCTTTTCTTCTTTCTATATTTTGATGTTTTCATGTATTAGATATGGCCTCACACAATTGTAAAGGTATTCTTACACCTTGCCTCTGAAAAGGTGACGTGCTTCCTAAGCATCTCACCTCCGATTAGGTGACGTGTCAAGCAATACTTCGGTTGTTTTGCCAAATTTTGGTGTAAACAATTAGGCGCCCACCGTGGGGTCGATCTACTTTCTGACATCAAATATATTGCGAGGATCTTGAAGTTTTTAAGCCCGGTCTCAAAATTGATTGCTCGAATCTACGAGTTGGTCCTTCTGACGAACACTCCTCGAGGTTCAAGCTACTTTCTAAAATAATGCCGCCAAAAGCAAATAAGGAAGTAAGGGCTAGAGCATCTAATGAGGGAAATCGAGAGGAAACCCTCGCGGTTAACCGGCTTGAATTAGGTGAAACATCAAACGGAGGCGTGAATGTCACAAGAGGCGAGCTTGATCAAGCCGTCGCTGGCCTGACACAACAGCTGGAGATAGCTAACAAAGCCATGTTGGCAAGGCTAGATTCACTCTTTGCTCTTCAAGTCGCTACGACAAAGGTAGCCACAAAGCCTGCTCATGCAGAAGATGCCGGTTCTTCCTCTACTAGTCCGAATCGAGAAAAATATTTCCAACAGATTTCTGATCCTGATAAAGGAAAGCATGAGAATTCGAAGCAAGCTGATCGGAACCGTAATGCGGGGATTACTTCTCGTCAAGTGGCTAATTCTGCCAAAGGGGCACTGTCCAATGATGAAAGACCAGGACCCCGGAGTCACAACCGTGATGGTTTGCTTAAGCAAGCTTCCGGTCGAGACAAAAGCGTCCGCCCTGCAGATAGCCGCCACGAGAAGGAGCGTCTCTTGAAAATTGTCCGACAGATTATGAAAGAAAGCAAATCCCGAAATGTTAATGAGGTTGAATGGGAGTTCGCGCCATCAAAAACCCCTCTCACTGAAAGAATCAAAAAGGAAACTTTCCCACGGAAATTCAAGCCACCTACAATCCCAGCCTGCAATGGGACAGGTGACCCCAATGTGTTTTTGTTTTGATATGACCAACACATGGATGGGGCCCAAGCAACCGACGAGCTTAAGTGTTTGTACTTCCCAGTGTACTTGGAAGGAGTAGCATCATTATGGTTCACTAAATTGCCTCCCAGATCTATTGATAATTTTTTCACACTAGCAAGATGCTTCCAAGACCAGTTCCGCCACCAGACAACGAAGGTTAGAGATATTATGTCCCTCAATGAGTTGGAACAAGCCCCGGGTGAAACGATTAGATCTTTTCTGAATCGTTTTAATGCGGCCGCTGCCGAAGTAGCGACCCACGAGCCAAGGCTAATTCTAATGGCTTTAAAGGGGGGCATAGATAAACATTCTGAATTTGGAAGGTGGTTAAAGAGAAAGAAGCCCAACACATTAGAGAAATTCTATGACAAAGCTGAGGAATACATGTGCCTTGAAGATGATCCCATTTATTCTGCTGGCAATATCAAAACTAATGTAGTTATGGAGAAAAAGGAAGCTTCTACAAAAACCAATCAAGGAAATTCAGGTGGGGGGCAAAAAAGAGGAAACTGTAATGATGCCAAGAACGATAAGGATTCTAAAAAGCGATGCTTCTTCAAGCCTACGGACCTTACTCCGTTGAATGATACACTTGAGCACATATACATGGCAACTAAGGATACGGAGGATTATCCGAGCCCGAAACCAATAAAGGTGTCCGAAGAAGCTGCAAATTCTGGAAGGTTTTGTCGATTTCATAATCGACCAGGTCATGACACGAATGAGTGTCAGCACTTGAGGAATCTGATTGAAGAATAGATAAGGAAAAACCGTCTTCAGGAGTATGTGAAGCGTTCATCAGATACTTAGCCTACTCAGGGGCAGCAGGTTCATCCAACTCAAGACGGAAGAACACTTGCAAATGGTTCTCGACCTGTTATCAACACGTTTTGTGGTGGACCCCATCCTGCAGGAGATACCTGGGAGGACATTGTCAGGTATACAAATGAACTAAGTAGTGCTTCAAAAGAAGATGGATTCGAAGTTTGCAGTAACTCACTTCGTTGGAAAATGCCAAAAACATCCTGGGAAGATGTGGTGTTCCCAGATCGGGATTCTAGTGGAATGCTGACTCCAACCATTGATCCAATGGTGATCACTATTGGCTTAGGTCCAGCAATAGTGAAGAAAGTACTGATTGGTAATGGGGCATCTGTAAATGTCCTGTTTTACAATATTTTCTCTAAGATGAGGTTGTCCATGGATAATATGCGAGCAAGTGAAAATAAAATACATGGTTTCACTGGTGTACCAACTCAACTTATCGGTGTAGCCGATCTCCTCGTAGAGCTTGGTGAGGGGAAGAAGCAAGTTTCCCTGATGCAGCCTTTTGTGATAATAGACTCACTTTCAGGTTATAATGCATTTTTGGGAAGACCGGCGCTAGCTGCTTTCAGGATAACTCTTGCTCCATGGTGTTTGATGATGAAGTTCCCAACTGCAAACGGAATGGGAGTAATCAAAGGAGATCCTCAAGAGTCAAGAGATTGCTATATGTCAGAGTTTATTGAAGCTCGCAAGTATGAAATCAAGAAGGATATGGAGACTCCTCTCTGCATCCATGAAGCCCCCTTATAACAATTAATGACCTCCCCCTGCGCTGGAGAATACAACGACACGCAAGAAGATATGGATCCACAATAATCCAGTGCAGGGGAGGAAAGGGCAGCACTAGTTGAAGCTACCATTTCTATACAGGTCCATGATAATGATCCAGATAAGGTAGTGAAGATAGGCTCTCAGTTGGATCCTTTGCTGCAAAAGGAATTGATTGTTTTTCTAAAGACGAATTTGGATGTCTTCGCTTGGAATCACTCGGATATGTGTGGAATATCTCCGAAAGTAATTGTGCATAAGCTGAACATTGACCCTATCATACATCCTGTGAAACAGAAAAGACGGATGCAAGGCCCTGAGAGATATGAGGCTTTGGAGGATGAAGTGGATAGGCTATTAAAGAACAATTTCATTCGCGAGTCCACCTATCCTAATTGGGTGTCTAATACAGTTCTTGTGAAAAAGTCAAACGGCAAATGGCGGGTGTGTGTTGATTATTCTGATCTAAACAAAGCGTGCCCGAAAGACAGTTTTCCCCTACCTCGAATTGATCAGCTTGTCGATGCAACGGCGGGGCATGAACTATTGTCTTTCATGGATGCGTGCTCAGGCTATAATCAGATCATGATGCACGAGCCGGACCAGGATAGTACTAGTTTCATAACTGATCGTGGTTTGTATTGTTATAAGGTAATGCCGTTTGGTTTGAAAAATGCAGGTGCCACATATCAACATCTGGTGAATTCAATGTTCAAAGGGCAAATTGGAAAAACCATGGAGGTTCATGTTGATGATATGCTGGTGAAATCCAAGGAAGCAAATAGTCATATGGAAGACCTTGACGAGATATTTCAAATCCTACGGAGATACGGCATGAAGCTGAATCCACTCAAATGTTCATTTGGTGTAGCTTCAGGGAAGTTTCTTGGCTTCATGGTCAAAGCTCGAGGCATTGAAGCAAACCCAGCACAGGTGGTCACCTTGTGAGAAATGCGACCTCCGCGGACTAAAAAGGAACTCCAAAACTTGAATGGAAAGGTAGCAGCTCTAAGCCGTTTCATTTCAAAAGCAACGGACGGGTGTATTCCCCTCTTTGATGCATTGAAAGAGGAAAGAAAGAGTTTCCAGTGGACTCCTGAATGCCAGCAAGCATTTGAGGATCTTATCAGGCACATGGAATCACCTCCGATGCTGTCAAAACCAAAAGATGGAGAAAGCCTGTTCCTATATCTTGCAGTATCATCCCATGCTCTAAGCGCAGCCCTCGTCAAGGAAGAAGATAAAGTTCAGTGGCCGGTATAATACATCAGCAAAAGGTTTACCGAGGCGGAGATGAATTATCCGAAGATAGAAAAGCTTGCATATGCTTTGGCAGAGATGAATTATCCGAAGATAGAAAAGCTTGCATATGCTTTGCTTGTCGCATCACAGAAGCTCAGGCCTTACTTCCAATCTCACTCTATCAAGGTCCTTACAGATCAACCTTTGAAACACGTGTTGTTCCGTCCAGAAACCTCGGGGAGATTATTAAAATGGAATATTGAGCTCAGTCAATATGATGTCACTTATCACCCCCGGAAAGCAATAAATGGGCAAGCCCAAGCTGATTTTATTACCAAGTTCACCGATAGAGGAGAGGAAATGGAAGAAGCCAAAGAATTGGTCGCCAGATGGAAGCTTTTCGTTGATGGTGCTAGGAATGAATACTATGCTGGCGCAGGAATAGTGTTCGAAACTCCAGAAGGACGACAGATATGTTGTGCTCTACGGTTCTAATTCCCAGTTACCAACAATAAGGCCAAGTATGAATCTTTGCTTGGAGGATTGAGAGTTGCGAAAGAATTGAGCCTGAGAAGTTTGTTAATCTTCAGCGATTCACAGTTGATGGTTTCCCAAATCAAAGGTGAATTTCAGGCCAAGATGGGAAAACTTCCGACATATCTACACAAAGCCAAAGAGTTTCTTGACAATCTAGAGTATTATTCTATCTCTCGTATCCCTAAAGGAGAAAATTGGAAAGCCGATTCTTTATCAAAGCTGGCTAGTATCGGAGATCCTCAAATCTTCGGTCTAGTTCCTGTTGAAGTTTTATCTAATTCCAGTATTGAAGAATCTGGTGTACATTGGGTTATGGAAACAACCGACGAGCCAGACTCATGGATGACCCCCATCAAGAATTATATACTCCATGGAACACTTCCTGAAAATCCGAAGTGTCGCAAGAAGTTAATTTGAAAGTCTCGTTTGTATCTCACTCAGGATGGTCGCTTATATAGGAGAGGATTTTCAACACCTTTGCTACGATGTGTTACAATGGAAGAATCCAAAGCAATCATGGCAGAATTACATGAACGAGATTGTGGAGGGCATATAGGTGGACAGACTCTAGCCAAAAAAGTTCTTCGATATGGCTACTTCTGGCCACATTTAAATCTCGACTCTATGATCTTCGCTAAAAAATGTGACTGATGCCAGAAATTTGCAAAGATTCCGCGAGCTCCATCGACTGAGTTGACACAAATGTTGAGTCCTTGGCCATTCGCCGTCTGGGGCATAGACTTGATTGGAGTATTGCCTACTGTAAAATCCAGCTTCAAGTATGCCATAGTTGCTGTGGACTACTTTACTAAATGTGCGGAAGCTGAGCCACTAGCAACCATCACATCAAGAAATGTGAGCAGTTTTGTTTTGAAAAATATCATATGCAGAATTGGAATTCCGAAGAAGATCATTACCGACAATGGCACACAATTTGAAAGTGATGAGTTCAAAAACTTTTGCAACAGCTACCACATTCAGAAAAGTTTTGCAGCAGTTGCCCACCTACAGGCCAATGGGCAAGTCGAAGCAGTCAACAAAATCCTAAAATCTACCATTAAGAAGCGTCTCGAGATAGCTAAGGGTAACTGGATTGAAGAACTGCCACTTACACTATGGGCTTACCGTACGACTCATAAAACTGCAACATGGCACACTCCATTCTCCTTGGCATATAGTTCGGAAGCAATGATCCCTATGGAGTTAGAGGTTCCTACTCACCGCAGAATTCACTTTAACCAGATGGAGAATGAAAAGCTGCAACTTGAAGCTCTTGATTTACTTGAAGAAAAAAGGACCGAATTGAAGCTTAGAATAGTCGCCCATCAAAGGAGAATTTCCCAGAACTTCAATTAAAAGGTCAAGCATAGAACATTTGAAGAGGGAGACTTAGTGTTAAAGAAGATCATGACCGTAACAGGAGTCTTTGGCCCCAATTGGGAAGGTCCGTTTGTCATCAACCAAAAGCTCTTCGACGGTACCTTTAAGCTCAAGACTATAGATGGAGTAGAACTCCCAAGGGCCTGGAACACTGATCACCTCCGGCATTATTTCAAATGACTTTTTTAACTCATGTTCCTTTGTATTCTTCTATGAACATAATAGATACTTTGTGGAGATTGCATGAATATGAATAAAACAGTTCTTTTGACTCCTATCTAAATTGTACATCGCATACCTTTGATTATATATTCAAAGATGCTTAGTTATGATTTCTGATTACAGGACACAGTTAAAAGAAAAAAATCGCTGGCTCATTGCCCGATGAAAGCCCGGTGTTAGTTCATAGCATAATCCGAAAGGACAAATTAAGTACATGGATTCACAAAGCACTCCCGTTAAAATACGGGAGTGAGAAATGTCTCCATAAGATAAAAAGAAGAACAAAACACCAAGGCCAACCAGCGGGAGAAACCAACGGAATAAAGTCAAGAAAACTCGCTAAAATTCCACCAAAGGAGTATCATCCGGAAGGATCGACCTAGGGTTATGGTTTTATTACCAAGGCATCCTGATCAACTCAAATGTCTATCAAAATCAATACCCACTCCGTGGAACTAAGTAGACACAAATTTAACCCAAAACCTCTCTGGGGGTGCTCAGTCAAATAACTTAAAGTCAGTAAAAATTTGACCACGTTATTACCAAACTGAGTCTTTAAACAGAAACCTCTCCGGGGGTGCTCAGTCAAATAACTTAAAGTCAGTAAAAATCTGACCACATTACTACCAAACCGAGTCTTTAACCCAAAACCTCTCCGGGGGTGCTCAGTCAAATAACTTAAAGTCAGTAAAAATCTGACCATGTTATTACCAAACTGAGTCTTTAACCCAAAACCTCTCCGGGGGTGCTCAGTCAAATAACTTAAACTCAGTAAAAATATGACCACGTTATTACCAAACTGAGTCTTTAACCCAAGACCTCTCCGGGGGCACCCGATCGACTAAAAAAGTTAGTAAATATCTGACCAAATAATGTCATAAATTGGGTAAAAGACCTCTTCAAGAGGCATCCACTTATTCCTCAATATCTAGTCCGCCCAGATGCAAAAAATGGAGAATTCCAAATAATACAAGAGAAGTTCGTATGAAGAATAAAAAGCTCCGAATGTCACAGTGCAATGACAGACGCTTTTTAAATTCTGATTACAAATTAAAGCATCCAATTTTTAAGTTCATTTTCATTATATCAGGGTTGAAACAATCCATTGGTACGGGGGCATATCATATCAGAAAGCCGAAAGTAACTGTTTGATTCTTCACGTGCCAAAGGACCGTTACAACCACATATAGTTGAAAAATCCAAAAACAAGCAAAATGTGTAAAGTGAGATGTGCAAGTGTGGTGTACAGACCAGAATATACGCAAAAAACATAATAACAAGGTTAAAAGTACAAAAACACGGAACATTGCCACATCACATTCAAACACAGGATCAAGTCGCAGCATTGTCAAGTACAAATTATTCAGAACTCAAGACATTGTAAAGTAGTAAGCGAGAACCGGCACTCGCATATACATCTGGTCTGGATAAAATCTGATAAATGCAAAACAAGCAAGTCTAAGCCACTACTTCAAATCGATAGATCTCAATGCAGGTTTGGAAGCAGAACCCTTAGGGGTTGACAAACTGGTGGTCTTCTTTTTGATAGAACGTTTTCGGTTTCCCAGACTAGTGGAAGAATTGACCTTTTCTCCTTGACTATCAATCACGTCATCGATTGTTTCTTCAGAATCATGATCTTCTTCTTGGAGGTTATGGAGGTCTCGATCAAGGTTAGCAATTACGTCAATCCTTTCTTCCTGAGAGCCTGGTTGAGAGAGCATTATGTCCGTGGAAGCATCAACAAATGGGCCTGTATTAAATGAAGGCAAGTCAGTTTCAGTGGCGTTCACCACCATGGCAGTGTATCCACCAACAGGAGGCGATGGTGAAAGTAAAGTCATTGCATAATTATAACAGTCCACGAACTTAGAATGTCCCAGAGAGGTAAAGAAATAATCTAAGTCTAGCATAACTTGGCGCATGTCATCTTTACCTATGACGGGAGGGTACGCATTGATTTCATAATCATCAATGTTTATTTCTCCATCTGAATCCTGCTGTTTGTCTTTAGCAGAATTTCCAACTAAACCACTTTCTCTTTCAGCAGTGGGGGGAGGAATAGCGACATCTACATGAGTCGGAAAGCTTGAGATGTTAACAACATCAGTCAACCAGGTAAAAGTATCATCAACAATAATACCTGAAGTTTTAGCTCCGGATGATTCACCAAGTTGGCTCTTAAGGAAGTTTCTACCTTCGGCCAAGGCCTCTCGATCTTCTTCATCCAATAAGTCAAACTGGAGTTGGCTGTCCTCGGTTCCGTCAGATCGTTTTAATACCTCTTCCCAAACGTGAGCAAGGATGTTCCCATAACCATCTCCTAAGAAACGAGGGCTCCCCCCATAAATAATGCTGCAAACATAAAATTACATGAAGGTTGCTTCATCCTCTTCCTTAATCTTGCGGGCGTTGTTTAAAGCTTCTTACCTTTCTTTCTCAAAAGTAGAGGTTTTGGAAGATTCAACGGCAAGTTTGTCACGAAGAGATATGATTTCCAACTCACGAGCAGAGGAAGTCCTTCTTTCCAGGGCTAGCTGAGCTTCAGCATCTTCTTGTGCCTTTAAGGCATCTTCAGATTGCTTTTTCAGTCCAGCTTCCTTCTGTTTGGCAGCCTCGAGTTCCTTATGACGCCTTTCGATCTCAGATTCCAAGTCATTAACCCTAGACCCCCTTCTAATGAAGAGATATGTGTTTCCTGGGCTTTGATGACTTGAATAAGCTGGGCCTTTTCATCCTCCAAGTTTTTGATGCTTTCAATTCGCTTGGTGTTGAGATTCTGAAAGTCATAACCAAGTCAATGCCATGCTGAGAAACGCTTGTCAATAGTTTTACCGATATCATCTAGAAGATCCCTTGCTCTTCCCACATACTCAAGCATATCCTGTTTGTCTTTGGGGCAGAGGTCTACATCAAATTTCATCCCTCTCATGCCCCAATCTTCGAATTTGAGAGAAAGAAGAGAACTGGAATCTCCAAGTTCCTTCTCTACGTCAAGTATTTCGCGCGGCCCTGAGATGATAGCTTGAAGCTCGGCCGGGGTTGGAAAGGGAGGAAATATCCTCGTGCACGCTTTTGGGGGACCTCCATGTTCAGATCATCTCCGCTTTTCCACTTTTTCTAAGAGCTCCCTTTACCTTGCCTTGCCTCATCATCCATTGTCCTTAGATGGTCATGAAACCTCGCTCTTTGCTCTGTGGTTCGTTCATAAGAGACATGTGAAGGAATTGGGTAATGATTATGAAACTTCTGAGGCTGAGATGTCTTGGTTAAAGGAGGGGCATGCTTAAAGTGCTTCTTGGAAGGATGGGGAAGGTTGGAGGAAGACTGTCTATTCTTCCGAAAATTATCAATAAGTGAGGGCGGCCTCATTCCTGAAAAAGTAACAAGATTCCTTCAGCATCTGAAAGCATGTGAGTAAAGCAACATACGAAATAAACAGATGAAAGTACGACTACGAAAGCAAGATTAATCCTAAAGAACATGCCTAGCAAGCTTATGTCGGGATTTGATCCTAAGTCTATCCTTGCATCTAGTACTGATTCGGGAATCTCTTGAGGGTTGGTATCGAGCTGAACGCTGGGGGCTATGGGACCAGAGGTAGGAGTATTGTCCTTACTGAGGTATCACGCGAAGTCTAAGTCAGGAAGTTCGCCAAAGGTACCCGTGGAATTTCCATCTTGGGTACATTGAACAGATGAGTCCATAAGACCACCCTCAATGTTCTGTTCGTTATCTAAAGCTGTTTCCTCTACCTCAAGCTGTTTACCCTCCCGCTGTATAATTTCCTCTCCAGTGTTTGAAGGAGGCGGGGTCTCCATAATTTTTTCTGAGATTTTCAGGGTATTCGCCTGTTTTTCAAGAACGATCTCTGCAATTTTCTCCGGGATTGCCGAAGTATCAACCTGTTTTTCAGAAGTAGCTTCATGTTTTTCAGGGGTGCCCACAGGCTTCTTGCTACCACCACTAGATTGTCCACAATTCTTCATATATTTCTTGGCTGTCTTCTTCACCGTCAAAGTACGGGATGGAGGAAGTAGGTCGTATTGTCGAAGGAATTCTTCGGAAAGCAAAAACTGTCTACTTCTTTCGGTCTCGCTAACAGATAATAGTAATTCCAGGAGAGGTTGGTCAACAGTTATTCCTTGGTCAAAAGGAGCCTCTGTAAAATAAAGAAGGGAATCAATAAACTAACATTAAGGGTAATACAAAAGGTTTCAAGTTATGAACGTTCACCTCCAACAGTCCACCGGCCAAGAAAGTTGTCAGGGCACCGGATATAGAAATATTGATTGGGGAATCCTTTGACACTCTCTAGCAAGCCAGTTATGACCCTAGATTGTATGCTTTCTACGAAGAAAAAGGAAGGACGATCTTTCTTCCTTTGCTTAAAAGAGTATCGGGAGCATATATCTTTGAAAGTTGGTTTGCGTTTTATAACTCTCATAAACAACACGTATGAACTCATAAGGATAAAATAGCCATTGGGGTGTAACTGATAAGGAGCAATAGCCAAGTTTTTCAGGATCATTTCTATATAAGGGTTGAAAGGAGGAATCGCTCCACTCTGAAGCATCCCTCTATTAACTGTAACATATCCAAGGGGAGGGTGATCAGGCAAATCATCTTTTCCAGGGAACTTGACTTCGTCATCAGAAAGGCAATGTTGTTTACACAATTTGCGATACAAGTCAACGTCAAACGTCATCAAGTAGCTATCAGTTGGTGTGTGAGTAAGAAATCGAGGGATTGTAAAGTTTTGATCAACATTCGTCTCAGTGACAGTTGCTGAAGAGGTTTCAATATTTTGATCAGAAGTTCCAGCCTCACTAGCTAATAAAGTTCCTTCAGCAATTTGGCGAGCTTTTTGTCTAATTGTCATTTCTACACAAACAAGTACACTTGAGGAACAAAAAAAAATATTAAGTGAGTTCAAGCTGGATCGGCTTTGGCAACCTAAAGGTCAGGTCGGTTCAAAGCCAAACAGGAACTGATCACTCAAAACAAGTAGAGTTCTAGTCGCACAGTTTCGACCCAGACCTGGTTGATAAAATCATCCTAATACTGGCCACTCTATTACTAAACCGATTACAATCAATTAGAAATCAACCACATCCTGATCGGTCGAGATTCAAACCTGTCATGGTCGGTCTAACACTAACCAATTTCTGGTCGGTTAAAGAGCCAATCCAGTTCTGGATAATTCTAAACCAATCAAGACCTGGTCGGTATCAAATCAGTTACAACTCAGGTCGGTAATGGAATGGGTCGGTCTAGTCAGGTAAAGCTGTTCAATCTCGAACGAGCTCGTTTCTTGTACACCTCTGGTCGGTCAAGCGGATTAAAATGAAGCTGGTCGGTCCATACACTGTTCTATCTCCTTAAACTGGTTGATTAAACAAAAATTGGCCAATAGGACTATGAAAAACATTCTAAGACCGACACAACTCAATTATTCTAAGACCGACTAGACTGGTTGTGCATTTGAAAGTAAGCATGATTATTCGATGCGAACGCATAATGAAAACATCATGAAATAATGGTTTAAGTAGAAAATTATATATGCATCAGCCATTCAAACATTTACACAAACAGATTGTGATCATTATGGAAGTATTACGAAGACTGATCATTTCAACATCATCATCCACAAACTCAAGTCAAATGAATATGTTTCTACATTACTGTCAAACATTCCAATACACAAAGGATTTCAGATTCAAAGATTCTACTACAAATCACAATTATACATCAAAACCGGTTCGAACACAGTTCAACCCAAAGCAGAATCCAGTCGAATTCAAAGCCAACATCGATCATTCCCAAATTAACATCAAAACAAAGACATATACCTGCAATAAGATCAACTAGCTGGCAGAGTTTGGATCGGACTTCCAGGATTCAGCGAGATGTGAACTCAAGTGACTGGGATTCAAATCTTTGTCAGAAATTCGAGGAAAGCAGCCGTGAATGGATCAGATTCCTGGATTCAATCAGTGGTGCAAAATGAGATTGGAGAAGTTTTCTTCAAGAGGACGCAGCCATTGAAATGAATTAGGTCAGGATTGAGAGAAATGAGGAATATCGAAGGGTTAAGGTGAAGTTATATAGCCAGACCGACCAGCCCAACCCATTATTGATTGGGCCGAATTAACCTGAAGAGGAAAAACCGACCCATACGAATTAAGTTTAAAACCGAACCCTAGTTAAATTCGATCAATAAAATCCATCAGCATATCGTATAATATTCCGAAGTCCATAATTTTTCATACAAAATATTATGAAACTCCGAGGGGCAAAATGTTATCAAATAAAATCGATATGTCAAATTGATGGGTTATTGACAAATTTATACGGGTCGGTTCTGTAACTCTTAAGACGGGGTCGGTTCCGTAACATTTAAGGAGCGGTCGGTCTCACAAGAGCTCCTAGTCGGTCGGAATCCTTCAGATTATTTTTCAAGAAGGGTCGGTCGTAATGGACAATATCTCTGGTCGTCCTTTTCCTCACAAGGCTCCTGGTCGCTTTTCCTTCCAAGTAAAGTGTTCGGTTCCTTTTTTGCTATCACCCTGGTTGGTTCCTCCATTCATGGAGTCCTGATCGTTCCGCTCTGGATCTAAGCTTTTGGGTCGTCTTGATCTCATGTCATAGTTAGTCGATCTTATCTCGATGCTAGCCTGGTCGCTCCAACCTACTTCGAAGCCTCAGGTCGGTCCGCTTTAACGCCTAAGCTTCTTGGTCTTTCTTTTCCTCACCAAAGGCTCCTGGTCAGTCATAACAACATAAAACAGCCTGACAGCTGGCGACAACTAGCAGTGGCATTTCCGTAAATACCAAAAATACCGACCAGAGCCCTGAATACAAGATTTCATTCATTTCTCCACCTATAAATAGCACACCACATCCATCATTTAGGGGGGGGGGGGTTTGGGAAAGCAACAAGGTGCTGCCGAATTGTTCTTTGACTCTTTCCAAGCATTCCACCTTTCATTCTGCATCATTCACCGAAGACTTGTCAAGCTTGCGGCCATGGCTTCCATTGAAGAAGAAGCTGAAGTGTTCATGAGGGGAAGGATTAATCGCAAAAGCTCCGTCATCAAAGAGTTCTTCGCTGTCTTTTCAAGTTTTCTATAATTCTCAATAAATGTAAAGATGAATGTATATGGAAAAGAGATTCTACGAATGTATGTGTGAACAAATATTGTAAAACTCTTGGTGAATAATAAAATTCTTCATCAAAGTGGACGTAGACCTCCTCAAATGTCGAACCACCATAAATTCTTGTCTTCCTTCTATATTTTGATGTTTTCATGTATTAGATATTGCCTCACATAATTGTAAAGGCATTCTTACACCTTGCCTCTGAAAAGGTGATGTGCTTCCTAAGCATCTCACCTCTGATTAGGTGACTTGTCAAGCAATACTTCGGTTGTTTTTCCAAATTTTGGTGTAAATAGATGTATTAAGGGAAGTAAGGGTAGTTTAAGCATAGTAGTGATAGATCGACAAATATGTAAGATGATGAATCATTTGGATTAGGTGCTACAAAAACCAACCCTTCATAGTAGTTAAAAAATAGGGGTTATTGTTCGAAGTAAGGGCTATTTAGAGAAGTAGGGTAGTTTAAGCATAGTAGGGGAAAATCAACAAATATGAAAGATAATGAATCATTTGGAATGCATGCTGCAAAAACAAACCCTTCATGGTAGTTAAAAAATAGGGGTAATTGTTGGAAGTAAGGGAATTAGGGGTAGGATTAAAAAAAGGGTTGTTTTGAAGTATTAAGAGTAGGGGTTGTTTAAGCATAGTAGGGGTAGTTCGATAAATATGAAAGATGATGAATCATTTGGATTGGGTGCTGCAAAAATCAACCCTTCACAATAGTTAAAAAATAGGTGTAATTATTGGAAGCAAGGGCTTTTTAGAGAATTAGGGGTACGATTAAAAAGAAGGGCTGTTTTGAAGTATTAGTAGAAGTAGGGGTAGTTTAAGCATAGTAGGGGTAAATCGACAAATATTAAAGAAGATAAATCATTTGGATTAGGTGTTGCAAAAACCAACCCTTCACATTAGCTAAAAAATATGGGTAATTGTTTGAAGTAAGGAGTACTTAGAGAATTTGGGGTAGAAATAAAAGAAGTGCTTTTTTTGAAGTATTAAGATAAGTAGGAGTAGTTTAGCATAGTAGGGGCAGATCGACAAATATGAAAGATGATGAATCAAATGTTTTGGGTGCTGCAAAAACCAACCCTTCACAGTAGTTAAAAAATAGGGGTAATTGTTGGAGGTAAGGGCTATTTAGAGAATTAGGGGTAGGATTAAAAAGAAGGGTAGTTTTGAGGTATTAAGAGAAGTAGGGGTAGTTTAAGCAAAGTAGGGGTAGATCGAGAAATATGAAAGATGAATCATTTGGATTGGGTGCTGCAAAAACCAACCCTTCACGGTAGTTAGAAAATAGGGGTAATTGTTGGAAGTAAGGGATATTTAGAGAATTAGGGGTAGGATTATAAAGAAGGGCTGTTTTGAAGTATTAAGAAAGTAGGGGTATTTTAAGCATAGCAGGGGTAGATCGTCAAATATGAAAGATGATGAATCGTTTGGATTAGGTGCTGCAAAAACCAACCCTTCACAGTAGTTGAAAAATAGGGGTAATTGTTGGAAGTAAGGAGTATTTAGAGAAATAGGGGTAGAATTAAAAAGAAGGGTTGTTTTGAAGTACTAAGAGAAGTAGGGGTAGTTTAGGCATAGTAGGGGTAGATCGAGTAATATGAAAGATGATGAATCATTTGGATTGGGTGCTGCAAAAACCAAATCTTCACGGTAGTTAAAAAATAGGGGTATTTGTTAGAAGTTGGGCTATTTAGAGAATTAGGGGTAGGATTAAAAAGAAGGACTGTTTTGAAGTATTAATAGAAGTAAGTGTAGTTTAAGCATAGTAGGGGTCGATCGACAAATATGAAGGATGATGAATCATTTGGATTGGATGCTAGAAAAACCAACCCTTTACAGTAGTTAAAAAATATGGGTAATTGTTGGAAGTAAGGGATATTTAAAGAACTAGAGGTATGATTAAAAAGAAGCGCTATTTTGAAGTATTAAGGGGAGTAGGTGTAGTTTAAGCATAGTAGGGGTAGATCGACAAATATTAAAGATGACGAATCGTTTGGATTGGGTGCTGCAAAAACCAGCACTTCACATAGTTAAAAAATAATGGTAATTGTTGGAAGTATGGGCTATTTGAAGGATTAGGGGTAGGATTAAAAAGAAGGGCTTTTTTGAAGTATTAAGAGAAGTAGGGGTTGTTTAAGCATAGTAGGGGTAGATTGACAAATATGAAAGACGATGAATCATTTGGATTGTATGCTGCAAAAACCAACACTTCACAATAGAGTAAAAATAGGGGAAATTGTTGGAAGTAAGGGCTATTTAGAGAATAAGGGATAGGATTAAATAGAAGGGTTGTTTTGAAGTATTAAGAGAAGTAGGGGTAGTTTAAGCATAACAGGGGTAGATCCACAAATATGAAAGATGATGAATCATTTGGATTGGGTACTGCAACAACCATCCCTTCACAATAGTTAAAAAAATAGGGGTAATTGTTGGAAGTAAGCGCTATTTAGATCGACAAATATGAAAGAAGATGAATCATTTGGAATGGGTGCTGCAAAAACCAACCCTTCACAGTAGTTAAAATATAGGGGTATTTGTTGGAAGCAAGGGCTATTTAGAGAATTAGGGGTAGGATTAAAAAGAAGGGTTGTTTTGAAGTATTAAGAGAAGTTGGGGTAGTTTAAGCATAGTAGGGATAGTTTGACAAATATGAAAGATGATGAATCAATTGGATTGGGTGCTGCAAAAACCAAACCTTCACAATAGTTAAAAAAAGGGGTAATTGTTGGAAGTAAGGGCTATTTAGAGAATTAGGGGTACGAATAAAAAGAAGGGCTGTTTTGAAGTATTAATAGAAGTAGGGTAGTTTAAGCATAGTAGGGGTAGATCGACAAATATGAAAGAAGATAAATCATTTGGATTGGGTGTTGCAAAAACCAACCCTTCACATTAGTTAAAAAATAAGGGTAATTGTTTGAAGTAAGGAATATTTAGATAACTAGGGGTAGAATTAAAAAGAAGGGCTTTTTTGAATTATTTAGAGAAGTAGGGGTAGATCGACAAATATGAAAAATGATGAATCATTTGGATTGGGCGCTGCAAAAACCAACCCTTCACAGTAGTTAAAAAATAGGGGTAATTGTTGGAAGTAAAGGCTATTCAGAAAATTAGTGGTAGGATTAAAAAGAAGGGTAGTTTTGAAGTATTAAGAGAAGGAGGGGTAGTTTAAGAAAAGTAGGGGTAGATCGAGAAATATGAAAGATGACGAATCATTTGGATTGGGTTCTGCAAAAACCAACCCTTCACGGTTGTAAAAAATAGGGGTGATTGTTGGAAGTAAGGGCTATTTAGAGAATTTGGGGTAGGACTAAAAAGAAGGCCTGTTTTGAAGTATTAAGAGAAGTAGGGGTAGTTTAAGCATAGTAGGGGTAAATTGACAAATATGAAATATGATGAATCGTTTGGATTGGGTGTTGCAAAAACCAACCCTTCACGGTAGTTAAAAAATAGGGGTAATTGATGGAAGTAAGGAATATTTAGAGAATTAGGGGTAGAATTAAAAAGAATGGTTGTTTTGAAGTATTAAGAGAAGTAGGGGTAGTTTATGCATTGTAAGGGTAGATCGACAAATATGAGAGATGATGAATCATTTGGATTGGGTGCTGCAAAAACCAACCCTTCACAGAGGTTAAAAAATAGAGGTAATTGTAGGAAGTAAGGACTATTTAGAGAATTAGGGGAAGGATTAAAAAGAAGGGCTTTTTTGATGTATTAAGGGAAGTAGGGGTAGTTTAAGCATAGTAGTGGTAGATCGACAAATATGAAAAATAATGAATCATTCTGAATGGGTGCTGCAAAAACCAACCCCTAACAGTAGTTAAAAAATAGGAGTTATTGTTGGAAGTAAAGGCTATTTAGAGAAGTAGGGTAGTTTAAGCATAGTAGGGGTAGATCAACAAATATGAAAGATGATGAAACATTTGGATTGCGTGCTGCAAAAACCAACCCTTCACAGTAGTTAAAAAATAGGGGTAATTGTTGGAAGTAAGGGCTATTTAGAGAATATGGGGTAGGATTAAAAAGAAGGGTTGTTTTGAAGTATTAAAAGAAGTAGGAGTAGTTTAAGCATAGTAGGGGTAGATCAACAAATATGAAAGATGATAAATCATTTGGATTGGTTGCTACAAAAACCAACCCTTCATAGTAGTTAAAAAATAGGGGTAATTGTTGGAAGTAAGGACTATTCAGAGAATTTGGGGTAGGATTAAAAAGAAGGGAAGTTTTGAAGTATTAAGAGAAGTAGGGGTAGTTTTAGCAAAGTAGGGGTCGATCGAGAAATATGAAAGAAGATGAATCATTTGGATTGGGTGCTGCAAAAACCAACCCTTCACCGAATCAGAATGATAAATGGTTTACAAAGAAATAAAAGAATAATGCAAAATAAATGAATAAAGAAATTAATAAAGGAAAACCAACCCTTCACAGTAGTTAAAAATTAGGGCTAATTGTTGGTAGTAAGGGCTATTTAGATAATTAGGGGTAGAATTAAAAGGAAGTGCTGTTTTGAAGTACTTAGAGAAGTAGGGGTAGTTTAAGCACAATAGGGGTAGATCGACAAATATGAAGGATGATGAATCATTTGGATTGGGTGCTGCAAAAACCAACCCTTTATAGTAGTTAAAAAATAGGGGTAATTGTTGGAAGTAAGGGCTATTTAGAGAATAAGGAGTATGATTAAAAAATAAGGGCCGATTCGACGTATTAAGAAAAGTAGGGATAGTTTAAGCATAGTAGGGGAAAATCGACAAATATGAAAGATGATGAACCATTGGTATTGGGTGCGGCAAAAACCAACCCTTCACAGTAGTTAAAAAATATGGGTAACTGTTGGAAGTAAGGGCTATTTATAGAATTAGGGGTAGGATTAAAAAGATGGGTTGTTTTGAAGTATTATGAGAAGTAGGGGTTGTTTAAGCATAATAGGGGTAGATCCAGAAATATGAAAGATGATGAATCATTTGGATAGTGTGCTACAAAAACCAACCCTTCAGAATAGTTAAAAAATAGGGGTAATTGTTGGAAGTATGGGCTATTTAGATAATTAGGGATAAGATTAAAAAGAAGGTTTGTTTTGAATTATTAAGCGAAGTAGGGGTAGTTTAAGCATAGTAGGGCTAGATCGACAAATATGAAGGATGATGAATCATTTGGATTGGTTGCTGCAAGAACCAGCCCTTCACAATAGTTAAAAAATAGGGCAAATTTTTAGTAGTAAGGGCTATTTAGATTGACGAATATGAAAGAAGATGATTCATTTGGAATGGGTGCTGCAAAAACCAACCCTTCATAGTAGTTAAAAAATAGGGGTAAATTTTGGAAGTAAGGGCTATTTAGAGAATTAGGGGTTGGATTAAAAAAAGGGTTGTTTTGAAGTATTAAGAGTAGGGGTAGTTTAAGCGTAGTTGGGGTAGTTCGACAAATATGAAAGATGATGAATCATTTGGATTGGGTGCTGCAAAAACCAACACTACAAAATAGTTAAAAAATAGGTGTAATTATTGAAGTAAGGGCTATTTAGAGAATTAGGGGTATGATTAAAAAGAAAGGCTGTTTTGAAGTATTAGTAGAAGTAGGGGTAGTTTAAGCATAGTAGGGGTAAATCGACAAATATGAAAGAAGATAAATCTTTTGGATTAGGTATCGCAAAAACCAACCCTTCACATTAGTTAACAAATATGGGTAATTGTTTGAAGTAAGGATTATTTAGAGAATTAGCAGTAGAAATAAAAAAGAAGGGCTGTTTTGAAGTATTAAGAGAAGTAGGAGTAGTTTAGGCATAGTAGGGGTAGATCGACAAATATGAAAGATGATGAATCATTTGGATTGGGCGCTGCAAAAACCAACCCTTCAAAGTAGTTAATAAATAGGGGTAATGGTTGGAAGTAAGGGCTATTTAG
Source organism: Allium sativum (assembly GCA_030737875.1). NCBI lineage: Eukaryota > Viridiplantae > Streptophyta > Magnoliopsida > Asparagales > Amaryllidaceae > Allium > Allium sativum. Next base: position 1,019,371,753 of record CM060913.1, read on the forward strand.
AGAATTAGGGGTATGATTAAAAAGAAAGGTAGTTTTGAAGTATTAAGAGAAGTAGGGGTAGTTTAGGCAAAATAGGGCTAGATCGAGAAATATGAAAGATGAATCATTTGGATTGGGTGCTGCAAAAACCAACCCTTCGCGGTAGTTAGAAAATAGGGGTAATTGTTGGAAGTAAGGGCTATTTAGAGAATTATGGGTAGGATTAAAAAGAAGGGCTGTTTTGAAGTATTAAGAAAGTAGGGGTAGTTTAAGCATAGCAGGGGTAGATCGACAAATATGAAAGATGATGAATCGTTTGGATTAGGTCCTGGAAAACCAGCCCTTCACGGTAGTTAAAAAATAGTGGTAATTGTTGGATGTAAGGAGTATTTAGAGAATTAGGGGTAGAATTAAAAAGAAGGATTATTTTGAAGTACTAAGAGAAGTAGGGTAGTTTAGGAATAGTAGGGGTAGATCGACTAATATGAAAGATGATGAATCATTTGAATTGGGTGCTGCAAAAACCAACCTTTCACAGTAGTTAAAAAATAGGGGTAATTGTAGGAAGTAAGGACTATTTGGAGAATTAGGGGTAGGATTAAAAAATAAGGGCTATTTAGAGAATTAGGGGTAGGATTAAAAAGAAGGGTTGTTTTGAAGTATTAAGAGAAGTAGAGGTAGTTCAAGCATAGCAGGGGTAGATCCACAAATATGAAAGATGATGAATCATTTGGATTGGGTGTTGCAACAACCGTCCCTTCGCAATAGTTAAAAAATAGGGGTAATTGTTGGAAGTAAGCGCTATTTAGATCGACAAATATGGAAGAAGATGAATCATTTTGAAAGCGTGCTGCAAAAACCAACCCTTCACAGTAGTTAAAAAATATGGATAATTGTTGGAAGTAAGGGCTATTTAGAGAATTAGTGGTAGGATTAAAAAGAAGGGTTGTTTTGAAGTATTAAGAGAAGTCGGGGCAGTTTAAGCATAGTAGGGGAAGATCGACAAATATTAAAATGATGAATCGTTTGGATTGGGTGCTGCAAAAACCAACCATTCACATTAGTTAAATATTAGGGGTAATTGTGGGAAGTAAGGGTTATTTAGATAATTAAGGGTAGGATTAAAAAAAGGGTTGTTTTGAAGTATTAAGAGAAGCAGGGGTAGTTTAAGCACAGTAGGGGTAGATAGACAAATATGAAGGGTGATGAGTCATTTAGATTGCATGCTACAAAAAACAACCCCTCACAGTAGTTAAAAAATAGGGGTAATTGTTGGAAGTAAGGGCTATTTAGAGAATAAGGGGTAGGATTAAAAAATAAGTGTTGATTCGAAGTATTAAGAGAAGTAGGGGTAGTTTAAGCATAGTAGGGGTAGATCGACAAACATGAAAATGATGAACCATTGGTATTGGGTGCTGCAAAAATCAACCCTTCACAGTAGTTAAAAAATAGAGGTAATTGTTGGAAGTAAGGGCTATTTTTAGAACTAGAGGTAGGTTTAAAAAAAATGGGTTGATTTGAAGTATTAAGAGAAGTAGGGATTGCTTAAGCAAAGTGGGGGTAGATCGAAAAATATGAAAGATGATGAACCATTGGGATTGGGTGCGGCAAAAACCAACCCTTCACAGTATTTAAAAAATAATGGTAATTATTGGAAGTAAGGGCTATTTAGATAATTAGGTGTAGGATTAAAAAATAGGGCTGTTTTGAAGTATTGAGAGAAGTCGGAGTAGTTTAAGCAAAGTAGTGGTAGATCGACAAATATGAAAGATTATGAATCATTTGGATTGGGTGGTGCAAAAACCAACCCTTCACAGTAGTTAAAAAATATGGGTAATTGTTGGAAGTAAGGGTTATTTAGAGAACTAGAGGTAGGATTAAAAAGAAGGGCTATTTCGAAGTATTAAGCGAAGTAGGGTTAGTTTAAACATAGTAGGGGTAGATCGACAAATATTAAAGATGATGAATCGTTTGGATTGTTTGCTACAAAAAACCAACACTTCAAAGTAGTTTAAAAATAGGGGTTATTGTTGGAAGTAAGGGCTATTTAGAGAATAAGGGGTAGGATAAAAAAGAAGGGATGTTTTGAAGTATTAAGAGAAATAGGGATAGTTTAAGCATAGTAGGGATAGATCCGCAAATATGAAAGATGATGAATCATTTGGATTAGGTGCTGCAAAAGCCAACCCTTTACAATAGTTAAAAATCAAGGGAAATTGTAGGAAGTAAGGGCTATTTAGATCGACAAATATGAAAGAAGATGAATCATTTGGAATGGGTGTCGCACAACCACCCCTTCATAGTAGTTAAAAAATAGGGTAACTGTTGGAATTAAGGACTATTTAGAGAATTAGGGGTAGGATTAAAAAGAAGGGTTGTTTTAAAGTATTAAGAGTAGGGATAGTTTAAGCATAGTAGGGGTAGTTCGAAAAATATGAAAGATGATGAATCATTTGGATTGGGTGCTGCAAAAACCAACCCTTCACAATAGTTAAAAAATAGGGGTAATTATTGGAAGTAAGGGCTATTTAGATAATTAGGGGTACGATTAAAGAGGAGGGTTGTTTTGAAGTATTAGTAGAAGTAGGGGTAGTTTAAACATAGTAGGGGTATATTGACAAATATGAAAGAAGATAAATATTTGGACTAGGTGTTGCGAAAACCAGCCCTTCACATTAGTTAAAAATAGGGGTGATTGTTTTAAGTAAGGTGTATTTAGAGAATTAGGAGTAGAATTAAAAAGAAGGTTTGTTTTGAAGTATTAAGAGAAGTAGGATTTGTTTAGGCATAGTAGGGGTAGATCGACAAATATGAATGATGATGAATCATTTGGATAGGGCGCTGCAAAAACCAACCCTTCATAATAGTTAAAAAATAGGGGTAATTGTTGAAAGTAAGGGCTATTTAGAGAATTACGGGTAGGATTAAAAATAAGGGTAGTTTTGAAGTATTAAGAGAAGTAGGGGTAGTTTAAGCAAAGTATGGCTAGATCGAGAAATATGAAAGATGATGAATCATTTGGATTGCGTGCTGCAAAAACCGACCCTTCACAGTAGTTAAAAAATTGGGGTAATTGTTGGAAGTAAGGGCTACTTAGAGAATTTGGGGTAGGATTAAAAAGAAGGGTTGTTTTGAAGTATTAATGGAAGTAGGGTAGTTTAAGCATAGTAGGGGTAGATCAACAAATATGAAAGACGATGAATCCTTTAGATTGGGTGCTGCAAAAACCAACCCTTCAAAGTAGTTATAAAATAGGGGTAATTGTTGGAAGTGAGGGCTATTTAGAGAATGAGGGGCAAGATTAAAAAGAATGGTTGTTTTAAAATATTAAGAGAAGTATGGGTAGTTTAAGCATAATAGGGGTAGGTCAACAAATATGAACGATGATGAATAATTTGGATTGGGTGCTGCAAAAACCAACACTTCACAGTAGTTAAAAAATAGGGGTATTTGTTAGAAGTTAGGGCTATTTAGGGAATTAGGGGTAGGATTAAAAAGAAGGATTGTTTTGAAGTATTAATAGAAGTAGGGGTAGTTTAAGCAAAGTAGGGGTTGATCGACAAATATGAAGGATGATGAATCATTTGGATTGGATGCTAGAAAAACCAACCCTTCACAGTAGTTAAAAAATAGGGGTAATTGTTGGAAGTAAGGGATATTTAAAGAACTAGAGGTATGATTAAAAAGAAGGGCTATTTTGAAGTATTAAGGGAAGTAGGGGTAGTTTAAGCATAGTAGGGGTAGATCGACAAATATTAAAGATGACGAATCGTTTGGATTGGGTGTTGGAAAGACCAGCCCTTCACAGTAGTTAAAAAATAATGGTAATTGTTCGAAGTAAGGGCTACCTAGACAATTAGGGGTAGGATTAAAAAGAAGGGCTTTTTTGAAGTATTAAGAGAAGTAGGGGTTGTTTAAGCATAGTAGGAGAAGATTGACAAATATGAAAGATGATGAATCATTTGAATTGTATGCTGCAAAAACCAACACTTCACAATAGAGTAAAAATAGGGGAAATTGTTGGAAGTAAGGGCTATTTAGAGAATTAGGGGTAGGATTAAAAAGAAGGGTTGTTTTGAAGTATTAAGAGAAGTAGGGTTTGTTTAAAAATAGCAGGGGTAGATCCACAAATATGAAACATGATGAATCATTTGGATTGGGTGCTGCAACAACCATCCCTTCACAATAGTTAAAAAATAGGGGTAATTATTGGAAGTAAGCGCTATTTAGATCGACAAATATGAAAGAAGATGAATCATTCGGAATGGGTGCTGCAAAAACCAACCCTTCACAGTAGTTAAAAAATAGGGGTAATCGTTGGAAGTAAGGGCTATTTAGAAAAGTAGGGTAGTTTAAGCATAGTAGGGGTAGATCAACAAATATGAAAGATGATGAATCATTTGGATTGCGTGCTGCAAAAACCAACCCTTCACAGTAGTTAAAAAATAGGGGTAGTTGTTGGAAGTAAGGGCTATTTAGAGAATCTGGGGTAGGATTAAAAAGAAGGGCTGTTTTGAAATATTAAAAGAAGTAGGGGTAGTTTAAGCATAGTAGGGGTAGATCAACAAATATGAAAGATGATAAATCATTTGGATTGGGTGCTGCAAAAACCAACCCTTCATAGTAGTTAAAAAATAGGGGTAATTGTTGGAAGTAAGGGCTATTCAGAGAATTAGGGGTAGGATTAAAATGAAGGGTAGTTTTGAAGTATTAAGAGAAGTAGGGGTAGTTTAAGCAAAGTAGGCGTCGATCAAGAAATATGTAAGATGATGAATCATTTGGATTGGGTGCTGCAAAAACCAACCCTTCACCGAATCAGAATGATAAATGGTTTACAAAGAAAGAAATGAATAATGCAAAATAAATGAATAAAGAAATTAATAAAGGAAAACAATAATAAAAGTAGGGGGTAGTTTAAGCATAGTAGGGGTAGATCGACAAATATGAAAATGATGAATCGTTTGGATTGGCTGCTGCAAAAACCAACCCTTCACAGTAGTTAAAAATTAGGGCTAATTGTTGGAAGTAATGGCTATTTAGATAATTAGGGGTAGGATTAAAAAGAAGGGCTGTTTTGAAATACTTAGAGAAGTATGGGTAGTTTAAGCACAATAGGGGTAGATCGACAAATATGAAGGATGATGAATCATTTGGATTGGGTGTTGCAAAAACGAACCCTTTACAGTAGTTAAAAAATAGGGGTAATTGTTGGAAGTAAGGTCTATTTAGAGAATAAGGGGTAGGATTAAGAAATAAGGGCTGATTCGAAGTATTAAGAGAAGCTGGGGTAGTTTAAGCATAGTAGGGGTAAATCGACAAATATGAAAGATGATGAACCATTGGTATTGGGTGCGGCAAAAACCAACCCTTCACAGTAGTTAAAAAATATGGGTAACTGTTGGAAGTAAGGGCTATTTATAGAATTAGGGGTAGGATCAAAATGATGGGTTGTTTTGAAGTATTATGAGAAGTAGGGGTTGTTTAAGCCTAGTAGGGGTAGATCCACAAATATGAAAGATGATGAATCATTTGGATCGGGTGCTGCAAAAACCAACCCTTCAGAACAGTTAAAAAATAGGGGTAATTGTTGGAAGTATGGGCCATTTAGAGAATTAGGGATAAGATTAAAAAGAAGGGCTGTTTTGAAGTATTAAGAGAAGTAGGGGTAGTTTAGGCACAGTAGGGGTAGATCGATAAATATGAAAGATGATGAATCATTTTGATTGGGCGCTGCAAAAACTAACCCTTCACAGTAGTTAAAAAATAGGGGTAATTGTTGGAAGTAAGGCCTATTTAGAGAATTAGGCGCAGGATTAAAAAGAAAGGTAGATTTGAAGTATTAAGAGAAGTAGGGGTAGTTTAAGCAAAGTAGGGGTAGATTGAGAAATATGAAAGATGAATCATTGGGATTAGGTGCTGCAAAAACCAACCCTTCACGGTAGTTAGAAAATAGGGGTAATTGTTGGAAGCAAGGGCTATTTAGAAAATTAGGGGTAGGATTAAAAAGAAGGGCTGTTTTGAAGTATTAATAAAGTAGGGTCAGTTTAAGCATAGCAGGGGTAGATCGACAAATAAGAAGATGAATCGTTTGGATTAGGTGCTGCAAAAAACAAACCCTTCACAGTAGTTAAAAAATTGGGGTAATTGCTGGAAGTAAGGAGTATTTAGAGAATTAGGGGTAGAATTAAAAAGAAGGGTTGTTTTGAAGTACTAAGAGAAGTAGGGGTAGTTTAGGCATAGTAAGGGTAGATCGACTAATATGAAAGATGATGAATCATTTGGATTGGGTGCTGCAAAAACCAACCCTTCACAGTAGTTAAAAAATAGGGGTAATTGTAGGAAGTAAGGACTATTTGGAAAATTAGGGGTAGGTTTAAAAAGAAGGGTTGTTTTGATGTATTATGGGAAGTAGGGGTAGTTTAGGCATAGTAGTGGTAGATCGACAAATATGAAAGATGATGAATCATTTGGATTGGGTGCTACAAAAACCAACCCTTCACAATAGTTAAAAAATAGGGGTTATTGTTGGAAGTAAGGGCTATTTGGATAAGTATGGTAGTTTAAGCATAGTAGGGGTAGATCGACAAATATGAAAGATGATGAATCATTTGGATTGGGTGCTGCAAAAACCAAACATTCACAGTTGTTAAAAAATAGGGGTAATTGTTGGAAGTAAGGGCTATTTAGAGAATAAGGCGTAAGATTAAAAATAAGGGCTGATTCGAAGTATTAAGAGAAGTAGGGGTAGTTTAAGCATACTAGGAGTAGACCGACAAATATGAAAGATGATGAACCATTGATATTAGGTGCTGCAAAAATCAAACCTTCACATTAGTTAAAAAATAGGGGTAATTTTTCAAAGTAAGGGATATTTAGAGAATTAGGGGTAGGATTAAAAAGAACAGTTGTTTTGAAGTATTAAGAGAAGTAGGGGTAGTTTAAACATAGTAGGGGTAGATCCACAAACATGAAAGATGATGAATCATTTGTATTGGGTGTTGCAAAAACCAACCCATCACAATAGTTAAAAAACAGAGGTAATAGTTGCAAGTAATGGCTATATAGAGAATTAGGGATAAGATTAAATAGAAGGGCTATTTTGAAGTATTAAGAGAATTTGGGGTATTTTAAGCATAGTAGTGGTAGATCGACAAATATGAAGGATGATGAATCATTTGGATTGGGTGCTGCAAAAACCAGTCCTTCACAGTAGTTTAAAAATAGGGGTAATTGTTGGAAGTAAGGGTTATTTAGAGAATTTGGGGTAGGATTAAAAGGAAAAGCTGTTTTGAAATATTAAGAGAAGTAGAGGTAGTTTAAGAATAGTAGGGGTATATCGAAAAATATGAAGGATGATGAATCATTTGGATTGGATGCCGGAAAAACCAACCCTTCACAGTAGTTAAAAAATATGGGTAATTGTTGGAAGTAAGGGTTATTTAGAGAATTAGGGATAAGATTAAAAAGAAGGGCTGCTTTGAAGTATAAAGAGAAATAGGGGTAGCTTAAGCATAGTAGGGGTAAATCAAAAAATATGAAAGATGATGAATCATTTGGATTGGGTGCAGCAAAAATCAGCCCTTCACAGTAGTTAAGAAATAGGGGTAATTGTTGGAAGTAAGGGCTATTTAGAGAATTTGGGGTTGGATTAAAAATAAGAGCTGTTTTGAAGTAATAAAAGAAGTAACGGTAGTTTAAGCATAGTAGGGTTAGATCAACAAATATGAAAGATGATGAATAATTTTGATTGGGTGCTGCAAAAACCAACCCTTCACACTAGTTAACAAATAGGGGTAATTGTTAGAAGTAAGGACTATTTAGAGAAGTAGGGGTAGTTTAAGCATAGTAGGGGTAGATCAAAAAATATGAAAGATAATGAATCATTTGGAGTAAATGCTGCGAAAACCAACCCTTCACAGTAGTTAACAAATAGGGGTAATTGATGGAAGTAAGGGCTATTTAGAGAATTGGGGGTAGGAATTAAAAGAAGAATTGTTTTGAAGTATTAAGAGAAGTAGGGGTAGTTTAGGCATAGTAGGGGTAGATTGACAAATATGGAAGATGATGAATCATTTGGATTGGGTGCTGCAAAAACCAACCCTTCACAGAAGTAGAATGATAAATGGTTTACAAAGAAAGAAATGAATAATGAAAAATAAATGAATAAAGGAAAACGATAATAACAGTAGGGGTAGTCTAAGCATAGTAGGGGTAGATCGACAAATTTGGAAGATGATGAATCGTTTGGATTGGGTGCTGCAAAAACCAACCCTTCACAGTAGTTAAAAAATAGCGGTGTAACGAACGCGAAATTTTCGACCTAGAAAATCGACACACAACACCATGTCGACTATTCGAAAGTCAAAATACCGGAACATTAATAGAAAGAAATTAGAGGGTAAGAATAGATAAGATAGAAATTTAGAATAGAAGAAGGAAAAGATAAATACAACATCAGAGTAACACGAATCTCGCAGCGGAATGAACAAAATATAATATTCAATATAACTTGAAATAAAACCAGTATCTATATATAATACCATTTTCAGAGACAACACTTACAACACAGTGGAAATAAACACTAGCTACATGATCCTGAAGCCTCCTGCTCCAAGCTCTCCAAGTGTATCTGAAAAATCCCGAGTACTTGATTGCCCATAAAAAATTGGGCTCCCAAGAGTCTAGGGAAAACAAAACAAAATAAACTCTGGATCAGTCATGTGACTGGTGTGAGTAAACTCCAACCATTTGTTTAACTTTTAAAATCCTTTTTAAAGGAAAGAATAATCATGAGTCCGATCCACACATAACCATGGATGGTTTTTACCTTACGATAACCCAAAACAATCTTTTAAAATCCATACTTTTCTGATATTATAATAATGTCTAAATCAAATTAATAGCAATCTAAACGTTTTCATCTCACGTTCCACATATATAATATATAATCAAAAACCACGGGCGCTTATTGTGTGATGGATTCCAACTCTGACAAGGTATGGAACTACCTTCCGATCAGTGTACTCTAGAAGCTATCCACTGGAGTACAACAAGAACATCTTGCAACTCGACCACACATGACCAGCCATTCATTTCGCATGAATGTTCCAAATATATTATCACCTTACGGTTGGTTTACGAACATAACCATTCCCGGGAGATACAGAATTGAAAGAAGTAACAAATATGAATATTCTCTAGATGGTGACAATATACCCTAATCATGTGCGACCCACTTAGCCATGCTGCCTGCCCGATTTATGTCATTTCTTGCTTGATGAGGCTTGAGGTCATAATGTACTATTATACAGATCACATTTATATTTACCTTTGAATGTCACATCGTCATACCCGCCAAATCACAAATTGATTTCCGTAAAAATACCGCGGGTATAAGCTAAGAGAAACGAATTCCTCCGCCACCAATATAAATACGTTTGAAACGATCAACTTACACGATCTACTAGACATACTCTGCCATACATTCATCCATTCAAATTGTCGTGGGATCGGACAAACCGAAGGCACTATTATGTAAATACGTCTTAGGCAATTTCAACCTAGGATTGCCAGAACAGCCCTTGCATAAACTCGGTCTTCAATTATCTTCATAATATTTGATTCGCAATGCTAACGCCCATACGGAGTAGTTTTCAGATAATAAATTTGATCCCGGTCTCTCCATATTGACGACGGAAATGGTCAAAACTTTGATAGTCGGTGATTTAACTATCAAAGGAAAAAATGCGTACAAACAATGATCTTATTTCCAATTGGAAATCTTACCGAGCGAATCATCAATCAACACTGATCCCTTTTAAATTAATTTATTATTAATTTAATTCATTTCCTATTCCCGTTTTCCATATATTCGTAAATTCTTATTTTTAAAAATTTAGAAAATATACGTTATTAATCATTGGAAAACATTTCCATATTTACTCCCATTTCTTATTTTCTATATTAGAAAACATTTCTGATTCTTATTTGGAAAACATTTCCAAAACCCCTTCATTGAATTTACCTTCATTGACTATATTCACTTAACCAAACTTTACTATCAAACCAAAACCATTCCTTAGTTAAAAATGAAGTCAATCAAGTTGGGGTGTAACTACCTCTCAGACCTTAACTGAACAATATTTCTAACTTCGAAATATACAAAGCTCACCTTCTAAATCTTTAACAAACTTCCTTACGTAACTCTCAGATCTATTTATGAATCCACTTCATTTATAGAAATCATTTGATTATAACAATAGTGTTATAATCCCATGCTTCCGAAATATAATAACTTAAGTATAACTTTTATTTATTAATTTAGATAAATAAACAAACAACTAATTTATTAATAAATAAATAAATAAATATTGATTTAAAAACGGAAATTAAATAGTACTTTCCTACATTCGATATAGTCGAATTTCAACGTATAACTCTTTTTCGAATAGTCCCTATTTGATACCTCTCTTCGAATAATATGTATTCGATTAACTCTCTTCGAATAACTTATATTTGATAATCTCTCTTCGAGTAACTATATTCGATTATCTCTCTTTCGAATAAACTGTATTCGATAACTCTCTTTGAATAAACTATATTCGATAATTTCCTTTCGCATAAACTAATATTCGATTTAACTCTATTCGAATAACTAATATTCGATTAACTCTATTCGAATAATTTATATTCGATTAACTCTATTCCAATAACTAATATTAGATTAACTCTATTCGATTACTCTATTCGAATAAATTATACTCGATTAACTCTATTCGATTACTCTATTTCCTATCTTATTCAAATTCCTATTTGAATTCCTATTTCAAAACCCAAATTTTCCTTATAAATGTTTTAATTTTTAAAATATTCATTTTAATCCTTTGTTCACATCGAATGTGAAAAATGTTTCTTTTATATAATCCATTAAGTTTGATTTCGTATTTTAAAATAATATCCCATTTCCAAATTATGTTTATACTTCTATTTATAGAATTATTCATACGAAATCTTCTTTTTATTTTTAACACTTAAATCTCATTTATAATTCCCTTTATAAATGCTGAGTTCACATTCTATTGAAATATCGGTGTCAAAATCGATTTCTACTTCTCTATATAAGTTCAGAATTATACATCCCATTTATCAAATGATAAATATTTTATTTAATATACAAAAACATTATTTATAAATTAATCTTCTCAATTTATCTGTTAAAACAGATTTCTATTTAAAATCTTCTTTGAATCCATCTTCTCATAGTTCTTTTATATTTCGCCAATTTCCTTTTATAATTCTATTTATTTCCCAAATAATTCCTTTTATAATTCTATTTGTTTTACAAATATTTCCTTTTTCAAATTCCATTTGTTTTACAAATATTTCCTTTGTAACATTCTATTTATTTTCCACTTATTTCTTTACTTTACTTCTTATTACTTCCATTAAGTAATTTAAAAAAAAAATGTTCTTTTAAACTCCCATATAACTGTTAATAATTTTATATAGAAGTTTCTAATTTAATTTTCATATATCTCCTTTTATAAAACCCATCTGATTTTATAAAATTCTTTTTTCAATATACACTTCACAAATTCCTTTTTACACATTCCAGTATTGCTTATGGTATTTAAAATACCATATAAAAAGACCAGTGTCATTCCAATACATCAAAACCAAATCACAGGCTTTATATCACATCATATATCACAATATATGAAAACAAACAGCATTATAAATATTGAGGAATCCTGTTGGATCCCTCCAACCTGTTTCCCTGCATCACAGATGTTAAACGATATAAATAACATTCCTTTCATTTCGATATGAAATATTCTGATAAACAGGATCAATATTTGATTAATGATATATATATATATATATATATATTACTTGATCTATAATTTCAATCCACCAATTAGCAGTTTATCCAAACAATCAACACATAGCGATCAACCATCATTTATCAATTCAAAAAGTATGTTATAAAAATATAATCTGGGCTGAGTTAGTGAGTTTTACTCACATTGGACAGTTATCGTTAAATAACGATAATTGTCATTGATTCAGATTAAACAATTTATTTCGCTATAAATTGTAACGAGCTTCAGTTCACTCCTAGTCAGTTCCATTGTGTAGCTTTCATCCGTACGATCCCAATGGATCTGGCCGTTCGAAATTCTGATAACGTGGGTACAAGATATTAAGGTTGCAAGATCATAAAATGTTTTAAATTAAAATAAACTAATTTATATTTTAAAGCTCCTCTCCCCGGCCTCTCCCTTCTCCACATAACCTCGACAAACTCGTAAGCTTCATTGGAACCTCGTCACCGATCCTCGTTCAAACAGCCCATCATCAGACTAGCGAATTCTTTTGCAACCATACTCACTCAAATTCCGCTAACAAACTCGCAATCACTCCACCATTCCAAAAACATTACCCAAATCGTGTATTAACGCTTGTATCGCCATCGTTTGTAAACCCTAAGCCACACACAAAATAAGATAGCGAACCTGTATAGGTTCGAACACCAGAAAATTGATATTGAAATGAAGAATTTCCTCTCCCGAATCCAAATATATATATATTATAATTTATAGAATTATATATGACTTGTTTAGGATTTTTTTTTTTTTTTTTGAGTTGGAAGTTCATGTTTTCTTCTTGGTTTTAGTGACGGCTGAGATACTGAGTTGTTTGATTATAGGAAAAAGGAAATTAGGTTTAGGTAGTGTATTTATAGAATAAGGTAGCTTACAAAGTAAGCTTCATATTTTTAATATTAATTTTAACCAGTCGTTGCTTGTATTTGCCATCTTAAAATCCGTATGATCACACACGATATCCAAAAATCATGAAAATGGGCATGCAACTACAGTTCGACATTACGGACCCAACGAAACTGGTTTCATCGAATTCCAACTTCTTTAACTCACACAGCATATTTTTAAAGTTAAATTATTGACTATTTTTCACATTAAAATACCATACGGCCACATACTGACTCCAAAAATTACGAAAACTGAAATCTAACAATAATTTAGTATTTCGGATCCAACAAAATTAGTTTCGTCAAAAATGGAGGTCGTTTGCAAAAATGACTATTTTCTAAGGCTCTAAATAAACCAATTAAATATTAATATATTTAAAAACAATTAACTTTAATATTGATAAATTAATATTATCATATATGTTCCAATGGAATATCATACAGCTCCAAAATATACATATCTGAATATATAACTCGCTATTTCAAAACCAAGTTAAATCGATATTCAATTTATATTAAAAATCCTTTTATAATATAAATAAATCGTTATAAATTATAAAAGAATTCCATAGCGACTTTTCGGAAATATGATTTGGAATAAATCAAAATCTATATGATGAAATCCCAAATTTTCTCTTCCATTAGAAAAAAATCGTTCAACACATTTGAACGTTTCTTGTTTCATAGAAATCTGACTTTCTGTATATTCGTTTAAAGTTCGAATCACCAAATTACGAACTACCGCGCCATTTCAAGCTCGATTATAATTATAATATAACTTATACGTTCTAACCTCGTTTAAGTAATAATTTCGTTATTATAATTCAATTCTAAACTGAATTAAATCAGTTAAATGATTCAATTCACACAAGATTGTGAATTCTACTATTTCCGACTATTTTGGAAATTAAATATATTATTCTATTTTTTTACGTTAATTAAATATTCAATATTATTTAATTAAATGGCCATATAAATCTCTAAAACATTATTTAAATAAATGAATTATTATACTATAAAAATAGGGACGTTACATTCTTCCCCCTTAAAATAATTTCGTCCTCGAAATTGCTAAGGTAAAAAACAAACCCTATTAACTGGGTTCAAAATTATTTGTTTACTTTTAACTTCAGTTTTAACTAAACTAATTGATTTCAATTATTAATTTATTCCAAACAACCACAATTTTCAAAAATCCTGAAAATTTTCTAACACCTTAAATTTTCGAATAATTTTTCCAGCACCTCCTTTGTATGGGTCAATCGGTACAACTACACTCGCCTCTCTGGGCCTCCTCCAATCAAAAAGAAAATCAAACAGCCAAGCGGCTTGCCAAATAGGCTCATAAATCACCAAACTCATATACAAATAAAATTGTACCTTTTTGTCGGGCATATCATAATATCCTTTCATTCTGCTACCAATTCAGCATGCGCCAAAGTCATTCCAATCAAACTCCGATCGATTTTTTTCATCCTCAAACCCAATCATTCGCTTGTCCAAACCAAATCTCATTTCAACTTAAGTTCAATTCTCTTAACTCGTCAGTCCCATATAATTGACCAAGTTAAGTTTCATTCCCACATTCGAGTAACTAATTAATTTCTCTAATAATTTATCTTTATATCATAACTCAAATCTGATTTTTATTTCAAAAATCAATCCATTTCAATTCACATGGATCCAATTATATTCAACAATCCAATTTTTCTTGATATCATTGTATTCCAATTCAATTTGCACTTAACTGGATTTAATTCAATTTAATTACCACTTAACTGGTCTTTAGTTCGATTCCTATTTGCTTTCACAAATTTTTACTTAATTTTTTTTTCAATTCAAACAGTTTCTTCCTGGGAGTTTTAAACAGCTTTGCTTTTCTGAAAAATCAATTATTCCCTTTCGGGATTCACAACAACTTGTTATTCTCAAAACAATTCCAAAACAATATTTCTTTGCAGTAATCCGTCACTTAGATCTCGTAAATGAACACTGATGATGAGGACAGCATCATCATGGTTATTTCCTAGCGATAAAAGTGAGTTCAATACTATATTACTTTCCACAACCATTTTTAAACACTTCCATTTTGAAATCAGTTCAAAATATCATTCACAATGCTTGTGAAACATTTTAAAATCTCCCAGGATTTTTAAATTGCCATATACTTAATCCAAATCCATTTACAAACACTGTTTCCAAATTTCAGGAATTTTAATTCCAAATTTTTATTTAAATTCAGATTTAATTCGTCTGATTTATATATCTTTCATTAATATGAATTCTGATTGGTTATATCTAATCTTTTCACATGTTATAATCTCATTCGATTATACTAACAACCAATATATCCAATATATTATAATAATTCCAATATAAATCATTTATATCAAAATATAATTTGGGTAAAATTATTTCATTTACCCTCTTTTCAAAGCATATGGTGTCGGTTCATCGTACTCGAATGTTTAGAAACCCCTACCGAAACAGTGGATCAAAATAATTGACAAAAATTCATAAAAAACTCAACCAATGAATCTCCACAATATAAAACCATTTTCTATTAAATAACAAATACACACTTGTATATATATACACTCAAACTCAATATAGGGTATTACTAACCCCATCTCTACTAAGTCACGCCATAGAGCCAAGGTAATTACTTGACCTTCAGCTCTGATACCACTGTAATGAACGCGAAATTTTCAACCCAGAAAATCGACACACAACACCATATCGACTATTAAAAAGTCGGAAATACCGGAATGTTAGTAGAAAGAAATTAGAGGGCGAGAATAGATAAGATAGAAATTTAGAATAGAAGGAGGAAAAAATAAATACAACATCAGAGTAACACGAATCTCACAGCGAAATGAATAAAATATAATATTCAACATAACTTGAAATAAAACCAGTATCTGTATATAATACCATTTTCAGAGACAACACTTACAACACAACGGAAATAAACACTAGTTATATGATCCTGAAGCCTCCTGCTCCAAACTCTCCAAGTATATCTGAAAAATCCCAACTACTTGACTGCCCGTACAAAATTGGGCACCTAAGAGTTTTGGGAAAAAAACAAAATAAACTCTGGGTTAGTCATGTGACTGGTGTGAGTAAACTCCAATCATTTGTTTAACTTTGAAATTCCTTTTTAAAGGAAAGATTAATAATAAGACCGATCCACACATAAACATGGATGGTTTTTATCTTACGATAACCCAAAACAATCTTTTAACATCCATACTCTTCTGATATTATAATAATGTCTAAATAAAATAAATAGCAATCTAGTGGAACGCTTTCATCTCACGTTTCACATATATAATATATAATCAAAAACCACGGGCGCTTATTAGATAATGGATTCCAACTCTGACAAGGTATGGAACCACCTTCCGATCAGTGTACTCTAGAAGCGATAAACTGGAGTTCAACAAGAACATCTTGCAACTCGGCCACACATGACCGACCATTCATTTCGCTTGAATGTTCCAAATATATTATCACCTTACGGTTGGTATACCAACATAACCATTCCCTGGAGATACATAATTAAAAGAAGTAACAAATATGAATATTCTCTAGATGGTGACAATATACACTAATTGGGTGCGACTTTCATTTCCCGGTTGATGAGGCTTGAGGTCATAACGTACTATTATATAGATCACATCTATATTTACCTTTGAATGCCACATCGCCATACCTACCAAATAACAAATTGATTTCCCCAAAAATACCACGGGTATAAGCTAAGAGAAACAAATTCCTCTGCCACCAATTTAAATACGTTTGAAACGATCAACTTACTCGATCTACCAGACATACTCTGTCAGACATTCGTCCATTCAAATTGTCCTGGGACTGGACAAACCGAAGGCACTATTCTACAAATCCATCTTAGGCAATTTCTACCTAGGATTGCCAGAACAGCCCTTGCATAAACTCCATCTTCAATTATCTTCATTATATTTGATTCGCAACGCTAATGCCCATACAGAGTGGTTTTCATATAATAAATCTAATCCCGGTCTCTCCATATTGGCGACGGAAATGGTCAAAACTTTGATAGTCGGTGATTTAACTATCAAAGGAAAAAGTGTGTACAAACAAAGATTTTATTTCCAAATGGAAATCTTACCAAGCAAATCATCAATCAACACTGATCCCTTTAAATTAATTTATTATTAATTTAATTCATTTCCCTATTCCCATTTTCCATATATTCGTAAATTCTTATTTTCTAAATTTAGAAAATATACGTTATTAATCATTGGAAAACATTTCCATATTTACTCCCATTTCTTATTTTCTACATTAGAAAACATTTCCGATTCTTGTTTGGAAAACATTTCCAAAACTCCTTCATTGGATTTAAACAGATGTTAAATAAACATCGCTATGCCAACTCGAACCATTACCCTCATTAACTATTTTCACTTAACCAAACTTTACTATCAAACCTTAACCATTCCTTAGTTAAAAATGAAGTCAATCAAGTTGGCGTATAACCTCCTCTTAGACCTTAACTGAACAACATTTCTAACTTCGAAATAGACAAAGCTCACCTTCTAAATCTTCAACAAACTTCCTTATGTAACTATCGGATTATATTTACGAATCCACTTCTTTTTACAGAAATCATTTGATTATAACAATAGTGTTATAATCCCATGCTTCTGAAATATAATAACTCAAATATAACTTTTATTTATTAATTTGGATAAATAAACAAACAAATAATTTATTAATAAATAAATAAATATTTATTTAAAAACGGAAAGTAAATAGTACTTTCCTACATTGGATATAGTCAATTTCAACGTATAACTCTCTTTCGAATTGTCCCTATTCGATACCTCTCTTCGAATAACATATATTCGATTAACTCTCTTCGAATAAGTTATATTCGATAATCTCTCTTCGAATAACTATATTCGATTAACTCTCTTCGAATAAGTTATATTCGATAATCTCTCTTCGAATAACTATATTCGATTATCTCTCTTCGGAAAAATCTATATTCGATAACTCTCTTCGAATAAACTATATTCGATAATTTCCTTTCGCATAAACTTATATTCGATTTAACTCTACTCGAGTAACTAATATTCGATTAACTCTATTCAAATAACTTATATTCAGTTAACTATATTCCAATAACTAATATTTGATTAACTTTATTCGGATAAATTATATTCGACTAACTCTATTCGATTACTCTATTTCCTATCTTATTCAAATTCCTTTTGAATTCCTATTTCAAAACCCAAATTTTCCTTATAAATATTTTAATTTATATTATATTCATTTTAATCCATTGTTCACATCGAATGTGAAAAATATTTCTTTTACATAATCCATTAAGTTTGATTTCGTATTTTAAAATAATATCCCATTTCCAAATTATATTTATACTTCTATTTATAGAATTATTCGTACGAAATCTCCTTTTTATTTCTAACACTTAAATCTCATTTATAATTCCCTTTATAAATGTTGTGTTCACATTCTATTAAAATATCGATGTCAAAACCGATTTCTACTTCTCTATATATGTTTAGACTTATATATCCTATTTATCAAATGATAAATACTTTATTTAATTTATAAAAACATTATTCATAAATTAATCTTCTCAATTTATCTGTTAAAACAGATTTCTATTTAAAGTCTACTTTGAATCCATCTTCTCGTAGTTCTTTTATATTTCACCAATTTCCTTTTATAATTCTATTTATTTCCCAAATAATTCCTTTTATAATTCTATTTGTTTTACAAATATTTCATTTTTCTAATTCCATTTGTTTTAAAACATTTTCTTTATAACATTCTATTTATTTTCCACTTATTTCTTTACTTTATTTCTTATTACTTCCATTAAGTAATTTAACAAAAACAAAAACATTCTTTTAAACTCCCATATAACTGTTAATAATTTTATATAGAAGTTTCTTATTTAATTTTCATATATCTCCTTTTATAAAACCCTTTTGATTTTATAAAATTCTTATTTCAATATACACTTCACAAATTCCTTTTTGTACATTTCAGTATTGCCTATGGTATTTAAAATACCATATAAAAAGACCAGTATCATTCCAATACATCAAAACCAAATTACAGGTTTTATATCACATCGTATATCATAATATATGAAAACAAGTAGTATTATAAATATTGAGGAATCCTGTTCGATCCCTCCAACCTATTTCCCTGCATCACAGATGTTAAACGATGTAAATAACATCCATTTCATTTCGATATGAAATATTCTGATAAACTGAATCAATATTTGATTAACGATATATATATATATATATATTACTAGATCTATAATTTCAATCCACCAATTGGCAGTTTATCCAAACAATCAACACACAACAATCAACCATCATTTATCAATTCAAAAAATACGTTATAAAAATATAAGCTGGGCAGAGTTAGTGAGTTTTATTCACATTGGATAGTTATCGTTAAATAATGATAATTGTCGTTGTTTCAGATCAGACAATTTATTTGGCTATAAATTATAACGAGCTCCAATTCACTCCCAGTCAGTTCCATTATGTAGCTCTCGTCCGTACGATCCCAACGGATCTGGTCGTTCGCATTTCTGATAACGTGGGTACAAGATATTATGGTTACAAGATGATAAAATGCTTTAAACTAAAATAAACTAAATTATATTCTAAACTCGAGCTTATACAATCGGCCAAACGGTCCATCCTTAAAACCCATCTGCTCACCTTCATCTTCTACAAACACAAATCGCTCCTCCTGTAACTACTCTAGACATTTTCGATCCTTACACCATTCGTTTACCTCCATCCCCACATGAAAGATCAAATAAAAACTTCCTTTAAACTCCTCTTCCCGGCCTCTCCCTTCTCCACTTAACCTCGACAAACTCGTAAGCTTCATTGGAACCCCGTCACCGAGCCTCATTCGAACACCCCAACATCAGACTAGAGAATTCTTTTGCAACCATACTCACTCAAATTCAGCTAACAAACTCGCAATCAATCCATCATTCCAAAAACATTACCCAAATCGCGTATTAACGCTTGTATCGCCGTCGTTTGTAAAACCTAAGCCATACACGAAATAAGACAGTGAACCAGTATAGGTTCGAACACCACAAAATTGATACTAAAATGAAGAATATCCTCTCCCGAATCCAAATATATATAGATTATAATTTATAGAATTATATATGACTTGCTTAGGATTTTTATTTGAGTTGGAAGTTCACGTTTTCTTCTTGGTTTTAGTGGCTGCTGAGATACTAAGTTGTTTGACTATAGGAAAAGAGGAAATTAGGTTTAGGTGGTGTATTTATAGAATAAGGTAGCTTACAAAGTAAGCTTCATATTTTAAATATTAATTTTAACCAATCGTTGCTTGTATTTGTCTACTAAAAATCCGTATGATCACACACGATATCCAAGAATCATGAAAATGGGCATGCAACTACAGTTCGACATTACGGACCCAACGAAACTGGTTTTGTCGAATTCCGACTTCGTTTGCTCACACAGTTTAATTTTAAAATCAAATTATTGACTATTTTTCACATTAAAATCCCGTACGGCCACATACTGACTCCAAAAATTACGAAAATTGAAATCTTGCAATAATTTAATATTCTGGATCCAACAAAATTAGTTTCGTCAAAAGCGGAGGTCATTTGCAAAAATGACTATTTTATAAGGCTCTAAATAAACCAATTAAATGTTAATATATTTAAAAACAATTAACTTTAATATTGATAAATTAATATTATCATATATGTTCCAATAGAATATCGTACAGCTCCAAAATATACATATTTGAATATATAACTCGATATTTCAAAATCAAGTTAAATCGATATTCAATTTGTATTAAAAATCCTTTTATAATATAAATAAATCGTTATAAATTATAAAGGAACTCCACAGCGACTATTCGAAAATTTGATTTGGACATAAATCAAAATCTATATGATGAAATCATAAATTTTCTCTTACATTAGAAAAATATCGTTCAACGGATTCGAACGTTTCTTATTTCATAGAAATCCGACTTAAAACGGATTCTGTATATTTGTTTAAAGTTCGAATCACCAAATTACGAACTACTGCGCCATTTCAAGCACGATTATAATTATAATATAATTTATACGTTCTAACCTTATTTAAATAATAAATTCGTTATTATAATTCAATTCAAAACTGAATTAAATCAGTTAAATTATTCAAATCACACAAGATTGTGAATTCTAATATTTCTGACTATTTTGAAATTAAATATATTATTCTATTTTTTATATTAATTAAATATTCAATATTATTTAATTAAATGACCATATAAATCTCTAAACCATTATTTAAATAATTAAATTAATTAATTATTATACCGTAAAAATAGGGGCGTTACAAGGGGTAACTGTTGGAAGTAAGGGCTATTTAGAGAATTAGTGGTAGGATAAAAAAGAAGGGTTGTTTTGAAGTATTAAGAGAAGTAGTTGTATTTTAAGCATAGTAGGGGTAGATCAACAAATATGAATGATGATGAAACATTGGGATTGGGTGCTACAAAAACCAACCCTTCACAGTAGTTAAAAAATAAGGGTAATTATTGGAAGTAAGGGCTATTTAGAGAATTAGGGGTAGGATTAGAAAGAAGGGTTATTTTGAAGTACTAAGAGAAGTAGGGTTAGTTTAAGCATAGTAGGGGTAGATCGACAAATATGAAGGATGATGAATCATTTGGATCGGGTGTTGCAAAAACCAACCCTTCACAGTAGTTAAAAAATAGGGGTAATTGTCGGAAGTAAGGGCTATTTAGAGAATTAGGAGTAGGATTAAAAAGAAGGGAAGTTTAGAAGTATTAAGAGAAGTAGGGTTAGTTTAAGCATAGTAGGGGTAGATAGACAAATATGAAAGATGATGAATCATTTGGATTGGGTGCTGCAAAAACCAACCCTTCACAGTAGTTAAAAAATAAGGGTAATTATTGGAAGTAAGGGCTATTTAGAGAATTAGGGGTAGGATTTGAAAGAAGGGTTATTCTGAAGTACTAAGAGAAGTAGGGGTAGTTTAAGCATAATAGAGGTAGGTCAAAAAATATGAAAGATAATGATCATTTGGATTGGGTGCTGCAAAAACCAACCCTTCGTAGCAGTTAAAAAATAGGGGTAATTGTTGGAAGTAAGGGCTATTTAGATAATTAGGGGTAGGATTAAAAAGAAGGCTTATTTTGAAGTATTAAGAGAAGTAGGGGTAGTTTAAGCATAATAGGGGGTAGATCGACAAATATGAAGGATGATGAATCAATTGGATTGGATGTTGGAAAAACCAACCCTTCACAGTAGTTAAAATATATGGGTAATTGTAGAAAGTAAGGGCTATTTAGAGAACCAGGGGTAGGATAAAAAGAAGGGTTGTTTTGAAGTATTAAGAGAAGTAGGGTAGTTTAAGCATTGTAGGGGTAGATCGACAAATATGAAAGATGATGAATCGTTTGGATTGGGTGATGCAAAAACAAACCCTTCACAGTAGTTAAAAAATAGAGGTAATTGTTGGAAGTAAGGGCCATTTTGAGAATTAGGGGTACGATTAAAAAGAAAGGTTGTTTTGAATTATTAAGAGAAGTAAAGGAAGTTTAAGCATAGTAGGAGTAGATCGGCAAATATGAAAGATGATGAATCATTGAGATTGGGCGCTGCAATAACCTACCCTCCACAGTAGTTAAAAAATAGGGGAAATTGTTGGAAATAAAGGCTATTTAGAGAATTAGGGGTAAGATTAAAAAGAAGGTCTTTTTTGAAGCATTAAGAGAAGTAGGGGTGGTTTAAGCAAAGTAGGGGTAGATCGAGAAATATGAAAGATAATGAATCATTTGGATTGGGTGCTGCAAAAACCAACCTTTCAAGGTAGTTAAAAAATAGGGGTAATTATCGGAAGTAAGGACTATTTAGGGAATTAGGGGCAGGATTAAAAAGAAGGGTTGTTTTGAAGTATTAAGAGAAGTAGGGGTGATTTAAGAATAGTAGGGGTAGATCGACAAATATGTAGGATGATGAATCATTTGGATTGGATGATGGAAAAACCAACCTTTCACAGTAGTTAAAAAATAGGGTAATTGTTGGAAGTAAGGGCTGTTTAGAGAATTAGCGGAAGGATTAAAAAGAAGGGTTGTTTTGAAGTATTAAGAGAAGTAGGGGTAGTTTATATAAAGCAGGGGTAGATCGACGAATATGAAGGATGATGAATCATTTGGATTGGGTGCTGCAAAAACCAACCCTTCACAGTAGTTCAAAAATAGGGGTAATTGGTGGAAGTAAGGGCTATTTAGATAATTAGGGGGAGGATTAAAAAGAAGTGTTGTTTTGAAGTATTAAGAGAAGTAGGGGTAGTTTAAGCATAGAAGGGGTAGATCGATAAATATGAAAGATGATGAATCGTTTGGTTTGTGCGCTGCAAAAACCAACCCTTCACAGTAGTTAAAAAATAGGGGTAATTGTTGGAAGTAAGGGCTTTTTAGAGAATTAGGTGTAGGATTGAAAAGAAGGGTTGTTTTGAAGTATTAAGAGAAGTATGGGTAGTTTAAGCAAAGTAGGGGTAGATCAACAAATATGAAAGATGATGAATCATTTGGATTGGGTGTTGCAAAAACCAACCCTTCACAGTAGTTAAAAAACAAGGGTAATTGTTTGAAGTAAGGGCTATTTAGAGAATTAGGGGTAGGAATAAAAAGATGGACTGTTTTGAAGTATTAAGAGAAGTAGGGGTAATTTAAGTATAGTAGGGGCAGATTTGCAAAAATGAAAGATGCTGAATCATTTGGATTGGGTACTGCAAAAACCAACCCATCACAGAAGTAGAATGATAAATGGTTTACAAAGAAAGAAATGAATAATGCAAAATAAATGAATACATAAATGAATAAAGGAAAACAATAATAAAATTAGAGGTTAGTTTAAGCATAGTAGGAGTAGCTCGACAAATTTGAAAGATGATAAATCATTTGGATTGGGTTCTACAAAAACCAACCCTTCACAGTAGTTAAAAAATAGGGGTAATTGTTGGAAGTAAGGGCTATGTAGACAATTAGGCGTTGGATTAAAAAGAAGGGTTGTTTTGAAGTATTAAGAGAAGTAGTTGTAGTTTAAGCATAGTAGGGGTAGATCGACGAATGTGAAAGATGATGAACCATTGGGATTGGGTGCTGCAAAAACCATCCCTTCAAAGTCGTTAAAAAATAGGGGTAACTGTTGGAAGTAAGAGCTATTTATAGAATTAGGGTTAGTATTAAAAAGAAGGGTTGTTTTGAAGTACTAAGAGAAGAAGGGGTAGTTTAAGCATAGTAGGGGTAGCTCGACAAATATGAAGGATGATGAATCATTTGGATTGGGTGCTGCAAAAACCAACCCTTCACAGTGGTTGAGAAATAGGGGTAATTGTTGGGAGTAAGGGCTATTTTGAGAATTTGGCGGAGAATTAAAAAGAAGGGCTGTTTTGAAGTATTATGAGAAGTAGGGGTAGTTTAAGCATAGTACGGGTTGAACGGTAAATATGAAAGATGATGAATTGTTTGGATTAGGCGTTGCAAAAACCAACCCTTCACAGTAGTTAAAAATAGGGTCAACGTTTGGAAGTAAGGGCTTTTTATAGAATTAGGTGTAGGATTAAAAGGAAGTGTTGTTTTGAAGTATTAAGAGAAGTAGGGGTAGTTTAAGCAAAGTAGGGGTAGATCGACAAATATGAAAGATAGTGAATCATTTGGATTGGGTGCTGCAAAAACCAACCCTTCACAGTAGTTAAAAAACAGGGGTAATTGTTTGAAATAAGGGCTATTTAGAGAATTAGGGGTAGGAATAAAAAGATGGACTGTTTTGAAGTATTAAGAGAAGTAGGGGTAATTTAAATATAGTAGGGGCAGATTTGCAAAAATGAAAGATGCTGAATCATTTGGATTGGGTACTACAAAAACCAACCTATCACAGAAGTAGAATGATAAATGGTTTACAAAGAAAGAAATGAATAATGCAAAATAAATGAATACATAAATGAATAAAGGAAAACAATAATAAAAGTAGAGGTTAGTTTAAGCATAGTAGGAGTAGATCGACAAATTTGAAAGATGATAAATCATTTGGATTAGGTTATGCAAAAACCAACCCTTCACAGTAGTTAAAAAATAGGGGTAATTGTTGGAAGTAAGGGCTATGTAGAGAATTAGGGGTAGGATTAAAAAGAATGGTTGTTTTTAAGTATTAAGAGAAGTAGTTGTAGTTTAAGCATAGTTGGGGTAGATCGACAAATATGAAAGATGATGAACCATTGGGATTGGTTGCTGCAAAAACCAACCCTTCACAGTCGTTAAAAAATAGGGGTAACTGTTGGAAGTTAGAGACATTTAGAGAATAAGGGTTAGTATTAAAAAGAAGGGTTGTTTTGAAGTACTAAGAGAAGTAGGGGTAGTTTAAGCATAGTAGGGGTAGCTCGACAAATATGAAGGATGATGAATCATTTGGATTGGGTGCTGCAAAAACCAACCCTTCATAGTAGTTGAAAAATAGGGGTAATTGTTGGAAGTAAGGGCTATTTTGAGAATTTGGCGGAGGATTAAAAAGAAGGGCTGTTTTGAAGTATTAAGAGAAGTAGGGGTAGTTTAAGCATAGTACGGGTTAATCGGTAAATATGAAAGATAATGAATCGTTTGGATTAGGCGTTGCAAACACCAACCCTTCACAGTAGTTAAAAATAGGGGCAACGTTTGGATGTAAGGGCTATGTAGAGAATTAGGGGTAGGATTAAAAAGAAGGGTAGATTTGATGTATTAAGAGAAGTAGGGGTAGTTTTAGCAAAGTAGGGGTAGATCGAGAAATATGAAAAATGACGAATCAATTGGATTGGGTGCTTCAAAAGCCAACCCTTCACAGTAGTTAAAAAATAGGGGTAATTGTTGGAAGTAAGGGATATTTAGAGAATTAGGGGAAGGATTAAAAAGAAGGGCCGTTTTGAAGTACTAAGAGAAGTAGGGGTAGTTTAAGCATAGTAGGGGTAGATCGACAAATATGAAGGATGATGAATCATTTGGAATGGATGTTGCAAAAACTATCCTTTCACAGTAGTTAAAAAATAGGGGTAATTGTTGGAAGTAAGGGGTATTTAGAGAATTAGGGGTAGGATTAAAAAGAAGGGCTGTTTTGAAGTAAAAACAGAAGTTAGGGTAGTTTAAGCGTAGAAAGGGTAGATCGACAAATATGAAAGATGATGAATCATTTGGATTTGTTGCTGCAAAAACCAACCCTTCATAGAATGATAATTGGTTTCGAAATAAATGAATAATCCAAAAAAATGAATACATAAGTGAGTAAAGAAAAACAATAATAAAAGCTGCGGAGGTAGTTTAAGCATAGTAGGGGTAGATTGACAAATATGAAATATAATGAATCATTTGGATTGGGTGCTGCAAAAACCAACCCTTCACAGTAGTTAATAAATAGGGGTAATTTTTGGAAGTAAGGCTTATTTAGAGAAATAGGGGTAGGATTAAAAAAAGGGTTGTTTTGAAGTATTAAGAGAAGTAGGTGTAGTTTAATCATAGTAGGGGTATATCGACAAATATGAAAGATGATGAATCATTTGGATCAGGTGCTGCAAAAACCAACCCTTCATAGAAGCAGAATGATAATCGGTTTACAAAGAAATGAATAATGCAAAAAGAAATGAAGAAAGGAAAACAATAATAAAATTAGGGGGTAGTTTAAGCAAAGTAGGGGTAGATCGGCAAATATAAAAGATGATGAATCGTTTGGATTGGGTGATGAAAAAACCAACCCTTCACAGTAGTTAAAAAATAGGGGTAATTGTTGGAAGTAAGGGCTATTTAAAGAATTAGGGTTAGGATTAAAAAGAAGGGTTGTTTTGAAGTATTAGGAGAAGTAGGTGATGTTTAAGCATAGTAGGGGTAGTTCGACGAATATGAACGATGATGAATCACTTGGATTGGGTGCTTCAAAGACCAACCCTTCACAATAGTTAAAAAAATAAGGATAATTGTTTGAAGTAAGGGCTATTTATAGAATTCGGGATAGGATTAAAAAGAAGGGAAGTTTTGAAGTATTAAGCAAAGTATGGGTAGTTTAAGCATAGTAGGGGTAGATCGACAAATATAAAGATGATGAATCATTTGGATTGGTTGCTGGAAAAACCAACCCTTCAAAGTAGTTAAAAAGTAGGGGTAATTGTTGGAAGGAAGGGCCATTTAGAGAATCAGGGGTTGGATTAAAGAGAAGGGATGTTTGAAGTATTGAGAAAAGTAGGGGTAGTTTAAGCATAGTAGGAGTAGATCAACTAATATGAAGGATGATGAATCATTTGGATTGGATGCTGGAAAAACCAGCCCTTAACAGTAGTTAAAATATAGGGGTAATTGTTGGAAGTAAGGGCTATTTAGAGAATTAGGGGTATGATTAAAAAGTAGGGCTGTTTTGAAGAACTTAGAGAAGTAAGGGTAGTTTAATCAAAGTAGGGGTAGATCGACAAATATGAAAGATGATGAATCGTTTGGATTGGGTGCTGCAAGAAACAACCCTGCTCAAAATGATAATTGGTTTACAAAGAAGTGAATAATGCAAAAAAATGAATAAAGAAATTAGTAAAGGAAAACAATAATAAAAGTAGGGGAGGTAGTTTAAGCATAGTAGGGGTAGATCGACAAATATAAAAGATGATGAAACATTTGGATTGGGTGCTGCAAAAACCCACCCTTCACAGTTGTTAAAAAATAGGCGTAACTGTTTGAAGTACGGGCTATTTGGAGAATTTTTGGCAGGATAAAAATGAAGGGTTGTTTTGAAGTATTAAGTGAAGTAGGGGTAGTTTAAGCATAATAGGGGTAGATATACAAATATGAAAGATGATGAATCATTTGGATTGGGTGCTAGAAAAACCAACCCTTCGTAGTAGTTAAAAGGGGTAATTGTTGGAAGTAAGGGCTATTTAGAGAATTAGGGGGAGGATTAAAAAGAAGGGTTGTTTTGAAGTATTAAGAGAAGTAGGGGTAGTTCAAGCAATGTAGTGGTAGATTGACAAATATGATAGATGATTAATCATTAAGATTGGGTGATGCAAAACCAACCCTTCACAGTAGTTAAGAAATAGGGGAAATTGTTGGAAGTAAGGGCTATTTAGAGAATTATGAGTAGGATAAAAAAGAAGACCTGTTTTGAAGTATTAAGATAAGTAGGCATAGTTTAAGCATAGTAGAGGTAGATCAACAAATATTAAAGATGATGAATCATTGGGATTGGGTGCTGCAAAAACTAACCCTTCACAGAATGATAGTTGGTTTACAAAGAAATGAATAATGCAAAAAATGAATAATGAATTGAATAAAGGAAAACAGTAATAAAATTAGGGGAGATAGTTTAAGCGTAGTAGGAGTAGATCGACAAATATGAAAGATGATGAATCGTTTGGATTGGGTGCTGCAAAAACCAACCCTTCACAGTAGTTAAAAAATAGGTGTAATTGTTGGAGGTAAGGGCTATTTGGAGAATTAGGGGTAGGTCTAAAAAAAGGGTTGTTTTGAAGTATTAAGAGAAGAAGGGGTTGCTTAAGCATAATAGGGGTATATCCACAAATATAAAAGATGATGAATCATTTGAATTGGGTGCTGCAAAAACCAACCCTTCACAGTAGTTAAAAAATAGGGGTAGTTGTTGGAAGTAATGGCTATTTAGAGAATTAGGGGTAGGATTAAAAAGAAGGGCTTTTTTGAAGTATTATGATAAGTAGGGGTAGTTTAAACATAGTAGGGGTAGATCGACAAATATGAAGGATGATGAATCATTTGGATTGGGTACTGCAAAAACCAAGCCTTCAAGGTAGTTAAACAATAGGGGTGATTATTGGAAGTAAGGGATATTTAGAGAATTAGGGGGAGGAATAAAAAAAAGAAAGGCTGTTTTGAAGTATTAAGAGAAGTAGAGGTAGTTTAAGCATAGTAGTGGTAGTTTGACAAATGGAAGATGACGAATCATTTGGATTTAGTGCTGCAAAAACAAACCCTTCACAATAGTTAAAAAATAGGGATAATTATTGGAAGTAAACGCTATTTAGAAAATTAGGGTTTGGATTAAAAAGAAGGGCTATTTTGAAGTATTAAGAGAATTACGGGTAGTTTAAGCATAGTAGGGGTAGATCGACAAATGTGAAAGACGATGAATCGTTTGGATTGGATGATGCAAAAACAAACCCTTCACAGTAGTTAAAAAATAGGGGTAATTGTTGGAAGTAAGGGCTATTTTGAGAATTAGGGTTAGGATTAAAAAGAAGGGTTGTTTTGAAGTATTAAGAGAAGTAGGTGATGTTTAAGCATAGTAGGGGTTGTTCAACGAATATGAAAGATGTTGAATCACTTAGATTGGGTGCTGCAAAAACCAACCCTTCACAGTAGTTAAAAAATAGGGGTATTTGTTGGAAGTAAGGGCTATTTAGAGAATTAGTTGTAGAATTAAAAAGAAGGGTTGTTTTGATGTATTAAGAGAAGTAGGGGTAGTTTAAGCATAGTAGGGGTAGTTCGACAAATATGAAAGATGATGAATCATTTGGATTGGGTGCTGCAAAAACCAACCCTTCACAGTAGTTAAAAAATAAGGGTAATTGTTGGAAGTAAGGGCTATTTAGAGAATTAGGGGTAGGATTTAAAAGAAGGGATGTTTTGAAGTATTAAGAGTAGTAGGGGAAGTTTAAGCATAGTAGGGGTAGATCGACAAAAATGAAGGATGATGAATCATTTGGATTGGATGTTGGAAAAACCAATCCTTCACAGTAATTAAAATATAGGGGTAATTGTTGGAAGTAAGGGCTAATTAGAGAATTAGCGGTAGGATTAAAACGAAGAGATGTTTTGAAGTATTAAGAGAAGTATCGGTAGTTTAAGCATAGTAGGGGTAGATCGACAAATATTAAAGATGATGAATCGGTTGGATTGGGTGCTGCAAAAAACAACACTTAACAGAATGATAAAAGTAGGGGAGGTAGTTTAAGCATAGTAGGAGTAGATCGGCAAATATGAAAGATGATGAATCATTTGGATTGGGTGCTGCAAAAACCAACCCTTCACAGTAGTTAAAAAATAGGGGTAATTGTTGGAAGTAAGGGCTGCTCGGAGAATTAGGGGTAGGATTAAAAAGAAGGGTAGTTTTGAAGTATTAATAGAAGTAGGGGTAGTTTAAGCATTGTTGAAATTGAAAATCGTTTTCAACACCAAAGGTGATTTATGAGCACTTCACCAATTTGGTAAGATGTATGGAACTGTGTAATTACAAGAATAATAAGTATAAAATGAAGACAAAGAAGTTTTTATAGTGGTTCGATTCGAGATGAATCTACATCCACTTTGAGAATAATTCCATTATCACAATTACATTTACAATGAAGGAATCGCTCAAGCTCCTCACTTTGATCCAAATGAAATTGATGAAAAATTGGTGAGATCCTTTAATTGAAGTAAGTGGAAGAATAGATCTTGCGCTTCTTAAGCACTTGCTTGGATTTCCATAATTCCATGACAAATTCGAAGTTAGATCTTGATTAGAGATGGTTGGAGATGATCAAATCACTTAGAAATAATTGAGAATAAGGTTGGACAGCCCTTCGGGGTTCCAAAATTTGTCCCCCCATTAAAGTGGAGTTGGAGCTCTATTTATAGGTGAGGAGCAAGTGAGGAGAACTACCAAAAATACGTTGTGCAGGGAACCGGTCGGTCGGTAGTTTATTTACAGAAATGCCACTGGGTACAGCTGGCAACAGCTAGAAGGGGGTATCGGTCGGTTGGTCATAAACTTAGATACCAGTCGGTCGGTCATAAACTTAGGCATCGGTCGGCCGGTCATGTTTTTAGGGGTACCGGTCGGCCATGGGAAACAACATCGGTCGGTCATTCAAACCCAGTATCGGTCGCCTCTCATATTTGTATACTGACCAGCAGATGTCCGCCTTTTCCATTTTATACCGGCCGCCTCACTCACTACAGTATTGACCATGTGGAATATCAGAAGGCCGATCGATATAATTTTGTTCCATCCTTTTCATGTTGC
Source organism: Allium sativum (assembly GCA_030737875.1). NCBI lineage: Eukaryota > Viridiplantae > Streptophyta > Magnoliopsida > Asparagales > Amaryllidaceae > Allium > Allium sativum. Next base: position 1,019,402,616 of record CM060913.1, read on the forward strand.
TTTGCCACATGTCTTTTCACATTTAGACAAAAATGATCCTTATGCTTCATAACACGTTAGTTCTATGCTATGAAGTGTTGGTAAATAACATTGTATGCACATTAATGAATTATCCATTATCATACTCATGCCATGTATCTTGATAGTTTGGCTTACGTTTTTTCCATAATACATGCTGTCCTGACGTATTCTGTGTCTATATGCAAGACAACTGATCGGCCATGTAAGACTACCGGTCGCCTCAATTACATTATGACCGATCACGTCCCACATTATTATTTAAATGCTGATTCATGTGTTAGAATATTCATCATGCACCCATGTATGAATGGGTCGATCTCTTGAACAATACGTTTTGGTTGACTAATAACATGTTGGTCCAACACATATGTCGTATTGATGTGATGTGGCATCTTTGAACATGTCTTTAACCGACCATCATGGCAATGCACTGACCGATCGGATGGAAGTCGCTCGACCGATCGGGTGGTGCACACTAACCAACCGGCTATACAGTGACCGTTCCATATAAACCTTTCGTGTTTACATGTAACCGACCGATGAAGCTACTTGGCGTGAACAATGTGTGTACACGAATCTGGTCCATTGTCATTGGTTATACGGTTGACAGCTTATTTTCTGAACTGTGTTAACAACGGAGTTAACAAACATAGTAGGGGTATAACCAGAAATATGAAAGATGATGAATATTTGGATTGGGTACTTCAAAATCCAACCATTTACAATAGTTAAAAAATAGGGGTAATTGTTGGAAGCAAGGGCTATTTGGAGAATGAGGGGCAGGACTAAAAAGAAGGGCTGTTTTGAAGTATTAAGAGAAATAGGGGTAGTTTAAGCATTGTAGGGGTAGATCGATAAATATGAAAGATGATGAATCGTTTGGATTGGGCGCTACAAAAACCAAACCTTCACAGTAGTTAAAAAATAGGGGTAATTGTTGGAAGTAAGGGCTATTTAGAAAATTAGGGGTAGGATTAAAAAGAAGGGTTGTTTTGAAGTATTAAGAGAAGTACGGGTAGTTTAAGCATAGTTGGGGTAGATTGACAAATATGAAAGATGATGAATCGTTTGGATAGGGTGCTGCAAAAACCACCCCTCACAATAGTTAAAAAATAGGGCTAATTGTTGGAAGTAAGGGCTATTTAGAGAATTAGAGGTATAATTAAAAAGAAGGTTTGTTTTGAAGTATTAAGAGAGTAGGGGTAGTTTAAGCATAGTAGGAGTAGTTCGACAAATATGAAAGTTGATGAATCATTTAGATTGGGTGCTGCAAAAAACAGCCCATCACAGTAGTTAAAAAATAGGGGTAATTGGTTGAAGTAAGGGCTATTTAGAGAATTAGGTGTAGGATTAAAAGGAAGAGTTGTTTTAAAGTATTAAGAGAAGTAGGGGTAGTTTAAGCATAGTAGGGGTAGATCGATAAATATGAAGGACGATGAGTCATTTGGATTGGATGGTGGAAAAACCAACCCTTCACAGTAGTTAAAAAATAGATGTAATTTTTGGAAGTAAGGGCTATTTAGAGAATTTGGGGTAGGATTAAAAAGATGGGTTGTTTTGTAGAATTAAGAGAAGTAGGGGCAGCTTAAGCATAGTAGGGGTAGATCGACAAATATGAAAATTGATGAATCGTTTGGATTGGGTGATGCAAAAACCAAACCTTCATAGAAGTAGAATAATAATTGGTTTATAAAGAAATGAATAATGCAAAAACAAATGAATAATGAAATAAATAAAGGAAAATGTTAATAAAAGTAGGGGGTAGTTTAAGCATAGTTGGGGTAGATCGACTAGTATGAAAGATGATGACTCATTTGGATTGGCTGCTGCAAAAACCAAACATTCACAGTAGCCAAAAAATAAGGGCAATTGTTGGAAGAAAGGGATATTTAGAGAATTAGGGGTAGGATTAAAAAGAAGTATTGTTTTGAAGTATTAAGAGAAGTAGTTGTTGTTTAAGCATAGTAGGGATAGATCAACAAATATGAAAGATGATGAATCATTTGGATTGGCTGCTTCAAAAACCAACCCTTCACAATAGTTTAAAATAGGGGTAATTGTTCGATGTAAGGGATATTTTGAGAATTAGGGTTAGGATTAAAAAGAAGGGATGGTTGAAGTACAAAGAGAAGTAGGCGTAGTTTAAGCATAGTAGGGGTATATTGACAAATATGAAGGATGATGAATCGTTTGGATTGGGTGCTGCAAAAACCAATCCTTCACAGAATGATAACTAGTTTACAAAGAAATGAATAATACAAAAAAATGAATAGATAAGTGAATAAAGGAAAACAATAATAAAAATAGGGGAGGTAATTTAAGCATAGTATGGGTAGATCGAAAAATATGAAAGATGATGAATCGTTTGGATAGGGTGCTGCAAAAACCAACCCTTCACAGTAGTTAAAATATAGGGGTAATTGTTGGAAGTAAGGGTTATTTAGAGAATTAGGGGTAGGATTAAAAAGTAGGGTTGTTTTGAAGTACTTAGAGAAGTAGGGGTAGTTTAAGCAAAGTAGGGGTAGATCGACAAATATGAAAGATGATGAATCGTTTGGATTGGGTGCTGCAAAAACCAGCCCTTCACAGAATGATAATTGGTTTACAAAGAAATGATTAATGCAAAAAATGAATAAAGAAATTAGTAAAGGAAAAAAATAATAAAAGTAGGGGAGGTAGTTTAAGCATAGTAGGGGTAGATCGACAAATATGAAAGATGATGAAACATTTGGATTGGGTGCTGTAAAAACCAACCCTTCACAGTAGTCAAAAAATAGGGGTAATTGTTGGAATTATGGGCTATTTGGAGAATTATTGGTAGGATAAAATGGTTTGTTTTGAAGTATTAAGTGAAGTAGGGGTAGTTTAAGCATAGTAGGGGTAGATATACAAATATGAAAGACGATGAATCATTTGGATTGGGTGCTGGAAAAACCAACCCTTCACAGTAGTTAAAAAATAGGGGTGATTGTTGGAAGTAAGGGCTATTTAGAGAATTTGGGGGAGGATTAAAAAGAAGTGTAGTTTTGAAGTATTAAGAAAAGTCGGGGTAGTTTAAGCGAAGTAGTGGTAGATCGATAAATATGATAGATGACTAATCATTTAGATTGGGTGATGCAAAAACCAACCCTTCGCAGTAGTTAAAAAATAGGGGTAATTGTTGGAAGTAAGGGATATTTAGAGAATTATGGGTAGGATAAAAAAAATACATGTTTTGAAGTATTAAGGGAAGTAGGCGTAGTTTAAGCATAGTAGGGGTAGATTGACAAATATTAAAGATGATGACTCGTTGGGATTGGGTGCTGTAAAAACCAACCCTTCACAGAAAGATAGTTGGTTTGCAAAGAAATGAATAATGCAAAAATGAATAATGAAATGAATAAAGGAAAACAGTAATAAAAGTAGGGGGTAGTTTAAGCATAGCAGGAGTAGATCGACAAATATAAAAGATGATGAATCGTTTGGATTGGGTGCTGCAAAAACCAGCCCTTCACAGTAGTTAAAAAATAGGTGTAACTTTTGGAAGTAAGGGCTATTTGGAGAATTAGGGGTGGGTCTAAAAAAGGGCTGTTTTGAGTTATTAAGAGAAGAAGGGGTTGTTTAAGCATATTAGGGGTATATCCACAAATATGAAAGATGATGAATCATTTGAATTGGGTGCTGCAAAAACCAACCCTTCACAGTAGTTAAAAAACAGGGGTAATTGTTGGAAGTAATACCTATTTAGATAATTAGGGGTAGGATTAAAAAGAAGGGCTTTTTTGAAGTATTAAGAGAAGTAGGGGTAGTTTAAGCATAGTAGGGGTAGATCGACAAATATGAAGGATGATAAATCATTTGGATTGGGTACTACAAAAACCAAGCCTTCAAGGTAGTTAAAAAATATTGGTAATTGTTGGAAGTAAGGGATATTTAGAGAATTAGGGGGAGGAATAAAAAGAAGGGCTGTTTTGAAGTATTTAGAGAAGTAGGGGTAGTTTAAGCAAAGTAGTGGTAGTTCGACAAATGGAAGATGATGAATCATTTGATAGTGCCATGCATCCATTATGTATGCGAGAGAACCCTATCGACACATACAATATCTACATGAGTGCACAATCATTCACCAAAATGCATCATCCATATGATAACACAATCATTATACATCCATAAATATAGCTACCTACACACAATTATATGCAATATGCAATATGAAGTGATTGAGCCGATCTAGTGTCTAGAGTGTGTGTATATGCATCCACGAGCAACCACTGGCAACCACTTGCATCCACATGCATCCATCAAACATAACATGTCTCAAACACATGTTTCAACCATAGGTTTACCCTATCTAAAGTTCAAAGGTACTAATGAGAGGACATACTAAAGATAAGATAAGCACTAGACAAATGATAAAGGAGACGTTTAAAGGACATACTCTCAAAAAGGAATGGGTATAACGAACGCATCTTCGCTTCTGTCTCCCAAGTAGCATTGCTCTCACCTTCTCCCCTTTTCACTTTGACTAGTCGAACCTCTCTGTTTCTCAACTTCCTAATCTCTGACCCAAGGATGCGGGTAGGAGCTCGTCGAATAATCACATCACGCTCTATCTTTACTTCTTTAAGCAAGCTCGGCTCTACCGCCTCTGCGGTCTCATGTAGGCACTTCCTCAAATGTGACACATGAGATATGTCATGTTCCCTATGCAACCGAACTATCTCTCGAATATAAACTGAAGCTACACATGGAACAGTCCTCTTACGGGTATGAAATGGGCACTCTTAGTAAGTCTATCTACCACAACCCAAATTCCCGTATTACCTTTCCTCGATCTCGGTAACCCGTCAATAAAATCCATCGAGACGCTATCCCACTTTCATTGCGGAACTCCCAATGGGTGAAGCAACCCACCTGGTTTCTTTTGCTTCGCTTTCTCCTGTTGGCACACCAAGCATCGAGCGACATACTTGGCCACATCTTTCTTCATACCGGCCTAAAAGAAAACTCGCTTCATGTCTTGGTACATCTTGTCCCTATCGGGATGAATGGTCATCTTCGATCGATGTGCATCATCAAGTATAGCCTTCCTCAAACCCTTGTCTTGCGGTACACAAAGTCTATCGTCTCTACGCAACCACCCCTTACCATCTAGGGTGTACCTACTCAAATGGCTGGATGACTTCCCCTCCTCATGAGCTTCTCTACTAACTCAACCAACTGTGAGTCGTCCCGCTGTGCTCCGCCAATACGCCCCAAAAGAGTAGGCCTAACCTCCAAGGAGGCTAGCAAACCGGGTTCAAAGTCAACGGAAGGTCTAAAGTCAAACATAGAAATAAACTCTAAGCTCCGTCGTTCAACGAACAATGAACTCAAGGACAACCTTTTTATACTTAAGGCATTCGTTACCACGTTACCCTTGCCATGGGTATACGCTATTTCAAACTCATAGGATGCTAAGAATCCTATGCACTTTTGCTATCCTAAGACTATGCGCTTGAAGAGTCTCCAACACTTCCCTAAGATGTAGGGCATGCTCTTCTCCTCTTTTAGAGAAAACCAGGATATTACCCCATCCAAAAATCCTCACAACTGTCCATCTCTCACGCAGACCACCCTAGTCGAAATCGACATCCCCCAAATGCAAGCCCCAAAGGCCTAAACCAATATCAGACAAACACCCAAGGGATACCTCCTTCGAATTCAGACGACCTACGTGAGATGAGACTAGTAAATATGGCTAAATAATTAAGCCCTTGTCCAACTCTGGATGTCCTCGCCAGTCTCGCTCTAAAACCACCATTTATCCCATAACTGGCTTTTCTCAATCTATTGAGCACATACAAAAACTTATTTCGCTCCTAGAAAAGACCAAGATGTCAATTACAAAGACCATCACGAACTTATTTAGGTACTCCTTGAACACCCTTCTCATCAAATCAACAAAGTATGCGGGGGCGTTCGTCTAACCAAATGGCATCACCAGCCACTCACAAAACCATCAGGAGTCCTAAAGGCAGTCTTCTCTATACTATCCTCAGCCACTCTCAACTGACGAAACCCCGTGGCTGAGTCCAACTGCGAAAATACTGAGGCGCCAACTAACTGATCAAAGAGATCATCAATCCTCGGCAATGGGTGTCTATTCTTCTTTGTGAGTTTATTTAGTTCTCTTTAGCCTACACAAAGTCTGAGGGACCCACCCGCCTTCGTAGCAAAAACTACTGGAGCACCCCACTCCGATATACTTCGTCTTATGAACCCCTTCTCAAGCAACTCCCCTACTTGCTTATGGAGTTCCCTTCTCTCACGAGGAGCCATGTGGCGCACTGGTAAAGATACAGGTTTAGCATTGTCTACCAGATATATTCGGAAGTCAATCTCCCGCTCCAGAGGTAAGCCCTTCACCTCCTCAAACACATCCGAGTATTCCCGGACCACTCTAACAGATCGCAAACTCTCGACCGACGTGTCAAGCGATTATAGATAACTTAGCATAACAGATTCCATGGGATTACAAGAGATCTCGAGAGTGTTACCCAAGCGGGTCACAAGCCTAACAACTCTCCCTTCAAAATCAAGAACGACACCCCTACTGGATAACCAGTCCATGCCCAAAACTATCCCGTAGCCCGTGAAGCCCAAAAAGCATCACATCTAAACTCAATGCTAAGTATAGAAACTTTCAAACCCAAACACATCATGGAGCCCCAATTGGGTTTGAAACAACTAAGGGATCATCTACCAAACTGGTGTCTAAGTGCAGTGACTCAACTAACAATGATGAGATAAACGAACTCGATGCGTCAGAATCAAATAAAGTTCAAACCGGATAATAAAGAAATCCAAATTCCAACCTAGACGGTCCTATCCCCATCTGGTACACTAGCCGCGAGGGAATACAACTACCCTCCAGGAGATTCCATACCTTGCCCATGCCCCTTTGGGCAATCCTAATAAGGTGTCCCATTCCTTCAAAAGGATAACTGCTCACCTTCTTCTTCCCATTCTCCGCTCGTAACCTCCCACCAATGAGGTTTCATCCTTCATTAACCAAACAACTATTTGAGCCTTCCTCCCATCGTCTATCCAATAGATACCTACCAGTCCTCCTCCTTCTTGAACCAACTTCTAATCCGACTAATGTCTAAGTCCCTTGAAGTGGTTTTCCATTCTTATCTATCTTAGAAAGGTCATCTATACGCGGAGGGGAAACTCAAAACGAGAGAGGAAGAGATTCAAAATGGAGAATTCGAAAGATATAGATATGGATATTGGGGATTATGCTTTTCTTTCAAAAACTTTTCTCTTAAAAGACATGTTTTTGAAAATACTCCTTTCAAAAATATTCTTAGAAAATAGTTTTTCTAAAAAATTTATCTGTCTGGTAACTTTAAGCTCTGATACCACGTGCAACACCCCACTAGTTACTACATGCCACCCAAGGCACCCACTTAACCCCTCATGCCCCTCTACATGCTAATTTGGTTAAGTGTTTCTTAATTAATTAAGATCGTAACCTTTGTAAAGACCTCTCATATTAGACTGTCTTTTATGGAAGCTGGATATGCCGGTTGGTTCCGGGCAGCCTTACACCATAACAGAGTCTAACCTCGTGTCTTTACACTTGTCACGTATTTAGTTTATGACTAAGACCTCTCACATTGGGCCAATCATTTGTAGCCGCTGGATTTGCCGGTCGATTCCGGGCAGTCTTATGCTACAAAAGGGTCCAACCTCGTATCTTAGTAGATTAATTACACCTAATTAATCACCCCCATAATTTGTATTAATTATCCCTAATTAATTACAAATGTTTAAGAATATGGGTAGACCTAACTCAATAGGTAAATTCCCAATTCCATAATATGGGTAGACCTAACTTAATAGGTAAATTCCCAATTATGTCCATCCACTTTACGGTATGTTTAATCATACCCACTTCACACAATTTTATGTGTTCATTAATTTTTTTACCCCATCGTCCCCACGTAAATACGTTAACATGACATACTTCAAAAGAGAAGATTCATCATACACACAATGGGTTCAACTTAGCATATCATTAGCATTATCATGGGTTTAAAAGGTGTCAACTTGTATATATGACCATAAACCCAACTTGCATAAATAACCAACCCAAACTTGCATGAATCACATATGTCATAAAGATGGTAACTTGGTTAAATGTTCATGTCATAGACCTATCATAAAGGTGTCAACTTGTTTACATGTCATAGGTCTAAAAGGGATGAACTTGCACATGTACTTATGTCATACATAGAGGCAAACTTGCATATGAACTTGCATCATAACTTGCATATGAACTTGCATCATAACTTGCATATGAACTTGCATCATAACTTGCATATGAGCTTGCATCATAACTTGCATATGAACTTGCATAACATGCCATACTTAGAGGCAAACTTGCATATATTATGCATATCATAAAAAGAGACAAACTTGCATATGAACTTGCATCATAACTTTCATATGAACTTGTATAACATGCCATACTTAGAGGCAAACTTGCATATATTATGCATATCATAAAAAGAGACAAACTTGCATATGAACTTGCATCATAACTTGCATATGAACTTGCATCATAACTTGCATATAATCTCACATATAGTTTGCATAACATGTTACATATGCATCAATGTTCAACATAGTGTTTTTCATAGTGAGCATCATAAAACATAGCATTAAACTTGCATATGGCATAAAACTTGCAAAACACACAACATACACTATACTAAACTTACATAAGCACATTTATCCACAAACATAGCCATATCTTATCATATCCTATCATAATCAATTTAACAATTGATTATTAAGGCTATAGAAACTCACCACTAAGCTCCAATAAGCAAACACTTGCCACAAATCACCCAAAAACTCTTGCCTTGAACATAAAGCTTGCAACTTGACTATGAATGCAAGCTAATGATCACTCATACAACTCAAAGATGCTTGTATGGACATGAAAGCCTTCATAGAAATAGGATTTAAAGAGGATGGAGGCTAGGGATTTGAGTGGAGGCCATGATCATAGAAAATTTTGGCATAGTTTAGTTAGATGATAGGACTATGATCATTTAGGTCTAGCTTAGGATCTTATTTATAGGATTAGGCAAGTGTTTTAGGCCATTAGATTAACCCTAAATTAGATTAGGACCATCAGATCTCGGAAGCTTCCAGAAACCAGCCCCAAAACACAGCCTAAACCTTAAAATGGTGCACCAGGCCAGCCATGGTCAAACCAGAAAGCTGTGCAGGTTTCTGGCTCGACACGGGCGCACTTCCCAAGTGCGCCAGTGTATTTTTGTGTTGGCGCACTTCACAAGTGCGCCAGTGCATTCTGGCTTGTTTTCGGTTTTTCTGCCTAACTTCGTTCGTCCATATCTTCTTCATACGGACTCCGATTTTCGAAAATTCAGACTCTATTTCGCGTATTTTTCCGAGACGAACGCAATGGTTCAACCCGTTTCCACTAATTCCCACATCTGGGATTAGTTATTCTTTAATTTGTGAATTTTAGCATTAACCGAAATTCGGGGTGTTACAAAGGGCTATTTAGAAAATTAGGGGTAGGATTAAAAAGAAGGGTTGTTTTGAAGTATTAAGAGAAGTACGGGTAGTTTAAGCATAGTAGGGGTAGATCGACAAATATGAAAGACAATGAATCGTTTGGATAGGGTGCTGCAAAAACCACCCCTTCACAGTAGTTAAAAAATAGGGGTAATTGTTGGAAGTAAGGGCTATTAGGAGAATTAGAGGTATAATTAAAAAGAAGGACTGTTTTGAAGTAGTAAGAGAAGTAGGGGTAGTTTAAGCATTGTAGGGGTAGTTCGACAAATATGAAAGTTGATGAATCATTTGGATAGGGTGCTGCAAAAACCAACCCATCATAATAGTTAAAAAATAGGGGTAATTGTTGGAAGTAAGGGCTTTTTAGAGAATTAGGCGTAAGATTAAAAAGAAGGGTTGTTTTAAAGTTTTAAGAGAAGTAGGGGTAGTTTAAGCATAGTAGGGGTAGATCGATAAATATGAAGGACGATGAGCCATTTGGATTGGATGGTGGAAAAACCAACCCTTCACCGTAGTTAAAAAATAGAGGTAATTGTTGGAAGTAAGGGCTATATAGAGAATTTGGGGTAGGATTACAAAGATGGGTTGTTTTGAAGTATTAAGAGAAGTAGGGGCAGTTTAAGCAAAATAGGGGTAGATCGACAAATATGAAAAATGATGAATCGTTTGGATTGGGTGATACAAAAAAACCAAACCTTCATAGAAGTGGAATGATAATTGGTTTATAAAGAAATGAATAATGCAAAAACAAATGAATTATGAAATAAATAAGGGAAAATGTTAATAAAAGTAGGGGGTAGTTTAAGCATAGTTGGGGTAGATCGACCAGTATGAAAGATGATGAATCATTTGGATTGGGTGCTGCAAAAACCAACCCTTCACGGTTGTCAAAAAAAAGTGTAATTGTTGGAATTAAGGGCTATTTAGAGAATTAGGGGAAGGATTAAAAAAAAAGTGTTGTTTTGAAGTATTAAGAGAAGTAGTTGTAGTTTAAGCATAGTAGGGGTAGATCGACAAATATGAAAGGTGATGAATCATTTGGATTGGGTGCTGCAAAAACCAACCCTTCACAGTAGTTAAAAATAGGGGTAATTGTTGGAAGTACGGGCTATTTTGAGAATTAGGGGTAGGATTAAAAAGAAGGGCTGGTTTGAAGTACAAAGAGAAGTAGGGGTAGTTAAAGCATAGTAGGGGTAGATTGACAAATATGAAGGATGATGAATCGTTTGGATTGGGTGTTGCAAAAACCAACCCTTCATAGAATGATAATTGGTTTACAAAGAAATGAATAATGCAAAAAAATGAATAAAGAAGTGAATAAAGGAAAACAATAATAAAAGTAGGGGAGGTAATTTAAGCATAGTAGGGGTAGATCGACAAATATGAAAGATGATGAATCGTTTGGACTGGGTGCTGCAAAAACCAAACCATCATAGTAGTTAAAAAATAAGGGTAATTGTTGGAAGTAAGGGCTATTTATAGAATAAGGTGTAGGATTAAAAAGAATGGTTGTTTTAAAGTATTAAGAGACGTAGGGGTAGTTTAAGCATAGTAGGGGTAGAGCCACAAATATGAAAGATGATGAATCATTTGGATTGGGGCTGCAAGAACCAACCCTTCACAGTAGTTAAAAAATAGGGGTAATTGTTGGAAGTAAGGGCTATTTAGAGAATTAGAGGTAGGGTAGGATTAAAATGAAGGGTTGTTTTGTAGTATTAAGAGAAGTAGAGGTAGTTTAAGCGTAGAAGGGGTAGATCGACAAATATGAAAGATGACGAATCATTTGGATTAGGTGTTGAAAAAACCAACCCTTCACATTAGTTAAAAAATAGGAGAAATTATTGGAAGCAAGGGCTATTTAGAGAATTAGGGGTAGGATTAAAAAGAAGGGCTGTTTTGAAGTATTAAGAGAAGTAGGGGTAGTTTAAGCATAGCAGGGGTAGATCGACAAATATTAAAGATGATGAATCGTTTGGATTGGGTGCTGCAAAAACCAAGCCTTCACGGAATGATAATTGGTTTACAAAGAAATGAATAATGAAAAAAAATGAATATAGAAATGAATAAAGGAAAACAAAAATAAAAGTTGGGGAGGTAGTTTAAGCATAGTAGGGGTAGATCGACAAATATGAAAGATAATGAATCATTTGGATTGGGTGCTGCAAAAACCACCCCTTCACAATAGTTAAAAAATAGAAGTAATTGTTGGAAGTAAGGGCTATTTAGAGAATAAGGGGTAGGATTAAAAAGAAGGGTTGTTTTTAAGTATTGAGAGAAGTAGGGGTAGTTTAAGCATAGTAAGGTAGATCCACAAATATGAAAGATTATGAATTCATTGGATTAGGGCTGCAAAAACCAACCCTTCATAGTAGTTAAAAAAAGGGTAATTGTTGGAAGTAAGGGCTATTTAGAGAATTAGGGGTAGGATTAAAAATAAGGGTTGTTTTGAAGTATTAAGAGAAGTAGTGGTAGTTTAAGCATAGTAGGGTTAGATCGACAAATATGAAAGATGATTAATCGTTTGGATTGGGTTCTGCAAAAACCAACCCCTCATAGTAGTTAAAAAATAGGGGTAGATTGTTGGAAGTAAGGGCTATTTAGAGAATTAGGGGGTAGGATTAAAAAGAAGGCCTGTTTTGAAGTATTAAGAGAAGTAGGGGTAGTTTTAGCAAGGTAGGGATAGATCGACCAATATGAAAGATGACAAATTATTTGGATTGGGTGCTACAAAAACTAACCCTTCGCATTAGTTAAAAACTAGGGATAATTGTTGGAAGTAAGGGCTATTTCGATAATTTGGGTACGACTAAAAAGAAGGGCTGTTTTGAAGTATTAAGATAAGTAGGGATAGTTTAAGCATAGTAGGGGTAGATCCACAAATATGAAAGATGATGAATCATTTGGATTTGGTGTTGCAAAAACAACCCTTCGCAGTAGTTAAAAAATAGGGGTAGATTGTTGGAAGTAAGGGATATTTGGATAATTAGGGGTAGGATTAAAAAGAAGGGTTGTTTCGAAGTATTAAGAGAAGTTGGGTTAGTTTAAACATAGTAGGGGTAGATCCACAAATACGAAAGATAATGAATCATTTGGATTGGATGCTACAAAAACCAACCCTTCACAGTAGTTAAAAAATAGGGGTAATTATTTGAAGTAAGGGCTATTTATAGAATTAGGGGTAGGATTAAAAAGAAGGGTTGTTTTGAAATATACAGCGAAGTAGGTGTAGTTTAAGCATAGTAGGGGTAGATCGGCAAATATAAAAGATGATGAATCATTTGGATTGGGTGCTGCAAAAACAAACCATTCACAGATGTTAAAAAATAGGGGTAATTATTGGAAGCAAGGGCGATTTGGAGATTTAGGGGTATGTTTAAAAAGAAGGGTTTTTTTGTAGTGTTAATAGAAGTAGGGGTAGTTTAAGCATTGTAGGTGTAGATCGACCAATATGAAGGATGACGTATCATTTGGATTGGGTGCTACAAAAACCAACCCTTCACAGTAGTTAAAAAATAGGGGTAATTATTGGAAGTAAGGGCTATTCAGAGAATTTGGTTTAGGATTAAAAAGAAGGATTGTTTTGAAGTATTAATAGAAGTGGTGGTAGTTTAAGCATAGTATGGGTAGTTCGTCAAATATGAAAGATGATGAATAATTTGGATTGGTTGCTACAAAAACCAACCCTTCATAGTAGTTAAAAAATAGGGGTAATTGTTGGAAGTAAGGGCTATTTGTAGAATTAGGGGTTGGATTAAAAAGAAGGGCTGTTTTGAAGTATTAAGAGAAGTACGGGTAGTTTAAGCATAGTAGGGTAGATCCACAAATATAAAAGATGATGTATCATTCGGATTGGATGCTGCAGAAACTAACCCTTCACAGTAGTTAAAAAGTAGGGGTAATTGTTGGAAGTAAGGGCTATTTAGAGAATTAGGGACAGGATTAAAAAGAATGGCTTTTTTGATGTATTAAGAGAAGTCGGGGTAGTTTAAGCATAGTATGGGTATATCGACAAATATGAAGGACGGTGAATCATTTGGATTGGGTGCTGCAAAAACCAACCCTTCGCAGTAGTTAAATAATAGGGGTAATTGTTGGAATTAAGGCTATTTAGAGAATTAAGAGTAGGATTAAAAAGAAGGGTTGTTTTGAAGTATTAAGAGAAGTAGGGTAGTTTAAGCGTAGTAGGGGTAGATCCATAAATATGAAAGATGATGAATCATTTAGATTGGGTGCTGCAAAAACCATCCCTTCCCAGTAGTTAAAAAATAGTGGTAATTGTCGGAAGTTAGGGCTATTTAGAGAATTAGGGATAGGATTAAAAAGAAGGTCGGTTTTGATGTATTAAGAGAAGTAGGGGTAGTTTAAGCATAATAGGGGTAGATCGTCAAATATGAAAGATGATGAATAATTTGGATTGGTTGCTGCAAAAAACAACACTTCACAGTAGTTAAAAAATAGGGGTAATTGTTGGAAGTAAGGGCTATTTGTAGAATTAGGGGTTGGATTAAAAAGAAGGGCTGTTTTGAGGAATTAAGAGAAGTACGAGTAATTTAAGCATAGTAGGGTAGATCCACAAGTATGAAAGATGATGTATCATTCGGATTGGATGCTGCAGAAACTAACCCTTCACAGTAGTTAAAAAGTAGGAGTAACTGTTGGAAGTAAGGGCTATTTAGAGAATTAGGGGCAGGATTAAAAAGAGGGTTTTTTTTGAAGTATTAAGAGAAGTAGGGGTAGTTAAAGCATAGTATAGGTAGATCGAAAAATATGAAGGACGGTGAATCATTTGGATTGGGTGCTGCAAAAACCAACCCTTCGCATAGTAAAATAATAGGGGTAATTGTTGGAATTAAGGGCTACTTTGAGAATTAAGAGTAGGATTAAAAAGAAGGGTTGTTTTGAAGTATTAAGAGAAGTAGTGGTAATTTAAGCATAGTAGGTGTAGATCCACAAATATGAAAGATGTTGAATCATTTGGATTGGGTGCTGCAAAACCCAACCCTTCACAGTAGTTAAAAAATAGGGGTAATTGTTGGAAGCTAGGGCTATTTAGAGAATTGGGGATAGGATTAAAAAGAAGGTCTGTTTTGATGTATTAAGAGAAGTAGGGGTAGTTTAAGCATAGTACGGGTAGATCGACAAATATGAAAGATGATGAATCATTGGGATTTGGTGCTACAAAAACCAACCCTTCACAGTAGTTAAATAATAGGGGTAATTGTTGGAAGCAAGGGCTATGTAGAGAATTAGGGGTAGAATTAAAAAGAAGGGTTGTTTTGACGTATTAAGAGAAGTAGGGGTAGTTTAGGCATAGCAGGGGTAGATCGACAAATATGGAAGATAATGAATCATTTGAATTGGGTGCTGCAAAAACCAACCCTTCACAATAGTTAAAAAATATGGAAGATAATGTAGAGGATTAGGGGTAGGATTAAAAAGAAGGTATGTTTTGAAGCAATAATAGAAGTAGTGGAAGTTTAAGCATAGTAGGGGGAGATCGACAAATATGAAAGATGATGAACCACTTGGATTGGGTGCAGCAAAAACCAACCCTTCATTGTAGTTAAAAAATAGGGGTAATTGTAGGAAGTAAGGGTATTTAGAGAATTAGGGGTAGGATTAAAAAGAAGGGTTGTTTTGAAGTAATAAGAGAAGTATGGGCAGTTTAGGCATGGTAGGTGTAAGTCGACAAAATTTAAAAATGATGAATCATTTGGATTTGGTGCTGCAAAAACCAACCCTTCACATAATGATAATTGGTTTACAAATAAATTAATAATGTAAAAAATGAATAAATAAATAAATGAATTAAGGAAAACAATAATAAAAGTAGGGGAGGTAGTTTAAGCATCGTAGTGGTAGATCGACAAATATGAAAGATGATGAATCATTTGGATTGGGTTCTGCAAAAACCAACCCTTCATAGAAGTAGAATGATAATCGGTTTAAAAATAAATGAATAATTCAAAAAAAATAAAGAAATGAATAAAGGAAAATAATAATAAAAGTAGGGGGTAGTTTAAGCAAAGCAGGGGTAGATCAATAAATATGAAAGATGATGAATCATTTGGATTGCGGGCGCAAAAACCAACCCTTCACGGTAGTTAAAAAATAGGGGTAGTTGTTAGAAGTAATGGCTATTTAGAGAATTAGGGGAAGGATTAAAAAGAAGGGTTTTTTTTGAAGTATTGAGAGAAGTAGAAGTAGTTTAAGTATAGTAGGGGTAGATCGACAAATATGAAAGATGATGAATCATTGGGATTGGGTGCTAACAAAACCAACCCTTCACAGTAGTTAAAAAATAGGGGTAATTGTTGGAAGTAAGGGCTATTAGAGAAGTAGGGGTAGAATTAAAAAGAAGGGTTGTTTTGAAGTATTAAGAGAAGTAGGGGTAGTTTAAGCATAGTAGGGGTAGATCGACAAATATGAAGGATTATGAATCATTTGATTGGGTGCTGCAAAAACCAAACCCTTAAAAGTATTTTAAAAGTGGGGTTAATTGTTGGAAGTAAGGGCTATTTAGAGAATTAGGGGTAGGATTAAAAAGAAGGGCTGTTTTGAGGTATTAAGAGAAGTAGGGGTAGTTTAAGCACAGTGGGGGTAGATTGACAACTATGAAAGATGATGGATCGTTGGGATTGGGCGCTGCAAAAACCAACCCTTCACAGTAGTTAAAAAATAGGGGTAATTGTTTCAAGTAAGGGATATTTAGAGAAATAGGGGTAGGATTAAAAAGAAGGGCTGTTTTGAAGTATTAAGAGAAGTAGGGGTAGTTTAAGCATAGTAGGTGTAGATCGACTAATATGAAAGAGGACGAATCGTTAAGATTGGGTGCTGCAAAAACCAACCCTTCACATAATTTAAAAAATAAGGGTTGTTGTTGGAAGTAAGGGGTATTTAGAGAATTAGGGGTAGGATTTAAATGAAGGGCTGTTTTGAATCATTGAGAGAAGTAGGGGTAGTTTAAACATAGTAGGGGTGGATCGACAAATATTAAAGATGATGAATTGTTTGGATTGGGTGCTGCAAAAACTACCCTTCACAAAAGTAGAATGATAATTGGTTTACAAAGAAAGAAATGAATAAAGAAATGAATAAAGGAAAACAATAATAAAAGTACGGGGGGGGGGGGGGGGGGGGGGTAGTTTAAGCATAGTAGGGGTAGATCGATAAATATGACATATGAGGAATAGTTTGGATTTGGTGCTACAAAAACCAACCCTTCACAGTAGTTAAAAAATAGGGGTAATTGTTGGAAGTAAGGGCTATTTAGAGAATTAGGGGTAGGATTAAAAAGAAGGGTTGTTTTGAAGTATTACGAGAAGTAGGGGTAGTTTAAGAATAGTAGGGGTAGTTCGAAAAATAAGAAAGATGACGAATCATTTGGATTGGGTGCTGCAAAAACCAACCCTTCACAGTAGTTAAAAAATAGGGGTAATTGTTGGAAGTAAGGGCTATTTAAAGAATTAGGGGTAGGATTAAAAAGAAGGATTGTTTTGAAGTATTAAGAAAAGTAGGAGTAGTTTAAGCATAGTAGGGGTAGATCAACAAATATGAAAGATGATGAATCATTTGGATTGGGTGCTGCAAAAACCAACCCTTCATAGTAGTTAGAAAATAGGGGTAATTGTTGGAAGTAAGGGCTATTTAGAGAATTAGGGTTAGGATTAAAAAGAAGGGTTGTTTTGAAGTATTAAGAGAAGTAGGGGGTAGTTTAAGCATAGTTGGGTGGTAATATCATTAAGTTAAACAAGTTAGTTGAACTTAATATTGAATGTAAGGGTCATGTATTCCGAAACAGGATGACTCAATGTCAGAGTATACACTATTCTGCCCAAACAAAAACTTGATTACTAGTACAGGTAATATGCTGGTAATTTATGTCCATGTTGTCAAAGAAAAACATGGAAAATATAGGTCCAATTTTGAATTCTCAAAAGTACATACAAGTCCACACATAGGAATAAATGAGCCTAGATGGACACCATGCTAAATATTCAGGGTTAACAGTTTCCTCAGTGACTAGAAAATTCAAGTTTTTAAATATGGCAAGCATGTACTCATTTGTGTCATAATAGTTTTAGTATTTGCGGTTACACATACACCACATTTAAACCCCACATATACACATAACCAAGTTCAATCATCCAACAATCAGACTAATTCATGCACACCAGCCAACAATACTCAGGCTAATTACTATATTCATATTTAGTTAAAGTCAAGACACTTGAATTAACGCTTAATCGTGAGTGAATGCTCACCTACAGTAGCGAGCGACAGTGAAGACCGCAGAGGGGTTTGCCGCCGTGTAGGTTCATCAAAGGTGACGACTTTGACCCAAAATGAAGATGGTGGCGCTCCAGGTGATGTTGAGGAGCGATGAAGGGGACTAATTTCACAAAGGAGGGTGGCGACGCGGCTTTGGTGCTGCGAAGGGCGCAGGCCGATTTGGGTGGACATTAAAATTGAACTAGGGATTTTCTTTTTTGCTCAAGAAATTAGGAGAAGGCAGTGGGAATATAAAGGGGTAAAGGAAGCTTTCAGAAGAAGGAGATGAGTGAGGATAAGAACGAAGTAATGTCAGATAGGGTTAGGTTAGCCACGATTTCAGAGTGTAGGTTGGCACGTATTATCTGAGGGAGGTTGTAACGCAAATAAATTAAGTAATATTAAATAAAAATCAAATTCTACCACGAACGGTCATCGAACGCTCAAAATTGGTGCCGTCAATATATCTCAAAACACAACAAAAATTATACATAACATTCTGCATCGCGTTCTAAACCCAATAAAATTAGTTCAGTTGTCTTCTGACTCGTTGGTTTATAGCGTTATTTTATTTTTAATTATTTATCGGTTCATCGATTTTATTCTGTTTGTTGAACCACAACTCCGTTTCATTCTAAATTTGAAACATTAAGTCCAATTTCTTTATATACACGAATACAAACATATCCAAACCAATTTCCGATATATTTTAACAAATAAAAATTCTTTAATTCATTTAACGTCAACTACATTTATTTTTAAATTCAACCGTTCAAATTTTCCCGGTTGAATTTCAAATCCAATTCAAATGCTCCACAAAATTCTATTCAAATATTCAACATTAAATATTTGATTCTCAGCCGAAAATAATAAATTAAATATTGAATTCAGTTCATATACAGACAATATATTTGATCTTAAATTTCTAACTCCAGCATAAAAAATATCATAAATAATTAAATCTTCAATTAATTTCACATTCTAGTTGCCGAAATTTTGGGACGTTACAAGCATCGTAGTGGGTAGTTAAATAACATGAATTAGGGGTAAAGAGAAGTAGGGGTAGTTCGACAAATATGAAATGAATAATTGTAAGGGCTACCCCTACTATGGTACATAGTAGGGAAATTACTGAATTAAGAGACCTATCGGGTGCTGCAAAAACCAACCCTTCATAGTAGTTAAAAAATAGGGGAAATTGTTGGCAGTAAGGTGTATTTAGAGAATTAGGGGGAAGATTAAAAAGAAGAGCTGTTTTGAAGTATTAAGAGAAGTAGGGGAAGTTTAAGCATAGTTGGTGTAGATCCAAAAATATGAAAGATGATGAATCATTTGGATTGGGTGCTGCAAAAACCAACCTTTCACAGTAGTTAAAAAATAGGGGTAATTATTGGAAGTAAGGGCTATTTAGGGAATTAGGGGGAGGATTAAAAAGAAGGTTTGTTTTGAAGTATTAAGAAAAGTAGGGATAGTTTAAGCATAGTTGGGCAGATCGACAAATATGAAAGATGTTGAATCATTTGGAATGAGCGCTGCAAAAACCAACCCTTCACAGTAGTTAAAAAATAGGAGTAATTGTTGGAAGTAAGGGCTATTAGAAGAATTAGGGGTTGGATTAAAAAGAAGGACTGTTTTGAAGTATTAAAAAAAGTTGTGGTAGTTTAAACATAGTGGGGGTAGATCCACAAATCTGAAAGATGATGAATCATTTGGATTGGGTGCTTTATTATTGGATTGGGCTATTTAGAGAATTAGGGGTAATGGTTCAATTTCTTTATTTTTAATATTGTTTTCCTTTATTCATTCCATTATTCATTTATTTCGCATTATTCATTTCTTTCTTTTTAAATCAATTATAATTCTACTTGTGTGAAGGGTTGGTTTTTGAAGCACCCAATCCAAATGATTCATCATCATTCATATTTGTCGATATACCCCTACTATGCTTAAACTACCCCTACTTCTCTTAATACTTCCAAACAGCCCTTCTTTTTAATCCTACAGCTAATCCTCTAAATAACCCTTGCTTCCAACGATTACCCCTATTTTTTAACTATCGTGAATGGTTGGTTTTTGCAGCATCCAATCCGAATGATTCATCATCCTTCATATTTGTTGATCTACCCCTGCTATGCTTAAACTACCCCTACTCCTCTTAATACTTCAAAACAGCCCTTCTTTTTAATCCTACCACTAATTCTCTAAATAGCCCTTACTTCCAACTATTACCCCTATTTTTTAACTACCGTGAAGGGTTGGTTTTTGCAGCACCCAATCCAAATGATTCATCATCTTTCGTATTTGTCGAACTACCCTTACTTCTCTTAATACTTCAAAACAACCCTTCTTTTTAATCCTATCCCTAATTCTCTAAATATCCCTTACTTCCAACAATTACCGCTACTTTTTAACTACTGTGAAGGGTTGGGTTTAGCAACACCCAATCCAAACGATTCATCTTCTTTCATATTTGTCGATCTACCCCTACTATGCCTAAACTCTCTTAATACTTCAAAACAGCCATTCTTTTTAATTCTACCCTTAATTCTCTAAATAGCCCTTACTTCCAACAATTACCCCTATTTTTTAACAATTGTGAAGGGTTTGTTTTTACCGTACCTAATCCAAACAGTTCATCATCTTTCATATTTGTCGATCTACCTCTACTATGCTTAAACTAGCCCTACTTCTCTTAATACTTCAAAAAAGCCCGTCTTTTTAATCCTACCCCTAATTCTATAAATAACCCGTACTTCCAACAATTATTCCTATTTTTTAACTACTGTACAGGGTTGGTTTTTGCAGCACCCAATCCGAATGATTCATCATCTTTCATATTTGGGGATCTACCCCTACTATGCTTAAACTAGCACTACTTCTCTTAATACTTCAAAACAGCCCTTCTTTTTAATCCTACACCTAATTCTCTAAATAGCCCTTACTTCCAAGAATTACCCCTATTTTTTAACTACTGTGAATGGTTGGTTTTTGCAGCACCCAATCCAAACGATTCATAATTTCATATTTGTCGATCTACCCCTACTATGCTTAAACTACCTCCCCTACTTCTAATATTGTTTTCCTTTATTCATTTCTTTATTCATTTTTTTGCATTACTCATTTCTTTGTAAACCAATTATCATTCTATGAAGGGTTGGTTTTTGCAGCACCCAATCCAAATGATTCATGATCTTTAATATTTGTCGATCTACCCCTACTTTGCTTAAACTACCCCTACTTCTCTAATACTTCAAGATAGGCCTTCTTTTTAATCCTACCCCTAATTCTCTAATAGCCCTTACTTCCAACAATTACCCCTATTTTTTAACTACTGTGAAGGGTTGGTTTTTGTAGCACCCAATCCCAATGATTCATCATCATTCGTATTTGCCAATCAACCCCCTCTATGCTTAAACTACCCATACTTCTCTTAATACTTCAAAATAGCCCTTCTTGTTAATCCTACCCCTAATTCTCTAAATTGCCCTTACTTCTAACAACTGCCCCTATTTTTTACTACTGTGGAGGGTTGATTATTGTAGCACCCAATCCAAATGATTCATCATCCTTCATATTTGTCGATCTACCCCTACTATGCTTAAACTACCTCTACTTCTCTTAATACTTCAAAAAAAAACCTTCTTTTTTATCCTACCCCTAATTCTCTAAATAGCCCTTACTTCCTACAATTACCCCTATTTTTTAACTACTGTGAAGGGTTGGTTTTTGCATCACCCAATCCAAATGATTCATCATCTTTCATATTTGTCGATCTACCCTTACTTTGCTTAAACTAAGCCTACTTCTCTTAATACTTCAATACTGCCCTTCTTTATAATCCTCCCCTTAATTCTCTAATTAGCCCTTACTTCCAACAATTACCCCTATTTTTTAACTATTATGAAGGGTTGGTTTTTGCAGCACCTAATCCAAATGATTCGTCATCCTTAATATTTGTCGATCTACCCCTATTATGCTTAAACTACCCCTACTTCTCTTAATACTTCAAAAAAGCCTTTCTTTTTAATCCGACCCCTAATTCTGTAAATAGACCTTACTTCCTACAATTACCCCTATTTTTTGACTACTATGAAGGGTTGGTTTTTGCAGCACCATTCCGAATGATTCATCATCTTTCATATTTGTGGATCTACCCCTACTATGCTTAAACTACCCCTACTTCTCTTAATACTTCAAAACAGCCCATCTTTTTAATCCTAACCCTAATTCTCCAAATATCCCTTACTTCCAACAGTTGCCCCTATTTTTTAACTACTGTGAATAGTTAGTTTTTGGAGCACCCAATCCAAACGATTCCATATCTTTCATATTTGTCGAACTACCCATACTATGCTAAAACTACCTCCCTACTTTTATTATTGTTTTCCTTTATTCATTTCTTTATTCATTTTTTTGCATTATTCATTTCTTTGTAAACCTCTTATCATTCTGTGAAAGTTTGGTTTTTGCAGCACCCATCCAAATGATTTATCATCTTTAATATTTGTCGATCTAACCCTACTATGCTTAAACTACCCCTACTTCTCGTAATACTTCAAAACAGGCCTTCTTTTTAATCCTAGCCCTAATTCTCTAAATAGACCTAACTTCCGAAAATTACCCCTATTTTTTAACTATTGTCAAGGGTTGGTATTCCAGCACCCAATCCCAATGATTCATCATCTTTTATATTTGTCTGTCAACCCCTACTATGCTTAAACTACCCTTACTTCTCTTAATACTTCAAAACAGCCCTTCTTTTTAATCCTCCCCTAATTCTCTAAATAGACCTTACTTCCAACAGTTACCCCTACTTTTTAACAACTGTGAACGGTTGGTTTTGGCATCATCCAATCCAAACGGTTTATCATCTTTCATATTTGTCGATCTACCCCTACTATGCTTAAACTACCCCTACTTCTCTTAATACTTCAAAACAACCCTTCTTTTCAGTCCTTACCATAATTCTCTAAATCGCCCTTACTTCCACAGTTACCCCTATTTATTAACTACTGTGAAGGTTTGGTTTTTGCAGCACCCAATCCAATTGATTATCCATATTTCATATTTATGGACCTACCCCTTCTATGCCTAAACTACCCCTACTTCTCTTAATACTTCAAAACAATCCTTCTTTTTAATTCTACCCTTAATTCTCTAAATATTCCTCACTTCAAACAATTACCCTATTTTTTAACTACTGTGAAGGGTTGGGTTTTGTAGCACGCAATCCAAACGATTCGCCATCTTTCATATTTGTCGATCTACCCCTACTATGCTTAAACTACCCCTACTTCTCTTAATACTTCAAAAAAGCCCTTCTTTTTAATCCGACCCCTAATTCTTTAAATAGCCCTTACTTCCAATAGTTACCCCAATCATTTAGCTACCGTGAAGGGATGGTTTTTGAAGCACCATTCCGAATGATTCATCATCCTTCATATTTGTTGATCAACCCCTACTATGCTTAAACTACCTCCACTACTCTTAATACTTCAAAACAACCCTTCTTTTTAATCCTACCCCTAATTATCCAAATATCCCTTACTTCCAACAATTATCCCCAGTTTTTAACTACTGTGAATGGTTGGTTTTTGGAGCACCCAATCCAAATGAGTCATCATCTTTCATATTTGTCGAACTACCCCTACTATGCCTAAACTACCCCTACTTCTCTTAAAACTTCAAAACAACCGTTCTACTTAATTCTACCCCTAATTCTCTAAATATTCCTTACTTCAAACAATTACCCCTATTTTTTAACTACTGTGAAGGGTTGGGTTTTGCAGCACCCAATCCAAACGATTCATCATCTTTCATATTTGTCGATCTACCCCTACTATGCTTAAACTACCCCTACTTCATTTAATACTTCAAAACAACCCTTCTTTTTAATCTTACCCCAAATTCTCTTAATAGTCCTTACTTCCAACAATTACCCTTATTTTTTAACTATTATGAAGGGTTGGTTTGAAGTATTAAGAGAAGTAGGGGAAGTTTAAGCATAGTAGGTGTAGATCCACAAATATGAAAGATGATGAATCATTTGGATTGGGTGCTGCAAAAACCAACCTTTCACAGTAGTTAAAAAATAGGGGTAATTATTGGAAGTAAGGGCTATTTAGGGAATTAGGGGGAGGATTAAAAAGAAGGGTTGTTTTGAAGTATTAAGAAAAGTAGGGATAGTTTAAGCATAGTTGGATAGATCGACATATATGAAAGAAGATGAATCATTTGGAATGAGCGCAGCAAAAACCAACCCTTCACAATAGTTAAAAAATAGGAGTAATTGTTGGAAGTAAGGGCTATTTGAAGAATTAGGGGTTGGATTAAAAAGAAGGACTGTTTTGAAGTATTAAGAGAAGTTGTGGTAGTTTAAACATAGTGGGGGTAGATCCACAAATCTGAAAGATGATGAATCATTTGGATTGGGTGCTTTATTGTTGGATTGGGCTATTTAGAGAATTAGGGGTATTGGTTCAATTTCTTTATTTTTAATATTGTTTTCCTTTATTCATTCCATTATTCATTTATTTCGCATTATTCATTTCTTTCTTTTTAAATCAATTATAATTCTACTTGTGTGAACGGTTGGTTTTTGAAGCACCCAATCCAAATGATTCATCATCATTCATATTTGTCGATATACCCCTACTATGCTTAAACTTCCCCTACTTCTCTTAATACTTCCAAACAGCCCTTCTTTTTAATCCTACAGCTAATTCTCTAAATAACCCTTGCTTCCAACAATTACCCCTATTTTTTAACTACCGTGAATGGTTGGTTTTTGCAGCATCCAATCCGAATGATTTATCATCCTTCATATTTGTTAATCTACCCCTGCTATGCTTAAACTACCCCTACTCCTCTTAATACTTCAAAACAGCCCTTCTTTTTAATCCGACCACTAATTCTCTAAATAGCCCTTACTTCCAACTATTACCCCTATTTTTTAACTACCGTGAAGGGTTGGTTTTTGCAGCACCCAATCCAAATGATTCGTCATCTTTCATATTTGTCGAACTACCCTTACTTCTCTTAATACTTCAAAACAACCCTTCTTTTCAATCCTATCCCTAATTCTCTAAATATCCCTTACTTCCAACAATTACCCCTACTTTTTAACTACTGTGAAGGGTTGGGTTTAGCAACACCCAATCCAAACGATTCATCTTCTTTCATATTTGTCGATCTACCCCTACTATGCCTAAACTCTCTTAATATTTCAAAACAGCCCTTATTTTTAATTCTACCCTTAATTCTCTAAATAGCCCTTACTTCCAACAATTACCCCTATTTTTTAACTATTGTGAAGGGTTTGTTTTTACAGTACCTAATCCAAACAGTTCATCATCTTTCATATTTGTCGATCTACCTCTACTATGCTTAAACTAGCCCTACTTCTCTTAATACTTCAAAAAAGCCCTTCTTTTTAATCCTACCCCTAATTCTATAAATAACCCGTACTTCCAACAATTATTACTATTTTTTAACTACTGTAAAGGGTTGGTTTTTGCAGCACCCAATCCGAATGATTCATCATCTTTCATATTTGGGGATCTACCCCTACTATGCTTAAACTAGCACTACTTCTCTTAATACTTCAAAACAGCCCTTCTTTTTAATCCTACACCTAATTCTCTAAATAGCCCTTACTTCCAAGAATTACCCCTATTTTTTAACTACTGTGAATCGTTGGTTTTTGCAGCACCCAATCCAAACGATTCATAATTTCATATTTGTCGATCTACCCCTACTATGCTTAAACTACCTCCCCTACTTCTAATATTGTTTTCCTTTATTCATTTCTTTATTCATTTTTTTGCATTATTCATTTCTTTGTAAACCAATTATCATTCTATGAAGGGTTGGTTTTTGCAGCACCCAATCCAAATGATTCATCATCATTAATATTGGTCGATCTACCCCTACTTTGCTTAAACTACCGCTACTTCTCTTAATACTTCAAGATAGGCCTTCTTTTTAATCCTACCCCTAATTCTCTAAATAGCCCTTACTTCCAACAATTACCCCTATTTTTCAACTACTGTGAAGGGTTGATTTTTGCAGCACCCAATCCCAATGATTCATCATCTTTCGTATTTGCCAATCAACCCCTACTATGCTTAAACTACCCATACTTCTCTTAATATTTCAAAATAGCCCTTCTAGTTAATCCTACCCCTAATTCTCTAAATAGCCCTTACTTCTAACAACTGCCCCTATTTTTTAACTACTGTGGAGGGTTGATTTTTGTAGCACCCAATCCAAATGATTCATCATCCTTCATATTTGTCGATCTACCCCTACTATGCTTAAACTACCTCTACTTCTCTTAATACTTCAAAAAAACCCTTCTTTTTTATCCTACCCCAAATTCTCTAAATAGCCCTTACTTCCTACAATTAACCCTATTTTTTAACTACTGTGAAGGGTTGGTTTTTCCAGCACCCAATCCAAATGATTCATCATCTTTCATATTTGTCGATCTACCCTTACTTTGCTTAAACTAAGCCTACTTCTCTTAATACTTCAATACTGCCCTTCTTTATAATCCTCCCCTTAATTCTCTAATTAGCCCTTACTTCCAACAATTACCCCTATTTTTTAACTACTATGAAGGGTTGGTTTTTGCAGCACCTAATCCAAATGATTCGTCATCCTTAATATTTGTCGATCTACCCCTATTATGCTTAAACTACCCCTACTTCTCTTAATACTTCAAAAAAGCCCTTCTTTTTAATCCGACCCCTAATTCTGTAAATAGACCTTACTTCCTACAATTACCCCTATTTTTTGACTACTATGAAGGGTTGGTTTTTGCAGCACCATTCCGAATGATTCATCATCTTTCATATTTGTGGATCTACCCCTACTATGCTTAAACTACCCCTACTTCTCTTAATACTTCAAAACAGCCCATCTTTTTAATCCTAACCCTAATTCTCCAAATATCCCTTACTTCCAACAGTTGCCCCTATTTTTTAACTACTGTGAATAGTTAGTTTTTGGAGCACCCAATCCAAACGATTCCATATCTTTCATATTTGTCGAACTACCCATACTATGCTAAAACTACCTCCCTACTTTTATTATTGTTTTCCTTTATTCATTTCTTTATTCATTTTTTGCATTATTCATTTCTTTGTAAACCTCTTATCATTCTGTGAAGGTTTGGTTTTTGCAGCACCCATCCAAATGATTTATCATCTTTAATATTTGTTGATCTAACCCTACTATGCTTAAACTACCCCTACTTCTCGTAATACTTCAAAACAGGCCTTCTTTTTAATCCTAGCCCTAATTCTCTAAATAGACCTAACTTCCGAAAATTACCCCTATTTTTTAACTATTGTCAAGGGTTGGTATTCCAGCACCCAATCCCAATGATTCATCATCTTTCATATTTGTCTGTCAACCCCTACTATGCTTAAACTACCCTTACTTCTCTTAATACTTCAAAACAGCCCTTCTTTTTAATCCTCCCCTAATTCTCTAAATAGACCTTACTTCCAACAGTTACCCCTACTTTTTAACAACTGTGAAGGGTTGGTTTTGGCATCACCCAATCCAAACGGTATATCATCTTTCATATTTGTCGATCTAACCCTACTATGCTTAAACTACCCCTACTTCTCTTAATACTTCAAAACAACCCTTCTTTTCAGTCCTTACCCTAATTCTCTAAATCGCCCTTACTTCCACAGTTACCTCTATTTATTAACTACTGTGAAGGTTTGGTTTTTGCAGCACCCAATCCAAATGATTATCCATATTTCATATTTGTGGACCTACCCCTTCTATGCCTATACTACCCCTACTTCTCTTAATACTTCAAAACAATCCTTCTTTTTAATTCTACCCTTAATTCTCTAAATATTCCTCACTTCAAACAATTACCCCTTTTTTTTAACTACTGTGAAGGGTTGGGTTTTGTAGCACCCAATCCAAACGATTCGCCATCTTTCATATTTTTCGATCTACCCCTACTTTGCTTAAACTACCCCTACTTCTCTTAATACTTCAAAAAAGCCCTTCTTTTTAATCCGACCCCTAATTCTTTAAATTGCCCTTACTTCCAACAGTTACCCCAATCATTTAGCTACCGTGAAGGGATGGTTTTTGCAGCACCATTCCGAATGATTCATCATCCTTCATATTTGTGGATCAACCCCTACTATGCTTAAACTACCCCCACTTCTCTTCATACTTCAAAACAACCCTTCTTTTTTATCCTACCCCTAATTATCCAAATATCCCTTACTTCCAACAATTATCCCCAGTTTTTAACTACTGTGAATGGTTGGTTTTTGGGGCACCCAATCCAAATGAGTCATCATCTTTCATATTTGTCAAACTACCCCTACTATGCCTAAACTACCCCTACTTCTCTTAAAACTTCAAAACAACCCTTCTTCTTAATTCTACCCCTAATTCTCTAAATATTCCATACTTCATACAATTACCCCTATTTTTTAACTACTGTGAAGGGTTGGGTTTTGCAGCACCCAATCCAGACGATTCATCATCTTTCATATTTGTCGATCTACCCCTACTATGCTTAAACTACCCCTACTTCATTTAATACTTCAAAACAACCCTTCTTTTTAATCTTACCCCAAATTCTCTTAATAGTCCTTACTTCCGACAATTACCCTTATTTTTTAACTATTATGAAGGGTTGGTTTTTGCGCCACCCAATCCAAATGATTCATCATCTTTTATATTTGTCGATCTACCCCGACTTTGCTTAAACTACCCCCCTTCTCTTAATACTTCAAAACTGCCCTTCATTTTAATCCTCCCATTAATTCTCTAAATAGCCCTTACTTCCAACAATTGCCCCTATTTCTTAACTACTGTGAAGGATTGGTTTTTGCAGCACCCAATCCCAATGGTTCATCATCTTTCATATTTGTCGATCTACCCCTACTATTCTTGAGCTAACCCTACTTCCCTTAATACTTCAAAAAAGCCCTTCTTTTTAATCCTACCCCTAATTCTCTAAATAGACCTTACTTCCAACAATTACCCCTATTTATTAACTACCGTGAAGGGTTGGTTTTTGCAGTACCCAATACAAATGATTCGTCATCTTTCATATTTGTGGGTTTACCCCTACTATGCTTAAACTACCCCTATTTCTCTTAATACTTCAAAACAGTTCTTCTTTTTAGCCCTACCCCTAATTATCCAAATAGCCCTTACTTCCAACAATTGCCCCTATTTTTTAACTACTGTGAATGGTTTGTTTTTGCAGCACCCAATCCAAACGATTCATCATCTTTCATATTTGTCGATCTACCCTTACTATTCTTAAACTACCTGCACTACTTTTACAATTGTTTTCCTTTATTCATTTCTTTATTCATTTTTTTCATTATTCATTTCTTTGTAAACCAATTATCATTCTGTGAAGGGTTGGTTTTTGCAGCATCATTCCGAGTGATTCATCATCTTTCATATTTGCGGATGTACCCCTACTATGCTTAAACTACCCCTACTTCTCTTAATACTTCAAAACAGCCCTTCTTTTTAATCCTACCCCTAATTATCCAAATATCCATTACTTCTAACAACTACCCCTATTTTTTAACTACTATGAATGGTTGGGTTTTGGAGCACCCAATCCAAATGAGTCATCATCTTTCATATTTGTCGAACTACCCCTACTATGCTTAAATTACCTCCCATACTTTTATTGTAGTTTTCCTTTATTCATTTCTTTATTCATTATTTTGCATTATTCATTTCTTTGTAACCCAGTTATCATTCAGTGATGGGTTGGTTTTTGCAGCACCCATCCAAATGATTTATCACCTTAAATATTTGTCGATCTAACCCTACTATGCTTATACTTCCCCTACTTCTCGTTATACTTCAAAATAGGCCTTCTTTTTAGTCCAAGCCCTAATTCTCTAAATATCCCTTACTTCCGACAATTACCCCTATTTTTAACTACTGTGAAGGGTTGGTTTTCCAGCACCCAATCCCAATGATTCATCATCTTTCATATTCGTCGATCTAACCCTACTATGTTTTAACTACCCCTACTTCTCTTAATACTTCAAAACAACCCTTCTTTTTAATCCTACCCCTAATTCTCTAAATAGCCCTTACTTCCAACAATTACACCTATTTCTTAACAACTGTGAAGGGTTGGTTTTGGCACCACCCGATCCAAACGATTCATCATCTTTCATATTTGTCGATCTACCCCTACTATGCTTAAACTACCCCTACTTCTCTTAATACTTCAAAACAACCCGTCTTTTTAATCCTTACCCTAATTCTCTAAATCGCCCTTACTTCCAACAATTACCCCGATTTTTTAACTACTGTGAAGGGTTGGTTTTTGCAGTATCCAGTCAAAATGATTAATCATCTTTCATATTTGTCGATCTACCCCTACTATGCTTAAACTACCACTACTTCTCTTAATACTTTAAAACAACCCTTCATTTTAATCCTACCCCTAATTCTCTAAATATCCCTTACTTCCAACAATTACCCCTATTTTTTAACTAATGTGAAGGGTTGGTTTTTGCAGCACCCAATCCAAATGATTCATCATCTTTCATATTTGTCGAGCTACCCCTACTTTGCTTAAACTTCCCCTACTTCTCTTAATACTTCAAAACTGCCCTTCTTCTTAATCCTCCCCTTAATTCTCTAAATAGCCCTTACTTCCAACAATTACCCCTATTTTTTAACTATGTTGAACCATTTGTTTTTGCAGCACCCAATCCAAATGATTCGTCATCCTTCATATTTGTCGATTTACCCGTACTATGCTTAAACTACCCCTACTTCCTTTAATACTTCAAAAATTCCCATCTTTTTAATCCTACCCTAATTATCTAAATAGCCCTTACTTCCAACAATTACCCCTATTTTTTAACTACTGTGAAGGGTTGGTTTTTGCAGCACCCAATCCAATCTATTTATCATCTTTCATATTTGTGGATCTACCCCAACTATGCTTAAACTACCCCTACTTCTCTTAATACTTCAAAACAGCTCTTCTTTTTAATCCTAGCCCTAGTTCTCCAAATAGCCCTTACTTCTAACAATTACCCCTATTTTTTTACTACCGTGAATGGTTGGTTTTTGCAGCACCCAATCCAAACGATTCATCATCTTTCATATTTGTCGATCTTCCCTAACTATGCTTAAACTACCTCCCCTACTTTTACTATTGTTTTCCATTATTCATTTCTTTATTCATTTTTTTGCATTATTCATTTCTTTTTAAACCAATTATCATTCTTTGAAGGGTTGGTTTTTGCATCACCCAATTGAAATGATTCATCATCTTTAATATTTGTCGATCTACCCCTACTATGCTTAAACTACCCCTACTTCTCTTAATACTTCAAAACAGGCCTTCTTTTTAATCCTACCCATAATTCTCTAAATAGCCTTTACTTCCAACAACTACCCCTATTTTTTAACTACTGTCATGGGTTGGTTTTTGCAGCACCCAGTCCAAATGATTAATCGTCTTTCATATTTGTCGATCTACCCTACTATGCTTAAACTACCACCACTTCTCTTAATACTTCAAAACAACCATTCTTTTTAATCCTACCCCTAATTCTCTAAATAGCCCTTATTTCCTACAATTACCCCTAGTTTTTAACTACTGTCAAGGGTCGGTTTTTGCAGCACCCAATCGAAATAATTCATCGTGTTTCATATTTGTCGATCTACCCGTACTTTGCTTAAACTACCCCTACTTCTCTTAATACTTCAAAACTGCCCTTCTTTTTAATCCTCCCCTTAATTATCTAAATAGCCCCTACTTCCAACAATTACCCCTATTTCTTAACTACTATGAAGGGTTGGTTTTTGAAGCACCCAAACCAAATGATTCATCATCCTTCATATTTGTCGATCTATCCCTACTATGCTTAAACTGCGCCAACTTCTCTTAATACTTCAAAAAAGCCCTTCTTTTTAATCCGACCTTTAATTCACTAAATAGCCCTTACTTCCAACAATTACCCCTATTTTTTATCTATTGTGAAGGGTTGGTTTTGCAACACCATTCCGAATGAATCGTCATCTTTCATATTCATGGATCTACCCCTACTATGCTTAAACTACCCCGACTTCTCTTAGTACTTCAAAACAGCCCTTCTTTTTAATCCTACCCCTAATTCTGCAAATATCCCATACTTCCAACAATTATCCCTATTTTTTAACTACTGTGAATAGTTGGTTTTTGGAGCACCCAATCCAAACGATTCATTATCTTTCATATTTGTCGAACTAACCCTACTATGCTTAAACTACCTCCCCTACTTTTATTATTGTCTTCCTTTATTCATTTCTTTATTCATTTTTTCGCATTATTCATTTCTTTGTAAACCAGTTATCATTATGTGAAGGGTTGGTTTTTGCAGCACCCATCCAAATGATTTATCATCCTTAATATTTGTCGATCTAACCCTAGTATGCTTAAACTACCTCTACTTCTCGTAATACTTCAAAACAGGCCTTCTTTTTAATCCTAGCCCTAATTCTCTAAATAGCCCTGAAACACCCCACCTCCGTTAGGGTCACTCTCAAAGGGAATGCCCTAATTTTGGTGGAGGTTTATAAGTACAAGTCACAGATATACAAGACAGATATAAGAACACATATTTGTAAACAGCGGAAAAACAACAACTTTTATTTCATAAAAGCAAATACGTGTTACAAAACATCACCATGATTGTCTTACATCTTTTTCCAAAAACATAACACTTTCATAATCTGTCTTGATTACATTATTAAAGAAGCATAAATAAAACATAGGTAAACTGCAAAAGCCCCCATAGTGGATTGTCCAAAGCCATAGTTCAAAACAGGAAAGTCCAAGCAATACATTTCTCTTCTTCAAGCTGGTTGTTAAGGCTGGTCAAGCTGCTGTGTTCCCTCCCTGTGGACCTGGGGGGGGGCAAACGGAAGAAAAGAAGACGAAAGAAAAGTAGAGTCAGACATAAAGTCTGAGTAAGTCTAGTACTATTTTGTCTATGAATAAAGAACTGGGTATGATAAGTATAAACAAGAAGTGGGCAAGCACTATAAACTTGGTTAAGTTGTCTAGGGTCGAATATACTATCGTACCCCATGTTAATCTCTAAACCCATATAAACTAGTTTCCAACTGGCACCCCATAATCAGGGTGATGTGATCCATTCTATGATGATCGGCTCCTACTCGCATAGTTACATGTGTCTTACGACCCCCGATGTTGTAGTTACCTATGCTGGTCCCACCATGGGGTGTATCAAGTCCCATGGTGGCGGCCCGACACAACCTTAGAATGCACAGGTATGCTACTGGTGTCCAATGCCTTATTTTTCTGCGCCGGAGTGTGTGCACGCCCGCACTCCGTTAGAACCTACACTGCTACATCACCGCCGTCGATTTGACCTCTTACAATCAGCCCAGTAATCGTGCCCCACCCTGCCTAGTTTCAGGGTTTCCTGATACACCTTCTAGGGTTACTGCTGAAAAGGGTCCCCCGTTACTAGGTTTTCTATCTCTAGCCAACATGCTAAGTTGGTTAAGTGTTTTCTAACCTAACCCCCACCAGTCCGTTTAGTTTAGCATGTTCCATTTTGATTAAGTCTTTAGTTCACTTAATCCTAACAATCCTGACTCAGCCTTAATTGTCTTATTAAGGCCCTGACCTCTCACATTAGACAGGTATTGTTGTGGCTGCCTTTTGCCGGTTGGTTCCGGGCAGTCTTACGCCACAACTCAGTCTAACCTCGGGTCCTTATTGGGCTCCATGTTTAACCACCCACATTGGATAGGTATTGTTGTGATTACTGGACAGCCGGGCGGTTCCGGGCAGGTTTACATCACAACTCAATCCAACCTCGGGTTAAACACATCGTATTTTCTACATTTACATATTTTGTCATTCTTCTTTATTTCTTATATGTAAATATTTGCGGCCCATTATTAAGTTAATGGTGTAAAGGTTACACCAATCATGGGCCCAACCCATACCTGAATTTGGGCCCTTCTATTTTATATTTTCATTCATTAGTAATTTTAACCCAACGTTATTTTCCCCCGTTTAACACGTCCGTTTATTACATATATGTTGGGCTTAGCCTTTTAAAGCCCAACTTAGCCATGCGAAAAGGGGAGGCTTAAAGCGTGATTACATACACAAAGCGGGGAAGGTGAGCGCATGAACTTGCAATATGACGTTAGAAATAGAAACTGGTGTACTTGCATAGTACTGACATATACTTTGGTCATAAAGCATAAGTGACATGAATCAAAGCATGTAGACTTGTAGTTAAGTTAAGAATATCACTATTGACACATAGGCCTAACTACAACATAAACCTATATTTTTATTTCAGGCATAATGTCAAACTTAAGCACGTCATAAATATTTCTAACATAAGCATGGCATAATGTCAAACATAAGCATGGCATAATATCAAACATAAGCATGGCATAAGTATAGTTAAATTTGTTCACATAACCATGGCATAAATATTTCTAACATGAAATCATGATTTTTGCTTTAGTCATGCAAACTTGCAAAAAGGGATTTTTGAATCTAGCCTAGCTATGTACCACATATGTCGTCATAAAATTCTTGTTAACAATATGGATTTCAATTTTGCCAAATATCAGTCATAGCCTAGTCATATTCATAAGTTTGCAAATAGGTTTTCTAGTACAAAAGCATGACTTAATACATAGATCATGGTGCCAAAATTTCAACATAGTTTCATATGAACTATAACAACCAAACTTGTTCCAATTACTTACAAAATGATTTATGCACAAAAATATACATCATGATGGCATAGTAGCAAAACCCCAAACTTGCATGAATTTCAATCAACTACATACATGTAGCTTCAACATGGATTACATAATTTGCGAAATATTCCAAACGTATACTTGCATAGAACTACCGCATGTAGTTCTTTATAATGAATAACATAATTCGAGAATATCCAAACGTATACAATATTCCAAATCGATAGTAACGCACAAATTATGAATTATTTATCACCACATCTAAGTATACAAACCAACACAGTTATTTGTTCATACCAAAGTAATACTCTACTTACAATGGTGAGGCGAATTCTCAAATTTAGGGATTTGAAGATGTGGTTTGATTTGATTGAGTTGCTTTATGCCTTAGAATTAGCCTCCTAATCCTCTCTCCAATTTGGTGGCTACCCCTAGTCGTTCCTCAGCAACATGGCGGCTTTGTTCTTATTTTTGAATGAATAGATTAGGGTTTAGTCTAGGGTTGTTTTTATAAGGGTAATGAACTGATTAGGACCATTGATGTTGCTTGGATTGATCGTAGCCATTCATTCGCAAGAGAGACCAATTAGAGCCTGCCACCTAGCCCTAATGACAAAGCAGACCACAGAAAATCGACCAACATGGAATAAGCCAGCCAGGTTAGACTGGGCTCGACCTGGGTCTGGACCAGGTCGACACCCCTGTCGACAGCCCTGTCGACAGGCCTGTCGACCTGGTTAGACCAGGTCGACAGCCCAGTCGACCTGGGTGCGTTAGGCGGGACTTTTTCCGCCCTGGCCCATTGGGCCCCATTATTGTTTTTTGAGCTTATTTTATTCTGTTTGAATTTTAAACTTAATTCTCAAAATTCCGAAGGCCGTATCTTCTTCATACGGACTCCGTTTTTCGAAAACTCAGACTCTATTTCGCGTATTTTTCCGAGACGAACGCAATGGCGTATCCCGTTTCCCTTAGTTCTTTGATTTGAAATCAATTATACTTTAATTTGTTAATTTCACAGTTATAGAATTCGCGGGGTGTTACAAGCCCTTACTTCCGACGTTTACCCCAGTTATTTAACTACTGTGAAGGGTTGGTTTTGCAGCACCCAATCCCAATGATTCATCATCTTTCATATTTATCGATCTACCCCTACTACGCTTAAACTACCCCTACTTCTCTTTATACTTCAAAACAGCCCTTCTTTTTGATCCTACCGCTAATTCTCTAAATAGCCTTTACTTCCAACAATTAAAACTATATTTTTAACAAATGTAAAGGGTTGTTTTTGCATCATCCAAACCAAATGATTCATCATCTTTCATATTTGTCGATCTACCCCTACTATGCTTAAACTACCTCTACTTCTCTTAATACATCAAAACAACCCTTCTTTTTAATCCTTACCCTAATTCTCTAAATAGCCCTTACTTCCAACAATTACCACTATTTTTTAACTACTGTGAAGGGTTGGTTTTTGCAGCATCCAATCCAAATGATTCATCATCTTTCATATTTGTCGATCTACCCCTTACTTTGCTTAAACTACCCCTACTTCCCTTAATACTTCAAAACTGCCCTTGTTTTTAATCCTCCACATAATTCTCTAAATAGCCCATACTTCCATCAATTACCCCTATATTTTAACTATTGTGAAGGGTTGGTATTTGCAGCACCCAATCCAAATGATTCATCATCCTTCATATTTGTCGATCTACCCCTACTATGCTTAAACTACCCCTACTTCCCTTAATGCTTCAAAAAAGCCCTTCTTTTCAATTCTACCCCTAATTCTCTAAATAGCCATTACTTCCAACAATTACCCCTATTTTTTAACTACTGAGAAGGGTTGGTTTTTGCAGCACCCAATCCAAATGATTCATCATCTTTCATATTTGTGGATCTACCCCTACTATGCTTAAACTACCCCTACTTCTCTTAATACGTCAAAACGGCTCTTCTTTTTAATCCTACCCATAATTCTCCATATAGCCCTTAATTCCAACAACTACCCCTGTTTTTTAACTTCTGCAAATGGTTGATTTTTGCAGCACCCA
The DNA here is from genome assembly GCA_030737875.1 of Allium sativum. NCBI lineage: Eukaryota > Viridiplantae > Streptophyta > Magnoliopsida > Asparagales > Amaryllidaceae > Allium > Allium sativum. Next base: position 1,019,439,329 of record CM060913.1, read on the forward strand.
ATCCAAACGATTCATCATCTATCATATATGTCGATCTACCCTTACTATTCTCAAACTACCTCCCCTACTTTTATTATTGTTTTCATTTATTCATTTTTTGCATTATTCATTTCTTTATAAACCAATTATCATTCTGTGAAGGGTTAGTTTTTACAGCACCCAATCCAAACGATTCATCATCTTTAATATTTGTCGATCCCCTACTATGCTTAAACTACCCCTACTTCTCTTAGTACTTCAAAACATGCCTTCTTTTTAATCCTACCCCTAATTATCTAAATAGCCCTTACTTCCAACAATTACCCCTATTTTTTAACTACTGTGAAGGGTTGGTTTTTGCAGTATCCAGTCAAAATGATTAATCATCTTTCATATTTGTCGATCTACCCCTACTATGCTTAAACTACCACTACTTCTCTTAATACTTTAAAACAACCCTTCTTTTTAATCCTACCCCTAATTCTCTAAATATCCCTTACTTCCAACAATTACCCCTATTTTTTAACTATTGTGATGGGTTGGTTTTTGCAGCACCCAATCCAAATGATTAATCATCTTTCATATTTGTCGATCTACCCCTACTATGCTTAAACTACCACTACTTCTCTTAATACTTCAAAACATCCCTTCTTTTTTACCCTACTCCTAATACTCTAATTATCCCTTACTTCTAACAATTACCCCTATTTTTTAACTACTATCAAGGGTTGGTTTTTGTAGCACCCAATCCAAATAATTCATCATCTTTCATATTTGTCGATCTACCCCTAATATGCTTAAGCTACCCCTACTTCTCTTAATACTTCAAAACAGCCCTTCTTCTTAATCCTACCCCTAATTCTCTAAATATCCCTTACTTCCAACAATTACCCCTATTTTATAACTACTGTGAAGGGTTGGTTTTTGCAGTACCCAATCCAAATGATTTATCGTCTTTCATATTTGTTGATCTACCCGTACTATGCTTAAACTAACCCTACTTCTCTTACTACTTCAAAATAGCCATTCTTTTTAATCCTACCCTTAATTCTCTAAATAGCCCTTACTTCCAACAATTACCCATATTTTTTAACCACTTTGTACGGTTGGTTTTTGCAGCATCCAATCCAAATGATTCATCATACTTCATATTTGTCGATCTACCCTTGCTATGCTTAATCTACCCCTACTTCTCTTAATACTTCAAAAAAGCCCTTCTTTTTAATCCTACCCCTAATTCTATAAATATCCCTTTCTTCCAACAATTACCCCTATTTTTTAACTACTGTGAAGGGTTGGTTTTTGCAGCACCTAATCCAAAAGACTCATCTTCCTTCATATTTATGGATCTACCCCTACAAAGCTTAAACTACCACTACTTCTCTTAATACTTCAAAAAAACCCTTACCCTTCTATTTTATCCTACCCCTAATTTGCTAAATAGCCCTTACTTCAAACAATTACCCCTATTTTTTAACTACTATGAAGGGTTGGTTTTTGCACCACCCAATCCAAATGATTCATCATCTTTTATATTTGTCGATCTACCCCTACTTTGCTGAAACTACCCATACTTCTCTTAATACTTCAAAACAGCCCTTCTTTTTTATCCTGCCCCTAATACTCTAATTATCCCTTACTTACAACAATTACCCTATTTTTTAACTAATGTAAAGAGTTGGTTTTTGCAGCACCCAATCCAAATGATTCATCATCTTTCATATTTGTCGATATATCCCTACTTTGCTTAGACTACCCTTGCTTCTCTTAATACTTCAAAAAAGCCCGTCTCTATTATCCTTCCCCAAATTCTCTAAATAGCCCGTACTTCCAACAATTACCCCTATTTTTTAACTACTGTGAAGGGTTAGTTTTTGCAGCACCCAATCCAAACGATTCATCATCTTTAATATTTGTCGATCTACCTCTACTATGCTTAAACTACCCCTACTTCTCTTAATACTTCAAAACAGGCCTTCTTTTTAATCCTATACTTAATTCTCTAAATAGCCCTTGTTTCCCACAATTACCCCTATTTTTTAACTACCTTGAAGGGTTGGTTTTTGTAGCACCCAATCCTACCCCTAATTGGTTTAAATACCCCTACTATGCTTAAACTACCCCTATTTTTGGAAGTAATGAGAATAAAAAATCTACTTTTAGATTACCCCTAATTGTTTTTGTAACTACCCCATAATGCAAAAAAATGAATAAAGAAATGAATAAAAGAAAATAATTATAAAAGTACGGAGTAGTTAAAAAATACGTGTAATTGTTGGAACTAGGGGCTATCTAGAGCATTAGGGGTATGATTAAAAAGAAGGGTTGTTTTGAAGTATTAAGAGAAGTAGGGGTAGTTTAAGCAAAGTAAGGGTAAATCGACAAATATGAAAGATGATGAATCTTTTGGATTGGGTGCTATAAAAACCAACCCTTCACATTAGTTGAAAAATAGGGGTAATTGTTGGAAGTAAGAGCTGTTTAGAGAATTAGGGGTAAGTTTAAAAAGAAGGGCTGTTTTGAAGTATTTACAGAAGTAGGGGTAGTTTAAGCGTTGTAGGGGTAGATCGACAAATACGAAAGATGATGAATCATTTGGATTGTGCGCTGCAAAAACCAACCCTTCACAGTAGTTAAAAAATAGGGGTAATTGTTGGAAGTAAGGGCTATTTAGAGAATTAGGTGTTGGATTAAAAAGAAGGGCTGTTTTGCAACAAAGTAAACCAATACCCCTATTAAGATGATGAATAATAAGGGCTATTGAAAACCACCATTTTTTAACTACCCCTACTTCTCATTATACTTTAAGAATACCCTTCTTTTTAATTGTACCCCAAGTTCTGTAAATAGCCCTTACTTCCAACAATTACCCCTATTCATTCTACTTCTATGAACGGTTGGTTTAAGTAACACCCAATTCTCTAAATAGGGGTAGTTTAGGCATAGTAGGGGTAGATCGACAAATATGAAGGATGATGAATCATTTGGATTGGGTGCCGCAAAGACCAACCCTTCACAGTATTTAAAAAATAGGGGTAATTGTTGGAAGAAAGGGCTATTTAGAGAATTAGGGGTATGATTAAAAAGAAGGGTTGTTTTGAAGTATTAAGAAAAGTAGGGGTAGTTTAAGCATAGTGGAGACAAATCGACAAATACGAAAGATGTTGAATCATTTGGATTGGGCACTGCAAAAACCAACCCATCACAATAGTTAAAAAATAGGGGTAATTTTTGGAAGTAAAGGCTATTTAGAGAATTAGGGGTAGGATTAAAAAGAAGGACAATTTTCAGCATTTTTTAAAACCCTACTTTTAAGATGATGAATAACAAGGGCTATTCAAAACCCCCATTTTTTAGCTACCCCTTACTTTTATTATTGAATAGGTGTAGTTTTCCAATACAAATGATTCATCATCTTTCATATTTATCGAGCTACCACTACTTTCCTTAAACTACCCCTACTTCTCTTAATACTTCAAAACAGCCTTTCTTTTTAATCCTCCCACAAATTCTCTAAATAGCCATAACTTCTAACAACTACCCCGATTTTTTAACTACTATGAAGGGTTGGTTTTTGCAGCACCCAATCCCAATGATTCGTCATCTTTCATATTTGTCGATATACCCCTACCATGCTTAAACAACCCCTACTTCTCTTAATACTTCAAAACAACCCTTCTTTTTAATCCTACGCCTAATTCTCTAAATAGCCCTTACTTCCAACAATTAACCCTATTTTTTAACTATTGTGACGGGAATAATCCCAATCCAAATGACCAATTTTGATGAATAATACCCAATCCAAACGATTCATCATTCTACTATTCTTAGTATTAAAAAGAAGGGTTGTTTTGATGTATTAAGAGAAGTAGAGGTAGTTTAAGCGTAGTAGTGGTAGATCGACAAATATGAATGACGATGAATCAATTGGATTGGGTGCCGCAAAAACCATCCCTTTCATAGAAGTAGAATGATAATTGGTTTACAAAGTAATGAATAATGAAAAAAACGAATAAAGAATTGTATAAAGGGTAACAATAATAAAAGTAAGGGGTATTACAAAATAGGGGTTATTGTTGGAAGTAAGGGCTATTTAGAGAATTATGGGTAGGACTAAAAAGAAGGGTTGTTTTGAAGTATTAAGAGAAGTAGGGGAAGTTTAAGCATTGTGGGGGTAGATCGACAAATTACCCCTATTTTGGATTAAAAAGAATTGGTTTTTTGAAAGATTACCCCTACTATGAATTGTTGGTTTTTAACTCCTAATTACCCCTACTATGCTTAAACTAATATGAAGGATTAAAAAGAAGGGGTAATCATACCCTTCATAGTAGATAAAAAATAGGGGTAATTGTTGGAAGTAAGGGCTATTTGGAGAGTTAGGGTTAGGATTAAAAAGAAGGGCTTTTTTGAAGTATTAAGAGAAGCAGAGGTAGTTCAAGCATAATAGGGGTAGATTGACAAATATGAAAGTAAGGGCTATTTAGAGAATAGGTGTAATTATTGGAAGCATAGTAGGGCTACTATGCTTAAATTACCCTTACTTCTCAATTACCCCTTCTTATTAATCCAACACTTATTTTTCCCACTTCCAACAATTACCCTACTATGTTAAAAATAGCATAGTAGGGGTAGATCAACAAATATGAAAGATGATGAATCGTTTGGATTGGGTGCTGCAAAAACCAACCATTCATACAAGTAGAATGATAATTGGTTTACGAAGAAATAAATAATGCAAAACAAATTGAATAAAGGAAAACAATAATGAAAGTAGGGGGTAGTTTAAACATAGTAGGGGTAGATCGACAAATATGAAAGATGATGAATCCTTTGGATTAGGTTCTGCAAAAACTAACCCGTAGGGGTAGTTAAGCATAGTAGGGGTAGAACGACAATTATGAAAGATGATGAATCATTTGGGTTCGGTGCTGCAAAAACCAACCCTTCACAGAAGTTAAAAAATAGGGGTAATTGTTGGAAGTAAGGGCACCACCCACAGAATCAAGAAAGAGCTCTGAGTCTAAATAGCATAGTAGAATGATAATTGGTAGGGTGTATTTTGAAGTACCGTTTTAAATGAATAAAGAAATGAATAAAGGAAAACAATAATAATTAAATAAAAGTAGGAGTTATTTTAAGCATATTGGGGGTAGTTTATACATTTCTTTCTTTTGGGTATTAAAGTAGGGGGTAATTAAAGAAGGGTTGTTTGAAAATAGGGGTAGGATTAAAAAGAAGTACCCTAATTCAAAAAAATGAATAAAGGAAAACAATAATTAAAGTATGGGGTAGTTAAAATATAGGGGTAATTGTTGGAAGTAAGGGCTATTAATAAGGGTGCATATTCATTTAAATATTAGGGGTAGAATTAGTTTAAGCTAACGAATATTTACTTTTATTGTAGATTTAATTATTAGAGAAGTAATTGGGCATAGTACGGCTACTTCCAATAATAAAGGGTTGGTTTAAGGGCTGTTAAAACCAGCCCTATTTTTTAAAAAGAAGGGGTAATATTTTTTACAGTAATAAAAGTAAATATTCAAAAGAAGGGTTGTTTTGAATAGGGCTGGTTTTATAATTGTAGGGTAATTGTTGGACGTAAGGGCCATTTAGAGAATTTGGGTGAGATTGAAAAGAAGAGCTGTTTTGAAGTATTAAGAGATGTAGGGGAAGTTTAAGCATAGTAGGTCTAGATCGACAAATATGAAAGATGATGAATCATTGGGATTGGGCGCTACAAAAGTCAACCCTTCATAGTAATTGAAAAATAGTGGTAATTGTTGGAAGTAAGGGCTATTTAGATAATTAGGGGTAGGATTAAAAAGAAGGGTAGTTTTAAAGTATTAAGAGAAGTAGGTGTGGTTTAAGCAAAGTAGGGGTAAACTGAGAAATATGAAAGATGATGAATCATTTGGATTGGGCGCTGCAAAAACCAACCCTTCACAATAGTTAAAAAATAGGGATAACTTTTGGAAGTAAGGGCTATTTAGAGATTTAGCGGTAGGACTAAAAAGAAGGGAGGCTTTGCAGCATAGTAAACCAATACCCCTATTAAGATGATGAATAACAAGGGCTATCCAAAACCCCCATTTTTTAACTACCCCCTACTTTTATTATTGAATAGGGATAGTTTTCCAATACAAATGATTCATCATCTTTCATATTTGTCGATCTACCCCTACTTTGCTTAAACTACCCTTACTTCTCTTAATACTTCAAAACAGCCTTTCTTTTTTATCCTTCCCCTAATTCTCTAAATAGCCATTACGTCCAACAATTACCCCGATTTTTTAACTACTATGAAGGGTTGGTTTTTGCAGCACCCAATCCCAATGATTCATCATCTTACATATTCGTCGATATACCCCTACCACGCTTAACCAACCCCTAATTCTCTTAATACTTCAAAACAACCCTTCTTTTTAATCCTACCTCTAATTCTCTAAATAGCCCTTACTTCCAACAATTAACCCTTTTTTAACTATTGTGAAGGGAATAATCCCAATCCAAAAGACGAATATTGATGAATAATACCCAATTCAAATGATTCATCATTCTATTATTCTTAGGATTAGAAAGAAGGGCTGTTTTGATGTATTAAGAGAAGTAGGGGTAGTTTAAGCATAGTAGTGATAGATAGACAAATATGAAAGATGATGAATCATTTGGATTGGGTGCTGCAAAAACCAACCCTTTCACAGAAGTGGAATGATAATTGGTTTACAAAGAAATGAATAATGCAAAAAAACGAATAAAGAATTGAAAAAAGGGAAACAATAATAAAAGTATGGGGTATTTAAAAAATAGGGGTTATTGTTGGAAGTAAGGGCTATTTAGAGAATTTGGGGTAGGACTAAAAAGAAGGGTTGTTTTGAAGTATTAAGAGAAGTAGGGGTAGTTTAAGCATTGTAGGGGTAGATCGACAAACTACCCCTATTTTGGATTAAAAAGAATTGGTTTTTTGAAAGATTACCCCTACAATGAATTGTTGGTTTTTAACTCCTAATTACCCCTACAATGCTTCAACTAATATGAAGGACTAAAAAGAAGGGGTAATCCTACCCTTCATAGTAGATAAAAAATAGGGGTAATTGTTGGAAGTAAGGGCTATTTGGAGAATTAGGGTTAGGATTAAAAAGAAGGGCTTTTTTGAAGTATTAAGAGAAGTAAAGGTAGTTTAAGCATAATAGGGGTAGATCGACAAATATGAAAGTAAGGGCTATTTAGAGAATAAGAGTAATTGTTGGAAGCATAGTAGGGCTACTATGCTTAAACTACCCCTACTTCTCAATTACCCCTTCTTATTAATCCAACACTTATTTTTCCTACTTCCATCAATTAACCTACTAAGTTAAAAATAGCATAGTAGGAGTTGATCGACAAATATGAAAGATGATGAATCATTTGGATTGGGTGCTACAAAAACCAACCATTCATACAAGTAGAACGATAATTGGCTTACGAAGAAATGAATAATGCAAAAAAATAAATAAATAAAGAAATGAATAAAGGAAAACAATAATTAAAGTAGGGGGTAGTTTAAACATAGTAAGGGTAGATCGACAAATATGAAAGACGATGAATCGTTTGGATTAGGTGTTGCAAAAACCAACCCGTAGGGGTAGTTAAGCATAATAGGTGTAGAACGACAAATATGAAAGATGATGAATCGTTTGGGTTCGGTGCTGCAAAAACCAACCCTTCACAGAAGTTAAAAAAATAGGGGTAATTGTTAGAAGTAAGGGCACCACCCATAAAATCAAGAAAGAGCTCTCAGTCTAAATTGCATAGTAGAATGATAATTGGTAGGGGGTATTTTAAGTACCGTTTTAAATGAATTAAGAAATGAAGAAAGGAAAACAATAATAATTAAATAAAAGTAAGAGTTATTTTAAGCATATTAGGGGTAGTTTATTCATTTCTTTATTTTTGGGTATTAAAGTAGGGGATAATTAAAGAAGTGTTGTTGGGAAATAGGGTAGGTTTAGAAAGAAGTACCCTAATTCAAAGAAATGAATAAAGGAAAATAATAATTGAAGTATGGGGTTGTTAAAATATAGGGGTAATTGTTGGAAGTAAGGGCTATTAATAAGGGTGCATATTCATTTAAATATTAGGGGTAGAATTAGTTTAAGCTAATGAATATTTACTGTTATTGTAGATTTAATTATTAGAGAAGTAATTGGGCATAGTACGGCTACTTCCAGTAATAAAGGGTTGGATTAAGAGCTATTAGTACCAGCCCTATTTTTTAAAAAGAGGGGGTAATATTATTTATAGTAATAAAAGTAAATATTCAAAAGAAGGGTTGTTTTGAATTGGGCTGGTTTTATAATTGTGGGGTAATTGTTGGAAGTAAGGGCCATTTAGAGAATTAGGAGGAGGATTAAAAAGAAGGGATGTTTTGAAGTGCTAAGAGAAGTAGGGGTAGTTTACTTTATCATTTGAATAATTAGTTAAAGAATTGGATTAAACCTACTTCATATTCTACCCAATCCAAATGACACATTTAATTATTTCTTTTGAAGTAGGGCTAAGAGTTGGTTTTGATGTATTACCCCTAATTGCAGCACCAAATCCAAATAGCGCAATCCAAATAGGGTTGGTTTGTTGATCATCTTTTAATCTAAATAGGGGGAGTAAAAAAGATGGGTTGTTTCAATAGGGGTAATTCTCTATCAAATATGAAATATGATAAAAACCAAACCCATTTTAGTTTAAGCATAGTAGGGGTACAATTGTTTAGGGAAGTATCTTTTTAAAGAATTGCCCCTATTTGGTTTACCCCTAATCCTACCCCAAATTCATAGTTTCTGCCACACCCTAATCCAAATGATTCATCATCTTTCATATTTGTCGATCTACCCCTACTTTGATTAAACTACCCATACTTCTCTTAATACTTCAAAACAACCCTTCTTTTTTAACTACCGTGAAGGGTTGATTTTTGCAGCACCCAATCCAAATGATTAATCAACTTTCATAGTTTTTGATCTACCCTACTTTGCTTAAACTACTGTGAAGGGTTGGTTGAACTACCACTACTTAGATAAGGGTCAAAGTTAGATAAGGGATTGGGTGCTGCAAAAACCAACCCTTCACAGTAGTAAAAAAAAAGGGCAATTGTTGGAAGTAAGGGCTATTTAGAGAAATAGGGATTGGATTAAAAAGAAGGGTTGTTTTGAAGTATTAAGAGAAGTAGGGGTAGTTTAAGCATAGAAGGGGTAGATCGACAAATATGAAAAAATGATGAATTGTTTGGATTAGGTGCTGCAAAAACCAACCCTTCACAGAAGTTAGGGGTACGACTAAAAAGAAGTAGAGGTTTTTGTTGGTAGGGCTGTTTTGAAGTATTAATAGAAGTAGTGGTAGTTTAATCATAGTAGGGGTAGATCGACAAATATGAAGGATGATGAAACATTTGGATTAGGTGCTGCGAAAACCCACCGTTCACAGTGGTTAATTCTACCCCTGCATTGCTTGGACTACCCCTACTTCTCTTAATACTTCAAAACAGCCCTTCGTTTTAATCCCCCCCCTAATTCTCTGAATAGCTCTTACTTCCAACAATTACCCCTATTTTTTAACTACTGTAAGGGGTTGGTTTTTGCAGCACCCAATCTCAATGATTCATCATCTTTCATATTTGTCGATCTACCCCTACTATGCTTAAACTACCCTTACTTCTCATAATACTTCAAAACAACCCTTCTTTTTAATCCTACTTCTAATTCTCTAAATAGCCCTTACTTCCAACAATTACCCCTATTTTTTAACTACTTTGAAGGATTGGTTTTTGTAGCACCCAATCCAAATGATTCATCATCTTTCATATTTGTCGATCTACCCCTACTATGCCTAAACTACCCCTACTTCTCTTAATACTTCAAAACTGCCCTTCTTTTTAATCCTCCCCTTAATTCTCTAAATAGCCCTTACTTCCAACACTTAACCATATTTTTTAACTACTGTGAAGGGTTGGGTTTTGCAGCGCCCAATCCAAACGACTCATCATCTTTCATATTTGTCGATCTACCCCTACTTTGCTTAAACTACCCCTACTTCTCTTAATATTTTAAAACAGCCTTCTTTTTAATCCTCCCCCTGATTCTCTAAATTGCCCTTACTTCCAACAATTACCCCAATTTTTTAACTACTGTGAAGGGTTGGTTTTTGCTACTTCCAATAATTATTTTTCCTACTTCCAACAATTACCCTACTATGTTAAAAATAGCATAGTAGGGGAAGATTGACAAATATGAAAGATGATGAATCGTTTGGATTGGGTGCTGCAAAAACCAACACGTTGGGGTAGAATGACAAATATGAAAGATGGTGAATCGTTTGGGTTGGGTGCTGCTAAAACCAACCCGTCACAGAAGTTAAAAAATAGGGGTGATTGTTGGAACTATGGGCACCACCCATAGAATCAAGAAAGAGCTCTCAGTCTAAATAGCACTGTAAAATGATAATTGGTAGGTGGTATTTTGAAGTATTGTTTTAAATGAATAAAGAAATGAATAATGGAAAACAATAGTAATTAAATAAATTTAGGTGTTAGTTTAAGCATAGTATGGGTAGTTTATTCATTTCTTTCTTTTTGCGTATTAAAGTAAGGGGTAATTAAGGAAGGGTTGTTTGGAAATAGGGGTAGGATTAAAAAGAAGTACCCTAATTCAAAGAAATGAATAAAGGAAAACAATAATAAAAGTATGGGTAGTTAAAATATAGGGGTAATTTTTGGAAGTAAGGGCTATTAATAAGGGTGCATATTCATTTAAATATTAGGGGTAGAATTTGTTTAAGCTAATGAATATTTACTTTTATTGTAGATTAAATTATTAGAGAAGTAATTTGGCATAATAGAACTACTTCCAATAATAAAGGGTTGGTTTAAGGGCTGTTAAAACTAGCCCTATTTTTTATAAAGAAGGGGTAATATTATTTACTCTAATAAAAGTAAATATTCGAAAGAAGGGTTGTTTTGAATAAAGAACGATTTGGTAAGGGCTGGTTTTATAATTGTGAGGAAATTTTTGGAAGTGAGGGCTATTTAGAGAATTATGGGGAGGATTAAAAAGAAGGGCTGTTTTGAAGTATTAAGAGAAATAGGGGTAGTTTACTTTATCATTTGAATAATTAGTAAAAGAATTGGATTACCCCTACTTCATATTCTACCCAATCCAAATGACACATTTACTTATTTCTTTAGAAGTAGGGCTAAGAGTTGGTTTTGATATATTACCCCTAATTGCAGCACCCAATCCAAATAGCCCAATCCAAATAGGGTTGGTTTGTCGATCATCTTTATATTCAAATAAGGGGGATAAAAAGAAGGGTTGTTTTGATAGCGGTAATTCTCTATCAAATATGAAAGATGATAAAAACCAACGCCATTTTAGTTTAACCATAGTAGGGGTACAATTGTTTAAGGGAAGTATCTTTTTAAAGAATTACCCCTATTTGGTTTACCCCTAATCCTACCCATAATTCATAGTTTTTGCAGCATCCTAATCCAAATGATACATCATCTTTCATATTTGTCGATCTACCCCTACTTTGGTGAAACTACCCATACTTCTCTTAATACTTCAAAACAGCCCTTCTTTTTGATCCTACCCCTAATTCTCTAATTATCCCTTACTTCCAACAATTACCCCTATTTTTTAACTACTGTGAAGGGTCGGTTTTTGCAGCACCCAATCCAAATGATTAATCATCTTTCATATTTGTCGATCTACCCCTACTTTGCTTAAACTACTGTGAAGGGTTGGTTAAACTACCCCTACTTAGATAAGGGTTAAACTTAGATAAGGGATTCGGTGCTACAAAAACCAACCCTTCACAGTAGTTAAAAAATAGGGGTAATTGTTGGAAGTAAGGGCTATTTAGAGAATTTGGGTTAAGATTAAAAAAAGGGTTGTTTTTAAGTATTAAGAGAAGTAGGGGTAGTTTAAGCATAGTTGGGGTAGATCGACAAATATGAAAGATGTTGAATTGTTTGGATTGGGTGCTGCAAAAACCAACCCGTCACAGAAGTTAGGGGTAGGACTAAAAAGAAGTAGGGGTATTTGTTGGAAGGGATGTTTTGAAATATTAATAGAAGTAGTGGTAGTTTAAGCATAATAGGTGTAGATCGACAAATATTAAGGATGATGAATCATTTGGATTGGGTGCAGCAAAAACCAACCCTTCATAGGAGTTAATTCGACCCCTACTTTGCTTAGACTACCCCTAGTTCTCCCAGTACTTCAAAACAACCATTCTTTTTAATCCTTCCCCTAATTCTCTAAATTGCCCTCACTTCCAACAATTACCACTATTTTTTAACTACTGTGAAGGGTTGGTTTTTGCAGCACCCAATCCCAATGATTCATCATCTTTCATATTTTTCGATCTACCTGTTAGCACCATTGCGAAAACATGGTTCAGAACTATGAAGTGTTCACGAATGACTGCACACAACTTCATTTTGTTCGCAACTCCGTCTAGCTCGTGACTAAGTTTGGGTCTTGACTCCGCTTAGCTCACACAACGACTTAGCCTGCAAGCATATTTAGACCGCTCACATGTTTTAGCTCGCTTCGGGAAGCCTGGCTTTAGCTCGTCCCTGGTCTGTGTTAAGCTTGTAACCAACTTTAGGTCGCCTCCAGTATATGGAACACTCTCCACACATTTACCGCGTAGTTCGTAGCTTCCTCTAGCTCGCAATCCAATTGGCACTAATACGTAAGCCCATCGCTGCACCTAGCTCGCACTTTCTTTTAGGTCGTCCTCCATATTTGGGTCGTCGAGCTTCGTTAGGTCGTTGCCTCAGCTTTAGGTCATTGGGACCTCTTAGACCATTGCCATCATTAAAGTATGGATTGCATCCACTTGTGTACAGAAAAGCAATCTGGTCATTTCCATTTTTTGTGAATATATGCTGGCTTCTTGAATCTTGACATGGCACACAAACAAGTAATGCGTGGGTTAGCAGTTCAATTTATACGGATTGAAAATATAAGTGGACCATTAGCCTCTCACAAGGTAGATCGCACTGATACATAGCAGGGACGGTGTTGAAATTAAAGGGTCGCTACTCGCATGAGTATACATTGCCAGGGCACTCAAATAAGTGGCAATTAGGTTGTTAACATGATTTATACTAGGTCGTTTGGCACATTCATGTGACCCGGTATAAGCTACTTTGTAAAGAATAAGTAGGGTGGAAAGTTTCTGCACAAGTATGAGTGCATACCATTCCAGCTGATACTAAGAACGAGCCATGCAGATCCTTTCTTGCAATAACATCGGTGCCAAAAACGTATGGGAAAGTATTAATATGTACACCGTGGCACATAATGCCAAGACGTTAATGCTATGTCAAGTAAACAGCTCGCCTTATTTAGTTGGATCGCGAAAAGGACATGAAAACGTAGCTTCATATATTTGCTATAGCGTAAGGCATGACAGATGCAAAGTTAAAATGATTAGCTGTCATCACGTGAGAAGCATAGGCTAGGCGCTTAAAGGTCATGTCTGGGCGTTTTAGGTCATAGGAGCCCACAATGATGCTTTAGCTCGTGGCGCTACTGCATGAAGCATTTTTAGGTCGCTCCCCTCCTTAGACCGTGAATCCTGTTTAAACCGTAGCATATTTATGCCATCCCTTTTGCAAATGAATGGGGCCGCATATGTTAGATCGCATTCACATTGTTCAGCTCGTTCACGGACGACCTAATGCATGGGACCCTTTATTTACAACCATGACACTCCTCCTTGGCTCCAACTATAAATACCCCTTTTCTCTATCATTAAGAGGGACGGAATTTCATTTCTATGGGGAGGTGCCGCCAAATTCCAAGATCCACTCCAACTTCACTAATGGCTTCCATGGATCTAAAAATACTTCTCCAACTTCATGTGAATCAAATCCATCTCAATGATGATTAAAGCTCACTTCAATTGGATCAAAGCTCCTTGGATCTCACTCAAGCAACACTAAAATTCTCTCCTACGCCATTCAAGCGATCTATTATCTTCTCCAATCTTCTCTAAATTCGGATGTAGCATAAAACTCCTATGAAATCATGGAAAAGGATCAAAGCACCTAAGTGATTGAAGATCCATGCATCTACCTTCACAAAGCTAGAGATCCTATCAATTCCTTGCAAAATTCAAGAAAAGTTAGATCACAAAGAGAGTAAAGAGAGAGATATGAATGTAGTGAGGGAAAATTCATATGTTGTAAGCTCAAATATCATAATGGGAATTGATTAAAAGTGGATGTAGATTCATAGTGAATCGAACTACTATAAAAGCTCCGTGTTCTTACTTTTATGCTTTTTCATTTGTGATCGCAGTCTCGCATTATTATTCTTAACCAAATCGGTGAAGTGCACATTTGCACCCTTGGTGTTGAGATTCAAATTTAGATTTCAACATTTGGCGCCCACCGTGGGGCCGCGTTCACATCTCCTACCTCTTCTCATGCTCTCACAATGTTGAAAGCCCCGCATTAAAGCTCTAAACTGCCTCCTTCTCCTAAATCATGGAAAAATCTAAGAAGACCGCTAGCAAAACCGCGGTAGAAGCCGATAATATTGCTAATGAAGAAATGCCTCTTACTAACCGTTTCGATGTTGGTGAAAATTCTATAAGCGGAGCCGGTGTAACTAAAAATGAATTAAACGCCGATATTGCCAATGTAAAACACTGAATGGTTGCCTCTACTAAAGCTATGATGGAGAAACTTGACGCCATCCTTTATGCTCGATCAAATACATCCCCTCTAAAAGTTCATGTTGATCTCGAAGAGAATGACAAATCACCCGCTTTTGATCATAACCGCAACGATAACATGGAAGACGATTTTGATTGGGCGAGTGACAAGGACAAAGCTAACATCGAAGAATTGAAATCAAAAGCTAAGAACCATCCCGAAGTGAATGCTTGAAAGGTTGCTAATCCTATCACGGGGGCACCTCATCATCGAGAAGGCAAAGGGCCAAAAATCTACAATCGAGATCATATGCCTAGATGAACATTTGGCAAAGGGCTCGGCTTCGCAGAGCACCATAACACTGAAGAATACATCTTTGACATGATCGAGCAAATCATGAAGAGAAACCAAGCTAGGAAAGACGATGAAAGAGAGTGGGACTTCTCCGCTGATAGGACTCCATTTACCGAAAGAATCCTCGAAGCAGAATGTCCAAAGAAGTTCAATCCATCGACTTTGCCTCCGTACAACGGCCTTGTTGATCCTAACTACTTCATGTTCAAATACGAGTAGCATATGAGTGCGGCTAAGGTGACCGATAAGATGAGATGCACATATTTTCCTCTTTACTTAGAAAGAGCTGCATCATTATGATTCACAAAGCTGCCACCTAAGTCCATCGATCGTTTCTCTGACCTAACCAAAAAGTTCAAGGAGAAGTTCCGCCTGTACGCTACCAAAGCCAAGGATGTTATAACTCTCTCAGCCATGAAACAGTAGCCAAGGGAAACTGTTAAATCCTTTCTCAGTCGATTCAATGTTGCCTTATCTGAATTGAGGAATCTGAAACCACGCATAGTCCTCATGGCTCTACTCGATGCTATAGATAAAACAAGCGACTTCGGGAGATGGATAAAGATGAAGGAACCGACTACGATTGAAAAGTTCTATAAGAAAGCAGAAGAGTACATGAGGCTGGACGATAATCCTATACCTCTTAAGATCATTGCTGGAAACCAACTCCTTTAAGCTCCTAAAAGTGAAGCTAGTCAACCAAATCAGAAGAATATTCAGGGGCAGAAGCGAGCTAATGAAGGAAACGACAACAAAGCTAATAAAAAGTTTCGCTCTCTTGACTCGTTCAATCTAACACGTCTGAATGATGATCCTGAAAATATCTACTCTACCAAAAAGGAAACCGAAGATTATCCGGAGCCTCGACCAAGAAGAATGAATGACCATCTGACCAAATCTGGGAAGTTTTGTCGGTTTCATAATCAGCCAGGCCACAACACCAATGAGTGTAGGCAACTGAGATCGTTGATCAAAGAGCTGATTAAGAAGAACCATTTTCAATAGTATGTGAAGAATCCCCAAGATGCAAATCCTTATGCAACTCCCCAGGGTCCAGGGGCATCGAATGGCCAATCCGTTCCAAGCGACGAAACTCCTGTTCAAACCATTTTTAGACCAATAATCAACTGACGATCGTTGATGATGATTTGATATCCGTAGATCAAAATAAGTGATCACTATTGCCTTTACTTTACTTCTTGCATTAGTTTACTCTCTTCTATGTTCTACATTCCTGTAAAAAATCTATAATGAGCTACGTGCATTGTACCTAACAATAGCTATATGAATGAAGTATTACTTGCCTGTGTAAATCTCTGACTTGCCAAATTTACATGAAAATTTGCTAACAGACTATTTTTCATTACAGGCCATCCGATGAGCGTTTTCTCTCTAAAAAACATGACGAGGTAAAGCAATCCCGACAAACACCAATTCAAATATTGAGTGCTATAACCACCGATATGCATGGCGCAAGGATGAAAAGCACCGTTTCAACGAGTGAATAAGGAAAGCTCTGACGAGTCAAGCAGTGAAGAGAGAAGAAAGTAGCCATGGATCTGAAACCATAAAAGGTCACGGGAATCCGTAGGCGCGAAACGAAGCGCGGGAGTTCAATATAAGTGAAACGAAGCGTGAGAGTTCGTAAGCGCAGAGCGATGCAACCAACCAAAGGTTCGCGGGAATCCGTAGGAGCGAAACGAAGTGCGGGAGTTCATTATACATGAAACGAAGCGGGGTAGTTTGTAAGCGCGGAGCGATGCAACCCACCGAAAGTATCTCCACAGCAAGGGCAAAACAAAATCCTCCCATAGTGAGGCAAAATAAAGTCCTCCCATAGTGAGGCAAACTAAAGTCCCTCCATAGCAAGGGCAAAGCAAAGTCCCTCCATAGCAAGGGCAAAACAAAGTCCCCCCATAGTGAGGAAAACTAAAGTCCCTCCACAGCAAGGGCAAAACAAAGTCCTCCCATAGTGAGGAAAACTAAAGTCCCTCCATAGCAAGGGCAAAACAAAGTCCCTCCATAGCATGGGAAAAACAAAGTCCTCCCATAGTGAGGAAAACTAAAGTCCTCCAATAGTGAGGCAAACTAAAATCCTTCCATAGCAAGGGCAAAACAAAGTCCCTCCATAGCAAGGGAAAACAAAGTCCTCCCATAGTAAGGCAAACTAAAGTCCTCCCATAGTGAGGCAAAATAAAGTCCTCCCATAGTGAGGCAAAATAAAGTCCTCCCAAAAGCAGAGGCAAACCTTCCAAATGTTCGCTGGAGTTCGTTGCGCGAAATGAAGCGTTGGAGTTCACTATAAGTGAAACGAAGCGTTGGAATTCGTAGCACGAAGCGATGCAACCTCATCTAAACATCGTTGGAGTTCGCACTACAAAACGGTACGACAGCCAACAATCATTTCCATAGAGAAAGCAATTTCTCCAATGGAAAAATCAACAATGCTCGATAAGCTCTATCATTTTGATTCATTCGATAAGAGAAGACAAAATGTTGGATTAAATTGGCCTCTCCAAAACATATGGCATCCAATGGAGTCTTCAACGTCAAAACTGATCAACAGGACACACATTGAGCTATAGAAATTCCTTCCCTCAATGAAGAGGAATAATGAACTCCAAAGTCGGGGCACCAATAATCAAAAGCTTCTCCAAGGAGAAGCAGAGAATAAATCACTGATGCGTCTTTCCTAAATTTGAAATATCGTACATCATCATACATGTCATAAAAACGACAGCGCTTAAAATCCACAGTCAAATTATCTTGACTAGTTGATCTTAAGCATTGATATGGATTAGAATTCAAATATCATATTTGTGCAGATAATATTTGGCGAGTTATAAACCATTGAATAAAATGATTCTACGTAGATACTTTATTTAATTCAAATTAAAGATCGTTATATGTCATTTTAATGATTAACTAATACGCTATTTATATGGACAATCAATCCAAAATCATGCAGATGCTTGTTTTAACCACAGAACAGGTGACATAAAACATTTGAATTCAAATCGCGGTCTGCAAAGGCTGTGACTGGATCTTAATGCACAAAATATATCAACAACAATGGTTATTTCGAAGTCCGCATTTTCAACAAGAAGAAAATACAAGCTTCAAGGGGCAAATGATAACACCGTTATGAAAACGCGGTTCAGAATTGTGAAGTGTTCACGAATGATAGCACACGGCTTCATTTAGTTCGCAACTCTGTCTAGCTCGAGACAAAGTTTGGGTCATGACTCCGCTTAGCTCACACAACGGCTTAGCCCGCAAGCATATTTAGACCGCTCACATGTTTTAGCTCGCTTCGGGAAGCCTGGCTTTAGATCTTCCCTGGTCTGTGTTAAGCTCCTCACCAACTTTGGGTCGCCTTCGGTATAAGGAACACTCTCCACATATTTAGCTCGTATTTCGCAGCATCCTCTAGCTCGCATTCCAATTGACACTAATACGTGAGCCCGTCGCCGCACGTAACTCGCACTTTCTTTTAGGTCGTCCGCCATATTTGGGTCGTCGAGCTTCGTTAGGTCGTCGCCTAAGCTTAATGTCGTTGGGAACTCTTAGACCATTGCCATAATTAAAGTATGGACTACGTCCACTTGTGTACAGAAAAGAAATCAGGTCATTTCCATTATTTATGAATATATGCTGGCTTCTTGAATCTTGACATGGCACACAAACAAGTAATGTGTGGGTTAGCAGTTCAATATATACGGATTAAAAATATAAGTGGACCATTAGCCTCTCACAAGATAGATCGCACTGATACATAACAGGGATGGTGTTGTAATTAAATGGCCGCTACTCGCATGAGTATACATTACCAGGACACTCAAATAAGTGGCAGTTAGGTTGTTAACATGATTTATACTAGGTCGTTTGGCACATTCATGTGGCCCTGTATAAGCTACTTTGTAAAGAATAAGTAGGGGGGAAAGTTCCTGCACAAGTATGAGTGCATACCATTCCAGTTGATACTAAGAACGAGCCATGCAGGTCCTTTCATGCAATAACATTGGTGCCAAAAACGTATGGGCAATGGCACATAATGCCAGGACGTTAATGCTATGTCAAAAAAAAAAGCTCGCCTTATTTAGTTGGATCGCAAAAAGGAAATGAAAACGTGGCTTCATATATTTGCTATAGCGTAAGGCACGACAGGTGTAAAATTAAAATGATTAGCTGTCATCATGTGAGAAACATAGGCCGGGCGCTTAAAGGTCATGTGCAGGCGTTCTAGGTCGTGGGAGCCCAGAAAGATGCTTTATCTCGTGGCGCCACTACATGAAGCATTTTTAGGTCGCTCCTCTCCTTAGACCGTGAATCATGTTTAACCCGTAGCATATTTAGGCCGTCCCTTTTGCAAATGAATGGGGCCGCATATGTTAGATTGCATTCATATTGTTCAGCTCGTTCATGGACGACCTAAAGCATAGGATCCTTTATTTACAACCATGCCACTCCTCCTTGGCTCCAACTATAAATACCCCTCTTCTCTATCATTAAGGGAGACAGAATTTCATTTCTACGGGGAGGTGCCGCCAATTTCCAAGCTCCATTCCCACTTCACTAATGGCTTTCATGGATCTAACAATACTTCTCCAACTTCATGTGAATCAAATCCATCTCAATGATGATTAAAGCTCACTCCAATTGGATCAAAGCTCCTTGGATCTCACTCAAGCAACACTAGAATTCTGTCCTACACCATTCAAGTGATCTATTATCTTCTCTAATCTTCTCTAAATTCGGATCTAGCATAAAATTCCTATGAAATCATGAAAAGGGATCAAAGCACCTAAGTGATTGAAGATCCAGGCATCTACCATCACAAAGCTAGAGATCATATCAATTCCTTGCCAAATCCAAGCAAAGTTAGATCATAAAGAGAGTAAAGAGAGAGATATGAATGAAACGGGGGAAAATTCATATGTTGTAAGCTCAAATATCATAATGAAAATTGATTAAAAGTGGACGTAGATTCATAGTGAATCGAACCACTATAAAAGCTCTGTGTTCTTACCTTTATGCTTTTTACATTTGTGATCGCTGTCTCGCATTATTATTCTTAACCAAATCGGTGAAGTGCACATTTTCACCCTTGGTGTTGAGATTCAAATTTAGATTTCAACATTTGGCGCCCACCGTGGTGCCGCGTTCTCATCTCCTACCTCCTCTCACACTCTCACAAGGTTGAAAGTCCCGCATTAAAGCTCTAAACCGCCTCCTCCTCCGAAATCATGGAAAAATCTAAGAAGACCATTAGCAAAACCGCGGTAGAAGCCGATAATATTGTTAATGAAGAAACATCTCTTCCTAACCGTTTCGATGTTGGTGAAAATTCTATAAGCGGAGCCGGTGTAACTAAAAATGAATTAAACGCCGCAATTGCCAATGTAAATCACCGAATAGATGCCACTACTAAAGCTATGATGGAGAAACTTGACGCCATCCTTAATCCTCGATCAAATCCATCCCCTCCAAAAGTCCATGTTGGTCTCGAAGATAACGACAAATCACCTGCTTCCGATCATAACCGCAACGATAACATGGAAGACGATTATGATTGGGTGAGTGACAAGGACAAAGTTAACATTGAAGAATTGAAATCAAAAGCTAAGAACCATCCTAAAGTGAATGCTTGAAAGGTCGCTAATCCTATCACGGGGGCGCCTCATCATCGAGAAGGCAAAGGGACAAAACTCTCCAAACGAGATCATATGCCTAGACGAACATTTGGCAAAGAGCTTGGCTTCGTAGAGCGCCATAACGCTGAAGAACACATCTCTGACGTGATCGAGCAAATTATGAAGAGAAACCAAGCTAGCAAAGACGATGAAAGAGAGTGGGACTTCTCCGCTGATAGGACTCCATTCACCGAAAGAATCCTCGAAGCAGAATGTCTAAAGAAGTTCAATCCATCAACTTTGCCTCCGTATAACGGCCTTGTTGATCCTAACTACTTCCTGTTGAAATACGAGTGGCATATGAGTGCAGCTAAAGTGACCAATAAGATGAGATGCACTACTTTCCTCTCTACTTAAAGGAGCTGCATCATTATGGTTCACAAAGCTGCCACCTAAGTCCATCGATCATTTCCTGACCTAACCAAAAAGTTCAAGGAGAAGTTCCGCCTGTACGCTACCAAAGCCAAGGATGCTATAACTCTCTCAACCATGAAACAGAAGAGAAGGGAAACTGTTAAAGCCTTTCTTAGTCGATTCAATGTTGCCTTATCTGAATTGAGGAATCCAGAACCACGCATAGTCCTCATGGCTCTACTCGATGCTATAGACAAAACATGCGATTTCGGGAGATGGATAAAGAAGAAGTGACCGACTACGCTTGACAAATTCTATAAGAAAGTAGAAAAGTACATGAGGCTGGACGATAATCCTATACCTCTTCATATCATTGCTGGAAACCAACTCCTTGAAGCTCCTAAAAGTGCAGCTAGTCAACCAAATCAGAAGAATATTCAGGGGCAGAAGCAAGCTAATGACGGAAATGACAACAAAGCTAATGAAATGTTTCGCTCTCCTGACTCATCCAATCTGACACCTCTGAATGATACTCCTAAAAACATCTACTCTGCCAAAAAGGAAATTGAAGATTATCTGGAGCCTCGGCCGATAAGAATGAATGACCATCTGACCAAATCTGGGAAGTTTTCCGGTTTCATAATCAGTCAGGCCACAATACCAATGAGTGTAGGCAATTGAGATCGTTGATCGAAGAGCTGATTAAGAAGAACCGTTTGCAACAATATGTGAAGAATCCCAAAGATGCAAATCCTTCTGCAACTCCCAGCGTCCAGGGGCACTACTACAAAATAGGTTTTTGCTTCGCCTCATTTGCTTCAGTTGTCCATACAACAGAAGCAAATAGTCTTATTTGCTTCGGTTCTCCTTACAGTCAAAGTAAGTGTACAGAAGCCAATTGTGCTATTTGCTTCTGTTGTCCATACAACAGAAGCAAATAGGGCACTTATTTCGGTTGTTCATACAACTGAAGCAAATTTGCCGAAGCAAATATTTTTATTTGCTCCGGTTGTCCATACAACCGAAGCAAATAACATTATTTTCCACGGTTATCCATACAACCGAAGCAAATGCACTGAAGCAATATAGTATTATTTGCTCCGGTTGTCCGTACAACCAAAGCAAGTAGTATTATTTATATTTGGCTTTTTATAAATGGTAATAATATTAATAATTGGTAACATTTAATTAACAACAAATAATTAGCATTTATTAATAATTTTTAAATGGTAAATTATAATTAATAATTGGTCTTATACTAAAATTTAATAACTAAGTTTTTGTAGTCAATAAGTAGTAATTAATTTTTAATAAATAAATAATAATAATAATAATATAAAGAAAACTAATAATTGTTAAATAATTGGTATTGAGATTTAAAAACTTATAAATAGTAATGAATAATTAATATTGATTTTTAGGAATTAATAATTATTTTTAATTAATTATTTTAATAAAAATTGAAAAAATAATAATAAATAAATACTGTTAGATATTTAATGTTGATTATTTGGTGGTTAAATAATACTAATAAATAACTAACGTTAATAATCAATATTTAATACTTACTACTTAATAATTAATTTTTAATATAAAATATTCGATAAATAATAATTGAAAATTAAAAATTACTTTAAGCAACTACCATTAAAGAATTAATAATAGATAATTCCTTTTAATGATTACTATCAAATAATTATTAAGTAGTATAAGATAATAATCAACTCAAATTAATAATAATATTTGATATTTTCAATTTATTATAGAATTTTAATTGATATGTATTATTTATTATGTAATACGAAATAAAATTAATAATATTCATAAAATTTTATGATTTCTATGATACTTAAGAGTAAAAAAATATTTTCTTTTGTTAATTTAACACTAAATAAAATAATACTATTTCCAAAATTAAAAATAATATTTAACATATAGTTATAATTGACATGTATTAGTTATTAATGTAATACAAACTAAGTTTAAAAATATTCGTAAAATTAAAAATTAATTTTTTTATAGTCATCATAAAATTCAAAAGTGAAAAGGTAAAATTTTGTATGAATTTAAAGTTAACAAAATATCCAAATTCTAAAACTAACTTTAGATAGTTTCTAAAAATAATTTCTAAATATATCGTATAAGTAATTTTAAAAAATAATGTATAAACAATAATATGTACTTAATATTGACAATTTATGCTTAATTAATTATTAACATTAATTCTGAAATAATGATAACTTAATTTTAAATCAATTTGTATTCTATAATGATTTATAATCCATAAATTTATAAATGATAATAAATAATAATTTATGTTTGGCAACTAACAATAATCCGAGTTATAAGTGGTGTAGTTTACACTTATATAAAAACAAAAAATGTATCATAATTTCTTTTTAGAGAAGGTTCTGTAGTATGTTTACTTTCTTTTTTGAGAATGACTAGAAATAATATAACGGGCTATGGATATGCTGAGTACGTGTACTTTTAAAACAAGCCCAAAAAAGTAAAGTTCAAATGAACCAGCCCACATCCAATACATACAAACCCGACCCGAAAAATTCCTACCCAGCCGCAAGACTACCTTCTATCTCATAGCCCTAACCATATAGGACTGAAGAAACCATGGTCGCCTACGTATATCAGCATCTTCTCTCTTCTCCATGGAAATTCATCCTTTAGACCTAACCTTTGCTTCGCGACCGATTCCAAACCTATCAACTTTGATGCATTAGATCTGGGGACCAGGTTTATCACGTCGTCAACGACACGGCCAAGCTAGAGGCGATGAGGTATTGGGGGTATGGATTTGTCCAGGCAATTGAGTCAGGCAGTGTTCGAAGTAGTGGTTGTAAGTTGTGGTGATGCTGTTTGAAGTGAGAGATTTGGGTTGACAGGGAAGTTCAATTAGGTAGTTGCGTTCCCCTATAAAAAATGAGGAGAGACTGGCATAAGGATGCACCTGCCTACGATCATCCCACCCCAACCCGCTTGAAGTAGGCGTAAGGATGATAAATTATTCCTGTAAATTAATTTTCTTGTGTTTTTGAAAATTCCTTCTCATATCGTCTGGATTGCTTAATTTGGTACCAAAAATGTTAGCCTACTTTCTATGGGTACTAGTGTATTCCTTCTCAAAACATTAATATTCTTTATAATTTGTGAAATTCAGTAAGCAACAACCATTATCACAGAGATAAATAAATAATGGTTCATTGTATGCTGACCCCATCGTAAAATCCAACATAAGTTCCCTTATGGAAAAGCTATTCTTCGATCTCCAGAGAAATTTGTTAGCATTGATTGTTTTATCTTCAGTGGAGGTAGGAAGGAGAGGTAAACATATCCGGTTGTCATCTAACAGTGTATAAAAATATGGAGGCTGAGTTAGGAATCTTTTAACAAAACTTAAAACGTTTAAATGTATGTCAATGAAAATAATTTTTTTTTTGTAGATTCTTTTATGAATATGATCACTTGCTCCTCTTCATCAGGTTTTTAACCCTTTTTATTAAAGCACTCTAAATTTTTTGTAGATTCTTTTTGCTCCTCTTCACCAGGTTTCTAATTATTTTTGTTAGGTTCTATTTATATTAGCAGTGAAATTACATTTTTTTTATTTTTTTATTAATTCAGTTTTATTAAAATAAATATAAGTTTAAAGATTAATGTGTCTGGTCTATATATTTAAAAAATACGATCTCACTGTTATTGTTTCACTGTGTAATAAGCATGAATATAGAAAGCAATCCACTGTTTAACCATGCAATATGCGCACTATTCTTGGATAACCATGTTTTGTTACTTTTGTAAACGCATAATTTTCTTTACACAAATTCTCACAAGCTAGGATTTGATTTTTTATTTTCTGCCTGAAATTAGTGGTTGGCTTCTTCTTTTAACCTATTAGTTGGTAGTGGAATGTCAAATTAACTCCCAACAATATCCTATTGGTTTGTAGTACCTATTATAAGTATTTCAACTGTTTTGGTTTCGTCATGCCTGAAACTTTCAAAAAGTAACCACATGATCAAATCAATGATGTTATGCCTATTAGATAACATACGTCATAAACCCAAAACTTAAATTAAAAAAACAAAGCTTCAAGATGTTTATGCCTTCAGAATTCAAAATATTTTCATGGAATATATGTTATTCTCTACCTTTGTGGACCCACAGTGATATTATTCTGAAACATCCAAGAACTCATTGCAGTATCGAAACTGAGCCATGAAAGCTCAATTTGTTAAGCCGAGTCAAGCAGGCTCAGTATATTCAAACTCAACATTCACGCTTAGTTTAAAACTGAACCAACATGATAGAGTTTGAACTCTTGCTGACTCTGTTTCGCAAATTGAGTTTTTTGACCCTATTTGCAAATGGATCATGCAAACTCAATTGCTAAACTAAGAATGAACTTAATTTGTACTTGTAATTGAGTTTGAAATCTCATTTGCACGGTCTGATATCATATTTTGCTTATCTTCTATATCTATTTCTGAGTTCCATATGCATTTGAATATAGAAAAATAGTTTTTCATGCATTCATGTTAGTAAATGAATGTATAAAAATATGCGGGTATTCAATTCTGCTATGATACTTTAATTATTATTTTTCCAACAGGTAGGAATGTGTCTTAGAAAGTGTAAAGATAAGGAGACTAAGTTATATGGGAAAAAAAGTCATCCTTAGTACATCAAAGATGCACCAGATGGTTAGTGGCACTAGCTGCAGCAGGTCTGCTGACAGTATGAATAGAAGCTGGAGATGTACGATTTGAATTTCCAAAAAAGGTATGCAGCATGCAACGATATGCATAGCATGAACTTGGCCCTTTAGGTGAAAATCATAGATCATTTGATGTCGGTAGTTTGTGGAGCTGATTTAATTAGTTATACGAGTGAATTTATTAATAATTGTATTTAGGATGCAGACCAAGGAGTTGCGCAATTAATTGACTTTTGAGTGAATCTCCTAAAATGGTGTATCTTGTTGTTAACATCACTTTGTATTTGGATTATAATATATATGCGTGCGTATTAGTATTAAATTCATTATAAATGTGAGTTTTTTAAATTATTACCATTTTGGGTTTTATAAAGCTAAAACGGTATCAATTTTTTTTTAAAATAGAAATATTGACATTTGCTTCGGTTGTTGAACTGAAGCAATACGGGATGAATGGCCGAAGCAAAAGACAATTGTTTCTTCTATTTAACAACCGAATCAACAAATTTTGATCTATAGCGTCGTCTTCATTTGCTTCGGTTGTTGAAATGAAGCAACAGGGGGTAAACAACCGAAGCAAATGACCTGTTTTGTAGTAGTGGGGCATCGAATGGCTAATCCGGTCCAAGAAACGAAACTCCTGTTCAAACAATTTTTAGGCCGATAATCAACTGACAATCGTTGATGATGATCTGATATCCGTAGATCAAAATAAGCGATCACTATCGCCTTTACTTTACTTCTTGCATTTGTCTACTCTCTACAATGTTCTACTTTCTTGTAAAAAATCTATAATGACCTACGTGCATTGTACCGAACAATAGCTATATGAATGAAGTATTACTTGCCTGTGTAAATCTCTGACTTGCCAAATTTACATGAAAATTTGCTAACAGACTATTTTTCATTACAGGCTATCCGATGAGCATCTTCTCTCTCAAAAACTTGACGAGGTGAAGTAATCCCGACGAACACCAATTCAAATATCGAGTGCCATAACCACCGATGTGCATGAAGCAAGGATGAAAAGCGCAGCTTCAACGAGTGAATAAGTAAAGCTCCGATGAGTCAAGCAGTGAAGAAAGAAGAAAGCAGCCACAGATCTGAAACCATAAAGGGTCGCGGGAATCCGTAGCCGCGAAACGAAGCGCTGGAGTTCACTATAAGTGAAACGAAGCATGCGAGTTCGTATGCGCGGAGCGATGCAGCCCACCAAAGGTTCGCGGGAATCCATAGGCGCAAAGCCAAGCACGGGAGTTAACTATACGTGAAACGAAGCATGGGAGTTCGTAAGCACGGAGCGATGCAGCCCATCAAAAGTCCCTCCATAGCAAGGGCAAACTAAAGTCCTCCCATAGTGAGGCAAACTAAAGTCATCCCATAGTGAGGTAAACTAAAGTCTATCCATAGCAAGGGCAAAACAAAGTCCCTCCAAAGAAAGGGCAAAACAAAGTCCTCCCATAGTAAGGCAAACTAAAGTCCCTCCATAGCAAGGGAAAAACAAAGTCCCTCTATAGCAGGGGCAAAACAAAGTCCACCCATAGTGAGGCAAACTAAAGTCCCTCCATAGCAAGGTCAAAACAAAGTCCCTCCATAGCAGGGGCAAAACAAAGTCCTCCCATAATAAGGCAAAATAAAGTCATCCCATAGTGAGGCAAACTAAAGTCCCTCCATATCAAGGGCAAAACAAAGTCCCTCCATAGCAAGGGCAAAACAAAGTCCTCCCATAATGAGGCAAACTAAAGTCCTCCCATAGTGAGGCAAACTAAAGTTCTCCCATAGTGTGGCAAAATAACGTCCTCCCATAGTGAGGCAAAATAAAGTCCCCCCAAAAGCAGAGGAAATCCCTCCAAAGGTTCGCTGGAATTCGTCGTGTGAAACGAAGCGCTGGAGTTCACTATAAGTGAAATGAAGCATGGGAATTCATAGTGTGAAGCGATGCAACCTCATCTAAACATCGTTGGAGTTCACACTGCAAAACGGTATGACAACCAAGAATCATTTCCATAGAGAAAGCAATTTTTTTACAGGAAAAATCAACAACGCTCGATAAGCTCTATCAATTTGATTCAGTCAACAAGAGAAGACAAAAAGTTGGATTAAAACGGCCTCTCTAAAACATGGGGCATCCAATAGAGTCTTCACCGTCAAAACTGATCAACAGGACAAACATTGAGCTATAGAAATTCCTTCCCTCGATGAAGATGAATAATGAACTCCAAAGTCGGGGCACCAATAATGAAAAGCTTCTCCAAGGAGAAGCGGAGAATAAATCACTGATGCATATTTCCTAAATGTGAAATATCGTACATCATCATACATGTCATAAAAATGACAACGCTTAAAATCCACAGTCAAATTATCTTGACTAGTTGATCTTAAGCGTTGATACGGATTCGAATTCAAATATCGTATATGTGCAGACAATATTTGGCGAGTTATATACCGTTGAATAAAATGATTCTGTGCAGATACCTTATTTAATTCAAAATAAAGTTCATTATAAGTCATTTTGATGATTAACTAATCCGCTATTGATATGGACAATCAATCCAAAATCGTGCAAACGCTTGTTTTAATCACAGAACAGGTGAGATAAAACATTTGAATTCAAATCGCGGTCTGCAAAAGATGTGACTGGATCTCAATGCAGAAGATATATCAACAACAATGGTTATTTCGAAGCCCACATTTTCAACAAGCAGAAAATACGAGCTACGAGGGGCAAATGTTAACATCGTTTTGAAAACGCGGTTCAAAATTGTGAAATTCTCATGAATGACAGCACATGGCTTCTTTTAGTTCGCAACTTCGTCTATCTCGTGACTATGTTTGGGTAGTGACTCCGCATAGCTCACCCAGTGGCTTAGCCCACAAGCATATTTAGACCGCTCACATGTTTTAGCTCGCTTCGGGAAGCCTGGCTTTAGCTCGTCCCTAGTCTGTGTTAAGCTCGTCACCAACATTGGGTCTCCTCCGATATATGGAACACTCTCCACATATTTAGCTCATAGTTTGCAGCTTCCTCTAGCTTGCATTCCAATTGGCACTAATACGTAAGCCCATCGTCGCACCTAGCTCGCACCTACTTTTAGGTCGTCCGCCATATTTGGGTTGTCAAGCTTCGTTAGGTTGTCGCCTCAGCTATAGGTCGTTGGGACCTCTTGGACCGTTGCCATCATTAAAGTATGGACTGGGTTCACTTGTGTACAGAAAAGCAATCCGGTCATTTCCATTATTTATGAATATATGTTGGCTTCTTGAATCTTGACATGGCACACAAACAAGTAATGCGTGGGTTAGCAGTTCAATATATATGGATTGAAAATATAAGTGGACCATTAGCCTCTCACCAGGTAGATTGCACTGATACATAGCAGGGACAGTGTTGTAATTAAATGGCCGCTACTCGCATGAGTATACATTACCAAGGCACTCAAATAAGTGGCAGTTAGGTTGTTAACATGACTTATACTAGGTCGTTTGGCACATTCATGTGGCCCTGTATAAGCTACTTTGTAAAGAATAAGTAGGGTGGAATGTTCCTGCACAAGTGTGAGTGTGTTAGACCAAAATCAGTTACTAACACCAATATTCAGCGTGAAAACCTCACAAACACAAATCACAGAGAAAGAAGTAAACAACAGGAGACACATGAAGTTTTTATAGTGGTTCGGCTCAAACCATGCATATGTCCACTTTATATTTTCTTAAGTCCTAAGAAAATTACAGGTACAAGGCTATCTTACAATTCGTAAGATTCATTCACTTACAACATCCTTCTATTTGTTGAAGAAGTGGAGAAAGAAGAATGAATTTACACACGAAATCGTCGTTTTGATTTTGTTTTGGAGGCACGAAGTTCTTTTCTTGTAACAATGGTGGATGCTGTGGAGAACCCTTGCCCAAAGTCACCTCAAATTGCCATGGAGTGGTGTATTTACATATGTAGTGAAGCAGTAGGGGCGTTCCGATTCGGATGCCACGTGGCGCACATCCCAAGGCTTCTGAAAAGTAGTGGAAAACGTGGAGAAAGCCTTCCAATTCGAGTTATACCAAGTGGCACTTGATTCAGAATAATAGGAGGAAGTTGCTCCTTGAGAATAGGTCAAATTTGATGTGTGGAAGCAGGTCGATGGGGGTCAGATCGGTTCGGATCTGATCCGAGCTGGAGTCCTCAACCTGAAGGCCTTATGCTCTTGTGAGGGTCTGATGCAAAGCAAATTGAATTGCTCCATTCCATACGATCCGAACAGAGTCAGAGCTCTGCCAAAATCATCAAATGTTATGCCACTTCGAAGAGTGGGATCGGTTCCTCCTTGTCCCGAACCGATCTGGTTCGTCCGATCCGAACCAGTTGGGTCAAGTCCATTCCAAAATCCTAGTTTCCGGTTCTGTGCGCGTTCACGGGGACGGGCGTAACTTCCAAACTGTAAGTCCGTTTTAGCCAAACGAAAGCTCGACTTGAAGCTAATTCAAAGGGCTACAAGGGTTACCGAGCAAAGCTCTGTAATTGTTGTTTTCGAGCACAAAAGAGGTCATCTGATTGGAGTTTTGGGCCTGTTTATGTTTGCGATGCAACTTCAACCAAATCGCTTCATGATTGCTGATCAGAAATTCCATGTGTGACAGTTTTGGCCACAAAATGTGTCAACATTATTTGCCCTCCAGAACATATCTTGCTGGTTGAAGGAAGATGTGTTCTGGACAATCCGAGACACCCAAGGCCACGTCGGGCCCGTCGAGTGCATGTATAATCCATACCTGCAAATAATATGAGGACAATAAATGTGTCAAATCCTGAAAATATTGCATAATATTTCCGAGCATAAACCATGCTTAGGCGTATATTTGAGCATAAACCATACTCAAGAGACGTTCAAACCATCCTGCCAAAAGCTGGCTAGGGACCTAACCTTCCGGGCATAAGCCATACCAAGAAGTTCAAAATGAGTATAAGCAATACTCGAGTTTTATTGAGTTCCTTTGCCAAATCCGGACAAGACGATAAGACGTTCCAGAGTATAATCCATACTTAAAAATTCAGTGGAGTACAATCCATACTCATACCGAGATAGAGCTATACTTGCCAAAACCTGACAAGATAGTCCGTCCCTAGGCACAATCCGTACCTAGGGTTTCGAGATAAGTATAAGCCATACTTTAAGAGAGATTGAGAATCCTGCCACAACCTGACAAGATACTTAGATTTGCCAAACATAATCCATGCTTGGAAAGACCTTCCTTATTCTATTTGAAATACAAAACAAAAGCAAATCCTGATTGGTTTGTCATCGAGTTCAGTGCGCGCATTGGGGCTAAATCATAACCCCTAACGTGTGTACTCCGATTTAGCCAATCGGAAAACCTAAAGAAAGAAAATAACATATCTTAAATCCTAAGAAATGCAGGAAATGCAAGGTGATCCAATTAAGATCAGTTGATGATGAGCCCACGAGAGCTCGTCCCAGGATCATTTCCTCTTCGGGGAGAAGGTGATGGCAGCGCGGGTGTAGGCGCTGTTGGTTGTTTCGCATACTCAGGTAGCTCTCCACGACTAACCCGTTCCTCAATCAGATCTCGCAAATGCCTACAGTCATTTGTATCATGACCGTCCATATCATGGAATATGCAATGTTTTCTAGAATCGCGCTCTCTTTGTGATGGCTCCCTCCTGGGAGGCTTTGGGTAGGAGATAGCACCGTTTGTGTCCATGCAGATGTCAAATAACATTGAATTGAGCTCTGTGTACTTTTCATATCTAGGCCCTCTCCGGGGCTGAGTGTTGCGGGCATTCTTGGCAACAGCTTTTCCTTAGCCTTTTCCAGAATCAGACAGTTCTCCGTCTTTGAGCATGTTGACTTCGAGAATGCTCTTTTCGGAAGTTTCATCTTCTTCATGCAGAAATCTATCTGCTTTAAGGTAAAATTCGCCAAGATCTCGCGGTGGGTCTCGGTACAAAGATTTCTTGAATTCCGTTTTATCTAAGATGCTAGATATGGCTGCCATCAATACGATCGATGGTTCGGGGCGATCAACCGATGCTGCTGCAATGTTGAACCTTTCCAGAAACGAGCGCAGAGTTTCTCTGGGCCTCTTCTTGATTGTTCTAAGTGACATGATGTTCTTGGGTCGAGTGATGTGGACCCGAAACTATTCAATGAAGCGAGTGACCAACATGTTCCAGCTGTTGATCGATTCCACTTCTAGCTGCCGAATCTACATAGCTGCTATATTATTCAGAAAGAGGGGAAAACATTTAGCCATGACGTTTTCCGATGCCAATTGAACTTCCATATGTCGTTTGTATCGCATCAAGTGCATGGTAGGATATGTCCTGTCGTTGTATGGTTCCAGTTGTGGAAGTTTGAAATCCGGGGGATTGCGGGAATTCCTTAATTCCTGAGTGAGTGGATTGTGATTGACGTCATCCACATCGCTCTGATAAGTGCGGGCTCTTGAGAGGCGTTGAATGAGATTGGCGAGCCGATCGCCTTCAAAGAGCTGTTGCAGATTTCCAAGGTTAGAGCAGGTGCCTCTAGGGTTGAGCATAGAGGAGTTTGGAAGTGTATGGGGGGCTTGGAAAGCTATCCGGTTCGGGTCAGAGGTTCGGTACGGGTCGAAGGTTCCGAACAGACCCGGTTCGTTGTGCTTGACCTGAATGGGTCTGTGGTCATTGTCCTGCTGCGCTCCACTTTGGAGCTGTGTCATTGTATTTCCTATCTGAACCGTAGCGGATGTTGGCCGAGCATGGCGTAAGTTTCCAATGATGTTTCCATCCAAAACGTTAAGTGTTGCCGCTGTAGAATGCTGAGGAGGATTGCCCCTCGTTTCCTCTGTGCCCCCGGTTCGGATCGGTTCCGAACCGACCCGGTTCATCGCTCCTGCTTGGGTTGGTTCCATTACTGCTCCAAT
Source organism: Allium sativum (assembly GCA_030737875.1). Lineage (NCBI taxonomy): Eukaryota > Viridiplantae > Streptophyta > Magnoliopsida > Asparagales > Amaryllidaceae > Allium > Allium sativum. The sequence continues at coordinate 1,019,472,063 of CM060913.1, forward strand.
ACGCACAGCGTTATTTCCAATGAGTTGTGTGTTACCGCTCGGCCTGCCTTACATCCAGGCAAAGAATTCGTCGATCATCTCCTGTTGCTTCCTAAGGAGATCATCCTGCCTTGCCATTTGGGTTATCAATTCAGCGAGAATGCCCTCCATCTCTTCTTTAGTCAAGAATGCTGATGGGTTTTTGTGGGAGAAAGCCTCCTGGCTTGCCTCGTTTCTTGTACCTTCGGCCTCAGCACCTTAATACGGGAGAATGTTCCAACTTTCTTTCTTTTAACCATTGATCCAATAGCCAATCAAATCGATTCCTTTAGAGCTAGAAGTTTAAGTAGTATCGTGTGCCCCCTACCTGGCATGCCAAAATGTTAGACCAAAATCTGGTACTAACACCCAAATTCAGCGTGAAAACCTCACAAACACAAATCATGGAGAAAGCAGTAAATAACAGGAGAAACATGAAGATTTTATAGTGGTTCGGCTCAAACCAAGCCTACGTCCACTTTATATTTCTCAAGTCCTAAGAAAATTACAAGTGCAAAGCTGTCTTACAATCCGTAAGAATCATTCACATACAACATCCTTGTATTTTCTGAAGAAGTGGAGAAAGAAGAATGAATTTATACACGAAATCCTTGTGTTGATTTTGTTTTGGAGGCACGAAGTTCTTTTCTTGTAGCAATGGTGGATGCTGTGGAGAACCCTTGCCTAAAGTCCCCTCAAATTGCCATGGAGTGGTGTATTTACATCTGCAGTGAAGCACTAGGGGCGTTCTGATTCGGATGCCACGTGGCGCACATCCCAAGGCTTCTGAAAAGTAGTGGAAAACGTGGAGAAAGCCTTCCAATTCGTGTTATACCAAGTGGCACTTGATCCGGAATAATAGGAGGAAGTTGCTCCTTAAGAATAGGTCAAATCCGAAGTGTGGAAGCAGGTCGACGGGTTTCGGATCGGTTCGGATCTGATCCGAACTGGAGTCCTCAACCTGAAGGACTTGTGCTCTTGTGAGGATCTGATGTGAAGTGGGTCGGATTGCTCCATTCCATTCGATCCGAACCGAGTCGGAGCTCTGCCAAAATCGTCCAATGCTATGCTGCTTCGAAGAGTGGGATCGAGTCCTCCTTCTCCCGAACCGATCTGGTTTGTCCGATCCGAACCAGTTGGGTCAAGTCCATTCCAAAATCCAAGTTTCTGGTTCTGCACGCGTTCACGGAAACGGGCGTAACTTCCAAACCGTAAGTCCGTTTTAGCCAAACGAAATCTCGACTTGAAGCTAATTCAGAGGGCTACAAGAGTTACCGAGCTTAGCTTCGTAATTGCTGTTTTCGAGCCCAAAAGAGGTCATCTGATAGTAGTTTTGGGCTTGTTTATGTTTGCGATGAAACTTCAACCAAATCGCTTCATGATTGCTGATCAAAAATTCCATGTGTGACAGTTTTGGCCACAAAATGTGTCTACAGAGTACATACCATACCAGTTGATACTAAGAACGAGCCATGCAGATCCTTTCATGCAATAACATCGGTGTCAAAAACGTATGGGCAAGTATTAATATGTACACCGTGGCACATAATGCTAGGACGTTAATGCTATGTCAAGAAAACAGCTCGCCTTATTTAGTTGAATCGCAAAAAGGACATGAAAACGTGGCTTTGTATATTTGCTATAGCGCAAGGCATGACAGCTGTAAAGTTAAAATGATTAGTTGTCATCACGTGAGAAGCATAGGCCAGGCTCTTAAAGGTCGTGTGCGGGCGTTTTAGGTCGTGGGAGCCCACAAAGATGCTTTAGCTCGTGGCACTACTGCATGAAGCATTTTTAGGTCGCTCCCCTCCTTAGACCGTGAATCCTGTTTAACCCGCAACATATTTAGGCCGTCCCTTTTGCAAATGATTGGGGCCGCATATGTTAGATCGCATTAACATTGTTCAGCTCGTTCACGGACGACCAAATGCATGGGACCCTTTATTTACAACCATGCCACTCCTCCTTAGCTCCAACTATAAATACCCCTCTTCTTTGTCATTACGGGGGACGGAATTTCATTTCTACAGGGAGGTGCCACCAAATTCTAAGCTCCATTCCAACTTTACTAATGGCTTCCATGGATCTAACAATACTTCTCCAACTTCATGTGAATCAAATCCATCTCAATGATGATTAAAGCTCACTCCAATTGGATCAAAGCTCCTAGGATCTCACTCAAGCAACACTAGAATTCTGTCCTACACCATTCAAGCGATCTATTATCTTCTCCAGTCTTCACTTAATTCGGCTCTGGCATAAAACTCCTATGAAATCATGGAAAAGGATCAAAGCACCTAAGTGATTGAAGATCCATGCATCTACCATCACAAAGCTAGAGATCATATCAATTCGTTGCTAAATTCAAGCAAAGTTAGATCATAAAGAAAGTAAAGAGAGAGATATGAATGTAATGAGGAAAAATTCATATGTTGTAAGCTCAAATATCATAATGTGAATTGATTAAATGTGGACTTAGATTCATAGTGAATCGAACCACTATAAAAGCTCCGTGTTCTTTCCTTTATTCTTTTTACATTTGTGATCGCGGTCTCGCATTATTATTCTTAACCAAATAGGTGAAGTGCACATTTGCACCCTTGGTGTTGAGATTCAAATTTAGATTTCAACACTACCCCTACTATGCTTAAACTACCCCTACCACTCTTAATACTTCAAAACATCCGTTCTTTTTAATCCTACCCCTAATTCTCTAAATAGCCCTTACTCCCAACAATTACCCCTATTTTTAACTAGTATGAAGTGTTGGTTTTTGCAGCACCCAATCCAAATGATTCATCATCATTCATATTTGTCAATCTACCCCTACTATGCCTAAACTACCCCCACTTCTCTTAATACTTCAAAACAGCCCTTCTTTTTAATTCTACCCCTATTTGACGATCTACCCCTACTATGCTAAACTAACCCTACTTCTCTTAATACTTCAAAAAAACCTTCTTTTTAATCCTACCCCTAATTCTCTAAATAGCCCTTACTTCCAACAATTACCCCTATTTTTTAACTTCTGTGACGGGTTGGTTTTTGCAGCACCCAATCCAAATGATTCATCATCCTTCATATTTGTCGATCTACCTCTACTATGCTTAAACTACCCTTACTTCTCTTAGTACTTCAAAAAAGCCCTTCTTTTTTATCCTACCCCTAATTCTCTAAATAGCCCTTACTTCCAACAATTACCCCTATTTTTTAACTACTGTAAAGGAATGGTTTTTGTAGCATCCAATCCTTCACGGTAATTAAAAAATAGGGGTAATTGTTGGAAGTAAGGGTTATTTAGAGAATTAGGGGTAGGATTAAAAGGAAATGTAGTTTTGAAGTATTAAGAGAAGTGGGGGTAGTTTAAGCATAGTAGGGGTAGATCGAGAAATATGAAAGAAGATGAATCATTGGAAATGGGCGCTGCAAAAACCAACCCTTCATAATACTTAAAAAATAGAGGTAATTGTTGTAAGTAAGGGCTATTTAGAGAATTAGTGTAACACCCCGTAATTTTATAACATTAAAATTCACAAATTAAAGTATACTTAATTTTTAGAAGAAGAATTAAGTGAAATGGGTTGTGCTATTAAGTTCGTCTCAAATTTTGGGTCAAGATAGACATTTGGTTTGCATAAAACGGATACCTTAGGAAGAAGTTATCAAGCCTTGAAGTTTGTATGCTAATGAGAAAAATATATATATATATATATATATAAATTAAGTAAATAAATATTCAAAAAAGTTCAAAACACAAATCGGGATGGGGAATAGCCGAACCGCGCCATTTTTGGAGTCGACCCAAGCCCTGCTGGGTCGACTAGTGGTCGATCCAGGGTGTTTGGCTGTCAACCCGTGGCCCGATTCGCCCTAAGGGCTGATGTTGCATCTGAGCGGTCCTGATGATTTTTGGGTTAATCTAAGAGCTCTAATCAATCCTAGACATCTATATATACATAGCTAAACCTAACCCTAATTCATTAACAAAGAAGAATGGAGCCTCCATGCTGCTAAAACCTAAAGTGATCTAGCCTCCACCATTAATCAATCAATTCAAGTTAAAGACAACTACAACACCTTTTTCTTTTAGAATCCAACCAAGGTGAGTACAGTTAATTTCAGATACGAAATTTAATTATGATCCTGACATTGTTATAAATTTGAATGTGAGGTTACGCATATTTCTATTTATCTGATCTATTTTGTGTACCTGTGGATCTATTTTATTAATGTTATTGTGGTTGTTTTGTATTTCTTTCTTCCTCCTTCTTTTCTGTCTATATAGCCAGGCTACCATGAGCCTGTGCCAAATCTCATAAGTGATGAACGTTTGAATGCAAAATTTGGGGAAAATATTGATTAATGCATAATTGGACATAATTGATTTGTAATTGATTTGAGAACACAACATATGTGTAGTTTAAGATCTAGATCTGGGCATACTATATATGACAGTTCAAAATTTGGAAGAAGGAGAATTATTGTATGATAACATATGACTCAAAATTTGGGGACATAATGCATGTTATAATTCAAGATCTGATTTTGAGGACATAATACATGTTATAATTTAAGATCTAGATTTGGGGCAAATTTTATGACGATCTATGACTTGAAAAAAAAAAGGGATATGTGAGTTAGGCCTAAAAAGTCTATATTAAAATAGGGACAACTATTAATGTGAATACTCCTAATTTGGATTTTTGGATATTTGACATACGCGGTAATCAAAGGCTATAATTTAGCATAATTTGTATCATGATTTGGGGTTCTTAGAAAATATTCTGTACTGTGCAAACTCAACTAAAAGTTGGGGCATATGTTATATTGTGAACTATGACCATAATTTGGGCATGTAAAATTAGGCTTAATTTCATAATTAGGCGAGATATGTCAATGAAACTTTAAGGGATGATTAGATATGTTAAATTGCCTAATCTGCTAAATCTGTTGAAACCTGAATACTGTAATCTGGGTATGTAAATCCATAGTCTCAATTGAGTAGAACATGATAATGGATAATCTGCTGCAACTTGTAAAGAAGTTTAGTCTGTTAAAAACGACATAATTAGTCTAATAGTGGCATAATCTGTGAATGAATTTATTGGCTAGAATAAGAATGCTGAGACATGAGGTTAGACTCAGTTTGCGGTAGAAGCCTGCCCGGAACCAACCAGCCTAACCAACAACCGCAAACTATCAGTCTAGTGTGAGAGGACGTAGGCATAATTAAAAGATGCTTAGACACGAGGTTAAGTCTGGCTTGTGGCAGAAGTCTGCCCGGAACCGCCCGGCACATCCAGCGGCCACAAGCTATCGACCTAATGTGAGAGGTATGTGCATTAGTAATTAATTAATGGAAATCTAAGATTAATATGATGCCTAAAATGTGTTGGGTTGATAGGGTTAAATCAAGTGGGCGGATGAAACTAATAAACCCGTTTCGTAAATCTATTGGCCCAATACAAGATTAGGTAAAACAATCTGCAAGTCTATTAATATGTACATCTGATCTGTTAGTCTGAAAACTTGTTAACTTGTATGCCTAATCTTAAAACTAGTTAATTAGAACTTTGTACATCTGAAATCTGTAAGCAAATAAATCTGAAATCTGTTAGTCTGGGGACACAAGGTTAGGAGGGGTAATTACTTGCATCATCTGTTGTGTGGGACCCATATTAGTCAGTAACCCTTTCTAGTATCAAAACTATGACCCAACATTAGGCAGGGGTCCAGGCTCGCTTACTGAACTAATTGTAAGAGGTTCATTCTAATAATGGCGAGGGGTGTTGATGGCACATTCCAACCGGGTCATGTGCATGCATGGATCCGGTCTGCTCTAAGGATGTAAGACACCGTGACATCGGTAAATAGGTCTGTGTCAATAGGTTGCCACTTTAGAGAATGATACACCCATCTATGGGGTCGGCCCAGGGTATTTATGTATTAGGGAGCCGATCGCTTAGGGTAGAATTTAGGGTACACCTAATTCCGTCTATTTCTGTTAGGGTGGTAAAGGCCCATTACTAGAATTCTGTTTCTGTATTGTCTATTTCTGTTGGGGTGGTAAAGACCCATTAGTTGGGGGTGGTAAAGGCCCACTACTAGAATTATGTTTCTGCGTCATCTGTTTATGTTGGGGTGGTAAAGGCCCATTAGTTGGGGTGGTAAAGGCCCATTACTAGTATTCTGTTTCCGCATCATCTGTTTCTATTGGGTGGTAAAAGCCCATTTCTAGCATTCCGTTTTTATGAGAATCACTCTGTCTCCGTTTCTGTTTCAGTTAAAACAATAGGGTAACACATAATCCTGTTATACTAGTATTAGTGCAGAGAAGTAAGATATAAGTAAGAAGTATAGCTTGGTCTATATCATTATGTTCCGTCTGTTTAACCTAAGTATACCTGCTATTTCTGTTACTGCTATCTCTCGTCCAGCTTTATTTACATGTCATGATAATTATTTTCTGTTCATATGCTGAAAGTAACTGGACTCGCCAGACTTTATTTCTGACCTCGTTTGTTTTCGCCCCTTTTCTTTCCATTCCCCCCCCCCCCCCACCCCAGGTGCTCAGGGTGGAAACATAGGAGATTGACTCAGATTCTCTCTGCTTGGAGTGCTTGAAGTATTGCTTGGCTTTGAATCTATATTTTCATGGCAATCATTAGTTACGGATTATGACTTTAAAGTTTTGTACTCTGAAGGATTTTGTATAAGACTGATACTTGTGTACTTGAGTTTTGGTATTGTGGTTTTGAAAGATGTAAACCAAACTTGTTTCTGTTTTCCGCTGCAATGAAGTTTTAAATTTTCCAAGTATTATTCTACGTATCTGTCTTGTAATATTCTATTCTGTTTACTTATAACCCTCCACCAAAGTTAAAGCATTCCCTTTGTAAGTAACATTAACGGACATGGGGTGTTACACTTGGTATCAGAGTTGAAGGTTACCAGATTAGATAAAGTTTTAGAAAACTATTTTCAAAAAGGTTTTAAAAGGAAATATTTTCAAAAGGAAAGTTTATTTTTAAAAACATAATCCCCAAAAGCCATATATCTTTCTTCCGATTCTTTGTTTTGAATCCCTTCCTCTTTCCTTTTTTATCTCTTCCTCCGCGTATAGATGCTTTTTCTAAGATATGTAAAAACATCCGTACGGTGGGCGGAAAATCACTTCATGGGACTGAGACGGTTATCAAAGCTAGAAGGAAGTGGAGGACTTGTTGGTACCTTTGAGGTAGGAAAATTTCTGAGACGGTTTAACTTCCTTATCTGATTAGTAAGAAGAGCTCTTTCTGATTCTGGCATTTTGATTCTGTAGTTAAGTCTCTGCACTTTAATACTAGACTTGTTTCTGATTCCGCTATAGTCTCAAACCCCATAATGGTTACGACTCATCTGTTTGTGATAGGTTGGGTTTTGAGGGCATCAGGCATTAAGTTGACTATGACGCATACATTTCGGGTATTTGTGGGATATGGTTAGGCTTTCTCATGCTTAATTTCATAAAAATCATTTGATAGTCTGATCTGTACCAGTAGTTTGTAGGTATCTAGATATTTCTGAAAAGGTTAAGGGTTTTTACTCGAAGCGTGAAGTAGATTTCCAGTTTTGACATTGTTTAATGGGAGTAATTCTCTGGGTGTCAATCTGATGTTGATTTCGGTCTTCGGGGTTGATGCTTAGGGAATTATTTTCTTAACCGATGTCTAATGAGCATAGAGCTTTTGTCTTAATTGTACTTTCTTCTATCACTCGGTTGTATCCTATCGATCGAGTCTTCGACCTTTAGGTAGAAACTAATGGGTGTAAACATGTGTTTGAGACATGTTATGTTTGATGGTTGCAAAGTGGATGCGAGTGGTTGCTAGTGGTTGCTCGTGGATGCATACACACACACACTAGGCACTAGATCGGCTCAAAAACACTCTCATACTGCATATGAATGTGTGTGCATTTTTCAAATTTTGTGGATGCAAAATGATTGACTCATCACATGGATGTTTCATTTGGATGAGTGGTTATGCACTCATGCAAAAATGATATGTATCAAATAGGATTGTTCACATACATAATTGGACTCATCGCACTAACATAATTTGCATTAAGGAGGTCAACTGAATTAGTAGACCACCTGATTTTTGCATTAGATAAGGAACATATACACACACTTTTGCATTTGTTCATATAGCATTAGAAATTTCTTTAAGGACAGTGGATGCTTGTGGATGATGGTTAAGTAGATGGATGATTGGTTGGTAGGATACATTCTTCTTAACTTGGAGATTTCGGGAACGAAATCCTTTAAGGAGGGGAGAATATAAAACCCCATAATTTTATAACATTAAAATTCACAAATTAAAGTATACTTAATTTTTAGAAGATGAATTAAGTGAAATGGGTTGCGCTATTAAGTTCGTCTCAAATTTTGGGTCAAGATAGACATTTGGTTTGCATAAAACGGATACCTTAGGAAGAAGTTATCAAGCCTTGAAGTTTGTATGCTTACGAGAAAAATATATATAGATATATACATAAATTAAATAAATAAGTATTCAAAAAAGTTCAAAGTAGCAAACCAGGAGGGGGAATAGCCGAACCGCGCCATTTTTTGAGTCGACCCAAGCCCCGCTGGGTCGACTAGGGGTCGATCCAGGGTGTTTGGTTGTCAGCCCGTGGCCCGATTCGCCCTAAGGGATGATGTTGCATCTGAGTGGTCCTGATGATTTCTTGGTTAATCTAAGAGCTCTAATCGATCCTAGACATCTATATATACATAGCTAAACCTAAACCCTAATTCATTAACAAAGAGGAATGGAGCCTCCATGCTGCTAAAACCTAAAGTGATCTAGCCTCCACCATTAATCAATCAATTCAACTTAAAGACAACTACAACACCTTTTTCTTTTAGAATCCAACCAAGGTGAGTACAGTTAATTTCATATATGAAATTTAATTATGATCCTGACATTGTTATAAATCTAAATCTGAGTTTATGCATATTTCTATTTATCTGATCTATTTTCTGTACCTGTGGATCTATTTTATTAATGTTATTGTGGTTGTTTTGTATCTCTTTCTTCCTCCTTCTTTTCTGTCTATATAGCCAGGCTACCATGATCCTGTGCCAAATCATGTAAGAGATGAATGTATGAACGCAAAATTTGGTGAAAATATTGATTAATACATAATTGGACATAATTAATTTGTAATTGATTTGAGGACACAACATATGTGTAATTTAAGATCCAGATCTGGGCATACTATATATGACGGTTCATAATTTGGAAGGAGAATTATTGTATGATAACATATGACTCAAAATTTGGGGACATAATGCATGTTATAATTCAAGATCTGATTTTGAGGACATAATAATGTTATAATTTAAGATCTAGATTTGGGGCATATTTTATGATGATCTATGACTTGGAAAAAAAAGGGATATATGACTTAGGCCTAAAAAGTCTATATTCAAATAGGGACAACTACTAATATGAATACGCCTAATTTGGATTTTTGGATATTTGACATACGCGGTAATCAAAGGCTATAATTTAGCATAATTTGTATCATGATTTGGGGTTTTTGGAAAATATTCTGTACTGTGCAAACTTAACTAAAAGTTGGGGCACATGTTATATTGTGAACTATGACCATAATTTGGGCATGTATAATTAGGCTTAATTTCATAATTAGGCGAGATATGTCAATGAAACTTTAAGGGATGATTAGATATGTTAAATTGCCTAATCTGCTAAATCTGTTGAAACCTGAATACTGTAATTTGGGTATGTAAATCCATAGTCTCAATTGAGTAGAACATGATAATGAATAATCTGCTGCAACTTGTAAAGAAGTTTAGTCTGTTAAAAACAACATAATTAGTCTAATAGTGGCATAATCTGTGAATGAATTTATTGGCTAGAATAAGAATGCTGAGACACGAGGTTAGACTCAGTTTGCGGTAGAAGCCTGCCCGGAACCAACCGGCCTAACCAGCAACCACAAACTGTCAGTCTAATGTGAGAGGTCGTATGCATAATTAAAAGATGCTTAGATACGAGGTTAGGTCTGGCTTGTGGCAGAAGTCTGCCCGTCACATCCAGCGGCCATAAGCTACTGACCTAATGTGAGAGGTATGTGCATTAGCAATTAATTAATGCAAATCTAAGATTAAAATGATGCCTAAAATGTGTTGGGTGGATAGTGTTGAATCAACTGGGCGGATGAATCTAATAAACCCGTTTCATAAATCTATAGGACCAATACAAGGTTAGGTAAAACAATCTGCAAGTCTGTTAATCTGTACATCCGATCTGTTAGTCTGAAAACTTGTTAACTTGTATGCCTAATCTGAAAACTAGTTAATCTGAACTTTGTACATCTGAAATCTGTAAGCAAGTAAATCTAAAATCTGTTAGTCTGGGGACACAAGGTTAGGAGGGGTAATTACTTGTGTCATCTATTGTGTGGGACCCATATTAGTCATAACCCTTTCTGGTATCAAAACTATGACCCAACATTAGGTAGGGGTCCGGGCACGCTTACTGAACTAATTGTAAGAGGTTCATTCTGATAATGGCGAGGGGTGTTGATGACGCATTCCAACCGAGTCATGTGCGTGCATGGATCCGATCTGCTCTGAGGATGTAAGACACCGTGACATCTGTAAATAGGTCCATGTCAATAGGTTGCCACTTCAGGAAATGATACACCCTTCTGTGGGGCCGACATAGGGTATTTATGTATTAGGGAGCCGATAGCTTGGGGTAGAATTTAGGGTACACCTAATTCCGTCTATCTCTGTTAGGGTGGTAAAGGCCTATTACTAGAATTCTGTTTCTGTATCGTCTGTTTCTGTTGGGGTGGTAAAGGCCCATTAGTTGGGGGTGGTAAAGACCCACTACTAGAATTCTGTTTCTACATCATCTGTTTATGTTGGGGTGGTAAAGGACCATTAGTTAGGGTGGTAAAGGCCCATTACTAGTATTCTGTTTCTGCATCATATGTTTCTGTTGGGTGGTAATAGCCCATTTCTAGCATTCCGTTTTTATGAGAATCACTCTATCTCCGTTTCTGTTTCAGTTAAAACATTAGGGTAACACATAATCCTGTTATACTAGTATTAGTGCAGAGAAGTAAGATATAAGTAAGAAGCATAGCTTGGTCTATATCATTCTGTTCCGTTTGTTTAACCTAAGTATACCTGCTATTTCTGTTACTGCTATCTCTCGTCCAGCTTTATTTACATGTCATGATAATTATTATCTGTTCATATGCTGAAAGTAACTGGACTCGCCAGACTTTAAGTCTGACCTCGTTTGTTTTCGCCCCTTTTCTTTCCGTTCCCCTCCCCCCTCCCCCCAAGGTGCTCAGGGTGGAAACATAGGAGTTTAACTCAGATTCTCTCTGCTTGGAGTGCTTGAAGTATTGCTTGGCTTTGACTCTATCTTTTCATGGCAATCATTAGTTGGGGATTATGACTTTAAAGTTTTGTACTCTGAAGGATTTTGTGTAAGACTGATACTTGTGTACTGGAGTTTTGGTATTGTGGTTTTGAAAGATGTAAACCAAAATTGTTTCTGTTTTCTACTGCAATAAAGTTATAAGTTTTATTTCAAGTACTACTTTACTTATCTGTTTTGTAATGTTCTGTTCGGTTTACTTATAATACTTCATGAAAGTTAATGCATTCCCTTTGTGAGTGACATTAACGGACATGGGGTGTTATAATTAGGGTTAGGATTAAAAAGAAGAGTTGTTTTGAAGTATTAAGAGAAGTATGGGTAGTTTAAGCAAAGTAGGTGCAGATCGACAAATATGAAAGATAATGAATCATTTGGATTGGGTGCGGCAAAAACCAATCCTTCAAAGTAGTTAAAAAATGGGGGTAATTGTTGGAAGTAAGACTATTTAGAGAATTAGGGGTAGGATTAAAAAGAAGGGTTGTTTTGAAGTATTAAGAGAAGTAGAGGTAGTTTAAGCTTAGTAGGGGTAGATCGACAAATATGAAAGATGACGAATCGTTTGGATTGGGTGCTACAAAAATAAACCCTTCACAGAAGTAGAATGATAATTGGTTTACAAAGAAAGAAATGAATAATGTAAAAAATGAATAAAAAAATGAATAAAGGAAAACAATAATAAAGTTAGGGGCTAGTTAAAAAATGGGGGTAATTGTTGGAAGTAAGGGCTATTTAGATAATTAGGGGTAGGATTAAAAAGAAGGATTGTTTTGAAGTATTAAGAGAAGTAGGGTAGCTTAAGAATAGTATGGGCAGATCGACCAATATGAAATATGATGAATCATTTGGATTGGGTGCTGCAAAAACTAACCCTTCACAGATGTAAAATGATAATTGGTTTACAAAGATAGAAATGAATAATGCAAAAAAAATTAATAAAGAAATAAATAAAGGAAAACATTAATAAAAGTAGGTGGTAGTTAAAAAAATAGGGGGAAGTAGGATTAGCGGTAGGATTGGCTGATGCAAAAACCAATCCTTCACAGTAGTAGAATAATAATTGGTTTATAAAGAAAGAAATGAATAATGCAAAAAAATGAATATAGAAATAAAGGAAAACAATAACAAAAGTAGGGGTAATTAAAGCATAGCAGGGGTAGATTGAAAAATATGAAAGATGATGAATCGTTTGGATTGGGTGCTGCACAAAACCTACCCTTCATAGTAGTTAAAAAATAGGGGTAATTGTTGGAAGTAAGGGATATTTAGAGAATTAGGGGTTGGGTTAAAAAGAAGGGCTGTTTTGAAGTATTAAGAGAAGTAGGGGTAGTTTAAGCATAGAAGCAGTAGATCCACAAATATGAAAGATGATGAATCATTTGGATTGGGTGCTGCGAAAACCAACCCTTCACAGTACTTCAAAAATAGGGGTAATTGTTGGAAGTAAGGGTTATTTAGAGAGTTAGGGTTAGGATTTAAAAGAAGGGCTTTTTTGAAGTATTAAGAGAAGTAGGGGTAGTTTAAGCATGGTAGGGGTAGATCGACAAATATGAAAGATTATGAATCATTTGGATTGGGTGCTGCAAAAACCAACCCTCCACAATAGTTAAAAAATAGGGGTAACTGTTGGACGTAAGGGCTATTTAGAGAATTAGGGGTAGGATTAAAAAGAAGGGTAGTTTTGAAGTATTAAGAGAAGTAGGGATAGTTTAAGCACAGTAGGGGTAGATCGAGAAATATCAAAGATGATGAATCGTTTGGATTGGGTGCTGCAAAAACCAACCCTTCACAGAATGATAATTGGTTTACAAAGAAATGAATAATGCAAAAAAATGAATAAAGAAATGAATAAAGGAAAAATAATAAAAGTAGGGGAGGTAGTTTAAGCATAGTAGGGGTAGATCGACAAATTTGAAAGATGATGAATCGTATGATTGGGTGCCGCAAAAACCAACCCTTTATAGTAGTTAAAAAATAGGGGTAACTGTTGGAAGTAAGGTCTATTTGGAGAATTACGGGTAGGATTAAAAAGAAGGGTTGTTTTGAAATATTAAGAGAAGTAGGGGTAGTTTAAGCAAAGTAGGGGTAGATTGACAAATATGAAAGATAATGAGTCATCGTGATTGGGCGCTGTAAAAGCTAACCCTTCACAGTAGTTATAAAATAGGGGTAATTGTTGGAAGTCAGGGCTATTTAGAGAATTAGGGGTTGGATTAAAAAGAAGGGCTATTTTGAAGTATTAAGAGAAGTAGGGGTAGTTTAAGCATAGTAGGGGTAGATCCACAAATATAGAAGATGATGAATCATTTGGATTGGGTACTGCAAAAACCAACCCTTCACAGTAGTTAAAAAAATAGAGGTAATTGTTGGAAGTAAGGGATATTTAGAGAATTAGGGGTAGGATTAAAAAGAAGGGTTGTTTTGAAGTATTAAGAGAAGTAAGTGTAGTATAAGCATAGTAGGGGTAGATCGACAAATATGAAAGATGATGAATCGTTGGGATCGGGTGCTGCAAAAACCAACCCTTCACAGTAGTTAAAAAATGGGGTTAATTTTTAAAAGTAAGGGCTATATAGAGAATTAGGGGTAGTATTAAAAAGAACGGTTGTTCTGAAGTATTAAGAGAAGTAGGGGTAGTTTAAGCAAAGTTGGGGTAGATCGACAAATATGAAAGATGATGAATCATTGGAATTGGGCGCTGCAAAAACCAACCCTTCAAAGTAGATAGAAAATAGTGGTAATTGTTGGAAGTAAGGGCTATTTAGAGAATTAGGGGTTGGATTAAGAAGAAGGGTTGTTTTGAAGTATTAAGAGAAGTAGGGGTAGTTTAAGCATAGTAGGGGTAGATCGACAAATATGAAAGATGATGAATCGTTTGGATTGGGTGCTGCAAAAACCAACCCTTCACGGAAGTAGAATGATAATTGGTTTACAAAGAAAGAAATGAATAATGTAAAATAAATAAATAAATAAATAAAGGAAAAAATTAATAAAAGTACGGGGTTGTTAAAAAATGGAGGTAATTGTTGGAAGTAAGGGCTATTTAGAGAATTAGGGGTAGGATTAAAAAGAAGGTTTGTTTTGTAGTATTAAGAGAAGTAGGGGTAGCTTAAGCATAGTATGGGTAGATCGATAAATATGAAATATGATGAATCATATGGATTGGGTGCTGCAAATACCAACACTTCACAGATGTAGAATGATAATTGGTTTACAAAGATACAAATGAATAATGCAAAATAAATGAATAAAGAAATGAATAAAGGAAAGCAATAATAAAAGTAGGGGGTAGTTAAAAAATAGGGGGAAGTAGAATTAGGGGTTGGATTGGGTGATGCAAAAACTAACTCTTCACAGTAGTAGAATGATAATTGGCTTACAAAGAAAGAAGTGAATAATGCAAAAAAATGAATAAAGAAATGAATAAAGGAAAACAACAATAAAAGTTGGGGGTAGTTAAAGCATAGTAGGGGTAGATCGACAAATATGGAAGATGATGAATCGTTTGGATTTGGTGCTGTAAAAACCGACCCTCCACCGTAGTTAAGAAATAAGGGTAATTGTAGGAAATAAGGGATATTTTGAGAATTAGGGGTTAAATTAAAAAGAAGGGTTGTTTTGAAGTATTAAGAGAAGTAGGGGCAGTTTAAGCATAGTAGGGGTAGATCCACAAATACGAAAGATGGTGAATCATTTGGATTGGGTGCTGCGAAAACCAACTCCTCATAGTAGTTAAAAAATAGGGGTAATTGTTGGAAGTAACAGCTATTTAGATAATTAGGGAGAGGATTAAAAAAAGGGCTTTTTTGAAGTATTAAGAGAAGTAGGGGTAGTTTAAGCATAGTAGGGGTAGATCGACAAATATGAAAGATGATGAATCATTTGGATTGGGTGCTGCAAAAACCAACCCTTCACAGTAGTTAAAAAATAGGATAATTGTTGGAAGTAAGGGCTATTTAAAGAATTAGTGGAAGGATTAAAAAGAAGAATTGATTTGAAGTATTAAGAGAATTAGTGGTAGTTTAAGCATAGTAGGGATAGATCGACAAATATGAAAGATGATTAATCATTTAGATTGTGTGCTGCCAAAACCATCCCTTCATTGTTGTTAAAAAAACAAAGGGTAATTGTTAGAAGTAAGGGCCATTTTGAGAATTAAGGGTAGGATTAAAAAGAAGGCATGTTTTGAAGTATAAAGAGAAGTAGGGGTAGTTTAAGCATAGTAGAGGTAGATTGACAAATACTAAAGATGATGAATCGTTTGGATTGGGTGCTGTAAAAACCAACCCTTCACATAATGATAATTGGTTTACAAAGAAATGAATTATGCAAAAAAATGAATAAAGAAATGAATAAAGGAAAAAATAATAAAAGTAGAGGAGGTAGTTTAAGCATAGTTGGGGTATATCGACAAATATGAAAGATGATGAATCGTTTGGATTGGGTGCTGCGAAAGCCAACCCTTCATAGTAGTTAAAAATATAGGAGTAATTGTTGGAAGTAAGGGATATTTTTAGAATTAGGGGTAGGATTAAAAAGTAGGATTGTTTTGAAGTATTAAGAGATGTCAGGGTAGTTTAAGCAAAGTAGGGGTAAATCGACAAATATGAAAGATGATGAATCATTAAGATTAGGGGCAACAAAAACCAACCCTTCACGGTACTGAAAAAAGAGGGGTAATTGTTGGAAGCAAGGGCTATTTAGAGAATTAGGGGTAGGATTAAACAGAAGGGTAGTTTTGAAGTATTAAGAGAAGTAGGGGTAGTTTAATCAAAGTAGTGGTAGATCGGGAAATATGAAAGATGATGAATCACTTGGATTGGGTGCTGCAATAACCAACCCTTCACAGTTGTTAAAAAATAGGAGTAATTGTTGGAAGTAAGGGCTACTTGTAGAATCAGGGGTAGGATAAAAAAGAGGGATTGTTTTGAAGTATTAAGGGAAGTAGGGGCAGTTTAAGCATAGTAGGGTTAGATCGACAAATATGAAAGGTGATGAATCATTGGGATTGGGTGCTGCAAAAACCAACCCTTCACAATAGTTAAAAAATGGGGGTAATTGTTGGAAGTAAGGCCTATTTAAAGAATTAGGGGAGGATTAAAAAGAAGGGTAGTTTTGAAGTATTAAAAGAAGTAGGGGTAGTTTAAGCATAGTTGGGGTAGATCGACAAATATGAAAGATGATGGACCATCTGGATTGGGTGCTGCAAAAACCAACCCTTCACAGTAGTTTAAAAAGAGGTAATTGTCGGAAGTAAGGGCTATTTAGAGAATTAGGGGTAGGATTAAAAAGAAGGGTTATTTTGAAGAATTGAGAGAAGTAGGGGAAGTTTAAGCAGAATAGGGGTAGATCGACAAATATGAAGGATGATGAATCGTTTGGATTGGGTGCTGCAAAAACAAACCCTTCACAGTGGTTAAAAAGTAGGAGTAATTATTGGAAGTCAGGGCTATTTAGAGAATTAGGGGTAGAATTAAAAAGAAGGGTTGTTTTGAAGTATTATGAGAAGTAGGAGAGGTAGTTTAGGCATAGTAGGGGTAGATCGAAAAATATAAAAGATGATGAATGATTGGGATTGGGTGCTGCAAAAAACAACCCTTTATAGTAGTAAAAAAATAAGGGTAATTGTTGAAAGTAAGGGCTATTTAGAGAATTAGGGGGAGGATTAAAAAGAAGGGCTGTTTAGAAGTATTTAGAGAAGTAGTGACAGTTTAAGCATAGTTGGGGTAGAACGACAAATATGAAAGATGATGAATCGTTTGGGTTGGGTGCTGCAAAAACCAACCCTTCGTAGTAGTTAAAAAATAGGGGTAAATTTTGGAAGTAGGGCTATTTAGAGAATTAGGGGTTGAATTAAAAAGAAGGGTTGTTTTGAAGTATTAAGAGAAGTAGTGGTAGTTTAAGCATAGTAGGGGTAGATCGAAAAATATGAAAGGTGATGAATCCTTTGGATTGGGTGCTGCTAAAACCATCCCTTCACAGTAGTTAAAAAATAGGGGTAATTGTTGGAAGTAAGGAATATTTAGAGAATTAGGGGTAGGATTAAAAAGAAGGGTTGTTTTGAAGTATTAAGAGAAGTAGTGGTAGTTTAAGCATAGTAGGGGTAGATCGACAAATATGAAAGATGATTAATCGTTTGGATTGGGTGCTGCAAAAACCAACACTTCACAGAAGTAGAATGATAACTGGTTTACAAAGAAAGAAATGAATAATGCAAAAAATGAATAAAAAAATGAATAAAGGAAAACAATAATAAAAGTAGGGGATAGTTTAAGCGTAGTAGTGGTAGATTGACAAATATTAGGGGTAGAACGATTGAATATGAAAGAAATGAATAATATGGGTAATTTGGAGATGATGATGAATAATTCTCAAAAAAGAATTACCCTACTTCTCTGAAAACAAAAAATAGGGGTAATTGTTGGAAGTAAGGGATATTTAGAGAATTAGGGGTACAATTAAAAAGAAGGGATGTTTTGAAGTATTTAGAGAAGTAGGGGTAGTTTAAGCATAGTAGGGGTAGATCGACAAATATGAAAGATGATGAATCGTTTGGATTGGATGCTGCAGAAACCAACACTTTACAGAAGTAGAATGATAATTGGTTCACAAAGAAAGAAATGAATAATGCAAAATAAATGAATCAAGAAAGTAGGTGTATGATTAAAATGAAGGTCTATTAAGATAAGTAGGGGTAGTTTAAGCATAGTAGGGGTAGATCCACAAATATGAAAGATGATGAATCGTTTGGATTGGGTGCTGCAAAATCCAACCCTTCACAGTAGTTAAAAAATAGGGGTAATTGATGGAAGTAAGGGCTATTTAGAGAATTAGGGGTAGTATTAAAAAGAAGGGCTGTTTTGAAGTATTAAGAGAAGTAGAGGTAGTTTAAGCAAAGTAGGGGTAGATCGATAAATATGAAAGATGATTAATCATTTGGATTGGGTGCTGCAAAATCCAACCCTTCACAGTAATTAAAAAATAGGGGTAATTTTTGGGAGTAAGGGCTATTTAGATAATTAGGGGTAGGATTGAAAAGAAGGCATGTTTTGAAGTATTAAGAGAAGTAGGGGTAGTTTAAGCATAGTAGGTGTAGATCGACAAATACGAAAGACGATGACTCATTTCGATTGGGTGCTGCAGAAACCAATCCTTCACAGTAGTCAAAAAATAGAGGTAATTGTTGGAAGTAAGGGTTATTTAGAGAATTATGGGTAGGAATTAAAAATAAGGGCTGATTTGAAGTATTGAGAGAAGTAGGGTAGTTTAAGCATAGTATGGGTAGATCGACAAATATGAAAGATGATGAACCATTGCGATTGGGTGCTGCAAAAACCAACCCTTCATAGCAGTTAAAAAATAGGGGTAATTGTTGTAAGTAAGGGATATTTAGAGAATTAGGAGTCGGATTAAAAAGAAGGGTTGTTTTGAAGTATTAAGAGAAGTAGGGGTAGTTTAAGCAAAGTAGGGATAGATCGACAAAGATGAAACATGATGAATCATTTGGACAGGTTACGGCAAAAACCAACCCTTCACAGTAGTTAAAAAACAGGGGTAATTGTAGGAAGTAAGGCTATTTAGAGAATTAGGGGGAGGGTTAAAAAGATGGGATGTTTGAAGTATTAAGAGAAGTAGGGGTAGTTTAAGCAAAGCAGGGATAGATCGACAAATATGAAAGATGATGAATCATTTGGATTAGGTGCTGCAAAAACCAACCCTTCACAGTAGTTAAAAAATAGGAGTAATTGTTGGAAGTAATGGCTATGCAGAGAATTAGGGGTAGGATTAAAAAGAAGGGTTGTTTTGAAGTATTAAGAGAAGTAGGGGTAGTTTAAGCATTGTAGGGGTAGACCGACAAATATGAAAGATGATGAATCATTTGGATTTGGTGCTGCAAAAACCAACCCTTCACAGTAGTTAAAAAATAGGGGTAATTGTTGGAAGTAAGGGATATTTAGAGAATTAGGGGTTGAATTAAAAAGAAGGGTTGTTTTGAAGTATTAAGAGAAGTAGGGGTAGTTTAGGCATAGTAGAGGTAGATCCACATATATGAAAGATAATGAATCATTTGGGTTGGTTGCTGCAAAAACCAACCCCTCACAGTAGTTTAAAAATTGGGGTAATTGTTGGAAGTAACGGCTATCTAGAGAATTAGGGGTAGGATTAAAAAGAAGGGCTTTTTTGCAGTATTAAGAGAAGTAGGGGTAGTTTAAGCATAGTAGGGGTAGATCGAAAAATATGAAAGATGATGAATATTTTGGATTGGGTGCTGCAAAAACCAAACCTTCACAGTAGTTAAAAAATAGGGTAATTGTTGGAAGTATGGACTATTTACAGAATTAGGGTAGAATTAAAAAGAACAGATGATTTGAAGAATTAAGAGAATTAGTGGTCGTTTAAGCATAATTGGGGTAGATCGACAAATATGAAGGATGATTAATCATTTGGATTGGGTGCTGCCACTACAAGAAAAATGCTTTTTAATAGCATCAATGTAGAGCGTTTCCACCTTTCAGGCTTCTAACACTGTGTAGGCCGGGCTGTTAAACGTTATTTGGTGATACCCACGGGTTTTACAACGCTATTCATAAGTTAAAAGCGAGAAATAAAATTTTGCGTGGGAATAGAAATTCACATTTACGCTGAAAATTACACCATCTCGTCTCACCCATCTCCCCTCCGCCTGCTATTCCTTTCTCCTTGTTTTCCCCTTTTAACGATGCTTTCCCCGTCTCCAGTGCTTTGATACTTCTCCTGAATTTCTTCTTCTCCTGGATCTTCATAAGTTTGTTATTTCAAAGCTGGTTTTTATTTTGGTGAGCAGCTCAAATCAGGGTTGGTAATATGTTAGATCGCTAAAATCCTTTGTATTTATAAATACACCTTTTGTTGTCGTCTCTCATTTCCTCTTTTCTAAATCTAGGGTTTTATCGAAACTTCCAGTTAAATGTTAGTTATTTCATGCGGAGGCTCCAAAGGTAAATTCTTTTTTTTGTTTATTAATTTAATAATCGATTATTCTTTGAATATGATTAAAGTCAAGATTTTGTTGGCTAATATTCAAATTGACGGCCTCATTTCAGACTACCATTTGTTAGACGAGATTCAAGCTAATCCTTAGATGATTATTTAATTTAAGCTCTTTAAATAGGTTGAAATGTAACTTGAACTCTTTAAGCTAAATTAGAGGTGCATTTGTAGTAGTATTTAATAGGTCATGAATTACACGCAAATTACTGTTCTTCCCGATCTTAAAATTTATGCAAGTTTTAGCCTTTGTTTGTCCTACATGTGCAATCCTGTCTTATTGTATTCTACTTTAGATATAACAATGGTACTTGACAGGTGATGCCGAGTATCAATGTATCATACATCTAAGAGTGAATAATTTTAATTGGTCATATTACATGTTTAAGCTGCATGATTGGTGTATCATAAGCACTATTTCGATACTCTTTTCTTCCACTACAAGAAAAAACCTCTTCTACTGCATGGTAAAAATGCTGTTATAATACATAGACAACATTCTTCACAATTTATTTATATATAGAGCTGTAGAAAAATAAGAACTTTTTCTTAACAATGTTTAAAAATACACTAAACCATGCTCTAAAAGTGTTTTCTTGCAATGTTCAATATATATTGTAAAACTTAATAAAACTAATGACAAGTGGTACTACAGTGTCCGCTAAATATTGTGAAAAGTGGTATCTATAATATTGTTGTTATATGAAGTAAAACACTCAATATATATATACAAAAGTAACTAGCTTTAAAAACATCAGTTATGAATATACTTACTAATAACTCAACATAAGCAGCCAATTTTTAAACTTAACTCAAATTCTTTGCATCCAATTATAAAAAGTACATGAAACTACTCGATACATGATAGAATCAAATTACTTAAACATTTTTTTGTATAGAAATATAACTAAGACCCACCAAGCTATAAAAACACATCATCTTCGTTGACAAACAATGTACTTATCAAATCCAAAGTCCTTATGTTATCAATCGGTTTCTGCTTTGGCAATGAAATAACATTGTTACAAGTTCATACTGAGCTATAACAACATGATCAGTGTGTTAAGCGATCAAAAGCAGTTCCTTTGCACGCTTCTGATATTCTTGAAGCATTTAATGCCAGGTTTCATATGGCATCTGCACTATTCATGTTTTGCAATATAGGCATGTCAACAAGTGATATTATAATGTTTAAGACTTTTTACATACCACTATAAATGCTAAATTTGACCTTTTTCCCAGCAAAGCGCAGTGAAAAAAAGTAACAACTGGAAATCATCTCCAAAATAGGTAGTCATATTATTTGAAGATGATTGTAATATAGCCTCTTGTTTATATTCATGCCTAAATATTATGAAAGAAAGAGAAGCAAGAACATGTAAGAGCGCCTTCTTTTGAATGCCATTAAAGAACCTAAAAATGGAAGGAGTAGCAAAATTAAGCTATAATACATAACAAATAAAGTAAAAATAACGAGGAGGAAATAAATTTAAACGATGAAGAAAATATTAATAGAAACTGAACTCACTACAAGAGAATGTGCATTTAACATCAGGGTAGGACACCGTTTGCATGATAAATGCAGTGGGTCATCATCTGTTTAGAAAAAAAAATGTTGTATCAAATCCTTTTTACATATTCCCTCCCGTTTCTATTTTCCCTCTTCGATTTTCATTATAGGGACCACCTTCTCTTTTATTTTATTAAGCATAATTTCAACTGAATTTTCTTGCCTGTTGCCTCTGCCTTTTAAAAAACAAGTAAATCCTGCCAGGTTGGATGATTTGAATGTTCCGTGCAACAATTTGCAGAGATTGTTGTCCCTTGCGCCTGAGTTGGGCTGTAGAAGATAAGCTGAGACAATCGATGCGGCTTTTGGGTCGTGGTGGAGGGCTAATTCCTGGTTAGTGTAGCAAGTCAGCTGACCTGAAAATGGGCCTACCATGTGGGGTAGGATGCACTCTTTGATTCTGCCTTTTGCTTTGAATTTTACGTTATTTATGTTTAATTGTTATTTGTTGATTGTGATTTTACGCTATAGTATTTATTATTTTTGGTCTTTTTTTGTAGTGGAAAATGAATGGAGAGAGTGCTTAGATTGAAGAGTGGAAGTAAACGTGGATGTAACTTAGGGAAGACGTTTTTTCCATAGTTCTCAACATCAATTCTGAGGTTAGCCAGCATGGTTTCCATTATTGCGGTCTCATTTTTAAGGACTTTAAGTCTTTAACCGGTCAGTGATGTCTTGGGCAACTTGCACAAGTCAAGTATGGTAAGATGTTCGCGATTTCCTTGAATGTTATGTTATTTCGTTCACTCCAAACATGCCAATCAACTATTGTTATTGAGATGCCATCGATTTTTTTCCTTTGCTTGGTTATCTCTTCTTACTGCTATAATTTGGTTAACAAATTTATTTAGCGGGTAGTTCACGGTTTGAAATTTAAGCTTAATGTTGATTTTTTTCTAATATTCTTTCCAAAAATTCACAACTAAAGAGGAGTTAATTGTTTTCTGCATGTTGGACATAAAGAATGCAAGTCCTGTCCAACTCATTATTCCACCTTACTAGTCCATCTTGGGTGTTTAATTTGGTTAGCTGAGCTAGAAAAGGAAATTTTGACATCTTAGGTGCACCGTGTTTGATCCAAATAATATTGCACCATTCAAGCACTACCAAAATTGTTAATTTGAAAGGCAGTTACAAATGCCTAAGTTGTTATTAATAGGGGAGAATAATTGTCTTAAATTGCCCTAAGAAGAATGGGAGGCAGAAAAAGAAAAGCCTCTACAAATCAAGCCTCTAAAAGTTATTAGGGGCACAATTGTTACTTAAAATGCCCATAAAAAAAATGTGCCACAAAGGGTTATTTGGTTAGAGGTGACGCAGTTAAGACATCATGAAACGCCCTTGTTAATATATGTGCACCAAATAATTTAATACAGCTTTTATTTATATTAAATTTAATCCAATGAAATATATAATAAATTTATGTCATATTATATATTTTATTTTAACATATAACACATCAAAATGAAACTGGAAACAGTCATAAATTATGTAGAAATAACAAAAATAAATAACCAATCCCAAAAAATGAAGTAATTTATTGTTATAAGCACATATAACACTTAACAATAATACCATTTCTAAACTAGATACAATAATATTGTAAATTCCAAAATACATACAAGTACTTATTATAGTTAAAAACATTGCGAATTCTGAAGTACATACATACAACATCCTAATAATAATATATTTAAGTACTAGATTTAACTTAGTCCTTAACGAAAAGTTACTAGTGTTGTTTCTCTTCTGCTAGTTGACCGGAAATTACAAGCATACCACTCAAATTTGTAGTATATGTTTTTCTTGGTCCAAATGATGCGTGGTTTTCCAATCAAATTATATAATTAAGTTCCGAATGGTGTTCTAATAGCACACAGCCAGGGTACATACGATACAACGTTGGAATCGATCTTAGTTGATCGAGTGTACGAATGATGTTGAACAATCAAGCAAGTTGAGTACGTAATACGTCCTAAATGATGCAGCAAAAACATTGTGAAGTCCGTAGATGTTATCCATGATCATGACGTGACACGCTAGTCAATTTTTTTAAAATATATGATTTTCATTTTAGTTTTGCTTTTACTCATGTTATTAATTAATAAAAAAAAATTTATACTTTTTTTTTTGGTTACATAGTATATTTATGTAATTTAATATTTAACATAGATATAGGAAAATTTATTTATTTTTAACTAGGTTTAATATTTACTTGTTAGATCGTCTTTACAAATTTTATATCTTTCTGAAATTTTTAACTATTCAAACCATGTTTCAAATTTATTGTTAAAACTTATGCTTTTGATGTCTATATTGAGTTTTCATTTGAATAAGCTATGCAGATTTTTCAAAGATAATCTTGATTATAATAAGATGTCTACAAAATTTGAAAATAAGTATATATAATTTGGATTTAAAAATTTGCAAACTTATCCTTTTTCCCCTCCTATTCATTAGGGTGTGTGTTTAATAAGATGCGTATACAACATTTGACAATTTTTAAAATTATACTATGTAGTTGGAAGAAGTATACTGGCAACTTTGCAAAACCGTTAGTCCTTTGCTTAATAAGTTTTTAATTTACACTGACAGAAAATAAGTCCATTGTGCAAAGTATTGCCATGTTCGACAGGAAAAAACACAGGAGAGGTAATCAATGCTTTGAAGGGGTGTAGTTGTTTTAAAGATTTTACTCTGCTTTTTGTTTTCTGCATTTTTTATGCTAGTGTATCACTGAAACAAGAAACACTGGCAGAACTTATTGTGTATGTGTTTTCCTTATTGTTGAGATATAAATATTTACCGATGATGTACGTGTTCTTGTTGCCTGAATTTGAATATATGGCATAGATCGGTGGAGCTAGCGAAGAAAAAGTTGGGGAGAAAAAAGGTAGAATTAAATATGCTTCAAACACTACAAGAGCATCTATTCAGGAGGGATTTTTTCCAGGTAAATAACAATCGTCCTTTTTTTTATTTTGTTACTCAACGAGATCTTAAAATTGAATACAAAATAATTAGTTCACAGCACTCAGCTACAGCATTGCAAGTGACAATCCAAATATGAAGCACCTAGGTAAATAATGACAAACTTACTTGCAGTTAAATGCAGTATGAGACAAAGAAAACACAAACACAGCTGATATAGCAAGAGTTGTAAGAATACAACATTACATAAACTAACAGACTTCGCTGACGTAAAAGGACTGGTCAAAAATGTAATGACATGTTATACTTATAATTAGACCACAACGACAAGACAAAAAGGATCAAGAATATCATTCGGACTTCTAAAACTAGCAAATTTGGATATATCACATTTAGCAGCTGCAGTATTTTGGGTTGAAAAGATGGTAGTGAAATATTAAAGGATTGTACATTCAAAATTCAAAGATACTAAAAACCGGAAATCTTTTTTTACTTTATGGCTTTGAATTAATTTCAAGCAGACGAGACATTGATAGAATTATAGGAAAAGGGACAAGTCCTGACCCTAGGATCTAAGCTTGGGAATAAATAAGGCATTTCCTACTTGTTTAGGTACTAAGCATCCCCAGCACATTTAGTGACTAAATGCATTGCAATACCTGAGAAACAAATCTAAAGCATGTAACCAACAGAAAAACCTACTTTAGTCACATACCAAAGAACGAAGCACATACCCTTTTCAAAATAAATAAATAGGCTTATGCTTTACCAGCCAAAGTTGAACAAAGCTCAAAAAGATCATCAACTTACTCTTGATTGTATCCTCTTTTCCCTCGAAGAAAGTAGCACTTCCAGAAAAACCAGTGTAGTCCCCCTCCAAATTCTATTAAATCATAATATATGTTTAAATAATGAATTTTATTAAATTTGTAATTGTAGGTGGTGGTATTGCCCTTCTGTATGGTGCAAATGAGTTGGACAAAAAATTAACCTTCAATAGCGATGTGAAAGTCGGAGTTCGGATAATTCAAAGTGCTCTTAACGTAAACTCATTTACTATCCTAGTTGTTGTGAATATGTTTAATTATATTAAAATAATCCTGATTCATGAATGAAAAATAATGGTTTTCTGTAGGCACTCGTGTACACCATTGATTCAAATGCGGGCATTAACGGTGCAGCAGTTGTTGGAAAACTACTAGAACAAGATGATTTCAATTAGGATATGATGCTGTTAAAGGTACTTTAACCACTACCATCTCTTAATTATATGTTTTCATTCAGATGAATGTTAATGTAATATAATATTCCTTAAATATCGTAAATTCTTGCATTAGTTATTAAATGGGGGCTGCTCATGTATCTTATGTTAATTAAGGAAGGTGAGTATGTTGACATGGTAAAAACTGGAATTATTGACCTGCTAAAAGTTATTTGAACCACTCTAGTAGATGAAGCCAAAGTTTGATTCACTATATTCGAATGTTTTATGTTTATGATTTCCGCACGGATCTTGATTAATGCACTGTGTTTCAGAAAGATGGGACTTCATCCGAGTGCGAAAGTCCAGAATCTCCGGAGGACATGAAATAGATGAAACTTGGGGAAACCACCTCATCATTTGTCGATTATTAGGCATTATGCAAGCTCTGCTAAGCTTGTTGATTCATCTGAAATTATAGGATTTTTCATAAATGAGCAACCAAGATTTAAAATGATATAGTGTAGTTGATAGATCTGAAATACTTGAGAACTATACAACTTGAATGATTTGATACACCATAGAGTAATATGGTATTCTGAAAAATATACAATTCGAAGACTAGTGTTACTGTAGATTGATTTACAGAATTATGCTATACAAACAACATTTTTTAGGTTTTGGTATCACCCACCAGTCATGACTTGTACTCAATGTATTTTCTTCCATTTGTGAATTTATTAAGAAGTTCTAAGACAGACATAACCAGATTTTATTTTATTTTAACCTAATGCCGCGACATACTGCTTCCAAGCAGCAGGTCACTGAAGTTAGGTCTAATTTGGAGTTATTTAAGAGCATCATTAGATATTTTAGAAATAATAGGTATCGTATTAGGGCATAGTTTTTAAATTTTGACTTTGGAAATGTTCTGTTTTCTTATTGTTTGGACATATAATGGTATATATAAATATATTACTATACATTTATATATACAAAATATATCCATTCATATATGTGATAGTAACTAATGAGGGTTGTTGGAGCAATTATCCAGGTTTTCAGGTGGAAAGAATAGTGAAGAACTGCATGGATTGCTTCTAATTTGGGGTTCTTCATAAATTATTTCCTTTCAGCACTTATTTCTGTTTATGACACATATATGTATAGATATATAATGGGTTATATATATTTAAATATATATATATATAGTTAATCATATATATATATAATTATATATAGTTATATATATTCATACATATATGTGATGGTTACTAATGGTGGGTGTTTCAAGTTATTATCCAGGTTTTTAGGTGGAAGAGCATATTGGAGGAATATATGGATAGTTGGCTGGATTTGATGCTTGGTGTTATGGAGGAGCTATTATTGGATTATACTTTGAGAGTTGTTGTGGGTTGTACATCTTATTATTTTTTTTCCGAGAGTTTTGATTATAGTATTGGAGTAGATATACTTCTATATCGGGTGGTGGCATTGCTGGAATTCGATATAGGAGTAGATGGGCGGTGGTTTATCCGGAGCTCATCTATCTACTATCCAATACTTTCCTAGAAGTCGGGTTGTTATTCGGAGTGTTGTTGTTTGTTTTACTTCTAGAGAGTTGTATTGAAACTCTGTATTTTTTTGACTTTATGATATATATGTGTGCTCTCTTCTTCTCAGAAGATCACACATTTTTGGTTTCAAAAAAAAAGCAGCAGGTCACTGCATATGTAGGGTCCCTATGATATAAATTGGATGGGCAACCATCCCCTTTTTTTTTGAACATACTCAAATATGCTATTTATAAGTTGGAAAGCTGATCTTCCATCCAATCACTCTGTCATCAAAATTGAATAGAAATAGGCAATATATTGCCAGTGCCAAATGTTTGGAATGGATAATCTTGTACTCAATTGAATGCACATGAATACACAATTAATTATCTTTCTTATTTGTTAAGACCTTATGCTTGTTTCTATAGGAATCGGATTGTTCGGCTTCGAGCTTGAAATCACAAGAAGATGGTAAATCAGGATTCATTCCTGTACTCTGGTCTGGAAGCTATTCCGAAATCGGGCCAAAAGCTCAAATGGAAGATGAACATGTTTGTATTGATGACGCTGGGAAATGGGAAGATTTTCCAACTCTAGGAGCCTTCTACAGGGTTAGTTTAGTTTCTTTCTAACAGTGATTGGTTTTCAATTATATTAGTATATGGATCCAATTTCAGGAAATCATCTTGTAAAACAGAGTCAGCAGACAAATCCACTTGGTTTGTACTTAACCAAAAAATGGAAATCAATTCATTTAAATAGATTTATTTTTTCTCTCAGATGGTTATTATTGACAACAACCCATGATAAATTTTGATCAAAATAATAACTCCATGTATACTTTATCAAGATGAGCTATGAGCTATGTAACATTTTTACTTTGTTTATTCTTGTTTTGTTGTAGTCATTTTGCTTTGTTAACTAATTTACACCACATTGTTATATTTTTGGTTTGTTTAACTGTATGATGAATTTGCATATGCACTCAACAAATTATATCATATAAATATACTTGTCCATATAATATATTTTTAATGCTGAAGTTATTCTTTATATGCATATTTTTTTTAATTTGGAAGAATTATTGTGTGTAAAGTATTAATGAGTATATCATTTTAAAGATAACCATGTGAAAACATAAACACACTTTCTCATTGACACCTAATGGAAGTGCAGGGAGATGGACTGCTTATTTGATAAAAGATCATTAATCGATTTTAGCAAAAAAATGGTGGAATCCGAGTTGTGCATTTTTTCTTCTTCCTATCTCTCGTGTGTCATTTTCAAAGTATTGCACTAAAACATTTGTTTATTTGCTTGTCTTGTTTATGTTAAGGTACCGCATCCTCGAGGAGGAAATCGTTTACTTAAGTTACCATATCCTTATTTTATCTATAGTTTCTCCTAATTGTTTACTTTATTATAGCTTTAATGGTGTTTGTAAAATTGTTTCATAATGTAATTATCTCAAAATATACATTTGAATTGGTATCCAAGTATAGAGATTTTGCAGGAAGTTAAAAGGCATGCTTATTTATTGAAGGATGAGAAAAGGAAGCAGGAGCTATTTAGATACCATTGTTGAATGTGCATTGATGTTACATGGGTTGACTGATAGCTAACACTATACAGATTCTCCAAGTATGTGCTATATTGCAAGGAAATTGCCATACAAATTCACACCAAGAATACAAAATTAGAAGTTTTAGTGCATATAAAAATACACTATGATAGTGCTGAGTGCTGCATGTATATTCAGAACAGCGAACAATTGCTACTTAAAAATGCATGATACCTCTTTATTGTTTCCTCAACCAGTAATTTTATAGCAATTAAGAGAAGTTGATCTTTGGTTGAACTTTTTTCTAACACCACTATAGTCAGATGTTTACAACAGTTCTTAATTATTGCGGCAAAGGTTTGTCTTTTTATAAATAACAAATCAAGTGAACAGGATGAGTTGTGGTCATTGGATGGACCAACTTCAGTTTCTCAAGTCTACAGAGAGTATGTTTCTTAACTTGGCTGTGTTAGTTTAAGTAATATTTTGCTTGCTTGTTTCAATATTTGATAGTTTCATTTGGTCAACATCGCAGTTGAGGTTCCAAATTGTGTTTGCGTGTAGTTCAATACCAAACATGTGAAAGCCTCATGCATAATTTTGAATATCATACCGTTGATTAAACCATGCTAGTGCATAGTTATTGCTTACGATGGTTTACCAGTCAAATTGTCAAAACCTTCTACTTTGTTTACACTTTTCTGATTTAAATGTGAAATTATTTCAATTAGAGCACAACTAGCAATGGTTTGGTTATTCAAAAAGTTGCACTGAACTAGCCTTCAGATGTAGCTGGTTCATTATAACATTGTTAGTTTTATTCTTCTCCTTGGATAATGATTGATATATGAGGACTGTTTATTTGAAAGCAAACATTTTGCTGTTTTAATCTATTTCTGCCATAAAAAAAGTAAAGTGTTTAACATTTTATTGCAAACTCAATAATAATACTACCTTTGAGTCAAACCTATGAGTCAAACAAGAGGGAATGCTTTCATTGGGATGGCGTTGAGATTATTTCCAGGGATGGGTTTAAGTTGATGAATGGGGAATTCAATGCAGCCCTGGTCTTGATGTCGGTACTACATTGGAGGCCATTGTAGATGGTCTTATTCAAAAGGTTAGCTTGTATTTAGAAGTTGCTGCACGTTCAAATGCAAAGTATTTCCAGTCTCTTGTACATATGCATCATATTTTATGTTTAGATAAAAAGAAAATCCTTAAGTTTTTTTTTTTGGAATACATGATGTAAAAATTACTAACATTTTTGTTTATTTGACAATAACAGGACCGCTATTGCCGATGTTAAGGAGAAGATATTAGAAGTAAAGAAAGCTTAAATCTACGGTTTATCCATTTTGTAAGCAACCTGTTGCTGCAAAATTGTATGACGTATTGACATGGAAAGTAGATAAAACAGTATGTATGAAATATTAAGTCTGAATTTGTAAAGAGTTGTTTGAATGATATGTACAAATTACTAAGTTTGAGTATATGAAATTTTTTTTAAATGATATATACGAAATATTATGTTGTAATTTATACATTTGTTTGTGAATATATGTTGTGTGTTTGTGTATGTGTGTGCGCGCATGCACATATTATATATATATATATATATATATATATATAAGAAGCTGAAATGGTAATAAATAAAATATTTAAATTAATACAACAATCAATAGCGTTTCATAAACGCTATAGAAACGCACATTGGGAATGCTATAGAAACGCTAACAATAATGCGAACAAACGCTATAAAATATATAAACAAAACGCTATAGAAACATATAAACAAACGCTACAGAAAGTAAGTATCAGATTATATGTTCAATAGTGTTTTTATTCGATAGCACACATAAAACGCTATATAAAACAATTTTTTCATAGCATTTTTATTTCTGCTATTAAAACCAGAAGGTCTAACATAGCATGTCATTAGATGGCGTTCTCTGAAACGCTATTTTATGATACAATAGCGTTTTTCAAACGCTATGAAAGCCCCGTATTGTTGTAGTGTGCCAAAAACATCCCTTCACCCTTGTTAAAAAATGAAGAGTAATTGTTAGAAGTAAGGGCTATTTAGAGAATTAGGGGTAGGATTAAAATGAAGGCATGTTTTGAAGTATTAAGAGAAGTAGGGGGTAGATTGACAAATACTAAAGATGATGAATCATTTGGATTGGGTGCTGCAAAAACCAACCCTTCACATAATGATAATTGGCTTACAAAGAAATAAATAATGCAAAAAATTGAATAAAGAAATGAATAAAGGAAAAAAGTAGGGGAGGTAGTTTAAGCATAGTAGGGGTATATCGACAAATATGAAAGATGATCAATCGTTTGGATTGGGTGCTGCAAAAGCCAACCCTTCATAATAGTTAAAAAATAGGGGTAATTGTTGGAAGTAAGAGATATTTTGAGAATTTGGGGTAGGATTAAAAAGAAGGATTGTTTTGATGTATTAAGAGATATAGGGGCAGTTTAAGCAAAGTTGGGGTAAATTGACAAATATGAAAGATGATGAATCATTAGGATTGGGCGCTGCAAAAACCAACACTTAACGGTAGTTAAAAAAGAGGGGTAATTGTTGGAAGTATGGGTTATTTAGAGAATTAGAGGAAGGATTAAAAAAATGGTAGTTTTGAAGTATTAAGAGAAGAAGGGGTATTTTAAGCATAGTAAGGGTAGATCGACAAATATGAAGGATGATGAATCATTTGGATTGGAGGCTGGAAAAACCAACCCTTCACAGTAGTAAAAAATAGGGGTAATTGTTGGAAGTAAGGGCTATTTATAGAATTAGGGGTAGGATTAAAAAGAAGGGTTGTTTTGGAGTATTAAGAGAAGTAGGGGTAGTTTAAGCATAGTAGGGGTAGTCGACAAATATGAAAGATAATGAATCATCGAGATTGGGTGCTGCAAAACCAAACCCTTCGCAGTAGTTAAAAAATAGGGGTAATTGTTGGAAGTAAGGGCTATTTAGAGAATTAGGGGGAGGATTAAAAGGAAGGGTTGTTTTGAAGTATTAAGAGAAGTAAGGGTAGTTTAAGCATAGTAGGGGTAGATCAACAAATATGAAAGATGATGAACCATTTGGATTGGGTGCTGCTAAAACCAACCCTTCACAATAGTTTAAAAAGAGGTATTTGTTGGAAGTAAGGGCTATTTAGAGAATTAGGGGTAGGATTAAAATGAAGGGTTGTTTTGAAGTATTAAGAGAAGTAGGGGTAGCTTAAGCATAGTAGTGGTAGATCGACAAATTTGAAGGATGATGAATCGTTTGGTTTGGGTGCTGCAAAAACAAACCCTTCACAGTTGTTAAAAAGTAGGAGTAATTGTTGGAATTCAGGGCTATTTGGAGAATTAGGGGTAGGATTAAAAAGAAGAGTTGTTTTAAAATATTAAGAGAAGTAGGGGAGGTAGTTTGGTCATAGTAGGGGAAGATCGAAAAATATAAAAGATGATGAATCATTGGGATTGGGTGCTGCAAAAAACAACCCTTAGGGGTAATTGTTGGAAGTAAGGGCTATTTAGAGAATTAGGGGGAGGATTAAAAAGAAGGGTTGTTTAGAAGTATTTAGAGAAGTAGTGACAGTTTAAGCATAGTAGGGGTAGAACGACAAATATGAAAGATGATGAATCGTTTGGGTTGGGTGCTGCAAAAACCAACACTTCGTAGTAGTTAAAAAATAGGGTTAATTGTTGGAAGTTAGGGCTATTTAGAGAATTAGGGGTTGAATTAAAAAGAATGGTTGTTTTGAAGTATTAAGAGAAGTAGTGGTAGTTTAAGCATAGTAGGGGTAGACCGACAAATATGAAAGATGATGAAACGTTTGGATTGGGTGCTGCAAAAACCAACCCTTCACAGTAGTTAAAAAATAGGGGTAATTGTTGGAAGTAAGGGATATTTAGAGAATTAGAGGTACAATTAAAAAGAATGGATGTTTTGAAGTATTAAGAGAAGTAGGGGTAGTTTAAGCACAGTAGGAGTAGATCGTCGAATATGAAAGATGATGAATAGTTTGGATTGGGTGCTGCAAAAACCACCCTTCACAGAAGTGGAATAATAATTGGTTTGCAAAGAAAGAATTGAATAATGCAAAATAAATGAATAAAGAAAGTAGGGGTATGATTAAAAAGAAGGGCAATTAAGAGAAGTAGGGGAAGTTTAAGCATAATAGGGCTAGATCCGCAAATATGAAAGATGATGAATTGTTTGGATTGGGTGCTGCAAAATCCAACACTTCACAGTAGTTAAAAATAGGGGTAATTGTTGGAAGTAAGGACTATTTAGAGAATTATGGGTAGTATTAAAAAGAAGGGCTGTTTTGGAGTATTAAGGGAAGTGGGTAGTTTAAGCAAAGTAGGGGTAGATCGACAAATATGAAAGATGATTAATCATTTGGATTAAGTGCTGCAAAATCCAACCCATCACAGTAATCAAAAAATAGGGGTAATTTTTGGGTGTAAGGGCTATTTAGAGAATTAGGAGTAGGATTGAAAAGAAGGCCTGTTTTGAAGTATTGAGAGAAGTAGGGGTAGTTTAAGCATAGTAGGTGTAGATCGACAAATATGAAAGATGATGAATCATTTGGATTGGGTGCTGCAGAAACCGATCCTTCACGGTAGTTAAAAAATAGAGGTAATTGTTGGAAGTAAGGGTTATTTAGAGAATTAGGGGTAGGAAAAAATATAAGGGCTGATTTGAAGTATTGAGAGAAGTAGGGATAGTTTAAGCATAATATGGGTAGATCGACAAATACGAAAGATGATGAACAATTGGGATTGGGCGCTGCAAAAACCAATCCTTCACAACAGTTAAAAAATAGGGGTAATTGTTGGAAGTAAGGGCTATTTAGAGAACTAGGGGTAGGATTAAAAAGAAGCGTTGTTTTGAAGTATTAAGAGAAGTAGGGGCAGTTTAAGCAAAGTAGGGGTAGATCGACAAATATGAATGATGATGAATCATTTGGACTGGGTGCGACAAAAACCAACTCTTCACAGTAGTTAAAAAATAGGGGTAATTTGTGGAAGTAAGGGCTATTTAGAGAATTAGAGGGAGGATTAAAAAGAAGGGTTGTTTTTGAAGTATTAAGAGAAGCAGGGTTAGTTTAAGCAAAGTAGGGGTCGATCGACAAATATGAAAGATGATGAATCATATGGATTAGGTGCTGCAAAAACCAACACTTCACAGTAGTTAAAAAATAGGAGTAATAATTAGGAGTAAGGGCTATTTAGAGAATTAGGGGTAGGATTAAAAAGAAGGGCTGTTTTGAAGTATTAAGAGAAGTAGGGGTAGTTTAAGCATAGTAGGAGTAGATCGATAAATACGAAAGATGATGAATCGTTAGGATTGGGTGCTGCAAAAACCAACCCTTCATAGTAGTTAAAAAATAGGGGTAGTTGTTAGAAGTAAGTGCTATTTAGAGAAATAGGGGTAGGATTAAAAAGAAGGGATGTTTTGAAGTATTAAGAGAAGTAAGGGTTGCTTAAGCATAGTAGGGGTAGATCGACAAATACGAAAGATGATGAATCATTGGATTGGGTGCTGCAAAAACCAACCCTTCATAGA
Source organism: Allium sativum (assembly GCA_030737875.1). Taxonomy (NCBI): domain Eukaryota; kingdom Viridiplantae; phylum Streptophyta; class Magnoliopsida; order Asparagales; family Amaryllidaceae; genus Allium; species Allium sativum. Next base: position 1,019,506,970 of record CM060913.1, read on the forward strand.
AGTAGAAATGATAACTGGTTTACAAAGAAAGAAATGAATAATGTAGAATAAATGAATAAAGGAAAACAATAATAAAAGTAGGGCATAGTTAAAAAATAGGGGTAATTGTCGGAAGTAAGGGTTATGTAGAGAATTAGGAGCAAGATTAGAAAGAAGGGCTGTTTTGAAGTACTAAGATAAATGGGGGTTGTTTAAGCATAGTAGGGGCAGATCGACAAATATTAAAGATGATGAATCATTTGGATTGGATGCTACAAAAACCAACCCTTCACAGAAGTAGAATGATAATTGGTTTACAAAGAAATGAATAATGTTTAAACTACCCCTACGATGAAGGATGATGAGTCATTTGGATTGGGTGCTGCAAAAATTAACCCTTCACAGTAGTTAAAAAATAGGGGTAATTGTAGGAAGTAAGGGCTATTTAGAGAATTAGGGGTAGAATTAAAAAGAAAGCCTGTTTTGAAGTATTAAGAGAAGTAGGGGTAGTTTAAGCTTAGTAGGGGCTGATCGACAAATATGAAAGATAATGAATCGTTTGGATTATAAAAACCAACCCTTCACCATAGTTAAAAAATAGGAGTAATTGTTGGAAGTAAGGGCTATTTAGGTTCGTTTTATGGCAACACCCAATCCAAAATATTCATCGTCTTTCATATTTGTCGATCTACCCGACTATGCTTAAAGTACCCCTACTTTTCTTAATCCTTCAAAACAGCCCTTCTTTTTAATCCTACCCCTAATTCTCTAAATTGGCCTGGGTACTTTAAGCAAAGTAGGGGTAGATCGAGAAATATGAAAGATGATGAATCACTTAGGGCTATTTAAATGAATAATAGGGTTTATTGAAGAAGGGATTGGATGAATAAAGGATGATTAGCCCCTACTTTTAATTTAACTACCCTTATACTTAATTAGTAGAGAAGGGTAATGCTAATTTCGAGAAGTAAGAGCTATTTGTAAGGGTAGGATAAAAAAACAGTGGTAATTAGGGGTAGTTTAAAAAGAAGGGTTGCTTTGAAGTACTAAGAGAAGTAGGGGTAGTTTAAGCATAGTAGGGTTAGATCGACAAATATGAAAGATGATGAATCGTTTGGTTTAGGTGCTGCAAAAACGAAACCTTCACAATAGTTAAAAAATAGGGGTAATTGTTGGAAGTAAGGGCTGTTCAGAGAATTAGGGGTAGGATTAAAAAGAAGGGTTGTTTTGAAGTATTAAAAGAAGTAGGGGTAGATTAAACAAAGTAAGGGTAGATCAACAAATATGAAGGATGATGAATCATTTGGATTGGGTGCTGCAAAAACCAACCCTTCGCAGTTATTAAAAAATAGGGGGTAATTGTTGGAAGTAAGGACTATTCAGAGAATTAGGGGGAGGATTAAAAAGAAGGGTTGTTTTGAAGTATTAAGAGAAGTAGGGGTAGTTTAAGCAAAGTAGGGGTAGATCGACAAATATGAAAGAGGATGAATCGTTTGGATTAGGTGCTGCAAAAACCAACACTTCACAGAAGTTAAAAAATAGGAGTAATTATTAGAAGTAAGGGCTATTTAGATAATTAGGGGTAGGATTAAAAAGAAGGGCTGTTTTGAAGTATTAAGAGAAGTAGGGGTAGTTTAAGCATAGTAGGGGTATATCGACAAATACGAAAGATGATTAATCATTTGGATAGGGTGCTGCAAAAACCAACACTTCACTGTAGTTAAAAAATAGGGGTAATTGTTGGAAGTAAGGGTTGTTTAGAGAATTATGGGCAGCATTAAAAAGAAGGCTTGTTTTGAAGTATTAAGAGAAGCAGGGTAGTTTAAGCATAGTAGGTGTAGATCGACAAATATGAAAGAAGTTGAATCGTTTAGATTGGGTGTTGCAAAAACCAACCCTTTATAGTAGTTAAAAAATAGTTGTAATTGTTGGTAGTAAGGGCTATTTAGAGAATTAGGGGTAGGATTAAAAAGAAGGGTTGTTTTGAAGTATTAAGAGAAGTAGGGGTAATTTAAGCATAGTAGGGGTAGATCGGCAAATATGAAGGATGATGAATAATTTGGATTGGATGGTGGAAAAACCAACCCTTCACAGTTGTTAAAAAATAATAAGAAATGTAGGAGTAGAATTAGGATTAAAAATATATGTAGGGGGTTCAAAAACCAACCCTTCACAGTTGTAACACCCCGAATTTAAACTACACTAAAGAGGATAAATTAAAGAATCATTAATTTAATATTCATAATTAAGTGAAACGGACAGCGTATGAAGAAGTTATGAACGATCGAAGTTTTTTGGGTATTCGGGCCTTTGTCAAGTGGATAGCAACCCATTATCCAATCCCCTTTTAGGGCTGAGGTGGCAATTCGATTTCTGAAACCTAGCAGCTATATATTCCCCTCAATTCCTTTGTTTTCTTCACAAAGAAACAATGGCGGCCAAAATCTGCTGGAATGCGAACTAAGACGGAACTGCTTTCTTCAATTATCAGTTTTGCAAATCAAATTATGAGATTCAAGTATAGATTCAACAGTAACTTCTTTTCTATCATCTTGGCAATCCAATCACAGTGAGTATAGTTATTTTTAGGTTTAAATAAGTAAAAGTGAATTATGAAAGACTGTGATTTGGATCTATGCTATTATCATGTTTTATGTTTTGACATGATAAATCTATTCTATGCTATTATCATGTTTTATGTTATGACATAATAAATCTATTCTATGCTATTATCATGTTTTATGTTATGACATGATAAATCTATTCGATGCTATTATCATGTTTTATGTTATGACATGATAGATCTATTCTATGCTATTATCATGTTTTATGTTATGACATGATAGATCTATTCTATGCTATTATCATATCTTATGCTCTGTCATGATAGATCTATTCGATGCTATTATCATATCTTATGATATGTCATGATAGATCTATTTATTAGATCTAAATCATGTGTATATTTTATGTAGATCTAAATCTTTAATTATGTTAGATCTAAATCATGTGAACATTTTATGTAGATCTAAATCTTTAATTATGTTAGATCTAATTTTTATTAGATCTAAATCATGTGGACATTTTATGTAGATCTAAATCTTTAATTATGTTAGATCTAATTTTATCTATTAGATCTAAATCATGTGGACATTTTACGTAGATCTAAATCTTTAATTATGTTAGATCTAATTATTATTTGGACATTATATGGAGATCTAAATCTATAATTATGTTAGATCTAATTTTATCTACTAGATCTAAATCATATAGACATGCTATGTAGATCTAAATCTTTATTTGTGACTAGATCTGCTTTTACCTATTAGATCTATACTTGTATTTTCACCTTGTTATGATGTTAATTACATGTCCATGACAATATGTGTGTTCACCTTGTTATGATGTTAATTACATGTCCATGATAGTATGTATATTCACCTTGTCACCATGCTAGTTTATGTTTATGCCAAGTTATGTTAAATGATTTCTTTGTTTATATTCCCATTATTTTCCCTATTATCCTTTATGACTAGGCTATTGTCTAACCTAGTCATGCCGCCAATTTATGAGTGCGCTAGTTAGGGAACGGGGGAAAAAGGGTAAATGTTGGCATAATTTGAATATGAACATTTTTGGACATATAATTCATGTTGTTGGAAGGGGCACTAACACCCAAAAAGGGAAAGGATTAATTAATTGAGTTATTAATTGATTAATTAATTAAAAATGGAATGTTTAATAATTACAATTAGGAATTGTAATAGTACTTACGGCACGAGGTTAGGTTGCATTAGTGGTGGAAGTCTACCCGGACCCGACCGGCATATCCAACAGCCACTAATGTTGAACCTAATGTGGGATTTCTAAGTACGCAAATACGAATCGGGCTAAGACACGTGGTTAGGCCCAACTGTGGAATAAGACTGCCCGGACAGACCGGCATATCCAGCATCCACACGTTGTAGGCCTAATGTGGGAGGTCTAGCCCATTATAAACCGTAAATGGACATGGTAATGAATTGGACTACTTAACCAAAACTAATCCATCGGGATTGTGTGAACTTAGACTTAAGTAAACTTGATTAAGCAAATGGGTTGGGTTAAGAAAATTTGAGGGGGTTGGGTAATATTTATATATATAGGCTCACAAACTTAACCTAGTAAGGTTATGTAATTGAATACACCTAATGGTATACATAACCGGTGGAAATAATAAAGTTATGTAATTAAAGACACCTTCTTGGGTAAGCATAACTTATAGAAATAAATAAGGCTATGTAATTAAAGACACCTAGGGGTATACATAGTCAGTGAAAACCTAGTGGGGAATACAAGACAAGGGGGAGAGCTTGTATCATATTGTGTGGGACCCGTTTCAGCCAGTAACCGGGAGTTGGTAACAAGTATATACTCCGAACTAGGTCGGAGAAGGGGCACGCTTACTGGACTGATTGTAAGAGATCCAAACTTAAAGGACGGTGTGGGCGGCGCAAACCGACCGGGCCATGTGCGTGCATGAGCCGGACGGATAGGGATAAGACGACCGTGACACCAGTAGATATGATTGTGCACATCTAGAGAAATGAAGGGTTGCCACTTTAGGAAGTGATACCTCCTACTGTGGGGCTAGCACAGGTATCTACGGGGTAGGGAGCCGATCGATTAGGGTAGTGGTTAGGGTACACTTGTATGTATGCCCTAAGTCCACCAACTCGTAGTGGAAGGGATCATCTCATTCTGGTTATACAAGTAATAGTGCAGAGTTATTATTAGAAATATATACACCTTATCATGTCTGCCTTCTCACACCTGCCATTTATGTAATGATCTCTCTTATCGACTTAATATGCCTATCATGTTACTTTTATTTATTTATTGGCTAAAAGTAACTAGACTCGCAAGACTTTATATCTGACCCTTTATGTTTCTCCTTCTTTCTTCTGTCCCCCCCCCCCCCCCCCCAGGTTCTCAGGGAGGAAACGCTCAGGCTTAGCTGTGATTCTGCTGACTTTTGCTAGAGCTGCTGATATGTATGGATCAAGCTCCTATCCTTGTTGCTATGGCTATATTTTGTTCTTGGGGAATTTTACATCTTTTATGTACTCTGATATTTTTGAAGTACAAGACAGTAGTTTATATGTTGTAATGGTTTTTTTTATGTTTCAAACAAGTGATGCTTTGGACCATGGTATCTTAAGATTAATAAAGTTGTTTTTATTCCTGTAACGTCCCAGATTTTCGGCCATTTAAATTGGAATATTTAAATTTGTTTTATATATTATATTGAAGATATAATGGATTATATATCGAATTTATTTTATAAAATGAAGTTTGAATATATATAATTTATATATATATATATATATAAAACGAGCTAGAAACGACGCTGCGGTTCGTAATATTGAATTTCGAATTTTAACTGAATATACGGAATCCGATATGAGTCGGAATTCTGTGAAACAAGAACCGTTTGCATCGATTTGATTATATCTTTCTAACGGACGAGAAAAATCGCGATTTCATTGCACACATTGCAAGTTATGTCCAGACTAAAATTCCAAATAGTCACTATGGAATTTCGTTAATAAATGATAACGTTTATTAAATAAATATAAAGGAATTTATATATATTTGAATATCGTTTTAACCTGTACTTCCAAATATTGAGTCTAAAACATATACTGGCTATTCTGTTTCGATAAATACGATAATAATGATTTGTTTTCATTTAAAATAGAATTTTTTTGAATTTTATTCTATTTTACCAACCGTATATAGACCTTAAAATAGTTTTCTTTTCAAACGATCTCCGTTTTCGACGAAACAAGTTTTATTGGAATGCGTATAGCTAATTATTGCTACGTTTCCAGTTTGGAGCCAAACGGAGTTGTTTTGTCGATACGCTGAATTCAAGGGTGAACCGATGATTATAATTTGAATTAAAACACGCTATTTGTGAAAACGGAGTCTGTTTTCAACGAAACTGTTCTCATTGGAATCGTAACATCAAATTATATCATGACGTCCATTTTCATAATTTTTGGGGTCCGTAATTATTGATGCGAATTTAGCATACCCCGTTAAATACCAGTAACCCTACAATACTAAACTAAACTTACTGGGTTCCGCCTACCGAAAATATGAACTACCCTATATCTACCTAAAAAGGAATTCATATCAGTACATAACAGTGAAATCCTGTATAATCTAAATGAAGCTTATTACATTCAAACAAATAAAGGCGCATACCCTACTAGAAAAAAAATACTTCTGTCTAAACATTTTCTTGTAAGCCGTCCCAACTACGGGCCTATATATATACAAACTTGGCTAAACACTGTCCTTAAGAAGAAAACATACACAAAGCCATACCTGTTTTCAAATTGAAGAGAAAGAAAAGAAATTAACAAATCCTTTTGCAGATATGTCAAAACCAATGCCTTGCCCCTACAGCTAAACGAAACCAATGCTAAACCATACCCTATATACAGGAAATGTCGCAAACCATACAACTAACACCCTACTGAAATAACTTTGAGCTCATCCTATCCCCACCTCTCGTTTATATATATCTACTGCTTTCGTTTTGCACAACAAAAATGCAAGCTGCATTTTTCTCTTCTTTTTCTAAATGAAACCCATCACTCAACTGGAGTTCAAGATATTCGAGAAGTTCTATAACACAAGGAAGAAAGGGGGAACGGACGTGAGTAAGTAGAGAAGTGAAGTGGCACATGATGGTGCAGTTTGTAAATATAATCAGTAGGAAGTCAACGAGATAGAAGGGGGCAGGCTCATGCTTGTTCGGTTTTAAAATGAAAAGGAGGTGAAACGAATGGGGCAACGTTTGGTTGATGGGGTACTTGGTTGAAAGCGTGAGGACTTGGACGTGATTCAGGAGATGGGAACGAATTGAAGATAGAGGTGTGCATGCGAAGCAGGTGTGCAAACAGTGAAGAAATGGTGATGTTGAGTGATGCTAGAGGCTCACGTGTATAAGTGGTAATAGGGAGACGCAGCTTTCATGGGGGTGGCAAAGTCTGTAGCGTGGAAAGATTAAAACGTTAAGAAGTATGGACTGAGAAAGCAACGACGTGAAGACAATATGGGGTTTTCCATTTTTCCTAATCCCACTACTGGCAAGAAGCAATAGAAGTGGGATATTGTGTTGTAGAAGAGGAAAGAGTTGGAGTATCTGCGTGAAAAGGAAAATATGGCGGGAAAGGAAGTCCGTTGAATCAGAAGGCGGATTAGCTAAATGAGTGTGTTCGGTTAAACAAGTAAGGCCTAGTTAAATTTTATTTAGTTTAGTTTACACATATATATAATTAACGTAAGCTCGTATATCTGTATTTAGTTTATAATACACGAGGCTGTAGAGTTATAATCGTGCCTAATCGTTAGTTCGAAGGGACCATTCAGTAAACACTGAGTTAGATTAGATATGTCTAAATCTTATTAGGTGTCCAACCATTAATTAAGGTGAAAAAACAATTAAATATTTAGCTTGATCAAATAGCCGGTACTCAATCCCTGATATAATATGCCATATAACATATCTATGGTTATACACAGTTTGAAATAGAACATAGTTTCGTTCCTGGTTGGTTATTAAGTATATACCTAATCGACTGAAATAAAGAAGTAAATAGAGTGGATAGTATAACGTTCTGGAAATGTTTTCCAATATTTTGGATAAGGTTTAAGACATGCCGAACCAATTAAAATAACGTGACACTTTATTTTAAAACATTTTTAACATTTCGTCTAGGATTTAATTGGGATTTAATGAGCTTTAATTTAAACCCATAACGGTATAAATTCTGTAACGTATATGTTATCAGAATTTAAGGAGACCGGAGACTTTGGAATCAAGCCGGCAGGCGTAACATTTTGGAATGGGAACAGACGTGTGAACGCAACTGGAAGCTTGCAAAACGAACCGTTTGACGACAGATGGAACCCAAGGTGAGTTTAACTCACTCAGTTTGCCCCAATTATATTTTATATAAACCGGGTTTTTTTAATTTATGTGCAATGTTTGCCAATGGTCGATAACTGTTTTCATGTGTACTGAATATTTAAATATTCAGTGATTAAATTAAGCGTTTGTTTAATCTAATCAAATTGTTATTTTTAACGATTAGATTCCAAACACGATAACTTACCCTGTTAGTCACATTTATAATGATATAAATGTATTAAACAAATCATTCGATGCTTGAATGGCCATTATAAATTGTTTGTTGACTATTATTAGTTGAACTGGTTATTGTGTTAAAATTTAGGGTAGCCCATTTGCTGCAGGGAAGAACAGGTTGGAGGGATCCAACCGGATTCCTCAAAAATATTGTTTACTTATATGAGCAGTTAATAAATCTGATTGATTCTTGAATGTTGACCCCAAACACAACACATGTGTAATATTAACCAATGAGTGATATTGATTGGGTAATTATCGGCGGATGGCCTATAAATGAATCAGTTTATAAAGATTGATATACCGTCAGGGAAATCAATAGCAGGAAAGTTATAAATTTGTTTTATGACTAAAGGCCGATTTTAAATCTATTTCATATAGATTATTTTTTATGAAAGTTTATTAAAGGAAATAAAATATTTATTGTTATCGAAGATTATTCTGTTTTATAAGCAAATTAATAGAAATTAACCAAATGGTTAAGGATGGAGTTAATTGTCTCAAATCACAATTAATGAAAATTATTTAAGTTAATTATATTTTTATTTAAATTAAATAAGGTAATTCAAATTGATTTTCAAATCAATTTAAAGGGAGGATTAAATAAATTGTTTCAAATAAACAATTAATTACAATTATTTAAATTAATTAGATTGTTAATTAAATCAACTGAAATTATTTAAATTAATTTTATTTATTAATTTAAAGAAATAACTAGATGTAAAAGGTTAACGAATTAACCTTGTTTAGAGTTGACGAAGTCAACTACTATCCAGAATTGATTTTTGGACAATTATTGAATTTTTAATTATTATTTAAATAACACTAAAGGGAAGATTAACTATTAAAATAATAGATAATTAATTGGTTTCTGAAATAATTAGGATTCATTATTATTTAATAATAATGAAAGTGATAATTCTTGAAGTTAAGTGCCGCAACTAGAAGTACGAAGTCGTAAAGCCTTATGTGAAGTTAACTAGAATGGTAAGCGAATTTATATTTAATGTGAACCCATAGTAAGAATTCTATTGGTTGGAATTCTATAAATCCAAATTTAGTAATTAAAAAGGTAAGTTATAAATAAATTTATCAAAACAAGTTCAAAATGGAATTTGTAATCTGAATTGGGAAGAAGGGACTTTTAAAAGGAAATAGATGGAGTTAAACCAATGTTTTAAAATCGTATGGTAAGAAGAAGTGTTAGTATATTTATTTGAAATAAGATTCGTTGATAAACTTCTATCCATTCCAAAGATAATAATGTTGTCGTCTCAAGGTCTGAGAGGTAAATAAAATACACCAACTTGTAATGACTTCATGATTATCCAAGGATGATATTAGTTTAGAGACGATGGTAGTTAAGGAAATTAAAATAATATTTCCATGAAGAATATATGAACTATAATTCAAAGAATTAGAAGTCAAATAATTTGATTTGGAAATAAGAAATGGGAAAGGGAGATAATCTAAATGTTCAGAGATTTAGAAATTAATTAACAACTGTTTAATTAAAGGGGCCAAGTGACGCCGTATACTGAACCAATGAATCCATTTTATTTTCTATGGATGATGATTGTTTCTTTTGATAGTTAAAACATCGACTATCAAAATCTGGCCAAGTCGATTGTTGGTATGGAAAGACCGGGACTGAAGTTATATTTGAAAACCATTCTGACTAAAAAATACGTAAAACGTTGAAATATCAGAAGACGGTCGAAGTGGAGCATTGAGGACCATGGATCTTCACAAACGGAAGGATCGTTTGTTGAATTTCTCTGGCTAGCTACCAGAGGTTTTTATACTATGATTCGTTCGTGGTTGAGATTTTGCGGATTGCAAGGACTTCTCGCTACTGATCCATAGGGTAATTCAAGGATGCGAAAGGAGGGTGCCTCCCGGTCATCCTGTTCCTGGATGACTTGTATGGACGAGTGTCTGACAGAGTATTTCCAGATGGTCACGTACATTGATTTTTTTCAATCGTGACCAGTGTATTTTTGTGGACGTCAATTAGTGATTTAACGGATTTGACGATGTGGCATTCAAAGTGATGTGCTAATCTAAAAAGGATAGGGAAAACGTAGCCTCAAGCCTCATCAACCAGGAAAAGACGGAAATCGAGCAGGCAGCATGGCTAGGTGGGTCATACACAAGCAGGGTGTATTATCACCATCAAGAGAAATTCCTTTTTACTTCTTAATCTATATTTCGTTGTTGCATCTTTCGGAACGGTGGTTTGAGCCCAATTGTTGGTGATAAGTTAAATGAGTAGTCGGACATGTGTGGCCGGGTTGTAAGACGTTCTTATTGAACCCTGGTGTATCCCCTCAAGAGTACACAATTCGTAAGGTGATACCATACCTTGTCTAGTTGGAATCCAATCTCCAATAAGCGCCCACGGTTTTTGATTATAGACTATATATGTGGAGCGTGATTGCAAGCATTCTGCTATTTGGTTATTTATTTGATAGACACTATTATAATATCACTGATTTTGATATCAAAACTAGTTTGGGTTATAGTAAGGTAAAAACCGTCCGTGTTTATGTGTGGGCTGGTCTTACTATTATCCTTTTTCTTTCAAAGGGATTTTGAACTCTAAATCGATATGGATGTGTTTTTAAACTTATTGATTTTTGCTCATGCTGGTTCTCCAGTCTGACGTGGCGTTTGTAATGTCTCGGGTCAGCCCGAGTACAGGTTTAGGTTATCAGATGCTGTGAAATTCAGAGACAAACTGAATGGGTTCAGATGTACGATAATATCCAGTATTTATTCCGCTGTGTAATGTATTTGAGGACAGATTATTATAAATATCTAGATGGTCTGCTATACTCTGATGAATGTAAGTATTTATACTAAGTTATTTATAAAGTTTTATTTCTGTACTATACTTTGTTCCGCTGTGATGTGAGGCTCTATGTTGGTTCTTCTTCTTATTCTTCTATTCTAATACGTTCTATCTTATCTTTCGCATCCTCTAATTTCTTTCTATTAATGACATGTATTTGCGTGCACTTTGAGTTGAATGTGTAGAATATTAGTCAGCTCAAATTGGTACAGATTTACGGGCCATTACAATTCCGCTGCCAAATTTTATATCTGCCTTGTTATATTTCTGTTTTGTTTACTATAATGCTTCACGAAACTTAATGCATTCCCTTTGTGAGTTGTATTAATGGATGTGGGGTTTTACACTTAGTATCAGAGCTAAAGGTTACCAGATTAGATAAAGTTTTGAAAATTATTTTTCAAAAAGGTTTTTAAAGAAAGTATTTTCAAAAAGAAAAGTCTGTTTTGAATAACATTCCCCAAAAAGCCATATGTAATATCATTCGGTCCTTTGTCTAAGCCTTTTCCTTTTCCTTTTCATCATTTCTGGGGAACAAAACATTCCTAATATCCCAAAGGACGTTGAAATACCCGGATCGTTCCGTAGGTATCTGGAGGCCACGGTGCCTACCGGAGGCCAAGTAAACGTTCCTCCCCCAGCTGTACCAGTCATTCCTCCCCCAGCTGCAATAGTCATTCCTCCTCCTCCCCCTCCAAGAGCAGATAATTTTGCTAAGGTCTGCAAAGACTTCCGTGCTATGGGAGGGAAGCCATTCCATGGGAACGAGACATTTGTAAAATCACCGAATTGGCTCAAGGAGACCGAGGATTTGTTTGTAATCTTTTAAGTAGAGGATAGAACGAAGATTCAGTTACCTGCTTGGCTACTGAAAGAAGAAGCTTCATTTTGGTGGGAAGTTACCCAAGCTGGACGTCCAGTGGAGACATGGGATGATTTTAGACAAAGATTTGAAATGAAATTCCTTTTCCAAGCTGAGAAAAGCATGCAGATGGAGAGGTTCTTAGCACTCAAACAAGAAAACTTGATGGTGAAAGAATATGTGAACAAATTCAACCAGCTAGCAAGGTTCGTTTTAGAGTTGGTTAACACGCCGCACAAAAAGGCTTTGCGGTTTGCTAAAGGGCTGAATGAACCCCTTCATGGGTTGGCCATGTCCCATATTCCAATGGGGGCCACTTTTGAAAAGCTTGTTGATATGGCCCAAATGCATGAGGAAGATAAGGGAGAAAAGAAGGAAGGAAAGGTTGAGAAAGCAACGCAAAATGAGTAGGTGTGGCCCAAGAAGGGACAACAGCAGCAACAACAACAATAACAGCAGAAGAAAGGCGAAAAGAATGACAAGGTTAAAGATAAGGGGAAGAGCCATAGTTGTGGACGAGAGGGTCACTTAGCCAAGGACTGCAGGAAAAGGAAGAATGACTGCTTCGCTTGTGGAGAGGTCGGGCATCTTATTAAGGATTGCCCGAAGAAACAGGGGCAAGGTCAAAAGGAAGGAACTTCTGGAGGGCAGGTGCATGCTCTAGCAATCAGTGCTCCTGATAGAGGTAGAAAAATTTCCGTGGAAGGTATAATTTCTCTTTCAAACCATCCTATTAGAACACTTTTTGATTCTAGTGCTTGTTAACTACTGTTAACTACCAAGAAAATTCACTTGAGCATTTTGTCGAACAGTACAAGTTCACCAACCTGGGTTCGAGCATCATCAGAAAACTGTTCGGATCTTGTTGGTCGAGCTCGAGTCTCTGCTGTGCTCGGTTGGTCCAAGCTTCCACCTCGTCGGTCTCGAGCTCCAGGCGCTGGTCGGTCTTGGGAGGAGCACCACCTGGTCGGTCCAAGCTTCCGCCTCGTCGGTCTCGAGCTCCAGGCGCTGGTCGGTCGTGGGACGAGCACCACCTGGTCGGTCCAAGCTTCCGCCTCTTCGGTCTCGAGCTCCAGGCGCTGGTCGGTCGTGGGAGGAGCACCACCTGGTCGGTCCAAGCTTCCGCCTCGTCGGTCTCGACCTCCAGGCACTGGTCGGTTCAAGGGGATGATCATCCATGGTGGTCGGTCACCGGCACAAGCACTCGGTCGAGCAAGCTCCAAAATGAACGAAGCAGGTTCAGGAAATAAAGTATAAATGGCAATGGCATGTTCCGTAATTACCAATCCCCATTCTCTACAGTAATCAACAAAAGGAATAAAGGAATGGCAGAAGAGTAATATTGGATCCCCATTTTGAATAGTGCCCGCACTTGTTTAAATAGAAAAGAGGTCGGTCTCCCAATATAAAGTGCTGGTCGCTCCAAGTGCTGATCGCTCCAGATGCTGGTCGCTCCAACTCCTGCTTGGTGCCAGCCGAGCGCCAACTCAATGCCAACCATGCGCCAACTAATTGCCAACCTAGCGCCAACTTTACACTCTAAATTACAAGTTTGCCACTACCCTTCAACTCCAACTATAAATACCCCTCATAATTCACATGAAAAGGGGGGACTTTCCGGGGAACGATGAGGAGGTGCTGTCAAATAGCTTTTTGGATTTCTCCAAACCTTTCAACATCTCTTCTTCACAATTCATTGAAGATCAAGCAAGCTTTCAATCATGGCTTCTATGGAAGGATTAGCATAATCTCTTCGAGATGTCTACCATTCTTATGTGGATTCAAAGGCAAATGCATGTAAAAGGAGCTTTTATGAATGTATAAAGGAGCAAATGTTGTAAATCTCATGGTGATTAATGGAATGCTATCTTCAAAGTGGACGTAGACTCGAATAAGAGTCAAACCACTATAAACTCTTGTCTTCTTTTCCTTCTTTTCTTAATTTTGGTATTTTGATGCTTATGGAATGTTGGATATGGCCTCACATATAATTCTAAAGATTTTCTAACACCCCGCCTTTGAAAAGGTGACTTGCTTTCCAAGCATCTCGCCTCTGATTTGGTAACGTGTTCAGAAACACCTCTTTGGTTGTTATACCAATTTTTGGTGTAAACAATTAGGCGCCCACCGTGGGGCCGCATTCGCACTTCTCCCAAACTCGACAAGGTTAAGAACTTTGCACGTAAGATCTAGGCTTGCTTCAACCATAGATCTCGCAAATCTCAGATCTAGGCCAATCGACGAGCTATCTTCCAAAGTCAAATCCATGTCCGAGATAATGGCTAAGTCCAAGAAAACCGCAAGTAAAACCGTTGGAGAAAACGACAACAATGACGACGTCAACAATGTTGCTAACAACGAAGCTACACCTCTTACTAACCGCTTCGAGGTTGGTCAAAATTCCATAACCGGAGCTGGAGTAACAAGGGCCGAGCTAGATGTCGTTGTCGCTAATCTACACCAACGGATGGAAGCTTCCAGTAAAGCCTTGTTGGATGCTAACAAAACTCTTGTGGATGCTAATCAAACTTTGATGGATAAAGTGAGCGCTCTCCTAAACGCTCAAGCCAATCCTGCTCCTCCTCAAAAGGCTCAGGTCAACCTTGAGGGAAACACAAGTTCATCAACTTCCAATCATTATTGCAATGATAACATTGAAGGGTTCAACGGAGCCGACATTCATGCTTCCAAGCTGAAAGCCAAAAGCGTTTCCAATCGAGATGCCCGGCGAGTCGCAAGTCCTGAAAGGGGAGCACCTTCCCTTGCTGAAGGAAAAGGACACATACACTCTAATCGCGATCGAGCATCCGGAAAGGAAATCGAGGTCCGCTCTCCTAAGCGACACTACTCAAAAGGGGACATCGAGGACGTGGTGAAGCAGATGATGAAAGACGGCCTAACCCGCAAAGATAGCGAAAGGGAGTGGGATTTTTCTCCGAGCAGAAACCCATTCACCAGGAGAATTCACAAAGCTGAGCTTCCGAAGAAGTTCGCACATCCCACCTTGCCTCCATACGATGGGACTGCTGATCCAAATCACTTCCTATACAGATATGAGTGGCACATGAATGTGGCTAAAGCGACGGATGAGATTAAGTGCTGGTGCTTCCCGCTCTATCTAGAAAGCATCGCATCGCTATGGTTTACAAGGCTCCCGCCCAAATCCATCGATCGCTTTGATGATTTGACTCATAAGTTCAAAGAGCATTTCAGGTTGCAGGCCAAAAAAGCTAAGGATGTCATCTCCCTTACATCAATGAAGCAGAATCCTGGAGAGTCAGTTAAAGCTTTCCTCAAGAGGTTCAATACCGCTTTAACTGAAGTAGGGAATCCTGACCCCCGCATAATCTTAGCATCTCTAATCGGTGCTATAGACAAGAATAGCGAATTCGGTCGATGGATCAAAATGAAGGAGCCGAACACGCTGGAAAAGTTCCAGAAGAAAGCCGAGGAGTATATGAGAGTGGGAGATCATCCTGTGCTTCATCAGACTGTTGATCCTCCCAAAAGCGCTGACATCCAGCTTAATCAACACGATATCCAGGGGCAGAAACGAGCCAATGATGGGAAAAACAACAAGGCAAACAAGAAGTTTCTCTTCTACAACCCATCAGAACTCACTCCTCTGAATGATACCATAGAAAACATTTTCCTTGCCACTAAGGATACCGAGCACTATCCGGAGCCACCAAAGTTCAAGGTTACACAGAAAACTCTGGACTCTGGAAAGTACTGTCAACTCCACAAGCTGCCGGGTCATGATACAAATGAATGCAGAATTCTCCAAAGCATAATTGAGGAAATGATTCAGAATGGCAAACTACAACAGTACATCAAGAATCTACAATCCTCAAACGCCGCTCAGACTCCTCAGGGGCAAGGCTCTCTCTTGGTTCAACCCAATAACAGGCCAATCATCAACTGAGGGCTGATGGGAATCTCATTTCAACAACTCGAAATAAGCGATCATCATCGCCTTTCCTTACTTACTGCTTTGTTACTTGCTTTACTTTACATCTTGCTTTCTGTTACATTCAGAACTTCTTGTAAAAAACTTGTAATATTGCATAAGGATTGTACTAAACAATATCTCTATGGATAAAGTCCTGCATACTTGTGTGAATCTCTTACTTACAAGATCTTCGTTAATTCAAGACTTGCTAAAAGACGATTCTCTATTACAGGTTATAGGACAAATGCTCGCTTCCTCGAAACCCGATGCACTATGGCGAACTCCACAACACTTATTCAAGCATGGGTTGCACAAAGTGTCAACACATCTAAGCGCGATCATAAAAACACCATCTTGAAGGGTGGTTAGAAGGAATGGCCAAAGATGAGACGGTGGAGAGGTCAACAAGCATATCTAAAATCAACGCCGCAGGTTGTAAGTTCCAAGGGGCAACTTGCACTCAATCATGAACACTTGCCATGATCAAGTGCTTCCAGTACAAGGCCAATGTTCGCTCCATGGAATGACGCAAACCCCGCAAATCCCAAAAGAGCACGACTTCTCAATCCGGTTGCAATTGCTTATCACAACTAAGCACATCCAACGCAACTGTTAAAGTCTACCTCATGGGTTCCAAGCTTCACAAAAAAGGGCAGATCCCTGACAGCTTGATTAAGTCCATGTCTCCTGATGTGGTGCAATTCACAAGCATGGATCACCCGATACATCAAGAGGGCTCACCAGGTCGAGGACCCATAGCGGAACAGACGACTTCATAAGTCGCAGCTTCCTTAGCGAGGTCCCGCAAGCGTTGACCACACGATTCATCGAGGTGACTCACTAAGTTGAACAACCCATGAAGGAACAAGCGACTACTTATGGCCCAGATTCCTAAATCGAGATCGTTTGCCATGCCAAAGCATGCAGTAAAGGAACTGGCGTCTGTCCCACGGATTCAAATATAAGACCTCCTATGCGGGGGCACAAAAAAGTCTAGCCTCTCTTCGTGAGAGCAACGGCGAAAGACCTCACCATGCGGAGGTATAAAAAAGTCTAGCCCCTCTTCGTGAGAGCAACGGCGAAAGACCTCCCCATGCGGGGGCATAAAAAAGTCTAGCCCCTCTCCGTGAGAGCAACGGCGAAAGACCTCCCCATGCGGGGGCATAAAAAAGTCTAGCCCCTCTTCGTGAGAGCAACGGCGAAAGACCTCCCCATGCGGGGGCATAAAAAAGTCTAGCCCTTCTTCGTGAGAGCAACGGCGAAAGACCTCCCCATGCGGGGGCATAAAAAAGTCTAGCCCCTCTTCGTGAGAGCAACGGCGAAAGACCTCCCCATGTGGGGGCATAAAAAAGTCTAGACCCTCTTCGTGAGAGCAACGACGAAAGTCCTCCCCATGCGGGGGCATTAAATCCCAAGTCCTTCCTTTAGTGGGGGCATCCAACATAAAGTCCTCCCCTAGCGGGGGCATCGAATCCCAAGTCCTCCCTTAGCGGGGGCATCAAACCCAAAGTCCTCCCCTAGCGGGGGCACCGTACATATGACCTTTTCAAGAAAATGAAGAAAGATACAATGACTTCTCCATGTAGAAGTCCAAATTAATCAGTTAAATACAAAATTCTGATCCATCCAACGGCCACAATCGCCTTGGCATCAGAAGCACAAAGAAAAGTATTGATCCGATCAGGTACACGTTTCATAACACACAAACCATCATATGAGATCACGTAATTCATTGCAAAGGTGAAACTTGAAATCTGCAATTCAGAACTCAAGCGCCATTGTGAATTCAAACTCGAATACCATGTCTATGCAAACAGCATTTGACAAATCATAACTGTTAAATAAAGCAGTTCTGCATAGATATGACATTCAATTTATTATACATCATTCATTAATGATTAACTAACCTGTTATTGATGTGGACGATCAATAACAACGCATAAGTCCAAACCCGTGCAAGTTCTTGTCTTCGTTACAGAACAGGTGCTACGAAGCACAAAGTCCAGTCAAAAAGTTCAAACTTGGATCGTCTGGAATCAGCGAGTCAAAGCAAGATTTGCTATAGCAAACAAAATGCTACGACCGAATTCCAACGCAGACCATGATAGCAACGCTCTTTTCGAAGCCCGCATTTCTCGCAAGCAAAAAATACAAGCTTCGAGGGGCAAATGTTAACTACTGTTAACTACCAAGAAAATTCACTTGAGCATTTTGTCGAACAGTACAAGTTCACCAACCTGGGTTCGAGCATCATCAGAAAACTGTTCGGATCTTGCTGGTCGAGCTCGAGTCTCTGCTGTGCTCGGTTGGTCCAAGCTTCCACCTCGTCGGTCTCGAGCTCCAGGCGCTGGTCGGTCTTGGGAGGAGCACCACCTGGTCGGTCCAAGCTTCCGCCTCGTCGGTCTCGAGCTCCAGGCGCTGGTCGGTCGTGGGACGAGCACCACCTGGTCGGTCCAAGCTTCCGCCTCTTCGGTCTCGAGCTCCAGGCGCTGGTCGGTCGTGGGAGGAGCACCACCTGGTCGGTCCAAGCTTCCGCCTCGTCGGTCTCGAGCTCCAGGCGCTGGTCGGTTCAAGGGGATGATCATCCATGGTGGTCGGTCACCGGCACAAGCACTCGGTCGAGCAAGCTCCAAAATGAACGAAGCAGGTTCAGGAAATAAAGTATAAATGGCAATGGCATGTTCCGTAATTACCAATCCCCATTCTCTACAGTAATCAACAAAAGGAATAAAGGAATGGCAGAAGAGTAATATTGGATCCCCATTTTGAATAGTGCCCGCACTTGTTTAAATAGAAAAGAGGTCGGTCTCCCAATATAAAGTGCTAGTCGCTCCAAGTGCTGATCGCTCCAGATGTTGGTCGCTCCAACTCCTGCTTGGTGCCAGCCGAGCGCCAACTCAATGCCAACCATGCGCCAACTAATTGCCAACTTTACACTCTAAATTACAAGTTTGCCACTACCCTTCAACTCCAACTATAAATACCCCTCATAATTCACATGAAAAGGGGGGACTTTTCGGGGAACGACGAGGAGGTGTTGTCAAATAGCTTTTTGGATTTCTCCAAACCTTTCAACATCTCTTCTTCACAATTCATTGAAGATCTAGCAAGCTTTCAATCATGGCTTCTATGGAAGGATTAGCATAATCTCTTCGAGCTCTCTACCATTCTTATGTGGATTCAAAGGCAAATGCATGTAAAAGGAGCTCTTATGAATGTATAAAGGAGCAAATGTTGTAAATCTCATGGTGATTAATGGAATGCTATCTTCAAAGTGGACGTAGACTCGAATAAGAGTCGAACCACTATAAACTCTTGTCTTCTTTTCCTTCTTTTCTTAATTTTGGTATTTTGATGCTTATGGAATGTTGGATACGGCCTCATATATAATTCTAAAGGTTTTCTAACACCCCGCCTTTGAAAAGGTGACGTGCTTTCCAAGCATCTCGCCTCTGATTTGGTAACGTGTTCAGAAACACCTCTTTGGTTGTTATACCAATTTTTGGTGTAAACAGTGCTTCACATTCATTTATATCAAGTTCTATAGTTGAATCTCTACACTTAATTACTAGTATGGTAGTGGATCCCATAGTTGTTTCAAACACCATTGGTGGTTTGGCTCATTTATCTATGGTTTGTCGGGGTTTTAAAATATCTGTGTTAGGCGTTGAATTTGAATGTGATGCATATGTGCTCGGGTTTATGGGCTATGGATTGATTCTAGGGATGGATTGGCCTACCTTATATGGTATCATTCTAGATTGTGAGAGGAGGGTCGTTAGACTTTTGACTTGCCATAGGAGGAGCCTCGAAATTTCTTGTGACCCACAAGGGTTAGTTATGCCTAGTTTCCTGGAGTCTCTTGAGGCTTCTATCGATGATTTGCAATCTGTTCCAATAGTCCGAGATTATTTTGATGTTTTTGATGAGGTTCAGGGTTTACCTCCGAGGCGGGAAATCGACTTTCGTATATATATTTGGTGGACAACGCAAAGCCAGTTGCATTGCCGGTGCGCCACATGAATCCCAGGGAAAGGAGAGAGTTGAGTAAGCAAGTAGGGGAGCTACTTGAGAAGAGGTTTGATAGGTGAATCATATCAGGATGGGAAACCTATTAAGACAGTCCTTAAGGAAGCCCACCATTCTAACATGACTATTCATCCAAACGGCGTTAAAATGTATAGTGTTCTAGGTAGTGGAGCCAAACTTGCGAAAGGAAGTGAAAGTAGAGAAGGAAGCAATGATTGGATGAGTTCCGACTTGCATACTTGGATCAGAGGTTAAGAAACTGCGCAACAGAGAGGTTAGGTTAATAAAAGTGCAATAGGGAGAAGACAACGAGGATGCGACTTGGGAGACTTAAGACAAAGATCACACTTCATACCCTTTCCTTTTTGGGACTATGTTCTTAACTTCTATTTCCAAAGCTTTTTATTCGTACTTGTTTCTATCATTCGTTTGTATCCTATTGATCGAATCTTAGACCTTTAGATAGGAATCCTATAGATGTAAACATGTGTTTGAGACATGTTATGTTTGATTGATGCAAGTGGATGCAAGTGTTTACTAGTGGTTGTCTGTGGATGCATACACACACATATTAGGCACTAGATCGGCTCAATCACTCTAATACTGCATATGGTTGTGTGTGCATTTTCTTTTCTTTTATGGATGGAAATGGATGTGTTAGCATATGGTTGTTGCATTTGGACGAATAAGTGTGCACACATATAGAACTTACATGTAATAATAGGATTATTTGCATACATGTTGGATTCATGGCACTAACATACATCGCATTAAGGAGGTCAACTAAATCAGTAGACCGCCTGATCTTCACATTAGTATTGGGACATATACACACACCTTTGCATATAAACATATAAGCATTAGAAGTCTTTAAGGACAATGGATGCCAGTGACTGATGGATGGCAGGATATGCATTCTTCTCAACTTAGAGATTTCGGGGACGAAATCCTTTTAGTAGGGGAGAATATAACACCCCGAATTTTAACTACACTAAATAGGATAAATTAAAGAATAATTAATTTAATATTCAGAACTAAGGGAAACGGACTGCGCCATTACGTCCGTCTCGAAATTCCGGTCAAGATAGACACCTGGTTTGCGTAAAATGGATAACGTATGAAGAAGTTATGAACGATAGAAGCTTCTTTGGGCATTTGGGCCTTTTTCAAGTAGATAGCAAAAAAGAAGGGCTATTTTGAAGTATTAAAAGAAGTAGGGCTAGTTTAAGCATAGTATGGGTAGATCCACAAATATGAAGGAAGATGAATCATTTGGATTGGGTGCTGCAAAAACCAACCCTTCACAGTAGTTAAAAAATAGTAGTAATTGTCAGAAGTAAGGGCTATTTGGAGAAGTAGGGGTGAGATTAAAAAGAAGGGTTGTTTTGAAGTATTAAAAGAAGTAGGGGTAGTTTGAGCATAGTAGGGGTAGATCGACAAATATGAAAGATGATGAACCATAGGGATTGGGTGTTGCAAAAACCAACCTTTCACAATGGTTAAAAAATAGGGGCAATTGTTGGAAGTAAGGGCTATTTAGAGAATTAGTGGTAGGATAAAAAAGAAGTGTTGTTTTGAAGTATTAAGAGAAGTAGGGGTAGTTTAAGCAAAGTAGGGGTAGATCGACAAATATGAAATATGATTAATCATTTGCAAAAACCAACCCTTACGGTAGTTAAAAAATAGGGGTAATTGTTGGAAGTAAGGGCTATTTAGAGAATTAGGGGTAGGATTAAAAAGAAGGCCTGTTTTAAAGTATTAAGAGAAGTAGGGGTAGTTTAAGCATAGTAGGTGTAGATCGACAAATATGAAACATGTTGAATCGTTTGGATTGGGTGCTGCAAAAACCGACCCTTCATAGTAGTTAAAAAATAGGGGTAATTGTTGGAAGTAAGGGTTATTTAGAGAATTAGTGGTAGGATTAAAAAGAAGGGTTGTTTTGAAGTATTAAGAGAAGTAGGGGTAGTTTAAGCATTGTAGTGACCCGAAAATCCGGTAGAATTTGAGCTGACTAAATAACAAAAGTCCAACCCAAATTGTACTGGAACCCAGGAAACATAAGAAAGAAGGTAGAGGGTGAGGATAGATATGATAGAAACTTAGAATAGAAGAAGAAGAACTTACATCATCAGAGTAAACACGAATCTCACAGCGGAACGAATAAAATATAACATAACTTTTGAAAATACAAACAGTATGTATACCATAACACTTATCAGAGTACAACACTTACAAAACAGTGGAAATTATAATAGCTATGGAATCCTGAAGCCTCCTCCTCCAAGCTCTTCACGTATCTGTAAAATCCCGACAACTTGACTGGCCATACAAATTAGGCACCCAAGAGTTTAGGGGAAACAAAACAAAACAACTCCGAGTCAGCCATGGGACTGGTGTGAATAAACACCAAACACTTGGTTTAACTTAGGATATCTCATAAGACCACGCCGTAAAAACGGAACGGGTTTTTCCCTTATGACAATCCAAACAACTTTGTAAACAATATCCTTCTGGTATTATAATAATGTCTAAGTACAAATAGATATCAAATCTAGCAGAAACGCTTGCATCTCACGTTCTACATATATAATGTATAATCATAAACCGCAGGTGCTTATTGGATGATTGGATTTCCAACTATGACAAGGTATGGAACCACCTTCCGATCAGTGTACTCTAGGAACGATACACTGGAGTTCAACAAGAACATATTGCAGCTCAGCCACACATGACCAACCACTCATTTCGCTTGATTGTATCGAATGTATATCACCAACGGTTGGGATCACCAACGGTTGGGATCAACAACCGTTTCCCATATATATATATATATATATATATATATATATATATATATATATGGGACAGCATTGGTAGATTAAAGAAGCAAATAAATATTCTCTAGATAGGCGATTATACACCCTACTTCAGAGCGACCGACTTAGCCATGCTGCTTGCCCGATTTCTATCATTTACCGGATGTGAGGCTAAAAGATACGCTTATCTTTTTACATATCTTATCTTCATTCACTTAGAATGCCACATCGTCATACCCTTAAATCACAAATTGATTTATCTAAAAATAACATGGGTATACAGCTAAGAGAAACGAATTCCTCCGCCACCAAACATGAATACGTTTGAAGAGATCAACTTACGCGATCTATCAAATATACTCTGTCAGACCTTCGTCCATACAAGTTGTCCTAGGACTGGACAAACCGAAGGCACTATTCAGTACATCCATATTTGGCAATCGTTATCTAAGATTTATACAACAGCCCTTGCACTTTACTCCGTCTTCAATATATTCAGCATACTTGATTCGCAACGCTTATGCTAACACGGAGTGGTTCTTCGGATAATAATCCAACCGGTCTCTCCATATTAACAACGTAAAATGGTCAAAACTTCGATAGTCGATGATTTAACTATCAAATGAAAACACGTGTGCAACCAACGATATCATTTTCAGACGGAAATTCTATCGATTAATCATCATATACGTATATATGTATATATTCATATTTCCTTATTTTCTATACTTCGAAAATATATGTTATTAACATTGGAACACATTTCCATAGCTTATTTGCGTATCACTATCTTTCCACAACTATCAGTACCTAACTATAAACTAGTAAGAGAACAATTATCTGACTATCAATCCCGAAGGCCGAAACCAACATAAGATCGATACTCAGAAAACCATTCAACTTACTAATCTCTAGTCATTTTCTAATTTCGTTTAACTCCATTTCTTTAATTCTGTACGATTAACTCTATTTGATTAACTCTAATTGATTTACTCTAATCGACTAACTAATATCTGTTTTAACTTTATTTCGAATAACTATATTCGGTTTAACTCCATTCGCTTGACTCTAGATCGCAGTGGTCACAATGGTTACGCATGATTCCCTCAGAAAACATCCGACCGCCTTAGGCTATCTGCAGCCCTGCAAATTTCGCTAGCAGTCGTGCTAAATGGCATCTCATTTGGATTAACACTAATTGATTAACTCTAACTGGTTAACTCTAACAGATTAACTCTAACTGGTTAACTCTAACTGATTAACTCTAGCTGGTTAACTCTAACTGGTTAACTCTAACTCATTAACTCTAACTGGTTAACTCTAACTGATTAACTCTTTTGCTTTATAAAGATTTCCCTTTTTATAACGGTTTCCTTTTTATAACGGTTTCCTTTTTATAACGGTTTCCCTTTTATAACGTTTTCCCTTTTTATAATGGTTTCCTTTTTATAATGGTTTCCTTTTGATAACGTTTTCCCTTTTTATAACGGTTTCCTTTTTATAACGTTTTCCCTTTTTATAACGGTTTCCTTTTTATAACATTTTCCCTTTTTATAACGTTTTCCCTTTTATAACATCCTATTCCATTATAAATAAATTTCCCTTTTTAACTCTATTTATTTTCTAAATATTTCCTTTTTAATTCTATTTGTAAATGGTTCACAAATATTTCCTTTTCTATTTATTCTATTTGCAAATGGTTTGCAAATATTTCCATTTTTCTATTTATTCTATTTGCAAATAGTTTGCAAATATTCCCTTTTCAAATTTATTATTTGATTTTATAATTATTCCCTTTCTAAATATCTCCTATTTATAAATATTCCAATTTATAAATATCTCTTATTTATAAATATTCAATTTATAAATATTTTATTTTCAGTATCACTTTGAAAATTCCCTTATCAACATTTCGGTATATTATGGTATTCAACATATCAAATCACGATGATCAATATCGTCCAAACAAATATAATCGACAATAGATTATATATCACATCATATATTTCAATATATGAAACAAAAACAGTATTTTAAATATTTGAGGTACCCTGTTGGATCCCTCCAACCTGTTTCCCTGCATCCACAGATGTTACACAATATAATCAACATCAATTTCAGTTCAATATGAAATATTCTGATAAACAGAATCAATATCTATATGTTTAACGGTTTATATATATATATATATATATTAATTTATAAAATTCCAACTAACTGACTTGCAGTTCAATCAACTAATCTAAATACAACAGTCAATCAATATTTATCAGTTCTAAAAGTACGTTATAAAAATATAACTGTTCAGAGTTGGTGAGTTTTACTCACATTGGACTGTTATCATTAAATAACGATTAACTGTCTTCGATTCAGACAGACAATTTATTTCGCTATAAATTGTAGCGAGCTCCAATTCACTCCCAGTCAGTTCCATTTCGTAGTCGTCGTCCATACGATCCCAATGTGACTGACCGTTTGAAATTTTGATACAGTATGGCCAAGATATGATGTTTACAAGTTAGTATACGTATTTGAATTTAATATAATTTAATTGTAATTGACTTCGGGCCTCACCAAACCAACCTGGCCCAAATTCCTTGCACAAGGCCCATGCCATCCACGATCCCTTTCTTCTCTGATTAAAAATCCCACTTCCAGGAAATAAAACCGCACTTTTCTCCTTGCAATTCACCCATTCTTGGATCCGTCTTTCTTCTTCATATGTTGTTAGGAAACAAACTAAATATCATGAACAACTCCTCTACACTTACTCCTCAACTCCAAACCATCAAAACCAAACTTGACACATCCTTCTCACACACCAGCTCATGTTCCTAACTTCACCATCCAACCAAAAACAACAGTAAAGGTGTTTCCGTTTATCACAGCGAAACAACCATCACCGTACACGGTGGCCCATCGGACAACCACCAAACCCCCTTCGCGATGACCCCACCTCCAGCAGTCAACTCCCAGGCCAACTCGAGTCCCTATACACTCCAGAAAATCGATCCAAAGTCGATGGCTTTAAACCCAAAATCCCAGTGACTTTTCCCTAATTCGCAATACTTTTTTTCAAATCCAGACCGCACTTCAAATGCCTACCGTCGCTTTACTACTTTGCCGGAGCTCCGGTTGACTGCCACCCAACAACGACCACTTCGAGGTGCTCCAAGACCTTGCCTTTCGCATTACCCTAGCCCTCAGATGAACTAAAAAACCCGAACCAATACAGCTCGTGCATCGAACCATTTATGCCCAAAAAACCCAATCAAAACCTTATTTCCCCGATTCCATGAACTCTAGCTTCTGTTCAAAACTAGCATTGAACGAGACTAGTTCGAATACGTTGAGGCTAGTATAAGGGTAGAGAGTGGATTGTATTTTTGATTCCGTTTGGTATTGATTTCATATTCCGAAGCCATGATTTACTTCGAGTTTCATTGCTGCAAGAAAATGGAATGAATGGCTCGCGTATGACCACCTTCTTTGCTAAGGAATGGTTTGACAAAATGTGGCTTTACTTCTAACCTAAGAAAATGAAAGGTACACCTACAGCCAAGTGATTTATGTGAGATGAGAGTTGCATATAGATATATGTGAGGGGTATTTCTCATAATTGAGGACGTGAGTTTGGAAGGTGCGCATCAAACAAGCTAACATGGGTGACTATATATTGTTTTTGCATTACAAAGAAAATGCGTACCCCATTATACAAAATTTAGTTCATGTCGGGGCTGCTACAGACACAAATAAAAGCACTGCTATGACGAGCAATGTGCCACAGTTACAAAAATATAATAATATCTGTAGGTTAACTCATATTGTGAAACCTCAAAATGTTGACTACAGGGTGCAAAATACTCCAAATAAAAAGTTGCTTATTTAATTAATTAAAAATTACAATAAAATTCTAAAAATTAAATTATCACAACGTCTCAAAAGAATCTTGTCTAAATTCGAAACCGGTATCTAGTTATATCGAATAAACCGTTATGGTCGATAAACGATTCTATAACTACTATTCTAAAATTTGATTTGGACATAAATCAAAATCTACCCAACAAAATACTGATCTTTCTCTTCCACTAAAAAAAATATACTTCCCCAGCTCCGTACGTTTCTTGTTTCACAAAAATCCAATTTAAAACGGCTTCTGTATATTCGTTTGAAGTTCGAATCGCCAAATTACGAACTGCAGCGCCATTTCGAGCCCGATTACAATTATAATATAAACATACGTTCAACTGTCATTATTTAGATATATTCGTTAATCTAATTCAATTCTAAGCTGAATTAAATATTTTAAATTGCCCAATTCACACCATATCGCCATTTCAACCAATTCTGATTATTTCAGAATTAAATATATTATTTAATTATTATATTAATTAAATATTCAAAGTTATTTTATTTAAACGACCATTTCAATCTATGATCTCTATTTAAATAATTAAATAAATTAATTATTCGACAGTTAAAAATACGGGTCATTGCAATCTTCCCCCCTTAAAATAATTTCGTCCTCGAAATTGCTATGCTAGAAAACAAACCTTATCGACCGGGTTACAAATTATTTGTTCACTTCTTAATTTCAGTTTCATTGAACCAATTAATTTCAATTAAATATTAATTCATTTCTATTACCCAAAATTTTCAAAAGTTCTGAAAATTTTCTAATGCCTTAACTTTTCGAAAAATTCCGCCAGCACCTCCTTTGTACTGGTCAATCGGTACAACTACAACTCGCCTCTCTGGGCCTTCTCCAACCAAAAGAAAATCAAACAGCCAAGTGGCTTGCCAATTCGGCTCATCAAAATCCCAAACCCATATACAATATAAACTGGTACCTTTTTGTCGGGCATATCAATACATCCTTTCCATATGTTACTAATTCCACGTATACAAATGTTATCCCAATCAACTCATATCACTTTTATCTCCAATACAACCATTTGCTTTTAACCAAGCCAAATTCCCTTTTCAACTCAAGTTTTATTCTTGATTCCAAACTCTTAACTTAACATCTCGATTCCATTTCAGATTATTCTCTAATCAAATCCAGTTTTATTTAACTCGGTTCAAGTTAAATTCTAGTTTATTTATTTACTTTTACCAACTCATCCTATTTAACTCCACAGGTTAAATTTAAACTCCATAATTGAAATTCTGGGTTTATTTCAAATCAATTTGAAATCATAATACCAATTCAAAAGCTTTGAATTTCCAAATAACTTATTTTCTCAAAACAATTCAAAAACAAAATCTTTGGTAGTAATCCGTCACTTAGAAACTCGAAAATGAACACCAATGATGGTCGACTTCACCATAGGAATCTATTTCCCAGTGATCAAAGTGAGTTCAATATTGTATTACTTTCAAAACCATTTCCAAACACTTCCATTTTGAAATACATTTCAAAATACCATTCACAATGCTTCTAAACCAATTTAAAATCTCCCTGGAGTTTAAAATTTCCTAACTCTTACTTCCAATTCTTATTTAAATTTCAGATTAAATTCATCTTATTTCATATACTTTACTTATATGAATTCTGATTAGTTATTTATAACCATTTCACCTTTTATAATCCCATTCGATTATAATAACAACCACCACAAATAATATACTATATTATTTCCAATATAGATACTAAAATATACTTTGGGTAAAATTATTCCATTTACCCTCTTTTCAAAACATACCATGTTTGTTCATCGTATTCAAGTGTTTATAAAACTCCTACCGATATAGTGGATCAAACTGATCGATTAGAACCCATAAATAACTCAACCAATAAATCTACACCATATAAAATCATTATATATCAAAAACAAATAGGTTCACTCATATATACACTCAAACTCAATCTAGGGTATTACGCACCCTATCTCTACTGAGTTACGCCACAGAGCCAAGGTAATAACTTAACCTGGCTCTGATACCAACTGTAGTGACCCGAAAATCCGATACAATTTGAGCTGACTAAATAACACAAATCCAACCCAAATTGTACTGGAACCCAGGAAACTAATAGAAAGAAGGTAGAGGGTGAGGATAGAAAAGATAGAAACTTAGAATAGAAGAAGAAGAAGAAATTACATCATCAGAGTAAACACGAATCTCACAGCGGAACGAATAAAGAATAACATAACTTTCGAAAATACAAACAGTATGTATACCATAACACTTATCAGAGTACAACACTTACAACACAGTGGAAATAATAATAGCTATAGAATCCTGAAGCCTCCTGCTCCAAGCTCTTCACATATCTGTAAAATCCCGACTACTTGACTGCCCGTACAAATTAGGCACCCAAGAGTTTAGGGGAAACAAAACAAAACAACTCCGGGTCAGTAATGGGACTGGTGTGAATAAACTCCAAACACTTGGTTTAACTTAGCATATCTCATAAGACCACGCCGTAAAAACAGAACGGGTTTTTCCCTTATGGGAATCCAAACAACTTTGTAAACAATATCCTTCTGATATTATAATAATGTCTAAGTACAAATAGATATCAAATCTAGCAGAAACGCTTGCATCTCACGCTCTACATATATAATGTATAATCATAAACCGCAGGTGCTTATTGGATGATTGGATTTCCAACTATGACAAGGTATGGAACCACCTTCCAATCAGTGTACTCTAGGAACGATACACTGGAGTTCAACAAGAACATCTTGCAACTCAGCCACACATGACCGACCACTCATTTCGCTTAAGTGTATCGAATGTATATCACCAACGGTTGGGATTAGCAACCGTTTCCCGTATATATATATATATATATATATATATATATATATATATATATATATATATATGTGTGTGTGTATATATATATATGTATATATATATATATATCGAACAGCATTGATAGATTAAAGTAGCAAATGAATATTCTCTAGATAGGTGATTATACACCCTACTTCGGAGCGACCGACTTAGCCATGCTGCCTGCCCAATTTCTGTCATTTACCGGAAGTGAGACTAGAAGCTACGCTTATCTTTTTACATATCATATCTTCATTCACTTAGAATGCCACATCGTCATACCCTTTAAATCACAAATTGATTTATCCAAAAATAACACGGGTATATAGCTAAGAGAAACGAATTCCCCCGCCACCAAACGTGAATACGCTTGAAGAGATCAACTTACGCGATCGAACAGATATACTCTGTCAGACCTTCGTCCATAAAACTTGTCCTGGGACTGGACAAACCGAAGGCACTATTCAGTACATCCATCTTAGGCAATCGCTATCTAAGATTTATACAACAGCCCTTGCACTTTACTCCGTCTTCAATATATTCAGCATACTTGATTCGCAATGCTTATGCCAATACGAAGTGGTTCTTCGGATAATAATCCAACCGATCTCTCCATATTAACAACATAAAATGGTCAAAACTTTGATAGTCGGTGGTTTAACTATCAAATGAAAACACGTGTGCAACCAACGAGATCATTTCCAGATGGAAATTCTATCGATCAATCATCATATACGTATATATGTATATATTCGTATTTCCTTATTTTCTATACTTAGAAAATATACGTTATTAACATTGGAAAACATTTCCATAGCTTATTTACGTATCACTGTCCTTCCACAACTATCAGTCCCTAAATATAAACTAGTAAGAGAACAATTCTCTAAGTATCAATCCCGAAGGCCGAAACCAACATCAGATCGATACTCAGAAAACCATTCAACTTACTAATCTCTAGTCAGTTTCTAATTTTGTTTAACTCCATTTCTTCAATTCTATACGATTAACTCTATTTGTTTAACTCTAATTGATTTACTCTAATCGACTAACTAATTTCTGTTTTAACTTTATTTCGAATAACTATATTCGATTTAACTCCATTCACTTGACTCTAGATCGCAGCGATCACAATGGTTACGCCTGATTCCCTCAGGAAACATCCGACCGCCTTAGGCTATCTGCAGCCCTGTGAATTTCGCTAGCAGTCGTGCTAAATGGCATCTCATTTGGATTAAATCTAATTGATTAACTCTAACTGGTTAACTCTAACTGATTAAATCTAACTAGTTAACTCTAAATGATTAACTCTAACTGATTAACTAACTGGTTAACTCAAACTGGTTAACTCTAACTGATTAACTCTAACTGATTAACTCTAACTGATTAACTCTTTTGCTTTATAAAGATTTCCCTTTTTATAACGGTTTCCTTTTTATGACGGTTTCCTTTTTATAACGTTTTCCTTTTTATAACGGTTTCCTTTTTATAACATTTTCCCTTTTTATAACGGTTTCCTTTTTATAACGGTTTCCTTTTTATACTGTTTTCCCTTTTTATAACGGTTTCCTTTTTATAACGTTTTCCCTTTTTATAACGGTTTCCTTTTTATCACGTTTTCCCTTTTTATAATGTTTTCCCTTTTATAACATCCTATTCCTTTATAAATAAATTTCCCTTTTTAACTCTATTTATTTTCTAAATATTCCCTTTCCAATTCTATTTGTAAATGGTTTACAAATATTTCCTTTTCTATTTATTCTATTTGCAAATGGTTTGCAAATATTTCCTTTTCCTATTTATTCTATTTGCAAATGGTTTGCAAATATTCCCTTTTCAAATTTATTCTTTGATTTTATAATTATTCCCTTTCTAAATATCTCTTATTTATAAATATTCCAATTTATAAATATTTCTTATTTATAAATATTCCGATATATAAATATCTCTTATTTATAAATATTCCATTTATAAATATTTTATTTTCAATATCACTTTGAAAATTCACTTGTCAACGTTCTGGTATGTTATGGAATTCAACATATCAAATCACGATGATCAATATCGTCCAAACACATATGATCGACAACATTTTATATATCACATCATATATTTCAATATATGAAACAAAACAGTATTTTAAATATTTGAGGAATCCTGTTGGATCCCTGCAACCTGTTTCCCTGCATCCACAGATGTTACATAATATAATCAACATCAATTTCAGTTCAATATGAAATATTCTGATAAACAGAATCAATATCTATATGTTTAACGGTTTATATATGTATATATATTTAAAATTCCAACTAACTGACTAGCAGTTCAATCAACTAATCTACACACAACGTTCAATCAATATTTATCAGTTCTAAAAGTACGTTATAAAAATATAACTGTTCAGAGTTGGTGAGTTTTACTCACATTGGACTGTTATCGTTAAATAACGATTAACTGTCTTTGATTCAGACAGACAATTTATTTCGCTATAAATTGTAGTGAGCTCCAATTCACTCTCAGTCAGTTCCATTTTGTAGTTGTCGTCCATACGATCCCAATGTGACTGACCATTCGAAATTCTGATACAGTATGGCCAAATAGGATGTTTAGAAGTTATTATACGTATTTGAATTTAATATAATTTAATTGTAATTAACTTCGGGCCTCACCAAACCAACCCAGCCCAAATTCCTTGTGCAAGGCCCATGCCATCCATGATCCCTTTCTTCTCTGATTAAAAATCCCACTTCTAGGAAATAAAACCGCACTTTGCTCCTTGCCATTCACTCATTATTGGATCCATCTTTCTTCTTCATATGTTGTTAGAAAACAAACTAAACATCATGAACAACTCCTCTACACTTACTCCCAACTCCAAACCATCGAAGCCAAACTCGACACATCCTTCTCACACACCAGCTCCTATTCCTAACTTCACCATCCAACCAAAAACAACGGTAAAGGTGTTTTCGTTTATCACAGCGAAACAACCATCGCCATACACAGTGGCCCATTGGACAACGACCAAAACCACTTCGCGATGACCCCACCTCCAGCAGTCAACTCCCAGGCCAACTTGAGTCCCTATACACTCCAGAAAATCGATCCAAAGTCGATGGCTTTAAACCCAAAATCCCAGTGACTTTTTCCCCAATTCGCAATACTTTTTTTCAAATCCAGATCGCACTTCAAATGCCTACGTCGCTTTACTACTTCGCCGGAGCTCCAGTTGACTACCACCCAACGACGACCACTTCGAGGTGCTCTAAGACCCTGCCTTTCGCATTACCCTAGCCCTCAGGCGGACTGAAAAACCCGAACCAATACAGCTTGCGCATCGAACCATTTATGCCCCAAAAACACAATCGAAACCTTATTTCCCTGATTCCATGAACCCTAGCTTCTGTTCGAAACTAGCATCGAACGAGACTAGTTCGAATACGTTGAGGCTGGTATAAGGGTAGAGAGTGGATTGTATTTTTGATTCCGTTTGGTATTGATTTCATTTTCCGAAGCCATGATTTACTTCGAGTTTCATTGCTGTAAGAAAATGGAATGAATGGCTCGCGTATGACCACCTTCTATGCTAAGGAATGGTTTGACAAAACGTGGCTTTACTTCTTACCTAAGAAAATGAAAGGTACACCTACAGCCAAGTGATTTAGGTGAGATGAGAGTGGCGTATAGATATATGTGAGGGGTATTTCTCATAATTGAGGACGTGAGTTTGGCAGGTACGCATCAAACAAGGTAACATGGGTGAGTATATATTGTTTTTACGTTACAAAGAAAATGCATACCCCATTATACAAAATTTAGTTCATGTCCAGGCTGCTATAGACACAAATAAAAACACTGCTGTGATGAGCAATGTGCCATGATTACAAAAATAAAATAATATCTGTAGGTTAACTCATATTGTGACACATCAAAATGTTGACTACATGGTGCAAAATACTCCAAATAAAAAGTTGCTTATTTAATTAATTAAAAATTACAATAAAATTCTAAATATTAAATTATCACTATGTCTCAAAAGAATCTTGTCTAAATTCGAAACCGGTATCTAGTTATATCGAATAAACCGCTACGGTCGATAAACGATTCTATAGCGATTGTTCTAAAATTTGATTTGGACATAAATCAAAATTTACCCAACGAAATCCCGATCTTTCTCCTCCACTAAAAAAATATACTTCCCCAGCTCCGTACGTTTCTTATTTCACAGAAATCCGATTTAAAACGGCTTCCGTATATTCTTTTGAAGTTCGAATCACCAAATTACGAACTACAGCGCCATTTCGAGCCCGATTATAATTATAATATAATTATATGTTCAACTGTTGTTATTTAAATATATTCATTATTCTAATTCAATTTTAAGCTAAATTAAATATTTTAAATTGCCCAATTCACACCATATCGCCATTTCAGCCAATTCTGATTATTTCAGAATTAAATATATAATTTAATTATTATATTAATTAGATATTCAAAGTTATTTAATTTAAACGACCATTTCAATCTCTGATCTCTATTTAAATAATTAAATAAATTAATTATTCGATAGTTAAAAGTACGGGTCATTACAAGCATAGTAGGGGTAGATCGACAAATATGAAGGATAATGAATAATTTGGATTGGACGCTGGAAAAACCAACCCTTCACAGTAGTTAAAAATTAATAAGAGAAGTAGGGGTAGAATTAGGATTAAAAAATATTTAGGGGGTTCAAAAACCAATCCTTCACAGTTGTAATACCCCAAATTTTAACTACACTAAAGAGGATAAATTAAAGAATAATTATTTTAATATTCAAAATTAAGGGAAACGGATTGCGCCGTTGCGTCCATCTCGAAATTTTGGTCAAGATAGACACCTGGTTTGCGTAAAACGGATAACGTATGAAGAAGTTATGAATGATAAAAGTTTCTTTGGGTGTTCGGGCCTTTTTCAAGTGGATAACAACCCATTACCCAATCCCCTTTTAAGGCTGAGGTGGCAATTCGTTTTCTGAAACCTAGCCGCTATATATTCACCTCAATTCCATTGTTTTCTTCACAAAGAAACAATTGCGGCCAAACTTTGCTGGAGTGCGAACTAAGACGGAACTGCTTTCTTCAATTATCAGTTTTGTAAATCAAATTCTGAGATTCAAGCATAGATTCAACACCAACTTCTTTTCTATCGTCTTAACAATCCAATCACAGTGAGTATAGTTATTTTTTGGTTTAAATAAATAAAAGTTAATTATGAAAGACTATGATTTGGATCTATGCTATTATCATGTTTTATGTCATGACATGATAAATCTAGTCTATGCTATTATCATGTTTTTTGTTATGACATGATAAATCTATTCTAT
The DNA here is from genome assembly GCA_030737875.1 of Allium sativum. Lineage (NCBI taxonomy): Eukaryota > Viridiplantae > Streptophyta > Magnoliopsida > Asparagales > Amaryllidaceae > Allium > Allium sativum. The sequence goes on from CM060913.1 coordinate 1,019,541,813, forward strand.
GTTATTATCTTGTTTTATGTCTATCCTATTATCATGTTTTATGTTATGACATGATAAATCTATTCTATGCTATTATCATGTTTTATTGTAATGGCTAGAAAAATTCGACGCTCGAATTTTCGACAATAATACAAAATCCTGCATTACTGATCAAAAACCAAGTATCGAACCCTGACTATTAATAGAAAGAAATTAGAGGATAAGATAGGAAATATAGAACTAATAGAATAGAAGAGTAAGAATAACACAACTGAACAGAATCGGAGTAAACACGAAACTCCCAGCGGAACGAATAAAATATATTGTAACATAACTTTGTAATACAAATCTAAATTTGTACTTACATACCATATCAGAGTATAACTCATATACATCACAGCGAAAATAATCTGTAACTAACTAGCGGTGAAGCCTCCTGCTTCAAGCTCCTCTAAGTGAATCTGCAAAGCCTGAAACACTTGACTGCCCGTACAAATTTGGGCACCCAAGAGTTCAAGGAAAATACAAACAATTAAACTCTGGGTCAGTCATGAGACTGGTGTGAGTAAAATCAAACCATATTATTTAACTTTTAAAATCCTTTTGAAAGAAAAGGATAATAGTAAGACCATCCCACATATAAACATGGACGGTTTTTACCTTACTATAACAAAAACCATTTTGATATCAAAATCCAGTGATATTACAATAATATCTAATCAAATAAGTAACCAACTAGTAGAACGCTTGCATCTCATGCTCTACATATATAGTATAAAGTCAAAAACCGCAGGGCGCTTATTGGAGATTGGATTTCAATAGACAAGGTATGATATCACCTTCCGATCAGTGTACTCTAGAGGGGATACACCGGGGTTTAGCAAGAACATCTTGTAACCCGTCCACACATGACCGCCCACTCATTTAGCTTGAGTGTAGAGAATATATTGTCACCCACGATTGTTGGCCATCCAATCGTAATTTAAAGATATAGAAATGAAAGAAGAACAAATATGAATTTTCTTTAGATCGGTGACAATACACCCTGCTTGGGTACGACCCAACTAGCCATGATGCCCGCCCGATTTTTGTCATTTCCTGGTTGTGAGGCTAGAGGCTATGTTATCCTTTAGAACATTTGGCCACCATATACTTTAAATGCCAAATCGTCAAACCCGTCAATCATGAATTGATCATCTCAAAAATATCACGGGTATAAAAGCTAAGAGAAACGAATTCCTCCGGCACCAGACGTTATATCCTGAAAAGATTGTCTGATGTGATCTGTTAGGAATACTCTGTCAGACACTCGTCCATACAAGTTGTCCTGGGTCTGGACAAACAGAAAGCAACATTCTCGAACAAAACGACCCTTGCATTTTCCTCCGTCTTCAATTTTCTTCGGCATAATCTAATTCGCAGCGCTTATACCTACACGGAGTGGTTTTCAGATAATATATCCGATCGGTCTCTTCATAATGACAACGATGGTCAAAACACTTGGATAGTTGGTTATTTATCTATCGAAGTAAAAACAAACATCCATTCTAATGTACGACTAAATATCACGAAAACATTGGCCCTTTTTATTTAACTTTAATTTTCTAGTTTCTCATATCTTCCCAGATATTCCTCAAAACCTATTTAACCCTACATACTTTTTTGGAAAACATTTCCTTAGAATTCGCTTTTGTTTACTTATCTTGATAGAACTCTTTACCTTCATTGTTTGGAATTAACAACTATATTCACCAAACTCCGCTTTACAAATATCACCATATTGGTATAAAATCCCTTTAATTTCCCTTTCTTGAAATATTATATTATTTTTCAAAAACTCCCTTAGCCTTCCTTTACTTTGGAGACAACGATGTATATAATCTATTCCATATTCAAATACCATTTCTTATATGATGCAAAACAATGTCGAATGACATATCATATCATTATATAACTCACCTATTTTTTTTATCAATTTCTAAATTTAATGATTACTCCTAAATACGGAAATCTTATTAAATCATAATTATTTATCTCTTTTCCCACACCAGCATAACACCCCTACCTTTTTTTGGAAAAATATCGTTATTTACTTATTACTTAGAATACGTGAATTTCAATCCAACCTGTTCTCATTTCCTAGGGAATAGTGTTATATATATATATATATATATATATATATATCACGCTAAAGCTTGGTCAACAACATTAATTTATCGATATAGTTCAAAATTTGCAATACGCTGCAATATTCCCTTTAATAACAAATCTCGACGTCTCTTTCCGTTACAAACTAATACCCTACCTCGATAATTGTGAAATCTTTCAAGTTGGGGTATTTTATTTACCTCTTAGAGCTTGATCGACAACGTTCTTATCTTAGAATAGATATAAGTCTGTAACGCTAAACCCCTTACCGCTTCTAATACCAATTAAACTGTATTTCTTGTTTCATTTGAAATATAGTTTTATAAACCCATATACTTACTTTGAATACTCGGTTATTTATAACTATTTATATTTAATATTGATTCTTCGCTTCAACCTCGCTATACGATTCCATTTATAACTTCTCCACCGACAACCCTTAACACTCTTCGTCTTTTGACGTTTCACTTCCTATTTGAGTTACTATAATCCATTTAAGTAATACCTTATTCCGACTTAATAATTATCTTAAATGATTCCCATTCCAGAAGTGATTACCTTATTTAAAAATAATTGAATAATGAGTAACTTCATCATTGTTGAAGTAAAACAATTTACTTCTTTATTAATTTAAAATAGAATGGTTGCCTACTTTAATAAACAGTAACTATTTTATTAGTTCAATAATTCTTTAATCTTCATTAAAAAGGTAATTAATAATTAAGGAATCTAATTAATTTAAGCAATTAACTTCTAAGTTATTATCATTGAAAACAAATTAACCAAATAATAATTCTCGACCAAACAGTGGATTTAGTCAACCTCATCCATCCGTTAATTTATTAACTGATCTTAGTTTCTTCTTATCATTAGATTAATATAATTAATCTAATAATATTACTTAACCATTTGGTTCAAAATAATCATCCAAATATTTACGCACAGGATAATTACAGCTTTATAAATTTAAATGTCAATAATCGTTTGTATTTACTTTATAAAACAAACTATAAAATACTAGATTTATAAACATTATTCACATTGAAATGTGAATATTCTTTCTAATAGAAATCTGATTTCGTTAAATTTAAAAATAAATATCATTGGTTAAAATTCCAATTATAACCCTTATCGATTTATTTCCATATTATTTGCATTTCGAACATCAAAACTATTCCGTCGTTTCTTTTGGAATAAATTCCTAATTCCCCTTTTTATAATCTAATTTTATATTCCTAAATTATTTAATAATAATTCCACTTGATCTCTAAACATAGTTTATAAATCAGTTACCTGTTTAAAATAATTAAAACAAGTTATCATACACTATTCCAATCGAAATTCAATTTCCATTTAAACACAGATTTTCTCTTTCTCAAAACCCAAATTCATTTTCATTCCAATCAAATATAATTTATGGTATTTAAATACCCAGTTATTTCAGGATCAGTGTAATTCCGTATCCATACAAACAAAAATCAACCATGGATTATTCAATAGAATTGGTATCCAACTAATGATGTGTATATATGCAACGATATATATATTATTTAACCAATTTAACTGTAATTTACCTAAGCGACCATCACACAGCATTCAACCAATATTAAAATAAGATTATAATATTTTAAAATAGATCAGAGTTAGTGAATTTACTCATCTTGCGTGTTAACCGTCAAATAACAATTTGCGTCAGTCGATTAAACCAGGCGTTCAAATCTTCCATAACTTCAAACTTGCTTCAAATTGCTCCGGATCAACTCTAGTACATAGCCGGTTACCATACGATTTCAACGGTACCATATTCTCGTAATTCCTTTAGTTCTCGGTCCATTTCCATATTCGCCTGCCTCACAACGAAATAGTGCCTTCTTTTAAACCAGTGGCGCCAGGACCATTTATTTCCCCTCCTTCATTCGCTAGCACCAGATCGCACAACAACGAAATGAGCACCACGTTTTCAGTCCCTTCTTCCATTTCGATTTTCCATTTATTTATTTTCTTTAATACAAATTTCTGCGCATCCCTCTTCCCTTACTCAACACTTCATCACCCCTTCCATACACACACAACACATCCCCAGTACGTAACATGTTATGCCTCCATCAGTACCCCCATCTCTTTTGAAAACCACACCAGTATACCCGAACAACCCTCATCTGCTTTGCCAAACTTGTCATGAAATATTGGTTATGCAAATACTTTGGCAAACATGATCGCTTTCTACTCCATACTCTCTAACGCACAACCTCCTATACATGTATTTCTACCATTAACGAACTCATGCACGGCTATCACTGTCCGATGTAGGGAAGATGAAGTTGAGTTCTTCTCTGGTGTTGTGGGTAGATTAGTATGTTTATCTATCCCTTCTCATATACTTTATTGTTGAAGTTTGTTAGTTGTTTTATCACTCACTAAGACTGTTTTCTGACTTAAGGTTTTATGTCTCCTCTTATTACCTTGGGCTGTTCATCTGGTTGTGGATGGGAAGACTAAGTAGCAGGTTACAGGTGATTTCTGAGGACGATGCTAATGTGCGGTGGCAAACAGGAGGATGGCGTACCAGTTTATTACTATCTAGTATTTCTGTTTCCGCTGTTGAGAGCTCTATGAGTGTTGTAGTGAGGACTTATGTATAAACTTTGGTATCAGTTGGATAACCTTTCAAGATGTTGAGAAAGTTTTCAAAAGTTTGCTATATGATGCCTCATTACTATTAACTGTTGTATATATTCTATTATATTTTATCCTTGCGCTGTTAGTTCTACGACATGTTTCGATGTTGTTACCATACTCTGATGATCATCCATAACTGCCTAGCATGCCTTCCAGCGTATTATTTCTCTTGTATAGTGCGGGGGTTGTGGGCGGTCGTCACATTTGGTACCAGAGCTCTGGTTAATTATTTTAGCCAAAGTTCAAGGACGTAATCACCTATGAGAGGCGTACTTGTAGATTTCAGTTGGATGCTTAATATATATATATTAGCATATATAGTAGTAGCAGTGGTTTTCCTTTAGTTGTGTTTCTTGTAAGTAGCTAATCATTCTAATTTGCAGATTTAGAATGAGTAGACGTTATACGAGACATTCTACTGAGGAAGAAGCTATGCACGGAGGGGGTAATGGCGGGGTACATGACTACCCGGCCATGTTTGAAGCTATTATGGAAGAATACCTTCGAAGGAACCCCGCTCGAGTGGCATCCATGGTTGATGTTGGAGTCCAAGTGCCAAGAGCTGTAGAATTTGCTAAGCTATGCAAAGACTTTACCTCGTTGGGAGGAAAACAGTTCAACGGCACTGAACTAGTTGAAGAGGTTCAAAGATGGATGGATATGTGTGTTCGAATCTTCAAGGACTTGGGCATTGATGATGAAACAAAGAGGAAAATTGCATCAAGACAATTAGTGGGCATAACAATGGACTAGTGTAACTCTGTCACACTTGAGACCCCTGAAGAAGATATTTCATGTAAATTGTTCCATGCTAAGTTTGAAGCGAAGTTTATCTCCACCGTGCAAAAGTCAATCCTGTTTAAGAGATTCGTGGTGCTTAAATAGAACGATCATCCAGTTCTTGACTATATTTCTGACTTCGAGGCTTTGTCAAAGTATGCTTGTTCATATGTGGATACTCCTTATCAAAAGAAAGAGAAGTTTGTCTTAGGATTGGATGAATATCTTGGGAATCAGCTTCTGGATCACCTCGATAATAGCTTTGAGAATATCGTCGAGAAGGCTTTGAGGCACGAAAGTCTGTTTCCCAAGAAGACGTCTGTTGTTGCAACTAAGGAAGAACAGAAGCCACAACAGGGTGGTAATAATAAGAAGAGGAAGCAGCAATAACATAAAGGAAAGAATGGCCAAAAGAAGCCTAAGACTGAGGTGGTTTGCTTTAACTTCCAACGGAAGGGCCATTTTGCTAGTGAATGCAAGAATCCCAAAGCTAAGAAGAAGTGCTTCAAGTGTGGAAAGCTTGGGCATGAGAAGAAAGATTGTCCAGAATCAGCTAAGGGCAAGCAGGTTGTGAGGGCATATGCTTTGGAAGCCATGCCAACTTCTTCAAGAGTTCCTACTGCACAGGGAAAGGGAAAGGGTGTCATGGTGCAAGGTACTCTTTCTATTCATGGTGTTTCAATTCAAGTTTTGTTTGATACTGGAGCATCGCATTCATTCATTTGCAATGAGCTTGTGTGTCGCTTGGGTTTGGAACCCAAGATATGTGATAGACCATTGCTCGTGACAAATCCAGTTGGGGGTTCGTCCAGTTTGTGCATGTTGTGTCGTGGTCTATTGTTGTAGAGTCATGGTTGCTCTTTCTTGTGTGATTGCTTTGTTCTTAACTTCGCTGGGTTTAGTATCATCTTGGGCATGGATAGGCTCAAGAGGTATGCGGCAAGGGTGAATTGTGAAAAGCTAGAGATGAGAGTCGGTGATGTGGAAGGGCAAAAGGTGTTGATAAAGTGTAAGCGCGAAGAGGGTGTCTTCGTTAGCTATCTATATTCGCTTGTGATTCCACAAGAAGACTTGTCATCTGTGCTGATCGCTAATGAGTATGAGGATGTCGTTGACGAGGTCAAAGGGTTGTCACCGCATCGTGACATCGAGTTTAGAATCGATTTGGTCGAGGGTGCTAGACCAATCATGATGCCTCTTAGGCGGATGGCGCCTAAGGAACAGCGAGAGTTGGAGGTGCAAGTTCAAGACCTTCTTAGGAAGGGATTCATTCGAAGGAGTTTTTCCGAATGGGGTGCGCCGGTCGTGTTTGCAACCAAGGCAGATGGCATTATGGTTGTGTTTAGATTATCGTGAGCTAAATAAGGTGACTAAAAAGAACAAGTATTCGTTGCCAAGGATTGATGACTTGTTCGATCAGCTTCACAAAGCCAAAGTGTTTTCTCTTATGGATTTGGCAGTGGGATTACCCTAGTTGAGGGTGGCTAAGGATAGTGTGCCAAAAACTGCTTTTAGGACACCATCCGGGTTTTCCGAATGGTTGGTAATGCCATTCGGGTTGACTAACGCACTAGCGTATTTTGTGGATCTTATGAATAGAGTTTTCAGAGATCAGTTGAACAAGTTCGTGCTTGTGTTGATGGAAGATATTCTGGTTTACTCCAGGAATGAGGAAGAACACACTACGCACTTGAGAGTTGTGTTAGAGATCTTACGGAAGCTTCAGCTTAAGGCTAAGTTCTCAAAGTGTCACTTCTGGAAGGATGAAGTGAGGTTCTTAGGTCATGTTGTTTCTGGAAATGGGATAGCAGTTGACCCCGCTAAAGTGGCAGCAATCCAGGACAGGGATAGACCTAAGAATGCGACGGATGTTTGGAGTTTCCTTGGTTTGGCTGGTTATTACCAAAGGTTTATCAAGGATTTCTCCAAGAGAGCTGCACCGTTGACAGGATTGACGAAGAAGAACCAAGTGTTCATATGGAATGAGAGTGAACATGCGTTCGGAATCCTGAAGGAGAGGTTGATGAGTGCCCCTGGGTTGACCATTCCAAGTGGCAATGAAGAGATGGTGGTATATACCGATGCATATGGCACTAGGCTTGGAGCAGTGCTAATGCAATAGGATAGGGTTGTGGCCCATGTGGGTCGACAACTAAAGCCGCATGAAAGGAATTGTCCAACTCATGATTTGGAGTTGGCGGCGATTGTGTTTGCTCTGAAGATGTGGAGACATTAGCTGTTGGGAGTTCGGTTCGAGTTGATTACGGACCATAAGTCGTTGAAGTATCTCTTCTCCCAAAAGGATTTGAATCTTCAGCAGCAACGATGGTTAGAGTTTCTGGCATTGTAAGATTTTGGTATAGCCTACACTCCTGGCAAAGGCAACATGGTTGCAGATGCGTTGAGTCGAAGACACGCCAATTTGGGAGCGATGTTTTCAAATGGACCTCGAGTATTTGGCAAGGTTTGATTTCAGGCCAAGATGCGAATTGGAACCTGAAATGTTGGCAAGCTTATTGATAAGACCTACTCTTATCGAAAGGATTGGCGAAAGCCAAAATTGAAATGGTAAGCTTGTCAAGTTTACCCAGAAATTGGAACCGAAAGACAAAGAGTTCGAACTCGATCGAGAAGGATGGCTTCGAAAGCAAGGAAGATTAGTTGTTCCTGATATTGATGGATTAAGAGATGAGGTTCTGAGAGAATGCCATCACTCGAATTTGACAATTCGTCCTGGTGGTAATAAGATGTATCAAGACATGAAGCGAGTTTATTACTGGGAGGGGATGATGCGAGATATTGGAAAGTTCATTTCGAAGTGTATGAACTGTCAGTTGTTGAAAGATGAACAGAAGAAGCCGGGTAGTTTGCTTCAGTCATTGGAAGTTCCTACATGGAAGTGGGAGCAGGTATCGATGGATTTTATCGATGGACTGCCTAGAACTAGGGTAGGGAATGAAGGGATTTGGGTCATTGTGGATCGCTTGACCAAAAGTGCGAGATTCATTCCTGCCAAGTCGACTAGGACGGCGTCAAAATTGGATGAGCTTTATGTAAAATGGATAGTTCGATTCCATGGTGTCCCAAAGAGTATAGTGAGTGACCGAGATCAATTGTTCACAAGTGGATTTTGGAAAAGTTTGCAAGAAGCTTTAGGAACTAAGTTATGCTTGGGTACGGCATATCATCCCCAAACGGATAGACCGAGAGAGTCAATCGAGTTTTGGATGATCTCCTGAGGGCTTGTGTGTTAGAATTCGGTGGATCACGGGAAGACCATTTGCATCTAGTTGAGTTTTCATATAATAATAGCTACCAGTCTAGCATTGGGATGGCACCATACAAGGCGTTGTATGGTAGGCCGTGTAATTCTCCAGTTTGTTGGTTAGAAACTGGAGATAAGTTGATACTTGGGCATGTGATGATTAGAGAGACCTCGGATTGTATCGAGATCATTCGGCAACGAATGAAGGCAACCCAAGATTGTTAGAAGAGTTATGCCGATAAACGCCATAAAGATTTGGAATTCGACGTTGGCGATACAGTTTTCGTGAAGATTTCGCTGTTAAAGCATGTGGTTCAATTCGGAAATAAAGGAAAATTAGCTCCAATGTTTTGTTGGACCATTTCCGATGGTCGAGCGAATCGGAAAGCTCATATATAGATTGGAGTTACCCGAGAAGATGTCGAGTGTGTATAATGTGTTTCATGTGTCGTTTCTACGGAAGTTTGTGCATGACTCGAATGTGGTGGTATCTCCGGAGCAGTATGAAGACTTGGAAGTCGAGACTGTAGCTGAGAGACCTCGTAAGCCGCTTTGTGTTGTAGGGAGTGACACAAAACAACTTAGGAGGAAGATGGTTAAGCTAGTCAAGGTACAATGGAATGAAGACAGTGACGATTGTTCGTGGGAGACGGAAGAGAGCATGAGGACGACTCATTCAGAACTCTTCGTCGGTAGGACCCTTTGATATCATTGTATCTTGTTAATATTTGATAGAATTCCGCATGCTAGGATAAGGCTCTGGATGCATGGCTTGATGGTTGCTAGTTTGGATGATAGAATTTGCTTCTCATGGATGATAGGCATGCGGAATTGTTGTGATTGCTTGTGTTTGCTTAGAATTTCAGGGGGGAAATTCTTAAAGGGGGAGATTGTAACAACCCGCATTATACGTATCGGAAGATTGTAAAATACTTTTATTTTATTTCCTGAGTGTTGGATCATTCTCATCTTTTAAGATGTTGCTTAAGGAGATGCGAGATACATCCATAATTTTTACCATTTTTTTAATGACCATTTTGCCCCTGTCGATCTTGTACAACGCATAACTTTTGACTCAGGTCGAATCAGAGGGTGAGACCTGTGCCATTGGAAAGGAATTGATGGTTGCCTATCCGTAGAGTGGTTACATTAAGGATTTGGCTTAGCGGTTTGGGAGAAACCGATGTTTTAAGGTTTTTCAGTTGGCTATCCAAGTTTTGGGAGCCTAGTGGGCTGATTTGGAGGAGGCCCATTAGTGGGTTGGTGGAAGCTATAAATAGGGGGTAAGGGATACGGAAAATAGTTTTAGTTTTCTATTCTCTCATTTGGAGGCCTTGATTTCCTTCTTCTTCTAATACCTTTCCACCATTAAAAATCGAGATCCAAGGAGGGAAATTGAAGATCTATACCATTGGAGGCTAGATCTACATCAATTGGAGTGAGAATTCATCAAATCGAAGGACTAAGAGCTATCTCCTCGCTGTTCATAATCTTATTTCATCATTTTGCTTTGTTTTGGAGAATTGGTGGGTGGTTAACATCTCTCATACGAATTCAATGAAGTATATGGGTGTTTGTGCATGTTTTTCATCAAATTGCAAGTATTTTTCCATAGATCCATGTATTGGTAAGTCCATTTTCATATAAATCACCCTATGATACAATTTAGCAAGTTTAGGTTGGTTAATTCCATGCCAATTCATATGTTTATGCAAGTTAGATCCGTATTTTTGTTCATATGATCATTCTTTATGATTTTTGGAGTGATTTGTATAATTTGGGTGAGAATCGTCGTATTCATGTTGATAATGGTTTCACACCATGTTTGTGGTAGTATTTGATGATTTGGACAAGTTAGTTTCATCGAATTTGTTGTTTGGCGAAGTTTTGGTCGAAATCGGAGTTGAATTACAATGTTCACGGAATGGGTCGGCCTAGTTGGGTCGGGTCGGTCAAGTTATGGCTTGGGGAGCAAGTCAGGGTTTTGGTCGGTCTGAATCCTGGTCGGTCCTGAACTGGGTCGGTCTCTCTGAGATAGTGCAAGAGAGATGTGGTTGGGTTAGTCATTGCGGATCAGGTCGGTCCTAACGGGTCGGTCTGGATGGGTTGGTCTGAAGTCCAGGTTATGGAGCAGGTGGGTCGATGTGAACAAAGGAGATCGGGTCGGTCTGAAGTGGGTCAGTCCAAAAGGGGGTTTTGGGTCGGTTAAGACATGAGGGATGGACGTTATGGCTTCGGGTCAGTCCTAAGTGAGTGGGTCGGGTCGGTCTTGACTGGGTCGGTCGAGTGGGAACGGGTCGGTCATGTTTGGAAGCTAGGAAGGAACTAGGTTGGGTCGGTCCAAAGGGGGTGGGTCGGTTTTGATGTTGGTCGATCAAGTTGGACTGGTTTTAGCAGCGCTTCTAAACGCTATAACGAATGGCATAAGTGTTGTGGTTTATTTGCTTAGCTTGTGTGCATGAGTGCTATGGATTGTTTTGAACCTTATATTGATGTTGTTTGGTTCGATGATGATGATGGCTTCGATGAGAGTCCTGAAGGGGATGCTCGAAGTGATGTGATATGTTCGTTGATCGGTGAAAAGCAACGAATGTGCAAAAAACTCAAAGGTTGTGAGTTGGTGGATAATGGTTGCCAAGAAGGTTGCTTGAGCTATGAAGAGTCGTCGGGTTGGATGACTAGAGATGTGACGGCCGAGGGATTATCGTTGTCGTAAGTTCTAGCAGGCTCGAAGCAGGGGTACGATAGGGGCACCAAAAAGACCGATTTTAGGTCGAATACTCTGGGTATCATTGAAAAGCCTAGTTGTTAAGGTTGGATATACATATGTATTGTTGAAAGGCGTATGGGGTTTATGCTAGAACTGGGGTTACCATTAGCCCTTGACATATGGCAAGGTTGGTCGTCATACGATTAACGATGGTTTCAAAGCAGGATTGGCGGTGATAGCCAGAGTCAGTCACGGATGATTGGTTGTTCTGTTTGTACTGTCTCATGTAGATTGTCAAATGTCGAAGGAGATGTTCCTTGGGTGCTTGTCTGATATTGGTTTAGGCCCATGGGCTTGTGCTTGAGGGATGTTGAATTCAATTAGGATGGTTTACATGAGATATATATAATCTGAATGTTATAAGTGCTTTACCGTGATTGAATGGGTGTTCTAGTTTCCACGGATGAATGGTTGAATTGTCTGAAGGCTATCACTGTCCAATGTGGGGAAGATAAGGTTGAGTTCTTCTGTGGGGTTGTGGGTAGATTAGTATGTTTATCTATCCCTTCTCATATACTTTATTGTTGAATTTTGTTAGCTGTTTTATCGCTCACTAAGACTGTTGTCTGACTCAAGGTTTTATGTCTCCTCTTATTACCTTGGGCTGTTCCTCCGGTTGTGGATGGGTAGACTAAGTAGCAGGTTACAGGTGATTAGTGAGGACGATTCTGCTGTGCGGAAGCGAGCAGGAGGCTGGCGTACCAGTTTATTACTATCTGGTATTTCTGTTTCCGATGTTGAGTGCTCTATGAGTGTTGTAGTGAGGATTTATGTACAAACTTTGGTATCAGTTGGATAACCTTTCAAGATGTTGAGAAAGTTTTCAAAAGTTTGCTATATGATGCCTCATTACTATTACCTATTGTATATATTCTATAATATTTTATCCCTGCGCTGTGAGTTCTACGACAAGTTTCGATGTTGTTACCATACTCTGATGATCGTCCATAGCTGCCTGGCACACCTTCCAGCGTATTATTTCTCTTGTATAGTGCGGGGGTTATGGCCGGTCGTCACAGTAGGGGAAGCGGCGGTGATGGTCAGGCGACGGTCAGGTGGGCCCAGGCAGAGGTAACAGCACGGTGGTCGGGGGAACCAACGTTGAAGGTTTAAAAATCTAATTTTTATTTTTATTTCTGTAATTAAACTTTGTACGTAAATAACTTTTCATCACGAACTCCAATTCATACGAAACAGGATCTGTTGCGATCGTAGGTCGAGAATTTCACAACAAAACTGACTGGGTCCAATTTGGATCAAGTTTAAATTTGTGGCAATTACAAAGCCAAACTGTACCAAAATCGCCAATTAAACACTGGTGGAGTCGAAACCAAAAGTGAGAACTCCTCACTCAAACTATTTTCATTCTGTTATCATATACTAGGTTGTAGATGGGGCTTAATAGCTCCTGTCACTACTTTTTGTACAAACCATGGATGATTTGTGTGATTTGATGTATTATGGAAAATTGATTGTATTATGGTATTATTGGGTGGATTGATTGTTGTGTATGGCGCGAGCCAGTATCAGGAGAGGGATAATGCTAGACACTATTCTGGTTCTAATATCGCGCCGTTACAATGCTGAATTTTTCTGAAACTGAAATGTATAGATTATTTATGTAAAATGTATATAAAATTTTCACAAAATGAAAATAGAATTAATATTCATTTACAAATCGGACGATTTGTTTATGTACACCCATTTAACTGATATAGATTGGGACGATAAATTTACACATCGCCCAACTTCACAAATAATAATCCGTATTTGTTGGTTGAAACCCCACACGGGTATTGGGATGATATTTAACGTACACTAATCCCAATATTTAGTTGTATGTCAATTGATTGGTTGACAGACCGTGGTAAGCATTATTTATTTGTTTTGATGCTTATACAGTTGTAGAATGCACTTTGGGTGTTGTCTGATTTGTTAACGATTGTTTATCATTATTGTCGAATACATGGGATGTATGAAATCCATATAACCCAAAATTTTATGGTAATTGATTGAGTCACATTCCGATTCAGAAAATAAACGAATATTTTTTTTATAATATTCAAAAAAAATGGTAATTTTGATGTCCGATTTTGGATGGACATGGAAATATGGAAAACTGTTAAGCCGTGTTAAGTAGTTAAACGCCATTTCAACTCGAACGGATTTGTATATCAATTTTATTCAGTTTTTAACGAATATCGAAAAGGTTTGATTTCAAAATCTGCAATTTTCAAAATATTGTCATTTTAAGATTATAATGATATGGAATATTTAATTTTAATTAAAAATTGAAATGAAGTTGGAATCATTTTTAAAAGGAACTTATAGAATACGATTTGAACGGAAATCGACGATATATATTATATATATTTAATGGCCTGAATAGAATGCGCCACGTAGCGACCATTCACGAATTTGGACCATTAACTTCAAATTGACGTAACGGGAGATCCGACCGTCGGATTCTCCTAAAAATGGAATTGAAATGAGCTTTCGAATGATAATAAGAGATTTTAAATCTAACGGTTAGATTTTAAGAAATGTCCAAATCAGTTTTGGAAAAGGTCGCAGTAAGTGCAGTTCGATGACCGTGTATGGAAACCGACTTAAATGGCGATATTAAATTCATTAAAAATATGAATAAATTATGTAAAATCATAATAAATGATTCGGAAAGAGTTTGGATGAAAAATTCTATATTTGTAAAGATAAATGAAATTTTTATCAGAATGAACTAGTTAACAACTAGAATAAAGAACTGAAGAATTGAAATGGTTTTAATCTAACTAGAATTTTCTAACGTACGAATTGGAAAGGATTTAAATGGAAATAATCTTCGGAATATCTCGATATTGGATTCCGTGATTATACGGATATGGTTATGAGAATTTGGAAGATATATATATCATTATTCCCAATGCGATATTCGTTTGTTTCAGAATTTGATATTGAATATAAGCCGATATAATTTCTATTTAGAGCCTAATATTTAATATCAAATTGGATTTTGGGTTTTAGTGAATGGTGTATTAAATAACACTATTAGTAAACCCAGCTGAGAGAAAAATAAATCTTTTAATTAAGATTTAGAGAAGTTTACCAATTATTAATTGGAATTGAATTGGATTTTGGGCTCATCGTGAACTTTATTTTAAATGACATTCGTTCTTTAACCCAAATAACAGTGAAGTTATGATTTGAAATTCATAATATTTAAATTAAGATTTAATGGGAATTTTCCAAAGTAAAGTTTTCCATTTTAATATATTGAATTGGAATTGAATGGAATTCGATTTAGTAATAATAATCGAGATGAGCTTCTGTAAAGTAGGACTGTTACTATATATGGAATTTAAAAGGCTTAGCCGTTATTCCATTTATAGTATTGATTTGATATGGAAATTTATATCGATTATATGATTTCCGTGAAGATTCCAAAGCTAATGGAAGATGATTTGGGTTTATCGTGAATTGTGTTTTAAATGACATTGGTTCTTTAATCCAGTTAAAGACAGGATTGATTTCCTAAAATTGAATAATCATTGAATAATGATTTTTGCAATATTAAAACCAAGTTGGCATTTTAATGAATCTTTAATTAGGTTGAAATGAGAATGAGATAATTAAATATATCGAATTCATGAAATGATCGAGAATGGAGTATCATCAGTTTTACTCCAGGCGATAGCTGAATCTTTAATTAGATTTGAACGTGAAACGGTGATTAAATTTACCGATAGCACTATGGGTGTTAGATATGGAGTACTACCAGTTATACTCCATGGGATGAATAAGTTGGGATTGGGATAATAAGAGAAATGATTAGTTCGGTATGGCTCGATAATCCCGACTAGTTTAATAAACCTTAATTTGGTTTAGAATTGATAAAAGATAAATGAATCTTTTGAAAATTGATATTCAAAGGAAGATTAAAGAATAAATTTAGAAGAATTTATCTTTGATAAAATTAATGGGAACCTATCCCTAAAGATGTGAATATTTGAATAAAAGAATATTCTGAATTGGAATGAGGCGTGTGACGTGATTTTATAGCACTTGATTATTGATTGTAAAATGCGCAAGTTATTCGAAAAGGCCGGTCTTATCCCATTCTGAATAACTGATATAGCGACTAAAAGTCGACGATGAAGACGATGGTTGAAGACCGGAGATCTTCACATCGTTTGGAGGATTACAGATATTTTGATTGGGTTGTACACCCAAGACAAAGTAATAAGTGGTGATCGTCCAGACGTACTTAGAGATCGACCGGATATGCGAGGACATCTCTCCTGTATTGGACATATGGGACGAGGAATATGGTGCCTCCAGTTTCGTTCAGACCCAGAATGAACTTATAAATGGATGTGTGTCTGACATTGGATTTCATTCTGTATTAATTGATTTCTATTAAATATATATCTATTTAGTGGCAGAGAATTTATTCTCTTGCTTAACACCCTTCTCTGAGGCGTACGAGCTTAGAGGTTATATATTGATAGACATCAGTTGTATGGCGTGAATTGTCAGTGTGGCATGCTGAGATGCAAATGATCAAGGCTTTTGTTGAAAATCAGAGTCTTGTGGATGATGATCAAAGCACGGCTTTAAGTAGCATAGCTTTGTGTATAGAGTAAATTCGCGAGCCTCACGCCTCGGTATGAGTTTAAAACGAGATAGCGACTGTAGGGAGAACATGACGTTTCTTTCTAGCTAGAAGTGGTGTCATGGTATAGAGTCCAGACACTTTTACTTATGTGGATTATGGAATGAGGCGCCTCGATATTGGGTCCCTAGTGGCTTTGAGATAGGTCCGATAGGACTGGGACGTGTGGTCAGGAATAACTAATCCACTAACGTACGTGTAGACCGGCCCTTAAGCATCCAAGGGTTGTGTAATCCAGAGGCATTTGCTAGAGTGTCTCGAATCGGTGAGAAGTCATCCCTGGCCTCAACTTATAGATGGAATCCAATTTCCAATACGCGACTTTCAGTTTTAGTTGTAAACCTATATGGTGGCATAATGGCATGGGACGCTCATGTCGTCTGTGATTGATACATTTATATTTGAAGTTGATTTTGACACCATGCACTTATAATAGTATCAAATGATTTGTTTAAAACATACTAAGCATGTTTGGCTATTATAAGGTAAAACTCTATCCTCCGGCTTGTATTGCATTATGTGATGAGACCTGAGTCTTATAATAGCTTCATTTTTCAAAAATCATTGCGTTGTTTTATTTTAACCGATATTCATGTGGAGTAAACCCGTTCCGTGTTATATGGCGTGGTCCCATGATTTTATAATTTTTAAAATAAAGATTTAATAACTGTTTGAGTTCTCACACCAGTCCCATGATTGACCTAGAGTTTATTGTTTTAACCTAAACTCTAGATGTCCTTATTTTCCGCACGGACAGCTAGTACTTTTGGTTTTGCAGATATTCATTTTCACAGGATCCTGGATTACAGCTGGAGCTATGTTCGGAAATCTTTGTATCCATGTATTTCTATCAGTTTTTTTAGCTGTTATTTTCCGCTATGCATTGTACTTATATATTATTTTCCGCTTTTTGTAATTTCAATCTCTGATATTATTTTTCTGTTGTGTAATATTTATTCATACTCTGGAATATTCTTGTATTCTGATGTAAATTGTTGTAATTGCAATGAAATGTTCTATTGTTTGTGTTCCGATGAGTTTTGTTCTCAACTCAATCCGGGCTTTCCCAATAGGGAAAGTTTGGGTCGTTTCATCGTGGTATAAGAGCTTTGGTTTACATAGCTCGAGAACAAGACACATTACAACCAAACGAGAGAATTCATCAGAGATAGGATTAGTAACATCCTATAAGAATAATTCGTTACAGATAGGATCAGTAGTATCCTTAAATGAGTTTGAAGAGTGTTATTTCTAAAAATAAATTTAATTTTGAAAAGTATATTATACTAAACGTATTTGAGTATTTTATTTTGTATTGAATTTGGACAATCGAGTGTATGGAGATTTTGCATGTACGCATCATGAACGTATGTCCGAACTCTCAAATATACTGGATAGATATAGAATTACACTCTAGTCGCCCAGGCATAATTATGGTGATGTCGCGACATCATCAGAGTTTATTTTCGAGTTTCGAAAGTGGGATGTTTATATATTTCCAATTGACTAGTATGAGAACCAAAACTTAGATAGAGTTTATTTTTTGTGATTTGGCACTAAAAATAGATTTTTGAATATCTAGAAGTCATATGTTTGAAAATCTAATCAACAAATTGATTGTTGGATGTGTTGTTTGATTATTAGTTTCACTAATAAAAATATTGGAATGATAATTAATTTAACCAATATGTGAACGAAAGTAAATTTAGCTAAATTGAATTAATATTGAACTGAATTGAAAATTGATTGCAATTGGATATATGTACATCTATATATGTTGAGTAGGTCATAGCATGGAAGCTAAGAAGAGGAAAAAAATTGTATGCCCGACAGATAGGTACATGTTTACTGTAATTTTTGGGTTTTGATGATTTTATGAGCCGATTGGATAGCCTCTTGGCTTTTTCTTTTTCGTTTTGATTGATGAGGGCCCTGTGAGGCAAGTTGCGGTTTTACCGATCAGCCCGTACAAAGGAGGTTATGGCAAAAAATTTCGAAAATTTAGGGTGTTAGCCAAATTTTTGAGAAATTAGAAAATTCTTAGAAACTGAATAGTTGAAGAATGAAAGCCAGAATGAAAGTTGAGTTGATTAGTTAAACAACTTTTAGCTCCGTTCCTTTTCGAGAACGAAAAGATTTTAAGTAGGGGAGATTGTAACAACCCGGAAATTCTAAGCCAATTTAAAAATTTTATTTTAGCTATTTTAATGGATTTTTAATATTTAACGAATAAAAATTTATTTTAATTGAAGTTAGAACGTATAAATTTATTTTAATTATAAAATGAGCCTGAAATGGCGTGGTAGTTTGAAAATTCGATTTCTAATTTCAATTGAATTTACAGAATTCATTTTAAATCGGAATTGGAAGAAACAAGAAACGTTAGAATCTATTTAATTATATCTTTCTAATGAATGTAAGAAATTGAGATTTCACTTTATAAATTGAGAGTTATGTCTAGTTTAAAATTCAAAATAGTCGCTATGGAATTTATATATTTTTTATTAATATATATAGCCCTTAAAAATAGCCATTCTTCAAAACACCTCCATTTTTGATGAAACCACTTTTGTTGGATCTGGATCGTTAAATTATTGCTAGTTTCTCATTTTCGTAATTTTTGGAGCTAGTATGTGGCCATGAGCAATTAATTGTGTATTGATCAGCAATTTAAGCCCAAAACAGAGCTTTTTAAGCCCAAAACAGAGCTTTTTAAGCAAACGGACTCGAAATTCAGTGAAACTAGTTTTGTTGGGACCGTATCGTAAAGACAAAGCAGCATGTCAATTTTCAGTACCAACGGAGTTCGTGTGTGGCCGTGGCATCGTTAAACGTAGAATGAAGAGAATGTGGACCAGAGGACCAATATAGAATCATACAATACTACTATATAATATCTTTTCCTCTACAAACCCTCATTATTTCCATTCATTTAAATTTGGGCAGCCAAACCTCTCCACGAGAAAACATTTTGCAGAAAAGACCCCGGATCTTAAATAATTTATATCTTCCAATCCGTCAACAATTAGACAAAACACATTGAAGATAGTTGTAGCTCATGATGATCTCTACCTACCACAAAAATTCCATACTCCTAACGTCGGACGAATTCGACGGAATCGACGGTCAAAGTCAGAAATTGACTTTCGGTTTTGGTGGATTTCCGGTCAAACCGTGGCGTGTTGGGTGATGGCACCTGAGGGAAAGTTGTAGCCAATAGGAAGGGCTACAACTTTGCTTCAGTGGGTTTCTCCTGAAACAGGACATGGTTGCCGGAAATGATAGATGAACGTCGACGTGTTTTCAGGCGAGGCAGCAAATAAAGATGATCGATTTCCGACTAGATGGTGGCGATTTAGATGGGGGTGACTGAAGGGGAAATGTTCCTGGTGGCGAGGACACTACGCAATAGATGGCCTATGCCAACCCCAGAGAAATGACACAGTAGGTGCCAAATAGTGTTGCTGCAGGCAAAAAATCATCTGTGGCAACACTTTTTTGGGGTTGCCTTTTGCCGCGTTGCCTTAGAGTCAAAGGCAACACATTTTCGATCCTAAGGCAACATCAGCACAGGTGTTTCTGTATGTACTAAATTTACAAAAATGTGGGATCCACTATAATCTGTAACTCGTGTTTATGGAATCGCCACTAAAATCTGTAGCCCAGGTTCACGGAATCCAGTTGTGGGGCCCACATGCATAAATCTATGCAACAATTTTACCACCCAATGGCAACACTATATCATGGCTATGGCAACATTTAACATCACATACTGCAACATTATATCACATATATGGCAACATTACATAACATCAAACTGAAACACTACATTTCAAAATAACAAAACGTAGCCACTAAATTCAATTTTACAAACATTTCAAAAACAAACACAGCAAGTCCTAAATTCATGTTTACATAAAACTAAAATAGTTTTAAAATATAGCGCAAGCCTTCAATGCGTTCAATGCCTCTACTGCATCGCTTACCTCTAGTGCCTTCATTAACAAGTTCTTGAAATCCTCATAACTGCCCCCTTCACCTGCATACATCAGTTGCATTTCAGCACAAAATAAGAGGTATGCATGCCTCAATTGCATTTCAGCACAAACTATGGTCATAGTATAACTGGGTTTCCTTTCAGCACAAACTGAGTTTAATAACTGCATTCCGTTTGCATCAGTATAACATAGTATACTGATCTAAACAATGTGTATAAAAGTGTACTGATCTAAACAATGTGTGAGTTACATAATTGATCTAAACGATGTGTATACAAGTGTATACTGATCTAAACATAACTGAGTTTCATTCGCATTTGCGTTTCATTTACATAACTGAGTTGCATAACAAAGGCACAATGTGGATACAAGTGTTCTGATCTAAACATAACTGAGTGACATAACTGATCTAAACAACATGCATACAAGTGTATATTGATCTAAACAATGTATACAAGTGTATACTGATCTGCAATGTAGCAAAAATTATCACTAATCTACAATGTGACAAAACTTAAAATTATACCTGAAAAACTGCCCATGCATGCTATTTCATGTTACTTCACTGCTCTACATTGCCATAACAACACACAAAAGAACTATAAACATGATCCAAGACATAGCTAAATCTTTTGCAAAGATTTTTTCTCCTGTCTCGTGTTTTCCACATTCAATGCGCATTAGGGCCAACTATTCCTTCAAATCTGCCACAAATTCATCGTCTTTTTCCCTCTTTTGCTTTTGCTTCAGCAGCTTTTCTTCAATTGTCTTCTTTTCCACGAGAAATTGCAACATAGTCTTTTCTTTTTCCATCAATTTAACACTAGTATCATCCAATTCAGAATTGTTGTTGATTTCATACACTTCGTCATGCCACATAAAATACCCGCAATCACCAATCTGCACATACATTAAATTCTCGAGTAAAACACCAATGAAAGATATGATAATCGACATGGAGCAACCAAAAAACCTAATTTATACTTACCGGCCACATGGAGCAACCATAAAACTTCTTCCTCGCATTTGACCCCACCTTCACAGTCCTCAACTTCACTGGGATATTGTGGTGGCATTTCTTTCTCGCAGCCGCTGTTGACGAATTTAAAGTAGAAATTCTTGTCCGCATCATGCAATATTCAGTGATGTCCGCAGTCCGAAACTTAAGCCATGGTTTTCCTCCCAAAATCTATTAGCGGACATTCTTCATGAGTTTTTATCTCCAAAAATCAACATAAAACAAATTTGTGACAATGTGTACTCTTATAAGTACCAACAAAGATTCCATATATTATATCGAATAGACATAAATTATTGGATGAAACATGAAATTTGCATAAATGTGGATATGATAAATGCAGTGTGTACTATATGAAATCTAACAAGGCTAAATAAACACACACTTACTGCATCGAAGGAGATCTCACTGGTTGAGAACTAAAGGTAGAAACCCCAAAAAAGAATAAGGGCATTAAGCTCGGCTTTAAAGAGAAATGATTATGATTCTGATCCGATCAAAACAAGGCTTCCTGGATCACCTAAGTTTTGCTTTGCATCCTGCCCGATCGAAAAAATTCACTTCTATATGGGCCTTAGAAGCGAAAGTGCCTCTCTGAATTTGGCATTGTCACATACTGCCTAGTGGAACATTATCCAGAGAACTTTTGTACTCACAAGAATTGCCACATTCTGCCTCCATTCTCTAGATAATGTCCCACCAGGCACTACGGTGGACAACAAAATCTACTACCCAAAGAATTATGATTTCTACTTGTTCTCACAAGCTGGAATGATAGGCACAACCTAAAGAAGTACTTTTGTGAAACAACATATTTAACGATGTAGGTTTGAGGGAAAAAAGACTTAAATGGCTAGGGAATACCTTCGTGTTAAGCCTAAAACAGATTAGCCAAAAAAATGAATGTACAGACTGACGAAGTACAACACTATGGATCATAGGAAAAAGGTAAGTTGAGATCAAAAAATTCGTTTACAGTACCTTAGGGTAATGAAAGCAGATCAGTAGTGAAGCAGTTTCGTGCAAAATCGGATCTTTATTTGGTAGCGAACAACGTGATTAGTGGTTGCCTCGTCGAATTTTGCTGCAGTGAGAATTAAAATGATAGGAGAAGGAAGAAGAGGTTTTTTTGAGAGGAAGGAGAATTTAAGGAAGAAGAAGGGAAACAAGAATTGGGATTCCCTGAGATAAGAATTGGGATTTTAGTTTAGGGTTCGAACGATTTAGGGTTGAAAGTGGAAATGTGAAAACAACGAGAATTATTTTATTATTTTTCAGTGGTAAAATGAAAATTTAGGGAAAAGTAATTCGGTCATAATTTTCTTAAGTGAAAACAACGAGAATTATTTTACAGCGGGAAAATGAAAATTTGGGTAAAAATTGCTGCGGTGTTAAAGGAAATCAAATTGATGCGGATCACTAATCTGGACCATTTGATCGTGTTGACGCGGATTGCTAATTTTATTCGTGCGGCTACTGCAACACATGTTGATATCTATGCTAACACATTGAAGCGTGTATTGCAATAGACAAAAAACATCATAGCAATGGCAACATTGTAGCTAGCAACACCATGGGTTTCGTTGCGATAAGTTATCTATGGCGTAGTGGGAGGTCAGGTCTGGGGGGGTGCGCGATCGTTAAAGGCGGCGACGACGCCGGAATTGAGCTCGAAGCGGAATTGCGGGTTTTTGGGATTTCTTGTCAACGGCGAAGCTTCAGGGGTGGCGGCGGCGGCTGGAGGCGCGCCAGTCATAGGGGAAGCGGCGGTGATGGTCACACGGCGGTCAGGTGGGCCCAGGCGGTGGTAACAGTGAGGTGGTCGGGGGGAACCAACGTTAAAGGTTTAAAAATCTAATTTTTATTTTAATCTTTGTAATTGTACTTTGTACGTAAATAACTTTTCGTCACGAACTCCAAATCGTATGAAATAGGATCTGTTGCAATAGTGGAGTCGAGAGCTTTACAATAAAACTGACTGGGTCCAATTTGGAGCAAGTTGCAATTTGAGGCAAATACAAACCCGAACGGTACCAAAATCGCCAATTAAAGACTGGCGGAGTGGAAACCAAAATTGAGAACTCCTCACTCAAACTATTTCCATTCTGTTATTATATAATAGGTTGTAAATGGGGCTTAGTAGCTTTTGTCAGTACTTTTTGTACAAACCATGGATGATTTGTGTGATTTGATGTATTGTGGGAAATTGATTGTATTGTGGAATTATTGGATGGATTGATTGTTGTGTATGGCGCGTGCCAGTATCAGGACAGGGATAATGCTAGACATTATTCTGGTTCTAATATCGCGCCATTATAATGCCGAATTTTTCTGAAACTAAAATGTATAGATTATTTATATAAAATGTATATAAAATTTTCATGAAATGAAAATAAAATGAATATTCATTTACAAATCGGACGATTTGTTTATGTACAACCATTTAACTGATATAGATTGGGACGATAAATTTTACACATCGCCTAACTTCACAAATAATAATTCGTACTTGTTGGTTGAAACCCCACATGGGTATTGGGATGATATTTGACATACACTAACCCCAATATTTAGTTGTATGTCAATCGATTGGTTGACAGACTGTGGTAAGCATTATTTATGTATTTTGATGCTTATATAGTTGCAGAATGCACTTTGGGTGTTGTTTGATTTTTTAATGATTGTTTATCATTATTGTCGAATACATGCGATGTATGAAATCCATATAACCCAAAATTATATGGTAATTGATTGAGTCGCATTCTGATTCAGAAAATAAACGAATATTTTTACATAATATTCAGAAAAGAAATAAATGGTGATTTTGATGTCCGATTTTGGATGGACACGAAAATATGGAAAAATGTGAAGCCATGTTAAGTAGTTAAACGCCATTTCAACTCGAATGGATTATATATTGATTTTATTCATTTTATAATGAATATCGAAAAGGCTTAATTTCAAAATCAGCTATTTTGAAAATTTTATCGTTTTAAGATTATAATGATATGGAATATTTAATTTTGATTAAAAATTGAAATGAAGTTGGAATCGTTTTTAAAAGGAGTTTATAAAATATGATTTGAACGGAAATCCATGGTATATATATTATATATATTTAATGGCCGGAATAGAACGCGCCGCGCAGCGACCGTTCACGAATTTCGACCATTAACTTCAAATTGACGTAACGGGAGATCCGACCGTCGGATTCTCCTAAAACCGGAAACGTTGGGTTCGTATCAAAAAGATCTTTCGAATGATATTAAGAGTTTTCAAATATAATAGTTATATTTTAAGAAATGTCCAAATCAGTTTTGGAAAAGGTCGTTGTAAGTGCAGTTCGATGACCGTGTAAGGAAATCGATTGAAATAGCGATATTAAATTCATTAAAAATATGAATAAATTATGTAAAATCATAATAAATGATTCGGAAAGAGTTTGGATAAAAAATTCCATATTTGTAAAGATAAATGATATTTTTATCAGAATTAACTAGTTAACAACTAGAATAAAGAACTGAAGAATTGAAATGGTTTTAATATAATCAGAATTTTCCAACGAATGAATTGGAAAGGATTTAAATGGAAATAATCTTCGGAATATCTCGATACTGGATTCCATGATTATACAGATATGGTAATGAGAATTTGGAAGATATATATATTGTAACGCCCCACCCCGAGACCCACCCTAATAAAGAGCATTAACAAGTAATGCCGTCTATTAGAGCGGAGAATAGGGCTTGATAGGAGCTACCATTCGTAGATTTGCATTAACAAGTCTTAAGTACGTCGGTGATGTACTCTCTGTTTTTTTTCTTTCTATGTGGCTCAACATACTTAATACTTGTGTAATACAACTCTACGACGGCTATAGGATCAGTTCAGAACATCATACATTTACACACACAATTACAGCTCACAGAACAGTTTACATATTATTACAGCAATCGAATACAACAAATACATGTGCTATAAACAAATGAATATACATAAACCGTTACTTATATACCAAGATACACATTAAAGAATACACTCAAAACTCGGATACATAACAAGGAATAACAATAGGAGAGATAGTCCAGTAGTGATATCCCCAAACTCCAAGCACGATAACTAAACCTGAAACATCTCGGTCTGACCCGAGGAATACACACACGGGTCAGTCTAACTTGCAACAGTATAAATTATATAAGAACAATAAGTAATTAAATCACTAAGGTGGATATTCCTTTAGGACACAGAGGAATAAGATGGAACAATACACTACAAGGTTAAATTCATATAAAGTATTCATAGGATTAACTTTTGAAGTTCACAAGATAAAGACATAAAACGACAAAACCCCAAATTCACTAAAATCACAAAATCACGGAGTCCTGAAATGACAAAATTTGAAAAGAATTTAAATATCACAAATAAAATCTTAATAGATACAAAACACAAAATCACAGACGATGGATCCATCACAAAATGGCTAGCTGATGTTATGCCTGCACGTGCTATCACACAAGATGGCGCAAAGCCAAAGCCAATACTATATCATACAGATTGGGTACTCGAATGACCCGAAGGTCCACAGAGCCACACAAGATTGACACGAAGGTCCACACAAAGTTCACACAGGATTAACCTGAAGGTCCACACAGAGTTCACACAGGATTGATCTGAAGGTCTAGTACAGGCGGTCACAAAGGAATGTGTCACAGACCCTCAGATAGTAACCCGAAAAGTGAAAATAGTGTGTCCCATACCACACATTCTCACTTAACGGTTCACAAACTGTAAGTCAGCTTCACATTTGGAAACACAAAAAGTCACAAGAAATCACTGAAATCATAGAAACACTAAGAATGCACTAAGATTTGAAAACACAAAAAGCCACAAGAAATCACTGAAATCACATAAACATTGAGAAGCGCTGAGATTCATTACTTCAATCGGACGTATATGGGATGAATATATATCGTATACCATCACGTCTCATATCGTAGGGTTTACGATATCATTCATTACTCACTTAACGGTTCACAAACTGTAAGTCATCTTCACATTTGAAAACACAAAAAGTCACAAGAAATCACTGAAATCATAGAAACACTGAGAAAGAACTGAGATTTGAAAACACAAAAAGCCACAAGAAATCACTGAAGTCACATAAACATTGAGAAGCACTGAGATTCATTACTTCAATCGGACGTATATGGGATGAATATATATCGTATACCATCACGTCCTATACCGTAGGGTTTACGATATCATTCATTACTCACTTAACGGTTCACAAACTGTAAGTCAGCTTCACATTTGAAAACACAAAAAGTCACAAGAAATCACTGAAATCATAGAAGCACTGAGAAAGGACCGAGATTTGAAAACACAAAAAGCCACAAGAAATCACTGAAATCACATAAACACTGAGAAGCACTGAGATTCATTACTTCAATCGGATGTACATGGGATGAATATATATCGTATACCATCACGTCCCATATCGTAGGGTTTACGATATCATTCGTTACTCACTAACACGTCTTCTCGAAGGGTAACAATACAAGTGATTCTTATATTAAAACATACATAATAAAGTAGTTTGAACAAAAATAAGGTTTCATAGAAATATGTTAAAACCCGTAAAGTTTGGGAATACTTGTTAAAATAAGATTTCTAATGTATTTATAAAACCTTATCAAGGCAATATTTTGTTTTAAAACAATAATTTTATACTTGAAAATTTTCTAAAGCGATTTATAAAAAAAAAACGGTGCATGTGTCACGGAGTCACAAAAGATGGCTGTCGATTTTCTCCCGGGACAGCAATACGAAACCACAATTTTGAACATATTAATCACAAAATCATTGTAGATTCAACAATTGAAACTTGTAGTTCACGATCTGAGCATTCCAAAACCATATAATAATACAAATTTCGATCAATAACGAGAGAGTTATGATCAAAATGGTTTCATCTTAACAAAAAAACGTGGCTATCGATTTTTATCTCGAAACAGCAGTACAAAACCACGATTTTAACAATGTTAATCACAAAATCTTGTAAACTGGACAACTGAAACTTGTAGCTCATAGTCTTAGCATTCCAAAACCATATAATAATAAGGATTCCGATCAATAACGAGAGAGTTATGATCGAAACGGTTTCAGCTTAACAAAAAAAACGTAGCTGTCGATTTTTATCTCGAAAACAGCAATACAAAACCAAGATATTAACAATGTTAATCACAAAATCTTAACTGAACAACTAAAACTTGTAGCTCACAGTCTGAGCATTCCAAAAATATATAATATTAAGGATTCCGATCAATAACGAGAGAGTTATGATCGAAACGGTTTCAGCTTAACAAAAAAACGTAGCTGTCGATTTTTATCTCGGAGCAGCAGTACAAAACCACGATTTTAACAACGTTAATCACAAAATCTTGTAAAATGAACAACTAAAACTTATAGCTCACAGTCTGAGCATTCCAAAAACATATAATAATAAGGATTTCGATCGATAACGATTGAGTTATGATCGAAATAGTTTTCAACCAAACATAAACAGCAAAACATATATGACAAATTCAATGAAACTTAAGATTTCATAGCAAATCACAATAATAAACAGCTGAAACAAGTTAGAATTTGTGTGATGGAACCCTCGTCTTTGATTTGCAGCTAAATGGAGGTCGGATTGAAGCATTAATGTAACAACCCGGAAAATCTGGGCCAGTTTAAAATTTTTTATTTTGGCAATTTTAACGAATTTTGATTATTTAAAATGAATTATTTTAAAGAATATCGACGGGGAAATTTATTTAGAATATAATTCGACGTATATATTATATACGTCGTCGTCAGAATATAAATAATTATATATATTTATAAATAAAATTGAAAATGGCGCGGTAGTTCGATAATTCGATTTCAAACTTCAATTGAATGTACCGGGTGCAAAACAATCCGGATTTTAGTGAAACCAAAAATGATAGGATCTATTTGATGATATCTTTCCAACGAATCCGAAAAATCAAAATTTTATAGCGGGAATAAAAAGATATGTCCAGTTTAAAATTCTGAATAGTCGCTATGGAATTCAGGCCCTTAAAAATAGGAATTTTGCAAGTGACCTCGGATTTCGACCAAACCACTTTTGTTGGGTCCGTGATGTCATATTATTGCTAGATTCCAAATTTCATAATTTTCTGAATCAATATGTGAGCGTGGCGAAGGAAAATGCGTTTGACCCCAGTAAATTGAAATGCGCGTTCAAATTCAATATATAGAGTTATATTTTGATGAAAACTGATCGTAACGGTCGAATTGGCCTAAGTAACATATCCCATTGTGTTCGGAATATGGGTAATTAGCTAGGGGCGATAGTCGTTGGAGTTCGTTTGGACTTCGGACGAAAAGGTACTAATTAGAGGATAAAATAGAATTAAATATTATTAAAATTAAATATATATATCGTTTTAAGCAGAAACCCTAGCCCACAATTTAACAGCCGCCGCTTCCTGCTTGAACGGCATAAATCGCGCCATCTTCTTCCCCTCCAATCTCGCAATCCCCTCAACCATTCAACCAGCTCATAGCGGCGAAAATGCTCACCTCAACATGCTTTACACGATGGATGGTCACGATCTAATTTAAAGTGGCAATTCAAGAGTTTTTCGAGATTAAAGCTCTGAAGTTCGAACGCAAAATCAAGCATCGGAGGGGGTGCGATCTGCGCCTATCTCTTGGCGATGGTGGCTCGTGCAAGGGGCTTCAGTCTGGAGGTGTTTGATCGGGCGTCGGCTGCATAGATGAGCGTGTGTGATGGAGTGATTGTGATGAGCACGGTGGGTTTTCTACCTGGAGCAACCGACAGAGATGAATTATGGTTAACAGAGTGGTTAGGGTTAGTTTTTTTTCTTTTCCTTCTTTATTTATTATATTGGTTTAATTAAATTAGTAATTAGACCGTAAATATGATCTGTAAATGAATTAACCTTATATATATATATATATATATATAAATGATTTTTACTATGGAAATAAAATAGCATTGATTTATGAAAATAATATTGTTTTTGAAAATAAAAATATATGTTGTTTTTAAAAATAAAAACAACTTTGTTTTTAAAAAAATAAAAAAAAGATATCAATTTTGTTTGCTAAAAGATATGAACTTTGTAAGTGAAAAGGTGAGTTCTTTAAAACGAAAAGGAGGAGTTTTTTTTAAAAAAAGTGAAGGCGAAATATTTTTAAAATAGTAAAAAATCAGATTTTTATATATTGAAAGTCGAAGTAAAAATCAGATTTTTATATATTGAAAGTCGAAGTAAAAATCAGATTTTTATATATTGAAAGTCGAAGTAAAAATCATATTTTTATATATTGAATAGCATCGTAAAAATTCGATTTTTACATATGTAGAGAATACGGGCGAAAGCGACAAAAAGGCGAGGTTGGCGAAAATTTCAATAAAGGAAGAGTCGTGGTATTGGATAGCTATTGGTGAGAATTTCTCACCTTTCAATTTCATTTCTATTTATATATATATACTAGGATGCAGACGGTGCTTAGTAGCACCCGACACAATCGTCCACAGACCATGGACTTGTTTGTTTGGTTGCATAGATTAGTTATATGATTTGATTTGAATTTGGTTGTTTGGTGATTTTGATTGATGTGTGAATGGCGTGGACCTTCACTAGACCGGGGATAAGGCTAGGCCTTGTCCCGTTTCTAGTATCGTGCCGTTATGCCGCCGAAATTTTCTAAAATAAGTTAGAAAAAAATAAAAGTATCATTTTATTTAAAGAATGAACTGAATAGAAATTCATATGTTGGAATAAAATGTTTTATCGTTAAAAATATAATTTTTAACGTGATTGTGAATAAATAAATATTCATTTACAAACCAGACGGTTTGTTTATGTACACCTATGTGAAGGACATTGATCGGGTCGATAAATTTTACACATCGCCCAACTGCACGAATAAAATCTGTGTTTGATTGTTTGAAACCCCACACGGGTGTTGGGATGAAATTTGAAGTTCACTCATCCTGATTGATTAAATATGTCGATCGATTGATTGACAGGCTGCTATAAGCGTTAGATATCTATATTTGATGCTTATACATTGTAGTGCACTTTGGTTGATGGTTGATTATTTTTCAATGCTATTATATGTGTGTAATGTATGAAAATCCATATAATTAACATTATATGGTAATTGATTGGGCCTCATTCCAATTTGAAAAATAAAGAATACTATAAAGTAAAGGTTCATGTGTTGATTGTACTCATCCGTTGAGATTAGTCATGTGTTAAACGAAATATTTTAATACTAAAATTTATATCTTTATCACTACAAAGTAAAGGTTCATGTGTTGACTGTACTCATCCGTTGAGATTAGTCATGTGTTGAACGAAAGGTTTTGACAATAAAATTTACATCTTTATCATATATGAAATTAGAAACTAACTGGAAAATAGATGAGATGAGTGGTCTCCTGAATATTAATCTGATGTTGGTTTCGGCCTTCGGGGTTAATATTCAGGAAATCGTTCTCTTACTAATTTACGGTTGGAGTCTGGTTTTAAATCAAACGATAGATACCATAATATTTATAAAATATATCAAATAACAAAAATAGTCACATATGGACGGTACTCATCCGTTGAGATTAGTCGTGTGTTTGACAAAAATAAATATTCATTTATTTGAAATAGAATATTTGAAAATAGAAATATATGAAGCCGTGTTGATTAGATTGACGCCATTTTAACGTAATTGATATTTATATCGATTTTATTCATTTTAAGATGAATATTGAAATAGAAAATGAATTGAATATAAAACGATTTCGAAATGAATTGAATATAAAACGATTTCGAATTAAATGGGATAGAAAGCGAATTTAATTTAAATTGATTAGAAAACCAATTTGAATTGAATCGATTAGAAAACCAGTTTGAATTGAATTGATTAGAAAACCAAAACGAATTCAAATTGAAAACGAATTCAAATTGAAAACGAATTGAATTGAATTGAAAACGAATTGAATTGAATTGAAAACGAATTCAAATTGAAAACGAATTGAATTGAATTGAAAACGAATTGAATTGAATTGAAAACGAATTCAAATTGAAAACGAATTGAATTGAATTAAAAACGAATTCAAATTGAAAACGAATTGAAATGAATTCAAATTTAATTGAAATTTGAATTGAATAGAAATGAATTTTAAAACGAATTTATAAGGAAAAATTCAATTTCGATTTGAATTGAAATGGAAGTGAAATTGTTTTTGAAACAAAATTAAAACGATTTATAAAACTTGTTTTAAATAGAAATCGACGAAATTTATATTATATATAATATATATATAATATAATGGCCTGAATAGAACGCGCCGCGCCGCGGCAGTTCGTGAATTTCAACCATTTATTTCAAACGGACATTACGGGAGATCCGACCGTCGGATTCTCCTAAAACCGGAACCGTTGGGTTCGTATCGAAAAGAGCTTTCTAACGAATATTAGAAATTTGAAATCTAATGGTTGGATTTGGAGATACGTCCAAATCAAATTTGAAAAAGGTCGCTGTAAGTGCAGTTCGATGGCCATTGATGGAAGTCGACTGTACGGGCCTTGATAAAATTATTAAAAATATCAATAATTTGTGTAAAATCATTAGAAATGATTTGGGAAAATTTGGGATGAAAAACTCCATATTTGAAAAGATAAAAATAGATTTTTATCAAAATTAACTAGTTTGAACTAAATTTAAAACCCGATTTGTTTTTAAATAAATAAATTAGATTTAAAAAGGGGTTTTAAATAATCGGAATTCTTAATATATTTGAATTAAATTAAACTAGAATTGATTCATGGGTTTTTCGTGAACTATGTTTTAAATAACACTAGTTCTTTAAACCGATGATAAATAGAATGTGATTTGGGTTTGTCGTGAACTGTGTTTTAAATAACACCTAGTTCTTTAACCCAGTAAAAAGGAGTTTTAATGAATCTGCAAATTGATTGAAATGTGAATTGATAATTTAAATTATCAAATTTGGAAAGTGAGCGAGAATGGAGTATCGCCAGTTTTGCTCCAAAGCGATAGTTAAATCTTTAATTAGATTTGAACGTGAAATGGTAATTAATTTTACCGATAACACTGTGGTGTTAGATATGGAGTATTACCAGTTTTGCTTCATGGGATGAATAGGTTGGGATTGGGAAATAAAATAAATAATTACTTCGTTGTGGTTCGCTAATCTCGACTAGTTGGAAAAACCATAATTTGGTTTTAAACGACATCCAAAGGAAGATTACAGGATAAATTTTAAAGGATTTATCTTGGATAAAATTAATGGGAACCTTTCCCTAAGAATGTGGAGTTTAGAAACTTGCTGTAGGTTGGCTAAGAAGAATGGTTTCCTGGGTATTGATCTGATGTTGGTTTCGGCCTTCGGGGTTAATGTTTGGGGAATTGTTCTCTTGCTAATTTGCAGTTAGTGACTAATGAATTGGAATGAGGCGTATGCTTTGTTTGTGTAACATTCGTTTTTAATATACGCGGGTTGTTCGGGAAGGCCGGGTTTACACCCATTCTGAATAACCGATTCGACGATAAGTCGAAGATGAAGACGGTGGTCGAAGACCGGAAGTCTTCACATCGTTTGGATAATTACTGACG
Organism: Allium sativum; assembly: GCA_030737875.1. NCBI lineage: Eukaryota > Viridiplantae > Streptophyta > Magnoliopsida > Asparagales > Amaryllidaceae > Allium > Allium sativum. Next base: position 1,019,574,816 of record CM060913.1, read on the forward strand.
ATCCTGATTGGGCTGTACACCCAAGAGGATGGAAATAGTTGGTGGTCGTCCAGACGTACTTGGAGATGGATGGATATGCGAGGAAAGTGCCTCCGGTTTCGTTCAGACCTAGAACGGACTTTTAAATGGAAGGTGTGTCTGACATTGTATTCCTTTATATTGTATTTGTTGATCTCTGCTAAATATATATCTGTTTGGCGGCGGAGAATTTATTCTCTTGCTTAACGCCCTTCTCTGAGACATATGAGCTCAGAGGTTATACATTGGCAGAAATCAGTGGTACGATATGGATTGATAGTGTGGCATGCTGAGATGCAGTGATCCAGACTTTTGTTGAAAAGCAAAGTTTGGTGGTTGGTGATCAAAGCGCAGCTGATATAGCATGGCTTTGTGTATAGCGTTGATCCGCGAGCCTCACACCCCGGTATGGTGGCAAACTGATGGTTTGATCAGTATGCTTTTTTTTCGTGGATGGGCACCTTAGTGGTGTCGTGGATTCGGTCGACCGAGATGAGCCTAGTGCTCAGGGATATATAGAGTAAGCGGTGTTTTCTCTCGCTGGGACGTAAGCCGCGGTGGTACTCTGGTCCCAAATGTGCGGATGCAGACGGTGTTTTCTCTTGTGGGGACGTAAGCCATGGTGAATTGCATTCCGCGATCGATCTTTCGAATCAGGAGCCACCATGATGGAAATCCAATTTCCGATACGTGTATTGCGGTTTTAATTGTAGAACTAGTATGGCGACATGATATATGGTACCCATGCCGTCTATGATTGATATTTATGATTGAAATTGTTTTGACACTATACACATATTATAGTATCAAATGATTTGTTTTTAAACGTGTCAAGCATGTTTGGCTGTTATAAGGTAAAACCCTATCCTCCGACTTGCGTTGCATTGTGTGATGGGACCTGGGTCTTATAATAGCTTCATTTTTCGAAAAAGCATTGCGTTGTTTATTCTATGCACTAGTATTCTTGGGAGGAAACCCATTCCGTGTTATACGGCGTGGTCCCTCGAATTACTCTCTTTTAAAGTAAAGTTTTAAATAACTGTTTTAGTTCTCACACCAGTCACATGACCGACCTGGAGTTTATTGTTTTAACCTAAACTCTGGGTGCCCCTATTTTCCACACGGGCAGCTAGTAGTTTTGGTTTTGCAGATTTATATTCACAGGATCCTGGTTTACAGCTGGAATGATATCCGGAAAGCTTTGTATCCGTATATCTCTTCTAGTTGTGTATTGTATTATTTTCCGCTGCGATGTATTTAAATGTAATTTAAATCTCTGATATTTCTGTGTAATATTCATTTATACTTTGTATATTCTTGTATTCTGGTGCATTGTTGTAATATACAATGAAGTGTTCTTCTGTTTGTGTTCTGATTTGTTTTGTCCTCACAGTAATTCGTTCTTTCTCATCTCTTCGGAGACCGGGGAAGTTTCGGGTCGCTTCATTTAAGATGCTCAATTGCTAAGAAGAAGGTGCTTTTCTTCCTCTAGAAATAATGGCTGAGACATGCGACAAATAATTTACTGTAAACATGAAATTTTTACAATAAAATCATAGGAAACCCTAGATTAGAATTGAGTTTAGGGTTAATTACCTGATGTAGATGATTTAAACGTCAAGGATCGTGAGTTTTGATATAGATTTGAGGCAAATAGGGATTGAGAGCAAGTGGGTTTCTTTCTTTCTTTAATTCCGTTTACTGGAGAAGAAGCAAAGGAGGAAAAGAATATACTTCTCCTTTTCTCCAGAATTTTCACTTGGTTAAGGAAGGTTATTAGGCCTAATTTTTGGCCAATAAGGCCTAAAGCACTTTACTAAGCACTAATTAGGTAATTAAGCTATGTTTTCTTTCATTTAGCCTATGTAACCAAGCTTTACACCATTTTCTGTCAACATTTGCGAGTTTTAACATAATTTGATGAAGTAAAAATTGTAGTGATATATATACAAAGCACTTTTAAGGGTTTTTTTCTTCTTCTTCTTCTTCTTTTTACATCAATATTTTAAACTTACATCAAGCTTTACAAAATGTAGATATTTTGTCAAAATTTACACAACAACCAAAATTTTAACTACATTATAATTTAAAGCAAGTTCTACATGTTTGTGTACGTTTATTACTTCACATTCTTATTGAAACTTCATTATTAACCCAAATATTCAATATTTGAGTTTCTAATCTCAAAAGTCACATTATCAATGCAAAAAATATACTTTCTATGGGTTTGACACTATTAATTTCCCATAAGAAAATACTTTGACCCTTCATTTCTATATTACGAAATATATCAACACTTGTTAATACTTTTAGTTCTCAAATTATCACCCCAAAACAATTATTTCACAATTTGTCATAAATTTCACATTTAATTAACCTAAGCCTCAAATATAATCACTGAAACGCAAGTAAGCTCCACAACCAATCCTCAAAGCACCAATTGATTATTAACACGAATATGATGTCAAATATCCAAGTTGATGATATATTTCATCTTAATTATCAACCAATTAATTTTTTTATTATTATTATCATTAATTATAGCAGGTAATTGCCGAAAACTTGGGTTGTTAGATATATTGTTATTCCCAATACGATTTTCGTTGGTTTCAGAAACTGATATTGAATATAAGCCGATATAATTTCTATTTAGAGCCTTATATTTAATATCAAACTGGATTTTGGGTTTGTCATGAATGGTGTCTTAAATAGCCTTGTTCTTAAAGCCGGCTGAGAAAAGAATAAATCTTTTAATTAAGATTTAGAGAAGTTTACCAATTATTAATTGGAATTGAATTGGATTTTGGATTTATCATGAACTGTGTTTTAAACTACATTCGTTCTTTAATCCAAATAACAGTGAAGTTATGATTTGGAATTTATGATCTTTTAATTAAGATTTAATGGGAATTTTTCGAAGTAAAGTTTTCCTATTTAATATATGGAATTGGAATTGAATGGAATTCGATTTGGTAATAATCGAGATGAGCTTCTGTAAAGGAAGACCGTTGCTGTATATGGAATTTAAAAAGCTTGGCTGTAGTATTGATTTGATACGGAAATTTATATCGATTATATACTGTTATAATTTCCGTGAAAATTCCATAGATAATGGATGATGTTTTGGGTTTATCGTGAACTGTGTTTTAAATGACATTAGTTCTTTAATCCAGTTAAAGACATGATTGATTTCCTAAAATTGAATAATCATTTAATAATGATTTTAGGAAGATTAAAACCAAGTTGGCGTTTTAATGAATCTTTAATTAGATTGAAATGAGAATGAGATAATTAAACATATTGAATTCATGAAATGATCGAGAATGGAGTATCACCAGTTTTACTCCAGGCGATAGTTGAATCTTTAATTAGATTTGAACGTGAAATTGTGATTAAATTTACCGATAGCACCGTGGGTGTTAGATATGGAGTACTACCAATTTTACTCGATGGGATGAATAGGTTGGGATTGAGATAATAAAAGAAATGATTACTTCAGTATGGCTCGATAATCCCGACTAGTTTAATAAACCTTAATTTGGTTTAGAATTGATAAAAGATAAATGAATCTTTTGAAAATTGATATTCAAAGGAGGATTAAAGAATAAATTTAAAAGAATCTATCTTTGATAAAATTAATGGGAAACTATACCTAAATATGTGAATATTTGAATAAAAGAATATTCTGAATTGGAATGAGGCGTATGATGTGTTTTTATAGCACTTGATTATTGATTATAAAATACGCAAGTTATTCAGAAAGACCGGGTTTATCCCATTCTGAATAACTGATTTGGCGACTAAAAGTCGACGATGAAGACGGTGGTTGAAGACCGGATATCTTCACATCATTTGGATGATTATTGATGTCTTGATTGGGCTGTACACCCAAGACATGGTAATAAGTGGTGATTGTCCAGACATACTTGGAGATCGACCGGATATGCGAGGACCTCTCTCCTGTATTAGACATATGGGACGAGGAATAATGTGCCTCCGGTTTCGTTCAAACCCTGAACGGACTTGTAAATGGATGTGTGTCTGACATTGAATTTCATTCTGTATTGATTGAATTCTGTTAAATATATATCTATTTACTGGCGGAGAATTTATTCTCTTGCTTAACACCCTTCTCTGAGGCGTACGAGCTTAGAGGTTATATATTGAAAGACATCAGTTGTATGGCATGAATTATCAGTGTAGCATGCTGAGATGGAAATGATCAAGGCGTTTGTAGAAAAGTAGAGTCTTGTAGATGATGATCAAAGCACGGCTTTAAGTAGCATAGCTTTGTGTACAGTGTTAATTCGCGAGCCTCACACCTCAGTATGAGTTAAAAACGGGATAGCGACTACAGGGAGAACATGGTGTTTCTTTCTAGCTAGAAGTGGTGTCATGGTATGGAGCCTAGACATTTTTACTTATGTGGATGATGGAATGAGGCGCCATGATATTGGGTCCCTAGTGGCTCAGAGATAGGCCCGATAGGACCGGGAAACGTGCGTTCAGGAATAACTTATTGTAGTAACCCGCATTTTTAGCTGTTAAATAATTTATTTATTTAATTATTAAATATCGATTTATCGATATCGATAACTTGAATTAAATAATATTGAATATTTAATTAATAATTATAATATAATAAAATATATTATAATGTAGAAATAATCAAAAATATGGGAAATACAATATTATGTGAACTGGGTCATCCCTAAAATGTAATTCAGCTTAGAGTTGAATTATATTGACGAATATATTCAATCGACGTCAGTTTGAACGTAGAATTTTAATATAATTAAAATAGAGCCTGAAACGACGCGGCAGTTCGCTATTTGGCGATTCGAACTTCAACTGAGTATACATGATTCGTTTTAAGCTGGATTTCAGTGAAACAAGAAACGCGTGGAGCTGGTAGAGTATATTTGTCTAGTGGAAGAGAAATATCGAGATTTCGTCGTGTAGATTTCGTTTTATGTCCAAATCAAATTTTAAAATAGTCGCTATGGAATTCCTTTATAATTTGCGATGCTTTATATACGTTATAAAAGGGTTTTCTATATAATGTGAATATCGAGTTTACACTAGAATTTGAATATCGAGTTATAGATGCTGATATGATATTTTAGAGCTATGGTACATCATATGTGAATATATACGATAATATTTATTTTTAAATATTAAATTTAATTGTTTTTAAATATATTTATATATTTAAAAGGGCTATTTTGGGCTTTAAAAATAGCCAGTTTTTCATACGACCTCCGTTTTCGACGAAACTAATTTTGTTGGATCCGTAATGTCAAATTATTGTCAGATGTCAAGTTCCGTGATTTTTAGAGTCACTGTGTGGCCGTACGGATTTTTAGAGTGAGAAACTGTTAGTATTTTGATGGTTAAAAATACGCTGTGTGAGCATACGAAGTCGGAATTCGACGAAACCAGTTTCGTTGGGTCCGCAATGTCAAACTCTAGCAGTATGTCCAGTTGGATGATTTTTGGGCCTCGTATGTGATCACAGAAATTTTAGAGGCCGGTTAAAAATAACGTTTGCTTATATTTAATATAATATTCAATATGAAAATAATATATAATTTCTATAAATACCCCTTCAAACAATTCTAAACCTAATATTTTTCACTGAGAGGTCAACAGCATTTCCGCCGCTTTCGTTTCCATTTCACAAAAAGAAATGGATACTTCTAAAATCAAAGGGAAATAGAAATAAAATCCTTAAAATCCTAAAACCTACGTCCTTGAGCTCGTATGGGGATTATCTTTCCTCTGATATCCTATTTGTGTGGTGCGATGCACATTTTTGGGGATACGACATTTTGACAGTGGAGTCTTCAGGAGCTAGGGCTCCAGTTCGTGAGCATCATGAGCGGTTCTGAGCAAAATCGGATGCAGGGGGATGATCAGGGGATCGAGACGCAGGGGTTGGTGCGTTGTTGGGGAATATGGTGTTTGAAAATATCGCGAGTTCCTGTACCACGAAGAAGGAGCAGTTGCGACGCAAATTTTGGGGAAGAGGGCGAGTTCGTCCGTTCTGGTATAGGGAGATGGAGCTCGGGATGCTGAGTTCTCTGGTGATGGTCGCGGCCTCGATAGATGAACGGAGTGGTGGCAGGAGCCGGTCAAAAGTGCGGTCAACCGGTGAAATAGGAGGAGCAGGCCATCGTGTTTTCCAGGGAGATGAAGAGGTCGGGTTTGTGGTTAATACGGGTGACTTTGACTTTGGGCCTTACGGTAATGGAAAAGCCCAATGCTTTAATTTTATTCAAATTTTTATTCTAACTTAAGTATATGTTAACTTAAAATGGTGGAGGGATATTTGGCGGAGCGGTCTGTACAGACGGGGAAGAACGAGTATCATTGAGGCGTGCTGATATTTGATTGGGCCGGGATTTGAAAGTTAAGCCCATGTTTAAATTGATTCAAGTATTTAATTAATTTAATCATATCAGATTTTGTAATATTAATAACTTCCACGCTGGTAATCAGAATTCAACGAAACAAGATCCGTCGAGATCGTATGGACGACGGATACACACTGGAACTGACCGGGAGTGGATTGAAGCTAGTTTGAATTTATGGCGAAATAAACTGTTCGACTGAATCAGTGAACGCAAACCGATATTTATCGGTTAACGCGCAAAAGTGAGTAAAAACTCACTAACTCTCCTCAATTTATATTTTAATATAAATTGTATTTTATTTCTGTATTTGACTGCTAGTTATGTACTGTTAATTTGGACTGTTAAGTTGTATTGTTAAATTGGACTGTTAAATAATTGATTGAAAACAGTATGGATATATATATATATATATATATATATCTACATATATATATATATCGTTATTAAACGGTGATTTTATTATCATTGTATTTCATTAGAAATGCAAGTGATGTTATATACGTTGTTTAACATCAGTGGATGCAGGGAAACAGGTTGGAGGAATCCGACTGGATTCCTCAACATTTATTTTACTGTTATTTGTATATTGTGATATATACTGTGATATATAATCTGTTGTTGATTGTATATGTTTGGATGATATTGATCATTGACAGTTGGTTGTTTAAAAACAATAGAAAACACTGAAAATGTAGAAAAGGGGATTTTCAATATTTATATTGAAAATGAATCTATTTATAAAATCGAAGGATTTTATAAAAGGATATTTATTTAGAAATAAATAAATAAAATAAAGGAATATTTATTTAGATTAAATAAATAGAATAAAGGATATTTAATTAGGGATTAAATAATTAGAGTTATAAAGGAAAATCTATTTAGGAAAATAAATAGATTATACAAAAGGAAATCTATTTAGGAAATAAATAGAAGTTAAAATAAATAGAAATAAAAGAAAAGTTAGTTAGTCGGATATAAATATTCAAATCAAGTTAGTTAAGTGGTCAAACCAAGCTAGTCGAACCAAACTAGTCAAGCTAGTTGAACCCAACCGAGTCGAAATGGTCAAGTCAAACCAATCGAGCCCAAATGGTCTAGTCGAACTAATCGAGTCAAGATGGTCGAGTCAAACCAACCGAGTCGAGCTGGTCGAGTCGAATCAATCGAGTCAAGCTGGTCAAGTTAGTCGAACCTGGTCAGTCGAGTCGGGTAAATCAAACTTAGTTAATCGAAAGGAGTTTATCGATTTAGTTAATCGATAGGAGTTAATTGATTTAGTCAATCGAGACGAGTTAATCGGTTTTAATGAATCGAGAGGAGTTAGTCGAATATGGTATTCGAACCAAATGGTCAAACCAAGTGGTCGAACCAAGTAGTCAAGCCCAGTGGTCAAACCAAATGGGTCAGGTTAGCCAAACCTGGTCAGTCAAAACCAAATGGGTCAGGTTAGCCAAACCTGGTCAGTCAAACCAAATGGGTCAGGTTAGTCAAACCTGCTCGGTCGAACCAAGTAAGTCGAGTCAAGTTAGTCAAGCCTAGTTAATCGAATCTAATTGGTCGAACCAAGTAAGTCGAGATAGTCGAGTCAAGTTAAGTTAGTCGAGTTAAGTTCGTCGAGTTAGAGTTATCGATGTTAGTTTCATCGAAAGGAGTTATCGATGTTAGTTTCATCGAAAGGAGTTATTGATGTTAGTTTCAACGAAAGGAGTTATCGATGTTAGTTTCATCGAAAGGAGTTATCGATGTTAGTTTCATCGAAAGGAGTTATTGATGTTAGTTTCATCGAAAGGAGTTATCGATGTTAGTTTCATCGAAGGGAGTTATCGATTTTAGTTTAATCGAAGTGAGATTTTCAAATATGAGATATTTGAAAAGGAAGAGTCATCGAATATTAGTTATTCGAAGAGAGATTATCGAATATCGTTTATTCGAGAAGGAGTTAATCGAATATAGGTTATTCGAAGAAGAGTTAATCAAATAGAGATTTCTCGAAGAGAGTTAATCGGCGAATTCGATTTTATCGAATTCGGAAAAGTACTTATGCTTTCCAGTGTTTAAATAGAGATTTATTTATTTATAAATAAATAAGTGTTAGGTTAATTATTCACTAATAAGAATAGAAGTTATAATTAAAGTTAGATAATTCGAAAGTAGGGATTATAACGTTATCGTTATAATCAACGTTTTAAATATAGAAGTGGACTAGTAAAATTGAATCCGAGAAAGGCGTAAAGAATTTGTTAAAGATTAAAAGATAAACTTTGACCATTTCGAAGTTATAACGTTGTTCAGTTAAGGTCTGAGAGGTAATTATACCCCAACTTGAGTGACTTCCTTCTTAACTAAGAAATGGTAAGGTTTGATCGTAAAGGAGTTTTGGAAATGTTTTCCAAACGAGAATCAGAAATGTTTTCTGATAAAAGAAAATAAGAATTTAGAATATAGGGAAACAGGAGAGAAGTAAATAAATGAACTAAAGAGATTAATGTTAAATGATGTTTGTTCGATATAATTTCCATCTGGAAATAATATCGTTGTTTGCACACTTGTTTTTCTTAGATAGTTAACTCACAGACTATCGAAGTTTTTGACCATTTTAACGTTGTTAATATGGAGAGACCGGTTGGATTATTATCCATAGAACCACTCTGTATTGGCATAAGCGTCGCGAATCATATATGCCAAAGATAATTGAAGACGGAGTAAAATGCAAGGGCTATCCTGTTTACAGAATAGTGCCTTCGGTTTGTCTAGTCCCAGGACAACTTGTATGGACGAAGGTCTGACAGAGTATATCTAATGGATCGCGTAAGTTGATCTGTTCAAACGTATTCACGTTTGGTGGCGGAGGAATTCGTTTCTCTTAGCTGTATACCCGTGTTATTTTTGAATAAGTCAATTTGTGATTTGGCGGGTATGAGGATGTGACATTTCTAAGTGAATGAAGATGGATGTCTGACATAGTATTTCCAGACGGTCACGTACATTGATTTCTTCAACTATACCAAGAGTGGAAGCGGAGAAGGAAACTTCTTTTAGCTAACACGTAATGTATGGTTGTAGACGTAAATTAGTGATTCTGATGGATCTGACAATGTGGCATTCGAAGTGAATCTATTGTGATGATAAAGCGTAGCTTCTAGCCTCACATCCGGTAAATGACAGAAATCGGGCAGGCAGCATGGCTAAGTCGGTCGCACCGAAGTAGGGTGTATAATCACCTATCTAGTGAATATTCATTTGTTTCTTAAATCTTTCAATGTTGTCCCATATATATACGGGAACGGTTGCTGATCCCAACCGTTGGTGATGTACATTCGATACACTCAAGCGAAATGAGTGGTCGGTCATGTGTGGCTGAGTTGCAAGACGTTCTTGTTGAACTCCAGTGTATCGTTCCTAGAGTACACTGATCGGAAGGTGGTTCCATACCTTGTCATAGTGGAAATCCAATCATCCAATACGTGCTTGCGATTTTGATTTTATACTATATATGTAGTAACGTGAGATGCATGCGTTTCTGCTAGATTTATATTTATTTGTACTTAGACATTATTATAATATCAGAATGATATTGCTTTGAAAAGTTATTTGGATTCTCATAAGGGAAAAACCCGTTCCATTATGCGGCGTGGTCTTGTGAGATATCCTTTAATAAATCAAGTATTAAATTGTTTTACTCACACCAGTCCCATGACTGACCCGGAGTTTATTTTGTTGTTTTCCCTAAACTCTTGGGTGCCTAAATTTGTACGGGCAGTCAAGTAGTCAGGATTTTACAGATACACTTGGAGAGCTTGGAGCAGGAGGCTTCAGGATTCTATAGCTATTAATTATTTCCGCTGTTGTTGTAAGTGTTGTACTCTGATAAGGGTTATTGTATACATATACTGATGTTATTTCAAAGATATGTTATGTTATATTTTATTTTATTCGTTCCACTGTGAGATTCGTGTTTACTCTGATGATGATGTTCTTCTTCTTCTTCTATTCTATAAGTTCTATTTATCTATTCTCACCTTCTAATTTCTTTCATTTATTACCGGGATTTTTCGATGTTTTGGTTATCGACGTCGGGCTTACGTCGATAACCAAAGTCGCTCAAAATCCGGGTTACTACAGTTGGTATCAGAGCGAGGTTTAGTTATTACCTTGGCTCTGTGGCGTGATTCAGTAGAGATGGAATTAGTAATATCCTAGACTGAGTTTGAGTGTATATATACGAGTGAACGTATTTGTATTTGATATAAAAATGGTTTTATATTGTGGAGATTCATTGGCTGAGTTGTTTATGAGTTCTGGTCGATCAGTTTGATCCACTGTATCGGTAGGAGTAAATAAACACCTGAATACGATGGACCGACATAGTATGGATATGTGATATATTATCATATATAGGATGTGTTGGTAGTAATTATAATCGGATAAGATTATAAAATGTGAAATGGTTATATATAACCAATCAGAATCATATAAGTAAAGTATATGAAATAAGATGAATTAAATATGAATTTAAAATAAGGAAATTTTAAGTTCCTGGGAGGTTTTGAAAACGTTTTTCAAACTGAAAATGTGATATAGTATTGAACTCACTTCGATGGCTGGAAAATAGATTCTGAGGATGAATCGCGACATCATCAGTGTTCATTTTCGAGCTCTAAGTGACAGATTACTACCAAATGTTTTGTTTTTGAATTGTTTTAAGAAAAACAAGTGTTTAGAAATTCAAAGGTTTTAAATTGGTATTATGATTTCAAATTGATTTGAAATAAACCCAGGAATTTAAATTCTGGAATATAAATTTAACCTATGAAGTTAAAGAGATTGAGATGGTAAAAATTGAGAAAAATAAATTGAAATTAACTTGAACTGAGTAAAATAAAATTGAATGGGTTAGAGATAATCTAGAATGGAACCAAATTGATAAGTCAATAATTTGGAATTTGATATTGGGGTTCGAATGAAATTCGATTTGGATTTGAGGATATGAACTGATTGGAATTTGATTAAGATAACACTAGTATATGCTGAGTTGATAGCATATGGAAGTGATAGAGTTGATATACCCGACAAAAAGGTACCAGTTTATATTATATATGAGTTTGGAATTTATGAGCCAATTTGGCAAGCCGCTTGGCTGTTTGATTTTCTTTTGGGTTGGAGAAGGCCCAGAGAGGCGAGCTGGAGTTTGAGATATTGACCAGTACAAAGGAGGTGCTGGCGAAATTTTTGAAAAGCTAAGGCGTTAGAAAATTTTCAGGATTTTTGAAAATTTAGTTAGTCGGAATAAATTAATATTTTAGTCGATATTAATTGGTTCAGTTGAAACCGGAGACAAGAGGTAAACAGATAAATTTTTACCCAGAAGATAGGGTCATCACCTAGCTTAGCAATTTCGAGGACGAAATTTTATTAAGGGGGGAAGATTGTAGTAACCCGCATTTTTAGCTGTTAAATAATTTATTTATTTAATTATTAAATATCGATTTATCGATATCGAGAACGTGAATTAAATAATATTGAATATTTAATTAATAATTATAATATAATAAAATATATTATAATGTAGAAATAATAAAAAATATGGGAAATACAATATTATGTGAACTGGGTCATCCCTAAGATGTAATTCAGCTTAGAGTTGAATTATATTGACGAATATATTCAATCGACGTCATTTTGAATGTAGAATTTTAATATAATTAAAATAGAGCCTGAAACGACGCGGCAGTTCGCTATTTGGCGATTCGAACTTCAACTGAGTATACATGATTCGTTTTAAGCTGGATTTCAGTGAAACAAGAAACGCGTGGAGCTGGTGGAGTATATTTGTCTAGTGGAAGAGAAATATCGAGATTTCGTCGTGTAGATTTCGTTTTATGTCCAAATCAAATTTTAAAATAGTCGCTATGGAATTCCTTTATAATTTGCGACGCTTTATATACGTTATAAAAGGGTTTTCTATATAATGTGAATATCGAGTTTACACTAGAATTTGAATATCGAGTTATAGATGCTGATATGATATTTTAGAGCTATGGTACATCATATGTGAATATATACGATAATATTTATTTTTAAATATTAAATTTAATTGTTTTTAAATATATTTATATATTTAAAAGGGCTATTTTGGGCTTCAAAAATAGCCAGTTTTTCATACGACCTCCGTTTTCGACGAAACTAATTTTGTTGGATCCGCAATGTCAAATTATTGTCAGATGTCAAGTTCCGTGATTTTTAGAGTCACTGTGTGGCCGTACGGATTTTTAGATTGAGAAACTGTTAGTATTTTGATGGTTAAAAATACGCTGTGTGAGCATACGAAGTCGGAATTCGACGAAACCAGTTTCGTTGGGTCCGCAATGTCAAACTCTAGCAGTATGTCCAGTTGGATGATTTTTGGGCCTCGTATGTGATCACAGAAATTTTAGAGGACGGTTAAAAATAACGTTTGCTTATATTTAATATAATATTCAATATGAAAATAATATAAAATTTCTATAAATACCCCTTCAAACAATTCTAAACCTAATATTTTTCACTGAGAGGTCAACAGCATTTCCGCCGCTCTCGTTTCCATTTCAAAAAAAGAAATGGATACTTCTAAAATCAAAGGGAAATAGAAATAAAATCCTTAAAATCCTAAAACCTACGTCCTTGAGCTCGTATGGGGATTATCTTTCCTCTGATATCCTATTTGTATGGTGCGATGCACATTTTTGGGGATACGACATTTTTACAATGGAGTCTTCAGGAGCTAGGGCTCCAGTTCGTGAGCATCATGAGCGGTTCTGAGCAAAATCGGATGCCGGGGGATGATCAGGGGATCGAGACGTAGGTGTTGGTGCGTTGTTGGGGAATATGGTGTTTGAAAATATCGCGAGTTCCTGTACCACGAAGAAGGAGCAGTTGCGACGCAAATTTTGGGGAAGAGGGCGAGTTCGTCCGTTCTGGTATAAGGAGATGGAGCTCGGGATGCTGAGTTCTCTGGTGATGGTCGCGGCCTCGATAGATGAACGGAGTGGTGGCAGGAGCCGGTCAAAAGTGCGGTCAACCGGTGAAATAGGAGGAGCAGGCCGTCGTGTTTTCCAGGGAGATGAAGAGGTCGGGTTTGTGGTTAATACGGGTGTCTTTGACTTTGGGCCTTACGGTAATGGAAAAGCCCAATGCTTTAATTTTATTCAAATTTTTATTCTAACTTAAGTATATGTTAACTTAAAATGGTGGAGGGATATTTGGAGGAGCGGTCTGTACAGACGGGGAAGAAGGAGTATCATTGAGGCGGGCTGGTATTTGATTGGGCCGGGATTTGAAAGTTAAGCCCATGTTTAAATTGATTCAAGTATTTAATTAATTTAATCATATCAGATTTTGTAATATTAATAACTTCCACGCTGGTAATCAGAATTCAACGAAACAAGATCCGTCGAGATCGTATGGACGACGGCTACACACTGGAACTGGCCGGGAGTGGATTGAAGCTAGTTTGAATTTATGGCGAAATAAACTGTTCGACTGAATCAGTGAACGCAAACCGATATTTATCGGTTAACGCGCAAAAGTGAGTAAAAACTCACTAATTCTCCTCAATTTATATTTTAATATAAATTGTATTTTATTTCTGTATTTGACTGCTAGTTATGTACTGTTAATTTGGACTGTTAAGTTGTATTGTTAAATTGGACTGTTAAATAATTGATTGAAAACAGTATGGATATATATATATATATCTACATATATATATCGTTATTAAACGGTGATTTTGTTATCATTGTATTTCATTAGAAATGCAAGTGATGTTATATACGTTGTTTAACATCGGTGGATGCAGGGAAACAGGTTGGAGGAATCCGACTGGATTCCTCAACATTTATTTTACTGTTATTTGTATATTGTGATATATATTGTGATATATAATCTGTTGTTGATTGTATATGTTTGGATGATATTGATCATTGACAGTTGGTTGTTTAAAAACAATAGAAAACACTGAAAATGTAGAAAAGGGGATTTTCAATATTTATATTGAAAATGAATCTGTTTATAAAATCGAAGGATTTTTAAAAGGATATTTATTTAGAAATAAATAAATAAAATAAAGGAATATTTATTTAGATTAAATAAATATAATAAAGGATATTTAATTAGGGATTAAATAATTAGAGTTATAAAGGAAAATCTATTTAGGAAAATAAATAGATTATACAAAAGGAAATCTATTTAGGAAATAAATAGTAGTTAAAATAAATAGAAATAAAAGAAAAGTTAGTTAGTCGGATATAAATATTCAAATCAAGTTAGTTAAGTGGTCAAACCAAGCTAGTCGAACCAAACTAGTCAAGCTAGTCGAACCCAACCGAGTCGAAATGGTCGAGCAAACCAATCGAGCCCAAATGGTCGAGTCGAACCAATCAAGTCAAGATAGTCGAGTCAAACCAACCGAGTCGAGCTGGTCGAGTCGAACCAATCGAGTCAAGCTGGTCAAGTTAGTCGAACCTGGTCAGTCGAGTCGGGTAAATCAAACTTAGTTAATCGAAAGGAGTTTATCGATTTAGTTAATCGATAGGAGTTAATTGATTTAGTCAATCGAGATGAGTTAATCGGTTTTAATGAATCGAGAGGAGTTAGTCGAATATGGTATTCGAACCAAATGGTCAAACCAAGTGGTCGAACCAAGTAGTCAAGCCCAGTGGTCAAACCAAATGGGTCAGGTTAGCCAAACCTGGTCAGTCAAAACCAAATGGGTCAGGTTAGCCAAACCTGGTCAGTCAAACCAAATGGGTCAGGTTAGTCAAACCTGGTCGGTCGAACCACGTAAGTCGAGTTAAGTTAGTCAAGTTAGTCAAGCCTAGTTAATCGAATCGAATTGGTCGAACCAAGTAAGTCGAGATAGTCGAGTCAAGTTAAGTTAGTCGAGTCAAGTTAAGTTAGTCGAGTTAAGTTCGTCGAGTTAGAGTTATCGATGTTAGTTTCATCGAAAGGAGTTATCGATGTTAGTTTCATCGAAAGGAGTTATTGATGTTAGTTTCATCGAAAGGAGTTATCGATGTTAGTTTCATCGAAAGGAGTTATCGATGTTAGTTTCATCGAAAGGAGTTATTGATGTTAGTTTCATCGAAAGGAGTTATCGATGTTAGTTTCATCGAAGGGAGTTATCGATTTTAGTTTAATCGAAGTGAGATTTTCAAATATGAGATATTTGAAAAGGAAGAGTCATCGAATATTAGTTATTCGAAGAGAGATTATCGAATATCATTTATTCGAGAAGGAGTTAATCGAATATAGGTTATTCGAAGAAGAGTTAATCAAATAGAGATTTCTCGAAGAGAGTTAATCGGCGAATTCGATTTTATCGAATTCGGGAAAGTACTTATGCTTTCCAGTGTTTAAATAGAGATTTATTTATTTATAAATAAATAAGTGTTAGGTTAATTATTCACTAATAAGAATAGAAGTTATAATTAAAGTTAGACAATTCGAAAGTAGGGATTATAACGTTATCGCTATAATCAACGTTTTAAATATAGAAGTGGACTAGTAAAATTGAATCCGAGAAAGGCGTAAAGAAGTTGTTAAAGATTAAAAGATAAACTTTGACCATTTCGAAGTTATAACGTTGTTCAGTTAAGGTCTGAGAGGTAATTATACCCCAACTTGAGCGACTTCCTTCTTAACTAAGAAATGGTAAGGTTTGATCGTAAAGGAGTTTTGGAAATGTTTTCCAAACGAGAATCAGAAATGTTTTCTGATAAAAGAAAATAAGAATTTAGAATATAGTGATACAGGAGATAAGTAAATAAATGAACTAAAGAGATTAATGTTAAATGATGTTTGTTCGATATAATTTCCATTTGGAAATAATATCGTTGTTTGCACACTTGTTTTTCTTAGATAGTTAACTCACAGACTATCGAAGTTTTTGACCATTTTAACGTTGTTAATATGGAGAGACCGGTTGGATTATTATCCATAGAACCACTCTGTATTGGCATAAGCGTCGCGAATCATATATGCCAAAGATAATTGAAGACGGAGTAAAATGCAAGGGCTATCCTGTTTACAGAATAGTGCCTTCGGTTTGTCCAGTCCTAGGACAACTTGTATGGACGAAGGTCTGACAGAGTATATCTAATGGATCGCGTAAGTTGATCTGTTCAAACGTATTCACGTTTGGTGGCGGAGGAATTCGTTTCTCTTAGCTGTATACCCGTGTTATTTTTGAATAAGTCAATTTGTGATTTGGCGGGTATGAGGATGTGACATTTCTAAGTGAATGAAGATGGATGTCTGACATAGTATTTCCAGACGGTCACGTACATTGATTTCTTCAACTATACCAAGAGTGGAAGCGGAGAAGGAAACTTCTTTTAGCTAACACGTAATGTATGGTTGTAGACGTAAATTAGTGATTCTGATGGATCTGACAATGTGGCATTCGAAGTGAATCTATTGTGATGATAAAGCGTAGCTTCTAGCCTCACATCCGGTAAATGACAGAAATCGGGCAGGCAGCATGGCTAAGTCGGTCGCACCGAAGTAGGGTGTATAATCACCTATCTAGTGAATATTCATTTGTTTCTTAAATCTATCAATGGTGTCCCATATATATACGGGAACGGTTGCTGATTCCAACCGTTGGTGATGTACATTCGATACACTCAAGCGAAATGAGTGGTCGATCATGTGTGGCTGAGTTGCAAGATGTTCCTGTTGAACTCCAGTGTATCGTACCTAGAGTACACTGATCGGAAGGTGGTTCCATACCTTGTCATAGTGGAAATCCAATCATCTAATACGTGCTTGCGATTTTGATTTTATACTATATATGTAGTAACGTGAGGTGCAAGCGTTTCTGCTAGATTTATATTTATTTGTACTTAGACATTATTATAATATCAGAATGATATTGCTTTGAAAAGTTATTTGGATTCTCATATGGGAAAAACCCGTCCCGTTATGCGGCGTGGTCTTGTGAGATATCCTTTAATAAATCAAGTATTAAATTGTTTTACTCACACCAGTCCCATGACTGACCCGGAGTTTATTTTGTTGTTTTCCCTAAACTCTTGGGTGCCTAAATTTGTACAGGCAGTCAAGTAGTCGGGATTTTACAGATACACTTGGAGAGCTTGGAGCAGGAGGCTTCAGGATTCTATAGCTATTAATTATTTCCGCTGTTGTTGTAAGTGTTATACTCTGATAAGGGTTATTGTATACATATACTGATGTTATTTCAAAGATATGTTATGTTATATTTTATTCGTTCCGCTGTGAGATTCGTGTTTACTCTGATGATGATGTTCTTCTTCTTCTTCTATTCTATAAGTTCTATCTTATCTATTCTCACCTTCTAATTTCTTTCATTTATTACCGGTATTTTTCGATGTTTTGGTTATCGACGTCGAGCTTACGTCGATAACCAAAGTCGCTCAAAATCCGGGTTACTACACTTATCCACCAATGTAAGTGTGGACCGGCCCTGAAGCATCCAAGGGTTGCCCAGAGTGTGTAATCCCGAGGCATTTACTAGAGTGTCTCGAATCGGTGAGGAGCCATCCCTGGCCTCGACGCATAGATGGAATCCAATTTCCAATACGCAACTTTTAGGTTTTAGTAGTAAACCTATATGGCGGCATAGTGGCATGGGACGCTCATGTCGTCTATGATTGATACGTTTATATTTGAAATTGATGTTGATACTATGCACTTATAATAGTATCAAATGATTTGTTTAAAACGTACCAAGCGTGTTTGGCTATTATAAGGTAAAACTCTATCCTCCGGCTTGCGTTGCATTGTGTGATGGGACCCGAGTCTTATAATAGCTTCATTTTTCAAAAAGCATTGCATTGTTTTATTTTAACTGATATTCATGTGTAGTAAACCCGTTCCATGTTATATGGCGTGGTCCCATGATTTTCTAATTTTTAAAGTAAAGATTTAATAACTGTTTGAGTTCTCACACCAGTCCCATGACTGACCTGGAGTTTATTATTTTAACCTAAACTCTGGGTGCCCTTATTTTCTGCACGAGCAGCTAGTAGTTTTTGTTTTGCATATATTCATTTTCACAGGATCCTGGATTACAGCTGGGGCTATATTCAGAAAGCTTTGTATCCGTGTATTTCTTTCAGTTGTGTCGGTTGTTATTTTCCGCTACACATTGTACTTATGTATTATTTTCCTTTTGTAATTTCAATCTCTGATATTATTTTTCTGCTGTGTAATATTTATTCATACTCTGGAATATTCTTGTATTTTGATGTAAATTGTTGTAATTGCAATGAAATGTTCTATTATTTGTGTTCCGACGAGTTTTGTTCTCAATCCGGGCTTTCCCGAGAGTCGTTTCATAATCTATATTTAATAAACATTATCTATAATTGATAATTAATAAATATAATTAATAATTAGTGATAATTAAATAGTAAACCATTAAATGGTTTGTATTAAAAATTCAATAATTAATAATTAATTTTAATTAATAAGTAATATCTACTAATTAAATGTTGATAAATAAGGATTAATAATTAATAATTACCCTTAAATGGTTAACAAGTAATTAATGATTAATATTTATTTAATGACTAATTAATAATGAAAAGTTAATAATTAGTATTTAATATTAAATAATTAATATTTATTTAACGAGAAATGTTTAATAATTAATTAGTAAGTTATAGTTAATATTCATTAATTTCATTTAGTAATTACTAAATAAAATAAAAGTTAATATTAAATAATTAATAATCAGTATTCAACACTTATTGTTTAACATTTAATATTTAGTTAATAAGTAATATTAAATAGTACCATTTAATATTAAATATTTATATTTAATATTAAATAATTAATAATTAATAATTACTATTGAATTTCTAGCTATAAACAATTATACTATAACTGATATTTACTACAACATTGTTGTCGAGTCTATAGTGTTATGCGTGCTTTCTGCAATATCTTCTGCCATGTTCACTGTTTGTACTCGTGCCTTGTGAAATGTCACACTGTTCATGTAATTTGCGTCTTGTAACATCATGTAATTGTTGTATGAATGGAATGAAATAATGTAATTTATCCTCCCTGCGTAGAGTGATTAGGAAAGCACAGTAGTCTAGTATACTGCTAGCTCCTATCCTGTAATCTAGATTAGATAATAGTGGATGGAACACTATAAACTCTGTAGGCAGTGGACGGTTCACCTTAAAAACCGAATTAGCTGGCTATTTACTACAGTCACTTGTACTTTATTGTACTTTTATTATTAGTAATAATAAAAGAGTGTTACGGAACACTATAAAAACCGGTCGGCTATGCCAAAAAAAAAGATATTTACTACTACATACTTAATAATTTATATTTAATGCCTAATATTGGTTATTTAATAATTATTATTGATTATCTAGTAATTAATGATTATTTTGAGAATTACTCTAAACAAATTGTAATTATTATTTAATATATGTTTACTTAATTACAAATAAATATATGCTTATCAAATAACTAACTTTAAATAATTATAATTTGATTATTAATGTTTAATAATTAATATTTTATACATAATATTTACTAAGTGAACATTTTTTTACAAAATGGTAACCGCTCAGCCAAAGGTTTGCAAAAACATGTGAAATCGCCAATATACAAGTAACAGCTGTTGGCACGTATACATATATTTCATACATAAACCAGCCACCATTACATTTTACCCATAACTAGATACAAATGCGAAACATATTAGAGCATCTCCATCAGTGGCTGAAGATGCTCAAATGGGTGGGAGGGGGGGTTGCCCCATTTGAAGCGTTATCCCCATGCTCGAACAGCGTGAATTTGAGCATGGGAAGATGCTTCGAATGAGGAAACGTCCCATTTTATTTTTGGAGTAGTGATAGAAAATGGGGTTCTGAACCCCATTTATGTTTTAAACGGTGTTTTGAAACCCGTTTAAAACATATATGCGGTTCTAAACCACGTATGCCAGTTTTTTTTTTTTTTTTTTTTTTTTTTTTTGGTAAACTGAAACCCATTTAGGGAAATTTTAAAAACAAAAATCAAATCACTGTTCGCTGCTGGAAATGCGGGGCATTCTCACATTGTTTTTCAGTGTTGTACCACCTAAAACTAAAGAGCTGCGGAGAAGATCTAAATATTAATGGATGGGGAACAACTTCAGATTCGATTTGCATGGGAATCATCCAACCCAATGCGTGTAAAGGTAATGTTTATCTAACTTTGAACGTCTGCGTATAATGAAACTACCATCTCACTTTCATACACATGACTTGTGATTTTATACAATTGAGCTTTGGCATTATATAATTTAGGTGCTTCAGTTTTGAATGAGAAATCAAATATTAGCTTAAGTAAACATTGTGATTAAACATCTACCTTAAATAATTTTAATACCAACTATTATTTTTTAATAAATATTAAAAAGAGGATTTTCTTTTAAAGGACAAACTTTGCAAAAATTTCCGTAAAAAGCATGGAAAGTTTCAAAATTAGGGAGAAGGACACATTTACACTGCAAGTGGAATTCAAGGGGACCACTATCCTTTTCCCATTTGCACTAACATTTATCCTTCTTATTAAATTCTAAACTTTCCATACATTTCAACAAATTTTCTGTTAAGTTTGTCCTTTATTTTCCACTATTAAAAAACTACCTTAGAGCATTCCCAGCAGTAGACCATATTTCAAGCGGTGAAAGGTTATTCCCAGCGACGATTCCCCCCACTGTTCCAGCAGACAGTGGGGGGACGCTGAGATTTAAATTTTTTTTTTTTTTAAAATGACACTAAACGGTTTCTGAAAACCGTTTAGTGGCTAAACAGTTTTTAGAAAACCGTTTAGTGTTTTGGAAAAAAAAAAATATTGCGAGCGTCTGTTTACAGAGTCATTATTCTCTGTAAATAGACGCTCGAGAATTTCTTCAAAATCCCCAAAAAATCAAAACCCTAGTTCAAAAATTGAGTGAAAAACATAGATTTTTGCAACAACTTCAATCCCTACTCTTTCTCATCTCTTTAGCACAATCAATTACATCATTCTCCGCCTTAAACCCATCATTTTCAACATTTTTGTTGATTTAGCAAATTAGTTGAATTTGTTGACGATGGAAGAGGAAATCATAGAAGGTACTAGCGTTGTGAGTGGGTTACGGAGGAGAAAAAGTTCACGAAAAAGTCGTAAAACGATTGAACGGGAAGAAGGTGGCTACGGAACTAGGAAGGAGACAATAATCGAGCCGGGGTTTCCATTCATGTCTATCACGAGTCTACAAGAAGGAGTTTCACATATCTTCAACAGTGGAAAAGAGCTTACGGTATATTTTTTGTTTTAAATTGCGTTAAAAAGAATTATTCGATACGAAAAGATTATGTAACCGATTTATTTTTATAACCAGAATCGCGACAAGATGAGATGTCATGGGGCATTTACGACAGTGTTGAAATGGTGGAAGAAAGTTAAAGTCTATCCGCAAATTCATGATCCGATTGTGAGTATATTTGGAAAATTTATGGAAATTGAATTGAAAAACTCTGATAATAGATGCATACATGCTATTGTTGAGCGTTGGTGGCCGACCACGCATACCTTTCTATTTCCTAGTACGGAGATCGGGTTTACACCATTAGATTTTACTATGCTGACATCCATTCCTGTGGGAATGAATAATCAAACGATACCATATGATGAGGGTTGGGGGCAATTCGAAAATGCAAAGGAACTACCGCCACTTCTGAAGGAGAAAGATATTCGGGTAGGAAATGTTGGTTTATCGCATCTTTTGAAGTACTTTCATGACGATTATCTTGAGGCTACTGATAACAAAAGCCATATTGCGCGCATTTTTGTTTTGTATATGATGGGTACTCTAATTTTTACAACAACAAATGACACTATTAGTCTGGGATATTAGGAGGCCATATTTGATTTATGCTTAGCAGAACAGTTCGATTGGGGTTCTGCTATTATGGGTTACCTCTATTCATGCCTAGCACACGGTATCATATTGATCATCGACACGCAGTGCATATAAATTGGAATCCATGGCAAAATTCAGTCGCGCTCGCTAATGCAGAGGTTGTCCATGCACGCAACCTATCTATGAAACGGTTGCCTTTGATTGTTCCGCCAGGTAGCTCATATGAGATGTATTTAGGAGAGAGGTGTATGCGGCAGCTTACAGGCTGGGCGACTATTCCCATTGATCCTCCCGCACACATGACCCGCATGACATATTCTACATATGCGGAGTTGCAACAAGCCTTATTCCAAGATGACTGTTAGCAGTACATATACAAAGAGCCAGACATGGACTACAACACGTATTGGCGCTCAGTGGATAGAGATGTTGGACCATTGCTAGAGGCTTCTGTCCGTATCGGTAATATGGATTTTTTCGGACCTTCTGCTTTGAAGGCAGGAATAGAAGCTCCAATCGTCACGTCTTCAGAAGTTAATTACGCATCTCAGTATTACCCACAACCACAACACAGTGAGTGGGCGGAGGATCCTGGATGGAACTTGCAATGGACAGGACATGATCTGTTACCGATTCCTCATTTGATGGATATACCGCCAGTTCCGTCCCATTACACTGTTGATAGTCTATGGGAAATGAATATGGGTATGCGACAGTTAGCTCTTGAACAGTCGAAGTATTATGAAGAGGGCTTAAATAGGATTAACACAGTTGCAGACAATTTTGTAAGTTATCGATTTAATTTTTGTGAACCATGTTTGTTTTCCAATACTTCTCAGAACATACAATCCCTAGTATTATTTGTATAATGATATTGCGTTTGTTTTCCAATACTGCGCAGAACCGCGGGTTTTTAGGGAACCAGTGTTGCATTTGGGGTCTCATCGGGCAGGTCAAACAAAAAGCAGGAAAAAAAGAAAAACTCAAGTACAGATGGAAGCGGATGAGTAAAAAGATGACGACGAGGGTGATAAGGAAGATCAGGAGGATGACGATGAGGGTGATGAGGAAGATGACG
Source organism: Allium sativum (assembly GCA_030737875.1). NCBI lineage: Eukaryota > Viridiplantae > Streptophyta > Magnoliopsida > Asparagales > Amaryllidaceae > Allium > Allium sativum. The sequence goes on from CM060913.1 coordinate 1,019,598,265, forward strand.
AGGTAGGTGATGAGAACAATGAGGAGGATGATGATGATGGTCAACCCAGTGATGTACGTACTAATCAGTATGGTGTTAAGCTAAGATATCCAACCTCATCGCCGTCGACGTTGGGTACTTGTTAATTTAACTCCGTACGCACTTGTTACTGCTGCGCATATGTATATTTATTTAGTTCTAAGTTTATTAAAGTTCACATATAACAAAATGTTTATGTATGTGCAGGCAAGAGTCTAGACAAAGGTAAGCAGAAGAGCAGTGGTTTCGTCAGCAAGGTGAAGTCTCTATTTACGGGAAATGGAAAGAAGAAAGGAAGTGGGATTTACATTCCAGGCATTGAGGACATTCATTGAAGATCGAAGAGTTGTTTGTATGACTTTTTAGGTGCTAATGTTAATGTTATGGTTTGTTAGTGGAATGGTTTGTGAGTTTAATGGTACTATAATATTGTTATGTCTACTGGTAGATGGTAGTGTAATGGTTTGTTATGTAACTGTTCGTTAGTGTAATGGTTTGTTTGTGTATGGTTTGTAATGGTTTGTATTTGATGGTAATGGAATATTGTTTATTATATATTGTATCTGTTTTGTGTATTTGTTATGTTGTTTACAACAACGACTATTACAACAACGACTATAGTACCATTAAAGACTATTACATTACCAATAAGCTTACAACAACGACTATTACAACATTAAGAAATGCAACCTACACGAGTACGAACTACAATAATTGAACACACAAACATCAAATTAAAATAAAACACACTATGGTTGTTTCCACGTACACCTACCACGGACGGGGGAAAAATCCAGCTTTAGCTGCATCAGCAACATGCTTGTTTAAGCGTGTTATTTCGGCTTGCGCTTCCAGATAAACCTGAGCTCCACATTCACACATCATAGGGTCAATCCACTGCTTAAAGTAACAACAATCAATTTCGTCGGGATAAAGCTTGTGGTCCTCGTAAGCTTCACACCGGAAAAAACGACTACCAGAATTTTTTACAGTTTTCGAAACAACCATAACCGATTTTTCACCACAACCGCAAATAGGGTTGGATCCACCCGGACGTAGTCGCTGAACAACGCCCCCTTCAACTACTCTTTCTTTTCCAGGTCGTTGAGTAGATCCTGCTACATCGTCAATTATCCATTTGTCCATGGTTGAGCCAACACTTTCATTTTCGTGTTTCGACATTACGAAAGAGGATGTTGGAGGTTGCTTCAGAGAGGCCGCTATATATAGAAAAAAACTTGGTCACCCTATCACCGCACAACGGAGTTAAAAAACATAACGGAGTTAACGAACAGTAAAGTTGGACGTGAGTAGTCATATCGCTTTAGTTAGGTGTTAAAAAACAAAACTGGGTCGTCTTATCCTATCGCGTTAGTGCTTTGTTCCAGTGCTCTAGTGCACCAGTATTGCATTGTTACAGTCTATTGCCACTGACTTGTCATACCCTGTCCTTTCATATCCTATCGCTTTAGTGCTCTGTTAAAAAACATAACTGGGTCGTCCAATCCTATCGCTTTAGTGCTATGTTACAGTGCTCAGTCTATTGCTATGGACTTGTCATATCTTGTCCATTCATATCCTATCGCTTTACTGCTCTGTTAAAAAACATAACTGGGTCGTCCTGTCCTATCATTGAGCCCACTGACTTGTCATATCGCTTTAGTCATTTCCTATCACGTTAGCGCATTGACTAGTCTAATGTTTCTTAATCATATGTATGTTTACTCCACATATTGCCCCTATAAAAATAGCTATGTTTACTACTTTTTAGTTATCTGGGACCAAATTTTTCATCAACAGCAAAAAATATCTTCATGGTCATGGCCCTCATCAATGGATTCAGACTATGATCAGAGATTTCCTGAGCGTCCGCCTTCAAGTCCAAGAACAGATATTGATTGGAATATCGAATACCAAGAGAAGCACTACGAGGACCTACGTCAAGACTACCCGGAGTTGGCCCGCCTGACGATTCATCTACCAATTAATCATGTTCCAGATGTAGGTCATGAACAAGTCCAAACTATGAATGAAGAACGCTTACGAGCGGCTACAGTCCCTCGTCCTCCAACTTATCCAGATGTAGCTCGTCCTTCGCCTGTTTCAGATGTAGGTCATCAGGAGATACGACGAGTTTCAGTTAACCAGACTCCTCACGAGCATGAGGTTAATTCTTATCCAGTTTGTTGCCACTGTGGTTACGCGGTGGAGGTAGTAGTCCGGGCGGACGGGGAGAATATTGGTTGTACGATCCAGTTACGCTCGTTATGGCCTAACGAATGCAATTATTTTGAGTGGATAGAGACCGTTTCCCTCCAAGGGTTATTTCATAAGCCAATGAGTTAGAACAAGAAAATAGGCGACTTTGAACCTCTTTAGAATCCCATCAGAATGAGCGTAATACTTAATGTGTTTGCGTAATGAATTTCCTAGTTTAACATCTCCTGTATCCTATTTTTTACTGCCTAGTATTTAGTTTTTTCTATTGTATCCTACGTTTGGCTGGTGATGTTATAATGAACACCTGTTGTATCGCAAAAGCTTTGTGGAATTAGTGTCGTTAATATCGTTTTTAATAGCTATCGTATGTTATAACAACTGACAACTAGCAAACTGGAAAGATATGAAGTGCTTAACGAAAACAAAAGCCTTAAAAAAAAAAAGCCTTAAAACTATAAAAATTAAGTAATCTAAGGTAAGATAAAAAAAATTCAAACTAAAACATAATTGAAAAAATTTAAAAATAAATTTCAAACTTAAAAAAATCAATGAATTTAAATATAACAATCTAATTTAAACAAATTGCAAAAGGGTGTCCATTTAAATAATGCACCCTACGCTATAAATGGGTTTCTGAAAACCATTTATACATTAAACGGTTTTCTGAAAACCGTTTAATGTATAAACGGTTTTCTCAAAATCGTTTCTCCTCCGCCGCTCCAAATTATAAATGGCGAGCGTCGCCATTTCAAATGTTCCTCCACGTCGCTTGCGCAACTGCTGGAGAGCGGGGAAAACATTTTCCTTCCCATTTGGTGAAATATAGCTACTAGTGGGAATACTCTTATACTTTAGGCCTGCTACTTCACTTTTCCCTCCCCTAAATTTCCATTTCCCACTAAATTTTTGTTATGCCTCCACTCCTATTGCCTCAAATTTTCATTCTTTTTTAAACCTGAAAATTAGATCACCGCCGCCTTAAGAGAAGTCATAGAAGAAATCGGTTCTTTCCTTCTGTAATTAATTCCATATCTAACTCGGATCTAATGCTGACTTCTATCTCCAAACTCGCCTCAATTCCTAGTCTGATCTTCCATCTACAAAAGACTCTATGAGAGATTCGAATGTTGAGTTTTCTGGTTTTGGAGAGCGTGCTTTCAGTTTCGTTGGTGAGGAAGCATCTTCAGTTCTCCTGTCTGTTGTTCATAATTCTACCAGTGTTGGTTTGGGCTTATCCAATGCTGACTGCTTGCGCTTTAACCTGGATGTGGTATCTTATGAATCGGGCTTGTTTACTTCTTATGTGAAAGGGAAAGTGTTATCAGGTAAGCGTCTTATATCGGATTTTTCTCTCATCCTGTCGAATAGTTTTGAGGCTCTCTCAGCGGTTGAAAATGAAGGTTTTGTAGAGCCTGATAATTCGTCTTCACTGGTGATTTCTAATGAGCATTTGTTTTTGGTCAGTTCTCAGGACATTGATTGTCTTGCTGAGTTTAATTTTTTGTACCTTCTGATGTTGTTTTCTCCGAAGCAAATGTTCGTATCGAGATGGATTTTTCAATGTTCTATCTTTTGATGATTGTATCATTGTGGACCATTTGGATCTGGACTACCATATTGATTCAAATCCAGTTGAGTTTGTTTGCTCTCTTTTCTTGTTAGTAATTGCCAAGATGAGATCTGTGTTTCCGAAGACTTCCCTTTTCTAAATTCTAATTATTGCTACTTCTGGAATGACTGTCCCAAATGTATTGTTGATGGCTGATAGAGGTTGGTGGACGCGATTTGGTACTTGTCCTGGAGGTGCTGGCGACAGTGTAGGCAGGTCGGTTTGATGAGAAGAGGGATATTAGCTAAGACGCATGTGAATTTCTGGACTATTGCTCGGTATCAGTGTTTTTTCATGCACACAGTGGATGAGTTTGTGCATGCAGTGTCTGTTGCGTAAAAATGGATGAGGGAGGAAGAAGATGGGTCAGCAACTCTTTCAGGTAAGTATTTAATAAACACGACCAACATGTTCTGTGTGTTTAATAGGATTTGATCAACAATTTACTATATGCTATGTTATGTTGTAACTCTGTTCACATTACATGCTTCTGGGCGTGTGATACAAATGTATTCAAAGAAGAGCTATATGATTTATACTTTCCATTTTTTTACAAAAATGAGCTATTCACTTTATTTCCGCAAACTCCACCATTCAGCTTAATACATTCATAATGTATTTAAACAAAATATAATACACATGCACTTCCATGTAACTGGTCATTCATTTACTGTTTGTTAGGCTGTCCCTCCGATCCACTCAAACTCTGCAGGTTTAAGAGAATGGTTAGGGCGTCTATAATTTTGGAAGATGTTTTTTATAAGTCATTGATAGGCTTGCTATTCAGCTGTTTTGGAGTACAAGTGAGACTAATAGAATTTGTGGTTATACGGGCTTTACCTGTATAGAGCTTGTGCACTGTGTACACGTTATGTATTTAACTTACACGAGAAATGTCTTTAAATGGAGTTAGGTCACTGAGTTGAAAGTGAAATATTCGGTTTGAGCGTATTGATTAAATGTCGGGGAAGAAATGTGGGTTTCTTTCAGTTAGACACTGTGTGTTGTACTATGTGCATAGTGTGTGTATCTGGGTGATACTTGGAGTTTCTCCAAATTGTGATGGTTGATACAGTTAAAATTAGATGATTTCTCGAAGTAGATCGGATGAGAAAAAAAAAATTAGAAAATTGCAAGAGCATGACTGTATATTGAATGCATGGCACCATTACTGTGTCCATCCATTTTGACTGTAGCCATAAATCCGAAAGTCTAACAGCATACCTTCTGTCTTCCCATATTCAACACTAATTATTGATATTAATTATGCTAAAAAATTATTGATATTAACATATCAAATTTTAATCTTCTCACAATCCAATGTTTCAGTTCAAAGTTTCAAGACTTATTTCCCTTTGATATCAAAATATATCACAATGCACGTTATAATAAATTAAATAGGCATGATATATTCTAGATCTGGAAACATATCGCAAGAAGATTAACGGCACTATTACCAGATCTAACCTGATATAATTAAGATATATTTGCTGTTGTGGTATCATTCTCATGTGTGTTCTACAGTTCCAGTTACAATGATAATAAAACCTACCATTATCATGATGAATTGTGCAAGTTGGGCCAGTATTTCGAATGAATCCAGCGAAGGTATCATTCCTGTCACATTAATATTTTCAAACTCCATTTGTCAATTAACTATTTACCTTAACTGATTGAATTAGTACTTGGTTTTATTGTACACATCTGATAAATAACTATTTACATTAATATTACCAGTGTCTACAACAATTTGAAGCAACGGATTGTGTATATTATGTTACTATGTATATGCACAACATAATAAAATACCACAATCAACGCATAGATCTACGGAAGGTACTATTTTAATTTGTTTCATTTCTAGCTATTATATGTGTTGGAAATAAATGAGAAGATTGGGGGAGAAGAGGTTGAGTAGTATTGGAGAAACATAAGAAAACAAAGTCCCACATTGTGTGTGATTTGTGAATGTATCTCCATATATACCAAAGCCCAATAAGTTATTTCAAAACAAAAGAAATGAGCACATGAAGCATTAAGTGAATGGGGTTATGTAGGCATTAGGTCTTCATAATAAATATTAAAATGTCATAGATAGAGCAAATAGTACTACTACTGCGCCAACACCACCGGTAACCAATCCTTTTGGACCAGTGGCACTGTCTCATGGAGAAAGGCCAGAAAAGTTCACCTGAGCGGACTTCGAACGTTGGCAGCAAAAGATGCTATTTTACTTGACAACATTGAGCCTAGCAAAGTATCTTACAGAAGATGCTCCAGCGGTTGCCGAATTGGAACCGGATCCTGTTAAAGTTGAAGCCCTTAATGCTTGGAAAAATTCTGATTTCATGTGTAAAAATTACATCTTGAATGGCCTTGACAACAGTCTATACAACGTGTACTGCACAGTTGCAACATCCAAACAACTATGGTTGGCTTTGGAAAAGATGTATAAAACTGTAGATGCTGCCATGAAGAAATTCATCGCTGGAAAATTTCTTGACTTCAAAATGGTCGATACAAAGACTGTGATCATCCAAGTTCAAGAACTGCAAATTATCATTCGTCTACTAGAAGATGAAAAGATGACCCTTAGCGAATCTTTTCAAGTTGCCGCTGCTATTGAGAAGCTTCCTCCATCATGGAAGGACTTCAAAAACTACCTAAAGCACAAGCGCAAAGAAATGACAATGGAGGAACTTGTAGTTCGATTGAGAATTGAGGAAGATAATAGAAATTCCGAAAAGAAGATTCCTCAAAATGTGGTTGCCAAAGCAAACGTTATCGAGACAGATAAGTCCAACAAGAGAAAACGTGACAACCAATCTAAGAAGTCAAAGAAATTCAATGGTTCATGCCATAATTGTGGAAAGAAGGGTCATAAAGCTGCAGAATGTCGCGTCCCATCCAAAAAGAAGAAATCAGAAGCAAATGTGGCGGAAGTTTCAGACGGTGTTTCTGAAATGGACTTGTGTACAGTTGTTTCAGAATGCAACCTTGTTGGCAACAAGGAGTGGTTTGTAGACACTAGGGCCACTAGGCATGTATGCTCAAATAAGTGGATGTTCACAGACTACAAAAGTGCTACTAACGAAGAACAACTGTTTATGGGTAACTCGTCCACATCAAAGGTCGAAGGTAAGGGAAAGATTGTGCTGAAATTGACTTCTGGAAAAGAACTCACTCTAAATGATGTTCTCCATGTTTCAGAAATTCGCAAGAATCTAATTTCAGGATCGTTGCTCAGCAAGCATGGCTTCAAACTGACATTTGTGGCTGATAAATTTGTGTTGTCTAAGAATGGAGTGTACATAGGAAAGTGTTATGTATGTGATGGCCTATTTAAGGCTAATGTAACCACTGTTGTACGAAACAATGACATGAATAAAATTGAATCTTCTGCTTATATGGTTGACTCTCCTAATCTATGGCATTCTAGACTAGGTCATGTGAATTTTGGTACTTTACAAAAACTGATCAATCCAAAATTCATACCTAAGTGTAGAATTGATTCAAATTACAAATGTCAAATTTGTGCTGAAGCCAAATTGACAAGAACCTCATTTCATCATGTTGAAAGAGAAACCGAACCTCTAGACTTAATACATACTGATGTATGCGACTTGAAAATGTGTCAAACTAGAGGAGGAAAAATGTACGTTATCACCTTTATAGATGATTGTAGAAGATACTGTTATGTATATCTCCTTAGAAGTAAGGATGAGACATTCGGTATGTTTAAACAATATAAAGCAGAAGTTGAGAATCAACTCAACAGAAAAATTAAAGCTTTAAGAAGTGATAGAGGAGGAGAATATGAGTTTCCATTTGAGGAATTCTGTGCTGAGCATGGCATAATACACCAAACTACAACTCCTTACTCACCTCAATCCAACGGTATAGCCGAACGGAAAAATAGAACTCTTAAAGAAATGATGAATGCCTTATTAATAAGCTCTGGCTTGCCAGATAATTTTTGGGGAGAAGCTATTCCTTAGCAAATCATATTTTAATTAAAATACCACGAAAGAAAACGTCTAAGACTCTCCATGAACTTTGGAAAAAAAGACCACCATCCTACAAATACTTAAAAGTGTGGGGGTGTCTTGCCAAAGTGGAAATTCCAAAACCGAAAAAGGTCAAAATAGGACCGAAGACTATAGATTGCATATTCATTGGATATGCTCATAATAGTAGTGCATATCAATTTTTGGTGTACAAATCTGAAATTGATGACATTCATGAAAACACCATTATCGAGTCGCGAAATGCAAGATTCTTTGAACACATTTATCCTCTAGAAACCTCTATTGAAACAAGTGTTCAAAAGAGGCCGAGAGATCCAGATACTCCCGAGGATAATGTTGATCAAAGAAAAATGAATGATGAAACTGAGATAGAGGAACCGAGAAGGAGCAAGCGACAAAGGACCTCTAAATCCTTTGGACCTGATTTCTATGCATATATGATAGAAAATGAACCTCTAACTTACCAACAAGCAATGTCATCTTCCGATGCTCCTCAGTGGAAAGAAGCCATCAATAGTGAAATAGAATCCATTCTACAAAACCATACATGGGAACTAGTGGATCTCCCTAAAGGATCAAAACTACTAGGATATAAATGGATATTTAAGAAGAAACTAAAGGCTGACGGCTCAATAGACAAGTATAAAGCAAGACTTGTAATAAAAGGATTCAGACAGAAGAAAGATCCCAGAATAACATCAATTAGGATGCTTATTGCAATCGCATCTATATTGAATTTGGAAATACACCAAATGGATGTGAAAATTGCGTTTTTGAACGGTGAACTGGAAGAGGAAATATATATGCAGCAACCAGAAGGGTTTCTAAGGCCAGGAAATGAAAATAAGGTGTGCAAGTTAGTGAAATCTCTTTATGGCCTTAAACAAGTACCAAAACAATGGCATGAGAAATTTGATGAAACAATGTTATCAAATGGATTCAAAATAAATGAATCAGATAAATGCGTCTATATAAAATGTATAGATGCTGGATATGTCATTGTTTGTCTCTACGTTGATGATTTACTGATCCTAGGAAATAATAAGCTCATAATAAAATCGAAGGACATGCTATCCTCTAGATTTGATATGAAGGACCTAGGAGTGGCCAATGTAATTTTGGGTGTAAAAATTATAAAGACACCACAGGGGTATGCGTTATCTCAGTCACATTACATTGCTAAAATTCTTGAAAAATTCAAGCAGCATAATATAACAACTGCAAAATCACCAGTAGATATGAACCAAAATTGGGTAAAGAACACTGGTGATAGTATATATCAGTCGGAATACTCTCGTATACTGGGAAGTATTATGTATGTCATGAATTGCACTAGACCTGATATTGCGTACGCTGTAAGCAAGCTAAGTAGATATACCAGCAATCCTGGTAAAAATCATTGGAAAGCAATAATCAGAGTCCTAGGATATCTATAGTATACACCAAACTACGTGTTGCAATATGATAAGTATCCTTCAGTAGTAGAAGGATATAGTGATGCCAATTGGATAACGGGCTCAAATGACACAAAATCCACAAGTGGATATGTGTTTACATTAGGAAATGGAGCAATTTCGTGGAAATCATCCAAACAGACTTGCATACAAGATCAACAATGGAATTTGAGTTCATTGCTTTGGATAAAGCCGCGGAAGAAGCAGATTGGCTTAAGGGGTTTTTAGAGGACATTCCAAATTGGGAAAAACCAGTACCTCCAATATGTATACATTGTGATAGTCAATCTGCTATAGGAAGGGCAAATAGTACATTGTATAATGGTAAGTCTCGACATATTCGTCGTAGACATAAAACCATAAGACAACTTCTCTCTAATGGAGTTATCACTATAGACTATGTAAGGTCAAAGGATAACATAGCGGATCCACTAACAAAAGGCTTGCCAAGAGAAAGTTCAAACCTTATCGATGGGAATGTGCTTAAGACCTATAAAATAAAAAGTTTTTAAAATGGAAACCCCACCTAGTTGACTGGGGATCCCAAGATCTAGGTTCAAAGGGACAACTAAGTTTCAGATAAACTTGACGGCACTGTTAAATACAAACCATTCCTATGATAAGTCAGTGCACAATCCGTCAGAGAATAGGGTAAGCTTGGCTTTTAATAATGTCTATACTGTGGTGTTTTAAAGAACCAGGTGGGGTATTACGGGATACTCCTTATAGAATCGCCTATGTGAGTGCGAAGGCGCCGCTTCAAGAAGAATTGTAAGGTCGAATTCTTCAAGCACTCATGGAACCAAGACGGTGTTCATGGCAAAAACGAACACAAACAGAGAACCAAGGGGTTTAGAAACACTTAGCGTGTGTTATCTTTATATACTTACACAAAAGGCTTACGGTTCAAAGACAATCTAGTCCACTGATTTGCCAGTTTGTTATAACGATAAAACACTAGGAAAAGTTCAAGGCCATTGCGCTACTTTTACCGATACGCTAAATGTTTCGCAAAATTTAAGAACAAAAAGTAATCTCTCATTCATGTGGGGGATTGTTGGAAATAAATGAGCAGATTGGGGGAGAAGAGGTTGAGTAGTATTGGAGAAACATAAGAAAACAAAGTCCCACATTGTGTGTGATTTGTGAATGTATCTCCATATATACCAAAGCCCGATAAGCTATTTCAAAACAAAAGAAATGAGCACATGAAGCATTGAGTGAATGAGGCTATGTAGGCATTATGCCTTCATAATAGATATTAAAATGTCATAGATAGGGCCTTGGGCCTTGGGGCTCTTGGGGTCTCCTGATTTCCGTGGGCCGCTAACCCGCTCGGGCCTGTTGCGCCTGAACAAATCTGTTTTGAACGGAGCAGATGCGTCTGTTCGCAGCAAACAGGTGCGCCCATTTCATTTCAGGCTCAGCCGACGCGCCCGTATGGATAGTTGCATCTGCCTAGACAACACCCCTTGGCCACTATATAAAGGCTTCATGACAGAATAATCAAATCACCAGAAAAATCTGTGCTTTTTTCTCTGAAATACTTTTCTTAAATATTACTCTCTTGAGTTCAAAGTTGCTCTGCACTTGAAAGCGCATCAACTTGCGGAGACCGGTCCGTTTTATCTTAAGAAACAATTGCTCGATAACCTTCAGCGCCATTGAGGGAGCAATATTGTTTCTAGAAAACAGATTACACATCTGGACACGGACATTACTGACAGGTACTTCTTTCTACTCTTTGTTTTACTACGGTTTATTACTGTTGCAAATCTGGTCACGCTTTTTGCCATTGCTAGTTTTGATTCTATTTCAAATTAGTAACACTTCTTGACGTGACAATTGGATAGTGACAATAAACTGATCGCTATCAGGTTCGTACTGTATTTGTATTGTTACGGCCAACAATATGTTAATTATGTACGTTTTGAAATAATATTCTTTTATAAATTACAGGATTTTGCACAATATGGTTTTTATAACCAATAAGAGATAGACGATGTTCGATACAATTTGGTCGGTTATATCATGCATAATTGGATGTAGTTGATCTTTTGTTATGTATATGTTAGTCTTTTATTATGTAAGTTGACTTTTGTTTTGTGATGAAGTGTGTATTTATGTTTTTTTGGGTTTGTACGCATGAAGTATATTGATTGATAATACAATTATATTGTTTGTTTGATCAGATTCGTGGCAATAATGCATTTACAAAATTTTAAATTCCATTTGATATTGTTTCATCTTTAAAAATCTAATGAAAATGAATATTTTTTCTTCTGATGGTTGTAATAGGATAAGCAATCGATGCAATACACTATTATCATTACAAATGTTGTTTTTTGCTTCTGTTCAGTAGCATCGGTTGTTTATAAAAGCCGATGCAATACATTACTCTTAAAAAGCAAATGCAACCATTTGCATCTGCTTTATGGCATCGGTTGTATCAAAGAACCGATGCAACTTAGGATCATTTGCATCGGTTGTTCAATTGATGTGAAATTGGTTTGTTGCATCATCTTCATTTGCATCCGTTGAACAACCGACATAACAGGGGTTTAACAACCAATGCAAATGACTTGTTTTGTAGTAGCAATGGGACGACCTGATTATTAGGTCGTTAGATGGCTTGGCTTTTAACACCTAAAACTTGTTTTTTGAAGCTCACTAACTTAAGTACTTAAGAATTTGAACACTTCACAGTTATGCTTTGAGAATTGTATGTTCATCATCTTGACAAGTGTTTGCGTATTTTGGACTTATACATTGCCATCGAACGTTCGATTCGATAGCCGATTAGACAATAAAGCATATCACAACAAATTTCAAGGCTTAAACTAGACGGCGTATTTACACAATCTTATTTCGTTTCATAGTTTATAACTTGTCAATCTTTTCTTGCATACACACGACACTCTAGTTTAAGCTGGTAGCGACGCTTGAGATCAACTAATCGATATAAGCCAGATTGTGGATTTCAAGCCTTGCTTTTGCACAATTCGTATAATTTTGCACGACACTTCGCTTTCAAGGAGTGCGTACCTGCGATATCTTTACAAATAAGATTGTTTGTATGGAATGACAACTAGGTAACAATCTCGCCTTGAGGATGAAGGGACATCATCCTCTGCACAACCTGAGACTTCCACAACTACACCTGAGGTCATAACAACTAAAACCCCCGGTTAGGTTCCTATTTCTAGTGCCTCGCCCTCTTAGTGCTCTGCCTTCAGAAAGGCATTCTACTACTATTAATCGGGATTTATTTGAACAATTATGCAATCAGTATGGTATTCCTGTCACTGATGCGATATTGTCGGCTGAGGGCGTATTCGTTGATCAACCCCCGACTGGATACATAACCGTTAATCGTCATATGCTGGCGGGTGGTAGTATGCCTCCTTTTAATCCTTTCATAGAGACGATCTTGAATCACATGGCCATTTCTCCTTCCCAACTTCACCCCAATGGATACACTGTTTTGTTAGGGCTTTATATGCTTTTTATGCAAATGAAGGAGCGCGAGCCTACATTTCAAGATATCTGCTATTTGTGTTCGTTCAAAAGGAGAAAAGACACATTATCCATCATACACGTTGAGGGTGCATGGAATCAGAAATATGTACTCGGCTTGCCGGAGAGTGTTTAAGGATTCTTGACTCAATTTTTCTTTGTTCGTTACCCTAGGACTTTTCGTGGAAATTGGACAGAAGGAGGTGAGCATATTTGTAAAGAACTCTTCCAATTTTTCTTAAGTTTCGGTTACTTGAACTTCTTTCATTTGATTATAGTTGTTCCAGCTCCAATTAAGGATAATAAAGATTCTGCCCCCCTCAATGTTGTCTATGAGACTTTAAAAGTTGTCGATGAGTTAAAAAGAGGCTAAAAAATACTTAATCACGGAGGAATTTCTTCGGAAATACGAATTACTCCATCCTTTAAGGAAGCTTCCTTCCAAAGCAGGACCTTCCACACAAAGACTACAACTATAGCATTAGATGCTGACGCTTCTGGAGGGGATGGTGCATTACAAAGTCAAACCACTGAATCCTCGTAAAAGAAGTGCTCAGACCCCGCTAGCGGTAGCAAACCACCCTCTAGGTCTCAAATTCCTTCGGTCGAAGAAAAAGAATTTACACATCGTGAAGGCAAAAGTCTTATGAAGGAAACTGAGCAGATCGAGGAGGGTGAGACCACTCTTGGAGATATTTTAAACATTAAGCAAGTTATTGAGGATCCCATTATTCCGGATACATGCGAGGAGAGTTCTGCAGATACTTCAAGAATTTGAGTGACCTTAGTACTATGAAGGATCTTTCCCTGAGTGACACTGTGACCTCAGACTTGGCACCCTCGGTTACAAAAACTGGAACTGAGATAGCTGTAGCTCAAACTCCTCCATCGCGGAGAACATTTTCTGACATAGGGTTTCCATTATCTTCATCACCGAAGAGTGGTTCTTTATTAGACGCGCGTTAGATAATACATTATATGCGCTATATGTTTTTGATGCTTTGTATATGCCTTACAATCTGCCCCAGTACTTTTTAATCTCAGTACTGAAATCTTGTTTCTTCTTTATTTCAGGCTCAAATATGAATCGTCCATTTATGAAGAGTTTAAGTATCGAACTAGCTCTTACAATCCAAGGCATCTCATATAGTCCCATCATTCGCAGCACTCACAATACTCCCAGCAATCTCAATATTCGCAACACTCACAATATTCTTATCAGCCTTAGCAAACTCATGTCTATATATTGACAGGTGAACAAAGGAGGTGGAGGCACGAGGCCCAAGATTGGCTAGAGAAAGAGGAGAGGGATTAAGGCACTCATTGTGATCAAGACAGATATGATGACCGCTACGATGATCGATATGATGATCGTCATGAGCGGAGTGGACGGGAGGAAGAGGAAAGCCGAAGGAGGAAGAGAGACAGGGATGGTCAAGGCAGGGATGATCCTCAGAAGCGCCCCAGATCAGATAAACTTCCCTTCCCTACTACTCAAACTACTTCTGGCTACCTGCCCCTTGCTACACCGTCTGTTACTCCTCCTCATGCCGATATTCAGACGATCATACATAGGCCCCGCCACAAGCCTGAACCGGTAAACACTGCACTCGCTGAACAATTCAAAAACTGGTGTCTAAAAGGAATGTTCTTTGATTTAGACATACATCCGTCTGATAGGAAAGATATACTTAAAGAGATGGATGCGTTAAAGAGTAATATCAATAAGCAGATGGATACTGTCAAAAGTCAGCACGAGATGCAGCTAGACGCGGTTAAGAGTCGAGCTGATAAGCAATTATTTTTATGGTAAAAGTTTGTCGATGATCTTCAAAGACTCAACAGGCTTAACCTTGATTGAATTGCTACGTTGGAGAATGACAAGGTTGAGTGGGCCACGGTTCTTGAAGCATGGGATGCTACCATTGCATCTCTTACACAAACAAATACAGAGCTGGAGGGGCTAGAAGCTGAGAATTGAAGGCTCAAAGAAGAGCTTGTTGCTGCTAAACTGAGAGAGAATGCGCTGATATTGCAAGTTAAAAATGCTCAGTCTGCTCAACAGATCACTAAAACCCAACTGGCTGTAGAAAAACAAGCTTCTGCAACTTATCAACAAGACAGTGCCAGTCTTCATGAGAAAAACACTGCTCAGAACTTGGCTATTTATGTGCTAGCAGCTAAGGCTGAAATTCTTGAGCAGGATAGAGAAAAAGCTCTGACTGATGCTGAGACGGATGTCGATGCCACTTTATTCAGATTTTACGTCTTCAGCATTATGAGCCGAGGGAGCTTGTGCTATTTAGGACCCGATTTTGCAGTGACTTTGGCCCTGGTCTGGGAATCAACACTTGCGCAGGTTGAAGATTCCTGTAACGACCCGCATTCTACGCATCAGAGGATCGTAGAATATTTATTTCATTTTCTTATAAGGTCGTATGGTCGTGTAACTTTGGGAAGCAACTATTGGGGTCATTTCCCATGTTCATGATTTTTGCCGATATTTAAATGATCGTTTTGCCCCTAGTTGATCTTGTTTCGGCCATAACTTTTGATTGGTAAGGAGTTTTGACCTGAAACCACTTCCATTGGATTCAGATGATGATTTACATTTTCGTAGAGTGGTCACAATAGCCAAACGGACTCACCGTTTGGGAGATATGGATGAACCAAGGTTTAGAAGGTGAAAAACTGCTTAAATGGGCTGATTAGGGTAATTAGCAAATGGGCCGATAACCCATTTCGGGATTAGGGTTATGGGGAGGCTAAAATGAGTTAGGTTTTCATACTATTGTTTTCTAGCTGCCATGTACCTCTTAGAAACCCTAACGATGGCCTCCACCTTCTAATTTCATCCAAAATCGCTCTCTAATCAAGGATTAAGCTAATCTACATCAAATCAAGGAGAAATAGCACCAAATCAGAGTTGAAGTTGCTGTTAGGCATTGGAATTCAACCCAAACAGTGGAGTTTTCAGATTTGATATTTTATATGTGGCTAAGGTGAGTGATTTGCAATTGTTTTCATTAATTACGGCTAATTAGGGTTGATTATTGTTAATTAGCAAAATTATACATGATTAAATTCTGGAAAAATATTTAGAAATTCCAAAATATTGTTTTAGGCCTCTGTTAGAAATTTGGGTTAATTTGGATATGTTTGGCTAATCCTATCATTAGTTATTGTTAAACATGATTAAGGGGAAAACAAGGGTTTTTGGGTATGTTTGATTTTTATATACATGTTAAATTTTGGTTTTGGCGTTTGTGGATGATTATACATGTTGCTATGACTGTTTGTAATGTTTTATGGTTGTTGGAACAGTTAGAATGGTCGAAAACGCCGTCGTGTGGAGTAAAAACAGTCGCCGGAAAGTTGTAGAAAATCGTGTAGGAACCGAATCGGATCGCCCCTCCGAACCGACCCGATCGTGAATCCAACCTCACGAGCCCCAACTGTGTACGAAAGGAGCCGAAACGAACCACCTTCTACGTACCGTGCTTGCACTCACGAGCAGGAAGCCACGACCCGGACCGTGAAGCATCCACGAACCGATGCACCATTTCGACCCTAACCGGTGCACTACCTCGAACCGACCCGATGCCATGAAGGAAGAAGCCACGAACCGACTTGCCACGAACCATTGTTGGATCACCGACCCGAACCGATGGGTGTCACGAGCCGGCGAGCATCAAAGCACCACGAGCCGACCTGGAAGGTGAGGACCGAATCGAACCGGAGGACAACATGACTCACGAACCGAACCGCTTCAGGGAGCACGATCCGAAGCGTTGTGAAGTGAAGAACCGAACCGATCCGGAGAAGACCAAAACCCGAGACGCAAAGGTAGTCCAAATGGGAAGTTTGCGCTCAGGATCCAGACGGGAACCAACGAGTTAACTTCATGATTGGGCTTTGCTGCGGGACGTGTGCTAAGGAGTTGTCGACGTCCATAGCTTTGATTCACCACCGAGAGACTAATGTTAGGCTACGGATCAGTGTAGTGGGGTAGTTATTACTCTATGGGGGCAGAATGATCGTAGCATGGCTATGAGCCAGTGCAGTGGAGTCGTCATGACTTCATGGGGCAGAGTGGACATAGCAAGGGCTAGTGGCTATGGATCAGTGCATTGGAGTCGCCATGACTCCATGGGGTAGAGTGATCATAGCAAGGATTTGAGCGATCAAAGCGGTGGATATCGTATGCTTTACGCACTGAGTGAGAGATGTGAAGATGGTTGCTATGCTTGATTGTTTGCCATCACTATGACATGCACACCCCCTCCCCCGTATCTTTACACCATATGTTTGTGTTACCTTAGAGTATTATGCATCTTGTTGTGCTGACTCTTTGGTTGTAGGTCCAGGTTCAAGTATGGTTTAGTATACATGTTATTGTTCTGTTTTGCTGCTTATCGCTCATACCAAACTTTTGCCTGACCCGGAGTTTTATGTCTCTTCTTATTACTCTGGGTGCTCTTAAACGGGCAGACTAGAGACAGGTTAGCTGGTTGTACACGAGTGGCTGTCTGGAGACGAGCAGGAGGCTTACACGTATTATTCTCTATATATTCTCCCTGAGTCGCTGCTGGTCACTACTTTGGGCATTAGTAGTGTACCTTTCCTTACTTTGCTTTAGAGACAGTTTTAAAATTGTAATAATATTGATGTGGAACATAAGTTGTATTTGGATTTTCCGTTGCTATGATGTTTAGTTTTCAGCTTATGCACTGTTTCGTCTGTTTTATGTAAAGATATGTTGCTATTATATTTTATTCCATGCGCTGTGAGATATACTACAGGTTCTTTGTATTGATTCATCGCTTCAAATTCCTTTCCTTTTCCTTCCCTCTGACGACCGTCCCGTACTGGTTGGATATTGGTACAACGCATTTTGAAGGAAATGTCGGCTGGTGCGGGGCGGGCTGTCACACTTGGTATCAGAGCTCTAGGTTGCGTAGTTAACTTAGGGAAAGACAGTAGAGAGAGATAGTATACGTATATGAGAGCGCGTATTTGTTATATTTTTTGTTTTCAAAAGCTATATACCAATTGAGGATAGTTATGGAGGTGTTGAGAAAATACCAACTGAAAGTAAAATTTTCAAAGTGTCACTTTTGGAGGAAAGAAGTGAGATTCTTGGGCCATGTTGTCTTAGAGAATGGTATCGCCGTGGATCCTGCCAAAGTGGCTACGATGCAAGATTGGTCTATGCCCAAGTATGCAACAGACGTAAGGACTTTCTTGGGGTTAGCTGGATACTATCGTAAGTTTATCCAAGACTTCTCCATGATAGCGGCACCGTTGACTTTGTTGACCAAGAAGAATCAAGCCTTCATCTGGGACGATAGGTGCGAGTATGCATTCAAGGGTCTAAAGGAGAAGTTGACGTGTGCACCAGTATTATCATTCCAAGAGGGAATGAAGAAATGGCGGTATACACGGATGCATGTGGTATCGGAATAGGTGCTGTATTGATGCAAGGATGTAAGGTTGTAGCTTATGCTAGTCGGCAGCTGAAACCGCATGAGAAAAGATGACCTACCCATGATTTGGAATTGGCAGCGATCGTGTTCGCACTGAAGATGTGGAGACATTATCTCTTAGGAGAAAGGTTCGAGTTGTTTGCCGATCATAAATCGTTGAAGTATCTTTTCTCCCAAAAGGATCTATATCCCCGTCAGCAAAGATGGTTAGAGTTCTTGGCTTCATATGATTTTGGTATCGCATATACGCCTGGGAAAGGCAATGCGGTAGCTGATGCCTTGAGTAGGAGACATGCCAGTTTAAGGGCTATGTTTCTGGAATGGAAGCAACTGGAATATATCGCAGGATATGATTTCAGACCTAAGTGCGAGTTAGACCCAGAAATGTTAGCAGGTTTGACGTTCAGACCCACCTTGATTGAGCGGATTGGTTCCAGTCTGAGGGATGATCCTAATCTATTAGAAATCTTCTCCAAGTTAGAGATACGTATCGATGAGGAGATGAACAAGTATGGGCTTGATAGAGAAGGATGGCTTCGAAAGAATGGGAGACTAGTTGTACCCAATGTCAATGGATTGAGAGATGATGTGCTTAAAGAATGTCATCACTCAAAACTAACTATACATCCCGGTGGTAATAAGATGTATCGAGACATGAAGCAGACCTACTACTGGGAAGGGATGAAGAGAGACGTTGGGAAATTTATATCCAAGCGCATGAACTATCAGCTTGTCAAAGCCAAGCAAAAGAAGCCTAGTGGTTTGTTACAACCATTGGAGATTCCCGAATGGAAATGGGAATAAGTATCAATGGACTTCATTGATGGTTCACCAAGGACTAGGTCAGCCCACGATAGTATTTGGGTGATTGTAGATCGATTGACCAAAAGTGCAAGGTTCATACCAGTCAAGTCAAATAGAACAGTAGCTAAGTTAGCGGAACTGTATATGAAATGGGTAATGAGATTTCATGGAGTACCTAAAGGCATTGTGAGTGACCGAGATCCGTTGTTTACTAGTGGATTTTGGAAGAGCTTACAAGAGGCTCTAGGGTCAGAATTACATCTCAGTACCGCGTACCATCCTCAGACCGACGGTCAAACGTAGATGGTGAATCGGGTATTAGAAGATCTCTTGAGAGCTTGCATATTGGATTTTGGTGGATCATGGGATGACCGTTTGCATCTAGTAGAGTTTGCATATAATAATAGTTATCAATCCAGTATCGATATGGATCCATTTGAAGCTTTGTACGGAAGACCGTGCAACTCATCGTCATGTTGGCTAGGAACCGGTGAGAGATTTGTGCTTGGGCCAGATGTAATAAGAGAAACTTCAAGAAAGATCAAAGTCATTCAACAACGAATGAAGGCTGCCCAAGATAGGAAGAAGAGTTATGCTGATAAGAGACGAACAGACTTGAAATTCTCCGTTGGTGACTTAGTATTTGTCAATATCTCTCCATTAAAGAATGTTATTCGATTTGGTAGGAGAGGAAAGTTGGCACCAAGATTTGTTAGTCCATTCCCAGTTCTGGAGCAAGTTGGGAATTTAGCATATAAAGTTGAGTTGCCAGACAAGATGGCGGGAGTTCATGACGTATTTCATGTTTCCTAGTTAAGGAAATTCGTGCACGACCCCGATGTGACTATTTCACCTGATCAGTTGGATGATGTCGAAGTAGAACCCAAGGTCATTGGGAACCGCAAGCCAATTCGTATTGTCGAGCACGATACGAAGCAACTTTGAAGGAAAGCGGTGAATCTAGTCAAGGTTCAGTGGGGCGAGAATGAGAATGATTGTACTTAGGAGACAGAGGAGAGCATTAAGAAGACGTATCCAGAACTCTTTGCCACGTAAGATTTTAACTGCGATTTAGTTTTTCGCATGCTAGGACAGACTTGTTTGTTTGTTTTGTATGTTTGATTGTTGTGAATTGTTGATAGGAATGCGGGATCCTTTGTTTGTTTCTTAGTTAAGGAATTTCGGGGGTGAAATTTTTTAAAGGGGGGAGAATGTAACGACCCGCATTCTACGGCTCGGAGGATCATAGAATATTTATTTTATTTTCATATGAGGTCGTATGGTCGTGTAACTCTGGGAATCGACTATTTGGGTCATTTCCCATGTTCATAATTTTTGCCGATTTTTAAATGACCGTTTTGCCCCTAGATGATCTTGTTTCGGCCGTAACTTTTGATTGGTAAGAAGTTTTGACCTGAAATCACTTCCATTGAATTCGGATGATGGTTTACATTTCCGTAGAGTGGTCATAGTAGCCAAACGGACTCACCGTTTGGGAGATATGGCTGAAACAAGGTTTAGAAGGTGAAAAACTGCTTAAGTGGGCTGATTAGGGTAATTAGCAAATGGGCCCATAACCCATTTCGGGATTAGGGTTATGGGGAGGCTGAAATGTGTTAGGATTTCATTCTATTTGAGTTTTCTAGCCACCATTTTCCTCTTAGAAACCCTAACAATGGCCTCCACCTTCTAATTTCATCCCAAATCGCTCTCTAATTAAGGATTAAGCTAATCTACGTCAAATCAAGGGGAAATAGCACCAAATCAGAGTTGGAGCTGCTGTTAGGCATTGGAATTTGACCCAAATAGTGGAGTTTTTAGATTTGATATTTTATTTGTGGCTAAGGTGAGTGATTTGCAATTGTTTTCACTAATTACGGCTAATTAGGGTTGATTAGTGTTAATTAGCGAAATTATACATGATTAAATTCGGGAAAATGTTTAGAAATCCCGAAGTATTGTTTTAGGCCTCTGTTAGAAATTTGGGTTAATTTGGATATGTTTTGCTAAACCTATCATTAGTTATTGTTAAACATGATTAAGGGGAAAACAAGGGTTTTTTGGTATGTTTGATCTTTTTATACATGTTAAATTGCAGTTTTGGCGTTTATGGATGGTTATACATGTTGCTATGACTGTTTTGAATGTTTTATGGTTGTTAGAACAGTTAGAATGGTCGAAAACGCCGTCGTGTGTTGTAAAAAACAGTCGCTGGAAAGTTGCAGGAAAATTGTGCAGGAACCGGATCGGATCGCCCCCCTCCGAACCGACCCGATCGTGAATCCAACCTCACGAGCCCCAACTGTGTACGTAAGGAGCCAAACTGAACCATCTTCTACGAACCGTGCTTGCACTCACGAGCAGGAAGCCACGACCCGGACCGTAAAGCATCCACGAACCAATGCACCATTCTGACCCGAACCGGTGCACTACCTTGAACCGACCCGATGCCATGAAGGAAGGAGCCACGAACCGGGTTGCCATGAACCGTTGTTGGATCACCGACCCGAACCGATGGGTGTCACGAGCCGGCGAGCACCAGAGCACCACGAGCCAACCTGGATGGTGAGGACCAAATCGAACCGGAGGACAAACATGACTCACGAACTGAACCGCTTCAGGGAGCACTATCCGAAGCAAAGTGAAGTGAAGAACCGAACCGATCCGGAGAAGACCAAAACCCGAGACTCAAAGGTAGTCCAAATGGAAAGTTTGTGCTTAGGATCCAAACGGGAACCAACGAGTTAACTTCATGATTAGGCTTTGCTGCGGGACATTTGCTAAGGAGTTGTCAACGTCCATAGCATATATTCACCACCGAGAGACGAATGTTAGGCTACGGATCAGTGCAGTGGGGTAGTTATTACTCTATGGGGCAGAGTGATCGTCGCATGGATATGAGCCAGTGCAGTGTAGTCGTCATGACTTCATGGGGCAGAGTGGACATAGCAAGGACTAGTGGCTATGGATCAGTGCAGTGGAGTCGCCATGACTCCATGGGGCAGAGTGATCATAGCAAGGATTTAGGTGATCAAAGCGGTGGATATCGTATGCTTTATGCACTGAGTGACAGATGTGAGGATGGTTGCTATGCTTGATTGTTTGCCATCACTATGACATGCACACTCCCTCTCCCGTATCTTTACACCTTATGTTTGTGTTACCTTAGAGTATTGTGCATCTTGTTGTGCTGACTCTTTGGTTGCAGTTCCAGGTTCAGGTATTGTTTAGTATACTGTTATTGTTTATTTTGCTGCTTATCGCTCATAACAGACTTTTGTCTGACCCAGAGTTTTATGTCTCTTCTTATTACTCTGGGTGCTCTTAAACGGGCAGACTAGAGACAAGTTAGCTGGTTGTGCACAAGTGGCTGTCTGGAGACGAGCAGGAGGCTTACACGTATTATTCTCTATATATTCTCCCTGAGTCGCAGCTGGTCACTACTTTGGGCCTTAGTAGTGTACCTTTCCTTACTTTGCTTTAGAGACAGTTTTAATAATTGTAATAATGTTGATGTGGAACATAAGCGGTATTTGGATTTTCCGCTCTATGATATTTAGTTTTCAGCTTATGCACTGTCTCGCCTGTTTTATGTCAAGATATGTTACTATTATATTTTATTCCATGCGTTGTGAGATATACTACAGGTTCTTTGTATTGATTTATCGCTTCAAATTCCTTTCCTTTTCCTTCCCTCTGACGACCGTTTTGAAGGAAATGTCGGCTGGTACGGAGCGGGCTGTCACACTTGGTATCAGAGCTCTAGGTTGCGTAATTAACATAGGGAAAGACACCGGAGAGAGATAGTATACGTACATGAGAGCGCGCATCTGTTACATTTTTGGTTTTCAAAAGCTATATATATATATACTATTAGTATATTTAAGGATGAAGTCGCACTGCACTAGCACCACTATGGAGATGGTTAATTGTTTTCTCTTTACAGATTGAACGATGAGCCGAAACTTGAGGAGCACGGGTCCAAGGGCTAATGATAGGAATGCCCCTGATATGAGGGCGATGTTCACTAACTTTATGAGGGAGATGCTTAGGATGTTCAGATAGCAGCTCCCAATGTTGCTAATGGTGGTGGTGAAGTGGTGCAGGCGCCTAGGGCCGATTTCGCCAAGCTGAATAAGGATTATATTAGCCTTGGTGGAAAGCCGTTCCACGTAACGGAGTCGGCTACGGATGTTCAAGATTGGTTGGATAGCTGTGAACGTATCTTGGAAGACTTGGGTATCGAGGATGCGATGAAGAGGAAGCTAGCATCCCGTCAGTTGCAAGGACGGGCAATGAATTGGTGGAATGCTATTAAGGTAGCTACTCCCGAGGATCAGATTACTTGGGATCAGTTTAAGACTCGCTTTAGCGACAAGTTTATTCCAACTACTCGGAAGTCAGTATTGTTTAAGAAGTTCTTGGAGCTAAGGCAAAATGGTAGAGCTGTCTCGGAGTATATTGTTGAGTTCAATACTCTATCGAAATATGGATTATCCCTAATTGATACTGCCGAGAAGAAGAACGAGAAGTTCATAACTGGTTTGGATGGATACTTTGGGGAAAGGCTTATTAACCATATCGATGAGACGTTTGAATCGATTGTGGGGAAAGCATTAAGGTCAGAGAGTCTTTACCCTAAGTCGAAGACTGAGGTTGCATCTGTAGAGGAGCCAAAACCGCAAGCAAGCAGTGGAGGCAAGAGTGGTTCTCAGAATAAGAGGAAGCAGAATCAGACCAAGGATGACCAGAAGAAGAAGAATAAGAAAGATGTACAGTGCTTTAGTCATGGCAAGAAGGGCCATTGTCCTAAAGAATGTCGAGCAAAGCCAACGGACAGGTAGTGCTTCAACTGTGGCCAAGTTGGACATCAAAAGGATAAGTGTCCACAACCTTTGAAAGAGAAGAAGATAGTGAAAGCATATGTAATCAATGTTGTTCCTTCTTCGTCGAATACCCCAACTGTAGCAGAGAAAGGAAAGAATGTCATCATTCAAGGTATGCTTTCTATTTATGATGTACCTGTTTGAGTATTGTTCGATACCGGGGTTTCCCGTTCCTTCATATCTAGTGACCTGGTAGATAGGTTGGGATTGGAATCCGAGATAGTCGATAGACCTTTAGCCGTGACGAACCCGATTGATGGTTCGACAAGCCTCAGTATGATTTGTCGTAATTTTGTCTTATCGAGTCATGGATGTATGTTTGCTTGTGATAGCTTTGTTTTGGGATTTACTGGGTTTGGCGTTATATTGGGAGTCGATTGGCTCCAAAGATATGGGGTGGTGGTAGACTATGAGGGGTTTTCGGTGACTATTAGAGCGGATGATGGGCGGAGGGTAGTGCTTGGTAGCCTACCTAGTGATAAGGTGATGGCTAGTTTTCTAAATTCCCTCGACATCCCGCATGACGAGTTATCAGAGGTTCCCATTATTGGCCAGTATCCGGACATCTTCGGGGAAGTGACCGGACTTCCACCACACCGAGAGAATGAGTTTCGTATTGATTTAGTGAAAGATGCCAGACCTATAGTGATGCCACATCGTCGTATGGCGCCAAGGAAGAAGCGAGAGATGGGGGTGCAAGTCAGCTATCTTTTGAAGAAGGGATTTATCCGAAGAAGTGTCTCCGAGTGGGGAGCACCAGTTGTGTTTACTACTAAGGCAGACGGTTCTCTTCGCTTGTGCGTGGATTATCGCGAGTTGAATAAGCTGACGAGGAAGAATAAGTATCCTCTACCGCGGATAGATGATTTGTTTGATCAACTGGAAGGAGCAAGGGTGTTCTCCCAGTTGGACCTCACGACAGGATTTCATCAGCTCGGAGTAGCAGCTGAGAATAGCAGTTGAGAGTATAGATAAAACAGCCTTTCGGACGCCGTCTGAATTTTATGAGTGGTTGGTCATGCCATTCGGGTTGACCAATGCACCAACATATTTTGTGGATCTTATGAATAGGGTATTCAGAGATCAGTTGAATAAGTTTGTTCTTGTGTTCGTGGACGATATATTAGTTTACTCGAGGACAGAGGAAGAACACAAGGAACACTTGAGTATAGTGATGGAGGTGTTGAGAAAACACCAATTGAAAGCAAAGTTTTCAAAGTGTCACTTCTGGAGGAAAGAAGTGAGATTCTTGGGCCATGTTGTCTCAGAGAATGGTATCGCCGTGGATCCTGCTAAAGTGGCTACGGTGCAAGATTGGTCTATGCCCAAGTATGCAACAGACGTAAGGACTTTCTTGGGGTTAGCTGGATACTATCGTAAGTTTATCCAAGACTTCTCCAAGATAGCGGCACCATTGACTTTGTTGACCAAGAAGAATCAAGCCTTCGTCTGGGATGATAGGTGCGAGAATGCATTCAAGGGTCTAAAGGAGAAGTTGACGTGTACACCAGTATTAGTCATTCCAAGAGGGAATGAAGAAATGACGGTATACACAGATGCATGTGGTACCGGAATAGGTGCTGTATTGATGCAAGGAGGTAGGGTTGTAGCTTATGCTAGTCGGCAGCTGAAACCGCATGAGAAAAGATATCCTACCCATGATTTGGAATTGGCAGTGATCGTGTTCGCACTGAAGATGTGGAGACATTATCTCTTGAGAGAAAGGTTCCAGTTGTTTACCGATCATAAATCGTTGAAGTATCTTTTCTCCTAGAAGGATCTAAATCTCCGTCAGCAAAGATGGTTAGAGTTCTTGGCTTCATATGATTTTTATATCGCATATACGCGTGGGAAAGGCAATGCAGTGGTTGATGCCTTGAGTAGGACACATGCCAGTTTAGGGGCTATGTTTCTGGAATGGAAGCAACTGGAGTATATCGCAGGATATGATTTCAGACCTAAGTGCGAGTTTGACCGAGAAATGTTAGCAAGTTTGACGATCAGACCCACTTTGATTAAGTGGATTGGTTCCAGTCAGAGGGACGATCCTAATCTATTAGAAATCATCTCCAAGTTAGAGATGCGTATCGATGAGGAGATGAACAAGTATGGGCTTGATTGAGAAGGATGGCTTCGAAAGAATAGGATACTAGAGGATACTAGTTGTACCCAATGTCGATGGATTGAGAGATGAAGTGCTTAGAGAATGTCATCACTCAAAACTGACTAAACATCCCGGTGGTAATAAGATGTACCGAGACATGAAGCAGACCTACTACTGGTAAGGGGTGAAGAGAGACGTTGGGAAATTTATATCCAAGTGCATGAACTGTCAGCTGGTCAAAGCCGAGCAAAAGGAGCCCGGTGGTTTGTTACAACCATTGGAGATTTCAGAATGGAAATGGGAACAAGTATCAATGGATTTCATTGGTGGTTTACCAAGGACTAGGTCAGGCCACGATAGTATTTGGGTGATTGTAGATCGATTGACCAAAAGTGCAAGGTTCATACCAATCAAGTCAAATAAAACAGTAGCTAAGCTAGCAGAACTGTATATGAAATGGGTAATGAGATTTCACGGAGTACCTAAAGGCATTGTGAGTGACCGAGATCCGTTGTTTACTAGTGGATTTTGAAAGAGCTTACAAGAGGCTCTAGGGTCAGAATTACATCTCAGTACCGCGTACCATCCTCAGATCGATGGTCAAACGGAGAGGGTGAATCGAGTATTAGAAGATCTCTTGAGAGCTTGCATATTGGATTTTGGTGGATCATAGGATGACCGTTTGCATCTAGTAGAGTTTGTATATAATAAAATTTATCAATCCAGTATCGGTATGGCTCCATTTTAAGCTTTATACGGAAGACCGTGCAACTCACCGTCATGTTGGCTAGAAATCGGTGAGAGATGTGTGCTTGGGCCAGATGTGATAAGAGAAACTTCAAGCAAGATCAAAGTCATTCAACAGCGAATGAAGTGTAATGACCCGCATTTTCCAGGGGTATAATTAATTTATTTAATTGTTTAAAATAGTGATATAGGAAATTTAATCGTCGTTAATTAAATAATATGGAATATTTAATTAAAGTAAATAATTAAATAATATATTTAATTCAGAAATAAATCAAAAATATTGGAAATCACAATATTCTGTGAGCGGGGTCGTCCCTTAGATTTAATTCAGCTTAGAGTTGAATTATATTGACGAATATATTCAATCGACGTCAGTTTGAACGTAGAATTATAATATAATTAAAATCGAGCTCGAAATGGCGCTGCAGTTCGTAAATTGGCGATTGGACTTCAAATGAATGTACAGGATTCGTTTTTAGTCGGATTTCTGTGAAACAAGAAACGTGTGGAGCTGGTGGAGTATATCTTTCTAGTGGAAGAGAAATATAGGGATTTCGTCGTGTAGATTTTGATTTACGTCCAAATCAAATTTCAGAAAAGTCGTTGTGGAATTCCTTTATAATTTGCAACGCTTTATTTACGTTATTAAAGGATTTTCGATAAAAATTGAATATAGAGATAATCTGGAATTTGAAATATCAAGCTGTAAATTCTGATATGATATTCTGAAGCTGTACGATATCATATGTGAAGATATACGATAATATAAATTTATTTGTATTTAATTCAATTTTATTTAAATATATTTATATATTTAAATGGGTCATCCAGAGCTTTAAAAATAGCCACTTTAGCAAACGAAGTCGGAATTCAACGAAACCAGTTTTGTTGGATCCGCAATATCAAATAGTTGTTAGATTTCCAGTTTCGTGATTTTTAGAGTCACTGTGTGGCCGTATGGATTTTTAGAGTGAAAAACAGTCAGTATTTTAACAGTTAAAAATATGCTGTGTGAGCATACGAAGTCGGAATTCGATGAAACCAGTTTCGTTGGGACCGTAATGTCGAACTGTAGCTGCATGTCCGGTTTCTAGATTTTTGGGTATCGTGTGTGATCACACGAATTTTTAGAAGGTAGAACGAGTATTAAAATGAAAATATATTCATAAATATCTCCAACAAAATATCTAAAACAAACACCCTATAAATGCCCCCCTTACTTCCCTTAAAACCTAAATCAGAAGTCAACACAGCAAGAATGAGGCGCCGTTGGTTTTTTCCCTCTTTCACTAGGATTTCGATCTTCAACAAATCATTTTAAAACCAAATAAAATCCTATAAATCCTCTAATACATATATTTGAGATCGCCAAAGCCTACTCTTCGATCTGAGGTGAGTGGCAAGGAGTTCGACACCGTCTTTCCGGCGTTGGGTTTTGACAGTAAGAGCTAGGGTTCACGAAATCGGAGTATTGAGTCAATCAATCGAAGAATAGAGGTTGCCGTTGTGTTCGCGAGATCAACTAGCACGTTGCTGCTAATTTTGGTGGAATCCGATGATGAAATTGGTCGCACGATGTCTGATCCTGATTGTAAAATCGAGAACGATAGAAGTCGTTGAATGGGTGCGAGCTTGTCCTAAATGGCATAGGGGAGAAGAGCGTTCAATGAGGAGTTTCATGGTGGAATCTGTTTGGACTGTTTTGTGTTTGAATGGCGTGGGCTATCATGTACTGGAGAGGCCGAGTTTAGGATGGAGGCGAGTGGAAGATGAAGCTCATGAGGTTTGAGGAAGGGGTCGATACCATTTCTGGAGTTGGGTTTCAAAGTGAGGCAGCGGGTTCGAAGATTTGGGAAGAAGGAACCAAGGGCTGTCGGTTTCAAGAAGAGGGAGCAGCGAGGAACCAGATGCTGTGGGGTGAGGTATAGAGTGTTCGAAGTTGTGTCTTATGGGGATGCAGAGTTGGATAAGAAAACTTATGGTGTGGGTTTGGGTTCGGGCCAGGTGGGTCTAAAAAGTTATGGGCTGAGTTAAATATGGTAAGGCCCGGTTTTCCAATAAATTTACTTAATTTAATTTTTAATGAATGTATAAACTTTGAATGTTAATATCCGGCACATCCGTGATCAGAATTTCAAACCGCTTGTCACGTTGGATTCACACGGACGGGGGCTACAACATGAGATCAGTTTGAAATGATTCGAAGATTTTGGAAAATATGACGGAAAATAACGTCAGAACAAAACTGCTAAACGGTTATCGTTATTTAACGATTCCCGATAATGTGAGTAAAACTCACCAACTCTGAACAGTTATATTTTTATAATGTATTTTTAGAACTGTTAATCATCTGTTGATTGATGTGTGTTGGTTGATTGATTGAACTGCTAGTCAGTTAGTGAAAATTATATATATATATATATATATATATGTAATTATATATATATATATATATATAAACCATTAAATATTTATATATTGATTCTGCTTTCAGAATAATTTATATTGAACTGAAAGTGATGATAATCATATTGTGTAACATCTGTGGATGCAGGGAGACAGGTTGGAGGAATCCGACTGGATTCCTCAACAGTTATTTTATTGTTTTTCATATATTATTATATGATGTGATATAAAATCTGTGGGCGATTATATGTGCTTAGACGATATTGAACATCGTGATTTGATATGATTGAATACCATAACATACCGGAATGTTGGTAAGGAATAATTTCAAAGGGATATTGAAACAAAAATATTTATAAATGGAATATTTATAAATAAGGGATATTTATAAATTTGGAATATTTATAAATAGGAGATATTCAAAAAGGAAATAATTACAAACCATTTTCTTTTTCGATGGAAAGGCCTGTGTGGCGGGTTTGGGGATTTTCCCGATACTCGCGATACAAAGGAGGTTATGGCAAATTTTCCCGAGAATTTAAGGAATTAGAATATTTTTAAATAAATTTGAAAAGGAAATATTTGCAAACCATTTGCAAATAGAATAAAATAGAAAAAAAGAAATATTTGTAAACCATTTACAAATAGAATTGAAAAGGGAATATTTAGAAAATAAATAGAGTTAATAAAAAGGAAATTGGTTTATAACGGAACAAGAAGTTATAAAAAGGAAACCGTTATAAAAAGGAAAACGTTATTAGATAAACATTTATAGAGTGAAGAACCGTTACGAAAAAGTAAATCTTTATAAATGAATAAATGTTGTTAAAAAGGGGATCTTTTTAAATGGATAAACGTTATAAAAAAAGTTAGTTAATCAAATATGGTATTCGAAGTTAGTTAATCAAATATGGTATTCGAAGTTAGTTAATCAAATATGGTTTTCGAAGTTAGTTAATTGAATATGGTATTCGAAGTTAGTTAATCGAATATGGTATTCGAAAGTAAGTTAACCGAATCTGGTATTCGAAAGTTAGTTAATCGAATATGTTATTCGAAAGGGGGTTAGTCGAGTTAGAGAAAATCAGTTAGAGTTAGCCAGATAGAGTTAATCAGTTAGAGTTAACCAGTTAGAGTTAATCAGTTAGAGTTAACCAATTAGATCTAATCAGTTAGAGTTAATCAAATAAGTGTTAATCCAAATGAGTTGCCATTTCGTACGACTGCTAGCGTAATTCGCAGGGCTGTAAATAGCCTACGGCGGTCGGATGTTTCCTGAGGGAATCAGGCGTAACCATTGTGATCGCTGCGATCTAGAGTCAAACGAATGGAGTTAAATAGAGTTATCGAATATTAGTTATTCGAATGGAGCTAAATAGAGTTATCGAATATTAGTTATTCAAATAAAGTTAAACGGAGTTAAATAGAGTTTGTCGAATATAATTTATTTGAATAGAGTTAAAGGAAAGGAGTTATCGATTATAGTTTAATCGAAGGGAGTTATCGATTTTAGTTTAATCGAAAGGAGTTATCGATTATAGTTTAATCGAAAGGAATTATCGATCTTAGTTTAATCAAAAGGAGTTATCGATTAGTTTAATCGAAAGGAGATTATCAAATATAAGTTATTCGAAGAGAGATAATCGAATATAAGTTATTCGAAGAGAGATAATTGAATATAGGTTATTCGAAGAAGAGTTAATCAAATAGAGATTACTCGAAAGAGAATTATACGTCGAATTCAATTGTATCGAATTCGGGAAAGTAATATTTACTTTCTAGTTTTTAAATCAAGAGTATACACTTATAAATTTGGGTTAGGATTAATTATTCGAATTAAAGAATAAAGGTTATAATTGAAGTTAGATATTGCGAAGGTAGGGATTATAACGTTATCGTTATAATCAATGTTTCAATAAAGAAGTGGATTCGTAAATTGAATCCGAGAGTTACGTAAAGAAGTTGTTAAAGGTTTAAAAGATAAACTGTTACTATTTCGAAGTTATAACGTTGTTCAGTTAAGGTCTGAGAGGTAATTATACCCCAACTTGATTGACTTCCTTCTTAACTAAGGAATGGCAAGGTTTGATAGTGAATGATGGTTAAGTGAATTAAGTAAATGGTTTGAGTTGGCATAGCGATGTTTATTTAAACATCAGTTTAAATCCAATAAAGGAACTTTGGAAATGTTTTCCAAATAAGAAATCAGAAATGTTTTCTAATATAGAAAACAAGGAAATGGAAATGTTTTCCATTGTTAATTAAGTATATTTTCTAAAATTAGAAAATTAGAAATTTAGAATATAGGGAAACAGGAGATAAGTAAATTAATGAACTAAAGAGATAAATGTTAAATGATGATTGGTTGATATAATTTCCGTCTGGAAATAATATCGTTGTTTGCACACGAGTTTTTCTTGATAGTTAAATCACAGACTATCAATGTTTTGACCATTTTAATGTTGTTAATATGGAGAGACCGGTTGGATTATTATCCAAAGAACCACTCTATATTGGCATAAGCGTTGCGAATCATATATGCCGAATATATTGAAGACGGAGTAAAATGCAAGGGCTGTTGTATAAGTCTTAGATAACAGTGACTAAGATGGATATACTGAATAGTGCCTTCGGTTTGCCCAGTCCCAGGACAACTTGTATGGACGAAGGTCTGGCAGAGTATATCCAATGGATCGCGTAAGTTGATCTGTTCAAACGTATTCACGTTTGGTGGTGGAGGAATTCGTTTCTCTTAGCTGTATACCCGTGTTATTTTTGGATAAGTCAATTTGTGATTTGGCGGGTATGACGATGTGACTTTTTAAGTGAATGAAGACGGATGTCTGACAGAGTAGTTCCAGAAAGGTCACGTACATTGATTTCTTCAACTATACCAAGAGATGAAGCGGAGAAGGAAACTTCTTTAGCTAACACGTAACGTACTGTCGTAGACGCCAATTAGTGATTTTCGATGGATCTGACAATGTGGCATTCGAAGTGAATCTGATGTAATGATAAAGCGTAGCTTCTAGCCTCATCAACCGGTAAATGACAGAAATCGGGCAGGCAGCATGGCTAAGTCGGTCGCACCGAAGTAGGGTGTATAATCACCTATCTAGAGAATATTCATTTGTTTCTTTAATCTATCAATGTTGTCCCATATAAATATACGGGAATGGTTGCTGATCCCAACCGTTGGTGATATACATTCGATACACTCAAGAAAATTGAGTGGTCGGTCATGTGTGGCTGAGTTACAAGATGTTCTTGTTGTACTCCAGTGTATCGTTCCTAGAGTACACTGATCGGAAGGTGGTTCCATACCTTGTCATAGTTGGAAATCCATTATCCAATACGTGCTTGCGATTTTGATTGTATACTATATATGTAGAATGTGAGATAAAAGCGTTTCTGCTAGTTGATATCTATTTGTACATAGACATTATTATAAAATCAAAAGTTTTTTGATATAAAGATATTTTGGATTCTCATAAGGGAAAAACACGTTCCGTTTTGCGGCGTGGTCTTATGAGATATCGTTTACTTGTTCATATACCCGTTTAAACTGTTTTACTCACACCAGTCCCATGACTGACCCGGAGTTTACTTTGTTGTTTTCCCTAAACTCTTGGGTGCCTAAATTTGTACGGGCAGTCAAGTAGTCCGGATTTTACAGATATACTTGAAGAGCTGTAGCAGGTCGCTTCTGGATCATATAGCTATAATTTATTTCCGCTGTGTTGTAAGTGTTGTACTCTGATAAGTGCTATTGTATACATAACTGTTATATTTCAAAGTTATGTTATCTATTATATGTTATTCGTTCCTCTGTGAGGTTCGTGTTACTCTGATGTTGTATTCTTCTTCTTCTTCTATTCTAAGTTTCTATCTTATCTATTCTCACCTTCTAATTTCTTTCATTAATTACCGGGATTTTTCGATGTTTTGGTTATCGACATCGAGCTTATGTCGATAACCAAAGTCGCCGAAAATCCAGGTCGTTACGGTTGGTATCAGAGCATAGGTTAAGAATTACCTTGGCTCTGTAGCGTGACTCGGTAGAGATAGGGTTAATAATACCCTATATTGAGTTTGAGTGTATATATACGAGTGCGTATTTGTATTTGATATAAAATAATTTTTATATTGTGGAGATTCATTGGCTGAGTTGTTTATGAGTTCTGGTCGATCAGTTTGATCCACTGTATCGGTAGGAGTAAATAAATAATTGAATACGATGGACTGACACAGTATGGATATGTAATATATTATCATATATTAGATATATTGGTTGTGGTTATAATCAAGTAAGATTATAAATTAAATGGTTATATATAACCAATCAGAATTTATACAAGTGAATTATATGAAATTGAAATGAATAAAATCTGAATTTAGATCAGAATTGGAATTTAAAATCCCAAAAATGGAAAAGGTGTTTGCTAAATGAATCTGGATTTAATATATGTGAATTTTAAGATCCTGGGAGATTTTAAATTGTTTAAAGCATTTCAAATGATATTTGAAATATATTTCAAAGTGGAAATGTTTAAGAAATGGTTTTGAAGTGATATAGTATTGAACTCACTACGGTTGCTGGAAAGTAACTCCGATGTTGACTGCGCAGCATCATCGGTGTGATTTTCGAGTTCTAAGTGGTGGATTACTACCAAAGATTTTGATTAGAATTGTTTTGAGAAAACAAGTTGTTTAGAAAATTCAAAGGTTTTGAATTGGCAGTATGATTTCAAATTGATTTGAAATTTACCCAGGAATTTAAGTTCTAGAAATTAAAATTTAACTAGTGAAGTTAATTCGAATGGGATGGTAAAAGTAAATAACAAACCAGAATTTAACTTGAGATGATAGGTTAAGAAAAACTGGAAGTGATTAGAGAATAATCTGGATTTGGATTTGAAATGATAAGTTGAGAGTTTGGAAATTTGGAACTCAAATTTGAAATTTAATTCGGCTTGAATAAGCGAATGGTTGTGTTAAGAATAACTTGGTTGGAGTTGATTGGGATGGCATGTGTATATGCCGAGTTGATAACAGATGGTAGAGATATAATGATATGCCCAACAAAAAGGTACAAGTTTATATTTTATATGAGTTTGGAATTTATGAGCCGAATTGGCAAGCCGCTTGGCGTTTTGATTTTCTTTTGGGTTGGAGAAGGCCTACAGAGGCGAGTCATGGTTTTACCGATAGGGCTGTACAAAGGAGGTTATGGCGAAATTTTCCAAAAGTTTAAAGTGTTAGAAAATTTGCAGAATTTTTGAAAATTTTAGTTGGTCGGAATGAATAAATATTTTATTCGATATTAATTGGTTAAGTTGAAATCAAAAATAAGGGGTAAACAAATCTTAGGAATTCCAATAGGTAGGGTCGTCCTCTAACTTAGCAATTTCAAGGACGAAATTATTTTAAGTGGGGAAGAATGTAATGACCCGCATTTTCCAGGGTATAATTAATTTATTTAATTGTTTAAAATAGTGATATAGGAAATTTAATCGTCGTTAATTAAATAATATGGAATATTTAATTAAATTAAATAATATATTTAATTCAGAAATAAATCAAAAATATTGGAAATCACAATATTCAGTGAGCGGGGTCGTCCCTTAGATTTAATTCAGCTTAGAGTTGAATTATATTGATGAATATGTTCAATCGACGTCAGTTTGAACGTAGAATTATAATATAATTAAAATCGAGCTCGAAATGGTGCTGCAGTTCGTAAATTGGCGATTCGAACTTCAAATGAATGTATATGATTCGTTTTAAGTCGGATTTCTGTGGAACAAGAAACGTGTGGAGTTGGTGGAGTATATCTTTCTAGTGGAAGAGAAATATCGAGATTTCGTCGTGTAGATTTTGATTTACGTCCAAATCAAATTTCAGAAAAGTCGCTGTGGAATTCCTTTATAATTTGCAATGCTTTATTTACGTTATAAAAGGATTTTCGATATAAATTGAATATAGAGATAATCTGGAATCTGAAATATCAAGCTGTAAATTCTGATATGATATTCTGAAGCTGTACGATATCATATGTGAAGATATACGATAATATAAATTTATTTGTATTTAATTCAATTTTATTTAAATATATTTATATATTTAAATGGGTCATCCAGAGCTTTAAAAATAGCCACTTTTGCAAACGAAGTTGGAATTCAACGAAACCAGTTTTGTTGGATCCGCAATATCAAATAATTGTTAGATTTCAAGTTTCATGATTTTTAGAGTCACTGTGTGGCCGTATGGATTTTTAGAGTGAAAAACAGTCAGTATTTTGACAGTTAAAAATATGCTGTGTGAGCATACAAAGTCGGAATTCGACGAAACCAGTTTCGTTGGGACCGTAATGTCAAACTGTAGCTGCATGTCCGGTTTCGTGATTTTTGGGTATCGTGTGTGATCACATGAATTTTTAGAAGGTAGAACGAATATTAAAATGAAAATATATTCATAATTATATTCATAAATATCTAAAACAAACACCCTATAAATACCCCCTTACTTCCCTTAAAACCTAAATCAGAAGTCAACACAGCAAGAATGAGGCGCCGTTGGTTTTTTCCCTCTTTCACAAGGATTTCGATCTTCAACAAATCATTTTAAAACCAAATAAAATCCTATAAATCCTCTAATACCTATATTTGAGGTCGCCAAAGCCTACTCTTCGATCTGAGGTGAGTAGCAAGGAGTTCGACATCGTCTTTCCGGCGTTGGGTTTTGATAGTAAGAGCTAGGGTTCACGAAATCGGAGTATTGAGTCATCGAATCGAAGAATAGAGGTTGTCGTTGTGTTCCCGAGATCAACTAGCACGTCGCTGCTAATTTCGGTGGAATCCGATGATGAAATTGGTCGCGCGATGTCTGATCCTGATTGTGAAAACGAGAACGACAGAAGTCGTTGAATGGGTGCGAGCTTGTCCTAAATGGCATAGGGGAGAAGAGCGTTCAATGAGGAGTTTCACGGTGGAATCCGTTTGGACTGTTTTGTGTTTGAATGGCGTGGGCTGTCATGTACTGGAGAGGCCGAGTTTAGGATGGAGGCGAGTGGAAGATGAAGTTCATGAGGTTTGAGGAAGGGGTCGATACCATTTCTGGAGTTGGGTTTCAAAGTTAGGCAGCGGGTTCGAAGATTTGGGAAGAAGGAACCAAGGGCTGTCGGTTTCAAGAAGAGGGAGCAGCGAGGAACCAGATGCTGTGGGGTGAGGTATAGAGTGTTCGAAGTTGTGTCTTATGGGGATGCAGAGTTGGATAAGAAAACTTACGGTGTGGGTTTGGGTTCGGGCCAGGTGGGTCTAAAAAGTTATGGGCTGAGTTAAATATGGTAAGGCCCGGTTTTCCAATAAATTTAGTTACTTTAATTTTTAATGAATGTATAAACTTTGAATGTTAATATCCGGCACATCCGTGATCAGAATTTCAAACCGCTTGTCACGTTGGATTCACACGGATGGGGGCTAGAACATGAGATCAGTTTGAAATGATTCGAATATTTTGGAAAATATGACGGAAAATAACGTCAGAACAAAACTGTTAAACGGTTATCGTTATTTAACGATTCCCGACAATGTGAGTAAAACTCACCAACTCTGAATAGTTATATTTTTATAATGTATTTTTAGAATTGTTAATCATCTGTTGATTGCTGTGTGTTGGTTGATTGATTGAACTGCTAGTCAGTTAGTGAAAATTATATATATATGTAATTATATATATATATATATATAAACCGTTAAATATTTATATATTGATTCTGCTTTCAGAATAATTTATATTGAACTGAATGTGATGATAATCATATTGTATAACATCTGTGGATGTAGGGAGACAGGTTGTAGGAATCCGACTGGATTCCTCAACAGTTATTTTATTGTTTTTCATATATTATTATATGATGTGATATAAAATCCGTGGGCGATTATATGTGCTTAGACGATATTGAACATCGTGATTTGATACGATTGAATACCATAACATACTGGAATGTTGGTAAGGAATAATTTCAAAGGGATATTGAAATAAAAATATTTATAAATGGAATATTTATAAATCAGGGATATTTATAAATTTGGAATATTTATAAATAGGAGATATTCAAAAAGGAAATAATTACAAACCATTTTCTTTTTGAATGGAAAGGCCTGTGTGGCAGGTTTAGGGATTTTCCCGATACTCCCGATACAAAGGAGGTTATGGCGAATTTTCCCGGGAATTTAAGGAGTTAGAATATTTTTAAATAAATTTGAAAAGGAAATATTTGCAAACCATTTGCAAATAGAATAAAATAGAAAAAAAGAAATATTTGTAAACCAATTACAAATAGAATTGAAAAGGGAATATTTAGAAAATAAATAGAGTTAATAAAAAGGAAATTGGTTTATAACTGAACAAGAAGTTATAAAAAGGAAACCGTTATAAAAAGGAAAACGTTATTAGATAAACATTTATAAAGTGAAGAACCGTTACGAAAAAGTAAATCTTTATAAATGAATAAACGTTGTTAAAAAGGGGATCTTTTTAAATGGATAAACGTTATAAAAAAAGTTAGTTAATCAAATATGGTATTCGGAGTTAGTTAATCAAATATGGTATTCGAAGTTAGTTAATCGAATATGGTATTCGAAGTTAGTTAATCGAATATGGTATTCGAAGTTAGTTAATCGAATATGGTATTTGAAAGTAAGTTAATCGAATATGGTATTCGAAAGTTAGTTAATCGAATATGTTATTCGAAAGGGGGTTAGTCGAGTTAGAGAAAATCAGTTAGAGTTAACCAGTTAGAGTTAATCAGTTAGAGTTAACCAGTTAGAGTTAATCAGTTAGAGTTAACCAGTTAGAGCTAATCAGTTAGAGTTAATCAAATAAGTGTTAATCTAAATGAGTTGCCATTTCATACGACTGCTAGCGTAATTCGCAGGGCTGTAAATAGCCTACGGCGATCGGATGTTTCCTGAGGGAATCAGGCGTAACCATTGTGATCGCTGCGATCTAGAGTCAAACGAATGGAGTTAAATAGAGTTATCGAATATTAGTTATTCGAATGGAGCTAAATAGAGTTATCGAATATTAGTTATTCAAAAAGAGTTAAACGGAGTTAAATAGAGTTTGTCGAATATAATTTATTTCAATAGAGTTAAAGGAAAGGAGTTATCGATTATAGTTTAATCGAAGGAAGTTATCTATTTTAGTTTAATCGAAAGGAGTTATCGATCTTAGTTTAATCTAAAGGAGTTATCGATTAGTTTAATCGAAAGGAGATTATCAAATATAAGTTATTCGAAGAGAGATAATCGAATATAAGTTATTCAAAGAGAGATAATCGAATATAGGTTATTCGAA
Organism: Allium sativum; assembly: GCA_030737875.1. NCBI lineage: Eukaryota > Viridiplantae > Streptophyta > Magnoliopsida > Asparagales > Amaryllidaceae > Allium > Allium sativum. The sequence continues at coordinate 1,019,636,906 of CM060913.1, forward strand.
GAAGAGTTAATCAAATAGAAATTACTCGAAAGAGAATTATACGTCGAATTCAATTATATCGAATTCGGGAAAGTAATATTTACTTTCTGGTTTTTAAATCAAAAGTATACACTAATAAATTTGGGTTAGGATTAATTATTCGAATTAAAGAATAAAGGTTATAATTGAAGTTAGATATTGCGAAGGTAAGGATTATAACGTTATCGTTATAATCAATGTTTCAATAAAGAAGTGGATTCGTAAATTGAATCCGAGAGTTACGTAAAGAAGTTGTTAAAGGTTTAAAAGATAAACTGTTACTATTTCGAAGTTATAACGTTGTTCAGTTAAGGTCTGAGAGGTAATTATACCCCCAACTTGATTGACTTCCTTCTTAACTAAGAAATGGTAAGGTTTGATAGTGAATGATGGTTAAGTGAATTCAGTAAATGGTTTGAGTTGGCATAGCGATGTTTATTTAAACATCAGTTTAAATCCAATAAAGGAACTTTGGATATGTTTTCCAAATAAGAAATCAGAAATGTTTTCTAATATAGAAAACAAGGAAATGGAAACGTTTTCCATTGTTAATTAAGTATATTTTCTAAAATTAGAAAATAAGAAATTTAGAATATAAGGAAACAGGAGATAAGTAAATTAATGAACTAAAGAGATAAATGTTAAATAATGATTGGTTGATATAATTTCCATCTAGAAATAATATCGTTGTTTGCACACGAGTTTTTCTTGATAGTTAAATCACAGACTATCAATGTTTTGACCATTTTAACGTTGTTAATATGGAGAGACCGGTTGGATTATTATCCAAAGAACCACTCTATATTGGCATAAGCGTTGCGAATCATATATGCCGAATATATTGAAGACGGAGTAAAATGCAAGGGCTGTTGTATAAGTCTTAGATAACAGTGACTAAGATGGATATACTGAATAGTGCCTTCGGTTTGTCCAGTCCCAGGACAACTTGTATGGACGAAGGTCTGACAGAGTATATCCAATGGATCGCGTAAGTTGATCTGTTCAAACGTATTCACGTTTGGTGGCGGAGGAATTCGTTTCTCTTAGCTGTATACCCGTGTTATTTTTGGATAATTCAATTTGTGATTTGGCGGGTATGACGATGTGACATTTTAAGTGAATGAAGATGGATGTATGACAAAGTATTTCCAGAAAGGTCACGTACATTGATTTCTTCAACTATAACAAGAGTGGAAGCGGAGAAGGAAACTTCTTTAGCTAACACGTAACGTACTGTTGTAGACGCCAATTAGTGATTTTCGATGGATCTGACAATGTGGCATTCGAAGTGAATCTGATGTAATGATAAAGCGTAGATTCTAGCCTCATCAACCGGTAAATGACATAAATCGGGCAGGCAGCATGGCTAAGTCGGTCGCACCGAAGTAGGGTGTATAATCACCTATCTAGAGAATATTCATTAGTTTCTTTAATCTATCAATGTTGTGTTCTTCTTCTTCTTCTATTCTAAGTTTCTATCTTATCTATTCTCACCTTCTAATTTCTTTCATTAATTACCGGGATTTTTCGATGTTTTGGTTATCGACATCGAGCTTATGTCGATAACCAAAGTCGCCAAAAATCCGGGTCGTTACATGAAAGCTGCCCAAGATAGGCAAAAGAGTTATGCTGATAAGAGATGAAGTGACTTGAAATTCTCCGTTGGTGACTTAGTATTTGTCAAGATCTCTCCGTTAAAGAATGTTATTCGATTTGGTAGGAGAGGAAAGTTGGCACCAAGATTTGTTGGTCCATTCCCAGTTCTCGAGCAAGTTGGGAATTTAGCATATAAAGTTGAATTGCCAGACAAGATGGCAGGAGTTCATGACGTATTTCATGTTTCCCAGTTAAGGAAATTTGTGCACGACCCTGATATGACTATTTCACCTGATCAGTTGGATGATGTCGAAGTAGAACCCGAGGCGGTTGGGAACCGCAAGCCGATTCGTATTGTCGAGCAACGAAGCAACTTCGAAGGAAAGCGGTGAATCTAGTCAAGGTTCAGTGGGGCGAGAATGAGAATGACTGTACTTAGGAGACAGATGAGAGCATTAGGATGACGTATCCAGAACTCTTTGCCTCGTAAGATTTTAATTGCGATTTAGTTTTCCGCATGCTAGGATAGACTTGTTTGTTTTGTATGTTTGATTGTTGTGAATTGTTGATAGGCATGCGGGATCCTTTGTTTGTTTCTTAGTTAAGGAATTTCAGGGGTGAAATTTCTTAAGGGGGGGAGAATGTAACGACCCGCGTTCTACGCATCAGAGGATCATATAATATTTATTTTATTTTCATATGAGGTCGTATGGTCGTGTAAGTTTGGGAAGCGACTATTGGGGTCATTTCCGATGTTCATGATTTTTGCTGATTTTTAAATGACCGTTTTGCCCCTAGCCGATCTTGTTTCAGCCATAACTTTTGATTGGTAAGGAGTTTTGACCTAAAACGACTTCCATTGGATTCAAATGATGGTTTACATTTCCGTGGAGTGTCACAATAGCCAAACGGACTCACCGTTTGGGAGATATGGCTAAAACAATGTTTAGAAGGTGAAAAACTGCTTAAGTGGGCTGATTAGGGTAATTAGCAAATGGGCCCATAACCCATTTCGGGATTAGGGTGGTGGGGAGGCTGAAATGAGTTAGGTTTTCGTTCTATTTCAGTTTTCTAGCCGCCATCTTACATAATACTAAAGCAATGCCATTTTCCCTCCAAAATTACTCATTTTCCCTCCTAAGATTCCCTCCAAGGCTGCCCATTTTCCCTCCACAAGGCCACTAAGTAAATAAAAAATCCCTCCAATTCCATCCTCATACTCAGATCTTCTGCCAAATTAATAAAAAACACACCGATACCAAAAAAGCTGTCTAACCTAATTATTACTGGTCCACTTTCCAGCAATTAAAAATTGTTACTACCATTGGTGGATTTAGTTTCCAAGAAAACAATAATAATTACTGGGTAGATTTCGAAGGCTGGGGTGCAGACTTTGGCGTGTACTTCAGAGAGAAGACTCCAGATCGTCCGTTTTATTTTTTAAAATTAATCTATTTAATTCCATCGGCAATTCATTCTGCAAGCAAAAGGCTTCTTCCTCACAAAATAGTGACTAATGAATGTCGTCCTCTTCCTCTTAATTTCTTCACGCTGCAATTCTCTTCCTTTGATTTAATCCACCTCGACGCGGGACTCCAACTCGTCTTAACACCGAGTATATATTCTCGGACTTCGATGCAGATGTAGATTTTAAGGTTTGATTCAACCTTCGATTTCGAGTGCTGACTACTAATTTTAATTCTCTGTTTTTGATTTTTCAATTTTAATTTGCCTTTGTAGAAAAGCAAAGGTGTGTAGGTTTGATAAGGAAGGAAGAGAAAAGAAATTATACTAGGTTTTGCTGGTTCCATTTCTCTTTCTGATGCAGATTTCCGATCCAAGTTCCCTTTTTTTTATAATGGTTTGCATCTTAACTTTGTCGTATAATTTATTTGCACTTGATATTTTGAAATTAATTCTAATTGATGCTTATTCGTCTCCTGCTTCATCTTTCGCTTTTAAAGAGTGCACAAGGCAACCCGATGGTGAATATACCTTAGAACTGTAGAATAACTGCATTATGGCTGAAACTGAAAAAGCTTGGTGCAAAGCAGCACTCGAAGCAGAGGAGGCCACACAATAATTTGTAGTAATTAAGACAAGGAAAAGAGTGAATGCAGAAATGAAGGCAAAGTAGGAGGTTGAGTTTAAAATCAATTTGAGCTGAATTTTTTTAGATGTTGAAGCTTAAAAGTTGGAAGTAGAGGCTGAGAAATCAGATGAGAAAGGGCAAAGTGATTATTTGAAAGTAAATGGTGATCAGCTAAAATCAGAAGAAGAGAAAGGTAATATTTTTAGAGAACATTAATTTTTAAATTATGCTGCCGAAGCTGTTTTGATTTAAAGTAAACAGTTTATCTGTGTATTTATTTTTATTTGCCTCCTTTCTTGAAAAAAATCTATAACGAATGATAATCTTAGGAACTGAAATTATGGTTTTGGAATTCAAAGGAGATGACAGTGTTGATGAAAATGGACAGGAAGAAAAAAAAGTTCAAGAACATGATTCAGACGGAGAGAGAGGTATGTTTCACAGGTTAAAGCAATTTCAAAATGCCTGGAGGTATAACTGGTGTCTGGGACCATCACAGTCGAAGAGGTATTTACATTTTTTTCTTAGTGGTTTTCGGTTCAGAATGTTACATATGTGTTAGTATTTAGAACCACTACCTGCATTTATTTTTACCTATACATCCTCTTTCTTGACAATTCATATTGATCTTAATTCAGCCAATTTTCAACTGTTTTGTGAGGATGATTTTCCATTTTCTGTTTGATAAGATAGTTTAACATTGATGGTCTGAGCTTTCACGTTCCATCTTTCTTATTAATTTGGACATGAAAAGTGAAACTATACGATTAACGAATAAAAATTACTTTTGTTGTATACTGTATTATATTTTAAAGATAGCTTTGTTAGTTTTTCTGTTAGTATCGTGCTTTAATTCCGTTATTCTACTGTCTTCTGACTGTTCTCAATTCACTGCATTAATTATTTCTATAAATTATTGAGTTTATAATTGTTTTTAACTTGATTGATACTGATTTGTGCTTATACTATATTTCTTCTACCCTTTTAAGCGCTGTTATGATTGGAAACTAGAAGTACAAGGTAAGCATGTCTTAACTCTTTATTTCAATCATATATATGATATCTATATATTTATTTATCGTCCATCATACATGCAGCATCGAGAGTCTGGAAAAATATAGTCAAGGGTACCGAGTACAAAATCTAGCAGTAAAATTAGCAACGTTCACTATATTGTGTCTAAGAATACCTTAAAATAGGATTACATGATCTGTTTTTTAATAATATTTGAAATTTCTTTGATTTAGCAATAGCGATATCATTGTTTGTTTATTTTGACATGCTGCAATTTTCAGTAAATCTTCCATAAAAGGAACTGACATTCTAATTGCTTAACACTTTAAGTTAAATTTTTAATTTCAATTGTCTTTTTGTTCAAGTTAATGCTTATTTTCTTCAGTTCTGTGGCTCTGAGTTGGATCCTTATTTTGTTATTGCTACTCATCGTTTTAGGCTCTTGAGTCAGTGCCTTTTCGTCCAAAACAAGTGTGAACATTGATGTAGGAAGAAATGGTAGCACACAAGTAGTTAGAAATGGTAGTGTCAACACAAATTATCCTGCCCTATAAATTAACTAAATTATCATTTTAGTTCGATGTCTTTTAAAAATCTAGCTAAATATATAGTTTTTTTTAATTCTACATAGCTTAATATATAGTTAATTTATATTTTTTTAATATAAATTAACTGAGTCTAGCTTAATTATCATTTTAGTTCGATGTCAACACTATAGGTTAACTATATATTGGTTTAATTGGGTGGTGTATCATTATTTGCCCCTTACGTTTTTGTATGTTAACAGAAATCCTCTAGGCAGAGTTAAATTGGCAGTCAATCGAGGTTTGCTATCAGCTCTTTTTAAGAAGTTTTAAGTTTACATGGTTTTAGTAATCCCCAGCTAATAAGTAGAGGAGCTTTTAGAGTTTATGAAACCTACTGGAGATTTTAAGCTTAAAAATTGCTAATAAATGTAGCCAGGTTGAAACAATATTTTTCCATTTTCTTTCCCATGAACAAAATGAAACTCATCATATAATCTCAAATTTTATGAAATAGATAGTAATCTTGTTTTCTATTAAACCAGGAGGAACTTTTAAACCTGGAAATGTAAGTATAAGTGGATTTATTTATTTTTTAGTTAGAGAATGCCAAGCACTTGCCCATAAAGGTTCGTGTTTACACTCCCTTGCTTCGTTCCTTTATTTATTCATGTTAAATTTCTTAGGATGATTAGATGAATGCCACCTCTGATTATCGAATGTTTATTACCAAAGAAAAAAAAGAACACAAACTAGTGTTAGATTGTGTTACACGATATTGAACAAGAACTTTTGAGTAACTGGTGCAGTTGGTTTAACCATATAATTTTCCCTTATTGTACCTATCTATAATGTCAATAATTGAAAATTCCAAGCTTAAAGAAACTTATTCCTCAAATTTTTATAAATTTTAGTGTCATTTGATTTGTTTTTGGTACCGTTAATATCATTTTCAATTAGATGGTGGTTGTGATTCTATTTATTCTTAATTGAAATCAACAAAACGCTGTCATATTAACAATCAAAATCATCTACCCAATGTCCAAAGCTCTTACTAGACTATTGTGACCAAACTATTACTTATATTTTGTTATCTGGTGATGTGAATGAATGCCAACACTGACTTTCTTAATCAAAAAAACTATGGTGGATATAACATGTATTTTACAGCATTTCGTTATTAGTGTGCTTACTAACTTCAAAATAGCTGCTAACAAAGAAGGTGGTTAAAAAAGGGTGTCAAAGTACAACATCGTCCTTATTGTACTTTAAGTATATAAATAAGTGCAATTATGATAGTAAATCCGTAAAAAGTAATGTTGGAAAAGCAGTGGAAAAATGGATTAGGACAAGTTAGGATTCAATATAGTTGAAACTGATCATATATGCATGACGAAATTTTTTGACATAATGTAGTAATAGGAAAGTGTGAAATTTTAGTGTGTTCTCTCACAAAGTATTGACTCTACAAAGATTTGCTCTTATATCATATAGTCTGCAATTGTTAGTTACTCTTTAGATGGTCATTTTCAAATGTCAAAGTTTTAACTTGACATCTTGTTCAAATGTATATGCCTCATGACAACTCAACGGACCTTTATTTTTTATGTTGTTATATGTATACTGTTCAATTTCCAAAAATATGTAGTTCATGTTGATATCAGTGTTTACACAACAAAAATATATAGTAAATCGCATTATATTTTTATCCATACAACCATAGGAAATATCCAGTCATATTTTTGTCCTACCTACATGTCGACCATCAAATTATGTTGTAATTCAGTCGTACCTACCAGTGTACAATAGCGGTCTTAATGCTTAATGCATTTGCTAATAACTGTTATTCCAATCATGAGTTATACCGTCTTACATATACTAAACCTTCATACATTTTTGTTATGGAAAACATTGGTGGCGTACAACTTTGATTATCCTTGTTCGACTTTTCAGTTCGGTTTCTTTAATAATGATTTTTTTCTGCAATTGCTTCTACCTGATTTTATTCATCAAATTGAATACCATTCGTTCCATGTATCCCAAAAACAAACATTCTCATTCAGTTATATGGTACAATTTGCCAATTTCATTGATGAATTAGTACCAGTTCACTATTTCATCTTTTTTGATCTACAAATATTGAAATCTCCTTTTGTTTTCAGTTTCGTTGTTGTCATGTGCAATTACTGTTATAATCGGCACAATGTGAAAAATGCTTGAATACGTATGATGACATCATTCTACCAAATGTTGGATCTGATTATTATAACCATTTATTACCAGATAAGACCGATGGTTTTCACATATAATTGTTGAACTAATATATTTGTTTTACAGCTTTTTGACTAAAGACAAGTGCCAGTGTTTCTTTCTTTTTACATTATATATTTCGGTTTTACCAGGTGGTAGAGATAATTTCAGTTTGAAGAAAAGTAATTCTACTCAATAGGTATGACCCTCTTTTGTTTCATGTATCAAACATATGTTATGATTTTAGATTAATTAGAATTAAAAGAGAATATGAACCGCCAGCTGTAGGGGAAAAAAACCAAGCAAGTGAATGTAAATTGATGTCATATTTGATAAAACTCTCTTTAAGAAGATTTTTCTCACTAAACATAATGGTCATTTGGAACATTTACAAGCAGATATCATTTGCCGTTTTATGTCTTCATGCCAGATTTTTTTGTATTTAGGACTTCTCATACCATAAATGTTTGTACTAACAAAATGAAACTTCTTTTTATCATTCATTTATTTGTTACTACTACAAAAATTTAATATTATCTGAGGTGAGTATGGTTTTTCCTTTAGCTCTTTCTGTATCAGCAATGCTGGGGAGCATGAGCAAACAGTATCATATCGATTCTTATGAGGTACTTCTCTCAATTTCATGTTATTTTCATGGTTTTGTTATAATGCGTATATAATATGGAAGATAAAAATACAAGTGAGATTGTCGATATTAGACATAATGGATTTGTGACATATTCAAGTGATTTTTTGTTGGGCTTAATTTGGTTTAGTTTACAAATAATGCATATTTACAGTGCTTGGAAAACATGGTAAGCCTGTGTTCTTACTGTCCTTAAAAGATGTTAAGTCATTTAGCAACAAATATCAATTGATATCCTTCAGTTTTTTTAGTGTTTTTTTTCATTCAGAACATGGTTTATCTTAATTCGAAATTAAAAGTTGCCTAACAATTATAGACGTTTAATAGGTCAGATCTATATTGCATAATTTTTTATATTACCATGAATTTGAAGATTTAACATGGTTATTGTCTTAGTAATTAAAATGTAAGAATTTTTTTATACAGCATGTGGTGTTGTCTTTGGCTGAGCATTCATGGAAACACAAAGGAAGAGACTTTGCATTTTCTAGAGACTGGCCAAGATTTTAAGTAGCAGCAACTTCAACATGTGCATTAAGACTACCAAAAATTGATATCTTAGCAGTAAGAAGCATGAAAATTCACATGAAGAATTTGAGGATTAATAACTTGCTAGTGAGCATGTGAAGCCCCTGTAATTGCTGGAGAACGCACAACAGAATCTGTGTTTTGTGTTTGTATATATGTTTGACTCTTTTGTTTACTTTTCTCTATTTTCGTACCCATGTCTATTTTTTATGCTAAGCTACAGAACTCCAGAAAAGCTATTATTATGCTTCTTATTGTTTTAGTTTTGTTGTAAATGTTGTACCATGATATGCTGCAAAACTGAAAATTATAAACAGATATTACTGTTTCTTCTATCTTTACGAATGAGCATGTGCGTGTGTGTGTTTGATCATCTGCTAATTTTGGGTTCTTTTGTAATCAGAATAATAAATCTGTATGCAGTTTATTCCAGAGGAAAATTTGAGCTCTCATATGCTATGCTATGAAATTGAGGAAACCTTTTTAATTTAACCCCATCAATTTAGTTGTAACACTAACGAAAAGATGCATGAAAAATCATTTTATAATTAATTTAAATCATTATTGGAAATAAATATTTGAAAACTAATTTATTATAACTTCACAATAATAATTTTTATTATTGATGTATTAGTATGTAATCATTCAATTACAATTATTTATATGTATATTTCTAAAAATATGAATATGAAATTATCTTTTTTCAGCCGTGCAAATGCACGGGACAAACCTAGTTTACCTCTTAGAAGCCCTAACAATGGCCTCCACCTTCTAATTTCATCCCTAATCCCTCTCTAATCAAGGATTAAGCTAATTTGCGTCAAATCAAGGAGAAATAGCACCAAATCAGAGTTGGAGCTGCTATTAGGCATTGGAATTCGACCCAAATAGTGGAGTTTTTAGATTTGATATTTTATTTGTGGCTAAGGTGAGTGATTTGCAATTGTTTTCACTAATTACAGCTAAATAGGGTTGATAAGTGTTAATTAGCGAAATTATACATGATTAAATTCTGGGAAAATATTTAGAAATTCCGAAATATTGTTTTAGGCCTCTGTTACAAATTTGGGTTAATTTGGATATGTTTTTCTAGTCCTATCATTAGTTATTGTTAAACATGATTAAGGGGAAAACAAGGGTTTTTGGGTATGTTTGATCTTTATATACATGTTAAATTGTGGTTTTGGTGTTTGTGGATGATTATACATGTTGCTATGACTGTTTGGAATGTTTTATGGTTGTTAGAACAGTTAGAATGGTCGAAATCGCCGTCGTGTGGCGTAAAAATAGTCGCTGGAAAGTTGCAGGAAAATTGTGCAGGAACCGGATCGGATCGCCCCCCTCCGAACCGACCCGATCGTGAATCCAACCTCACGAGCCCCAACTGTGTACATAAGGAGCCGAACCGAACCACCTTCTACGAACCGTGCTTGCACTCACGAGCAGGAAGCCATGACCCGGACCGTAAAGTATCCACGAACCGATGCACCATTCCGACCCGAACCGGTGCACTACCTCGAACCGACCCGATGCCATGAAGGAAGAAGCCACGAACCGTTGTTGGATCACCGACCCGAACCGATGGGTGCCACGAAACGGCGAGCACTAGAGCACCACGAGCCGACCTGGAAGGTGAGGACCGAATCGAACCGGAGGACAACATGACTCATGAACCGAACCACTTCAGGGAACACGATCCGAAGCGAAGTGAAGTGAAGAGCCAAACCGATCCGGAGAAGACCAAAACTGGAGACGCAAAGATAGTCCAAATGGAAAGTTTGTACTCAGGATCCAGATGGGAACCAATGAGCTAACTTCATGATTGGGCTTTGCTGCGGGACATGTGTTAAGGAGTTGTCGACGTCCATATCTTTGATTCACCACCGAGAGACGAATGTTAGGCTACGGATCAGTGCAGTGGGGTAGTTATTACTCTATGGGGCAGAGTGATCGTAGCATGTCTATGGGCCAGTGCAATGGATTCGTCATGACTTCATGGGGGCAGAGTGGACATAACAAGGACTAGTGGCTATGGATCAGTGCAGTGGAGTCTCCATGACTCCATGGGCCAAAGTGATCATAACAAGGATTTGGGTGATCAAAGCGGTGGATATCGTATGCTTTACGCACTGAGTGAGAGATGTGAGGATGGTTTCAATGCTTGATTGTTTGCCATCACTATGACATGCACACCCCCTCCCTCATATCTTTACACCATATGTTTGTGTTACCTTAGAGTATTGTGCATCTAGTTGTGCTGACTCTTTGGTTGCAGGTCCAGGTTCAGATATGGTTTAGTATACCTGTTATTATTTTGTTTTGCTGCTTATCGCTCATACCAGACTTTTGTCTGACCCAGCGTTTTATGTCTCTTCTTATTACTTTGGGTGCTCTTAAGCGGGCAGACTAGAGACAGGTTAGCTGGTTGTGCACGAGTGACTGTCTGGAGACGAGCAGGAGGCTTACACTTATTATTCTCTATATATCCTCCCTGTGTCGCTGCTGGCCACTACTTTGGGCATTAGTAGTGTACCTTTCCTTACTTTTCTTTAGAGACAGTTTTAAAAATTGTAATAATGTTGATGTGGAACATAAGCTGTATTTGGATTTTCCGCTGCTATGATGTTTAGTTTTCACCTTTTGCACTGTCTCGCCTGTTTTATATCAAGATATGTTACTATTATATTTTATTCCATGCACTGTGAGATATACTATGGGTTCTTTGTATTTATTCATCACTTCAAATTCCTATCCTTTTCCTTCCCTCTGACGACTGTCCCGTGCTGGTTGGACATTGGTACATCGCGTTTTGAAGGAAATGTTTGTGCACTTTCTTCTTCACATATTACAAGACTTTGGTCTAGCGTGAAGTCGTGACGAGCTTGTGGTATGTGTTATAAGCATTGTTAGTCCATCTTAATGCGGTGATGGTGCCCCCATACCAAAGATTGTTACGAACTTCTTAGGTCGGATGCAATCAACTTTACTGGGTCTCCTTGGTTATGGCTAAAATACTAGAAGTTTTTGCTTTATTGGCTAAGTCTTTTGCTTGTTGCCATTGTGGCTAGATCTTCTCAGCTTGCCAATTAACAATGTAATCTACTTTGGTTGATCGAAATCATGCCTTTTTAGTTGGAGAAGCTTTCTAGCCGTCATGTGCCTTCTTGAGAGGTCTTATATTTCTGTCCCAATGTCTATCTATTATCAAGCTAGTTAATTCAGGCATTGAAGAATCGCGTCTACAATTGGACTGATTAGTTCTAGCATCGGTGATTTCACTAGGTGTCCCCGGAGAGGTCTTTGGTTAAAGCTCTACAGTCATCGCAACCTGAATGAATCAAGTGTTAACTGACTTAATGGGATGCCTGCGAAGAGGTCATTTAATCCCGCTAATCGCCTTGTCTTGGATGAGTAGACACTAATGAACTAATCGTACGCCTCCGAAGAGGTCATTTCAGTCTGTCGATCGCCGAGTCTGGGATTATGAGACACTGACAAACTAATCGGATGCCTCCAAAGAGGTCATTTATTCCTAATGCTTTTCGTAATCAGGTCTGGTACTTCCTGACACTGACGATCTCATTGGGTACCCCCTTTCGGCTAGGAATTCCTGATGAATCCAAACATGCAACTCTCTAGCCTGGTAATGTAGTCCCTTTGGAGACTGGATTGAATTAATGCCCCCTTACGGCCAGGACTTCTGATGAATTCAATCATGCCACTTTCTAGCCAGGTAATCCAGGCCCTTCGGAGTTTTAATTGAATTCATGCCCCTTTCGGCTAGGACTTATGATAAGCTTCGTTGTGAGAGGCTTATTATTGCGTTATTCCACGGGGAGGTCGCCAGTTCCTCTACCGGACACCTGACTTAACAAGCTATCTTAGTGACGGAACTAGGACCCTGGACCTCTAACCTCTTGTCTTAGGAGGTTCCCCTTTGGTGAAACTTGCAATTTTTGTCTTTAATTTGAACGTTGCACCTTTTAACCATTTGACTCTTGGTGTCCTTTATTTTTCATTTGTAAGGCGGTGCTCCACAACTTCGTATCTGTTGCGAATGATGCTTATGGCACTCGACTCTTGAATTGTCCCCATCGGGATGTGCTGTAAAGGTCACCGAGTCTTATCAGGTTGTTGGCGAGCAAACGTTATTTAAATGGCCTACAATCAGAATCGACTTTTAGCAACTTTTAAATGATCAATCAAGAGTTTGCTAGTTTATGATTCAGGCAAGAAAATCAACTTCTTTAATTCATATGTACAAAGTTCAATTACAATGCTTGCAAAGTACTTACAACTTTTACAGGAAATATGAATGAAACATCAAGTAAAATAACGACGGATGTGATTGTTGTTCCATGCTCTGGGGATTTGAATTCCATCTGTCGTCTTCAATTTGAAGGTGCCATCTAGGAGCTCAATCTCGAGTTCCGGTCATCACTCTCTTCAGTACAAGGCCCCCAATCTCGAAGGTCCTTCGATTGACTTTGGAGTTGAAATGTCTGGCAATCCTTCTTTAATGAGCAGCAACTCCGAGCTCTACTTCATTTCTCCTTTCTTCAAGTTGGTCAAGTGCTTTAAGCTGCAGCTTTTCATTCTCCTCTAGGTTGAAGTGAATCCTGCGGTGAGTAGGAAATTTCAGCTCTACCGGGATCATAGCTTCGGATCCAAATGCCAGAGAGAATGGAGTGTGCCAAGTCGCAGATTTGTGAGTCGTGCGATACGCCCATAGTGCAAGTGGAAGCTCATCTATCCAACCACCTTTAGCTTTATCAAAACGCTTTTTGATGGTTAACTTTATGATCTTATTCACTGCTTCGATTTACCCATTGGCCTGAGGATGAGCCACTACTGCAAAACTCTTCTAAATCTTGTACTTAGCACATAAGCTTTTGAATTCATCGCTTTCAAACTGAGTCCCATTGTCCGTGATTATCTTATGTGGCATACCAAACCTGCAAATGATGTTCTCCAAGACAAAGTTGATAACTTTCTTTGAGGTAATGGTATCTAACGGTTCTCCTTCAGCCCATTTGGTGAAGTAATCAATAGCTACAATGGCATACTTCATGTTAGACTTTGCTATAGGTATTTCTCCAATTAAATCAATGCCCCAGACAGAAAATGGCCGTGGGCTGACCATTTGAGTCAATTCCGTGGATGGTGCTCTTGGAATCTTAGCAAATCTCTGGCATCTATCACATTTTTTGGTGTTGGTCGCAGAATCAGGGTTCACATCAGACCAGAAATAACCATATCACAGAACTTACTTGGCCAATGTCTATCCACCTGTGTGACCTCCAAATTCACCTTCGTTTAATTTTTCCAAGATTGCCTTAAATTCCTCTTTGGTGACACGCTGAAGTAGAGGCATAGAGAAGCCTCGCCAATACAATATTCCATCCTGGATAAGATACATTGGAGCCTTTCACAAAATCTTCCTTCGCTTCTTTGATTCTTCTAGGAGTGTTATGTTAAGAAGGTACTCTTTGATCTGGGTCATTCACGTGTCTGGCTCTTCAACGGTCTCCATAATCCAATCAACATTCACATCTTCGGTACTAGGATTTGAAAGGAATCGACGGGCACTAATCCCAATAACTATGCATCTCCCGAACATGCATACCTAGCGAGCGAATCTGCTTTTATATTCTCCTCTCTAGGGATATGGGATATTATGTAGTAGTCGAGATCATTAAGAAGTTCCCAAGTTTTAGACAGATAAACTAGAAGATTTCCACCCTTGGCCTGGAACTCTATTCGGACTTGGCATACCATTAGCTCCGAGTCACTAAAGATTTGCAAGGTTTTGAAATTTAGCTCCTTTGCTATTTTTAGCCCTATGATTATTGTTTCATACTTGGCTTCGTTCTTGGTTGATGCAAATTCTAACCTTAAATCATAGCACACGGTGCGCCCTTCAGGAATTTCTAGAACCACTCCAACCCCTGAACAATAATCATTCATGGATCCATCAACGAACAACTTCTATCTAACTACTGCCTCACTTGGTTCCTCCTTCTCCTCCCCTCTATCTGAAAATTCAGCAATAAAATCCGCTAAAGTCTGCCCATTAATAGCTCTTCGAGGATGGTAAGTGACGTCATACTGACTGAGTTTAGTATTCCACTTTAACAATCTTTCTGAAGTTTCTGGACGGAATAAAACTTGCTTTAGAGGTTGATCTGTAAGAACTTTGATAGAGTGGGCTTGGAAATATTGCCTAAGATTTTTCGAGGCGACGAGCAGACAATATGCAAGCTTCTCCAACTTGGGATAATTCAGCTCTTCCCCGGTAACCCTTTTACTGATATAGTATACCGGCCGTTGAACTTTTGCATCTTCCCGAACCAATGCTGCGCTTAAGGCATGAGATCAAACTGCCAAATATAGAATAACTCTTCTCCATCCTTGGGCTTTGACAATATCAAAGGTGATTCCCTGTGCTTGACTAGCTCCTCGAAAGCCACTTGACATTCGGGAGTCCATTGGAAGTCCTTCTTCCCTTTCTTCAATGCATCAAAAAGCGGAATGCACCGATATGTTGCCTTTGAAATGAATCGACTCAACGCAGCTACTTTCCCAATCAAGCTTTGATGTTCCTTCTTCGTTCTAGGAGCACGCATTTCTCGCAAATCTGAGACTTGAGCGGGATTGGCTTCGATGCTCCTGACTCTAATCATAAACCCGAGGAATTTTCCTGATGCGACCCTAAACGAGCATTTAAGCGGATTCAATTTCATCCCGTACTTCCTAAGGATATGGAACATTTCAGCCAAGTTTTCTAAATGGTTAGCAGCCTTTTTTGACTTCACCATCATATCGTCGACGTACACCTTCATGGTTTTGCTTATTTGTGATTTGAAGATGGCATTCACAAGGCGCTGGTAAGTCGCTCCTGCGTTCTTCAATCCAAACGGCATAACCTTGTAACAGTATAAGCCCAGATCCGTTATAAAGCTTGTGTTCTCTTGGTCTGGCTTGTGCATCATTATTTGATTATACCAATAAGCATCCATGAACAATAGTAATTCATGCCCCACTGTTGCATTAACGAGCTGATCGACTCTAGGTAGCGGAAAACTATCCTTGGGGCATGCTTGTTGTGGTCCGAATAATCGATGCATACTCTCCACTTGCTGTTGTAATTCTTTACAAGCACTGGATTAGAGACCCAATATAGTTATGTGGATTCCTGTATGAAATTATTCTCCATTAGTCTATCCACTTCCTCTTTGAGAGCTTTGGATCTTTCAGGTCTCTGAATCCATCTTTTCTACTTTACTGGTGCTACGCTTGGATCAATATTCAACTTATGAACCGCCACATCTGGAGGGATACCACATATGTCAGAATGACTACAAGCGAATACATCCAGATTAGCTTTCAAAAACACAGTCAATTCTTTCTGCAACTTCGGGCCCAGCTGAGAGCCTATCTTTAACACTCTATTCGGATCTTTACCATAAACCGAAATCTAAATTGTGGCTTCAGCTGGTGTCGCTTGACCTTCTCCTGCACTGGTCTTCCTCAGATCCATCTCCTTTTGGGCCCCACTGTGCTCGCCAGTGCAGGGGCCATGCCTTAATTGCTATAAGGCATTTTCGCGGATGCGTTGGGGGACCTCCACATTCTTTACCTTGTCCTTCTTACTTGCTTCCCTTAGCTCGCTAGTGTAGCATTATCTAGAAATTTCCTGTTCTACTTTAACTACACCGACCCCCTTATTTGTTGGAAACTTCATCATAAAGCACCAGTGGGCTAACACAATTCTGAAAGCTGCCATGGCTGGTCTTCCTAGAAAAGCGTTATACGCAGACAATTTATCCACAAGAAGAAAGGATTGCGTCAGACTAGCTTTGCTTTCTCCGTCTCCAAGTTACACAAGCAAATCAATAACCCTAATGGGCTGCTCCGGTAACCCTATGAACCCTTGGATTTTCTTCTGACAGGCTCGCACGTCTGACATAGAAAGCTTCATTTTATCGAAAGTGTTTTCGAATAGCACATTTACCGAGGCTCCACAATCGACCAGCACCCTTTTCACAGTGCTTGGGCCTATCCCAATAGTTACCACCATAGGGCCTTGAGTTGGAATGACTACTCCTTCCTCATCTTTTCCATTGAACATGACATCTCCAAAGGAATTTTTCTGCTGCTTCA
Organism: Allium sativum; assembly: GCA_030737875.1. Classification (NCBI taxonomy): domain Eukaryota; kingdom Viridiplantae; phylum Streptophyta; class Magnoliopsida; order Asparagales; family Amaryllidaceae; genus Allium; species Allium sativum. Next base: position 1,019,653,737 of record CM060913.1, read on the forward strand.
CGGACGTGGTACTGTTCAGGATTAGACACTTTTCTTTTTTTGACACGTTCTTGAGTGCGTTGGCATATCTTTCGATATTTCTCCAACTTCCCCATACTGGATGGGGCCCCCAGAAATAGTGTTATTCCTGGGCCCCCGACTAACTTGTGTCGTGGCTTTGTCTCCTGTTCCAGATGCGTTTGGCTCTTGGGTAGTTTTAGGAGGATTGGCGGACTGCGGATTTTTCCCATACTGTTGCAGCCTGTCCTTTCTCATTAATTCCTCAATCAAGCTCTTCAAATGCCTACACCCATTCGTGTCATGGCCCGGTTGGTTGTGGAACCGACAAAACCATCTAGAGTTTTCCTGGTTGTCACCCACCTTCTGTGGTTTTGGCTTTGGATAGTCTTCGGTATCCTTGGTAGGGATACAAATGTTCTCCGGAGTATCTGTTAATGGAGTCAATTCAGCAGCTATAAAGAAGCGCAACTTTTTTGCATTTCGGTTATCCTTTCCGTTATTTACTTGCTTTTGAACTCCATTGTTCTTATAACCACTTTGAATGCCATTTTCTTTCTTTTCTGGTACCAAACTACCCTCAGCAACATGCATAGCAAAAGAAGGATCATCATCCACATCGATGTATTCTTCTGCTTTTGTATAGAACCTTTCCAAGGTGATAGGCTTATTCATTTTAATCCACCTTCCGAACTCGGATTTCTTCTCAATAGCTCGCTTCAATGCCATCAATACCAGTCGAGGTTCTGGGTCCCCAACTTCTACTACGGAAGCATTAAATCGTGTAAGGAAGGCTTTGATTCACTCACCTAGTTTTTGTTCCATGTCATTTAATGACATCACATCTTTAACCTTCGTGGACTGTAGCCTGAACTGTTTCCCGTAATTCTTGGCCAAGGAAGAAAAGTTATCTACGGACCTCAGAGGTAGCTTGGTAAACCAAAGCGAAGCCACTCCCTCCAAATATACTGGGAAGTATAAGCACTTGAGTTCATCGGTAGCTCGCACACCATCCATGTGCTGATCGTACTTATACAAGAACAAATTAGGATCACCAATCCCATTATAAGCTTTGATCGTCGACGAATTAAAATTCCTTAGGAACTTGGTCATTTTAATCCTTTCAATGAGTGGAGTGTTAATTAGAGCAAACTCCCACTCCTTCTCATTATCATTTTGCTTCGCACTTTCCTTCATAATTTGTTGGACCATTTCCTCAAGATGTTCCTTCTCACCGTGCCGATCCGCGGGGCGGACACTCGTCTCCTTCGCGGGATGTTCGCCTAGGAAAACAGTCACGGCTAGGGACCCGGGGCCATGTGCCTTCCTCATGGAGAGGTTCCCCTTTGGCGGAACTATTCACTTTTCGAGAAGTAGCTCTTTCAAAATGGTTCCTAGCAGGAGCTACGATCAGCGTTATCCGGATTGTCGATCTCTTGAACAGATCGGTTATGATTTGGACTTGAGGAGGAAGAGTTAGAACCCTCTGCACGGGTGACACTAGCATTGACTTTCGCCGTGGCGGCTTGTAGAGCAAAGGGAGTTTCCAATTTTTCCATCATGGCTTTATTTGAGATCTCCATCTGCTGAGTCATACCAGCCACGACTTCATTTAATTCATTTCTAGTTATGCCCGCTCTTGTTGCCGAGGATTGGCCAACGTCATAAACATTAATTTGCGGAGTAATAGGATCGTCCGCTACATTCTCTAAGCCCGAAGCTCTCACGGGTTTACTAACCGGTGGCTTTTTCGGCGGCATTATGTCAGACATGTTTCTAAACTTCGAAGAGAATTCGTCAATCGACCCGAATCTTAGATTTGGAGAATCTATCGTAGAAACAGGCTTAGAATTTCAACGCCTTCACAAAGTACATGACCATAGAAAATGGATGTGGCCCCACGGTGGGTGCCACAATGTTAATGTCAAAAATGGACAACAACACCCAAGGTGTAAATTTTACGCTTCAAAAGCATGTAAAATCTTGAAAAAGGTGGTAGCCACAAACACAAAAAGCAAGTAAAGACAGCGATTTATAGTGGTTCGGCCTAGAATTGGCCTACGTCCACTTTAAAGAGAATTCTCATTATCATCATCAAGATTACAAGGTACATAATCTCTCTAACTTTACTCATTTTCTCTCTTTTTACAATATTCTTCTCTGCTTCTTCTCTTTTACTCTTGATTCAATCAAATTTACCAAGGAAGTGATGAGATCTCTTAGATTGCAATGGTTGTTGGAGTAGATCTTCAACAACTTAAGCACTTAGATGATTTTAGCAAATCCACGGTGGTTGAGATGTTGAATCTAAGCTTGGAGGAGGATTAATGGAGGTTTGAATGAGTTGGAGGAGTTTAGAAATGAATTGGGTAGCACTTCGTGGAGAGAAAATTTGGTCCCTTTAATGGTGGAAGCATGGGAGTATTTATAGGAATGGAAATGAGGTGGAGAGGTCTGAAAATGGTGTGTGCAGGCAATCAGGTCGTCGAAACAACCTAGGGGTTAAGTCGGTTACGACCTGACTCTTTTCCCCTTCTCCAAGGCATGACCTGGCAAAGATACGACCTAGCCTCTATCCTTTAGGTTGTAGGACGACCTAACTACTTCATAGAAAAACGACTCAGCATATAACGACTTGGCTTTTGTCTTTGAATAACTGTTAACGACCTGACCTGAACATGGGAGAATGACCCAAGCTTTTACACACTAGACCAACCCTCTTCTATATGAGCCCAACGACTTGTCCTCGATTTCTTGTTAACGACCTGATCTTGCCTTGTTAGGTCGTTATCGTTCTGAATAACCACGACCTAAAGCCTGACGACCTAAGATTTAAACCAAACTTGTGCATTATATTCGAGCCATATTTCTATGGGTTAACAGCCATCAAAATTATCTGGCGAAGAAATTTATGAAATCATTAAAGATTATCCGAAGGTCCATGAAGTTGGTAAAGAAGAAAAAAATTTGGGTAAAGTAAAAACTCATAATTGGTGCAAGCAAAGCATATTTTGGGAATTACCATATTGGAAATATTTGTTGCTCTGACACAATATCGATGTAATGCACAATGAGAAAAATATGTTTGATAATATCTTTAACATGGTGTTGAATGCGAGTAGGAAGACAAAAGAGGACTTGAAATCAAGATGAGATATTGCATCGTACTGTAAGCGACCCGCACTTGAACTTGTCCCAGCTCATGAGAATATTAAACATTTAGTCTGTTACGAGTTAGATCATGATCATTGTAGGTAATTAGTGGAATGGATTAGTAATTTAAATTTTCCAGATGGTATTGCTTCAAATATAAGAAGATGCATCGATTTAAAATCTTGGAATATGTCAGGAATGAAGAGTCATGATTGCCATGTTTTTATTGAGACACTTTTTCCAATAGCTTTTAAAGAGTTATTACCAGCTAAAGTTTGGAAAGTCATCACTGAACTTAGCATGTTTTACAAAGATTTGTGTTCAACTTCGTTGAAAATAGAGCATGTGAAAAGACTTAAAGAAGACATACCAATATTACTTTACAAGATGGAACAAATATTTCCTCCAGGGTTGTTTAATGTTATGGAACATCTTCCCATACAATTACCCAATAAAGCGTTGATGCGAGGACCATTTCAGTGGATGGATGGATCCTTTTGAGAGGCAATTAAAAAAAAAATTACTAATTAAATATGTTATATCGTGTAGCACATAAAGTACTCGTGTATAGGTAATTGGGCCATTTGAAGAAAAAAATAAAACAAAAATCGCGTGTGGAGGGGTCAATTTGCAGGGAATACATTGTGGAATAAGATCCACATTTTTTAACCATTATTTTGAGGAGCACGTTAAATCAATGCTCAATAGCGTTCCTCATAAGGTTGAAGGTACCGTGGACGATTCATTTGAGAATTTTATATCCATGTTTGGAAAACATGGAAGATCCTCTGGTAAATGTAAAGAAGGCTGGTTGAATGATAAAGATCTTCATACTATCAGAACTTACGTACTCCTCAATTGTGCCAATGTAGCCTCTTTTATTTGGTAATTTTTTCTAGCTATATATCGAATGACTTACCTAGATACTTAAATAAAGTTTTTGCTTGCATTGATATGTGACCAAATAGAATTTTTGAAGAAGAGCAATCAACTCTTGAGCTTGGCAAGAAATTTGTGGATTGGTTTTTGAATTATGTAAGTATGTTGTATAATAAAAATTATTATTATTAATTATTAAATTTTATAATATTTTGCTAGTATATTATATTAGAAACATATTGTAGAATAATTGATAGGTACGTGCACATAATATCATCGATATTGGCTTAAAGTATCTTTCACATGGACGAAAAGTCAAATTTAGAAAATTTCCAACATACTTTGTCAACGGGTTTAAATTTTACACACAAGAATATGGAGCACACAAATCGACATTCAATAGTGTGGTGTGTGTGAAAGGTAGGGATGATTCAAATGCTCATATCGATGATTATTACGGTGTGTTGATAGAAATTATTGAATTAACATATTCACCTAAGCCAGAACAAAAGGTTGTTTTGTTCAGATGTGATCGGTTTAATAACAAACCAAATGTTGGTATTAGCGTGCTTAAAGATTATCCGCTAGTTGAAGTAAATAATACACTCAAATATTCAGAGTATGATCCATTTGTTTTGGCAAGGCAAGCGATACAAGTGTACTACACATCTTATCCATCCATGAGCACTAGTAAGTCAGAATGGTGGGCTGTTTGTAAAACAAAAGCACGATATTCTTTTGATATCAATATTTTAAATGCCCGGGCTTACCAAGCTGATCTTGAAGCAAGTGAACAATTAAATTTAGTAGAACACGATGATGATGTTGGGCCTCTTAACAATGAATCAAATGTTGTTGTGGAACTCTTCGAAAATGAAGATGATGATGAAGAAGAAGATACAGAGGTTGAGCGTGAATTTGATACTGATATTGAAGTAGAAGATGATACCGATGAAGATTGGTAGAGTTCAGAAAGATTCGAACAAATCTAAAGCCTGTGCCAAATGGGTTTTGGCACAGTATGAAATTCCTGTATGTTTTTAGTTGAAAGTACTAGGTCTGAATCATTTATTTTTGCAGTCCTGCATTCTGTAAGCCCAACTTTGGTAAACCAACTGCTATTTGTTTAAGCATAGTGAACGCTATTGTGGTAGTATGATATACATTTTGACATGGTAACGTTTTTGCTCATTCTCATCTCCAAATTTTAACCAATTTTATTTTGCTTTCTACTTTATATCCAAAGTTTAACCAGTAGCTATTTTCATTCTTTGAGAATTTTCAACTGCAGTTTTCCTCATAAATTTGAAAATTTCTCTATCTTCTGTTTGTACAGAGTATATAAGTAATTATCTTGTGGATTTTCAAGCTGCTAACTGTAAATTTTGAGGCAGTTAATTGTCGTCCATAACCATGAGATGCTTATGGTTTCTATGATCAAAATTTACTATGTTTCCTACTAATTCGGTAGTCTATAGGTGATTCACTTCCCAATCGGTTGTATTTGCTTATGTACTCGATTATTTGATTTGTAACTGGTTTGGTTTTTGTTAGTGAGCAATACTAATGGTTCCTAAATCTTTTTTTTCTGTGTCCACTTATTGATTCAACAACTTGTAGGTAACTTACTACATAATTCTAGTGGCTTGCATACTTGTAGTTTTGAATGTGCTTTGGAACTGTAATTTATAATTACAGCTGGACTATATTTGCTGAAATACAAATATGCCAGATCGAAGTTATATTAAACATTTGTTTTGAGTCTTAGCATCCTGATGTATATAGATTGTGATAATCTCTAAATTCTCCAATATAATTAGTTCAGGCTGTTTAATTTCATACTATTATGTTTATGTAGGTGAGCTATGATTAACACTTGTTTGGGTCTTCTAGGTTGTATTGTTCTGTTTTTCTATGGAAATTGTTACTCTAACTGTTGCTTTTATATTCTGGATGCAAACATTGGCTAATGTGGTTCCTAACTTAGTAAAATGTTGTTTTCTTCATAATTTATTTTGACCTTCGTTTATTTCATTTGTATCTTGCTTTAAACTGTGGGATACTGAGTTACCTTGTTCTTATTCTTATAAGGTTTTCTTGTTTGTGTCTTGACATCAAACTCTTTCATGGTTTAAGGGAGCCCTTTCCTTTGTTTTCACATAGGAATTGCCATGTTACCTTACCCATAGACAAAGTAAAATGCTTAGAGTCATTAGTTCGCTTATCTATCTATGTTCATACCATTTATGAATCACTTTTATCTGCTTGAATGCAGCTATTGTCTCTCTGTCTCTATTATCATCACTGATTTTCCTCAAATGAAACATTGCCAGGTTAGTTTCTCAAACCACTTCCCCTTTTAAAATGTCTATATTTACATGTTTAATAATTCTGCACATTTCCTATAATTCATGCTGATGATTTGGGTGCTAATTTCACATTATAAAACATTTCGTTTGTTATATTCGGTTTGTCTGTTGAGGGCACGGTTAGTCAGCCCGAAATGTTAGCTGTGAAGCCCGATTTTGCGTTACACTGTTTAGCACAAACTTTTCTAGTCAAAGTCAGAGTTAATTATAGCAAATGTGGAACCTGCCATCAGAAAATGCAACAGTGGTTCATATGATTTAAGAAAGATTATACGAGTCCAAGGCAAATTGAATTAAAATATATACAATCCAATGATTTTTGTGCTTGAGGTATTGCATTAACATCAACATCACTTAGCTCTTCTATCTACTTTGCTTTGCCAAAATGTCAGTTGATTTCCCATTTTCTTTTGTTACTTTCTTCTACCTGAGCAATGTAACCTACCTGAGTAACACACTTGTTTAATTATAATTTTCTTGTATCAACATCACAAATAAAGACCTGTAGTGCAAAAATTTACTTCAAAACATCAAACACTGTTTTGAAATTTCAAAAAAATACGACAGCCCATTTCGATCTCCAGCTGTGCGTAGATTTAACTGAATGATGAAAGGATTTCATTAGTAGATAATTGTGCTTTTCACATGATTTCTAGGCTCAAGTCAGCAAATCCATTGCAATTTTGTGTGAAACACCTAATTTTACACTGAACCTTCAGTAGTCGAATGAAATAAAGGTTTCAAGCAAACTTAATTGCCCATTTCAAACATTGAAATTTTGTTCCAAATGAAAATTTGCCAAAACAATAGTAATCAAGAATCTTAGCTGTTGGGAAACAATGGCTGAGTCGCGGACCAGGTCGCTCTCTTGAAGACGATTCGATGATCTGGTCGGTGGTGCAAAACCAGTGCATACTCTCGCCGCCGCCTCTAGGATAAAACAGCCTCTGAAAATAATAACTGATTTGCTTTGCACAAACAAATCAGTGCAGATTTGCACTTTCGAAAATAGCATACTGCTCGAAAATTTCTGGAAGAAGTTTTAATGGCAGAGGCAAGAAAAAGTTTTTTTTTTTGTTTAATTTTCGTCTACAGCTGAAGATAATATATTGATAAGAATTGTGTAGTGGGAGAAAATCGGATCTGCTAAAATACCGGGTCAACAGTTTACCACTTCATGGGAAAGTCGGCTCAGAAAAAATCTCCCATTTTAAAATTCAATTCAAAAAAAAAAAAACAATTTTTTTTTATGGTCCAAAAATATAAGTGTCTACACCACATAGCCAAGGCTCAAGGCCCAAGCCCAATCCCGAACCGAGCCGAACCAGACCGGACCGGGCCGGGCCGGGTCGGACGGTCGCGCGCGCGTGTGTGGTGGTCATGATGCATGGTCTCCCTCCTCACAACAAAGCATGCATTGGGAGCCCAAGGCCCCAACATGACTTCTTAGAAACAAGTATAAATACTTGCATCTTTCTTATAATCCCATGATGTGGGACTATTCACATATAGGAGCCATCATACACTTATTTCTATATTTTAAATAATTCACATAAATTTCCAACAATCCCCCACTTGAATTTTTTAAAATATTATCGAGCAGTTTCTAAAAACATAAGACTGTGCATAAACAAAGGTGTCATCCGACTTGAACCTTTGCATAGTGAGTAAGATTCAGTTTTTACTAGAGTGACACGTAGTCTTGAAATCTATTCCTGACATCAAACCACACACAACCGTTTCTATAGTGCAATCAAATAAGCCCGTGCGTTTATGGCCATGCACGTCTATCCCAGTTTAGTGAACGCTTTAGAAGTTTTGCCCAAAACTCCATAGGAAACGGCCACATTTCCACATTCACACAGGTGAGTCTATCAAGAGTACTCCTGAAGGTAGGTACTCCACTCCAAATAGAGTATAGATCTCATTAAGAGTTTCTATTAACTCATCCTCTAATCACTTCAGGAATACATGCTTCTTAGTTTATTAAATAGCATGTTCTACTTCTATCACTACACAACTTGTTTTTACCCATTGAACCTATTTCTTGGGATCTCCAGTCATTTAGGCCGGGTTACCATTGTGCGTGATTCCACAATCTCAGGGCAATAGTCCCATTCTTTTAGAATTATTAAGGACTTTCTTTCTGGTCAGTCCTTTCGTCAAAGGATCTACCAAATTATCATCACTTCATATGTGATGTCCTCTAACAATACTGTGCATACGACTGTCATTTCTTACCGTTGTATTATCGGTTCTGTTTTTTCTTTCAATAGTCATCAAATCTTTCATCACTATATATGTGATGTTCTTTTACAGTATTGTGCTTACGACGTCGTTTTCTACCGTTGTTATAACAGTTCTATATTTTTTGTAATAGCTGCGGAACTATCACAATCGATTACACCACTGGTGTCTATTTTTCCTTCATAGGGATCTCAAATAGCAGATTTCTTTAGTTCTCTGCTTCTTAACTAGCTGTAGCTAGTGCTATTATCTCAGTCACTATAGTATACTGAGTCAAGATATTCTGTTTCTTAGATTTCCAAGAAACAGTTCTTCCAGCAATGCTAAATATATAGCCACTGGTCTCAATAGAATCATCAGATAAAATATTCCAGTCAGCATCGGAATATCTTTCAAGTACAGCTTGAAACTTTTCATAATGTAATCCAAGGTTCATGGTTCGTTTGAGGTATCTCATGACCCTTTCAATATCATGTCAATGCTTTATACTAGGTCTACTGGTAAACCTGCATAATAATCCCACGACATAGGCAATGTCGGGTCTAGTACATTCAGTGGCATGCCGTAGGCTGCCAATGATGCTCGCAAAATCAGACTGTCTTACACCTTCATCAGTGTTCTTAAATAATTTTACACTAAGACCATATGGTGTACATGCAGGTTTACAGTCAAAATAATTGTATTTCTTTAGAGTATTCTCAATTTAATGAGATTGATTCAAAGAAAATCCCCTTTTTGACCCAGTAATCTTAATACCAAGGATTACACTCGCCTTACCTAGATCTTTCATATCAAAATTGGCACTTAATAAAGATTTGACTAAATTTATGGCATGATTGTTTGACCCAAAGATGAGTAGGTCATCTACATAAGGCATATAATAGTGCAAATGTCATTCTCAGATTTGTAATAAATGCATTTGTCACTTTCATTAAATTTAAAAACATGTGAAATGATTAAAGTTCTCAAATTTTTCATGCCATTGTTAAAGTTCTTGTTTTAAACCATATAATGATTTATCTAATTTGCATACTTTATGTTCTTGACCATGTACTACAAATCCTTCAGGCTGGTCCATATAAATTTCTTCGTCTAATTCACCGTTTAAAAAGATGGTTTTAACATCCATTTGGTGTATTCATAAATTATGAATGGAAGCAAGTGAGATTAATACTCGAATGGATGTTATTCTAGTTACATGTGAGAAATTGTCGAAGAAGTTTATATTTTCTTTTTGTTTAAAAACCTTTAGCTACAGATCGTGCCTTATATTTATTAACAGTGCCATCAAGTTTTAATTTTCCTTTAAGTACTCATTTACAGCCTATAGATTTACAACCAGAAGGTAAATCTGTCAAATGCCAAGTCCTATTGGATTCCAGAGAATCCATCTCATCATTTATAGCCTCTCGCCAAAAATCGGCGTCTAAATAAGATAAGGCCTCTTGGAGGTTTAAGTGATCCTCCTCTATAGTAAAAGCACAAAAATCAGAACCAAATCTTTTACGGTTCTCGCTCTTTTACTTCTTCTAGGTTCAACTTCAGAACTTTTATTAAGTTCTGTTCTAATAGGCATACTTGTTGTGCCCCCACTATTCCTTAAATTAAAAGGAAATTTCGTTTCATAAAAATTGGCATCATTTGATTCAAATTATATTATGTGTATTTAGGTCATAAATCATGTATGCTTTGCTATTAACAGCATAGCTTATAAATACACATTCGTATGATTTACTTGCCAATTTTATTCTCTTAGGGTCTGGAATGCGAACATATGCTAAGCAACACCAAGTTCTAAAGTATGACATATTGGATTTATATTTCTCTAAAATTTCATAAGACGAAATTTTATTCTTAGATTTGGGATTCTATTCAGAACATAACATACAGTCTATAAAATATCCCCCCACTAATGCTTTGCTGCACCAAAATTAAATAAAAATGACAATTATTAATTCGGTAAAGATCCTGATTTTCTTTCAACTTTATCGTTCATTTCAAGTGTATAAGGTGCAGTTCTATCATGTACAATATCATGTCATTTATAAAAAATCATAATAAACTGGTTTCATATTCTGTTTCTCTATCACTATAAATCCTCTTAATTTCCCTATTTGCTTGATTTCAATTTTTAATGTTTCAAACATATCAAATGCATCACATCTTTAAGAATCAATGTCTTTCCAATCATATGCTTTATTTTCATATTACCAGTCTCTACAGCTTAAGTGGTGCGAAGATCTCACAACACACTTTCTGATCGTTAGCAACCGTGTATATTGTGAATATATCACGATCATAGCAAACATGGAGAGAAACACCAATGTCTACCCACCAACCCTCTGATCCACCAGCAAGGTGAATCTCAGTAATTATAACCATTAGAGGCTCCTCAGTCAGGTTTGCCTGCGGTGCATGGCTTAGCCTGTTCAAATACATTCGTGTCATATGATCTGGTTTTCTACAGTTGTAACATAGAAACAACTGTCCAGAATCATTCTTTTGAGTTGGTTGTTGCTGTCATTTATGGCTTCCTTGCGGATTCCATTCGGTTATTTACTGGCCGGTTATGGATGCTTACTATTTTGAATGTCAATATGTTTGAAAAAAATATATTTTTCTTATAGAAAAATATATCCAATCTCATAGACTAACATAGGTTATTCACATGTATGCAACAAAAAAATGTTTTATATTCTATCTTTTCACTTGTATGCATATAAACTATGTCAATTTATTTGATGCAAAAAACCTATTCATCCAATTAATGGCTATTCTTAATGACATTATCAAATAACATACACATTCTATTAATGTCAAATTTTTAGTGACATTTCCCAATATTATATGTGTTCTATTAATTTCAATTTTAATGACATTTCCATATAATCATATGCATTTCACTAATGCCAAAATTTTAATGACATTTTCCAAATAAGTATGCACTTAATTATTGTCAATTTATAATAAAGACATTTTCAAAAGTTTGCATTCAAATTGTGCCTACACATCACAGACCTACTAAGTTCTTAAAACGCATAAAACTAGATTCACCAGTTTGACTTACATTAAGCTTAGATCGCTTGCTCTTCAAGGCTTTGAGGTATAACATTTTTAGGTCATTCAAAGTTCCAAATTTTACACATATAAGCTATCAGTGATTATTTCAAAAAAAATTACTGCTAACAAATTCAGTAAAAGCAACCTCAACCTCATCAATATATATACTATAGCCACTATTCGACATATCTGGGTTGGAAGAAATAAGCAAGCATTAAAAAATACGCATGTTACTGTGAGGTCTGAGGTTCTATGCACAAAAATTGATATCCTATTTCTACGAGATTAGAATCAATAATCAAAAGAAAAATACTTATCTTCGCGTTTGTTATGGAGCCGTCCTTTGCCTCTCAATCGACTCATAGCCTTTGGATCTACCAGCGTGCAATCAAGGCTGCGCAAGATCTGTTTTGATCTACCATTATTCGATCGATTTATGGCAAGTTTGGAATTGTTCTTTGGAATCAGTTGATTGTGAAAGAGGGGGAGGTTCATCTAGGGTTGCATAAGCCATTGCTTCGAAATCGTCTTCAAATTGTTGGGAAACAATGGCTGAGTCGCGGACCAGGTCGCTCTCTTGAGGACGATTCGGTGATCTGGTCGGTGGTGCAAAACCAGTTCGTACTCTTGCCGCCGCCTCTAGGATAAAACAGCCTCTGAAAATAATAACTGATTTTCTTTGCACAAACAAATCAGTGCAGATTTGCACTTTTGAAAATAACATACTGCTCGAAAATTTCTGGAAGAAGTTTTGATGGCAGAGGTAAGAAAAAGATTTTTTTTTTTTGTTTAATTTTCATCTACAGCTGAAGATAATATATAGATAAGAATTGTGTAGTGGGAGAAAATCGGATCTGCTAAAATACCGGGTCAACAGTTTACCACTTCATGGGAAAGTCGGCTCAGAAAAAATCTCCCGTTTTTAAATTCAGTTCAAAAAAAAAAAAAAAACAATTTTTTTTTTTGGTCCAAAAATATAAGTGTCTACACCACATAGCCAAGGCTCAAGGCCCAAGCCCAATCCCGAACCGAACCGAACCAGACCAGACCGGGTCGGTCGGTCGCGCGTGTGTGGTGGTCATGATGCATGGTCTCCCTCCTCACAACAAAGCATGCATTGGGAGCCCAAGGCCCCAACATGACTTCTTAGAAACAAGTATAAATACTTGCATCTTTCTTATAATCACTTGATGTGGGACTATACACATATAGGAGCCATCATACACTTATTTCTATATTTTAAATAATTCACATAAATTTCCAACATTAGCACATATGCATTTTGAATCGTTCATACATATTTTTTGATTGGCCGATGTTACAAGTGTACTCGATAAGCCTTTAGTGCTACATTCCTTTTCTTTATACTAAATAACACGGACAATGTTGGGAATTGTTTTGATGTATTTGGGTGAGGATGTTGGGTCCCTTGGTTTGGTGTCACACCAGCTACGTGGTATTTCATGATAATTTAGGTCATATTATCTTAGGAAATAGTATCTTTTATTTTAAGGATTAGTTAGATATCATGCGTCATTAATGTAAGTCCAGTGGTTCGGATCACACTAAGCAAGCTTTATCTTTTGGGACAATGGTGTTGATCAAAACCCACATTCAACGACTTAGAAATAGTACTTATAAAAAGTATATTTGGATTTCTAAATTTAAGAAATGTTGTATCTATGAGCAATAGTTAATTCAAATTGGCTTATTTTGATGTCTCGAGCAGTAACCGCATTCTAGAACTTCATAACATTAGCCACTTGAATTAGCGGCATTTGACCAGTAACAAAAAAAAAAGGAAGAAAACGAAAGGAAATAAAAAGGATATATACAGATCATCCATCACTGGTTTTTTTTTTATCTCAAAGTCTGTATGTGTGAGATGAAGAGGAGATATCAGCAGTATAACTTGTGCTTCGTTCAGGACAGATTTTAGGGATAGGCGAGTTATGCAATCAAATAATGCAACCCACTATTGAGGGGTAATAGTATGAGAATATGAAGTTGCAGAAATAAAATAATATCTGAAATTTCAATATTGTTAAACAATTAGAAATCGAACAACTTTGTATTGCACTAGTTAAGGTTTCTTAGCAGTATTTGTGCATTTGAACCGTTACATTTGGGTAATTTATTTTTATTTTTATTTTAACTTACTTAAAGCTGTCTTGAATGGGGAAAACACAACTATTGAGAGTTTAAATGTTAGAAACTAACAATTTCGAAAAGTTCCAAATCTGGATGATTCATAGTTTGGGAAAACTCGGATTCATATGCTACAGTGAAATTCATATTAAGATTCTGGAGATGTTAAAACTACAGATTTCAAATATAGAAGAACTCATAAATTGGAACAAAAAAATAGAAATAAAACTTTGATTTGAAGCATTTTTTTACACTTTATTTTTGTTGATAACAAAAGTGATAATATAAGCAACACTAGTTTTGATGTCTCATGGAATCAAATCAAGACCTTTACAATAACAATCTAAATATCATACCACTTGATGCTAGTGTTATATTTGTTGTGGAGGAATTTTGATTCAAGACCGCTCAAATCAAAAATCCCCAACGTCGCGGAAAACGAGATCGTGGTAATAGTGCTAAAACAACCAATCGAACAATCTCAATCTTATCCAAGCCAATCACAATCACCAAATAATGGAAATAAGAGAGCAATAACGAGAAACTAAATCAAACAGGGATTTATAGTGGTTCCACCGATGTCTTGTCAGTGTACGTCCACTTTGAGAAAGAAACCTTTATTAATATCAATAGAAGAGTACAAGAGATTGATTACAATGATCAAATTTACTAGAAAAATTTGATTTTGTGGAGAAAAGAATTGAAGAAGATTAGGATTGCCAAAACACTAATTAGAATAAATCTTGATCTAATCTCTTGATTTTTTTCGTATCTCCTTTTGGATTTGATGTAGCTTATATAGGCATAGAGAAGTATATGGAAATTCCCAAAATTTCCTCTAGATCCGAAATATTCTCCAGATCCAAAATATCCTCCAGATCCAAAATATTCTCCAGATCCAAAATATTCTCTACAATAGTATCGCATACTTCAACAATCCACCTCGATACTATATCCATCTACGTCACAACCTTTAATGCACCCAAGCATTTCCTTCTATCTTCAATCAAGAAAGCTTGAATGTTTCTCCAATGAACTCCGGCATAGCCACCGCCCATTGCACTTCACTAACGAGTTCAGGCATAGCCCCCACCCGTCAATAAAGTGTTGAAACATCAAACTCCTAAACCAGTCCCACCGAAAGACAATGTACTCGGGAGTGAAAACGAGTACTTACCATGAAGATAGAACAATAACCTCTCACCGATACTCTTCTACACCCAAATTTCTCTCTCAACTGTGCCACCTCGTGGCACCTAGCATCTCTCCAAGCGAATTAAGTTCGAGCAATGCTCGAACTTCCCAACCGGCAATGTCTTAGTGAACATGTCCGCCGCGTTATCCTTTGTGTGCACTTTCCGAAGGCATACTTGCTTGTCTTCGTCCATGGCTACTAGAAATGACTCTCTCACTTCAATATGCTTCGTTCGTGAGCTAAACGCCAAATTCTCCGCCAAATGTATAACACTTTGGCTATCACATCGAACATCAATACTCTCATGTTCGAAACCCAAGTCACACAATAGTCGCTTCAAATAGAGTGTCTCCTTTGCCGCTTCCACAGCGGCTATCAACTCCGCCTCCGTAGTGGATAAAGCAACTACGGTCTGCAATCTCGGTCTCCAACTAATGGCCGTACCACCAAGTGTGAAGACATATCCGGAAGTTGATTTCCTCCGATCCCTATCACCGGCACAGTCCGAGTCACAATAACCAACTAACTTGCAACTCAATCCATCACTATCACCAAAAACAAGACCATGAGATGCTGTGCCTTTCAAGTATCTCAATATAGCCTTCACGGCTTCCCAATGCGATTTCCCCGGATTGGCCGTATACCGACTAACCACCCCGGCGGCATTTGCAATATCGGGCCTTGTACACACCATGGCATACATTAACCTACCAACCGCACTTGCAAATGGCACCTTTTCCATATAAGCCTTGTCTTTCTCTCCGATAGGTGATCCCTTATCCGAAAGCTTCATATGTAAAGGTAAAGGTGTATTTAACGCCTTTGCATTCTCCATGTTAAACCGGCAATGCACCTTCTTAATGTACTCCTTTTGAGTCAATCTCAACTCAAAACGCTTTCGGTCCCTTACAGTCTCCATGCCCAAGATATTCTTTGCTTCTCCAAGGTCTTTCATCTCGAACTCTGCCTTTAATTTCTCTTTCAACTTGTTGATTTCTGCCTTGTCCTTAGAACCAATGAGCATATCGTCCACATACAAGAGTAAATACACCCAACAATCATTTCCTAACCTCTTGAAGTAAACGCAAGCATCCTTGATGCTTCGATGGAAGCCACTTTCAAGCATGAAATGATCAAATCTCTTGTACCATTGCCTAGGTGATTGCTTCAAACCATATAGTGATTTCTTCAACTTGCAAACTAGTTCTGACTTACCTTCTACAACAAACCCTTCCGGTTGCTCCATGTAGATGTCTTCATCCAAGTTTCCATGCAAGAAGGCGGTTTTCACATCTAGTTGCTCCAACTCCAAGTCGTAAATAGCAACTAATGAAAGTAGTATCCGGATAGAAGTATGCCTCACAACCGGTGTGAAGATCTCATCATACTCCTTCCCTTTCCTCTGTGCAAACCCCTTAGCCACTAGCCTAGCTTTGTATCTTCCATCGTCCTTCACCTTATATATTCATTTGCACCCAATAGCACGGTTTCCTTGAGGAAGTGGAACCAAATCCCAAGTCTGGTTCTTCATCAACGATTGCATCTCCTCCTCCATGGCGCGAATCCACTTCGAGCTATCACTCGAACCCATGACGTCATCAAGGTCCATCGGCTCATTTTGGACTACATGAAGAGCATAGTCCAAATTCTCACAAAAGCTAAGATAGTTCCAATCAACATATCTTTCGGGTGGCCTTATAGCTCGCCGACCAACCCGAGTAGCAATACCATCACCCGGTCTTCCTTCAGCTCCACCTTGAACTGAATCTTCTCTAGGCTCGTGCACATCACCAACACTACTAGAGGAATCCTGTGGACTATGTGATGTAACATCACCCGCATTCACCTCGCAAGCACCTCCAACAACTCTGCTCTCTCTAGGTCTGAAAGTGGGAATAACTTCCTTCTCCTTTGATTCACCATGAATCAAATCCGGAACATCTGATGAGCCTTCGTTCTCCTTGAACATAGCCGAATCATCAAAAGTAACATAACGAGAAACCATAGCCTTCTTCGTTTCCGAATTCCAAATCCGATAGCCTTTGATGCCATCCATATATCCGAGAAAAATCCCTTTGAAAGCTCTAGGCGAGAGCTTATCATTCCCCGGATCATGCACATAAACAGGACTGCCAAATACACGAAGATAACTCAAGTCAATGCTCTTCCCTTTTCACACTTCCTCCGGAATTTTGTTATCAATAGCCGAGCACGGAATTCGATTAATAATATGCACCGCGGTTGACAAAGCTTCGGCCCAAAATCCCTTAGACAAACCCGATGTCAATCTCAAGCATCGAGCTTTCTCTAGTAGAGTTCGGTTCATTCTCTCCGCCGCTCCATTAGATTGCGGATCTCCCAGTGTAGTAAAATGCTTCCGAATACCATGATGCTTGCAAAAATTCAGAAACTCTCCGGAAACATACTCGCCGCCATTATCGGACCTAAGAACCTTCAAAGATTTTCCACTCTCATTCTCAACAAGAGCCTTCCATTCTTTGAATCTTGCAAATGCCTCCGACTTGGCCTTCATTACATACACCCAAACCTTCCGAGAAAAATCATCAATGAAAGAAATATAATATCTTGCTCCTCCCAAAGAAGCTACAGGCGCTGGTCCCCAAACATCCGTGTGCACATACTCAAGAATCCCTCTTGAATCATGTTTTCCTTCACCGAATGATACTCTAGTTTGCTTCCCCATGACACATTCCTCGCAAAACTCCAACTTGCTGAAACTCTCACCATCAATCATCTCCCTTCGACGAAGAACATCTAAACTCTTCTCCGAGACATGACCCAATCTCAAATGCCACAGCCGTGTAGCATCTAAGCCACGAGAACTATCAACACTGACACAAGTTTCGCCTTGCACGGTCACTCCTTGAAGCAAATAAATACCATAAGTTCTAGCACCCCTCATAACCACAAGCACACCCTTCGAAACCCTCAAGCTATCACTCTCAATCGTGATCTTGCAACCTAAAGAATCCAACTGTCCCAAAGAGATAAGTGACTTCCGTAGTCCCGGAACATAGCGCACATTAGTGGGAGTACGAACCACTCCGTCAAACATTCGAATTTGCACGGATCCAATGCCCTTCGACTTGCAAACTGCACCATTTCCCATAACCATTGATTTTCCATCCCGTTCAACATAAGAAGAAAAACAATTCCTATTAGGCGTCATGTGATATGAAGCCCCCGAATCAAGCACCCAATCGCTGCCCGAAACATTTGATGCTACTACCAACAAAACATCTATGTCTCCCTTACCAACATCTCTCTCCACCGCAACTGATGAAGATGCTACTTCCTTCTTCCCCTTCTCTGGACAATCATTCTTCCAATGACCAGGTTTCTTACATATAAAGCACTTGCCATTTCTTTCCTTTGACTTTCCTCTTCCACCGGGCTTCTTAGACTTAGAACGCCCCGGTTTCCCTTCTTCTCTGACTTTTCTTTCTCCGCAAATAAACCTTGACCATTACCAGCACCACTACTACCATCACTCAGCACCTTCATCTGATCTCGCAATTCCTCACTAAGAAGACCTGTCTAGACATCATTTAGAGTCAATGTATCCCGGCCATAACTAATACATACATAATATAGTACGCTATTATGATAGTGTCTATCCAGTAAAGTATAAATACTGAAAATAGCATAAGCGGGATTACCATATTACCCTTATGTCGTTTATAGGCACCAACAGTCTATACAGCACCGTAAATTCACCGTACTGGTGTTATCAGAGGGCACTCCATAGAAGGCAATGCTAAATCAAAATCGTATGGTGCTCGATATGGATATATATGACAAGGCACTCGAGGAAATGCCCAGGGTAGGATTCTACCAATTGCACTCCCGGACCGGTGGTAATGCATGGCAGCCACTGCCGCGCACCTCGGAACACACTCGATCAAACTGTTTGAGAACCCAGTATAGCGCTTAGGCAACGAACATAGCAATATCATCGCCTTCTGCTCCTCCTCAATCTTCAAATCTACCGCCTTCATCTTCATTAGCAAATCATCAAACACATTTAAGTGCGCCTTTAGCGAAGTTCCTTCCTTCATCTTGTAGGTAAAAAAAGTCCGCAACAAGATCAGTTAATTTGTGAGTGATTTCTTCATATACAACTCCACCAGCTTGTTCCAAATACCTTTAGCAGTCGTCTCACCACTAATTTCGGAAATAACATCCTCTCCCATGGCAAGTTGAAGTGTAGTGAATGTCCACTCTTCCATTTCTTCTCTCTCCACATCTGAGATGTCCTCTGGCAATAAATGTATATCACACACTATGCGATGTACCCGATTCCGCCTAAGAACCGCTTTCATCTTCCACTGCCACTTTTCGAAATCATTATCGCCATTCCACTTGTCGATAACCAATTGTGAACCAGCAGCTGCATACGACCCACGTACATAAGGAGCTACACCACTTGGACCAACTGTTGATGAATTATTTGAACCTGATTCCGGCATTTCTACAACTATCTACCAACACCAATGCTCCGATACCAAATGTTGTGGAGGAATTTTGATTCAAGACCGCTCAAATCAAAAATCCCCAACATCGCGAAAAACGAGATCGTGGTAATAGTGCAAAAACAACCAATCGAACAATCTCAATCTTATCCAAGCCAATCACAATCACCAAATAATGGAAATAATAGAGCAATAACGAGAAACTAAATCACACAGGGATTCATAGTGGTTCCACCGACGTCTTGTCAGTGTACGTCCACTTTGAGAGAGAAACCTTTATTAATATTAGTAGAAGAGTATAAGAGATTGATTACAATGATCAAATTTACTAGAAAATTTTGATTTTGTGGAGAAAAGAATTGAAGAAGATTAGGATTGCCAAAACCCTAATTAGAATAAATCTTGATCTAATCTCTTGATTTTTTTCGTATCTCCTTTTGGATTTGATGTAGCTTATATAGGCATAGAGAAGTATACGGAAATTCCCAAAATTTCCTCTAGATCCGAAATATTCTCCAGATCCAAAATATTCTCCAGATCTAAAATATTCTCCAGATCCAAAATATTCGATAAAATAGTATCGCGTACTTCAACAATATTGGGTTTGTCTGTTGACATCATGGTTAATCAGCCCAAAATGTTAGGTGTGAAGTCCAATTTTGCGTTACATTGTTTAGCACAACCTTTTCTATTCAAAGTCAGAGTTAATTGTAGCAAATGTGGAACCTTCCATCAGAAAATGCAACAGTGGTACATATGATTCAAGAAAGAATATACAAGTCCAACACAATTTGAATGAAAATATGTACAATCCAATGATTTTTCTGCTTTAGGTATTGCATCAACATCAACATCACTTAGCTCTTCTAACTACTTTGCTTTGCCAAAATGTCAGTTGTTTTCCCATTCGCTGCACTAGTTTTAATGTTCTAATATTTTTTTGTGTGCATGAGTGCAATTGATACACAAATGAACTTAAGCAACGTATATTCAACATAATTCAGCCCTACCAAAAAATTCAGTGTCATAATTTTTTCTTTCTTTCTACAATTTATTGCCATATTCACAATTTTTACCGAAACTCATTTCTGATGCGTCTTTATTAGTTTTGTCACTATTATTTTCTATCCAACCTGCACAAAGTGGATTTGGTTCTAAGCCAAACGACCAAACAACTAATATTCTAAAACCAATATAAATAGACTTGTTAACCAATGTAACAGCTGTTATAGAGTACTTTGATTTTGACAGAATTTTGGTTTAACATGCTATATTATCAAAAGTACTATTTGTTACAGCTTGTTTGAAGATATTTAGGCTTTTATATGAGTTCGAATTCAAAGGGATACTTTAATGATTGATTGAAGTTGCTGCTTATTTTTCTCTAGGCGGATCGGAATATGTCAAGTCATCATCGAGGAATAGGTGGCGATATTAGGAGTAGAGATACATCAGAGAATGGCTGTCGTCGTAGTCGAGTGGCTCAATCCATTAATGTTGTTCGAACATTTAAATCACACCGTCACAGTGCAAGAGTGATATCACATCCTACAGGAGATGCGTCACCGACCCGCGGTGAGCCTGAGAAAACTGTTATGCTATGTTATGGTTAGGAAGCTCAAACCAATCATGATATTCGTGCTACAACTAATCCGCATTACCACCATGTAAGAGCGAGACCATGTACGACTAGCGATGCATTATCCTCTCATGATGAGCCAGATGAGACCAGAGTTGCTTCATCAGGACCATCAATTCAAACATCTAACGTAGTCCGTTTTGACACACCCACCATGTCCATATATCATCAAAGTAAAATGTGAGTAATTCATCATATTTATTCTTTTTTTTAGCAATACTAAAACTCTTACGTGATCACATATGAGTGGTTAATATTATAGCTTGGGTAAAAGTATTTCAATCCTTTTTGTTTACATTAACATTTGAGTACTGAACTGAGGTGGTAAAATGGTTTATAAAGGAAAAGGGAGTTTAGTGACTCGTATTTAGCCGCAAGCACTATTAGATGTTTATGTATCATAGATTTCTGGCCAAGGATGAGCAGTATTCCTCCTCATACAATGGATATATTATTCTCAGATTTTAAGATAATTAACCATAACGTATATTATTTTGATCATTGTGTTCTGATGTAGTCTATTGTGCTTGGTTTAATTTTGGACGTGCTTCCATGACTGTATTTTTTTCATAACCTACTCATGTAGAAGACTTTGGTAGAATTTGGTACCAAATCCGCCCCTTGTCTGCATTTCAACACACACTCTTATACTTACCTTTTTTTCATATATTCATGTTTATTACTCGAAGTTCTGGTACAAGGTTTTGTTACCACATTTGTATGAAATGACAATAAAAGAAAAAACAGATCTATAATAGAATGAGATATGCGAAGATAAGATATATAGAATGAGATATGAAAAAAATAAAATCTATAAATGAGATGTAAAATGATAAGGAATATAGAATGAGATCTACAAAATGATATCTGAAATGATAAAATTTATAGAATGAGATTTGGGAAAGAAAAGAAAATTAATGTTTGAAGATCGTATTAATAACGTGTGAAGACATGTTATTAATATTATAATATATATATATATTGAAAATGAAAAGCATAAAATAAGATACATACGAAGTACTAAATTAAATCCCAAAAGAGAGTTTTGAACCCATGATGAGGTTACCAACTCCATTGCAAGTGCGATCCCGCTGTACTTCTAATCCTCTTTTACTATCCTTGAGTCTTTTCTTCGAGTGGCAGAGATTAAAACAGTTTGCCACCATTCCGTTAGTTCGTAATACAAGCCCAAAGTACATACTGAAATAACTCAAGCAATAACTAAGGTTGGACCCAATGCATCATCCAATATCTTTTGCACGTCGCATCCTCCTGAAAACTGAATCTGCACTCCTATCACAAAACCAAACAAGACCACATTTTAAGCCCTATTCCATCTTTCATGCATTCCAGCATTTAGAGATCATTCACGGTCAGACAAGTGCAGTACATAGTGAAAAACATTTGGCAAATATTTAACCAAATTTGAGCGCCAACACCACGATATTCCATATAACGTACAACTGCTGGGCGCATCTTCAACAGACAGAACAACCCCTAACTTCCCAAGTCCAATGTCCTGTTCCTGAACCTCGACGATAAGAACCGATCTAACCATCTCTAAACCACAAACTGCTTTTCGAAATCACAAAATTGGTACGTGATTTTGTTATACAGTCAAAGGAGCAGTTTGAGATTAATTATAATCCCTGACTAATTCAGAAATACTTGGAATTTGAAGAAGAAATAGATGACGGCCACTACCTATAGTTTGAGATTAATTTACATCCAATATAAGCAAAGATGTAATCTAACATACAGATACGCCAATAACAATCGCTTAATTTACATCCAATATTAGCAAAGTTGTAAAGCGCATCATAATCCATTGAATGGCATACAATTTGACATTTAAACACAGAGACACCAATGACAGTCGCTTAATTTACATCCAATATAGGCATAGATGTAAATCGTTTTCCATTAGGAACATCTTAATCATCTTAACGTATGGCTTGGTTTACATCCAACCTGATGAAGTAAAACTTTTCATCCAGCGGCATACATAATGAACAGTGAAACATAGTAGCCACTAAAATCAAACTCGCCCGAAAGATGACAGTTAAATTTCTATGGCAAGCAATAGATTAAAAAACAAATTCAACCCCAAATATTACTTGTTGAGACCAAAAGATTGGTTTCCTACCCCTCCATAAGCGGACAAAATCAGCAATATTTCATATATACCAATACAAAGAATCGGTTATGGGAATCCAGATCTACGGCATAAGATGGCATAAATTGAACTCGATAGCGCGGAGACACCCATTCCCTTATGGCTTGATTTCGTTGTAATTCAGGAAGACCACCAGATTCTATCCGCTAAGGCTTCGAATTGAAGAGATGAATAAATCGGAACAAATAGTGAACCAACCCCCAAAATTGCCGACATTGAAAATTGCCACTCATATATATATATATATATATATATATATATATATATATATATGTGTGTGTGTGTGTGTGTGTGTGTGTGTGTGTGTTAGATCAAAATTTGGACCTAACACCCAAATTGTTCTGAATCTTATAGAGTTTCAACTGAAGAATGAGGGAAAAGAAAATAACACACAGAATTTAAAGTGGTTCGGCGTTAACGAGCCTACGTCCACTTTATATATTATTGATTATACTTAGAATGCTAATACAATCAAGGATTTCTCTCAATACTCTAGTATTTTGACAATAATGGCGGATTCAGTATTCAATATTGCCAAAAAGCTCCCAAAAAATGCCAAACTCCGGGCTATTTATAGCTGATTTTGTCAGGCGGGTCGTGGTAACACGTGGCACGAATCCCGAGGACATCGGATCGCATCGCCACCGTTGAGTAAATAGTCAAATTAGCCGTTGTGGACAGGTGTCGCGATCTGCTTGAAAATCGGATCGTGCAGATGGGGAGAATCGGTCAAAATGACGGTCAGGGACACGTGTCGCTAGATCCGTGCGACTCGGATCGCTGAAGACTAGCTCACGGTTGAACGGGTCAGAGGGTTCGTCATGCATCAAGGGATCGGATCGGTCTAGTCTGGGCAACAGTATAAGTTCGGATCGAGTCGCATAGAGGATTCGTTTCGCTGATGGGATGGGGGCGTTCCGTCGAGATGCGATCCGAAAGCGGGCGAGTCGATTGTGTGCGGTCCGTTCCTTCATGCACTTGGGCATATAGTTTCATACCTTCCTCTTGTGAATGAACCTGGGTGGCTTGGTCAAAAAGCTAGCCAACATTTTGCCCCCTCGAAGTATGTTTTATCGATGATGGAACATGCTTCGAAACTATAGAATCGTCTTTTCACAGCGAGTCGCGAATCAGTGAACAATTCTCTTCTGGGATTTTTCAGAGTCTTCATTACTAAATTTATCGATTCGGATCGCGGGCTCGAGTCGCGGTCCGTTAGCACGACATTCGTTTCGTTCTTTGGTGTGCACTTGGGCCTCGGAACGAAACGGGCTCCTCCTCGAGTCGTGGTGGGCTTTTGGTTCGCGGCCCGCCTATTTTTGTGGATCGAATAGGACAAAGAAGGGGAGACAAACGGTCGCCCTTTTGCCTATATAAGTCGACCCCCCCTTCACTTCCTTCCTTCTTTTTTCTATCGTATCGTTTCGCCAGCATTGTTGAGGAACGAAACCTAGTTTTTCAAACCTTCAAAAATCCGATCACTTTCCCAATTTTTAGAAAGGTAATTCCACCGAACGCACCCTTATTCGTAAGTGCTGTTGTTTTATGAATTTTTTCGACTGGTTTGAGGGAGAAACGATGGAATTTTGCGATTTTCTGGGGGAACCAACGAGGAGCCATGGCTGATGGACGTAGAGGTTGGAGTTAGGAAATGAGAAGGAGAGGAGGAAGACGAAGGAGGAAGGAGAAGAGGGAAGGCCGGTTCGGATCGTGGGCAAGGAGAGGAAAGGAAGAAGATGAAGGCGAGTGGCGAGACGGAGGGTCATGCTGACTGCAGAAGCGCGTATCGTGGGGGGCTGCAACGATTCGGCAAAGACCCCGATCACTTAATTTCACAATCCGTGAAGGGGCGATCCCTTTGCCCTGCGATTCGAAGGGGGCGATCCCTCTACCCTGCGATCCGAAGGAGGGCGATCCCTCTTCATGGCGAACCGACTCGTAGTTCACGATCCGAAGAAATTTCAAACTTTAAATGATGCCTTGTCACCATAAAATTCTGAACAGTTAGGCTAGGGCCTTGATGTTGGGCTTTCTGGACTAAATGACCACATAATTTGACTGCATATGACGACTAATATTTTGATGATCTTGATAGCTTTCACGCTTTATTTTTAATGCACACACAAGCACACACACCGGCACTTGCACACATGGGGGACGGGTAGCTTTAATCTCACTTTTCATGTTTTCTCGCCTAGCAGTAATGTCGGATAATCAATCTTCTTCAAGATCCGCTACAGAAACAGAATCCGAGGTTCCTGAGCAATACAACCCCGAGATTCTTCCAATTAATCCAGGAGGTGAAGATTCTGGATCTGAATACGAGGCAATGGAATCTGATCCGTCCGAAAGTACTTCATCTAGCGAAGAGTCTGAGATAGATGGGCGAGCTCCCGACGAGATTCCCGGCGCGCTCGGAATAGATAAATTTTCTGATTCTTTAGCATCTAAGCTCGATGATATAAAGCTTAAAAGAATCTACTTGAGACACGGGATTCCTTGGGATGATGACTTGACACCCGGAAGCGAAGATAGACCCCACCTAGCTCCGGAAGGATATATGGCAATCAGTCGAACCATGTGCTTGGTAGGAGCCATTCCTCCGTTTCCTCCGATCGCCATCGAAACTTTAAGACGACTGGGTATTGCTCCGATGCAGCTTCATCCTAACGCCTACGCATCTCTATACACCCTATATGTTGCATACGCGGAGATCCTACACGCCGGACTTAAATTCAGAGATTTGACATTCTTCTTTCTTTTCAAGCACCGTTCTTCGGCAACTCCAAACTTCTCTTTCTTTGAATCGGTGGTGAATAGGAAGGTTCTGTACCATGGATATAGCAATATAGGGGATCCTAAATCTGATTGGTTTTATATAAAGAAACAGGCCGGATGCTCAAGAAGATGGCTCAAATCAAGTAAACTTTAAGCTTTTAATCGAATATCTTATTCAAGAAGTCTAGGTGCTAACATCCTTCCGCCTTTCTCTTTGTCTTAAACAGATCACGTCTTCCCGAAAACGGAGGGTCCGCTATACAACAATCGATTGTCCATTCTTCTACAAAGCAGATCTGACTTTCTAAGGATCAAAAAATGCATTACTGATGAAAATCTTCATAAGCATCATCTTCTGGATAGAAGATTTGAACTTGGCACTGGTGGCAAACCCTATAGGTATGTGCCCCCAACGGAGGGAGGGGGAACTTCGCAAGCGGTAGACACATCTAAGTTCCGCAAGAGTCCTTCCCCTATAGTCATGCAAGACGATGAGGATCTTAATATATACAAAGGGGATGAGGCCCACGGTGGCAAGTCTAGGGAACTCCCAGTTTCTACTCCAATAGAACTCGCTGCTCCTGATGATTTGACAGAAGAGCAGTTATTTGACGAGCTGAACAAAATTCCTCTGCCCGATGATGTATATACAGAGAAGGACTTTGAAGGGGGGTCTTTCTTCCCTGCTTCTGAAGAGACCATCGCTCCAACTAGGGAACAAGAAATTGGTCAGATGAGCCTGTCTTCAGGCCCGGGTCTGTTAGGGGGAATTATATGGGATGCACAAATCACACACACTAACTGACCCTGCACTCTTATATCATAAGTATTCAAAGTTTTAATATGCTCTTTTCTTTTTTGCGGGCAAGATGTCCCACAGGCGATCCTATTCTTATCGTTCCCTGCGTGAGGGCACACCCAGTCTTCATCCGGGTACCGAGCGTTCTCGCGGCCCTTCTCACAGGTCGACTTCCTCGCAACCCCGATCTCCACCAAAATCGACTTCTGCCAAGCCTTCCAGTTATCCAGTAGTTCCTTGTAACACCCCGCGAATTCTATAACTATGAAATTCACAAATTAAAGTATAATTAATTTCAAATCAAAGAACTAAGGGAAACGGGATACACCATTGCGTTCGTCTCGGAAAAATACGCGAAATAGAGTTCGAGTTTTCGAAAAACGGAGTCCGTATGAAGAAGATATGGCCTTCGGAAGTTTCTGAATTAAGTTTAAAATTCGAACAGAATAAAACAGCTCAGAAAAAAATTAATAATCGGGCCCAATTGGCCAGGGCGGGAAAACTCCCGCCTAACGCACCCAGGTCGACTGGGCTGTCGACCTGGTCTAGCCAGGTCGACAGGGCTGTCGACAGGGCTGTCGACAGGCATGTCGACCTGGTCTAGAGCCAGGTCGAACCCAGCCCAACCTGGCTGGCCTATTCTATGTTGGTCGATTTTCTGTAGGCTGCTTTGTCATTAGGGCTAGGTGGCAGGCTCTAATTGGTCCCTCTTTCGAATGAATGGCTACGATCAATCCAAGTAACATCAATGGTCCTAATCAGTTCATAAACCCTATAAAAATGACCCTAGACTCACCCTAATCTATTCACTCAAAAATAAGAACAAAGCCGTCATGTTGCTGAGGAACGCCTAAGAGTAGCCACCAATTGGAGAGGGGATTAGGAGGCAAATTCTAAAGCATAAAGCAACCTAATCAAATCAAATCAACAAGGAATCGCATCTCCAAATCCCTAATTTGGAGAATTCGCCATACAATTGTAAGTAGAGTATTATTTTGGTATGAACAAATAATTATGTTGGTTTGTATACTTGAATTGTGGCGATAAAGTAATTCATATTTGTGCGTTACTATGATTATTATCGATTTGGGATATTGTATACGTTTGGAATTATGTTATTCATTATAAAAACTACATGCGGTAGTTTTATGCAAGTATACGTTTGGAATATTCGCAAATTATGTAATCCATGTTGAAGCTACATTTATGTAGTTGATTAATTGAAATTCATGCAAGTTTGGGGTTTTGCTACTATGCCATCATAATGTGTATTTTTATACAAACATCATTTTTGTGAAGTAATTGGAATAAGTTTGGGTTATCATAATCCATATGGAATTATGTTGAAAATTTGGCATCATGATCTATGTATTAAGCCATGCTTTTGTACTAGAAAACCTATTTGCAAACTTATGAATATGACTAGGCTATGATTGATATTTTGCATAATTGAAATCCATATTGTTAACAAGAATTATATGATGACATATGTGGTACATAGCTAGGTTAGATTCAAATCCCTTTGCAAGTTTGCATGACCAAAGTAAAAACCATGATTTCATGTTAGAAATATTTATGCCATGGTTATGAGAGTAGATTTAAAAATCATGATTTAAGTTGAACTATACTTTTGTGTTAGTAACAAAAGTAAGCACCTTTGTAAACATGTAGTAATCTTATGAACATGATTTGCTTATGTTTGATATTATGCCTAAATAAAATATAGGTTTATGTTGTAGTTAAGCCTATGTGTCAATAGTGATATTTTTAACTTAACTACAAGTTTACATGGTTTGATTCATGTCACTTATGCTTTATGACCAAAGTATATGTTACCACTATGCAAGTACACCAGTTTCTATTTTGTAGTTCCAACGTTATGTTGCAAGTTCATGCGCTCACATTCCCCTTTTTGTGTATGTAATCACGCTTTAAGCCTCCCCTTTTTCTCATGGCTAAGTTGGGCTTAAAAGCCTAAGCCCAACATATATTATGATAACGAACGTATTAAACGGGGGAAAATAACGTTGGGTTAAATTTATTAATAAATGAAAATATAAAGTAGAAGGGCCCAAATTCAAGTATGGGTTGGGCCCATGATTGGTGTAACCTTTACACCATTAACTTAATAATGGGCCGCAAATATTTACATATAAGAAGATAAAGAAGAAAGACAAAATATGTAAATGTAGAACATACGATGTGTTTAACCCGAGGTTGGATTGAGTTGTGATGTAAACCTGCCCGGAACCGCCCGGCTGTCCAGTAGTCACAACAATACCTATCCAATGTGGGATGTTAAACATGGAGCCCAATAAGGACCCGAGGTTAGACTGAGTTGTGGCGTAAGACTGCCCGGAACCAACCGGCAACAGGCAGCCACAACAATACCTGTCTAATGTGAGAGGTCAAGGCTTTAATAAGACAATTAAGGCTGAGTCAGGATTGTTAGGATTAAGTAAACTAAAGACTTAATCAAAATGGAACATGCTAAACTAAACGGACTGGTGGGGGTTAGGTTAGAAAACACTTAACTAACTTAGCATGTTGGCTAGAGATAGAAAACCTAGTAACGGGGGACCCTTTTCAGCAGTAACCCTAGAAGGTGTATCAGGATACCCTGAAACTAGGCAGGGTGGGGCACGATTACTGGGCTGATTGTAAGAGGTCAAATCGACGGCGGTGGTGTAGCAGTGTAGGTTCTAACGGGGTGCGGGCGTGCACACACTCCGGCGCAGAAAAATAAAGCACTGGGCACCAGTAGCATACCTGTGCATTCTAGGATTGTGTCGGGCCGCCACCATGGGACTTGATACACCTCATGGTGGGACCAGCATAGGTATCTACAACATCGGGGGCCGTAAGACACATGTAACTATGCGAGTAGGAGCCGATCATCATAGAATGGATCACATCACCCTGATTATGGGGTGCCAGTTGGAAACTAGTTTATATGGGTTCAGAGATTAACATGGGGTACGATAGTATATTCGACCCTATACAACTTAACCAAGTTATAGTGCTTTCCCACTTCTTGTTTATACTTATCATACCCAGTTCTTTATTCATAGACAAAATAGTACTAGACTTACTCAGGCTTTATGTCTGACTCTACTTTTCTTTCGTCTTCTTTTCTTCCGTCCCCCCCCCCCCCAGGTCCACAAGGAGGGAACACAGCAGCTTGACCGGCCTTAACATCCAGCTTGAAGAGGAGAAATGTATGGCTTGAACCTTTTCGTTTTGAACTATGGATTTGGACAACCACTATGGGGCTTTTGCAGTTTATCTATGTTTTCTTTATGCTTCTTTAAATAATATAATCAAGACAGATTATGAAAGTGTTATGTTATGTTTTTGGAAAGGATGTAAGACAATCATGGTGTTGTAGCACGTATTTGCTTTTATGAAATAAAAGTTGTTGATTTTCCGCTGTTTACAAATATGTGTTTTTATATCTGTCTTGTATATCTGTGACTTATACTTATAAACCTCCACCAAAATTAGGGCATTCCCTTTGAGAGTGACCCTAACGGAGGTGGGGTGTTTCACTTGGTATCAGAGCACAGGTTTACCAGATAAGATAAAAAGTTCTAAAAATTTATTTTCAAAAAGCAAATTTAAAGAAGCATTTTTAAAAAGAAAAATATTATTTTATTTTAAAAAGGCAAAGTCCACCCCCAAAGCCATAGGTACTATCTCTTATCCTTCGTTTTGAATCTATCCTTTTTGTTTCAGCATGTCCGAAGATCTTAACTTGCCAGAAGGGGTGCCAATACCTGGTTGGTTTAGACGGTTCTTAGAAGCAAGAGCCACTCAGCCAGGTCCTACCATTCCTCCTCCCCCAGCTGCAGGAAATCATCCAACTGCAGCGGCACCTTTTCCTCCACCTCCTCCTCGGGGAAACACGTTTGCTAAGATATGTAAAGACTTTAAAGCTATGGGAGGAAAGGATTTCCATGGAACTGAGTCCTTCGTGGCAGCTAGAAATTGGCTGAAGGAAACGGAGGACCTATTCATCATCTTTGAGGTAGAAGATAGACAAAAAGTACAATTGGCAGTATGGCTATTGAAGGGCGAGGCTTCCTACTGGTGGGAAGTCACTAATGCTGAAAGACCAGTGGAGACATGGGAGGACTTTAGGGCAAGGTTTGAGACTAAATTTCTCTCAGATGCGGAAAGAAGTTTGCAGTTGGAAAAATTCTTATTTCTTAAGCAAGGGGACAAGACAGTCAGAGAGTATGTGAATCAGTTCGATGAGCTGGCTAGGTTTGGGCTTGACCTAGTCAACACCCCACACAAGAAGGCTCTCCGTTTCGTCAAAGGGTTGAATGAGCCATTACACAGTTTGGCCATGACCCATATACCCATGGGAGCCACGTATGAAAGATTGGTGCAAATGGCATTGCTGAATGAAGAGGATAAGGGCAAGAAGGAAACAAAGGCAGAAAGCTCTCAAGGGAAGAAAGAGGGTTTGCAGCCTAAAAAGACAGACTTTAAGAAGGGCGGGAAAGGCAACAAAGAGAAGAGGAAGTGCAATTTCAGTGGCAAAGTGGGGCACTTAGTAAAGGACTGCCGAAAAAAGAAGGCCAAGGAGAATGGTGGGTGCTTTTCTTGCGGTGAGACAGGCCACAGGGCTAAGGACTGCCCAAAGAAACGAGGACAGGGGCAGAGGGCTGGATCCACCCCAGGGGCACAGGTTCATGTGATAGAAGCGCCACCTTTGCAACAGCGAGGTATAAATACTTCTGTAGAAAGTGTAGTTTATCTTTATGATCACCCCGTTCGCACTTTATTTGATTCTGGCGCATCACACTCCTTTATCTCGTCTGCTTTAGTAGAATCTCTGCACCTAAAAACTAGTATGGTAGAGGACCCCTTAATTGTTTCAAACCCAATTGGGGGCCCAGCTCATTTGTCTATGATCTGTTTGGGATTGAAAGTTTCTATTCTATGTGTAGAATTTCAATGTAGTTCCTTTGTTTTGGGCTTTTCGGGTTATGGTTTGATTCTGGGTATGGATTGGCTATCCAGTAATGGGGCCATCCTTGATTGTGAAAAAAGGGTTGTTAGGCTCCTAACCCAGTTCGGTAATACTTTGGAAATTTCTTGTAATCCCTCGTATGCGGTTATGCTTAGTTATCTTGAATCGCTAGATGCCTCTGTTGAAAATTTGCAATCAGTTAAAGTGGTCCGGGAATATCCGGATGTCTTCGAAGAGGTGAAGGGCTTGCCTCCGAAGCGGGAAATAGACTTCCGCATATATCTTGTAGATAATGCAAAGCCCATTGCGTTGCCCTTTAGACATATGGCTCCACGGGAAAGGAAAGAGCTCAGTAAACAGATTAAAGAGCTTCTAGAAAAGGGGTTCATTAGGAGAAGCATTTCAGAATGGGGCGCTCCAGTGGTGTTCGCTACGAAGGCGGATGGCTCACTCCGTCTATGTGTTGATTATAGGGAGCTCAACAAGCTAACGAAAAAGAATAGGCACCCTCTCCCTAGAATTGACGATTTGTTTGACCAGCTTGTAGGAGCGTCTGTTTTCTCCCAACTCGATTTAGCAACCGGTTTTCATCAGCTAAGGGTGGCTGAAGATAGCATCGATAAAACGGCATTTAGAACCCCAGACGACTTCTTTGAATGGCTTGTCATGCCTTTCGGCTTGACAAATGCACCTGCTTACTTCGTGGACCTGATGAGTAGGGTATTTAGAGATTTCCTCAACAAATTCATAGTGGTCTTCGTAGATGATATCCTTATCTTCTCAAAGAGTGAAGAGGAACATGCTCAACACTTAAGGGCAATCATGGAAACTTTGCGAGTCCATCAACTAAAAGCCAAGTTCTCCAAATGCCACTTTTGGAGAGAAGAGGTGAGGTTCCTTGGGCACATAGTATCCAAACAAGGGTTAGCGGTGGACCCTGCTAAGGTAGTGGCGGTACAGGATTGGAAGACACCAAGGAATGCGACTGAGGTCCGAAGCTTTCTAGGACTAGCAGGTTTCTATCGAAAATTCATAAGGGATTTTGCGAAAATCTCAGCTCCGCTCACGAAATTGACTAAGAAGAATCTAGTGTTCAATTGGGATTTGGATTGCGAGTTTGCTTTCCAACGACTGAAAAGGGCTCTTACAACAGCCCCAGTTTTGACGCTGCCAGATGGGAGCAAGATGTTCACTGTTTATACGGATGCATGTGGGACAGGGCTAGACGCTGTCTTAATGCAAGAAGGAAGGGTAGTAGCTTATGGCGGGAGGCAGTTGAAAGTGCAGGAAAAGAACTACCCAACCCACGATCTTGAGTTAGCCGCCATCGTCTTTGCACTCAAGTCTTGGCGACACTATCTCCTAGGTGAGAAGTTCGAACTTTACACTGACCATAAATCGTTGAAATATCTTTTCTCGTAGAAGGATCTTAACTTGAGGCAACAAAGATGGATGGAGTTTCTTGCCTCGTACGATTTCGAAATCTCCTATACTCCGGGCAAAGGCAACGTAGTGGCAGATGCGTTGAGCCGAAAGAAATTGACCCTAAGCCCGTTGTTTGTTGAAAGACAAAGCCTAGAGTTTATAGCCAGCTTCGACTTTAGGCCCTCCTCCGATTTCATACCAGGCTTACTAGCATCTCTCGAAGTACGGCCAACTTTAGTGGATTCAGTAGGGAGGGCACAACGCGAAGACCCTCAGCTTGTGGAAACGATTGATAGGCTAATTAGGGGTGAGACTTCAAGTCACCTCAACAGATACTCCATCGACGATAAGGGTTTACTAAGGCGAGACGGAATACTATGCGTCCCACAGACAAAAGATTTAATAAAGAAGGTTCTCGAGGAAGCACATCACTCCAAGATGACGATACACCCAGGCGGAGATAAAATGTACAAAGATATAAAAAGGACTTTCTTCTGGAACGGCATGAAAAAGGACGAGGCAGAATTCGTTTCTAAGTGTATGGTGTGCCAACAGGTTAAGGCGGAACAGAAAAAGCCTGGCGGACAGCTACATCCTCTGGAGGTCCCGCAGTGGAAGTGGGATAGCATCTCAATGGACTTCATCGATGGGCTGCCTAGGTCTAGGAGAGGCAACACTAGCATTTGGGTAATAGTGGATAGGCTTACTAAAAGCGCCCACTTTTTACCTGTCAAAAGTAAAAGAACTGCCTCATCCCTAGCATCACTTTACCTCAAAGAAATCATTCGACTCCATGGAATACCATCTAGCATTGTTAGTGACCGAGACCCCATCTTCACCAGCGAGTTTTGGCGCAGTCTGCAAGAAGCAGTAGGAACGCAGTTATGCTTGAGCACAACCTATCATCCCCAAACCGACGGCCAAACAGAGAGAGTGAACAGAGTTTTGGAGGACCTTTTAAGGCTATGCGTCCTTGACTTCGGAGGGACATGGGAAGACCACCTTCCTTTGGTAGAATTTTCCTACAACAACAGCTATCAAGCAACCATCGGAATGGCGCCCTTCGAAGCTTTATATGGAAGACCGTGCCGATCGCCCACTTGTTGGTGGGAGTCTACTGATAAGCTCATACTTGGACCGGATATGATCCGAGAGACTTCAGAGAAAGTAGACTTAATACGAAGAAGGATGAAGACGGCCCAAGACAGACAAAAGTCCTATGCCGACAAGAGAAGGACCGACCTTGAATTAGAGGTTGGAGACAGAGTTTTTCTCAAGGTATCACCGCTAAGAAACGTTGTTCGTTTTGGAACCACAGGAAAACTGGCACCAAGGTTCGTAGGGCCATTCCCTATCATCGAGAAAATTGGGAAAATGGCCTATAGATTAGAGCTACCCGAGAAGTTGGCTGGAGTCCACAACGTTTTTCACGTATCACATCTCCGAAAATGTCTACATGAGTCTGCTGAAGTGGTAGAGCCAAATATCCTCGAAGAGGCCGAAGTGGAACGCGAAGCAACCATAAGAAAAGTTCCAACCCGCATCTTAGGAACGGAAGTGAAGAAGCTACGCAACCGTGAAGTCAAGCTCGTCAAAGTTCAGTGGAGCGACGCCGAGGGAGACGCGACTTGGGAAACTGAAGCTAGAATACGCACTGCCTACCCTTTTCTGTTCGAGGGTACATCCTTGATCTTTCCTTTTCCTTAAGTTGCGCTTTTATCTATATTTTTAGGTATATTTCTTCGACCTTATCTTATAGGTAGAAACCCTTTGGATGGAAACATGTAATTGAAACATGTTATGGATGATGGTTGCAAGTGGTTGCAAGTGATTGCCAGTGGTTGCTCGTGGTTGCATATACACACACAATCTAGGTTTTAGATCGGCTCAGTCACTTCATATTGCATATGCATAAATGTTTGCATTCGTATATGGTTGAACTCTAATGTGTTGTCATATGGATGTTGCATTTGTATTGAATGATTGTGCACTCATGTAGAATCATGAATAGGAAAATTTGCATACATAATGGATTCATGGCACTTACATAATTCGCATTAAGGAGGTCAACTGAATCAGTAGACCGCCTGATTTTGCATTAGATAAGTTCATGTACACACACACTTTGCATATGATCATGAAGCATTAGAAGTCTTTTAAGGACAATGGATGCTCGTGTTTGATGGATGAGTAGATGGATGATTGGATGTTAGAATATACATTTTCCTAAACTTGAAGATTTCGGGGACGAAATCCTTTTAAGTGGGGGAGAATGTAACACCCCGCGAATTCTATAACTGTGAAATTCACAAATTAAAGTATAATTAATTTCAAATCAAAGAACTAAGGGAAACGGGATACGCCATTGCGTCCGACTCGGAAAAATACGCGAAATAGAGTCCGAGTTTTCGAAAAACGGAGTCCGTATGAAGAAGATATGGCCTTCGGAAGTTTCTGAATTAAGTTTAAAATTCGAACAGAATAAAACAGCTCAGAAAAAAATTAATAATCGGGCCCAATTGGCCAGGGCGGGAAAACTCCCGCCTAACGCACCCAGGTCGACTGGGCTGTCGACCTGGTCTAGCCAGGTCGACAGGGCTGTCGACAGGGCTGTCGACAGGCATGTCGACCTGGTCCAGAGCCAGGTCGAACCCAGCCCAACCTGGCTGGCCTATTCTATGTTGGTCGATTTTCTGTAGGCTGCTTTGTCATTAGGGCTAGGTGGCAGGCTCTAATTGGTCCCTCTTTCGAATGAATGGCTACGATCAATCCAAGCAACATCAATGGTCCTAATCAGTTCATAAACCCTATAAAAATGACCCTAGACTCACCCTAATCTATTCACTCAAAAATAAGAACAAAGCCGTCATGTTGCTGAGGAACGCCTAAGAGTAGCCACCAATTGGAGAGGGGATTAGGAGGCAAATTCTAAAGCATAAAGCAACCTAATCAAATCAAATCAACAAGGAACCGCATCTCCAAATCCCTAATTTGGAGAATTCGCCATACAATTGTAAGTAGAGTATTATTTTGGTATGAACAAATAATTGTGTTGGTTTGTATACTTGAATTGTGGCGATAAAGTAATTCATATTTGTGCGTTACTATGATTATTATCGATTTGGGATATTGTATACGTTTGGAATTATGTTATTCATTATAAAAACTACATGCGGTAGTTTTATGCAAGTATACGTTTGGAATATTCGCAAATTATGTAATCCATGTTGAAGCTACATGTATGTAGTTGATTAATTGAAATTCATGCAAGTTTGGGGTTTTGCTACTATGCCATCATAATGTGTATTTTTATACAAACATCATTTTTTTGAAGTAATTGGAATAAGTTTGGGTTATCATAATCCATATGGAATTATGTTGAAAATTTGGCATCATGATCTATGTATTAAGCCATGCTTTTGTACTAGAAAACCTATTTGTAAACTTATGAATATGACTAGGCTATGACTGATATTTTGCATAATTGAAATCCATATTGTTAACAAGAATTATATGATGACATATGTGGTACATAGCTAGGTTAGATTCAAATCCCTTTGCAAGTTTGCATGACCAAAGTAAAAACCATGATTTCATGTTAGAAATATTTATGCCATGGTTATGAGAGTAGATTTAAATATCATG
Organism: Allium sativum; assembly: GCA_030737875.1. NCBI lineage: Eukaryota > Viridiplantae > Streptophyta > Magnoliopsida > Asparagales > Amaryllidaceae > Allium > Allium sativum. The sequence continues at coordinate 1,019,690,721 of CM060913.1, forward strand.
ATTTAAGTTGAACTATACTTTTGTGTTAGTAACAAAAGTAAGCACCTTTGTAAACATGTAGTAATCTTATGAACATGATTTGCTTATGTTTGATATTATGCCTAAATAAAATATAGGTTTATGTTGTAGTTAAACCTATGTATCAATAGTGATATTCTTAACTTAACTACAAGTTTACATGGTTTGATTCATGTCACCTATGCTTTATGACCAAAGTATATGTTACCACTATACAAGTACACCAGTTTCTATTTTGTAGTTCCAACGTTATGTTGCAAGTTCATGCGCTCACATTCCCCTTTTTGTGTATGTAATCACGCTTTAAGCCTCCCCTTTTTCTCATGGCTAAGTTGGGCTTAAAAGCCTAAGCCCAACATATATTATGATAACGAACGTATTAAACGGGGGAAAATAACGTTGGGTTAAATTTATTAATAAATGAAAATATAAAGTAGAAGGGCCCAAATTCAAGTATGGGTTGGGCCCATTATTGGTGTAACCTTTACACCATTTACTTAATAATGGGCCGCAAATATTTACATATAAGAAGATAAAGAAGAAAGACAAAATATGTAAATGTAGAACATACGATGTGTTTAACCCGAGGTTGGATTGAGTTGTGATGTAAACCTGCCCGGAACCGCCCGGCTGTCCAGTAGTCACAACAATACCTATCCAATGTGGGATGTTAAACATGGAGCCCAATAAGGACCCGAGGTTAGACTGAGTTGTGGCGTAAGACTTCCCGGAACCAACCGGCAACAGGCAGCCACAACAATACCTGTCTAATGTGAGAGGTCAAGGCTTTAATAAGACAATTAAGGCTGAGTCAGGATTGTTAGGATTAAGTAAACTAAAGACTTAATCAAAATGGAACATGCTAAACTAAACGGACTGGTGGGGGTTAGGTTAGAAAACACTTAACCAACTTAGCATGTTGGATAGAGATAGAAAACCTAGTAACGGGGGACCCTTTTCAGCAGTAACCCTAGAAGGTGTATCAGGATACCCTGAAACTAGGCAGGGTGGGGCACGATTACTGGGCTGATTGTAAGAGGTCAAATCGACGGCGGTGGTGTAGCAGTGTAGGTTCTAACGGGGTGCGGGCGTGCACACACTCCGGCGCAGAAAAATAAAGCACTGGGCACCAGTAGCATACCTGTGCATTCTAGGATTGTGTCAGGCCGCCACTATGGGACTTGATACACCTCATGGTGGTACCAGCATAGGTAACTACAACATCGGGGGCCGTAAGACACCTGTAACTATGCGAGTAGGAGCCGATCATCATAGAATGGATCACATCACCCTGATTATGGGGTGCCAGTTGGAAACTAGTTTATATGGGTTCAGAGATTAACATGGGGTACGATAGTATATTCGACCCTAGACAACTTAACCAAGTTATAGTGCTTTCCCACTTCTTGTTTATACTTATCATACCCAGTTCTTTATTCATAGACAAAATAGTACTAGACTTACTCAGGCTTTATGTCTGACTCTACTTTTCTTTCGTCTTCTTTTCTTCCGTTCCCCCCCCCCCCCAGGTCCACAGGGAGGGAACACAGCAGCTTGACCGGCCTTAACATCCAGCTTGAAGAGGAGAAATGTATGGCTTGAACCTTTTCGTTTTGAACTATGGCTTTGGACAACCACTATGGGGCTTTTGCAATTTATCTATGTTTTCTTTATGCTTCTTTAAATAATGTAATCAAGACAGATTATGAAAGTGTTATGTTATGTTTTTGGAAAGGATGTAAGACAATCATGGTGTTGTAGCACGTATTTGCTTTTATGAAATAAAAGTTGTTGATTTTCCGCTGTTTACAAATATGTGTTTTTATATCTGTCTTATATATCTGTGACTTATACTAATAAACCTCCACCAAAATTAGGGCATTCCCTTTGAGAGTGACCCTAATGGAGGTGGGGTGTTTCATTCCTACAGGGGGGAAAAACTTCCTAAAGAGTTAACTCCTCCAAAGAGTGCACCTTCCCACAGCCGGTCGTCAAAAAGGCATCACAAATCTAAAGATAAGGGCAAGGATCCATCCAAAGAGTCTGAAAAGGAGAGGAGTGACATCGTCCCTTCCAGCCAGCCAGAGTTGGCTGCCCCCGGGTCACGGGATTACATGCATGGTCCCGAGATTCAAGGTAGGCTGGAAAAGCTGCGGGAACAATTCCCAGACATATTCTTTGACCGGATGACATTTGTTCCAGCCTTGGAACCGGTCCCCAAGAACTGGGATAGCGAAGTTGTTGGGCACATCCGCCATGTTGCCAGGCAATATGAGATGATGAAAAAACATGCAGTTAACCTTTCAGAAGTCATCCGATCGCTTGAAATAGAAGCTCACAGATCTAAGGCGAAACATGAAAACAACGAAAGGGACAGGAAAAAAATGGAGAAGGACCTGGAAGATGCTGAATCCCAGCTTGCTTTAGCACGGAGGGACGCTGAAAATTATAAGATTGAATTAGAGAATGCTAAGCAGCGCTTTCACTCGGAACTTGACTCCAATAGCCAAGAGAAAATGGCCATAAAGAAGGAGGTTGAAGATCTCAAAATGGCCAACATTGAGTTGAAAACAGCACAAGGCCATTTCGAATCTGAGAGAGCTGCTTGGGAAGCAGAAAGAGCAAGTTTGAAAGAAAGTTTGGCTTTGGCTAAAGCGGAAATGCTGACTTTGAATGATCAAGTCGCAAACGCAGAGAGACGGGCGGCTCTCGCTGAACAGAATGTTGATAGTGCCATCGAAATGGCCACTGCTTCTAACAACAAGCTCCTCGAAAGAGAGAAGGAGATCGAGGGGTTTGAAGAGATGATTTTCGACTTCCTTGGACAGGTTCTCAAAACTCGCAACATCTCGTGGATCCCGGATTATCATGTTACTTTAGCCAATTTATGGGATGCCATTGTTGAGGGTGAAAAGCATAGATTGGGGGTCGAAGAAATTGATGAGGATGAGTTGATGAAGAGCATCTTAAGGGATAATGAGCCTGAGGATTTAGCAGAGGGTCGTCGTCTGATTCTAGCGGAGATGGAAAAGGAAAGGGCCCTGGCAAAGGGTAAAGGCAAAGATGACGAGGGTTCGAGTTCAGCTGTGGAGCCCAAGACCTCCGGGGTTGAGGAATACCATCCCGATGATCCATTAATCCCTTTGGGTCTAACTCCCGTGGTCATCGGAGCCTCTACAACTACTCAAGAGGGAGCATCTGCTGAAGGTATCTCTCTCTTTTCCCTACAATTTGTCAAAGCAATTGTGAATTGTCGTCGTCTGGTAGAACAACCAATTGAATTAGTAATGTGTGTTCCTCCTGATACAGGTGGCGAGCCCGTCGACAAGGGTGCTGAAAAAGAAAAAGAAGTGGAGAAGGAGGCTGTCTCGCCAGGTGCTGGTATTGATATATCAAAACAGGCTGAGGTCACAACAGCAGAAAGAAGCATCCCGACACCTAGTACTGACATTCCCAAAGATGCTGAGACCATCGAAGCCTTGAAAGACATGGATGGGCGCCATGTAGGTGATGAAGAGGACATTATCGGCGCCAAGAAAGCCGACGACGATGACGATGAAACCTTGGCCAGCCGAAAGGCTAGGAAGGAGAAAGGGATGGCTTCAAAAAAGGTGGGAGATGAGGCTTTGGACGTAGTCCCCCTTGTAGAATTCGATCCCAAAACTGGGATGATTGTGAAAATCCAGCCCAAATCCATCAGGCGACAGCTTCACTTTGCAAACCCCGATGACTTCCCGGCTTCCCTTTCTGATAGAAGGAAGAGAAAAGAGGTGGAAGAGGAATCTTCAGAGGATTCGGATGTTCCTCTCATAGACAAAAGGAAGAGGAAGAAAGGGGTCAGACCGATGCCGACAAGGCGAAGCTGGAGAGTCAGAAGCAGGAGAAGAGGCCAAAGCGTAAATAGGATATTGTTGCTTGTTGATATTTTGTCTTTAGGTTTTCCACTGGCCAGGAAGTGTAATTGTGAGACTGGCCCTCACTTTTGTTTTCTAGGTTATTTCTCACTTTGTAGGCTTGCAGTATATAAAGGAAAGTTTTATCTCTTTTTGCATCATTGTGTACCTGTATTCAAATAAACTTTCCATGGTTAGTTACAGACCATCTAGTTATAACTACAAGTCAATCAAATAATAGAGAAAACTTTCATGCTGCATTGCTGCATAAAAATTCATGTGAATATGCATATGGCCCATAATCAGTCATTGGCGTAACGCTTAACTAGGGCTTATTAACAATCGATTAGCATTATTCGCACGTTGCCCCCTATTTCTGAATATGGGGGACTTAGAAAATTTCATAAGATAACTATTCTTATGGTACTGAACTTATGACACCTTTCTCAGTGCCTAATGATAGACTCCTTTATACTCTCCTGGCGGTTGCCAGGGTTAGAGTTCAAACTCAATAATTCAGTTGGTCCATGTTCCTTCAACAGGGAAGGAGCTCTAGCTTGCTTCATGATATGCTCAACGATCCTTCAGCGGAGCAGGAATTATGGGGGTGCTGAGTCTTCAGCACCTTTCTCAGCGCTTAATCATAGACGCTTTTATACTCTCCTGGCGGTCGCCAAGGTTAGAGTTCGAACTCAGCTGTTCTGTCGCTCCCCGATCCTTCAGCGGGGAAGGAGCTCTTTCTCAGCGCTCAATCAGAGACGCTTTTATACTCTCTCTCTCTCTCTCTGGAGAGTTAGAGTTTGAGCTCAGCGATTCATTCGCTCCCCGATCCTTCAGCGGGGAAGGAGCACTTTCTCAGCGCTCAATCAGAGACGCTTTTATACTCTCTCTCTCTCTCTGGAGAGTTAGAGTTTGAGCTCAACGATTCATTCGCTCCCCGATCCTTCAGCGGGGAAGGAGCTCTTTCTCAGCGCTCAATCAGAGACGCTTTTATAATCTCTCTCTCTCTGGAGAGTTAGAGTTTCGTCGAGGCGGTTCCGATCATGGTACACCACCATGACTTATGGACATCGACTTCATATCTGTTATGTTCCCTCTCTGCTCAGGAGAGTTAGAGCGCTATCAACGATATAATTTACTTTATTGTATCCTCAGAATTTTGACTTGTGATTACATTCCATTCTGATGGAAGGCATTTATGATTATATGCTTCTGGGATTGTTGGATTATTCACAACGATTTTTATAACAAATAAACAGGCAGATAAATAAAGATGCAATAAAGGTAAATGACACACAACATTTTTATAGTGGTTCGGTCGAATCATGACCTACGTCCACTTTATAATCTTTTGCTTTAAGAAATCAGACTATTCTAGGCAAGTCATGCCTTGTACATGGTTTTTTAACAAAGCAAAAGAATAAATTTGAAACTTTCATGTTAAGTATGGCCGCAAATGTTGGGCATTCCACACTCTGAGGATTTCCCTTCCATCTACGGTTGCCAGCTTGAAGGTTCCATTATCAAGCTTGCTCAGAATGGAGTACGGTCCTTCCCACTTCGCTCCCATATGAGTTGGGGGTGGAAAGACACGTTTCAGAACCAAGTCTCCTGGTTCCCAGGTTCGGGCTCGAACCTTTTTGTTATAATATCGAGCTATCTGTTGCTTGCATCTCAAGGCGCGCAGGTCCGCCTCATCCCTCTTTTCTTCGATCATATCTAGGGACTCAAGGAGCAATTCATTATTGGTCATTGGATCATAATAAGTCACCCGGTGAGAAGGTACCTTTATCTCAACCGGGATGACTGCTTCCGTTCCAAAGGCAAGGGAGAACGGGGTATGTCCTGTTGCCGATTTATATGTTGTCCTGTAGGCCCATAGTGCCAAGGGCAATTCATCAGCCCACATGGCTCTAGCCCGCTTCAGTCTTCTTTTCAGAATAGACTTAATCACTTTATTCGCCGCTTCGACTTGTCCGTTCGATTGCGGGTGCGCCACAGAGGTGTATCGATTCTCAATGTGGTACTTTTGGCAGAAATTTCTGAATTCAGCACTATCGAACTGAGTTCCGTTATCCGTTATTACAATCTTTGGAATCCCAAATCGACAGATGATGTTTCTCACGATAAAGTTGATCACTCATTTGGTTGTGATTGTAGTTAGTGGTTCAGCCTCGACACACTTAGTGAAATAATCCACGGCCACAATAGCGAACTTTGCTCCGCCCCTTGCTATGGGGAGACTTCCAATGATATCAATTCCCCACATAGCGAAAGGCCATGGGCTCATCATTGTTTTTAACTGATTAGGAGGTGCTCTAGGTATCTTTGAAAATCTCTGGTACGCATCACACCGTCGTGCGTATCTTGCTGCATCCTTGTTTATGGTAGGCCAGAAGTAACCATGCCGCAACACCTTTCTTGCCAAAGTTTGCCCTCCAGTGTGGTCGCCACATTCGCCTTTGTGGACTTCTTGCAGCACACGTTTGTTGTCATCGTGTGCTATACACCGAAGGAGGGGCATTGAAAACCCTTGTCTGTAAAGAACTCCGCCTTGCAGAACGTATTGGGTGGCTTTACGAATTACCTTACGCCTCTCGCTTTTCTTGGTCGGAAGCGTTCCATTCATCAGGAAATTCTTTAGAGGGGTCATCCAGGACTCCCTTTCTGGTTCCGTCTCTAGTATTAGGTCGATTTCCATTTGATCTATACTAGGGGACCGAAGTACTTCAACGGGGGCTAGCCTAGTCACTTCAGGATCGTCGGAACTAGCCATATTTGCCAACTTGTCTGCCTGCTGATTCTCTGACCGCGGAATATGAGATATGCTGTAGTGATCAAAATCATTTAGCAATTCTTTCACTTTCTTTAAGTATCAAATCAATCTTGCACTTTTAGCTTGGAATTTTCCAGTAACTTGGTTCACAACTAACTTGGAGTCGCAGAAGATGTTCAGCTTTGTGACTTCTAATTCCTTTGCAATCCTTAATCCGGCTATCAGGGCTTCGTATTCGGAATCGTTGTTAGTGGCGTGAAACTCCATCCGGATAGCATAGGATATCAATCGTTTCTCTGGAGTTTCAAGCACTATTCCTGCGCCGGATCTATCGTCATTCCTAGCGCCATCAGTATACCATCCCCAGACATTGGGATCGAGAAGTAACTTTGAAGGATCAACTTCTTCGTTTGCTATATCTTCCTCAGGGACAGTGAACTCTGCTATGAAGTCGGCTATCACTTGCCCCCGAATTGACCGTCTGGGCTGAAAGTTCAAATCAAATTGACTTAACTCAATATTCCATTTGAGTAACCTTCCAGATGCCTCTGGTCTCTGTAGGACTTGCTTGAGCGGGTGATCGGTGTATACGGCAATAGGATGCGCCTGAAAATAATGTCGAAGATTTCTAGAGGCGATCAGTAAACTATACGCAAACTTTTCTATCCTTGGATAATTATGCTCTGCTGCCGTCAATTTTTTTCTCACGTAATACACAGGTCTTTGGACCTTATCTTCTTCTCTTACCAACGCTGAGCTGATTGCATGGGATGACACTGCCAGATACACGAATAAGTCCTCGTGATCCATTGGCTTAGATAATATCGGAGGTTTCTCCAGGTGTCTGAGTATATTCTGAAATGCTTCTACGCAGTCGGGCGTCCATTTGAAGTGTCGTTTTCCCCGCTTATTAATTCGAAGAATGGGATGCACTTATCCGTAGCCCTAGAGATAAATCTGCTTAGTGCGGCCACTTTTCCTGCAAGGCTTTGTACATCCCTAATTTGCCTAGGTTCCTGAATATCTCTGATTTCCGCGATTTGATCTGGATTAATCTCAATACCACGGGAACTAACGATGAACCCCAAGAATTTTCCGGAGGCAACACCGAATGAACATTTGGTTGGGTTGAGTTTCATTCCGTACTGTCGAAGAATGCCAAACATCTCTGCCAAGTCAGTAGTGTGTTAGGAAGATTGCTTGGACTTAACCAACATATCGTCGACGTATACTTCCATGGTTTTCCCGATCTGGTTATAAAACATTCTGTTGACTAAACGTTGATATGTCGCGCCCGCATTCTTCAAGCCAAAGGGCATCACCACATAACAATATAATCCCAGATCCGTGATAAAACTAGTGTGTTCTTGATCTGAAACATGCATCGGAATCTGGTTATATCCTGAATAAGCATCCATAAACGAGAGAAGCTCATGACCCGCTGTCGAGTCCACCAACTGGTCAATCCGGGGTAACGGGAAACTATCTTTTGGACATGCTTTGTTCAAATCCGAGAAGTCGATACACGTTCGCCACTTCCCATTGGCCTTCTTTACCAGGACTGGATTCGAAATCCAGTCTGGGTAGGTTGAATCTCTGATAAATCCATTACTCTTTAGCTTTCCGACCACTTCTTTCAAGGCAGCAGACCTCTCCGGGCCCAACATTCACCTTTTTTGCTTTACAGGAGGATGTTTAGGGTTAATGCTTATTGAATGGCTCGTGATTGATGGGGATATCCCGCACATGTCTGCATGAGTCCAAGCAAATACATCCAAGTTATTTTTTAAGAAATCCGTCAATTCTTTAGCGAGATTCGGATTTAACTGGGATCCAATCTTAAGGACCTTCTCCGGGTCACTGTCATCGATCGGTACATCCACAGTCGTCTCGTTAGGAGTCTCCATTCTGCCCCCGGGTTCTTGATCCTCTCTGGGATCTATATCCTCGGGCATCCCTCTGGGCGACTCTCCAACGACTATCCTCTTTAGTTGCTATAAGGTCTCCGCCCCCGTAGGGGGAGAAGCGCCTTTAGTTTCAATATCCCCTCCATTGCGGAGTAGCTTTAGTTCGGCAACATAACATGCTCGCGCAGCAACCTGATCCCCTCTGATGATACCAATGCCAGCTTTTGTGGGGAATTTCAATAACAAGCACCAGGGGGCTATACAGACTCTAAACTTTGCGAGGGTCGGCCGGCCCAAGAAGGCATTGTAGGGCGATTCAACGTCCAAAACCACGAAGGGAAGGATTCTCACTCTCTGGCGTTCTCCTTCCCCAAGCGTAACTAGTAATTCTACATAACCCATTGGAGCGGTAGATGCTCCGTTGAATCCACGGATCCATCCTTGACAGGGCTTCAAGTCTTTTATTTCGAGGTTCATCTGGTCAAATGTCCTTTTGAAAAGAATGTTGACGGAACTCCCGTTGTCCACTAAAACCTTATGAACAGTGGCTGGTCCTATAGGTACTGTAATTACAAATGGATCTTCTGTCGGAGCATGGACTCCAATGCTTTCTCGTTCTCGGAAAACTACATCGTCGGTCATCATCTTTTGTTGTTTTACCAGGATGTTATCCTCAGGGTTGCTACACTCCCCTACACCGAGGTGTTGTTTGGCTGCATTGATGTATTGATCCAATGCCTTGGAGCTATGCCCGGCGAGATAAAGTCCTCCGATTACGGTATTGATAACAATGTTCTTTCCCTTTTGCTGGGCAGTCGGCCTAGCAGCAAGTTGATTCTGGTTCTGATTTGGGGCCTGTACTGCTTGCCCCCTGTCTCTGGGCGTTACTATATATTGATCTAACTTTCCTTCTCGAAGCAGTCTTTCGACTACATCTCTTAGGTGACGGCATTAATTTGTCGAATGGTCGTGAATCTGATGAAAGAGACAAAACTTCCCCGTTTCACGTTCTTTTTCTGTCGACTCTCTGGGAGGTGGCCTCTTATTCTGGAGGACATTGTAAGAATCCATAAAGATGTTTTCCGGAGTATCATTTAGTGGCGTATAACTCTCAAAGGCCCTGGGACGAGTCCTTCTCTGGGAGTCGTTCCCTCGGTTCCTCTTCCGGTTGTTGCCATTACTATTATTATCATTGTTTCCTGACTGACGACCACCCTGATTCCGATTTCCGACATTAACCTCGACTTTCCCCGAGCTGTCTCCTGTCTGCTTAATGGCGACATTGCTCTGGATTTCTTCTTTATCAATTGATTTTGCCTTTCGGTTAGCATATACCTCTTCCCGGCATAAATGTACGTTAGCTTTTTCGTACAATAACTACCTAGTATGGGGCGGTTTGCCTGCCAGGTATCTCCCGAATTCAGTGTCTTTATCTACTCCGTCAATCAGTGCTGCGACAACGGTTGGTTCATGGGGATCTTTAACTTCAGTAGCGGCCTAATTGAAACGGTCTAGGTACACCCTCAAACTCTCGCCTGGTCGCTGCTTGACAAGGAACAAGTCAATCACACTTTTTGTTTTTTGCGCATAGATACGGAATTGTTCTACAAACTTCTCACTCAACTCCCTGAAGCTAGAAATTGATCTTTCTGGCAAGCGAGTAAACCATAACAATGCTACATCCTCCAAGAATATGGGAAATGCCTTGCACTTGACAGCATCAGAAGCTGCGGCAGTGGTCATTGACCAAGAATATCTCATTAGATGCTGGATGGGATCAGACCTGCCCGCGTATCGATTCATCTGTGGCATGTTGAAACGCCTTGGGAAAGTCGCATCCAAAATATCATCAGTGAAAGGAGTGTGACTGCGGTCGATTCCCCAATCTTCGTTCCGTTGTCCGCGGCTATCTGTTAGAATCTGATGGATCATGGCTGCAACATTTGCACTGGTCAGCGGAGGTTCAGGGTCAGTGCCTCTGGCTCGGCGGGGTCCTCTAATCTCTCTTCCGGGAACAGTCACAAAATCCGGGGCTCGGATAGGGCTCCGTTGCCCCCCGTTACCATGAGCATGTGCGCGGTGACGGGGCCGAGGTAGTCTGTTATGTACAGGACTGTCCACATCTCGAGTCCTTGGAGTTGTGGCTTGATCGTTCACATTATGGTCTGAGGGCCCCACCCCCAGTGCTTCTTCTTCCTGTGATGGAAGGGTTCCGAACCGAAGCTGCTCTATGTTTTTGGCTCTCTCATATGGTCGCCGCGGAGGTCTCGGCGATTCCTCTGACGAAGAAGAATATCCTGGAGTGAACGGATGAACTGGTGGCGTACTTTGCCTTGCGAGTTCATCAAGCCTTTTATCCATAGCAGTCAAATTTTGTCGCAGGACTGAGCTTTCCTGCCTTTGGGCAGCCAATTCATCAAACAATCTCTCCCACATTTCGGAAAAGCGAGAGAGATCCCCCTCAGTAACGGGAGTAGCAGGGTCATATTGATCATCATCACTTTCTCTTATGCGCAAAGAGCTTGAGCCAGGTCGAGCGGAGGGGCCAGGACGGTAGGAGCGAGCCATAGGCTCCTTTCCAGGTCGAGTTGTAGTCTGATCATCAATTCGAATCGCTGTGGTTCGAGGATGGCGGCTCGCAACGCCCCCCTGAGATCGATTCGCGGTCGTGGCCTCGGGATCGAGTAACAATCCCTTCAACAGTCCGGATCGCCTCGTTCTCGTCGACTCGGAGCGTGGCGCCTTCATCGGATCGGTTCGCCCCCCGCGCTCCGCGATCCAGAGTCTCCTCGTTACCTAGCTCGTGCACACTTTCTTCAATTGTTTCATTGGTTTGCGAAGCTCGTGCTTCCTTAGATCTTTTTCCAGCCATGATTTCCGAATCGCTGGAATCTTCAAAGAAGTGAATAGTGAAACTTTAGGATCGTTTTCTCAGTGAAAGCACCAAAATGTTAGATCAAAATTTGGACCTAACACCCAAATTGTTCTGAATCTTATAGAGTTTCAACTGAAGAATGAGGGAAAAGAAAATAACACACAGAATTTATAGTGGTTCGGCGTTAACGAGCCTACGTCCACTTTATATATTATTGATTATACTTAGAATGCTAATACAATCAAGGATTTCTCTCAATACTCTAGTATTTTGACAATAATGGCGGATTCAGTATACAATATTGCCAAAAAGCTCCCAAAAAATGCCAAGCTCCGGGCTATTTATAGCTGATTTTGTCAGGCGGGTCGTGGTAACACGTGGCACGAATCCCGAGGACATCGGATCGCATCGCCACCGTGGAGGAAATAGTCAAATTAGCCATTGTGGACAGGTGTCGCGATCTGCTTGAAAATCGGATCGTGCAGATAGGGAGAATCGGTCAAAATGACGGTCAGGGACACGTGTCGCTAGATCCGTGCGACTCGGATCGCTGAAGACTAGCTCACGCTTGAACGGGTCAGAGGGTTCATCATGCATCAAGGGATCGGATCGGTCTACTCTGGGCAACAATATAAGTTCGGATCGAGTCGCATAGAGGATTCGTTTCGCTGATGGGATGGGGGCGATCCGTCGAGATGCGATCCGAAAGCGGGCGAGTCGATTGTGTGCGATCCGTTCCTTCATGCACTTGGCATATAGTTTCATACCTTCCTCTTGTGAATGAACCTGGGTGGCTTGGTCAAAAAGCTAGCCAACAATATGTACATATGTATGTATAAAGAGTCATCTCAGGAGGATGGAAAAGAAATTTTATTCAGTGGAGTTGATATGATCATTTCCGTCACATAGGATTTTTTAAAACAAAAATATAACTAAGTATTGCAGCATATTAACTCTTACGATTTACATGTACTATAGCAAAAATGACACATAAACATAATTTGAGACTGCGGGGGTTTATCTCCTAGTAGCGAATGTAAGCTGAGTTAAAAAGCGTGAAGAAAACGGACCTTAAATGTACACATCATGCCCGAACCCGGGGTCATCCATAGGAAAATTTTAATAATATAAAAACTGCCTTTAAGGGAGGTAATTACAAGTAATAATTATTATGTAATTATAATGGAAAGCCTCAAAATCGTAAGTCAAATTTTTGTCCCATTTGTTAAATAGTATATCACTTTATTAGCACTGAAAATAAAACAAAATAATATATTGAACATAATAAATTATAAAGACATGGATATTTTTGTGGTTTATAACAATGAATCCAACATCTATAGGAAGGAGCTCGAGTTTGTTGACACCACTTTATGTGGTGTCACCATGACCTCGGGCTTCCATTGGTGGAAATCGGAGGGGGGTCACATGTGTCTTCATAATTTCCACCAATAAAGTGGTGTCAACAAACTCATTGCACAAATGAAAGAATGTCATAATCTTCTTTTTCAATCATTGCAAAAGTGAAAGAATGGCAGAGAGCACAATTTTCAATTTAGTATAAAGAAGATTAAAGTCCACAGAACCAGCCACTCTCTGTTATAGTTGTTGGGGTTTTGTGCGCAGCGGAAGTTTTGATAAAACACCCAAAAACACAATGAATCTTTTTCACCCAATCACTTGAAGATGAATGTGATTGAATAACAAACAACAACACAAAAAATTATCGGAAATATGAACAAACAATATTCCATCCAACCACCCTCTTTATTGATTCACCAAAATATTGTTTACAACCGATCTCAACTATCGTTAAACAAACACAACTTGAATCAATAACCTTATTGAGAAATAGGTAGAGAATATCTAATGGCTAAACAATTTGAGGAGAAAGATAATGAAGAACAATGGCAAATTTTTCCACCCCATATAATGAAGATATCAACTAGGCCTTTTATAGAGTGAATTGCTTCATACCCAAGTTTCCTTGGCATCCAAGTAACTTGCCACCCAAAATATCCTCATATATATCAAATATCTATTTGGATAAGCACCAAATAATCTTTGCCTTTACTTCCAAATATCGCACAAAAGTAGTAATAAATATCTCCACCAAAAATGGATCCACATAGAAAATTTGTTGCCTATAATTGTGCTTTGCGTATCACAAATCTCAACACTCCACCTTGATACCAAATCACAACATCTCCTCCACTCAACACTAGCCAACTTAGCTCTCACTTTCAACCTTCTTTTCTCAATTAACATCATTACAAACCTCCACCATCGCCCACAAATGGTGCACCTCCCTCATCGTGCACCACGCCAATAGCGATCTTCAAAAGCGTTTGTAATACCACAAAGACCTCCATCTTGTCTTTGTGGATTTCACAACTCGACATCCGTCTTCCGCTTTAAACAAATCTCAACAATAGTACCTTCTACTTTAGTAGTACTGAAATTTATAAATGATTTCTTTTGTCAATCACAGATCTTGGTTCTAACTAACGATTATTCCACACATCAATAATTTATCTAGCGTGTTTACTGTGCATGGATTGTTGATGTAGGATTCAACTCGTATGATTTCTACCCTTTTGTTATTCCATGAATTGATTAGCCATCATGTTGATTTACTATATACAAATTGGTGGAAATCAGGGCCGAGTGTTTTGTTGACATCCCTTAAAAGATGCCAACAAAATCGCATTCGCTAATATAGTATTTGACCTTATGATTTCTACCCTTGGATACCTGAAGTGTGGATACCTGTTATAATTCATCATTGCAATAATGAAACGACTGTCACTTTTAAGAATATAGGTAATTAGAGGAGTTTGATTTGCGAGACAGAGGCACAAAAAAGTTAGCTTGGAATATGAGCTTCTTAATGTAATAATGTTCCAAAAAGACATAATTTTGGCCGATGTTAAAAATGGACTATCCATATATTTTGGCAACATAATTATCAGTTGTATCAACGATTGTGCTACACGCAGTGACCATCTTTTGGCTTGTTTTCCTAGTACCAATTGAACCTCACAATTAATAATTTATCGTATTATTCACTACAGTTGAAGATAAATTGGTCGTTGCACGATTGTGATAGTCATATGAACAATATTATACTATATTTTAAACTAAATCTAAATATTTATTTAAATATGCAGGATCAATTTATGTGGCTAGCTGGAACAGATTTCATAATGGTTAGACACATATGGAAGTGTGTGGCGGGACGCTATTATAGAGGCTTTGTTTCTAGCATGAAAAAAGGTAAGAAACCACACTTTCTTAGTGCAGCGATTTTAAAGAAGTTTGAGGAATATTGGAAGAAGCCTGCGGTGAAGAAATTGTCGGAGATAAACACTAGAAATCGACATAGAAATGTCACATTACACAAAGGTGGATCAAAGTCATATATGCAACATCGATGAGATTTGGTAAGAGCTCAATTTACGGTTAGATATGTTATCATATTAAAATTTACATTCAAATATGTTATTCAAAAATAGCTTTCTATTGCATTGCATTTATTTTATTTCAACACATGGAGTCAGGAAGAAAGCTGACATATATGGAGGTGTAATTGGTGGTTCATAGGGTCGAAGTACAGGACGATGATGGAAACATAACAGATGAGTGGGTGGATTAGAGATTTTCAGATTTTTCTATAAGTATAATTAAGTGCTTATTTAATATATAATTATGAGTTTAAGTTGGGTATTCATGTTTTCTATATGTGTAATATCAACAAGATGATTATTTGAGGCTGAAAGAGGAATCTGGGATGCTGAAATGACGTTGGAGCAAAAAGACTCCATATTCCATCGAATTAACAAAATAAAGTGTGAAAATTATGGTTTTGGGAGTCAACCGGTAAGTTGGGTAATTGAGCTGTTAATCTATGTTTTTTAATCATTGCCATGATTTTACTCTCAACAAAATATACACACTTATATATGAATTTCAACCGTAGAATACACTTGATTATTGTAGATTTACTTGATTCCTAAGTGTTGTTGCTCGCTTTTTGCACAAACATACAACCAAAGATGGAAAGTACATAGACTCAGTAGTCAGAACGCACATGAAACTTGGTGCGTGTGTATGTGCTAGATTGTAGTATTTAAGTGTGAAAAGATTGTGATGTGGTCCATTATTTCAGAAAAGGTAACGTTACACTTAGGCACAATATTCACATGCAGCATGATTTGGTCATTATTATTTATATTCACACAGACACGCATTACTATCATTGGTTGCATCTTTGAAAGCATGTGATTAATTATTTGCTTCCTGACTTTCTTGTTACTTAGAAACTTGAACAAGTTTTGATTCATATTTATTGCACTACCCATACACGCATTATGATACAGTTTCCCACTGTTAATTTTCTTTCTCCTTAACTAGCGCAAATACAAAAATTATACATTAAGTTTGTGCCAATGGAGTTGCATTTATATATATATATCATTGAATGATTTAATTGGCTTTGATATTTTTTTTGTGCATGTGTTATTACTGCAGAAAAATTTCTTACATCCCTCAATCCTTACATATGACATTATCAAACATTTAAACAACTTCTGATGTATGGTACAATTCTATAAAATAGGATACAACACTGTGTTAAATACTTCCTCCAGTTCATAATATAAGTCGTTTTGTGAAGTTTTTTGTTTTTCAAAATATAATACATTTTCATCCATAATAAATTGTACTTACTTTATTGATTTTCCATGATGTATTTCTATTGGCTCACGTGAGTAGGCGGCTCCATAGGAAATTCCAATAACCACTTTTTTGTACTTGGAAATAGAGAAAGTAACTTAATTTTGCATGCAAAAAAGAGCCAACCCACCTAAAAGAAGCATTTGAATTATTTCTTAATTCCCGTGCAAATCTCTAAAATGACTTATATTATGAACCGGAGGGAGTATAATTTAAATCTGAAATAGCCGTTGTCTAGATTCATTTAATATCTTATTTAATGCTTTCTTATATTCGAATTGGATGTTTTGAATAGAAAACTTTGTGCGTTGATCACCCCCTTTTAACCAGTTGACTTCAGATTTGAAGTTTATTCAAGAGATAACTGATTTTATATGATTCATTTTGCAATTGAACAAGACTTCAACAATGCATAGAAGGGGAACACTATTTATTTGTTGGTAAGTTAATGATAATTGGAAATATGTGCAATATGTGGTAATTGGAAATATTAATGCAATAAGCGGCATTTTTATTGAAATTTGTCCATAAATTCATCGGGAGAATAAAAAAATGATGAATTGATCGCTAATTCAGCGTTATTTTCTGATGAATATACCGACGTTAGTACATTAATCATTTTTCCTCGTGACGTCGCTAAATTCATCATAGAATTTTCGTTTTTCATAAGAAAAAAGACATCGAAAATCTTGTCAAATGTTGATGATTTCTAGGATAAAACATCGGGAAATTTCGTCGGAAAATTTAATGACGCTAAATATAGCGATGCTTTTATTTTATCGGTAAGTCCATCGGGAGTTGCTATTCCAGACGAAACACCGACGTTCATGAGCATCTCGATATCCACTTTTCCTTGTAGTGTGAATTGTTGGAACTGAAAATCTCTTAAGAACAGACGTTTTCTCAACAAACGTCTGGGTATCTGGCGTTTGTTGAACAAATGCAAAAAAAAAATTAAAAATTTCGAGCGTTTGTTGAACAAACGCCTGCATGAAAAGTGGGCCAGCATGTGACAAATTTCCTAAAAGTGGTCGCGTGCATGTCTGGGGATGCATGCTGGGGAAGGAAAGTATAGTAAAAGTGGGCCAGCATGTTGAGGAAGGAAAGTATAGCAAGAGTGGGCCAGCATGTCTGAAATTAACTGGGAGCTTATTGAACAAACGCCTGGTTTTAGGCGTTTGTTCAACAAATGCCTCCATAGTTTGCAAATTCTGGAACTATTTCCCACGAAATCCAAACTTTGAGGTGTTTACACACTCTGTTGGCAAGCTTTTTGGGTGTAGATTTCATATTTTCTGAAATCCGCGCATCTGTTGGATTTTCTCTTACGAAAGGATAATAATCCAAATGAGAACCTATAACAAATAATTTCACACTCACTAGTCACCACTACTGGTTTATAATTTATAATTGCTACTCTGTATGATTGAGGTTTTTGGGTTTATTCAAAAAATTCCACCTTTATTAAGCTGAATTAAAAATGGTCCATTTGCTCGATTGTACAAAAATAAAGAATGAGGCTATTATGATATCTGAAACTTAAAGAATTTTCCGAAATAAATAACGAGGTTATTATTTTTATAAATGACCTTACAGAGTTTTGCTGAAAACGTATGAAAAATGCAAATTCCTAGCTTTAGAATCTCTCTTAAAGCCATCAACAGTTCAGAGGAATGAGAATTCATAAAGCCGAACTTTTTTGAGGCACCAGGGGTGCATTTGATTTTGAACATGAAGGGTTATTTGGAAGGGGTATTTGAAGGTGAATTGATACGAACGGGGAATGCATTTTTTTTCGAAAGGGACAAATTTGAAGGGGAAAAATTAATATTTTATTGTTTTTGTATTTATTATTTAATTGTTTGTTTTTATGTTTGTGTTTTTGTGTGTATACTGTCGAACAGGATAGTAGAATGCAGAATACAAATTTTGAACCGTGGACGGTATCCAGTTGATCGTCCCACGACCCTCCCCCGATCATTAGCAGTCTGTTCCATGGAGCCCAATCCCTTTTCATATTATCGAACTTGTTCTTCATCTAACCAGCATTGCACTCCAATCCGGTGCGCTCGTTGAACGTCGTTGCTATGAGCTGGTACCATTCTCCAACATTATGTGCATGGGAATTAAGATGTTCCATGCACACATCTATGAAAGCGTTGGTCGTGTCGTTGTTCCATTCGATAATGGAACGGGTAAAAGAGGACTGAGATGTTGCCATTCTAAAAAAAAATATCTGAAAATTACGAAATAAATATATGTGGAATTTACAAAGCTAAAGAATACAAATATAAAAGCAGAAACCTGAAAAAATCGACGAGTTGATGGCTATTGGAGCTTGAAATTTTGGATTTGGTGTGTTATTTGGTGATGGAAATGGTGTGTTATGAAGTGAATATATAGCTGAATGGAAGAGGATCGTCATTTCTAGAATTTTCGTGGTGTCTGACGTGTGTTTGACACGTCGGACGCGTCTGACGCATCGAACGCGTCCGACGTTAAAGCCACCTTTTTAACCATTCGTCTCGAAGGGGCAAAGGTGTGGATCTCACTGTTGACGCATCGGACGCGTCAGACGCAGACGCGAACTTAGATTTCCCAGTTGGAAAATCAAACGCTACCTAGAATAACCACAATATAGAAATAGAAGGATTCTATTTAATGCTGACTGCATTGTGGATGGTATGAAAGAATCTATATGCCCTTTATCGTCAATATGTAAATAACTTGAGGTTAAGTCCATCATTCGTCAATGTAATTTTGGAGTGAATTTTTTCCTACTACCCTATAGTACAGAAGAATATACAACTAAAATGATATAGCTCTAAAAAACATTTATAACTAACATTATGAATTTAAAAAAAAATCCAAGTGCGTTGTTGATGCCTAAAAATTGGCACAACACCCAAAGATTTTCAAGACAATGAAAACAAACATCTAACGAGGATTTATAGTGAATGAAATGCAGGAAAGTAAATCACATAGAGTTTACGATGGTTCAGTTCATAAGAACCTACGTCCACTTTGAAGATTTTGTTTTTTCATTCACTTTTATTACAAAGTTACAATGGTAGGATCAATGTCCCCAAGCAACTCCAATGACAATGGTAGAAAAGAGATGCAAGTGGGTCCAAGGTGGTGTTATGCTTCTACTTCTTAAAATGTCAAGGCATCCCAAAATTTCAAGTGTCCAAGGATGGAGGTGAACTTCTTCCCGAATTGATGGAGTGAGCTTGAGATTCCAAAATGCAATATCTTCTTCCCAAGATGTCAATAAACCAACCCTGAGCTCGTAATAGAATGAGATATTTATAGGAGAGGTGAGAAGGTGAGTGGAAGGGGCATGAGTGGCATGTGGATCGAATTCCATAAAATTCATCTTTGGAGATCAGTACCGTTTCTCGATGACTTAGGTATTTTTTCCTTTTCCTCGAAGACTACGAACCCATTTACATAGTTGATATTGTAGCAGGGAATACGAAAAGTTGATGCCAATCTGGAAGGAGCTGACACGGCCCAAACTTCCCTGTAAAGGAAAGCCCGGATTGAGTTGAGAACACGACAAATCAGGACGCAAACAGAAGAACATTTCATTGCTATTACAACAATTTACATCAGAGTACAAGAATATAACAAAGTATGAATTAATAATATACATCTGATAAATATCAGAGATTTAAAGTTACATTAGCAGCGGAAAATACTACATAACACAACTCAAAGAAATACACAGATACAGAGCTTTTCGAGTATAGTTCCAGCTGTAAATCCGGGATCCTGTGAATATAATATCTGCAAAACCGAAACTTCTAGCTGCCCGTGTGGAAAATAAGGGCACCCAGAGTTTAGGTTTAAACAATAAACTCTGAGTCAGTCATGTGACTGGTGTGAGAACTAAAACAGTTATTTAAAACTTTTCTTTAGAAATTAGGTAAATCAAGGGACCACGCCGTATAACATGGAACGGGTTTCCTCCCGAGAATACCAGTGCATAAAACAAATAGCGCAATGCTAATTAAAGAAAATGAAGCTATTATAAGACTCAGGTCCCATCACACAATGCAACACAAGCCGAAGGATAGAGTTTTACCTTACAATGGCCAAAGATGCTTGACACGTAAAAAACAAAAGCATTTGATATTATTACTAGTGCATATATGTTTCAAAAGCAAATTCAATCATAATGTATCAATCATAGACGACATAGTACCCCATCCTACTATGTCGCCATACTAGTTCTACAACTAAAACTGAAATGTCACGTATTGGAAATTGGATTTCTGTCATGAGTCTAGGTAAGGGAGGTACTCCTTTCCGCTTCGAGACACTCTAGCAAATGCCTCGGGACTACACACTCTGGGTAACCCCTAGATCCTCCAAAGCCGGTCCTCCCTTACGTTTGAGGATTAGTTATTCCTGAACACACGTTTTCCGGTCCTATAGGACCTATATCCATCGGCTCCGTAGTAACCGATATATCCGAGGCGCCTCGCATTCCAACAACCAAATAGGTAAAAATATAAAAATGTCAGGCCTTGTAAAACCATGACACCACCCATAGCTAGAAAGAAACGTCATGTCCTCCTTGGGTCCCTTATCCTGTTTTTGACTCATACCGAGGTGTAAGGCTTGCGAATTAACGCCATACACAAAGCTATGCCCTTTAAGGCCATGCTTTGATCATCAACTACAAGACTTTGCTTTTCAACAATAGCCTTGATCCATGCATCTCAGCATACCACACAGGCAATTCATGCGATTGATATCCATCAATATATAACCTCTAAGCTCGTACATCTCAGAGAAGGGCGTTAAGCAAGAGAAT
Source organism: Allium sativum (assembly GCA_030737875.1). Classification (NCBI taxonomy): domain Eukaryota; kingdom Viridiplantae; phylum Streptophyta; class Magnoliopsida; order Asparagales; family Amaryllidaceae; genus Allium; species Allium sativum. Next base: position 1,019,711,749 of record CM060913.1, read on the forward strand.
AAATTCTCCGTCGCCAAACAGATATATATTAAATAGAAATCAATAGCACAGAATAAAATCCAATGTCAGACAAACAGTCCATTTACAATTTCGTTCTGGGTCTGAATGAAACTGGAGGCAACTTATTCCTCGTCCCATATGTCCAATACAGGAGAGAGGCATTCACATATCCGTTGATCTCCAAGTACGTCTGGAAGATCATCACTTATTACCTCGTCTTGGGTGTACAGCCCAATCAAGACATCAGTAATCATCAAAACTATGTGAAGACCTCTAGTCTTCAACCACCGTCTTCATCATCGACATATCGTCGAATCAGTTATTCAGAATGGGTATAAACCCGGCCTTTCCGAATAAATCGCATATATTATAAACAAGTGCTACATAAACACAACATACGCCTCATTCCAATCCAGAATATTATTTTATCCAAATATTCACATTTTTAGGGAAAGGTTCCCATTAATTTTATCAAAGATAAATTCTTTTAAATTTATTCTTTAATCTTCCATTGGATATCAATTCAAACCATATTAAGGTTTATCCAAACTAGTCGGCATTAGCGAACCACACCGAAGTAATCATTTATTTTTTTTCCCAATCCCAACAGATTCATCCCATGGAGCAAAACTAGTAATACTCCATATCTAACACCACGGTGTTATCGGTAAAAATTAATTACCATTTCACGTTCAAATCTAATTAAAGATTTAACTATCCCTTAAAGCAAAACTGGTGATACTCCATTCTCGATCATTTCCCGAATTTGATAATTCAAATTATCACATTAACATTTAACCTAAGGAAATAAATCTTGTCTTCAACTGGGTTAAAGAACGAATGTCCTTTAAAACACAGTTAGCGATAAACCCAAAATCACATTCCATTAATTATGGAATCTTCACAGAAAAACAGATCAGTATATAATCGATATCAATTACCATATCCGACTAATAATATAAATGCAATAATGGCAAAGCCTTTTAAATTCCATATGTATTAACAGTCTCCTTCCACAAAAGCTCACTTCGATTATTATCAAATCGAATTCCATTCTATTCCAATTAAATGTTAATTAATTGGAAAACTTTACTTTGGAAAATTTCCATTAAATCTTACTAAAATATTTATAAACTCCAAATCACCTTTCACTATTAATCGGGTTAAAGAATGAATGTTATTTAAAACACAATTCACAATAAACTCAAATCACATTCCATTTTATTCCAATTAAACGTTAATTAATTGGTAAACTTCTCTAAATCTTAATTAAAAGATTTATCCTTTTCTCATCTGGGTTTAAGAACAGTGTTAACAAAGACATCATTCACGACAGACCCAAAATCCAATTTGATATTTAATACAAGGCTCTGATTGGAAATTATATCGGCTTATATTTAGTATCAAATTCTGAAACCAACAAATATCGTATTGGGAAAAACGATATAAATATCTTCCAAATTCCCATAACATTATCCGTATAACCACGGAATCCAAAATCGAAATATTCCGAAGATTATTTCCATTTCAATCCATTCCAATTTATGCATTGGAAAATTCTGGTTATATTAAAACCATTTCAATCCAATTTATTTATCTAAAAATATTGGATTATTATTTCTGGTTAATAACTAGTTGATTTCGATAAAAATATATATTTATCTTTACCAACATGGAATTTTTCATCCAAATTCTTTCCAAATCATTTATTATGATTTTACACAAATTATTGATATTTTTAATAATTTTATTAAGGCCCTTTCAGTCGATTTCCATAAACGGTCATCGAACTGCACTTACAGCGACCTTTTCCAAATTTGATTTGGACATAATTCCAAATACAACTGTTAGATTTCAAATCTCTTATATTCGTTGGAAAGAACTTTTCGATACGAACCCAATGGTTCCGATTTTAGGAGAATCTGACGATTGAATCTCCCGCAATGTCAATTCGAAGTCAATGGTCGAAATTCGCAAACGGTCGTTGCGCGGCACATTCTATTCAGGCCATTATATTAAATATATAATTTTTTTTTAAAACGTGTTTTGTAAATTCGTTTTAAAAACAATTCCCACTTTCTTTTCAATTTTAAATCGAAATTGAATATTCTTTATCATTACTATATAAATGATAATATTTTCAAAATGTTTGATTTTGAAATCATTTCCTTTTCGGTATTCATTATAAAAATGAATAAAATCGCTATAAATATCGTTCGCGTCCAAATGGCGCAAATCTAATCGTCACGGCTTCACACATTTCAATATTTCCGTGTCCATCCAAAATCGGACATCAAAATCATATTTTGATTCTTTACTGAATATTATTTTAAAATATTCTTCATTTTAAAATATTCATTATTCTAAAATATTCGTTATTTCCGATCTGGAATACGACCCAATCAATTACCATATAATTTTAGTTATATGGATTTCATACATCACATGTGTACAACAGCCATAATGAACAATCATCCATCATCCAAAGTGCACTACACAACTGCGTAAGCATTAAATAAAAATAATTAACGCTTATGACAGTCTGTCAACCAATCGATTGACAAGCAACTAAACAATTGGGATTAGTGCATGTTAAATATCATCACAATACCCGTGTGGGGTTTCAGCCAACAAATACTGAATATTATTTGTGCACTTGGGCGATGTGTAGAAATTATCGTCCCAATCGATATCAAAAAAATAGGAGAACATAAACAAGTCGTCCGACTTGTAAATGGATGTGTATTCCTATTTCTAACTATCCAATAAATTATTTTATTTATCATAGTTATAAGCTAAAAATAATATTTTAGCTAACTAAATTTTCTAACACTTTTTAGAAAATTTTGGCAGCATAACAGCGCGATACTAGAACCGGAATAAGGTCTAGCCTTATCCCTCAACTAATGGCTCGCTCCATACACATACAAATTCTAATTAATTCCATTCATATCCCAAATCAAATTCACACAAATAAATCACTCAATCCAAAAATCAACCAAACATCCATGGTTTCAAACAAAGGTGTCGGGTGCTACTAAGCACCGTCTGCATCCTAGTATATATTTAACTAGAAAATAAATTTGAGTGAGAAGTTCTCACCTTGGGTTTCCACTCCTCCATTCTTTATTTTTGAACAATTTGGATTTGGAATTGTTTCCAATGCGTAGCGTTCTTCACCGTGGTCCCAATGTCGTCTGTTTCACACAATTTATATTAAAAATCATATTTTTAATACGATATTTACATCACAAAAATCCCATTTTTATAAATTAGTTTTCTATATAAAAATCATATTATTATTCTGCTACTATATAAATAAAAATCAAACTTTTATAATGCAACTTCATATAGAAAAATTATATTTTTATCACTTTGCTATGTATATAAAAGTTAAATTTTTTATATTGTTAATATATAAAGAAAAAATCTAATTTTTATATACAACGTTATATATAAATAAACAAAATCATATTTTTATACACGTTTATATAAAATAAAAATCATATTTTTATAACGAGATTACTTAAATAAAAATCACATTTTTATTTTAATGTAATTCATATAAAAATCTTATCTTTATACAATGAAAAATCATATCTTTATAGTCATAAAAATCTAATTTTTATTAACATAAAAATATAAATTACACTTTCAAAACAATGCTATCACTAAATTAACTAAATTGATTACATAAAAGGACGAAAATAATTAAAAACTCACATTTTCTTTTGCAAAATTCGAATCTTTGGTGGAGGGGACCCCACAGTCCGCTGTTGGTGGCGCAGGCCGTCATGAAGGTAGTGGGGAGGCGCTGGCCGCGGCTGGAGGTGGTGGGGTGCTATCAGGTGACCGATGGCGGCTATGGGGTGGCTGGCGTCGGATTTGTAGGAAGGAAAAGGTGGAAGAGAGGAAGGACGGAGCGGGGGAAGGAGGAGGCGCGGTAGGGGGGCCAGAGGCTGGCGTCGCTGCGCCTGGAGGAGCGATGGGCAGTGTAGAGATAAGGGGCGACAGGTTTCTGCGATGGGGTTTTAGGGTCTTTTTTTTTCAATTTTTAATGAGAGTGGAATCGGTGAGGGAGAGTTTGACCAAGGAAATATATATATTTAATTTTAATTTTATTTAATTCTCCTAAAAAAATGGACTTTACATCCGAACTCCAAACGAGACCCAACGACTGTCGCCCCTAGCTAAATACCCCTATTCCGAACTCATTGGGATAGGTCTGGTAAGCCAATTCGACTGTTTCGATCTGTTTTCATCAAAACTAAAATATAAATTGATTTCAACGCACATTTTAATTCACCGGGGCCACATACTGACTCCAAAATTCCAAAAAAATAAATCTGGCTATGTTTTGACGATATGGTCCTGACAAAACTAGTTTCGTCGAATTTGGAGGCCGTTTGAAAAACGGTCATTTTCCAGTCGATTAAATTCAACTAAAAGTGGTCAAACGCGTTTTAATTCGCCACGCACACATATTGATTCCAAATATTATGAAAATTGGAATCTAGCAATAATTTGACATTCCGGAACCAACAAAAGTGGTTTCGTCGAAAAATAGAGGTCGTTTGCAAAATGGCTATTTTTAAGGGCCTTATATATATTATAAATAATATATAATATATATAAATTCCAAAGCGACTATTTAAATTTTAAACTGGACATAACTTTTTATTTATAAAGTGAAATCTCAGTTTCTTACATTAGTCAGAAAGATATTGTTAATCAGATTCAAATATTTCTTGTTTCGTCCAATTCTGACTTATATTGAATTCTGTATATTAAATTGAAATTAGAAATCGAATTTTCAAACTACCGCGCCATTTCAGGCTCGTTTTATAATTAAAAAATATTTATACGTTCTAAATTCGTCGAAAATAAATTTTTAGTCATTATTATTTAAAATTAATCATTTTGAATATTCAAAATCCATTAAAATGGCTTAAATAAAAATTTTAAATTGGCTCTGATTTTTCGAGTTGTTACATTCTCCCTACTGAAAATCTTTTCGTCCTCGAAAAGGAACGGAGCTGAAAGTTGTTTAGCTAACCAAATCAACTTTCATTATTTTCATTACGGCTTAAGTTCTTCAACTTTTCACTTTCTAAGAACTTTTCAAATTTTTCAAAAATTTGGCTAACACCCTAAATTTTCGGTAAATTTCGCAATAACCTCCTTTGTACGGGGTTACCGAAAAAATCGCAAGTAGCCTCACAGGGCCCTCACCAGTCCAAAAGAAAAGGAAAAAGCTAAGTGGCTAGCCAATCGGCCGATAAAATCATCAAACCCCAATAAATTAGTAAACATGTACCTATTTGTCGGGCATACAATTTTATTCCTCTTCTCTAGCCTCCTTGCTATGACATGTTCAATGTATATATATGTACATATATGCAAATGCAATTTCAATCAATTTTCAATTCAGTTCAAAATTTGATACAATTTAGCTTAATGGTTCAAAATTTTAATTAATCAAACCAATAATCATAAAATACAACCAGCAATTAATTAGTGGATTATCGTTTCAAATACATAAATTGTTATATATAAAAAAAATTCCATTTTTGATGCCAAATCACAACAATATATCCTATCTAGTTTTGGTTCTCACACCAGTCAATTGGAAATATATAGATACCCCACTTTCAAAACTCGAACACAGATGCTGATGATTTGGCCACTTCATCAGAATCATCCCCAGGCGACTAGAATGTGATTATATATCTATCCAGTATATTTGAGACTTCTTAAATACGTTCATGACGCGTATATGCAAAATCTTTATATACTCGATTGTCCAAATAAATATTAAATAATATACTCAAATACGTATAATTATATTTAATTTTCAAAACTAAATTTGATTTCAATTTTATTTTGAAAATAACACTCTTCGAACTCATTCTAGGATACAACCGATCCCATCTCTAACGAGTCATTCTTATTGGATATTACTAATCCAATCTCTGAAGAATTCGTTCGTTTGGTGCTAATGTGTCTTGTTCTTGAGCTCTGTAAACCAAAGCTCTGATACCAAAATGACACGACCCAAACTTCCCCGTGAAGGAAAGCCCGGATTGAGTTGAGAACACGACAAATTAGGACGCAAACAGAATAACATTTCATTGCTATTACAATAATTTACATCAGAGTAAAAGACTAAAACAGAGTATGAATTAATAATATACATTTGATAAATATCAGAGATTTAAAGTTACGTTAGCAGGGGAAAATACTATATAACACAAATGAAAGAAATGCACGGATACAGAGCTTTCCGAGTATAGTTCCAGCTGTAAATCCAGGATCCTGTGAATATAATATCTGCAAAACCGAAACTACTAGCTGCTCGTGTGGAAAATAAGGGCACCCAAAGTTTAGGTTATAACAATATACTTCAAGTCAGTCATGTGACTGGTGTGAGAACTAAAATAGTTATTTAAAACTTTTCTTTAGAAATAAGGTAAATCAAGGGACCACGCCATATAACACGGAACGGGTTTCCTCCCGAGAATACCAGTGCATAAAACAAACAGCGCAATGCTAATTAAAGAAAATGAAGCTATTATAAGACTCAGGTCTCATCACACAATGCAACGCAAGCCGGAGGATGGAGTTTTACCTTATAATGGCCAAAGATGCTTGATACATATAAAACAAAAGCATTTGATATTATTACAGGTGCATATATGTCTCAAAAGCAAATTCAATCATAATGTATCAATCACAGACGGCATAGTACCCCATCCTACTTTGTCGCCATACTAGTTCTACAACTAAAACCGAAATGTCACTTATTGGAAATTGGATTTCCGTCATGAGTCTAGGCAAGGGATGTACTCCTTTCCGCTTCTAGACACTATGGAAATGCCTTGGGACTACACACTATGCCTTGGGACTACACACTATGGGTAACCCCTGGATCCTCCAAATCCGGTCCTCCCTTATGTTTAAGGATTAGTTATTCCTGAACACACGTTTCCCGGTCCTATAGGACCTATATCCATCGGCTCCGTAGTAATCGATATATCCGAGGCGCCTCGCATTCCAACAACCACATAGGTAAAAATATAAAAATGACAGGCCTTGAAAAACCATGACAACACCCATAGCCAGAAAGAAACGTCATGTCCTCATTGGGACTCTTATCCCGTTTTTGACTCATACCGAGGTGTAAGGCTCATGAATTAACGCCATACACAAAGCTATGCCCTTTAAGGCCATGCTTTGATCATCAACCACAAGACTTTTCTTTTCAACAAAAGCCTTGATCCATGCATCTCAGCATGCCACACAGGAAATTCATGCGATTGATATCCATCTATATATAACCTATAAGCTCGTATGTCTCAGAGAAGGGCGATAAGCAAGAGAATAAATTCACTGCCGCCAAATTGATATATATTTAATAGAAATCAATCAAAGAGAATAAAATCCAATGTCAGAACACAGTCCATTTACAAGTTCATTCTGGGTTTGAACGAAACCGGAGGCACCTTATTCCTCGTCCCATATGTCCGATACAGGAGAGAGGCCTTCGCATATCCGTCGATCTCCAAGTACGTCTGGACGATCACCAATTATTACCTCGTCTTGGGTGTACAGCCCAATCAAGACATCAGTAATCATCCAAACGATGTGAAGACCTCCGATCTTCAACCACCGTCTTCATCATCGACATATCGTCAAATCAGTTATTCAGAATGGGTATAAACCCGGCCTTTACGAATAATTCGCATATATTATAAACTAGTGTAACATAAACACAACATACACCTCATTCCAATCTAGAATATTCTCTTATCCAAATATTCACATTTTTAGGCAAAGTTCCCATTAATTTTATCAAAGATAAATTCTTTTAAATTTATTCTTTAATCTTCCTTTGGATACCAATTCAAACCATATTAAGGCTTACCCAAACTAGTCTGGTCAGCGAACCACACCGAAGTAATTATTTATTTTATTTCCCAATCCCAACCTATTCATCCCATGGAGTAAAACTGGTAATACTCCATATCTAACACCACGGTGTTATCAGTAAATATTAATTACCATTTGACGTTCAAATCTAATTAAAGATTTAACTATCGCTAGTAGCAAAACTGGTGATACTCCATTGTCGATCATTTCCCAAATTTGATATTTTAAATGATCACATTCACATTTCAATCTAATTAAAGATTCATTAAAACTCTAGTTCAGTTTTAATCTTCCCAAAAATCAATATTAATGATTATTTAATCTTAGGAAATAAATCCTGTCTTTAACTGGGTTAAAGAACGAATGTCCTTTAAAACACAGTTCACGATAAACCCAAAATCACATTCCATTAATTATGGAATCTTCACGGAAAAACAGATCAATATATAATCGATATCAATTTCCGTATTCGACTAATAATATAAATGGAATAACGGCAAAGCCTTTTAAATTCCATATGTATTAACAGTCTTCTTCCACAGAAGCTCACTTCGATTATTATCAAATCGAATTCCATTCTATTCCAATTAAATATTAATTAATTGAAAAACTTTACTTTGAAAATTTTCCATTAAATCTAACTAAAAGATTTATAAACTCCAAATTACCTTTCACTGTTAATCGGGTTAAAGAACGAATGTTATTTAAAACACAGTTCACAATAAACCCAAATCACATTCCATTTTATTCCAATTAAATGTTAATTAATCCGTAAACAACTCTAAATCTTAATTAAAAGATTTATCCTTTTCTCATCTGGGTTTAAGAACAGTGTTAATAAAGACACCATTCACGACAAACCCAAAATCCAATTCGATATTAAATACAAGGCTCTGAATAGAAATTATATCGGCTTATATCCAATATCAAATTCTGAAACCAACAAATATCGTATTGGGAATAACGATATAAATATCTTCCAAATTCCCATAACCACATCCGTATAACCACGGAATCCAATATCGAAATATTCCGAAGATTATTTCCATTCAGATCCATTCCAATTTATGCATTGGAAAATTCTGGATATATTAAAACCATTTCAATCCAATTTATTTATCTAAAAATATTGGATTATTATTTCTCGTTAATAAGTAGTTCATTTCAATAAAATATATTTTTATCTTTACCAACGTGGAATTTTTCACCCAAATTCTTTCCAAATCATTTATTATTGATTTTACACAAATTATTGATATTTTTAATAATTTTATTAAGGCCCTTTCAGTCGATTTCCATAAACGGTCATCGAACTACACTTACAATGACCTTTTCCAAATTTAATTTGGACATAATTCCAAATCCAACTGCTAGATTTCAAATCTCTTATATTCGTTGGAAAGCTCTTTTCGATACGAACCCAGCGGTTTCGATTTTAGGAGAATCCGACAGTCGGATCTCCCGCAATGTCAATTCGAAGTCAATGGTCGAAATTCGCGAACGGTCGTTGCGCGGCGCGTTCTATTCAGGCCATTATATTATATATATAATATGTATTTCGTTCAAAACGTATTTTATAAATTCGTTTTAAAAACGATTCCCACTTTCTTTTCAATTTTAAATCAAAATTGAATATTCTTTATCATTACTATATAAATGATAATATTTTCAAAATGTTTGATTTTGAAATCATTTCCTTTTCAATATTCAATATAAAAATGAATAAAATCGATATAACTATCGTTCACGTCCAAATGGCACAAATCTAATCAACAAGGCTTCACACATTTCAATATATCCATATCCATCCAAAATCGGACATCAAAATAATATTTTGATTCTTTACTGAATACTATTTTAAAATATTCTTCATTTTAAAATATTCGTTACTCTAAAATATTCATTATTTCCAAACTAGAATCCGGCCCAATCAATTACCATATAATTTTAGTTATATGGATTTCATACACCACATGTATACAACCGCCATAATGAAAAATCCACCATCATCCAAAGTGCACTACACAACTGCATAAGCATTAAATAAAAATAATTAACGCTTGTGACAGTCAGTCAACCAATCGATTGACATGGAACTAAACAATTGGGATTAGTGTACGCTAAATATCGTCTCAATACCCATGTGGGGTTTCAGCCAACAAATACTGAATATTATTTGTGCACTTGGGCGATGTGTAGAAATTATCGTCCGAATCAATATCACAAAAATAGGCAAACGTAAACAAGTCGTCCGACTTGTAAATAGATGTGTATTTCTATTTTTAACTATCCAATAAATTATTTTATTTATCGTAGTTATAAGCTAAAAATAATAGTTTAGCTAACTAAATTTTTCTAATACTTTTTTAGAAAATTTTGGCAGCATAACGGCGCGATACTAGAACCGAAATAAGGTCTAGCCTTATCCCTTGCCTAATGGCTCGCGCCATACACATACCAATTCTAATTAATTCCATTCACATCCTAAATCAAATTCACACAAATAAGTCACTCAATCCAAAAATCAACCAAACATCCATGGTTTCAAACAAAGGTGTCGGGTGCTACTAAGCACCGTCTACATCCTAGTATATATTTAACTAGAAAATAAATTTGAGTGAGAAGTTCTTACCTTGGGTTTCCGCTCCTCCATTCTTTATTTCTAAACGATTTGGATTTGTTTCCAATGCATAGCGTTCTTCACCGTGGTCCCAACGTCGTTGTTTCACACAATTTATATTAAAAATCGTATTTTTAATACGATATTTACATCATAAAAATCCCATTTTTATAAATTAGTTTTCTATATAAAAATCATATTTTTATTCTGCTACTATATAAATAAAAATCACATTTTTATAATGCAACTTCGTATATAAAAATTATGTTTTTATCACTTCACTATGTATATAAAAATCAAATTTTTTATATTGTTAACATATAAACAAAAAATCTCATTTCTATATACAATGTTATATATAAATAAACAAAATCATATTTTTATATATGTTTATATAAAATAAAAATCATATTTTTATAACAAGGTAATTTAAATAAAAATCACATTTTTATTTTAATGTAATTCATATAAAAATCATATCTTTATACAATGAAAAATCATATCTTTATAATCATAAAAATCTAATTTCTATTAACATAAAAATATAAATTACACTTTTAAAACAATGCTATCACTAAATTAACTAAATTGATTACATAAAAGGAAGAAAATAATTAAAAACTCATATTTTCTTTTGCAAAATTCGAATCTTTGGTGGAGGGGACCCCACAGCCCACTGTTGGTGGCGCAGGCCGTCATGGAGGTAGCGGGAAGGCGCTGGCCGCGGCTGGAGGTGGTGCTGTCAGGTGACCGACAGCGGCTATGGGGTGGCTGGAGTCGGATTTGGAGGAAGGAAAAGGTGGAAGAGAGGAAGGACGGAGCGGGGGAAGGAGGAGGCACGGTAGGGGGGCCAGAGGCCGGCGGTGGGCGGCGCTGCGCCTGGAGGAGCGACGGGCGGCGTAGAGACAGGGGCCGACGGGTTTCTACGATGGGGTTTTAGGGTTTTTTTTTTCAATTTTGAACTAGAGTGGAATCGGTAAGGGAGAGTTTAACCAAGGAAATATATATATTTAATTTTAATTTTATTTAATTCTCCTAAAAAAATGACTTTACATCCGAACTCCAAACGAGACCCAACGACTGTCGCCCCTAGCTAAATACCCATGAACACATTGGGATATGTCCGGTAAGCCAATTCGACCGTTTTGATCATTTTTCATCAAAATTAAAATATAAATTAATTTAACTTTCAAAATTGACTTCAACGCACATTTTAATTCACCGAGGCCACATACTGGCTCCAAAAATTCTAGAAAAATAAATCTGGCTATGTTTTGACGATACGGTCCTAACAAAACTAATTTTGTCGAATTTGGAGGCTGTTTGAAAAACGGTCATTTTCCAGTCGATTAAATTCAACCGAAAGTTGTCAAACGCGTTTTAATGCGCCATGCTCACATATTGATTCCAAAAATTATGGAAATTGGAATCTAGCAATAATTTGACATTCCGGATCCAACAGAAGTGTTTCATCGAAAACGGAGGTCATTTGCAAAATGGCTATTTTTAAGGGCCTTATATATATTATAAATATATATATAATATATATAAATTCCATAGCGCCTATTTTAAATTTTAAACCAGACATAACTTTTTATTTATAAAGTGAAATCTCAGTTTCTTACATTCGTTAGAAAGATTTTGTTAATCAGATTCAAATATTTCTTGTTTCGTCCAATTCTGACTTATTTTGAATTCTGTATATTAAATTGAAATTAGAAATCGAATTTTCAAACTACTGTGCCATTTCAGGCTCGTTTTACAATTAAAATATATTTATACATTCTAACTTCGTCGAAAATAAATTTTTATTCGTTATTATTTAAAATTAATCATTTTAAATATTCAAAATCCACTAAAATAGCTTAAATAAAAATTTTAAATTGGCTCTGATTTTCCGGATTGTTACACTAGAGCTTGACGATCCAGAAGAACTTAGCCTGCACAGATCCCCGAGCACTTACATTATTCAATGGCTTTGAATGCTTTTAGGAAGAAGCATCGATCCCTGAAGTTATCCTAGAAAATATAGATCCTAGGAGTCATGGACATTTATACTCATCCTGGATGTTCCTCATCGGGATACATCCCATGACGCTTGTATTTTTTTTGATGATTTGTTGAGAAATCCTGGAGCTTGGGGATACATTCTATCCCAATGGATAGTTTATATCGGCCCTCAAATACGTAGCCATTTGAGAGCAGTATTGACGAGCCTGGACGAGCATATCTGTACGACTCCATTTGATCTTGATTTCTAGGCGTTTGGACGACACTTCGGAGTCATTTAACCATGCATGTGCAGTTAATGCTCCACTATTACCCCGCCATATCCCCGCTATATCGCGTTGCAGATTTCTACCGCTATGTTATTTCCAAATAACCATTGAAATAGCCTGTCCGCTTTGAGTCCCGCTATATTCCGATATTCCCGACCCATTATTTCAGTTATATTCTGTTATTTTCGTTATATTTTTTATAAAAGAAATAAATGTAAAAATGGCATTTATATATTATAAATTAATTTTTTTAATATAATTTTTCAACTATGTTTTTCAAACTAGAAAACACTACAACATTATATTAAATTTAATAAAGCTAAATAAAAGTATACATTTATTTTCATATGCTTTTATTTAAAATTAATAATATACTAATCATAATTAAGTTGAATGTTACTTTTCCATTTATATATTTGTTAAAACATTAAATACGAGTTATGCTATTTTAGACTCATCCGCTGTATCTTGCCATTTCCTCGCTTTATCCCCGCTTCAACTTTTTGCACTTCCACCGCATTGGATATGCTAAGCGCATTTACTGCGCAGAACCATGGAATGAGCCAAGTCGGGTGGACCTGGACTGCTTCTCGTAGCCGGACCAAAAGGACAGGTAACGTTTTCTCCTCTAAAGTATTTCCTATGTTAACATGACGTGCTTTGAGTTGAAATAAATTTTTTCGGTAACTTAGAAGATTTCCTGTCATGCATTAACGATTGGTCATGACCTTCCAGTTGAGAGGTGCATTCTAGGAAGCACATCATTTCTGAGTAGTCATAATGCTTTGTCGAAGCTCGTCGATATAAGTGCGTAGTTCCAACATTGTTGAGGATTCTAGTTGTTTTGAACTTTGTTGCTCGGTGTGAAACCTCACATGTTTGCTCATGATTTCGCGCGATACAATCAGAGTTTGAAATAAGTGAACATATAATGGTATGTTTCGAGTGTGCAATCGCTCAAGTTAGTTTCCAAAACATTGTTGGACTTGGACCTAATCGCTTGACGCATACTTTTGAATCATTCAGATTAGTGAGCACACGATTGTTTAACGGATCGATTCGGATTCGGCGATCAGCCATATGCGTGACCATAGTCGTGGTTTTGAGCTAAAAAATTCTTCATCATTCTTGGGATGGTCTTGTTTTCCCCTTCTCCTTTCCTTTACTTTTTTTTGGTTAGGATCGATACCAATCCCAAAGGACTTAGGAAATTCCAGAACGCTCCACTTTTTCCCCTTCCTCATATATAAATATGCGGATCCGAACTACCCCTTTCTTCTCCTAGCCATTTCGCATCCTTTGTGACTTAGAACATTTTTGAGAAAACTAAAATAACTTTCGTGCTCCCTTTGGTTCGTTGTTGACCATCTCGAACGCTGACCAAAAACTACAAGAAAATAAGTATTTTACAGTGGTTTAACATTGTTATGGTAACAATTCAACAACATTTTGTTTGTCGTCTTCAGATCCACAGTTACGAAAATTTTGAATTTTTACAACTTGTATTTATTACTGCATAAATTGTTGTAGATTGTATATTTGTAACACTTTTGGATCGTGATAGATGTCTTAAATATTAACTCAAAAACTTTTCACAATATCTTCTAAATACTGTAAAAATATACCAACACCATTTCTGAACCATTGTAGAAACTCTTCCTACATTAACTAAAAAACATTGTATTAATATTTACATCAGCCAACAAGCCTAATAAAATATTTACACCCACACATACGTACAAACACATACATACATGCACAAACATTTCGAACGTATTCCAAAAATGTTCATATAATTACACATGACATTGCTATCCTTAAACCAATTTCCATGAGTGACTATTCAAATTAAGAATACAAACAATATGCAACAAGTTTTTAATTAAATCAAAATACAATCAGTACCCAATGAAACAAGGTAACCAACATTGCACATGCATGTTAGATATTCATTTGGAGGCTTGGTCGGAATAGCCCCCAGTAGGCTCTCACAGTTTACTTCTCCCACAATACTGCTGACCTATTGATTTTTTTTTTTTTTTTTGAAAAGAAATTATATTACATCATAGAGAATCAAGCCATTCTCTAATGGCATCGAAAAACAGTTTTGTAGACGGACTATAAAAACTGTAGCACCACCAAACAACCATGACTACAAATACATACACACAAAAGAGAAAAGAAACAGACAGAACACAAATAGGACAACAACCTATCTCCGACCAAACATTCCACTCCATCCTCACAACCCAGTTGAACCAGGCCACTAGAAACAACTAGCCCACCAAAGCCAAAGCAAAAGGACCCAAACTTCAAGCGAAATACCCTAAAACACAACAAACTCCAAAACAGACGACCTCATTTTGTAAAAAAACAGATGACAACCTAGTGTACATTGAAAACCATAGCACCACAATTCGAACCATCACAAAATGCCCTATGGATGTTGAAATCGAGTCCCTAGAAAAAGCCCACCGAGCTAGGCGAAGAATGCTAAACTTAGTGAGAGAAACTCTGCTTACCAAACAAGGAAGGGCAACTCGCAAGGCAAATCACGGAGGAAGGCATTACTGCACAACCATAACATGTCGCGAACATCACAAACCCTCCATATCAACACCAAGATAGAGCCTCTAGTTGAAAATCAGACAAGTCACACAAAATCCGATAGAGGAAGAGGACTGTAAACCCGAAATTACCTGAAGTGGCCACCCCACAATGAAAGGAGGTGAAGTCAGAAGCATGCAGTGAAGAGAAGGCTTTGCAGATAGGGAACGAGAAAAACCGGAAGCTTGTCCACCCAGCACACAAGAAACAATAGAAACCAACTACCAAAGAAGCATATCAACACTCGACCAAACACACAACACCAGTCTAAAAACAAACCTAGTATTGTACATATGAAATACCGTCAAAGCAATCTGAAACAAACTATGGTTGTTGAATCCCACCCTCATGCCAAAACAGGAGCACCAGCAGCTCCACTAGGAAGCTCAACACAAGAACTGAGTTAGGAATAGTTGTGAAGTTGCCACAAACAGAAGTTTCACAGTGCTAAGGAGACGAGGCATTGACAGCCACAAAGCTAAGACCACAAAAAATCAACAGCCAAGGAAAGTGTCGCCAGTAGAATATAAGAACAAAAACATGCTAAGCAAAGAGCTCTGGAAGAGTGCTACCTTATCGTCATCAGATAGGCATAAACAGCTCAAAAGGAAACCATCTTTGAGAAGCAAACCAAGACAAGATTGAATCTCACTTGAGCTGGATAAGACTATTGAATGCATCTATCTCTAGAAATAACCCCCAATAGAAACTGCTTCAAAATACCAAGAAGTAGCTTATCATCAGAGTAAACTCGAGTACTAAAAGAAGTCGCCATTTGTCTATGTTGGCTAGCTTTTTGACCAAGCCACCAAGGTTCACACACAAGAAGAAAATGTGGTGCTCTATTCCTCTAATTCATGAAAGGTTCAGTCATAGCCAAGCTACCCTCTTCGGATCGTGATATGCAACGGATCACTAGAACAGATTGCGACCCGTCCCATCCATTGGAGCACGATCCGCTCCGCCTCTGCCATCACGACCCGATCCGAGCCCAGAAAACGTGGGGAAGCTCTTGACCAAGTCCATCACGATCCGAGATGTATGGATCTCGCGACACCTGTCCACAACTGTCATATTGACCAATTCTTCATCACGCCACGATCCGATCCGATATTCTCGGGATTTGCGCCACGTGTGACCGCGATCCACCTAACAGAATCAGCTATAAATAGCCTAGAGATTGGCATTTTTAGGATCTTTTGGCAGTTCTGAGTATTGATTCCACCATTACTGTCATACCATTATTTCTTGTCAGTTTTACTTTGAGATTACTAAGAGAAATCACAATTGTAAGAGTGAGACTGAGTGAAATTGTTGATTGTACTAGCACTCAAAATATAATCGATAACATATAAAGTGGACGTAGGCTCGTTAAAACCGAACCACTATAACTCTTGTGTGTTTTCTGCTTTTTCCTCATTTTACAGTTATAATCCTCTACGAATCAGAACAATTTGGGTGTTAGGCCCAAATTTTGATCTAACATTTTGGTGCTTTCACTGAGAGTTGATTTCTCAGCCTATTGGATTGTTTCTCCGTTGTTTGGATATTCAAGTTCGGAGAAAACAGTCCCAAAACTTCACTGTTCAGATTTTTGAAGATTTCAGCATACCTGATATCATAGCTGGAAAAAAGTCTAAGGAAGTACGAGCTTCGCAGATGAACGAAGTCGTGAATGAAGCAATTGAGGAAAGCGTACATGAGCAGGTCGAAGAGGGCCTCTCGGATCATGATGACCAGGGGGCGACCCAACCCGAATAGCGCGTAGCGAGCCAACCTGGTGAGGGCGCCACGAACCAGACTGTGGGGGGCGAGACGATCCCTGATGGCGTCACCATACGATCCCAAGGCCACGTCACGAACCCCCATCCTCACACCTCAGCGACCCGAACCCATGGGGGCGCCGCGATCCATCGCTCCAAGGCACCTGCGATCCAAGGCGACAAACAGACCAAATCTCGACCTGGAAAGGAGGTCATGACTCATCCTCCTCGCCGTGGTCCCTCTGCTCGACCTGGCTCAAGTTCTATGTGCATAAGAGAAAATGTTGATGATCAGTATGACCCCTCTGCTCCAGTTACTGAAGGAGATCTCTCTTGCTTCGTTGAAATGTGGGATAGGCTGTTTGACGAAATAGCTGCTCAAAGGAAGGAAAGCTCCATGCTGCAACAGAATTTGACTGCTATGGATAGGCGTCTGGATGATCCTGTAAGGCAAAGAATGCCTCCTCTAGTTCGTCCGCTCACCCCATAGTACTCTTCTTCGTCGGAGGAATCGCCAAGACCTCCGCGGCGACCGTATGAAAGGGCTGAAAACATAGAACAACTCCGATTTGGAACCTTGCCACCATAGGAGGAAGAGACACTTGGTGTGGGACCCTCAAACTGCAACTTGAATAATCTTGCAGCGACTCCCAGAGTGTGAGTTGTTGATAGTCCTATCGAGAATAGACCACCTCAGCCCCTTCGCCGTACAAGTGATCATGGTAACAGGGGGCAACGAAGTCCTATCCGAGCTCCAGATTTCATGGTTGTTCCCAAAAGAGAGGTTGAAGATACTCGTAGAGCGAGAAGTGCTGATCCTGAGCCTACAGTAACCACTGCAAATCTTGGGCCAATGGTTAGACAAATCCTGGCAGATAGCCGCAGACAAAGGAACGAAGATTGGGGAATCGACCGCAGTCACACCCCCTTTACTGATGACATCTTAGATGCAACATTCCCAAGGCGCTTCAATATGCCTCAGATAAACCGTTACGCGGGTAGATCTGATCCAATCCAGCATCTAATGAGATACTCCTAGTCAATGACCGCTGCCGCAGCTTCCGATGCGGTGAAGTGCAAAGCATTCCCTATATTCCTGGAAGAAGTAGCATTATTATGGTTCACCCGTTTACCAGCACGATCAATTTCCAGTTTCAGGGAATTGAGTGAAAGTTTGGTGGATTAGTTCCGCATTTATGCACAGAGGACAAAGAGTGTGATCGATCTGTTCCTTGTCAAACAACGACCAGACGAGAGTTTGAGGGTGTATCTGGATCGCTTTAACCTAGCCGCCACCGAGGTCAAGGATCCCCATGAGCCAACTGTTTTAGCAGCCCTGATCGACGGGGTGGATAAAGATGCTGAATTTGGGAGATACCTGGCCGGTAAACCACCTCACACTAGAGAATTATTATACGAGAAAGCTAGCGTACGCTTACGCCAGAAGGAGGTATATGCTAACCTAAAAATGAAAATGGCAAACAAGGAGGAAATCCAAAGTAATGTGGCCATTAAGCAGACAGGGGACAGCTCGGGGAAGGTCGAAGTTAATATTGGGAACCGAAACCAGGGCGGTCGCCAGTCAGGAAACAATGATAATAACAGTAATGGCAATAATTGGAAGAGGAATCGAGGGAACGACTCCCAGAGAAGGACTCGTCCCAGGTCTTTTGAAAATTATACGCCAATAAATGACACGTTAGAGAATATCTTCCTGGACACGTACAACGTCCTCCAATATAAAAGGCCTCCTCCAAGAGATTCGACGGAGAAAGAACGTGAGACAGGGAAGTTTTGTGCCTTCCATCAGACCCACGGCCACTCCACGAATGAATGTCGTCACCTAAGAGACGTAATCGAGAAGCTGCTCCGAGAGGGAAAATTGGACGAATACAGGGTGACTCCTAGAGACAGGGGGCAAGCTGCACAGGCCCCAAATCAAAACCAGAATCAACCTGCTGCCAGGCCAACTGCTTAGCAGAAGGGAAAGGACCTTGTAATCAACACCATAATCAGAGGGCTTTATCTTGCCGGGCATAGTAACAAGGCGATGGATCAATATGTCAACGCGGCTAAGCAGCACCTCGAGGTAGGAGAGTGTAGCGATCCTGAGAGCAATGTCCCGGTAAAGCAACAAAAAATGATGTCAGATGACATTATTTTCCGCGAACGAGAGAGTATTGGAGTCCATGCTCCGACCGAGGATCTAATTGTAATCACCGTTCCTATTGGCCCGGCCACTGTTCATAATGTTTTGGTGGATAACGAGAGTTCAGTGAACATTCTATTCAAGAAAACTTTCGACCAGACGAACCTTAAGATGAAAGATTTGAAGCCGTGTGAAGGATGGATCCGTGGTTTCAACTGAGCTTCAACTGCTCCGATGGGGTATGTAGAGCTGCCGGTAACACTTGGGGAAGGATAACGCCAGAGAGTAAGGATTCTTCCCTTCGTGGTTTTGGGTATAGAATCACCCTACAATGCCTTCTTGGGCCGACCGGCCCTAGCGAAGTTTAGAGCTTGTATAGCCCCCTGGTGCTTGTTATTGAAGTTTCCCACAGAAGCTGGTG
Organism: Allium sativum; assembly: GCA_030737875.1. Classification (NCBI taxonomy): domain Eukaryota; kingdom Viridiplantae; phylum Streptophyta; class Magnoliopsida; order Asparagales; family Amaryllidaceae; genus Allium; species Allium sativum. The sequence continues at coordinate 1,019,731,517 of CM060913.1, forward strand.
TCGGCATAGTCAGAGGAGATCAGGTTGCCGCACAAGCATGTTACATTGCAGAGCTAAAACTACTCCGTAAAGGAAGAGATATAGAGACCAAGGATGCTCCCTCCCCCGCAAGGGAGGATACGTCATAGCAATTAAAGAGAATAACTATGGATGAGTCGCCTAGAGAACTGCCCGAGGATATAGATCCCAGAGAGGACGAAGAACCTGGGGGCAGAATGGCGACTCCCAACGAAAAAACTATGGATGTACCGATCTATGATAACGACCCAGAGAAGGTCCTTAAGATCAGATCCCAGTTGAATCCGGCTCTAGCTAAAGAACTGACGGATTTCCTGAAAGATAACCTGGATGTATTTTCCTGGACCCACGCAGACATGTGTGGGATATCTCCATCGATCGTGAGTCACTCATTAAGCATTAACCCAAAACATCCTCCTGTGAAACAAAAAAGGCGAATGCTGGGCCCAGAGAGGTCTGCTGCCTTGAAAGAAGAAGTTGGAAAGCTAAAGAGTAATGGATTCATCAGAGACTCAACTTATCCGGAATGGATCTCAAATCCAGTTTTAGTAAAGAAGGCTAATGGGAAGTGGCATACGTGTATTGAATTTTCGGATTTGAATAAAGCATGCCCGAAAGATAGCTTTCCGTTACCCAGAATTGATCAGTTGGTGGATTCGACAGCAGGTCACGAGCTTCTCTCCTTCATGGATGCTTATTCCTGATATAAACAGATCCCTATGCATGTTCCAGATCAAGAACACACTGGCTTCATTACAGATTTACGGTTATACTGCTACGTGGTGATGCCTTTTGGTTTGAAGAACGCAGGCACTACATATCAATGATTGGTGAACAGAATGTTCTATAACCAGATTGGGAAAACGATGGAGGTATACGTCGACGACATGCTGGTTAATTCCAGACAATCATCCGATCACACTGCAGACTTAGCAGAGATGTTTGGTATTCTTCGAAAGTATGGGATGAAACTCAACCCAACAAAATGCTCATTTGGGGTTGCCTCCGGGAAATTCTTGGGATTCATCGTCAACTCGCGAGGGATTGAGATTAATTCGGACCAGATCGCGGCAATCAGAGGGATTCAAGAGCCTAAGCAGATCAAAGATGTGCAAAGCCTTGCAGGGAAAGTAGCAGCGCTTAGCAGATTCATCTCCAGAGTTACAGACAAGTGCATCCCATTCTTTGAATTGATAAAGCAAGGAAAACGCAATTTCAAGTGGACCCCTGATTGCATAGAAGCGTTTCAGAATCTGCTGAATCATTTGGAGAGGCCTCCGATACTGTCTAAGCCAGTGGATCATGAGGATTTTCTCGTGTACTTAGCAGTGTCGCCCCACGCGATCAGTTCAGCATTAGTGAGAGAGGAAGACAAGGTTCAAAGGCCAGTGTACTACGTGAGCAAGAAATTGATGGCAGCCGAGCGGAATTATCCAAGGATAGAAAGCTGGCGTACAGTTTGTTGATTGCATCTAGAAAGCTTCGACATTATTTCCAAACTCATCCCATCCCCGTGTACACTGATCACCCGCTCAAGCAAGTTCTGCAGAGACCAGAAGCATCCGAAAGAGTACTCAAGTGGAACATTGAGTTGATCCAATTTGATCTGAACTTTCATCCTCGGTGATCGATACGGGGACAAGTGCTGGCAGATTTCATAGCAGAATTTACTGTCCCGGAGGATGATGTAGTGAATGAAGAGGAGGCTCCTCCGAAATTACTTCTCGATCCCAATGCCTGGAAATTGTACACTGATGGCGCTAGGAACGACAAGCGATCCAGTGCCGGAGTGGTGCTTGAAACTCCCGAAAAGCGACTGATATCCTATGTTATCCGATTGGAATTTCATGCCACCAACAACGACTTCGAATATGAAGCCTTGATAGCTGGGCTAAAGATCGCAAAGGAGTTAGAGATCACAAAGCTGAACATATTTTGTGATTCCAAGTTGGTTGTAAATCAGGTCACTGGAAAGTTCCAAGCTAAGAGCTCAAGATTGATTTCGTATTTGGAGAAAGTAAAGGAGTTGCTGAAAGGTCTTGATCACTACAGTATCTCTCATATTCCGCGGTCAAAGAACCAATAGGCGGATAAGTTAGCCAAGATGGCTAGTTCCGACGATCCTGAAGAGACCGGGCTAGCCCCAGTTGAAGTGCTTCAGTTCCCTAGTATAGATCAGATGGAAATTGATCCGATACTAGAAACTGAGTCGGAAAGGGAGTCATGGATGACCCCTCTAAAGAATTTCTTGATGAATGGAACGCTTCCGACCAAGAAGAGCGAGAGGCATAAAGTAATTCGTAAAGCTTCCCGATACATTCTGCAAGGCGGAGTCCTGTACAGACAGGGATTTTCGATGCATCTCCTCCGGTGTATAGCCCATGACGACATCAAACGTGTACTGCAGGAAGTACATGAAGGTGAACATGGCGATCACACTGGAGGACGAACACTGGCGAAAAAGGTGTTGCGGTATGGTTATTTCTGGCCTACCATAAATAAAGATGCGGCAAAGTACGTGCGACGTTGTGATGCTTGCCAAAGATTTTCAAAGATTCCCAGGGCACCTCCTGGTCAGTTAAAAACAATGACAAGTCTGTGGCCTTTCGCTATGTGGGAAATTGGTATCATTGGAACCCTCCCTACAGCAAAGGCGGAGCAAAGTTCACCATTGTAGCTGTAGACTACTTCACCAAATGGGTCGAGGCAGAACCGTTGACTGCAATTACAACCAAGCGAGTGATCAACTTCGTTGTTAGGAACATTATTTGCCGGTTCGGGATTCCAAAGATCGTCGTAACTGACAATGGAACCCAATTTGACACCAGAGAATTCAGGGACTTCTGCCAGAAATACCACATCGAGAAACGGTACACCTCTGTGGCATATCCGCAGTCGAACGGACAGGTCGAAGCGGCGAATAAAGTGATTAAGTCCATTCTAAAGAGAAGATTGAAGCGGGCCAAAGCCATGTGGGTCGATGAGTTACCCTTGGCATTATGGGCCTACAGGACGACATATAAATCGGCAACAGGCCATACCGCCTTCTCCCTTGCTTTTGGAGCAGAGGCAGTCATCCCGGTTGAGCTAAAAGTACCATCTCACTGATTTACTTATTACGATCCGATGACTAATAACGAGTTGCTCCTTGAATCCCTAGATTCAATAGAAGAGAAGAGGGACGAAGCAGACTTGCGTGCCTTGAGACACAAGCAACAGGTCGCTCGATACTACAACAAAAAGGTTCGAGCCCGAACCTTTGAACCCAGAGACTTGGTTCTGAAGCGTGTCTTTCCGCCCTCGACTCATATGGGTGCGAAGTGGGAAGGACCGTACTCCATTCTACGAAGGCTTGATAATCGAACCTTCAAGCTAGCAACCGTAGACGGAGAAGAAATCCCCAGAGTGTGGAACGCCCAACATTTGCGGCCCTATCTGACGTAAAATTGTCATATTTATTCTTTTGTTTCATAGGACCATGTAAAAGGCACGACTTGCCTAGAATAGTCCGATTTTTTGAGCAAAAGATTATAAAGTAGACGTAGGTCACGATTTGACCGAACCACTATAAAAATACCGTGTGTCGTTTACCTTTATTGCACTATTATTTATCTACTTTTCTATCTTTATGAAATTTGATGTAAACTATGCGGCAAACACAGGAACGTGTGACTCCAGGTGCCTTCCATCAGAATGGAGAGCAATCCGCAGCTAGAACTTTGAAGGTGCAATAGAGTGAATCACATCATTGACAGAACTCTAACCTCGGCAACTACATGGAGAGTATAAAAGCATCCATGATTGAGCGCTGAGAAAGAACTCTTACCCCGCTGAAGGATCGGGGAGCGACTGAACAGCTGAGTTCGAACTCTAACCATGGCGACCGCTAGGAGAGTATAAAAGCGTCCATGATTGAGCGCTGAGAAAGAACTCTTACACCGCTGAAGGATCGGGGAGCGACCGAACAGCTGAGTTCGAACTCTAACCTGGGCGACCGCCAGGAGAGTATAAAAGCGTCTATGATTAAGCGCTGAGAAGGGTGCTGGAGACTCAGCGCCCCAGAATTTTTGCCCCGCTGAAGGATCAGTGAGCAGATCATGATACGAGTTCGAACTCTAACCCGCTGACGGATCGGGAGTGTATAAAGGTGCCAGAGATTTGGCGCTGCAAGGACTATTACCCCACTAAAAGAAATCCAAGTCCCCCGTATTCAGAAATAGGGGGCAACGTGTATATATGTGTACCTTGATGTAGTATATATATGTATATACATGTACCTTGATGCAGTACAGAAATTTTTAAACTTTTTTCTGCAAATTGAATGATTTGTAGCATGATTTCAACTTGGTTATAGTCAAATGATTTGTGACTAAGTGTGAAGAATTTACTGAATGCTGGTACACGATGATGCAAAAGAAATAAACTTTCATTCATAAACTGCAAAGCCTACAAGGTAAAGAGAAACCTAAACAAAAGTGAGGGCCATTCTCACAGATACATTTCATGGCCATTGGAAAGCTTAAAGATAAAATACGAGCAAGCAACTACATCCTATTTACGTTTGGGAGACGGCTTGGACTTTTTCTCTTTCTTCGATTTTTCCAGCTCTTCCTTATCAGCATCGAGTTGGCCCTTCTTTCTTTTCCTTTTGTCATAAGGGAACATCATCGGACGACTCTGAAGCAAGCTATTTGGTAAGTGATTTGGGTTGGAGTTTCAAGACCAACCTTGTTTTGGGATTAAACTCTGAAATAGGAGACACATTCAAAGGCTCTTGCTCCTCCTTTTTCAAGATTAGCTGCTTTTCTTGTTTAGCCATCCTTTCAGCCAAGGTTTCCTCGTCATCGCCTTTGATTTCTTTGGTAATAATGACGTCTTATTCGTCATCTTCATGACGCCCGTCCATATCTCTCAAGGCCTCGATGGGCTCAGCATCTGGGGGAACATTGGCACTGGAAGTGAGGATGACCTTCTCCATGGTTGCGTCTTCGGGCGGCTTGGGAGCTTCAGCACTAGCACTTGGCGGGATGTCAATCTTCTTCGCCTCTGTTTTCTCCTCAGCATCCTTATCGGCTGGCCCTGTTATTTCAGGAGAGAATGCGGTTTTCTCAGTTGATTGTCCGGCGAGACGACGGCAAGTGATGTTAGCTCTGACAAATTGCGGAGAAAATATAGAGATACCTTCCGCTGATCCTCCATCCAAGCTAGCAGCAGAAGCCTCGACGACTGGAAGAGTTGGACCCAGAGGAGTCAAGGGATCATCGGGGCTGTATTCCTCAACCGCGGAGGCCCTGGGCTCTGCAGCTGAGCTCGAGCCTTCATCAATCTTGTTTTTTCCCTTGGCCTGAGTTTTCTCCCTAGCAATCTCTTCTTGGATTAGGCGTCTGCCTTCCTCCAAGTCCTCGGGTTCTTTATCCTTGAGAATGGTCTCCAAAAGTTTATTTTCATCAATCTCTTCAACCCCTAATCACCGTTTCTCTTCCTGGACGATTGCATCCCATATGTTGGCTAAAGTGACATGGTAGTCCGAGATCCAGGAAATGTTACGGGTCTTGATGACCTGGCCAAGGAAGTCAAATAGCAGTTCTTCAAATCCTGCTATCTGCTTTTCTCTCTCGAGGAGCTTTTCATTAGAAGCAGTAGCCATTTCAATGGAACTTTCGACGTTCTTTTCGGCAAGAGCCGCACGCTGCTCACTATGCACGAGTCGATCATTCAGAATCGCTTTCTCTTTTTCGGCTAGAGTCAAACTGTCTTTCAAGCTCGCTTTCTCTTTGTCCCAAGCAGCTTTTTCAGCCTCGAAATGATCCTGTGCCATCTTCAATTCAGTGTTGGCCATTCGAAGGTCCTCTACTTCTTTCTTCAGTTTCAAACGCTCTTCGCTATTCGAATCAAGCTCATTACGAAAGCGTTGCCTGGCCTCCTCCAGTTCTGTCTTGTAATTTTTAGTATCCCGTTGGGCCAAAGCAAGCTGGGATTGTGCATCTTCCAAATCCTTTTCCATTTTCATCATGGCCCTCTCATTATTATCTATCCTCACTTTGGATCTGTGCGCTTCCATTTCTAGTGTGCGGATAACGTCTGAACGGTTCACAGCGCGTTTCTTCATCGCCTCATATTGCTTTGCTACATGGCGAACATGTCCGATGACCTCAGTGTCCCAACCACTGGGGACTGGTTCAAGAGATGGAAGGTACGCCATCCTTTCGAAAAAGATACTGGGGAAACGTTCTCGCAACTGTCCCAGTTTTGCCTGAGCCTCAGGGCCATGGACATAATCTCTTGCCCCAGGAGCGCTTAAACTTTGTTGACCGGAGGGGACGATGTCAGTTTTATCCTTCTCGGAATCCTTACTCGGATCCTTGTCCTTATCCTTGTTTGGATCCTTTCTTTTATCTTTAGGCTCGTGATGCCTCTTCGAAGATTTGCTTTGAGATGGCGTGCTCTTCGGTGGAGTTAACTCTTTAGGAAGTTGCTTTCCCCCCATAGGTGGAATTTTGTGGCTGTCAGGCTTTCCAGAGTCATGTTTTGATGGAGATTTTGACCAGGTAGAGGATGACCGGGGAGGATCTCGGGGTCGGTAACTGTCTCTTCCCCGACTGCTGCTGCGAGCATGTTCGGGATCTTCACGAAGACTTGGGGTGCCCGAACGAAGGGAACAATACGAATAAGTCTGTTTGTGAGTCATTCCACCTAAAAATGAAACAAATGTATGTCATAACTATGAACGGCCATAGTGTAGAAAGTGCGGTGGTGAGTGGTGCATGTGATTTGTGCATCCCATATAACCCCCTAACGGACCAGGGCCTAGAGCTAGGCTTGTCTGTGCTACATCTTTTTCTTGGACTGAAGTTTCCACTTCATCAGTGGCAGAAAAGAATGGTTCTTCACCGAAATCTTCTTGCGAATAAACGTCATCAGGTATAGGGAGCTTGTTTAATTCCCTAAGCATTTTCTCATCGGTTAGCTCTTCGGTAATGACGGGGTCCGTAGGTGGTGGAGTCTTTGGTGGGGATTGATTCTTAGGGACTAAAGTTTCCCTCTGCCCATCATGTTCGGTTGTTTTAGCTGCCCCGGAAGTTCCCTCTCCCTCAGTCGGGGGCACATATTTATAAGGCTTGTCCTTGCCAAGTCCGAATCTTATATCCAGAAGACGGTGTTTGTGAAGATTCTCATCGGTGAGACACAGCTTTATTTTTAAGAAATTTGACTCGCTTTTGAGAAGACGAGACAATCAGTTTTGATACACCGAGCCTTTTGTCTTTGAGAAAGTATGATTTGCATGAAGAAAAGAAGCATGTTAGCATCTTGGTTATCTATTCAAGTCACTAATCTGGAGACTTAAAACTCACTTGCTTTAAGCAACTTTCGTGCACATCCCGCCTGCTGCTTTATATAAAACCAATCGGCTTTGGGGTCCCCTATATTGCTGTAACCGTCAGTTACGACCTTCCTGTTGACTACTGACTCAAAGTAGGAGATATTTGGAGTTGCCTTGGAACGATGCTTGAAAAGGTAATAGAACTTTAAGTCTTTGAAGGTAAGCTCATTCTGCAGAATCTCCGGATACGCAACCGATAGAGTGTATAGAGCTGCATAGGAGTTGGGGTGAAGCTGCATTGGAGCAATACGCAATCGCCGTAAAGTTTCCACGGCGATTGGCGGAAACGGAGGGATAGCGCCTACCATACACATCAATCTACAAATGGTCATGTGCCCAGCTGGGGCAGAATTAAGTCTATCGTCCTTGCCTGGAGTTTTAACATCATCCCAAGGTATTCCGTGCTTCAAGCATAGTTTCTAAAGCTTGGTATTGTCCAATTTAGAAGCCAGACAATCATTAAATTTATCTATGTCTTTGGCTCCCGGAAGCTCATCAGGAGCCCGATCGTCGGCCTCATCGGAGGATGTAGCGTCTGAAGATGTTGATTCCGCACCAGAGTCCGCTTTGTAGTTAGGATCGGACTTATCCTGATCTGAGGTTGAGGGAAGCATATCAGACTTGTGTTGCATCGAAGTCTCTGGTTCGGAATCTTTTCCTGGTGTCTCAGTCACTTGTTTATCTGACATAGCTGTGTTGGCAGGTATAACAGATTAGAATACAGCTACCCTCCCCCCCGTGTGTGCAAGTGCAGGTGTGTGCCTGTGCATGCATTAAAGAAAAGTGCAAAGGTCAATAAAATCATCGAGATATTAGCCGCTGTTCGTTGTTAAGATATGCATTTGTTCATTCCAGGAAGTTTGTCTCAAAGGCTCTAACCTAACTGTCCATCGATTTACCAGAGTTACATCGTATTACTTAGTCAACATGTGCGTCAAATTGTTCATCGGAGGGATCGAGGGGCACAGTTCGGATCACGATACGTGATCGGTTCGTGGCGAAGGAACCGGTGCGTGAGAGGGCTTCGGACCATGGAGCGCTCTGACTCAATCCATTCTTCTACACCCAAACGGATCGTGATAACATCCAGGCTATCAGTCTTGCCTCCTATTCTCCACGACCCGAAGTTCCGCCATTTCCACGATCTAATCCTCACACCTAGTTCCCCACGAACCGTTGCCTTACCATTCCCGCGACCCGATCCACTAGCTAAATCCACACTCCATTCTCATCCCTTCTCCCATCGCCTCGCCATCGCACCGATCCCCAGCCTCACTCACGAAACAAACCGACCAGCTCTTTCCCTTCCTTCTTCTCCTTCCTCCTTTTCCTCTCAAGCGACTGAAACCCATCAGCCATGGTGTCTTCAATGCCTCCCAAACCCCAATAACCACAAAATTCCTCTCCTTTTTTCCACAAAATCAGCAGAAAACTCCAGTAAAACGAGAGAGAAATTGTATGAGAATGTTTTCGACAAGATTACCTTTCTTAAATTGGAAAAACAATCGGGTTTCTCGGAGATTTGAAGAAAATTTAGGGTTTTTCTCTTGAAGGACTCGGCGGCGCGACGCTGAAGGAAGAAGAAGAAGAAAAGTGAAGATGGGTTCGGTTTATATAGAGAAAACCATGACCTTTGGTATCCCATATCTTGTCTTACTCGAACCGTGGGCCTTGATGGGTTGCGAGCCAAGCCCAGCGGAGAAAAAGGGGACCGATCCCTTACTTAGCTCGTGATGGGAGCTGGCCCATCGTGTTTGAAGCCGACACCGAAATCGATTCGGAACGAGCACCTCATCCCACGAACCGTGGGGTATCTGGGCAACCCGACCTGACGAACAATTGTCCAAGAATGAAAAATCGGAAATGATTTGCAAAAAATTCATAAGCTTACCTGGTATGCTCGGCAATGAGGTCTCCAAAAATTACATAGATGGAAATTATCCGATAAACGGAGAAATGATTGAAGACCGTACAGATATTTATATCGGTCAAAGAATGCGACTTTCCGAAGCAGCATGACATTTCCAACAGACGTAACCATTGATTTACATCCCTATGAAAAGATGTCCCTGCAATTTCGAAGCATGTTCCATCCTTGATAAAACATACTTCGAGGGGGCAAAATGTTGGCTAGCTTTTTGACCAAGCCACCAAGGTTCACACACAAGAAGAAAATGTGGTGCTCTATTCCTCTAATTCATGAAAGGTTCGTCATGGCCAAGCTACCCTCTTCGGATCGCGATACGCCTCGGATCGCTAGAACAGATCGCGACCCGACCCGTCCATGGAAGCACGATCCGCTCCGCCTCTGCCATCACGACCCGATCCAAGCCCAGAAAATGTGGGGAAGCTCTTGACCAAGTCCATCACGATCCGAGATGTATGGATCTCGCGACACCTGTCCACAACTGTCATATTGACCAATTCTTCATCAAGCCACGATCCGATCTGATATTCTTGGGATTTGCGCCATATGTGACCACGATCCGCCTGACAGAATCAGCTACAAATAGCCCAGAGATTGGCATTTTTCAGGATCTTTTGGCAGTTCTGAGTATTGATTCTACCATTACTGTCATACCACTATTTCTTGTCAGTTTTACTTCGAGATTACTTAGAGAAATCACAATTGTAAGAGTGAGACAGAGTGAAATTGTTGATTGTACTAGCATTCAAAGTATAATCGATAACATATAAAGTGGACGTAGGCTCGTTAACGCCGAACTACTATAAATCTTGTGTGTTTTCTGCTTTTTCCTCATTTTACAGTTATAATCCTATACGAATCAGAACAATTTGGGTGTTAGGTCCAAATTTTGATCTAGCACTCAACTCTCGCAGTAAGAAGCAGCCGAGAAGAGGCACAAAGAAAACCTACGACGAAGACGGGCAGCGGGTCGAAGGGAACAAATGTAACATCCCGTATATTTCGATCATTTAAGTTTTTGAATAAAATTTAATTACTGAATTTAAAATAGTTTTAAAATATAATTTATGATGTCATTAATGAAATTTATTAATTTATGTTGAAATTTTGATTGATAATATGTGTACATCCTAGATGAAATAAATATATACATGTATATATCTTTGACTATCGTCTTTAATAATTTCCCCGTTTGTTCAAAATGTAATTTTTAGGAATTCAGAACATGGATTACATGTCCAATTAAACCTTCATTAATTAATTTAATTTACAATGTGAATAACGCATTAATTTCTTTCCTTCATTTTATTTATTTTCCTTCATCCTATTAATTTCTTTTCCTTTATTCTATTTTCATGCATCTTATGTCATATACTTGTTCTCATTCCTTTAATTTATTTTCATCTCCTTAATTTTTCTTTTTCCTTTTATTTCACACTATTATTTTTCCAAAAACAAATAATCTCCATATATATATGCGTGTGTATATATTGCTTCTCTTGTTATATTCAAGCTAGAAAAAAATGAAAAAAAATAAACACTAGTAACACGTATACATTTGAATCTAAATTAGTGAAAGGATAAACTACTAAACATGGTAACGTGCTATAATGAAGAGTCAAAGATTACACATCCACGTTTGTTAATAAATTCATACGTCAAAATTTTGAACTTCTCTCCCTTCGTTTTGTTCGCAAGATGTGAAACTTGCATTTTTAATTGCTTTGATTTCCATGTTCCTATTTATGCACTAAGTATTGGATTGTCACTTCCATATATTAAAATAAATATAATGACAACAATAATAATAAATGTTGCATGCGTTTTATTTCATTTATGTCCTTTTATTTCTATGATGTTATCTCTCTTCCTTTCATATGCATCCGTTATAAATGTAAATCATTTCATACAATATATCCATGCGTGCTTTTAATAAAAAAAAAGAGAAACGAAAAGCTTTTTTTAATATAAAATTAATAATAATTACATTATACATGTATATGCATGGCGCATTAACGCAATTAAATGCATGTTTCCTAATTAATGTTGTCTTGTGGATGTTTAAACTATAAAGAAAAAAACGATTCCTTTATTTTCCTTGCACACGTTTTATAAGAAAAAGGAATAACTTTGAGACAAAAAGAGAGTCAGAAAAGACAAAAGGGAAATGAAATGAAAAGCCATCAAAAGCCATGCATTTCGCATGGATGGGCATGCATCCTTTCCGAAAGCTTCAGTTTTTTTTCTTTTTCTTTCTTTCCAAGTATTAAATCCCTTGTCCATTCACGTTTGCTTCTCACTGCTCTTCTTCTTCCCATTGTTCCTCTCTTCTCTTTTATTTTACTTAAGCGTCCTCCTCTCTAAATAAATAAAAATGGTAAAGCTTTCGATTATTTCTATGTTTGCTTTTGCATCTCCTATCGAAGCCTGCCTCACCACATCCGACCACTATCACATGCACCTATTCTCTACATCCCTCCTTCGCTGCTGAAAAGGTGAATTTATCTTACGATTACCTTTGTTCCAGAATCTCAACTGTTTCGATTTGGGAGTTTCGCTTGTTTGCGAGTCTTGTGAATTTCCTTGTTATGTCTTGAAATACTTTGATTTACTTGTTGCATTGTTATGACTTGTTATAACCTTAGTAAATCTGAATATATACGCATTGATATTGAACCAGATCTACTTCCTATTTGTTACGTAAAGCTTAAGCTAAAATGTTGGTAAACAGTTTGAATTATATACATCAATTTTATGCCCTGTAAAAGAATAGAGGTGTTGATATTTTCCTACTTTGACTTGAAACTGAATACACACATTATTCTGCATATTACACCCTGTGTACCATATTGTACATGCTGCCTTGATGTACACAAATTCATGTATGGTAAATTATTGCTTGCTGACTTCATTTAAATATACTGAGGCGGTTTATTTTATTTTGTTTGCCTGGTCATATACCCTGTTCGACATGTATTGATAAGTTGGATGGCCTCACCGATGAATTGCTTGTTTTGTACTGTCTACATATATTTTAGACATTCGTTTCACTAATGCATAACCCATTCTGAAATCATAACTTGTATATTGACAAATCATACATTGTTTGTACTGTATGGATAAGTTGAAAGAAAAAACTTGAACTTATTCTTGCTTTATCTTGCGAATCTGAAATAGTAAGTTGCTTGAACTTTTATGCAAATCATTATGTTAGTTGTGAATATTTAGGTTGGATACATGTTCTAATTATAGAAGTGCATGTGAATTAGAATCAACTATTATATTTCAGTGTTTTATTGAAGTTGATTTACTTGAACAAAGATTAATCCTGACTCGATTGTTTTGTGTTTTGCATGAAACGCTCGGGTCAGATCCGAGTGTTGCAGATTTAAAGATCTCAGCTATTGAAGTTAGAGAGTGGCAAAGATGCCCGCTTTTGGTCTGCTTAAAATTTGCAAATTTTTAGTAAATAAATTAATGTATACTTTTCTTCCGCTGTGTATATGAAATTTGTAAACTCTGATATTTTATTTAAATTGCTTTCGCTGTGATATATTGTAGTTTATCTATTTTGTGATTTTTGTGTCTGATTCTATTTAAACCCTATAAGAAATAATAATTTGTCATTTCAAACGGTTTGAGTTGGTTTAATTATCGACTTGATGAAGTCGAAAAGGCAGGTCATTAAAGTTGGTATCAGAGCTTTGGTTACACAAAGCTTGGCTTATCTGGTTTAACAACTCATTAGAGATACGGTAGTAATACCCTATAATGAGTGGAATCGTCTCTAGAATTACTGTAAAGAGAGAGAATTTTGAAAATATAAATTATTTTGAAATTAAATAAATCATTTAACATAATTATTTTGAAATATATCTTATAATAGGAGTTTGAGTATTTTATTCGATGTCATGATTGGGCGGTCAGTATGTGACGATTTCGAATATATGTTTGGCCAGCGTATATACAAAGTTTTATACGTACTAGATGAATATGAAATCACACTTGAGTCGTTGGAGATGATTCTAGTGATTGTCACGACACGACCAGTATTTATTTTTGAGTTTCGAAAGTGGGATGACTATATGAGTCTAATTGAAACGTCGATAAATCTTAGACTAATTATTTTGATAATTATTAGAAAACGATTTGAATAAATTTAATTAAAGATTCTTTGGTAAAATTAATGTGAACTTGGGTAATGATCAAAATTTAAATTAAGTTATGTTGTTGTGAAATATAAGCAGAATTTAGAAATGAATGTTTAAAATTAAATTGTAAATTTGAATAGTTAACGATGAATGACTTGAATGAAATCGATAAAAAATTATGACGACAAATGAAAATTAAGGAAATATGAACTAAAGCAAAACCAATTAAAAATTGGAAAAGAATAAAATTCGTAGATGTATCGTTTACACCCTTGGCCTTGAGAATAGATAGTTCCTTTGTTCATTTTGATTCATTCGCTTAGCTTTACTTGTTGTTGTTGACCTTCTCACCTTTGTTTTACTAATGCCAATGCTAAATTCATATCGTACACTTTCATTTACCGTGCATCGGAAAAAATCTAAAATAAAGTTGGATTAATGACATAGCTTTTTATTTGAAACACATATTTGAACTTTGAATTATAACACCAATTGACAATTGAATTTTTGAAGTATTGATTTTATACTATGTTAAGGAAGTGTTGAAATGAGACGTAAAGGATAATTGAAATAGGTTGAAATAGATTTCTTAATAGTTTTGATATGTATGAAACCCAACTTATATAAGAAAAGGTTAAGAAAGGTTTTGACAAGGAATATTTTGAGAAGGAAGTATTAACTAAATATGTATGATAAATTGGAATTGTTAAACCATGAAAAAAAAAGTGTGTATTGCTAGTGAAGTCAAATTATGGAATAGGATGATATATCAATTTAGTTATAATTCAGCAGATCATTTGACTTAAATTTGAGAATTTGATTCCGGAAATTTTTTTGAAATTGATTTTTAAGGTTTTGAAAAAAAATTATTAGTAGTATATATAAGTATTTTCGAATAGAAATGTTTGACGTGATTTTCTGGAATATTTTCAAAAAAATAATATAAATGGAGAACCCACTTTTGTCGCTAGAAAATAATTGCAATGATAATTCTTTGTCATCGAAATTTATTCTCGAGTCTCAAAGTGGGGGAGGCCACTTTTGTGGCTTAGCTACATGTTTATCTTGATCAAACAAAATTTATTTTTGAAGCATGATTTGATATACAATTATATGTATATTTTGAATGATTGAAAGAAAATCCGGAGTTGATTCTCGATTTTTGGTTAAATAATAATCCTGTGTATTAGGATAATGAAATTATACATCTCGAAGAGATGTCTTGTAAAAAAATGATTGAACTTATGATTTATAATTGTTGAATTGAAAGATAACTTTTTCAAATATTTGAATAACCCAACTTTTGCTAAACAAGATCAAGATTTTAAGTTGAATATAAACTAAATAGTTCAAAGGAATTGAATATTGGAAATGGAAATGAAAGGAAATTTATAAGTATGAAAGTTTTGGAATATTTTGAATAAAACTTTGTTTTAAATAATATTTTAACAAAAGTAATAATTGAGAAAATTTTATTTTAGTTTGACTATATGAATCAAATGGTTTTGATATTAAATTGTAAACTTAAATTAATATGTTAAAATATTTAAAATGATGGTATAAATTAAATTAACTAATTGAATGACTTGCTTTAATTTATTGAAATTTAGTTTGGTAGTTTAAAAGTTGAAGATAAAGGCAAAGTTTAAATGATGTTTAAATTAAAAAAAAAAAAAATTGGTTAAGTGAAGGATTTTATTAAGTTTAATCATTAATAGACTCAAATTTGGCTTATAACGAATCAATTTAAGGAATGAACTTAACATTTGGTAATTTGAAATTTGGTTTAAAACCAATGATATGGAATGAATGTAAAATTCAAACTTCAAGTGAAATTGAAGATGAGATATTTGACTTGTGATCTAATTTGGAAATTTGGTTCAAACTGAAATGTTTACAATTGAATCTTAAGTTAAATTTGAGTTTGACTTCGATATCGAAATCTATGTTAAGTAAAATTTTGAAATGTTTGGAAAATTGATTCGGATTGGAATTTTTTTTGAAATTAATATTATTAATTTTACAACTATATATATATTTGACCATTGTTTTATTTGTATTAAAGTATTAAATTTATCTATCTTATTTTATTATTCTATACGAAGTCTATTAATTTTGAGCAATTTTTGCAAACTTACTTTATATCAAAACCTATCTTATTGCAAAGTTACTACTTTTAAACTATTTTGTATCTGGTTATTTTAAGACAAAAGTATATTTCCGATCCAAGCAATTTAAGTCCGAAATATTTTTTTTTATAAAGATTCAATTGAATAATGATATTTGTGATATGTAACCCAAATCGAAAGTGACGTTTTAATAATGAATTGATTGTCAGTATGAACTAGATTTGAAATGATACTGAATATTCAAATCAATTGCAAAATCAAAACTAAATTAGTATTGAAATGGAATTTCGAGAATCTTTGATTTTGAATATTTGATAATGAACCGATTTGTAAACATGAATTTGAAATTTTGAAATGATATTGAGTACTTAAATCATTTGAAATCTGTTTAGTTTGATATTGAAATGAAAATTTGAAAGATTATCGACTTATGAATATTGTGATATGAAATGTTTGAAACTTAAATGACTTACATAAGTAAGAGATTAATTCGAAAACCACTGATTTGGAAGATAATTGATTGAAATAAAAGTCTTATATAATAGAATTTATATGAGAATGATATGTTTGAAAAACGTGATTTGGAAAGAAAATCTTATGAAAATAGATATTGTTATTTATGTAAGTGAGATATATGTGAAACGTGAAATGAAGTACTATATATATAGTATGTATGTTTTCAAAATGAAGATATGGGAAGTACCTTCGATTGAAAATCGCAATTCCTAATGAGAGGTGATGTGTTAGTACTCGGCAAGAGTGTCCATTGAAAATTGAAAATCGTAGCTACGTTGGTGCTCCGTTGATTGGAGTACCCATTGATATTGGAATCCCATTCGGTGGGTCACATTGATTATTATTACTTATCTACAACCATAGCGTAATTCGAGTGGTGAGATGCCTACAACACAAGCGATTCCACTGGGATAGTGGCGTAACCGCCATGTAACTATGATTGATGGCAAAAACCATGGCGAATTTCGAGGGGTGTGATACCTATGGTTACAAGCGATTCTACTGGGATAGTAGCGTAACTACCGAGTAATCGCGATCCATGGAGGAATGTATTTTCCATAACTATTTTTAAAAGTTTTTAAGTGTTTTCATTGGAAGTTAAAACAAGTATATTGAGTACTTGGAGATTTTTAGTCCTACGTCTGATCAACATATGTCTTAAATCTTGTAAGAACGAAAATAAACTTGTTAAGCCTTCGAGGTATAAAAGTATTTAGACGTTAAATAACGAATCAATAACATGAATATATAACATTGTATTACTTCAACATAATAAATTAAGAAAGAGATTTTAAATGTCTTCCAAGTTCACAGCTTTGAGATAAACCAAAATACTAATTCTCATCTTCGGACAGGAAAAGAACCAATGGAATGAATACGTAGTTAAACATAAATCATTATATTCACATAACAGTTTTGATTTAGTTTGAATATACAGTGTTGATTCTAAATAGAATTTTTTGCTAGATTCTCGATGACGGACACTGACAAGAATTTTTGATGTGAATATGAAATTTTCTGTCATAGTTTATTGCTATGTAAGAAGAATAGAAGTTTCTAATCAAGAAGTCGAATTAGAAGCTCATATTAGAGTGATCGAGTTAACAATACTAATTGAAAGCAAAATTTTATGTTCGGACAAACAGTCAAAATTGATATGCGTATGAATGGTATATCGTTTAATTACTAGTTCCTTATTTCGTTTCTTTTCGAGGACGAAAAGTTCTAAGTGGGGGAGATTGTAACATCTCGTATATTTCGATCATTTAAGTTATTCAATTAAATTATATTATTGAATTTAAAATAGTTCTTAAATAAAATTTATGATGTCACTAATAAAATTTATTAATTTATGTTGAAATTTTGATTGAAAATAATGTGTACATCTTAGATGAAATAAATACATACATGTATATATCTTTGGCTATCGTCTTCAATTATTTCCCCGTTTATTCAAAATGTACTTTTTAAGAATTCCAAACGTGGATTACATGTCCAATTTAACCTTCATCAATTAATTTAATTTACAATGTGAATAACACATTCATTTCTTTCCTTCTTTTTATTTATTTATCTTCATCCTATTAATTTATATCCCTTTATTCTATTAATTTTTTTCCCTTCATTCTATTTTCATGCATCTTATTTCATATACTTATTCTCATTCCTTTAATTTATTTCCATTTCCTTAATTTTTATTTTTCCTTTTATTTTACACTGTTATTTTTCCAAAAACAAACAATTTCTCTCTTTCTCTCTCTCTCTCTATTTATATATATATATATATATATATGTATGTATGCATGTATGTATGCATGTATATAGTTCCTCTTGTTATACTCAAAATAGAAAAAAAATGAAAAAATTAAACACTACTAACACGTATACATTTTAATCTAAATTAGTGAAAGGATGGACTATTAAACATGGTACGTGCTATTATGAAGAGTCAAAGATTACACATCCACGTTTGTTAATAAATTCATACGTCAAAATTTTGAACTTCTCTCCCTTCGTTTTGTTTGCAAGACGTGAAATTTCCATTTTTAATTGCTTTGAATTCAATGTTAATATTTATGCATTAAGTATTGAATTGTCACTTCCATATAAAAAAACATAATGAGAAAAATAATAATAAATGTTGCATGCGTTTCACTTCATTCATGTCCTTTTATTTCTTCGATTTTATCTCTCTTCCTTTCATATGCATCCGTTTTAAATGGAAATTATTTCGTATAATATATGCATGCGTGCTTTTAATTAAAAAAAAGAGAAACGAAAAGCTTTCGTTCAATATAAAAAATAATAATTACATTATATATGTATATGCATGGCGCATGAACACATTTAAATGTATATTTCCTAACTAATGTTTTCTTGTGGATGTTTAAACTATAAAGAAAAAAAACGTTTCCTTTATTTTCCTTGCACACGTTTAATAAAAAAAAGGAATAACTTTGAGACAAAATAGGAATCCGAAGAGACAAAAGGGAAATGAAATGAAAATTCATGCATTTGGCATGAATGGGCATGCATCCTTTCTGAAAGCTTCAAGCATGCGTTTTTTCTTCCTTTCTTTTTTTTTCTTTTTCTTTCTTCCCAAGTATTAAATCCCTTGTCCATTCACGTTTGCTTCTCACAGCTTTTCTTCTTCCCATTGTTCCTCTCTTATCTTTTATTTTGCTGAAGCCTCCTCCTATAATGTCCCATATTTTTGACAGTCAAATATTTAATTTAATTTATTATTTTAAATATTATATTTGGAATATTACTAGATTTTAATATTGAATCTGTTTATTTAAAACGACATTTGAACGTTAAGTTTGTATATAAATTAATTCGAGCTCGAAATGGCGCGGTAGTTCGTAATATTGAGTTTTGAACTTCAATTGAATATACAAAATCCGTTTTAAGCTAGATTTATGCGAAATAAGAAATGTTGGAATCCTGTTGATTTTGAATTTTCATATGGAAGAGAAATATCCAAATTTCGTGTTATAGATTGTTAGTTATGTCCTAATCAAATTTTAATATAGTCGCCATGGAAATCGTTAATAAACGATAACGTTTATTTAATAGTTTATAAGGGTTTTTAATATAATTCGAAAAATGTTTAACTCGAATTGATGATATTAAGTTGTATAATTTATATTTGAAGCTATATGATATTTCCAGTTGGGTATTTATGATTATAGTAATTTATTATTATTTAACTAAATTGTTTTGGAACTTAATTAATATTTTATCGATATTTATATAAGCGTTAAATATGGTCATTTTGCAAACGGTCTCGGTTTTCAATTAAATTAGTTTCATTGGAACCGTAACGTTAAATTATTGTATGGTATTAAATTTTGTGGCAAACCGATGTCGTATGTGACAACGGCAGCCGTAAACTCTCAGTCATTTTCTATAGCGCGTAATTAATTTAATTTAATTTAATAGAGGGGTATTTGTGTATAACTTGAGCAGACGATCGAATTAAGCCATGAAACCAATTCTGTTGAGTTCGTATCGACGTTTAAAGTCAAAATAGGCCAGTAGTTTGTTATTTTTGGACATCGGGTATTTTAGTGTCCAAAATAGCGTTGTTTGGCATACAAAAATAACGTATCGGGAAACAGTCTCGGAATGCGACGAAACTTATGCCATTGGATTCGTATTTATTAATTATTATAAGATTTCTATTTTCGTATCAACCAGACTTACCGTTTGATTGTGACAACGATAAATGCCTTTATCATTTATATTATTTTGGCAATTTTAGATAGGGGTAACTTTAAAGGAATAAAAAACTAGCCAAACGAACTCTGATTTTAACGAAACAAATTTCATTGGATCCGTAAGAAAAATCTCTAGTACAATTTCAAAGTTTCAAGTTGATTAAATTTATTTTGTGACCGTGGGAAATATAAACGCGTGATTTTTAGCCTGTGATTTATAAAGGACTTTTACAAACAAGCTCGAAATTCGACAAAACCTATCCCATCGGGTTCGGAATATTTTTTGATCCTAGGATTAGGAATTTAGTCTTGATTGGAGATCGTAAGTGTGAGTTTTACACGATACTTCAGTGGTAAGATTCGTATATAATAAAATAATAATTTATATACATTATATATACCCAGCGTAACCTAAATAAAGGTCAAAGACCATTGCGTGGTCAACACCACTGAAGCCGCCTTCTGTTATTAACCAACGCTCGTAAATTCACTACCTTTCTCCTCCATTTTCTTACAATCCACACATCAACCCACGAAATTCCCAACTACAAATTTATTCAGCTCAACGATAGCTAGCTTTCCAACGGCTATGATCGGATATGAATTAGGGACTGGTCGGAAGTCGACCTGAATACTGCGGCATTCGTGGTCAAATACCAGGTGAAGGACATGCTCGAACTCAACAAGTTTTCCGGCAAAGAAGGAGGAGGCTAGGGCATGGTTTTGGCATCATCGGATCGTCGGTAGGTGGTCGACGTTTGCAGCAGCACTCGGAAGTGGTTCGTGCGTGAGTAATATCTGTGCAGAAGGTACAAATACATGAAAAAAAATGGAACGAAGGATATTGGAAACAAGGTTATGTCGGCCTGATTCAGAAAACAAAAAGTAATTAGTTAATTTTCTTTTTGAAACTTAATTAAGGAGGTTGATTGTTTAATCAAATCATGACAAGAGCGGCTTTATCTAATCGATATCCTTAATTTAAAAGTAAACCTACGTGATAAGTTCAATTATTTATAATTAAGGAAACAATTAATCCAAAATAAATTATGTATGCAGATGCCTGGCACAAGAAGCACGAACTAGAAACAGAGTTATATCGGACCGGTTTATCCTAAAACAAAGTAGTTAAAATAATTAAGATATAATTAGGGAATTAATTATTAATTAAAAATAGTGTGTTTATATCGGATATAATTTTTAATTGTGTTATTAGAATTTTACCAAACAAGTTATGTTGGGGTCGTGGGAACGAGATCTACATGTTGGAACTAATTTGGACATTCATGGAGAAAGCTGGAAATTTCAGTAAAATTAAACACTGCTTAATTTAGTTGTATCCAAACCATTTCAACGTCAAATCAACTCAATGTGAGTTAAACTAACTCAGTTGTTCCCACTTATATTTTATATAAGTCGGGTTTATATTTTGTGTGCTATGGTTGCTAATGGTTGACTGTTTGTTAAATATATATTCATATATTGATTGAACCGATGAAGTTAAACGTTTATTTAATTTCAGTGAAATTCCAAATCGTTATTTTAAAGATTGGTTCCAATTAAGGTAACTTACCTTATTGGTCACGTTTATAAAATAAACGTGTTTAATTGTTTGAATTGTTATGGTTGTGTGAAATAAATTGGTTGATATTAAATGGTCGTTATTGACTGTTATGAAAACCATTATTTATTTGAATTGGATGATTATATGTGAGATAATCTATTTTGATGCAGGGAAGAACAGGTTGGAGGAATCCAACGGGATTCCTCAAATATATTTAATGATATTTATTTTCATATTATCATTATATGAACTATTCTGATTAGATGATTGATTTGGTTGTTGACCTTTGACCTGAAATTCAATATTTGCTTAAACCAATGGGTAATATTGGTTGAGTAATTGGCAGTATATGGCCTATAAATCAATCGTTTTCTAAATATTGATTTACTGTCAGGTTAATTGATAAAAGTGAAGTTATAAAATTTATTTTATAACTGAAGATAGATGTTTAAATCTATTATTTTGAATAAAAGTTTATTAAAAGAAAATAAATATTTATTATTTATTAATTAAGATTATAATTAATTATTAAATAATTTTATAAAGAAAATTCTGATATTAATCAGATTTGTAAGCGAATGAGCAGAAATTAACCTAACGATATCGATTTGAATAATTGTTTTAAGAAATAATTAATGAAATTATTTAAATTAATTTAAAGGAAGGACTATAATTGAAATTGGTTAACGAATTAACCGTGTTTGAGTTGACTAAGTCAACCATTTCGACTGGAATTGACTATTAAATAAGGTTTTTTTGAACTAGTCTAATGAAATAGTTAAATGAATATTGTTTAAATTTTAATAAGATTTTTAACAACGAATTTACTATTTATTTTTAATAAAAGAAACTAACTACTGCTACAATAGTTAATGATTGATGTAAATTATTATTTTAATTAATAATAATTTAGGATATTACTTTTTAATTGAAATTCATTTAAAAAGTGATCGAAGCTGAAATGAAATCTACTTGAATTGTGAAAGGAGTTTACGAACGGGTTTTATATTAAAACCCGAGTTTTTATAACGAAGTTATAAAAGTGATTTTAAGCGAATACGATAGCTTAAATAAATGTTTACTTAATATTTGTATTAAGTAAAGGAAATAAAGACAAATGGGTTTTATATTAAACCCAAGTTTGGTAAACAAGGTTTATAAAAAGGAGATGTGAAGTTAAACCGTTAATTTTAAATTAACGCTATTAAATAAAGGAATTTAGGGGAATGAATGAAATTGAAATGAGATTTTCAAAAAGGAGAGATTAAAAAGGGATTTGTAATTGATTTTGGTAAAAGATTTAGTAATGGGATTCGATAATAATAGTTCTAGTTATAAAATGAATTCTTTGAAAGAAGTTAAAGTTAAGAAGTGGTTTTATTAAGAAAATACTTAATTTACATATTAAGTAATAATAAACTATGTTTAAAAAGAGATATTTCCAAGAGTAAGAAAGTTCTGTAAACCGTATTATAAATAAAATAGTTAAATGAGATTTGTTTTAATATTAGAATAGAATATCAGTTTTTGAATTACAACTCATATCAATCTTAAGATAAGAACGTTGTTGATCAAGGTCTGAGAGATAAATTGTTAACCAGGCATTTGGTCCGGTTCCCAAAAGTACGCAAGACATGCTCGACTCAACATATTGTGTGATATTATAGCCCAGAGGCATCGCCAATATCATCCGGGGTCCAGTACCAGAAGACTCGAGTCTGGTCACTAGATGAATGTCGCATCCTTCGAACGCGACCTCCATCAGTATCCGTCTGCAGCCGAGCCGAAGGCGAGCCGTCAAGTAGGTCCGGGCGCAGCGCCGGTGGGGGTCCAGGGCCCCACAGTCCCGGCGGCAATCGACCTAACTAGTTAGGTCGAACCGGTGGGCACCGCCCGATTCATCTGATTTCCACCAACAAGTGTGTAGCCTAGAATTACAAGTTCGACTCAAAGTCAGGATTCAGCCACAACTTCCGTGTACCTCTCCGCTCCTCCAAACATTGCCAAACCAAGATCCGAGGCCACCAAAACACCTATACCCATGACCTTCGCACCTCCCATAAGGCGACCTTCATACCCCTCGGGGTGCAAATTTTGCACCCCTAAGGGGTGCGCAATTTGCACCCAGCAGGGGTGCAAATTTCGCACCCAACAGGGGACGCAATTCGCACCCAACAAGGTGCAAAATTCGCACCCAACAGGGTGCGAAGTTCGCACGTGCGACTTCGCACGTGCGAACTTCGCACGTGCGAACTTCGCACGTGCGAACTTCACACCCAACAGGGTGCGAATTTCGCAGCCCAGCGGTTACGAATTTCGCATCCCCCATGGGGTACGAATTTCGCACCCCGTGAGGTATGAAATTCGCACCCTAAGGCTGGGTGTGAAAATATGGTATGTAGGGGGCTGGGCGCGAATTTTCTGTATATGGTCGCTATTTCTACCAACTCCTACCTACTCCTGCCTAACCACTTCCCTATAAATACCCCTTGGCCTCACACTTTAAAAGGGTTGGAATTTGGGACCTTGAGACCTCTAAAGGGCTCCTTTAATGGCATCTCCACTTTGAGGAAGAAGAAGGGCAAAAGCATCTTTTCCCTAATTCTTGTAATATATGATAATTATGACATCATATATGATAATTATGACATCACATAACTTAGAGGAAAATGTAATGAGATGTAATGAGATGGTCTCAACCTTGTAACTTTGTGTGATTAATAATATTCCAACAACGCTTCAAAGTGGATGTAGGTCCCTCTCAAGGTCGAACCACTATAAATCTCTTGTGTTATTTACTGCTTTTTGCTCTTATCTACTCGACCAAATTAATAATTCCTAGTAATTGGAATCTTGGGGGTTTACGATATTTTTTGCTATCAACATTTGGTGCTTTCACTGAGAAAACTCGGATTTGTTCCTTTGTCGCACATTGTCATCCCGACTTCGACGAGGTTTAGGTTCCTTGGCCAAAATCTGCCACCGAGTCTGCTCACGATGGCAAAGTGACGAAAGAACACAATGATCATCTCTTCAGCCGCAACCGAAGCCGGCGGATATCCCGGCCACTAATGAAAATGTCCCTCCTACCGTGGACCCCGAAGCGCCCGCACAGATCTGCGCGTTTAATGAAAAATATGAGAACACATCGGTCGAGCTCAATCAAGCATTAAGGAATAACATCGACCTTATGCGACAACTTCAAGAAAGTCAGCGCATCGTTGCTCGACTCCAGCTAGCTCGAAAAAATGCTCGACCACGACCAGCTGCCTCGGAAACCTTCTCTTCCGAGTCAAGGGGCCCACATCAAAGAAGGAGGTTTAGCCTCATCAACAACGTCGCCACTCGCACCAACGCCCTCAACAACGAAAACGGCTACGCCAACGGCACCGACGACCGAGCTACAGTCACATGTAGCGAGGGGGCACAATACCGAGATCGCTCTCACTTGATCATCAACGGCGGACCGAGTCCGACCAACCAACCCCTTCCTCGCCAAAACCCAGTGGACGCCAATCAAGATGGTGGACCGTCTATTCCAGCAACCCACGCTCTTCCTAAATAGGATCCACATCAACCCGCTCCGCCTCCTCGTCCACACCAAGACCCGATTATAGATGTCAAGGCGTGGAAGAAGACGGCGACCCGAACATCCACAATAGAAGACGCCCTCGCAATAGAACTCCGGAATCTCACCAGAACCCATGGGTCCCAATGGCGGATCCCTATCCAACTTATCTTCCTGACATGGTCTGAAGAGTCATGAGGGAAATGCGGGGGAATGTTCAAGATACATGGGAAGAGCACGTTAGGCGTAACCCCTTCACAAGAAGGGTGAACGAAGCTGAGTGGCCACGATGCTTCAGCATGCCACAGATGCCGCTTTACGACGGCACCACCGACACTTGTGCCTTCCTAAACCGATATGGATGGCAAATGAACTCGAGTCGGGGCGATGATCCCATTACCAAATTCGGCCAGTTAGTGACACAGTTGGTCAAGCAATTCAGGATGCATATTCCAACTCCAAAGAACGCCCTCACTCTGTCCAATCTATACCAAGGGCCCGCTGAGTCGCTCAAAACCTACCTCTCCCGGTTCAACATCGCCCTCGCCGAGGTCGAGGATCCAGATCCTCGCACCGTACTCTTTCAGTTAGCAAAAGTTGTCCTTCCTACTTCCGAATTCGTGGCATGGATCGATAAGATGCAGCCTAAAAGCCTCGACGCTTTCCATGAAAAGGCTAGGCAATTCTTATGTCAAAAAGAAGCGAGACGAAGCTGACTCTCCAGGGCCAGTCTTTTCAACAATCCACATGCAGATACCATCAATGACAATGTCAAGGGGAAACATATATTGGGGAGCTCTTCGGTAAGGACAAGGGGGCAGGTCCCTACAAACGAAGGTCGAATAACGGTAGGCAAGGCGGCCTTAACAACGGCCAGGTTCCTACGGAACCCAAGAAGCCAGGCCCTCACCGGACATATGAAACCTACATCCCACTGAGTGAAGACTTGGAAACAATCTACCTGGAAATGTGTAACACGCTTCAATACAAGAAATCGTACAACAGGGAATCCACTAATCAGGAGAAGAATACTGGCAAGTACTGGCGATACCACGACATGTACGGGCATAATACCAATGATTGTTGTTAACTCAAAGACGCAATTAAAAAGCTTATCCGTGGTAAGCGCCTTGAGCAGTACGTCCAAGAACCATTTCCTCCCAAAGAAAACTCCGATCCTCCTGCGCCAATGCCTCCAGCACTTTCCAAGGCAACTCTAGGTCCGTCTAACCCAAGGCGGGGAATTGTGATCAACACTATCTACGGCGAGCCATACCCCACACATGAAAGCATCCAAAACATGGAAGAGTACGTAAGCTTTATCAAGCATGCCACCTATGAATCCTATTCCATTCCAGACAAGTCCATACCTACTAAGCTCCAAAAAACAATGCGGGATGACATAGTCTTTCGCGAAAAAGAATCTGCGGGAATTGAGATCCTTACCACGGATCCTCTCGTGATCACAGCACAGATCGGTGCCGCTTCTTTCCGAAGGGTACTGATTGACTCGGGAAGCTCAGTTAACATCCTAGTCAAAGATGCTTACGACCAGATGAAATTAGAAAAAAAGGACTTAAACCATGTCGTGCCACGATCCACGGCTTCAATGGAGCTTCCGGTTGTCCGGTAAGAATCATTGACCTACCCGTCAAACTCGGGAATGGTGATCGAAGCCGAGTCCGAGAACTCACCTTCGTGGTTATTTACATCGTCTCCCCATACAACGTCTTTCTCGGACGTTCTTTCCTCACAGAATTTCGGGTCTGCATGTCACCATGGTCCCTCCTAATGAAATTCCCGACAGAAAACAGGATTGGAACAGTCAGAGGCGACCAGGCTAATGCTAGAGAATGCTACGCAATAGAATGGAAGAACGCACGCAATAAGGACAAAGGCAAAGTCGTGCCTCCGCCATCTTGCGCCAAGACCATCTACGCATAGAAAACAACGGCGTCTGCTCCCTGGCTCAGGCGTCGTTGCCGTCCTTCTGACGATCTTGATCCAAGGAAGGACGAAGAGCCCATACGAAAAGGCTATTCCGGTCAGACCTACGGTGGACGTTCCGATCAACCCCGACGGTCCATCGAGGGTACAAAATCGGATCGCAACTCCACCCCGCAATTAAAGAAGATCCTGTGAATTTCCTAAGGGCTAATCTGAACGTGTTTGCTTGGACTCACTCGGACACGAGGGCCATCGACCCCGCAATCGCTTGTCACCAGTTAAATCTTGATCCTACGATGCCTCCGACCAAGCAGAAACGCCTCTTCTTAGGACCCGAGAGGTCCAAAACACTTGAGGAAGAGGTAGACCGTCTACTCAACAACAACTACATCCGCAAAGCCGACTGCCCCGAATGGGTCTCCAATCGGGTTCTAGTCAAAAAATCCAACTGTAAATGGCGAACGTGCGTCAACTTCTCCGACTTGAACAAGGCATGTCCCAAGGATAGCTTCCCACTCCCGAAGATCGACCGACTTGTTGATTCAACCGCCAGATATCAGCTACTATCTTATATGGACGCCTATTAAGGCTACAATCAGATCCCAATGAACCTTCGCAACCAAGATCATACATCTTTCATAACCGACCTTGGACTTCACGCTATCGCGTCATGCCCTTCGACCTCAAGAATGCCGACGCCACTTTTCAACGAACGACAATCACCTCGGCATTAGTGCACCTCAAAGGCCGTGTCCAGCAACTCGTCTACTACATAAGCGAACGATTGACAGGGGTGGAGAAGAATTACCCAAAGCTTGAGAAACTAGCATTCTACTTATTGATTTCCTCTCAGAAACTTCGACCATACTTCCAGTATCATCTCATAAAGGTTTATACCGATCAACCACTATGACCGGTCCTACAACGACCTAAGGTGTTTGGACGACTACTAAAGTGGAGTATGGAGCTGGGCCAATTTGAGATAACATTCATCCCCCGTCGAGCCATCCTCGAACCAGCTCTTGCTGATTTTATAGTAGAATTCACTACTCTAGAGGAGACTCCTACAAAGGACATCGAAGCTCTAGCAACAATAACCACCAGGAAAATAAACAACTTCGTCGTCCGCAACATCATCACCCGCTACGGGGTCCCTCAGGCCATCATCTCCGACAATGGAACTTTGTTCAAGAGCGCTGAGTTCAAAATTTTCTGTCAGCGGCACAACATCGAGAAGAGATTCTCAGCGGTGGCCCATCCTCAAGCAAATGGGAAAATCGAGGCTATCAACAAGGTGATTAAATCCATCATCAAGAAGCGTTTGGAAAAAGCCGGGGGCATGTGGGCAGACGAACTTCCTCGGGCCCTATGGGCATGTCGAACCACTCACAAGTCAGCAACCGGCCACGCTCCCTTTTCCCTTGCTTATGTATCTGAAGCCGTCATCCCCATTGAGCTGAAGCTTCAATCTCATCGAGTAAGCTACTTTGATCCGAAGACCAGTCAAGACTTACTTTTGGGATCGCTCGATCTACTCAAAGAAAAAAGGAACGAAGCTGAAATCAGCCCCACCGCCCAACAACAACGAATGGCCCGATACTTTAACTTCAGAGGCCATCATAAGGATCTCGACTTCGGCAACCTCGTCCTAAAATGGGTCTTTCCTCCATCAACTAGCATCGATCCTCGATGGGAAGGCCCGCACGTCATACAACGGAAGCTCAGCAATGGGACATACAAACTCTCAACCGTGGACGGAGTCGAGCTTCCAAAGGCGTGGAACAGCGAACGTCTTCGCGCTGCTTTACATAACTTAATGTGTAGTTGTTTATGCTTTCCAATGATGTTTTGTTTTCTTGCAATTCAAGGCATTGTAAAGGCTATCGCTGCCAAAGTTATCAGTAGGAATGATGTTCAGTTTCCACAGTCCCTTTCATGCTTACTCCTCTCTTACTTCGTTCATGATATGTTTGACTAACCATTACAGCTAACTTCCGCACAACAACCCCGGATCACCGCATCAGCACCCCAAACACAGGAGCCAATGCCTCCATCCAAGCCTTGAGCCCACATCGATGACAAACACCACTGGCTACGACCGGCACCCTGAGTACGGGAGCCGGCAACACTACACGAGTCACTGGCCCGCGACGCGACCGAGTATAAATATCCACTAACTCGAATCTCGGCCCTGCACCGAGATGGAGGATAAATCGTTCAACCTTTAAGTCCCAGGACTTGGGGGTAGACCATCAGCCAAACAAACACGAGGCTAACTACTCGCATGGCTTCAACCAACCCCTTGGGTTGGGATTCGGGCGTCTGTCGAATCTCGACGTAGCATCAATACTAACATTAAATCGTTTCCTCCCCGAAGCCCTAAAGGCTTAGGTGCAGCCCATGGCCACGATCAGACCCTATGGCCTGATGACCCGGGCTTTTCTCCAGCGAATAAACGACGTCGTCGCTCGCAACCCGAAGAACGACGGGGGAGCCCCCCACCGAACGGTCCGCAAATCGTGACGTCCTACGCCGTCGCTATACTTGGGTCTTACTCCGGGCAGCCCAAAACAGCAGGCAACTAGCTTGGCTTCGCAAACTATGGGTTTCCTAAGTTAAGGGAAACTTACTAGAAGCCAGCGCTTTATCACACCCCCTGGAATAATCGACCCAGAGCGCGGTCTCCGATTGCATTTTTGTTAAATGTAACGATAAGTACGCTCATGCAAGTACAGGACGCTGGAAAACATGAGAAGAACATCCGAACACTCGACATAAATCGTGATCTTTACTAATTCATATTTCATTTTCACACACAAACACACATTAAACAGACTACATGTCTAACATCTTTTCTCTCTGATGACAGGGTGTACATGAATACCACACCATGTCCTTAAGGACCAAAAGCGAGGACCACACTCGCATATACTATCGGTCTAACTAACCCAAAGTATCTATAATTCCTTTAACAATTATTGATGCTACTCATCCTTCTCTTTCCTTTTTTCTGTACAGGTTCGACACTTGGCAGGTCAACACCAGCGATGGGCCCCTTCCTCCCAGAAGCGCTTCCTCCTCCTCTACTCTTCACAAGAGTAACGGAGTCATGAGACATCGATGTGCGCCTCCCACCATTATACTCGCCGCTTGTAATTATTGTAACTCCCCTGAGGCGATACATGGCAACGGCTTAGGGACGATGTCAGAAGCGAGGACCAATGCAGCCTAGGTTTCTCCCAAAGCCTTCTTGGCGCCCAACTCCGCTCTCTTCTCAGCATCTTCGGCGTTCTTCTGATCAGCTAGATCCTTGGCCTGGAGTCACATAATTGCATATGCTTCAAGTTTGCTAATGGTCCCCTTGCCCCCTTTTGGTGGGCATCATCGATGGCTTTCCTTTTTCCTAGCCTAGTTAGAGGCCCTCTCCTTCTCCGCCTCAACATCGGCCTACTTCTTCGCCACCACAGTGGTAGATTTCTCCTCGGTATCCTGGCTATCCTTTGCCTAGGTATCTTGTACGGCTACCTCATCCTATCCCTCTTCCCCTCGGCTCCTCAGACATTGCCACAGCCGGGGTTCCTGATCTTCCACCTTAGCTTGCATTGTTTGCATGCTTACATCAGCCACTCCCTTCGCATGAGCACTTCGGCCAACAACAAATTCTCCTCCTCCGAAGAGACTCATATAAACATGGGATCCCGAAGCCATTAGTTCTCCAGATGGTTCCCGTTGTAACTCCAACTAGGACTCGGACGCTTAAGGAAGCACGGGGGCAAAGCTTGGTGTCGCCTCCACTCCAAAGGGGCTACCCAGCAAAAGAAGAAACTATTTGACTATTGAGGGTTTATCGCTCGCATCCTCTTCAGTTAGCAAGTACTCGAGCTCGGGGGGCAGTCCCCCACCTATCTCTGTGCCAGCTTACTCATTGTAGGACCTAAGGAGGATCCCCACCAGCTTCTGCGCTGGCATTTCCATCGCCACAACCTTCGGAGCAACCATTCTAAAGAGGAGCATACACCTCGCCACGAGGACAATCCAGACCCAGAAGCTAGGGTCTCGAAAACTTCAAACCTCCCACCAATACTAGGCCGACCGAGCATAGAAGCCCGAACCAAAGGACAGAGGGAGCAATATAATCACCAGTTCCCCGAGGAACTGGATAATTTAGAGTAGTTCTAAGTATGCGAAATAAAAAATTCATATCTCGATGTAAGTTCTCGAGTTCTCATGGCTTACTCATTGGGTTCCCAAAGTATCAGCACCCGGCCAGCAAACTCATACTGAAACGCAACACGAAGTTGACCTACACCTCTCGACGCAAAAGCTTCCTACTTGCAAGAGCATTGGAATGCGGTGACGGCATCTAGTTTTAATAACTAAAACCATGATTACCACTAACCATCAACACCATTTTCGTATTGGATAATTGTCACGACGTAATTGAGTTGAAGACTAACGACTCGGCCGTATGTCCACATCTTATGCGCTCATCCGAGCAGTTAGTTCGAATTAGTTCTTTTACAGAATGATTCGCCAACCAGTTGTGTCATGCTCAACTTCAATTACAGACCAGACATGAAACATTGAGCAACGATCCAAACTTGCTAGCTTGTCCCTGACATCGAGCAGATGCTAGCAGGTACCCGGGCTAGGGGCAACCCTCTACCGATTATTGCACCGGCCTGGCAATCTCAAGACCCGATCAGATCCCCTTCAGTCCCTGCACTGGCGTCATTTTCGCAGTATCCCTTGGAGCCACCATCTTGAGAGAGCCTTCACCTCTCAAAGAAGGCAATCCAGAGCCAGAGTCCAGGCCCTGGATGCTTTTTAGCTTTCCATTAGTGCCCGGACTCCACAAAAGCAGACACTCCAGAATATGATGGCAACCTTTAGCCTCAAC
Organism: Allium sativum; assembly: GCA_030737875.1. Classification (NCBI taxonomy): domain Eukaryota; kingdom Viridiplantae; phylum Streptophyta; class Magnoliopsida; order Asparagales; family Amaryllidaceae; genus Allium; species Allium sativum. Next base: position 1,019,763,340 of record CM060913.1, read on the forward strand.
AACCAATGCCATGGCCATCACCAACCACCAACGCAACGCCTGAGTCAAGATGCAACTGAGTCGTGGTTGGGTAATTGATCGGATCACTGAGAACCACGTTGACATCTTACATACGCATTCAAGCCGACAGTCCAATCAAGTCCATTCCTTGAGAACCACGTCGTGAGATCAAAATTCACGGATCACTGTCCGCTCATCGGGCGCCATGAAAATATTTGAGTTTACTAACCCAAGCTTGGAGCCAAGGCTAAGTCATCAAAGTACGAAGTTATGCATGGTGCTCCTATGCACTTGCCAGATTATCACGTCCCTTAAACTAACTTTGACCTCTTGAAAAACTAGGAGGGATTATTAAGTGTTCGGGATATGAAGCCCAATCTCATATTCACACATACTTGGCGACCTTTATCCGAATTCCTAATTTCGTTTCCCAAGATCCGACGCTCCACGTTCTTGAGTGCCAATTCCGAAAGCCCTCTTACTTTCCATATCTCTCTCTTCCTTCTCCCGATAACCTAACAACACATCGAACATCCGAATTGCAAAAGAAGTATTTTGTTATCCTCCGTGCCTTAAGCTGATTTTCTGTCCAGAGAAGAGAAGAAAGGAAGAAACTACGATCAGGTGATCGGCATGCCCCAAACGAATGTTCTGAGACCGGAATTTGGGATCGTACACCAAGCTATGATCATATTCATTTAACTTCGAAGCTCTATCAACCAAGTCAATCACGACTCGGCAACCACTCGTGTACTCACCAAATGCCCAATCATCAAAGTGCACGTGCTTAGCATTTGGGTCCGACCTCACCTCAAAGGAAAATCTACACGACAACATGCCACGACATATGCCAAGTATTATCCTAACAAAGACATCTGCATATGCAAGTTGCCGAAACTTTGATCAGTGGGACCAGCTTGGATCGATGAATGACTTTGGCCTCGCGAATCCAAGTGACCCAACTAATACTCCATGCAATCAAGCTCCATCCCAACAACATTTCAACAATCACTTAGGGCGATCGCGCAGCAATGACCATGCATACACATTTTTGAAATATCTATCGAACAGACCGACTTGATTCATTAACCAAATGCATGCTCACAAGCCTTAATGGATCAAGTATGAACATCAAACAGTTGGCTCCCGATCCAAAAACATTTTGAAATCTAAAATTATGCAATCGCAAGCCCAGGGCATGCAATTCACTTTCATGTTACCAATTCAGGCTCAGACTGCATCGCACAAAACCTCGCGCAAACTTGTGATTGCATGCGCAATTATGACCCGATAATGAACCGTTTGCACTCCGATGCAATCGGGAGTCGGCAACTAACATTTATTGTCTTTAATCTATAGGAACCAAATGCCTTGGACAGTTTCCAACCCAAGTCGCAAGGCTCAAGCAAGTCAAAGCTCTTAGCAATATTGGAATCCTAAACCTGTGTCAACATATTTCGACAAGGCGTCCCGAACACTCCAAAGCAGTGCGCTCTCGGCATACAACTCAAGAGGAAGGTCATAACCAATCGTTAAGCATCGCATGGATATGTTTGCGCCCATACTAGGCTCATCTCACTTCAAAGCACATCCCGTTAACACAAAACAAACTTTGAGGGGGAAATTATTAACTGGCCTTTTGGTCTGATTCCCAAAAGTACGCAAGACACGCTCGACTCAACATATCGCGTGATATTACAGCCCAGAGGCAATGCCAATATCATCCAGGGTCCAGTACCAAAAGGCTCGAGTCTGGCCACTAGTGGAATGTCGCATCCTTTGAACATGACCTCCATCAGTATCCGTCCACAACCGAGCCGAAGGCGAGCCGTGCTTCGAGCCGAAGGCGAGCCGTCAAATGGGTTCGGACGCAGTGCCGGTGGGGTCTGGGCCCGATAGTCCCGGCGGCGATTGACCTAACCAGTTAGGTCGAACCGGTGGGCACCGCCCGATTCATCCAATTTCCGCCAATAAGTGTGTTGCCCAGAGTTACCAGATCACCTCAAATTCATGATTTAGCCAACAACTTCCGTGAACCTCGCCGCTCCTCTAAACATTGCCAAACCAAGATCTCGGACCACCAAAACACCCATACCCATGACCTTCAACACCTCTCATAAGGTGACCTTTATACCCATCGGGGTGCAAATTTAGCACCCCTAAGGGATGCGAAGTACGCACCCAGCAGGATGTGAAGTTCGCACCCAGCAGGGTGCGAATTTCGTAGCTCAGGGGGTACGAATTTCGCACCAACCATGGGGTACGAATTTTGCACCCCGCGAGGTGCGAAATTCGCATTCCATGGCTGGGTGCGAAAATATGGCATGCAGGGGTGCTAGGTGCGAATTTTCTGTATGTGGTCCCTATTTCTACCTACACCCACGTACTCCTACCTAACCACTTCCTATAAATACCCCTTGGCCTCACACTTCAAAAGGTTTGGAATTTGGGACCTTGAGACCTCTAAAGGGCTCCTTTAATGGCATCTCCACTTTGAGGAAGAAAAAGGGCAAAAACGTCTTTTCCCTAATTCTAGTACTACATGATAATTATGACATCATATATGATAATTATGACATCACATAGCTTAGAGGCAAATGTAATGAGATGTCATGAGATGGTCTCAACCTTGTAACTTTGTGTGATTAATAATATTCCAACAACGCTTTAAAGTGATCATATGCCCCTCTCGAGGCCGAACCACTATAAAACTCTTGTGTTATTTACTGCTTTTTGCTCTTATCTACTCGACCAAATTAATAATCCCTAGTAACGGGAATCTTGGGTGTTTACGACATTTTTTGCCGTCAACATAAATATATACCCCAACTTGAATGACTTCAGGATTATCTAAGGATGATATTAGTTTGTAATGGTAAAGAGATTAATAATAATTTATTATTTCCATTAGAGAAATAATAACGCAACGTTAATTGCAAGATTTGAGAATATATAATGAGATTTCCAAAGTAACGAAAATGGGAAGATTTGAGAATATATATATATATATATAATGATACTTCCAAAAGTAAAAGGAAATAAAAGGTTGAGTTTTAGAATGAGATATTCCAAAAGAATAGGAATTAGACATTGTTTTCGAGTAGACATGTTTTACATGAATTATGTTAAAACCAAAGTTCGATATATATATATATATGATTTAATTCTTATGTATTTGAAATAGTTTTACGAATACTCCTTGAACTAAGAAGTAAATACTGTAACAGCCCGCATTTTACATATCGGAGGATCGTAAAATATTTTTATTTTATTCCCCGAGGGTTGGATCATTCTCATATTTTAATATGTGGTTTATGGGGATATGAGACATGTCCATAATTTTTACCAATTTTATTTATGACCATTTTGCCCCTATCAATCTTGTATAGGGCATAACTTTTGACTCGGGTCGAATCAGGTGATGAGACCAATGCCATTAGAAAGGAAATGATATTTTCCTTTCCGTAGAGTGGTCACATTAAAGATTTGGCTCAACGGTTTGGAAGGAATCGCAGTTTTAAGGTTTTATGGTTGGTTGTTCAGGTTTTTGTAAGCCTTAATGGGATGAGTTGGAGAGGCCCATTAGTGGGCTGGTGGGAGGCTAAATAGGGGGTAAGAGGCATGGAGAATAGTTTACTTTCTTCATGTTTGTTAGCAAATTAAACAATTGAAAACAACTATTAAATTCGTTCGGCTTTCCAAAATAACAAGGGTTGTTGTAAAAGGTGTTGAACTCTGGGACCAAAATTATTTAAATTAATAAATCCAGTCAAGTTATTCCAAATGTTTGATTGGTTGAAAATAACAGAAAATATATGAAAAAGCGAGTTTTTAATAATAAAAGATAGCAATTAGGGAGCAATGACATAAACTAGATTAACATGAATTAATAACTAAATAGATTAATACAGATCTAATTCATGTTTTTGTCACAAACATGAATCAACGATAATTAGGTTTTTAGAAACAAATATGCGAATAACGACAAGTACAGTCTATGCAGGAGCTAAGCTCTTAAACAACCATAGGCTATCAGGACATATTCACTATTTTATTTCTAAAACCCTAAAAATTAGATCTAAATCTGATAAGCATTAGATCGAACTCGAATATACCCTGTGAAGGAGCATAGCTCTTAAACAACACAGAATATGAAGGTTCAGATCTAACCCTTGGTTCAGATCTGGATCTATATACATGAAGTTCTAATCTTTGTGGCTATGTGATTCATCTTAAATCTAATCTAAGCGTCATTACCCCCTAATTAAAGGGGATTAGTTAGACATAGCTAAAGAAGAAGAGAAAAATAAAATATACAACATTAATAGATTACAATGAAAAGTAAAGAGAAAGGGAGAAGATTGATTTTATTCCAAGAGAAAGTTTACAAAATAAAACCTAATGTCATTTCAAATGAAGGAGATACAATGTATTTATAGCTGAAAAGACAAAGACTAATTAGCTAATTACACAATGTGGGACTAAAGATTTAGCCCAAATAATACATAAGCCAGTGTGAACGCAGCCGTAGAGTAAGAGGCCTTGCAAATGAGCCAATGTGAACGCATGTGAATGGATTTGAAATTGGCCTAGCTTATGGGCATCAAATGGTATCAATTTCAACTGTTTTGAGAATGAATAGGAATTCCATAACATCTGCGACAAGCTATCTTTATGAAAAGGGATTGAATCTTTAAAATATGCGGCAGAAGTTGTTGAATAACAACATTTCTTCAAGCTTTAATCTAGCTCTCAAAATCAATATTCTTCTTACACCAATTCTTCAAGCTTTTCAATAATTAAGTGCATTAATCCATTCATCATAAATAATCTGGAAACACAACTACAAATACACAGTATCAATTATTTTAAAGATAAATAAGCGGATAAAATATACACATTTAAGTGTATATCAAATACCCCTACACTTATCTTTTTATTCGTCCTCGGATAAACTATACCAAGATATGTCACATTTTCTTAGGAAACACGATTGCATTTAGCGTATGCAACAAGCTGTTAAACCCCTAGGTGTCCCTAGTAGGACGAGTGTTCTCTCGTGAGGATTTTCAGCGGATACTACCCACAAAATCCAAAGCGTCTTATGTACGCCGATTAATCAAATAATATATTTAAGGTCTTCACATTCCAAGGACTTTACCTAACTTCAATAATAACGGTTTAGTCCCAAATTGTCCATCCCATTATTGGTGCAAAAATGAATAAAAAATTTCAAGCTGAATCGTAATTTCCTTGATAACACTGTAATCATATTGAAGGTTAAGAGCATGGTGTCAACCAAAGTTCTATACATCGATAATGTGCACCCAATCATTTATTCATTTTTTTTGAATAATTTTGCACCAGTGTAACTGTACTGTATTGGATGTTAGTTATGCATAGATGAAAGAAATTTTTTGTAAGTTCTAAAATATTATTGATAAGAGGGCAAGTGTATTAGTTGAACTTCAAGCTACAAAAGATAAAGTAATATTGAGGCACATATGAACATTACTGTTTCCTTTCATCTCCTCAACTACAATCCTCGCTTCTAAGTATGGTATGATGGATGTGGATGGAATGGAAACGAATGCTTTATAGTCAAGAATGGTGGATGCCTATTTTTTTCTGAGAGATTTTCTCTTTATTGAATTTTTTATTTTTCTTTTCTTTTCCCTTTTTTTTGCATGATGAATGATGAGTGGAGATGGAATGGAATGATACCGTATATTATTTCATTTGATTCCTCCACTACCAAGTGAATCATAACCAACACTTCATGGAAGGAAAGTTTTGTGCCCTAGTTACTTTACTTCTATAACCCTAATTCAACACACAAGTCTAGATTGATGTTATATAAAAAGCTGAAAGGAAAGATAAGCAAAATTTCGTAAGATAGATAACACATATAAACTAAGATGTGGTATATGGTTATCCTACCTTAAAACAAGTACGGAGTGGGTAGTGTAATATTGGTATTTTAACCTTTGAAAATAAAAGGTTCTTAAGTATACCATTATAAGAAAAACTTGTCGAAACATGGATGTAAATCAGACTAAAACTTGGGTTTGAATAATGTGGGGTATCAAAGAAGAACGCTACAATGAGTCATTTCTCCTTAATTGGGCCATGTGGACTTTAGAACTTACAAGTTTGAAAATTTGAGTGAGAAAAAATATTATGCATGAAAACGAACTCAGAAAATCCAACAAATGTAGGTGCAAAATTATTTTATTTCATGTTTTTTTTGATCGTTTTTACGTGCACATTCTAACAAGTATAACAATGTTTGACACGCTTACTCCAGACCATGACTAACGTCTGCATAGTCTCAAGCTAGCATCTTAAAAAGACACATTACAACTCAACGAATAAATAATGTTCATTCCCATCACCCAACAATTCAACTTATCCAACAAGAACCAAGGTGTTATTTATGAATTATAAGTTAGTCCTTGTTCAACGAATGACCTAGTTCATAAAATTTGATTACTGATGTAATGTAAATTCCCCCCTCCCGCCCAGCACTTGAGTGTGACAGTGTCCTCACAGTCGTTAAGCAGACATATCTTAGTGAAAGGGAAAACATAAGAGACTATTTACATATGTACAAAAGAGGGTTAGTGCGTCTTACCGAATGTAATGTGGCTCATGGAGGACCATGAGCTCTTCCTCTTGGTTGGGTATTGGTTCCAAGTAAGGTTTAAGGCATTGACCATTGACTTTATAGGACGATCCATCAATTGGATTCTCAATTTCTACCGCACCAGACGGAAAAACAGTCCGTACAGTGTAAGGTCCTCTTCATCTCGATTTTAACTTACCCGGATATAAATGTAATTTTTAGTCATACAACAGAACTTTTTGACCTAGCATGAAAGTTTTACGTAAAATTGGTTTATCATAAAAAACTTTCATTTTGTCCTTATAAATTCGTTCATTTTCATAAGCATCATTTCGAATTTCATCAAGTTCATTAAGTTGAAGCCTCCTAAGTTCACCTGCTTGCTCTAGGTCAAGATTTATAGTTTTTACTACCCATAACGCCCTATGTTCTAGTTTAACTGGCAAGTGAAATGGCTTACCAAAAATCAACCGATAAGAGGACATACCTAAGTTTGTTTTGAAAGCGGTGCGGTAAGCCCAAAGAGCATCAGGTAACTTTTGGGACCAATCTTTGCGATTTTGATTCACAGTTTTCTCGAGGATTTGCTTAATCTGCATATTCGATACTTCAACCGGCCCACAAGTTTGAGGATGGTAAGGAGTGGATAACTTGTGGGTTATCGAATACTTTCTCATGAGGGCTTCAAAAGAGAGATTACAGAAGTGTGTTCCGTTGTCACTGATTATTGTGCGAGGTGTGCCAAACCTAGAAAAGATGTTTTCTTTTAAGAAGCGCACAATAACCTTATTATTGTTCATTTTGCATGGAACAGCTTCGACCCATTTAGAAACATAATCGATAGCTAAGAGAATGTAAAGGTTCCCAAAAGAATTAGGGAAGGGTCCCATAAAGTCTATACCCCGAACATCAAAAATTTCGACCTCTAGAATGGGGTATAGGGGCATCATATTCCGTTTAGAAATTTCCCCAAGAATTGACATCGATCACAAGTTTTGCAAAATTCGTAAGCGTCTTCGAAAAGGTTGGGCCAGTAGAAACCCGATTGGAGAACCTTTTTGGCTGCCTTTTTGGGACCGAAGTGACCACCATAGGCTTGGTCGTGACAGAAAGAGAGGACACTGTGAGTTTCAGTGTCGGGAACACACCTTCGAATGATTTAGTCGGGACAATACTTGAGAAATAAGGGTCGTCCCAATAAAAATGTTTCACTTGGGAAAAGAATTTTTGTTCATCCTGCTTAGACCAAAAAGAAGGGGTCTGGTTGGTGATTAAGTAGTTGACAATGTCAGCAAACCAAGGATCAGTGGATAAATAAAAGAGCTGTTCATCCGGAAAATTCTCGTTGATCGGAAAAGAAGAAGACGAGGCATTTGGAAGACGAGACAAGTGGTCCGCAATAACGTTGTCGGATTCTTTTTTATCCTTAATGTTAATGTCAAATTCTTAAAGTAGAAGGGTCCAACGAATGAGACGAGCCTTAGCATCCTTTTTAGAGAAAAGTACCTAAGTGCGGAGTATCGGTAGGAACAGTGATGTGTGAGCCAACTAGATAAGGTCTGGATTTTTCTAGAGCAAAAATGACAGCCAAGAGTTCTTTTCCAGTGGTCGTATAATTGATTTGAGCGTCGTTCAAAGTCTTACGCGCGTAGTAAATGACATGAAGAATTTTATCGATTCGTTGTCCTAAGAGAGCGCCTATAGCGAAATTCAAGGCGTCGCACATGATTTCAAAAGGCAACTTCCAGTTGGAAGAGCAGATGATGGGAGCAGAGGCAAGTTCATTTTTGAGATGCTCAAAAGATGAAATACAGTCAGAATTGAAGTTAAAAGGAACACCCTTACCAAGAAGATTTGTAAGTGATTTTGCTTTAATCTTTTATAAAGTGACGGTAAAAGCTAGCATGACCTAAAAAGGATCGGATGTCCTTAATGGATTTGGGAATGGGAAGATTAGAGATAACTTCGATTTTGGCTTTGTCTACATCAATTCCTTTATTAGAGATGACATGTCGTAAAACAATGCCATGTTTGACCATGAAGTGACACTTTTCCCAATTAAGCGTTAAGTATTTATCTTTTCAACAATTAAGAACAAGATCAAGGTGATGTAAACACTCAGTTTAAGAGTCCCCAAAGATGGAAAAGTCATCCATGAAAACTTCCAAAAATCGCTCGATCATATCAGAAAAAATGCTAATCATGCACCTCTGGAAGGTTGCAGGAGCATTACAGAGACCAAAAGGTATACTGCGGTATGCAAATGTACCGAAGGGACAAGTGAATGTGGTTTTCTCTTGGTCCTCAAGAGCAATAGGGATTTGATTATAGCCCGAGTACCCGTCAAGGAAACAGTAGTACTCGTGATCGGCTAGTCGTTCTAACATTTGGTCGATAAAAGACAAGGGGAAATGTTCCTTACGTGTTGCAACGTTAAGTTTCCTATAGTCAATGCAAACACGCCAACCAGTCTGGGCACGGGTTGGGATAAGCTCGTTAGCTTCATTTTGGATCACGGTAATCCATGATTTCTTAGGTACGACATGAATCGGGCTAACCCATTGACTATCGGAAATCGGGTAGATGATTCCATTGTCAAGACATTTAAGGATTTCAGCACGAACTGCTTCTTTCATGATGGGGTTTAGTCGACGATGGGGATCATAAGTGAGTTTGGCATCATCTAAAAGGTGAATTCGATGTTGAACTATCGAAGGACTAATCCCCTTAATATCAGCCATATACCAACCAATTGCTTCCTTATTTTTCTTAAGAATGGGAAGGAGCAATTGTTCTTCCTTTATAGTAAGGTCAGAAGCGAAAATGACATGAAGAGTTTCATTGTCTCCTAAATAAGTGTACTTAAGATGACTGGGAAGCACTTTGAGTTCAGATTTTGGGGACGATTCAACCGAAGAAATTGGTTGAGGAATAAGCTCTGTTGTAAGCGGCTCGGCAGGAATTTAATCAGAGACATTTTCGGGGATATCTTGAAACAAAGTTTCATAATTTGATTCAATTTCGTTGTTCAGATGGTCAAGCTCAGGTTCATTGTCATGGACCGCATGGATTTCAGAAAACTGGTCCACATAAGAGTTAGGAGAGTTTTCTATTCTAAATATGTTTAGATCGACGGTCATGTTACCAAAAGAGAGTTTCATTTACCCATTTCTATAGTTGATCAGCGCACTAGAGGTTGCCAAGAAGGGTCGTCCTAAAATCAAAGGGATCTGGTTTGCATGATTGTTTACCTGTTGAGTTTCTAGGACAATGAAGTCAACCGGAAAGATGAATTCGCCTACTTTGATTTCGCCTGCAGGTTTCTTAATAGAATGGTCAGCAAGTTAAAGGGTAACCTTGGTAGGTTTCAGTTCTCCAAGTCCTAATTGGCGGTAGACGGAATATGGAAGCAAGTTAACACTAGCACCTAAGTCTAGCGGGCATCTATCGATTTTCTTGTCCCCAATATTACATGATATTTTAGGGCAGCCAGGATCTTTGTATTTCACTGGCATTTATTGGGACAAGACTTTGCTCAGAGTTGCCACTAGAAACACTTTCTTAGGTAGTATGTATGTCGTTTTTGAGTGCACAAATCTTTTAGAAACTTCGCGTACTGTGGAACTTGTTGTACAATATCTAAAACAGGAATGTTCACTTTAACTTGCTTAAATATTTCTAGGATCTTTTCTTGCTGATCCTTCTTTTTGCTAGGTCGAAGTCTATAAGGAAATGGAGCAGACAAATCAGTAGGTTGGGCTACTTAAGTTTGATGATGGTCCTGATCTGAAATTGGCTCAATGTTTTGATCTGAGTTGGTCGAATTTTCAGTCGGGTTTGGAAGATCTTCTGGTGAATCATTTGGGTTTCCCACATGGTTGTCAATCTTTTTTTGGATCTAAGAGTCGTTACCGCATTCAAGTGACTAACGTTTGAATCTTGAATGATGTGAATTTAGTTGGGGTTCAAATTTTGCCCTTTGGGGTTTTGGATGGGTTGACTTGGAAACGTACCCTTTTCCTTTTCACTTAATCTCGCGTTAAGTCGAGACATTTGTTTTTGGAGTTCATCCATTTGTCGATTCGTATTTTGCATGCATGAATGTAACGAGTTGTCTAACGTGTTTTGGTTTTCAACACTTTGCTTATCCATTTGCGCTAATAGTTGACCTACCTCAGTTAAATTCCCCTTAATCGTAGAAAGGCGTTTTTCATGTTGGGGTGCAACCGTTTGATGAGATTGGTGGAAAGGCGCCTGGTTCGAATTGCACTCATTCTGCCTAAGGGGAGGGTTCGAAGCATTGTTCGAAAATGCTCAATTCGAAGGTCTATTCATCAGGGGGTTATTTGGACCATAAGAAAGATTTGGGTGGTCATTGGGTCTATTGAAAGCATTCACTTGCTCAAGGGATTGGGGACAGTCATCAGCTATATGATCGGAGCTAGACATATGTGACACATGTCTTGGGAAACATTATTAGACTGAGTATGTGTTCTAACAACGTTCAGTATGGCATCAACAAGAGTATTAGAAGAAGAAGAGGATTCGATAGAATTACTACTGGAACAAGAATAGAGAGATTTTTCATTAGTTCGTTCCCATTGTTTCGATTTTTCAGCTAACTCGTCCAAAAATTCCCAAGCTTCTACATCAGTTTGTTTTGGAAAATTGCCCTGACACGTAGACTCTAACATTTGCCTAGAACTATTATCGAGTCCATCGTATACAGTTTGACATAATGACCATGTTTTGTAACCATGACGGGGACAACTTAACAACAGTTCTTTAAATCTTTCAAAATATTGCCAAAAAGATTCACCTCCTTTTTGGTAGAAATTAGTGATTTCGTTTTTGACTCTAGTTGTTTTTCTCGAGGGTAGAACTTTTTAAGGAAGACTACTGTAAATTCATCTTCGAATTTGGAGGCAAGTTGAGAAACCATTTTTCTGCGGAGTCAGTTAGTGCGAATGGAATCAAACGAAGTTTAATACCATCCTAACATAACTATTGTAATTTAAAGGTTGCACAAGCGTATTCAAATTTCGTTAAGAAGCTATATGGTTCATCATGAGAGAATTTTCCGAATTTGGGAAGGTTGCTTATCTGACTCGATCGGATTTCAAAGTGGTTACCCACAGGATTGGGTAACTGAATGCAAGAAGGGACAGAAACTCTATCGGGAAGGATTCTGTCCATAAGAGTACGAGGTGCGGGTTCGTTAGCCATTTCTGAGGGTTGTTCGAGTAAACTGGGTTTTGAGGAAAGAGAAGGTGGTCTGATTCGAATTAAATGATGAGATTCTTGGTCACTGGTCCAAGTTTGCATGCACTAGAAAGAAGAAGAAAAGAGTTTGCCAAAGAGATTTAAACAATGGAGACGTTCGAAAAGAGGTGAGATAAAGATTTTTTTTTGAAAAATGGGAGTTTTTAGAAAATTACAACCTACAGAACTAACGAGGGCTAAAGAATAAACAAAACTAAAAGATTTTTGTTTTTGAGGAGTTTTGATTTTTTTTTCAATTCACAAACCAATCAGATACTTAGAAATTAGCTACAATACAGTTTTCTGTCCTTAATAGCTCCTAACTGAAAATTTATAATCCTAATAATTTCAAACTACACAAGTAACAAGTCTCAGCCAGATCGGGACAGGATTTATTAGTGCACCACGAATCAACGTAGCAATGCAGCTGAAGTTTTAAGAACCTACTTGAGTTCGAAACTCCACCCTTTCTTAGACACTGGGAGAGTTAGCTAGTATAGTCCTAGTTACTAAGAAAATAAATTTTACCCTTGTTAGACCAAAATTTGGCTCTAACACCCAAATTGTTCTGATATGTAGAGAATTATATCTAAAAGTTGAAGAAAAAGCGGAAAACACACAAAGTTTATAGTGGTTCGGCATTAACGAGCCTACGTCCACTTTATATGCTATTGATTATACGTTGAATGCTAGTACAATCAATGATTTCGCTCAATGTCACTTTTATAATTATGATTCTCTCAGTAATTTCGAGGTAGTACTGAAAAGAAATAATGATAAGGCAGTAATGATGGAAGCAATACTCAGAACTACCAAAAGATCCTGAAAAATGCCAAGTCTAGGGCTATTTATAGCTGATTTCTGTAGACGGATCGTGGTCATACGTGGCACAAATCCCGAGGATCTTGGACTGGTTCGTAACTTGATGGAGAAATGGTCAATATGATAGTTATGGACAGGTTTCGTGAGATCCGGGCCTTTCGGATCGTAAAAGACCAAGTCGCTGTCTTGATTTCTTGGGCACATGGATCGGGTCATGGAACACCAGTGGAGGTGGATCGGATCGCGGAAGTGTACCACGAGCTGGGGGAGCATCACGAACCATCGAAGATGGGGCGATCGCAATCGGGTATCCAGTGGCTTGTTAAGTGAGGCTCCATATTATCTTTATGTGTAAACCCTGAAGGCTTGGTCCAAAAACTAGCCAACATTTTGCCCCCTCGAAGTATGTTTTATTGAGGATGGAACATGCTTCGAAATTATGGATCCATCTTTTCATGAAGCTGTGTAAATCAAAGGCCGTGTCTGCCTGAAACGTCGTACAGCATCAGGAACTCGCATTCTTTGGCGGTTATAAATATCTTGTTGAATCCGTCATCCATTTCTTCATTTGGTGGGCAATATTTATCTCTTGAATTCTAGAAGACAACGCAATCAATTCGCCGGGTAAGTTTTAAAACTTTTTGTAAGAAGTAGCATTTAGTAACTTTCATATTCGTGCAAATACGGAAATTTGCCTTTCCGATCCATTAGCCACACTTGGGCTCGGATCGCTACTTCAAGCCACGGGCCGTGGTGGACTGTCCCACACTTTCGAGTAGAAACATTCCATAGGCCCAGGCGTTGATGGCCCAGCAGGCTCGACGGGACGGGCTAAATCACGAGTCATTGTGAACACTCGCGGCCCACGAGCCTCCCAAGAGCTGAACGAGACAAAAAATGGGATACCAAGGTTCACCGTTACACCTTTTAGGTGGCCCTTAATTCACTTTTCCCTTTCTTCTTCCTTTTTTCGTTTTTACTGCCGCCACTCAAAGACTCGGGAAAACCCTAATTTTCCAACTCCTCTTTGTTTTCTCAAATCTCAATAGGTAAATTAATCATCTTTTTTACTTATGGTAATTTAAATTTTACCATCAACTTCCTTTCCCCTGTTCTGTACCTTCTTCCACGCCTTCTTTGATCGTCGACCGCTATGGCGATGGGAGACCACAAGCTGATGACTCGAAACTGTGCGATGGGTTCGACTACATCAATTTGTGAACAGAGGAGTGAAACAACGAAGGAGAAGAGGTGGAAAAAAAATCGTCTCGTGGAGGGGGTTACAACTTGGGTCGTGACAGCATGATAGAAGAAAGCGAGATGGAGTTGGCGTTAACACAAACAACAGATCGGGTCGTGGTAATAGTGAGATGGAATTGGTGTCAACACAAGTAACGGGTTGGGTCGCGATCGTCGGGGGAGCAAGGGAACCAAGCCCTAGAGGCACGCAGCTGCCACTCTTCATTGTTCTCCTCCTCCAACAAGAGTTGTAGTCATCTAGATATTCTTTCCCTTTCTCAATAAGGTTACTGATTCTTGTAATTTTGTTTATTGTTGGTTTTGATCCATTGAGTGTAAACAAAATTTGTTTTTGTGAATCAATAAAGAGGGTGGTTGGGTGGAATATCTTGTGTTTGCGCATGTGATTTCATATCTGTGTTTGTTTCCATAGAAATCATCTTTAAGTAATTGGGTGAATAAGATCCTGGACGCTTCCGCAAAGGCGCAGTTTTCCATAACGAGGTATAGGTGGATCGTGAAGGGTCTATCGCGATCCGTTCAGGCAAAGCACAATGGGTCAACAGCTTGAGTGTTCCACGATCCCATGTTTTTCCATGAGTCCATACCTTGTCCACGAACCAACGATGCGAATCGACCCGGAACCCATCTCACGAGCCACTTTGATAAACGATCCGATGCGCATGTCGACCAAATAATGCAATTTAATTTTGACATAGCAATGGACAGTTAGGTTAGAGCCTTCGAGATGAATCTTTTGAACTGAACAACAGCATAACCCAGCAGCAGATAATGACTAATATTCTGATTCTCTTGTTAACTTCATGCTTTTCTTTGATGTATGCATAGGCACACACTTGCCACTTACACACACAGGGAATGGGTAACTGTATTCTAATTTCTCATGTTTGCTCACCAACACAGCTATGTCTGATAAATAAGTAACTGAGAATCTAGAGAAAGATACAGAACAAGGGACGTCAAAGCATCATGATCCCGATGCACTTCCCGCAGATTCAGATTTTGACTCCGATTATGAGACAAATACCGATATAGAATCAACGACTTCTGAAAGTACGTCTCTTGAAGACGAGGATGATCGAGTCCCTGATGAAATTCCAGGTGTTAAGGACGTAGAGGAAAAGAAGCTCACTGATTCTCTAGCTTCCAAATTAAACGATATAAAACTCAAGAAGATATGTTTACGACATAGGATTCCTTGGGGATGATGTGAAAACTCCGGAAGAAGGAGACATGCCTCACTCTGCCCCCGAAGGGTACATGATTATCAGTCGACTCATGTGATGGGTAGGCGCCATTCCTCCATTTCCTCCGATTGTTATCGATCTCCTCAGACAATTACATATTGCCCCCATGCAACTCCATCCCAATGCTTACGCCGCCCTGTATACTCTGTACATCGCGTACGCGGAGGTCCTACAGATCGAGCTCACCTTCAAAGATCTGAAATTCTATTACCATTTCAAGCACCGTTCTTTGGGAACTCGCAATTTTTCTTTCTTCGAGTCAGTTGCCAACAGAAAAGTTGTAACGGACAGTTATAAAAACATAGGGGATGTCAAATTAGATTGGTTTTACATAAAGCATCAAGCCGGGTGTGCGAGGAAGTGGCTAAAAGCGATTATGCCTTTCATCTTCTCTACGTATACTTTGAATACATAGTCTTAGTGCTAATGTGTCATTTTGTTCCATGTAGATCACAACTTTGTAAGAACGGAAGGCTCGACATATGAAGAACGACTGTCCCATCTCCTTGCAAGTAAATCAGACTTCTTAAAGGTCAAGAAGTGTATCACCGATGAGAACCTTCGTAAACATCGTCTTTTGGACATAAGGTTTGGACTTGGCGCAGGTGGCAAGCCTTACAAGTATGTGCCCCGGGCAGAGGGAGAAGGAACCTCTGGGGTAACGAAAACAACCAAACATCGCAAAAGTCCTTCGCCAATGATCGATTAGGATGATGAGGATTTAAATGTATACAAAGGAGATGAAGTCCGAGCTGACGATCCAGAGGATGTCCCAGCCTCTAAGGGGCAATCTCCTCCAAGGACTCCACCACCAGTTGATCCCGTTGCTCATAAGGAATTAACAGAGGAGCAGATATTTGGGGAGTTAAAAAAGATCCCCTTACCATACGACATTTATACACAAGAAGACTTCGAAGAGGGACCACTCTTCCCAATCTCCGAGGAAGAGAAAGTCCCAGTAGAGGAAAAGGAAACCACACAGACGAGCCTAACTCCGGGCCATGGTCTATTGGGGGGGATTACACGGGATGCACAAATACCATGCACCACTTATCACAACACTTTTACACTATCAACATTCACAGTTCTAATATATGCTTATTTCCTTTGCAGGATGAATGTATCATAGACAGTCATATTCTTATCGTTCTCTCCGATCGAACACATCAAGGCTCCTCGACGATCCTGAGCTCGCTCGTGGTGACAGTCGGGGGAGAGATAGTCACCGACTCCGTGATTCTTATCATTCTCATTCTACACGGTCTCGCTCCCCCTCAAAGCAGGATTCTGGGAAGTCTCACAGTCGTCAATTGCCACCGACGGGGGGCAAGCAGCTTCCCAAAGACTTAACTCCAAAAAGTATGCCTTCTCATAGCAAGTCTTCTAAGAAACACCATGAGCCAAAAGGCAATGACAAAGACCCAAGCAAAGATTTAGGGAAGGAGAAAATAGCCATTGTCCCCTCTGGTCAGCACAACTTAGATACTCCCGCTGTACGAGACGTTGTCCATGGGCCTAATAATCAGGCTAAGTTGGAGCGATTACGAACGCAATTTCCTGATATTTTCTTTCAAAGGATGATGTTCATTCCAGATCTTGAGTCGGTCCCAGAGGATTGGGATACAGAGGTCATAGGATACTTGGGTCACGTGGATAAACAATATAGGGTAATGAAGAAGCATGTTGTTCATCTCTCAGATGCCATTCGTCACCTTGTAACAGAAGCAGCTAGATCTAGAGTAAAGATAGACAACGATTTTAGGGCTAGAATAAAAATGGAAAAAGAACTGGAGGATGCACAGGACCAACTTGCTTTAGCCAAACGAGACACCGAAAATTATAAATCAGAGTTAGAAGGTGTTAGACAGCGTTTCCGTAATGAGCTCGATTCGAACAGCCAAGAGCGTGTAGCTCTGAAAAAGGAAATAGAGGATCTCAGGACAGTCAATACTGAATTGAAAACAGTGCAGGATCATTTCACAGCTGAGAAGGCTGCTTGGGAGAAAGAGAAAGCGAGCTTAAAGGACT
This sequence comes from Allium sativum, assembly GCA_030737875.1. Classification (NCBI taxonomy): domain Eukaryota; kingdom Viridiplantae; phylum Streptophyta; class Magnoliopsida; order Asparagales; family Amaryllidaceae; genus Allium; species Allium sativum. Next base: position 1,019,780,584 of record CM060913.1, read on the forward strand.
GTCTATCTCTTACCGAGAAAGAGAAAGTAAATCTGAGTGACTAACTTGTTCGCGCTGAGGAGCGTGCGGCTCTTGCCGAAAGTAACGCCAATAATGTCCTTGAGTCAGCCACTGCTACTGCTGATAAGCTTTCTGAAAAAGAGAAAGAGATTGAAAGTTTTTAGGAATTGCTATTCGACATCTTTGGTCAAGTTATCAAGACACGAGACATCTCTTGGATTCAAGACTATCATGTCACTCTGGCCAATGTATGGGATGCGATTGTTGAGGGCGAGAAGCGGCGATTAAAGGTCGGTGAGATTGATGAAAACCAGTTGATGCATACCTTTCTCAGAGATGAAGAGCCCGAGGCTTTGGAGAAGGGCAGACGCCTAATCCAAGAAGAGATCGAGAGGGAGAAAGTTAAGGTCAAGGGCAAAAACAAAATTGACGAAGGCTCGAGCTCAGCGGTGGAATCCAAGACCTCTGAAGTTGAGGAATGCAATCCTGATGATTCGTTGATTCCCTTGGTTCCAACTCCTCCAGCTGTTGGAGCTTCTACTGTTAATCTGAGTGAAGGATCGGCTGAAGGTATCTCCATATTCTCTCCATAATTTGTCAAAGCAATCATAACCTGTCGTCAACTTGTAGAAAAATCAATTGAGATGACCACACTCTCTCCCGATTTAATAACATTTGCTTCTCATGATATAGGTGGCGAGCCTGCCAAGAAGGATGCGGAAAAGAAAACAGAGACGGAGAAGACTGACATTCCATCGAGTGCTGGTGTTGACGTCTCTGAGATTCCAAAGTAGAATGAGAGCATAACCACTTAAAAGGTCATCTTGGCACCAAGCACTGATGTTCCCAACGATGCTGAGACCATTCATGCTTTAAGGGACATGGATGGTGGCCATGGGGATGACAAAGAGGAGGTCACCATTACGGGGGAGAGCAAAGATGATGACAAAGAAACCTTGGCTGACATGAAGGCCAAGAGGGATAAGCAACTGGCTGTAAAAAGAGAGGAGAAAGAGCCTCTAAGTGTCCCTCCTTTCTCAGAAGTTTATCCCAGAACTGGGTTGGTCATAAAATTCCAACCCAAGTCAATAACTAAACAGCTCGCCTCCCAGTCTTCTGACGCTCCTCCAACCCCCCTTATTAATTAGAGGAAGAGGAAGAAGGGTGACCGATCTGACGCAGACCAGAAGGAGTTGGAAAAACTGAAGAAGGAGAAGAAACCAAAGTCATCCCCCAAGCATAAGCTGGACGTAGTTGTTTGTCCATATTTTGTTTTTAGGCTTTTCACTAGCCAAGAAATGTAATTATGAGAATGGCCCTCACTTTTGCTTAGCTTTTTGTCTTTTAGGCCTGCATTTAATGAATGAAAAGTTGTTTCTTTTGCATCATTGTGTACCTGCAAGTTTAACTTACTATACTTAGTCACAAGCATTAGTTGAAATTGGACTACAAGTCATTCAAGCAGTAAAAAATTTAAAATTTCTGTACTGCACAAAAGTATGTATATATATACCTCCAATCAATCATCAACATGAGGCCTGGCCAGGACTTATTGAGGATTGATTAAAGTCATATGTGTGCTAAGCATAACGGGGCAGGACCCCTGTTGGTGGCATATGTCATCATGCCTTTATACTCCCCCAGTCCTTCAGCGGGGAAAGAGTTCCTGTGGCGCTACGTGTTTAGCACCTTTATACTCTCCCGATCCTTCAGCGGGTTAGAGTTCGAGCTCGATTCTTAATCTGCTCACCGATCCTTCAGCGGGGAAGAAATTATGGGGGCGCTAAGTCTCTAGCACCTTTATACTCTCCCGATCCTTCAGCGGGTTAGAGTGTTTCTAAGGCAGTTTTTATCATGGTGCACCTTCACGCCTTGCGGACGTCATCTTCGCTTCTTTTGTACTCTCTCTCGAATCTTGAGAGTTAGAGTGTCAACAGTGGTGTGATTTTCTTCATTGGACCTTCAGAGTTCTGGCTCTTGGTCGCCTTCCATTCTGATGGAAGGCACTTTGAATTACGTGTTTTTGTAATCATTGCATGGTTTATAGCAAACTTCATAATAAGGCTAAAAGAGCAGATAAGTAATAGTGCAATAAAACTAAATGACACGCGATGTTTTTATAGTGGTTCTGTCGAATCATGACCTACATCCACTTTATAATCTTTTGCTCAAGTAACCAGACTATTCTAGGCAAGTCGTGCCTTTTTACATGGTCCTAAAAACAAAAGAGTAAAGCTGACAATTTCACGTTAGACAATGCCGCAAATGCTGGGCATTCCACACTCTGGGGATTTCTTCTCCATCTACGGTTGCAAGCTTGAAAGTTCCATTATCAAGCCTTCGTAGAATGGAATATGGTCCTTCCCATTTCGGGCCCATATGTACTGGGGGTGGAAAGACACGCTTCAGAACCAAGTCTCCGGGTTCAATGTTTCGGGCTCAAACCTTTTTGTTGTAGTATCGAGTGACCTGTTGCTTGTGTCTCAAGGCACGTAGGTCTTCTTCATCCCTTTTCTCTTCAATCATATCTAGGGATTCAAGGAGCAATTCATTGTTAGTCATCATATCATAATAAGTGACTCGGTGAGATGGTACTTTTAGCTCAACCGGGATGACTGCTTCTGCTCTGAAAGCAAGGGAAAAGGGGGTGTGGCCTATCGCCGACTTATACGTTGTCCTGTAGGTCCATAATGCCAAGGGTAATTCATCGACCCACATGGCTTTGGCCCGCTTCAATCTTTTCTTCAGAATGGATTTAATCACTTTGTTCGCCGCTTCGACCTGTTCGTTCGATTGCAGATGTGCCACAGACGTGTACTTTTTCTCGATGTGGTATTTGTAGCAAAAATTCCTGAACTCCGTACTATCAAACTGGGTTCCATTGTCTGTTATGACGACCTTTGGAATCCCAAATCGGGAAATAATGTTCCTAACGACAAAGTTGATCACTCTCTTGGTTGTTATTGTGGTCAATGGCTCAGCCTCGACCCATTTAGTAAAGTAACCCACAGCCACAAAGCGAACTTTGCTCCGCCCTTTGCTATAGGGAGGCTTCCAGTGATATCAATCCCCCACATAGTGAAGGCCAGGAACTCGTCATTGTCTTCAACTGGCAAGGTGGTGCCCTTGGAATCTTCGAAAATCTCTGACATGCATCATAGCGTCGCGCATATTTTGCCGCATCCTTGTTTATGGTAGGCCAGAAAGAACCATACCGCAGTATCTTTTTTGCCAATGCTTGTCCTCTAGTGTGATCGCCACATTCAGCTTCGTGTACTTCCTGCAGTACACACTTGATGTCGTCATGAGCTATACACTGGAGAAGAGGCATTGAAAATCCCTGTCTGTATAGGACTCCGCCTTGCAGAACATATCGGGAAGCTTTTCGAATAATTGCACGCCTCTCGCTTTTATTTGTCGGAAGAGTTCCATTCATCAGAAAATTCTTCAGAGGGGTCATCCATGACTCCCTTTCTGGCTCAGTCTCCAGTACTGGATCAATTTCCATCTGATCTATAGTAGAGGACTGCAGTACTTTAATTAGGACTAGTTCGGCATCTTCAGGATCATCAGAACTAGCCATCTTCGCTAACTTATCCGCCTTTTGGTTCTCCGACCGCGGAATATGAGATATGATGTAGCGATTAAAACCATCCAGCAACTCCTTCACTTTTTCCAAATATGATATCAGCCTTGGACTCTTGGCTTGAAACTCTCCAGTGACCTGGTTCACGACTATCTTGGAATTGCAAAAGATGTCTAGCTTCGTGATCTCCAACTCCTTTGCGAGCTTCCGCCCAGAAATCAGAGCTTCGTACTCGGAGTCGTTATTAGTGGCGTAGAACTCCAATCTATGACCATAGTATATTAGCCGTTTCTCGGGAGTTTCAAGCATCACTCCGGCACCAGATTATCTATCGTTCTTAGCTCCGTCAGTGTACAATTTCCAGGCACTGGGATCGAGAAGTATTTTTGGTGGATTGGCTTCTTCATTTACCATATCATCCTCCGGAATAGTGAACTCTGCTATAAAGTCTGCCAACACTTGCCCCCTTATCGATCGTCGGGGCTGAAAATTCAAATCAAATTGACTTAGCTCAATGTTACATTTAAGCAGTCTACCCGATGCTTCTGGCCTCTGCAGAACTTGTTTAAGAGGGTGATCAGTGTACACAGTGATGGGATGAGCTTGGAAATAGTGGTGAAGCTTCCTGGATGCAATCAGCAAACTGTACGCAAGCTTTTCTATTCTTGGGTAGTTTCGCTCGGCTACTGCCAATTTCTTGCTCACATAGTACACTGGTCTCTGAACCTTCTCTTCTTCCCTTATTAGGGCTGAGCTGATCGCACGGGGTGAGACTGCTAAGTACACGAATAAATCCTCGTGGTCCACGGGCTTAGATAGTATCGGAGGTCTTTCCAGATGATTCAAGAGATTATGGACTGCTTCCATGCAATCAGGAGTCCATTCAAAATTGCGTTTTCCTCGTTTTATCAACTCAAAGAATGGGATGCATTTGTCCGTAGCTTTGGAGATGAATTTACTCAATGCAGCTACTTTCCCTGCAAGGCTTTGCACATCTTTGATTCGTCTAGGCTCTTGAATGTCTCTGATTGCCGCGATCTGATCTGGATTAATTTCAATCCCATGCGAGCTGACGATGAATCCTAAGAATTTCCCGGAGGCACCCACAAATGAGCAATTCATGGGGTTGAGTTTCATCCCATATTTTCGGAGAATACAAAACATCTCTGCTAAGTCGGCAGTGTGATCAGATGATTATCTGGACTTTACCAACATGTCGTCAACGTATATCTCCATTCTTCTCCCAATCTGGTTGTAGAACATTCTATTCACCAACCTTTGATATGTAGCGCCTGCATTTTTCAAACCAAAAGGCATTTCCATGTAACAATATAACCCCAGATCCGTGACGAAGCCGGTATGTTCTTGATCTGGAACATGCATAGGGATCTGATTGTATCCTGAATAGGCATCCATGAAAGAAAGAAGTTCGTGACACACCGTTGAGTCCACCAGCTGATCAACTCTTGGCAACGAAAAGCTATCTTTTGGGCAGGCTTTATTCAAGTCTGAGAAATCGATCCACTTGCGCCACTTTCCATTAGCCTTCTTTACCAAAACCGGATTCGAAATCCACTCTGGATAGGTTGAGTCTCTGATGAACCCATTGCTTCTCGACTTTTCAACTTCTTCCTTTAAGGCAGCGGACCTCTTTGGGCCCAGCATTCGCCTCTTTTGTTTTACGGGAGGATGCTTCGGGTTGATGCTTAACGGGTGACTCATGATCGAGGGAGATATCCCACACATGTCAGCATGGGTCCAGACAAATACATCCAAGTTTGCTTTCAAGAAATCCGTCAATTCTCTAGCTCGAATAGGGTCAAACTGGGATACAATCTTCATGACCTCCTTTGGGTCACTATCATCGATTGGTACATCCACAGTTGTTTCATTGGGAGTCGCCATTCTGCCCCCAGGCTCTTCATCCTCTCTGGGATCTATGTCATCGGGCAATTCTCTGGGCGACTCACCCACAATTATTTTCTTTAGCTGCTATGACGTCTCCTCCCTTGCAGGGGAGGAAGCGTCTTTAGTCTCTATGTCTCTTCTTTATGAAGCAACTTTAGTTCTGCGATGTAGCATGCTCGTGCGGCGACTTGATCTCCTCTGACTATGCCAACACCAGCATCTGTCGGAAACTTTAATAACAAACACCAAGGGGCTATGCAAGCCCTGAATTTTGCTAGGGGAGGTCGGCCCAAGAAGGCATTGTACGGCGATTCAATATCCATAACCACAAAGGGGAGGATTCTCACTCTCTGGCGTTCTCCTTTCCCAAGCATTACCGACAGTTCTACGTATCCCATCGGAGCAGTAGAAGCTCCGTTAAATCCACGGATCCAACCCTCGCACGGTTTCAAATCTTTCAGCTCAAGTTTCATTTGGTCAAATGCTTTCTTGAACAGAATATTAACTGAACTCCCGTTATCTACTAGAACTTTATGAATAGTGGCCGGGCCAATAGTAGCTATGATAAAAAATGAGTATTCGGTTGGGGAATGGACTCCAGTACTCTCTCAATCGCGAAATATGACGTCACCTAACATCGTCTTTTGTTGCTTAACCGGGGCATTATCTTCAGGATTGCTACATTCTCCTACCTCGAGGTGTTGCTTAGCTGCGTTCACATACTGATCCATCTCCTTGAAACTATGCCCGGCAAGGTAAAGCCCTCCAACTATGGTGTTGATGACGAGGTTCTTTCCTTTCTGCTGGGCAGTCGGTCTGGCAGCAGGTTGGTTTTGGTTTTGGTTTGGGGCATGTATAGCTTGCCCCCTATCTCTTGGAGTCACCTTATATTCGTCAAGCTTTCCGTCTCGGAGCAACTTCTCGACCACGTCTCTTAGATGATGGCATTCATTTGTGGTGTGGCCGTGAGTCTGGTGAAAAAGACAGAACTTCCCAGTCTCATGCTCCTTCTCTGTTGAATCTCTCAGGGGAGGCCTCTTATATTGGAGAATGTTGTACGTATCCAGGAAGATATTTTCCAATGTATCATTTATCGGTGTAAAATTCTCAAATGGCTTGGGAAGAGATCTCCTCTGGGAATCGTTCCCCCGATTCCTCTTCCGATTATTACCATTATTGTTATTATTCCCTGATTGGCAACCCCCGTCTTGGTTTTTGTTCCCGACATTGACTTCAACCTTTTCCAAGCTATCTCATGTTTGCTTGATGGCCGCATTACTCTGAATGTCCTCTTTTTCGGTAGCCTTCCTTTTCCGGTTGGCATATAATTCCTCCTGGCGTAGGCGTATGTTATATTTCTCATAGAACACTTCTCTGGTCAGGGGTGGCTTGCCAGCTAAGTATCTTCCAAATTCGGTGTCTTTGTCCACTCCATTGATCAAGGCCATCGAAACAGTTTGTTCGTGAGGATCCTTGACTTCCATGACAGCTAGGTTGAAACGATCCAAATACGATCTTAAGGTCTCATCAGGACGTTGTTTAATGAGGGATAGCTCAATGACGTTCTTAGTCCTCTGAGCATGAAGGCAAAACTAATTCACGAACGTTTCACTCAATTCCCTGAAACTGGATACTGATTGTGCTGGTAAGCGAGTAAACCATAATAACACTACTTCCTCCAGGAACATAGGGAATGCTTTATGCTTTACTACATCAGAAGCTACGGCGGCAGTCATGGACCATGATTATCTCATTAAATGCTGGATCGGATCAGTTCTACCCGCATAGCGGTTAATCAGGGGCATGTTAAAGCGTCTCGGGAATGTAGCATCCAAGATATCATCCGTAAAAGGAGTATGACTATGGTCAATTCCCCAGTCTTTGTTCCTCTACCCGCGGCTGTCAGCCATGATTTGTCTGACCATTACTTCAAGGTTTGCATTGGTCAACATAGATTCGGGATCAGTGCTTCTTGCTCTTTGGGATCCTCCAACGTCTCTTCTGGGCACAGTCGCGAAATCTGGGGCCCGGACAGGGCTTTGTTGCCCCCGATTACCGCGGTCATTCACACCGCGAAAGGTTTGAGGCGGCCTATTTTCAACAGGTTCATTAACAACTTTAGCTCTAGGAAATGCTGCAGGATTATTCATATTACGGTTGATGGGCCCCAAGTTGAGTGCCTCTTCTTCTCACGAAGGAAGAGATCAGAATTGAAGTTGTTCTATGTTTTCAGGCCTCTCCAACGGTCGCCGTGGAGGTCTTGGAGATTCCCCGGATGGAGAGGAATATTCTGGGGTAAGCGGACGAGCTGGAGGAGGTGCCCTCTGCCTTACAAGATCATCGAGCCGCCTATCCATAGTAGTCAGATTCTGTCGCAATACTGAACTCTCTTGCCTCTGAGCGGCTAACTCATCATATAGTTTATTCCACATTTCAATAAGGCGAGAGAGATCTCCTTCAGTAGCTGGGGCAGAAGGATTGAACTAATCGTCAACATTCCCTCTTATGCGTAAAGAACTCGAGCCAGGTCGAGCAGATGTACCAGCACGAGAAGAACGAGCCATAACCTCCTTTCCAGGTGGAGTTGTAGTCTAATTATCACTTCGAATCGTGGTACCCTTATGTCGATGGCTCGTGGTGGCTACCTAGTGCTGGGTCGTGGTGATGCATGCAGGAGGGTTCGTGGTGAGGTCCCGAGAGCGAGTAGTGACGCCATCAGCAGTACGGGTCATGGTACCGTCATCAGGTAGGGTCTCCCCCTCCTCACCGCGATCCGAGAGCTCTTCCTCGACCTGCTCGTGCACACTTTCTTCAATAGTTACGTTTGCAGCTTCGTTTGCTTGCGAAGCTTGTACTTAGACTTCTTTCCAGCCATGAAATCTGAGCTTCGCTGAAATCTTCAAAAATCTAAACAGTGGAGTTTTGGACTGTTTTCTTCGGACTTGAATATCCAAACAATAGAGCAGCAATCCAACATGCTGAGACTTCGGTTCTCAGTGAAAGCACCAAAATTTTAGACTGAAATTTGGCTCTAACACCCAAATTGTTCTGATATGTAGAGAATTATATCTAGAAGATAAAGAAAAACCGGAAAACACACAAAGTTTATAGTGGTTCGGCGTTAATGAGCCTTCGTCCACTTTATATGCTATTGATTATACGTTGAATGCTAGTACAATCAATGATTACGCTCAATCTCACTTTTACAATTATGATTCTCTCAGTAATTTCGAGGTAGTACTGATAAGAAATAATGACAAGACAGTAATGGTGGAAACAATACTCAGAACTTCCAAAAGATCTTGAAAAATTCCAAGTTTAGGGCTATTTATAGCTGATTTCTGTAGACGGATCGTGGTCATATGTGGCACAAATCCCGAGGATCTCGGACTGGTTCGTAACTTGATGGAGAAATGGTCAATATGACATTATGGACAGGTGTCGCGAGATCCGGGCCTTTCGGATCGTAAAAGACCAAGTCGCTGTCTTGATTTCTTGGGCACATGGATCAGGTCGTGGAACACCAGCGGAGGCGGATCGGATCGCGGAAGTGTACCACGAGCGGGGGGAGCATCACGAACCGTCAAAGATGGGGAGATCACGATCGGGTATCCAGTGGCTTGGTAAGTGGGGCTCCATATTATCTTTATGTGTAAACTCTGGTGGCTTGGTCCAAAAACAAGCCAACAACCCTAATTGAGTTCGTGACGCCCTTAAGTCCAGAGTCTACAATTTTTATATATTAATGCAGCTTTTTCCTAGTATGAATGCAATTTTCTGGGCCAAGGAAGGGTAATGACTTCCCCACCTTATGTGAATTGGGTTTTGCCCTTAACAGAATGAATAAAGATGTAGAAATAATAATCACAGAAATTAAAAGATTTTACAAGCAAGCTGCTGCCCCTGCAGAAGATTTTTACAAGCAATTTCTATAAAAAAAAACTTTGCAGCAGAACACCTGTAGAGTTTAGAAAATTCTCACCTAGATCGGCAGTCCGTCCAATGCAACTGAGTAGCGCTAGCACTTTCACACCCCACTTGGTGTGCAACTGCTCCAACAATTCAAATACTGGTGTTTGCAAATTGCTTGATGGAACTCTTCACTTTTCGTTAGCCCTTGAATTTCTTATTTGATGCTTGAATTTGTTCCTCGACTTTGATCTGTGATTTTTCTTTTTCTTGCTTTTTGTATTTTTTATTTATTTATTTTTAGAAAAAAATCAAAATGAAACTAAAAATAAAGTGAGTAAAAATAATGAAAACAAATAAAAACAACATTAAACTAAGCATAATTAGACAAAAGGATGATTTTTTTTAATTAAAACAACTAAACCAAGATAAAAAGAAGAACCCAAAATAAAAGCTTCACAAAATAAATGAACCAATGGCCCAAAACCACAAAAATAAAACTCTCACTTAACAAACCCACAATAAAACAACTGGCCCAATTAATATCGTCAAGCTCAACTCATGTGATAGAAGCCATGTATCCCTTTTACAAAAGTAGATACCGATCCCCCTTTCTGAGAGAAACCAAATACCCTTAAAAAACAATAAACCGCAGCCTTACTCGAATTAAAAAAAATGTGTGTTCAAGTGGAGATGGTTCGATTTTTGGTTCCTGGAGTTTGATTGATGATCGGGTGTGATGAGTATGTTCTTTGAGTTGGGGTTTGAGTGAGTTGATCGCAGAGGAGGGGTTCGACGTTTATAAAGGTGCTGGATTTAGGTGACTGCGGATGGGGTTGGCGAAGTGGATAGGAGGGGTTCCAGATGACCGCTAGGGTGGATTCGATTTGTCTCAGGAGGATTTTAGAGATTCTGGTCGGCTTGTGGTATTGAAGAGAAGTTCATTGATTTTGGTGATTTGCAGTTGTAGTGGCCGAGATCTGTAGATGGATGGGGTCCGATATGGGTGTATGATGATGGCAGGTTCTGGTTTGGCCGTGGAGTTTCTGAAGCGTGGTATTGGTTTGTGGGATTATGAAGTGGCGACTGGTTATAATAGGCAGTGAGGGAAAAGTAGACGTGGTTTTTGTTGAGACCGGGATCTGGTCATGCGTGTGAACGTAGATTTGTGACAGTGGATTTGGACTTTGAAGATGAAAAGGGAAGCTAGTTTGTGCATGGATTGTAATTTAGGGTTTCTGGCGTTTTGGAGTTGATGAATATGTCGATGTATATATTGTTGATGAGGCTTTGGGAGAAGAAGTCGAGGATGGTTGATGAGAAGGGAATGTGGCAAAGATAGAAGAAGGGAATATAAACGAAATAGAAAACAGAAAAGAAATCTTCTATAACTCTTTTTTTATAGAAAACTTATAAAAGAAGAAACAAAAGAAAATGGAGAAGGAAAGAAATCAAACTAAATTTGCAAGTCAATTTTTTTTTCCCTTATTAGGTAGATTACGATATCACAGATCAAATACCAAATCAACTAACAAGAATTTTTTCCTATCTATACTAGAAAACAAAAGGAAACAAAATAAATAATAAAAAATATTTTTATGTTTGTTTTTATGAAGGAAAACTAAAGAAAAAATAAAATAAAAATAATAATATAACCCGAAGGATTTAGTAATAAAAATTATATTGATCCCCGGCAACGACGCCAAAATTTGTTTGCGAACAAATTAAACAATTGAAAACAGCTGTTAAATTCATTCGGCTTTCCCAAACAACAAGGGTTGTTGTAAAGGGTGTCGAACTCTGGGACCAAAATTATTTAAATTAATAAATCCAATCAAGTTATTCCAAAGGTTTGATTGGTTGAAAATAACAGAAAATATATGAAAAAGCGAGTTTTTAATAATAAATGAAATCAAATCGGGAGCAATGACATAAACTAGATTAACATGAATTACTAACCAAATATATTAATACAGATCTAATTCATGTTTCTGTCACAAACATGAATCAACGATAATTAGGTTTCTAGAAACAAATATGTGAATAACGACAAGTACAGTCTATGCAGGAGCTAAGCTCTTAAACAACCATAGGCTATCAGGACAGATTCACTATTTTATTTCTAAAACCCTAAAAATTAGATCTAAATCTGATAAGCATTAGATCGAACTCGAATATACCCTGTGAAGGAGCATAGCTCTTAAACGACACAGAATATGAAGGTTCAGATCTAACCCTTGGTTCAGATCTAGATCTATATACATGAAGTTCTAATCTTTGTGGCAATGTGATTCATCTTGAATTTAATCTAAGCATCATTACCCCCTAATTAAAGGGGATTAGCTAGACATAGCTAAAGAAGAAGAGAAAAATAAAATAAACAACATAAATAAATTACAATAAAAAGTAAAGAGAAAGGGAGAAGAATGATTTTATTCCAAGAGAAAGTTTATAGAATAAAACCTAATGTCATTACAAATGTAGGAGATACAGTGTATTTATAGATGAAAAGACAAAGACTAATTGGCTAATTACACAATGTGGGACTAAAGATTTAGCCTAAATAACACATAAGCCAGTGTGAACGCAGCTGTAGAGTAAGAGGCCTTGCAAATGAGCCAACGTAAACGCATGTGAATGGATTTGAAATTGGCGTAGCTTGGGGACATCAATTTCAACTGTTTTGAGCAAAAATAGGAATTCCATAACATCTGCGATAAGCTATCTTTATGAAAATGCATTGAATCTTTAAAATATGCGGCAGAAGTTGTTGAATAGAAATATTTCTTCAAGCTTTAATCTAGCTCTCAAAATCAACAATCTTCTTACACTAATTCTTCAAGCTTTTCAACAATTAAGTGCATTAATCCATTCATTATAAATAATTTGGAAACACAACTATAAATGCACTGTATCAATTATTTTAAAGATAAATAAGCGGATAAAATATACACATTTACGTGTATATCACTTCATTCTCTCAATTGAAGGGTCTTGTGATCCTCCATTCCTCCATTCTCCTACACCTTTCCACCATTAAATTCGAGGTCTACGTTAGAGAATCGAAGATCTACATCGTTTGAAGCTAGATTTACACCATTCCAAGGGAGAGTTCATCGAATTGAAGAATTTGGATCAAATTCTTCGTTGTCTGGAAAAATAATTCATTGTTTTGGGTCATTTTGGACAACTGGAGAGTGATATGCATCTCTCACGCGGATTCAATCAAGTATATGAGTTGTATGCGCATAATTTCATCATTTTCAAGTCATTTTCCTCAGATCTACGTCATGGTAAGTTTTATTTCATATTAATCACCATAGGATCTAATTTAGCAACTTAAAACTGGTAATCTCTATGCTATTTCATATGTCTATACAAGTTAGATCTATAAATTAGTTCATATGTTCATTTATTATGATTTTGGTGAAATTTTCATAATTTTTGTAAAAATCGTCATATTCATGTTGATAGTGGTTTCATAACATGTTTATGGTAGTAATTAATAAATTGGATGAACAGATTTTGTCGAGATAGTCGATTGGCGAAGTTTTGGCCGAAATTGGACTTGGATTGGACCTATGCAGGTTTCTGGTCGTTCGTGTAGGCCATGGGTCGAGCGTTTAGTACAATGTGTAGTACAACTTGCAGTACAAAGGGAGTACATGGGGTCGGGTTGAGCATGGCTTGGGGTCGATCGAACACGAGTTTGGGTCGTGCAAGGAGGGGGCGGGCCTGGTGGTGGGTCGAGCAGCATACGGGTCAAGGAGTAGTTCTAATCGCACCATGGTGAGGTCGGGTCGGTCATGTTTTGGATCGAGCAAACATGGATCGGGTCGGTCATGTTTTGGTGCGAACAGATCGGGTCAGTCATGTTTTGGAGAATAGGCTCCGTCGGGCGAGGTGTTCGGGTCGGTCACCAAGGAGGTGTCGAGCAGTGTTCGGGTCAGTCGCACCAAGGGGTCAGTCGCACCATGGGGTCGGTCGCACAGGGTCATTTCTAAAAAGAAAAAAAATCGGGTACGACCCATATTTTAACAAAAGGGCCTGATTTTTTTTTCCCCAGGCCGATGCCCCTGAACCCGTGCTGCAGCGCAGTGTGCTTTCAAATGCCAGAGTTGATGGTAGAAATGTTGTGTCTTGTTTCCATAGCGATTTGTTGAATGCTATGTATGGATTGATATTGAACCTTATGTTGATGATTCTCTTTAGTTCAAGAGTGAGGACAACTTCGAAGTGAATTCAATGGGGAATGTCAAAGTGATGTGATGTGTTCGTTGTTAGTCGTAATACAACGAGTATAGTGACAACTCAAAGGTGTTCTGAGTCGGGTGATAATGGTTGGATGGTCGCCGTCAATGACGACTAGAGATACCAAAGGCCGAGGAATTATCGTTGTCATAGGTTCTAGCGGGCTCAAAGCAGGGGTACGTTTAAAGATCGGTCGTAGGTCGAGTACCCTGGGTATCGTTGAAAGGCCTAGGTACGTATCATTGAAAGGCGTATGGGGCTTTTGCTAGAGCCGGGTTCACCATTAGCCCTTGACGGATGGTAGTATGATATGGCCAGTCATATGATTAACAATGGTTTCAAAGCAGGATTGGCAGTGATAGCCAGAGTCTGTCTTGTATGATTATTTGTTTTGCTTGTACCGTCTGTCGTAGATTGTCCGACATCGGAGGACATATTTCCTAGGAGCATGTCTGATATTGGTTTAGGCCTTTGGGGCTTGTGCTTGAGGGATGTTGAATTCGATTAAGATGGTTTACGTGAGATATATAATCTGAATGTTATGAGTGTTATTGTGGATTACTTTTTGTTGCCATGATTGAATGGTTGCTTGGATTACCTTGGTCATATGGTTGAAATGTTTGCGACAAAGGCTATCACTGTCTGGTGTCGGGAAGATGGGAGTTGTGTTCTTCTCTGATGTTGTGGGTAGATTAGTTCGTTTATTTACCCATTCTCGTATACTTTATTGATGAATTTAGTTAATTGTTTTATTGCTCACTAAGACGGTTGTCTGACTTAAGGTTTTATGTTTCCCTCTTATTTCCTTGGGTTGTTCATCTGATTGTTTGGATGGGCAGACTGGGTAGCAGGTCACAGGTGATATCTTGGTGAGGACGATGTTGCAATTCGGTGATGAGCAGAAGACTGGCGTATTATCTTTGCTATTATATAGTATCTTTATTTCCGTTGTGTGGTGTTTATCTCTGAGCTGTGTAGTGAGGCAAATTTGTACAGACACTTATGTGGTAATTTACAGATTGTATGGATATTTTTCTCTAATTGTTAGGAGGGTTTAAGTTTCTGATCAAGTATGCTTCACTATTATGACATGTTGTATATGTTCTATTATATTTTATCCTTGCGCTTTGAGTTATACAACAAGTTCGGCGTGTATTATCATACCTTGATGATCGTCCATAGCTTCCTGGCACACCATTCAGCGCATTATTCCTATTGTATAGTGCAGGTGTTGTGGGCGGTCATCACATTTGGTATCCGAGCTCTGGTTATCGATTTTAGCCAAAGTTCGAAGACATAATCACGTATGAGAGACATATTTGTAGATTTTTAGTGGATGAATACTATGTAGTAGCGTATGCGTATGATAGTATTCGGATTTCATTTCTGTAATTATCTCATATGTGGGCTAATCATTCCATTTTAGATTTATAATGAGTTGTCGAACCACTAGGGGTGAGCCTGATACTGGAAGAGTAGGAGATGGAAGCTATTTGGGAGTATTAGTCGTTGCATTGGAATATCTGGTTATGTTCGAGGCGTCCATGATGGCAACGGATGTGTTAAGGATACCCATTCCAGAAACGGCAGTAGAGCGTGGTGTTCCTGTGCAAGTACCCAGAAGGGATCCTGCTAAGCGACAGAGGGACTATTCTACTACGTATGAAGAAACCTTTATTGGCCCTAGTGCTACAAAGAAGTTGAATAAGAAGATGAAAATTAAGAAGAATGATCTCTACTTTAACCATCAGTTAGAGGGCCATTATGCTAAGAATTGTGAGAAGCCAAGAGCCAAAAGGAAGTGCTTTGAATGCGGCAAGCCTGGACATAATAATAAGGACGGCCTGGATTTTCTAAAGAATAAACAACCGAAGGAAGCATGTCTAGAAACTATTCCGGTTTCCTATTGCATTCCTGATGAGAATTAGGAGAAGTTGTTGTTGTTTGGATATGCTTCCTGCCAGTGGAATTTGATTGAGTTCTGTTGGGTACTAGGGAATCATCTTCTTTTACCTATAATAAGATTGTATGCCGAATAAGTTTGGAACTTGAAGTTGTAATAGACTTTTGGTTGTAACTAATCTAGTATGGGTTCATCTACTCTTTGCATACTTTGTGGATCCAGTATTGTTGATCACGGATGCTTAATTATGAATGGTTGCTTATTTGTAACTTTCGCTGGGTTTTGATCATCTTGGGTGTGGATTGGCCCAAGAGGTATGCAGAAAGTGTGAATTGCGAAAAGCTAGTGGTGAGAGTCGGGGATGTGGAAGGGGGAAAGGTTTTGATTCCGGTAACCAAAAGATGGTGTTCTCGTGAGTTGTTATATTCGCTTGGAATTCCACAAGAAGACTTGTCATCTGAGCTAATCACGAATATGTTTGAGGATGTTTTTGGCGAAGTCAAAGAGTTTCCGCCGCATCGTGAGATTGAGTTTAGAGTCGATTCGGTCGAGGGTGCTAGACCTATCGTTATGCCCCTTAGGTGGATGGCGCCTAAGGAACAGCAAGAGTTAAAGGTGCAGGTTTGTGACCATTTTGGGAAAGGATTCATTCGAAGGAGTATTTCCAAATAGGGTGCAGCAGTTGTGTTTACAACCAAGGTTGGTGGCTCGTAGAGATTTTGTGAAGACTACCGTGAGCTGAACAAGATGATCAAGAAGAACAAGTATCCGTTATCGAGGATCGAGGACTTGTTCGATCAGCTTTACGATGCCAAAGTGTTTTCTTAAATGGATTTGGCAACGGAATTTCACCAATTACGAGTGGTAAAGGATATTGTGCCGAAGACTACTTTTCGGACACCATCCGGTTTTTTTGAATGATTGGTGATGCCATTCGGGTTGACCAACGCACCAACATATTTTGTGGATCTTATGAATAGAGTTCTTAGAGACCAATGAACGAGTTCATGCTTGTGTTCGTGGATGATATCCTGTTTTACTCTCAGAACGAGGAAGAGTATAAGACTCGTTGTGAGTTGGTCTGGAAGTCTTGCGAAAGCATCAATGGAAGGATAATTTTCAAACTACCACTTCTGGAAAAGATAACGCAGGAGCAGATGTGTTAAATTGAAGATATGCGAGTTTGGGAGTGATGTTTTCGGAATGGAAGAGCCTCGAGTATTTGGCAAGGTTTGATTTCAGGCCATGATGTTAGTTGGAACCTGAAATATTGGCAAGCTTATCGATAAGACCTACTCTTATCGAAAGGATTGGCGAGGGCCAAAATCGCGATGTTAAGCTTGTCGAGTTTATCCTGAAGTTGGAACCAGAGAATAAAGAGTTAGAAGTCGACCGAGAAGGTTGGCTTCAAAAGAAAGGACAACTGGTTGTTCCTGATATCGAAGGATTGAGAGATGAGGTTCGAGGGAAATGTCATCACTTGAAGTTGACGATTCGTCCCTGTGGTAATAAGACGTATGAGGACATGAAGAGAGTCTACTACTGGGAAGGGATGAAAAGAGATATTGGAAAGTTCATTTCCAAGTGTATGAAATGTCAGTTGGTGAAATCTGAACAGAAGAAGCCGAGTGGATTGCTTCAGCCATTGGAGGTTCCTACATGGAAGTGGGAGTAGACAGATGGATTTTATTGATGGACTACCTTGAACTAGGGCAGGAAACGATGGAATTTGGGTCATCGTAGATTGCTTGACCAAAAGTGCAAGGTTCATTCCTGTCGAATCGACTAAGAAAGCATCTAGGTTGGTTGAACTTTATGTGAAATGGATAGTTCGATTGCATGGTGTCCCTAAGAGCATAGTAAGTGATCGAGATTCATTGTTCACGAGTGGATCTTGGAAAAAGTTGCAAGAAGCATTGGGATGGCACCATACGAGGCGTTGTATGGAAGACCGTGTAACTCTTAGACTTGTTGATTAGAAACCGAAGACAAGTTGATACTTAGGCCTGAGATGATTAGAGAGACATCAGATTGTATCGAGATCATTCAGCAACGAATGAAGGCAGCCCAAGATCGTCAATAAAGTTAGGCTGATAAGCGTCGAAAAGACTTGGAATTCGACGTTGGCGACTTGGTATTTGCAAAGGTTTCATTGCTAAAGCATGTTGTTTGATTTTTTAAGTAAAGGAAAGTTAGCTTCGAGGTTTGTTGAACCATTTTCGATAGTCGAGTGAATTGAATCGTTTCTACGAAATATGCGCATGATCCGGATGTGGTAGTATCTCCAGAACAATACGAAAACCTAGAAGTCGAGGTCACGGTTATGAGACCTCGTAAGCCACTTCGTGTTGTGGCAAATGAAACGAAATAGCTTAGGAGGAAGATGGTTAAGTTAGTCAAGGTACAACGGAGCGAGGATGGCAACGATGGTACGTGGGAGACGGAATAGAGTATAAAGACGACCCATCCAAAACTCTTCGTCCGTATGACCCATTGATATCGCACCATCATTACATCATTATTACTTGTTCTTATTGTTGTTATCTTTGTTGTTGTTGTTATTAGAATTTCGCATGCTAGGATAGGGATACGGATGCATGACTTGATGGCTGCTAGTTTGGATGATAGAATTAGCTGCTCACGGATGATAGGCATGCAGAATTGTTTGGTTGCTTGTGTTTTTTGGGATTTCGGGGGTGAAATCCAAAAAGGGGGAGGAGGGAGAATGTAACAGCCCGCATTTTACGTATCGGAAGATCGTAAAATATTTTTATTTTATTTCCTATGGGTTGGATCATTCTCATATTTTAATATGTGGTTTATGGAGATGTGAGACATGTCCATAATTTTTACCAATTTTGTTTGTGACCATTTTTCCTCTGTCAGTCTTGTACAGGGCATAAGTTTTGACTCGAGTCGAATCAGGTGATGAGACCTTTGCCATTGGAAAGGAAATGATGTTTCGCTTTCCGTAGAGTGGTCACATAAAAGATTTGGCTCAGCCGTTTGGGAGGAATCGCTGTTTTAAGGTTTTACGATTGACTGTTCAGGTTTTTGTAAGCCTTAGTGGGCTGATTTGGAGAGGCCCATTAGTGGGATGGTGGGAAGCTATAAATAGGGGGTAAGAGGCATGGAGAATAGTTTGCTTTCTTTATTCTCTCAATTGGAGGGGCTTGTCATCCTTCATTCCTCCATTCTCCTACACCTTTCCACCTTTAAAATTTGAGATCTACGTTAGAGAATCGAAGATCTACATCGTTTGCTACACCATTTCAAGGGAGATTTCATCTAATTTAAGAGTTTGGATCAAATTCTTCGCTGTTCGGAATAATCATTCATTGTTTTTGGGTGATTTTGGTGAATTGGTGAGTGATATGCATCTCTTACGCGGATTCAATCAAGTATATAGTAGTATGTGCATAATTTCATAATTTTCAAGGCGTTTTCCTTAGATATACATCATGTTAAGTTTTATTTCATATGAATCACCATAGGATCTAATTTAGCAACTTAAAACCGGTAAATTCTATGATATTTCATATGTCTATACAAGTTAGATCCATAAATTAGTCAATATGTTCATTTATTACGATTTTGGTGAAATTTGCATAATTTTAGTAAAAATCATCATATTCATGTTTATAGTGGTTTAATACCATGTTTATGGTAGTAATTGATGAAATGGATGAATAGATTTCGTTGAGATAGTCGATTGGCGAAGTTTTGGTCGAAATTGGACTTGGATTAGACCCGGGCAGGTTTCTTGTCGTTAGTGCAGGTCACGGGTCGAGCATGTAGTACAACATGCAGTACAAAGGGAGTACAGGGTGTTTGGTTGAGCATGGCTTGGGGTCGATCGAGCATGAGTTTGGGTCGTGCAAGGAGGGGGCAAGCCTGGTGTTAGGTCGAGCAGCATACGGATCGAACAGTGGTTCTGGTCGCACCATGGTGTGGACGGGTCGGTCATGGTTTGGGTCGATCAAACATGGATCGGGTCGGTCATGTTTTGGTGCGAGCGGATCGGGTCGATCATGTTTTGGAGAATAGGGTCTGTCGAGCGAGGCGTTTAGGTCGGTCACCAAGGAGGGGTCGAGCAGTGTTCGGTCAGTTACACCAGGGGGTCGGTCGCAAAAAGGGGTCGGTCGCACCAGGAGGTCGGTCGCACAGTGTCATTTCTGAAAAAAAAAAAAGCTATTTTTGGGGTAC
Organism: Allium sativum; assembly: GCA_030737875.1. Taxonomy (NCBI): domain Eukaryota; kingdom Viridiplantae; phylum Streptophyta; class Magnoliopsida; order Asparagales; family Amaryllidaceae; genus Allium; species Allium sativum. The sequence goes on from CM060913.1 coordinate 1,019,800,347, forward strand.
GACCCAGATTTGAACAAAAGGGCCTGGAAAAAAAATCGGGGGTCATGCCCCTGAACCCTTGCCGCAGCGCAGTGCGCTTTCAAATGTTAGGGTTGATGGTAGAAACGCTGTGTCTTGTTTACGTAGCGATTTGTTGAATGCTATATATCTATTGATATTGAACCTTATGTTGATGATTCTCTTTGGTTCAAGAGCGAAGATAACTTCGAAGTGAATTTAATGGGGAATGTCGAAGTAATGTGAAGTGTTCGTTGTTAGTCGTAATACAACGAGTGTGGTGACAACTCAAAGGTGTTCTGTGTTGGGTGATAGTGGTTGGATAGTCGCCGTCAATGATGACTAGAGACACCGAAGGCAAAGGAATTATCGTTGTCATAGGTTCTAGTAGGCTCAAAGTTGGGGTACATTTAAAGATCGGTCGTAGGTCGAGTACCCTGGGTATCATTGAAAGGCCTAGGTGCGTATTGTTGAAAGGTGTATGGGGTTTTTGCTAAAGCCGGGGTTGCCATTAGCCCTTAACGGATGGCAGTATGATATGGCTAGTCATACTATTCACGATGGTTTCGAAGCAGGATTGGTGGTGATAGCCAGAGTCTGTCTTGTATATTTGTTTGTTTTTCTTGTACCGTCTCACGTAGATTGTCCAACATCGGAGGAGATGTTTCCTGGTTGCCTGTCTGATATTGGTTTAGGCCTTTGGGGCTTGTGCTTAAGGGATGTTGAATTCGATTAAGATGGTTTACGTGAGATACATAATTTGGATGTTATGAGTGTTATTATGGATTGCTTCTGGTTGCTATGATTGAATGGTTTCTTGGATTACCTTAGTCATATGGTTGAAATGTTTGCTGTAAAGGCTATCACTATCCATGTGGGGAAGATGAGAGTTGTGTTATAATCTGAATGGGCAGACTAGGTAGCAGGTGACAGGTGATAACTTGGTAAGGTCGATGTTACAGTTCGGTGACGAGCAGGAGGCTGGCGTATTTTCTTTTCTATTATATAGTATCTTTATTTCCATCGTGTGGTGTTTATCACTGAGCATTGTAGTGAGGAAAATTTGTACAAACACTTATGTGGTAATTTCCAGATTGTACAGATATTTTTCTCTAATTGTTAAGAGGGTTTAAGTTTCTGATCAAGTATGCTTCACTATTATAACCTATTGTATATGTTCTATTATATTTTATCCTTGCGCTGTGAGTTATGCGACAGGTTCCGCGTGTGTTATCATACCTTGATGATCATCCATAGCAGCCCGGCACACCTTTCAACGCATTATTCCTCTTGTTTAGTGCAGGGGTTGTGGGTGGTCGTCACAATTACTGTGTTAAAAATATTAAGATATTTAGAAGTTTAATTAACCACTTGTTAATTATTTTAAATTAAAAAGCCATGTAATGCTGGTACTGAACTAGTGAAGTCATTTTTATTCTCATGATTATTTATTTGATATTTAAATAAGCGACTATCAAACCGAACCTATACGATTGTTGGTACGAAAAGAACGGGATCGAATTATATTCGAAAACCATTCCGAACAAGCAAATATGTGAGATATTGATTGAAGATGGAACAATTGAAGACCATTGATCTTCATGAGCGGAATAACTACTTGTTGAATTTATTTGGTTAGCTCCCAAAGATATTTCTGTAGTGATTATGTCGTGATTGGAATCCATGGATTGCAAGGAGTACTCGCTATTGATCTATAGGGTGATACCTAGGATGTGGTAGGAGGGTGCCTTCGGTTCATCCAGTCCCTGAATGACTTGTATGGACGAGTGTCTGACAGAGTATTTCCAAAAGGATCACGTATGTTGATTTCTTCAAATGTATTTCTGTTGATGGCGGAGAAGAGCACACTTCTCTTAGCTTAACAACTAGAGTATTTTTGTGGACGTCAATTAGTGATTTTCTGGAGGATCCGACAATGCGACATTCAAAGTGAGTGGTGACCAGATGTTCTAAAGATTTATAATCTCAAGCCTTATCAACCGGGAAATGACACAAAATTGGGTAGGTCGCATGGCTACGTGGGTCGCACCCATCAAAAGGGTATATCATTACCTAATCAGGAGAAATCAAATGCCTTCGGTTGTCCCATTTTAATTTTTGTATGTATGATATCGGTTCTGTTGGCTGGCCCCAACCGTGGTAATGATATATTCAGTACTCTTAAGCGAAGTGAGGGGCCGGTCATGTTTACTTGGGTTGCAAGATGCTCTTGTTGAACCCTAATATGTTCGTCCACGGAGGTACATTATCGATAAGGTGGTTGCCCATACCTTGCCATGGAAATCCACTCTCTAACAAGAGCCCGCGGTTTTGATTGTATACTATGTATGTAGAGCGTGAGATGCAAGCGTTCTGCAAGATTGATATTTATTTGTATTTAGATACTATTATAATATTAGAAAAGATATTGATTCCAAAAATGTTTTGGATTATCGTAAGGTAAAAACCATCCGTATTTATCTGTGGATCAGTCTTACAATTATACTTTTCTTTCAGAAAAGATTTTGACTTTAAAATCAAGTTGTGTGATACCTTTAAACTTAGTGTGTTTTTCTCACTCTGGTTCACCAGACTGACCCGGCGTTTGTAATGCTCGGGTTAGACCAGTTTTTACAGGTTTAGATTTGGATGCTGAAAATTTCAAAAGACATGCTAGAGGAGTTCAGACGTATGATATAAATTCGATATGTATTCCGCTGTGTGTTGTATATGAGAACAGATTAATATAACTGTCTAGATGTGTGATGTACTATGATGATTGTACTTTTTTACAAGCTCTCAGTAAAGATCTATTTTATATTATATTTTGTTCTGCTGCGATGTGAGACTCTGTAATGTGTTGGTTCTTCTTCTTATATTCTGATATTTCTTTCTTTCTTATCTCACCCTCTAATTTATTTCTAATAACGTTCCGGTGTTTTCGATGCTTGAATGTTCGACATGGTGTTTTTGTGTAGATTTTCGGGGTCGAAAATCTCTTGGGCCATTAATGGTATCAGAGCAATGGTTTAGTAATAACCTTGGCTCTGTGGCGTAACTCGATAGATATGGGAATAGTAATATCCTAGATTGAGTAGAGTGTATGTATATATACATATTTATATATATACATATATATATATGAGTGCATATTTGTGAATTTTATATACAAATGTTTTGTATTGTGTTGTTTGATCAGTTCAAGAGTTGTGAAGCATTGAACTGGGAATGAACACAATATGTTTTATTAAAGAGGGTAAATGAAATAATTTTACCTAAATTATATTTTTGTGTAGAAAAGAAATAATTTTATCAAATTATTGAGATATTGTGTGTTAATTGATTTGAATGGAATTCAAATCAGATTTAAAATTTGAATTGGAATTAACCTGGTTAAGTGAAACTGAATTAAGAAATGATTTTGAAATTTAATTAAAAAGATTTGAAATTTGAAAATTTAATGAATAATAATTAAATAGAAATCAATCAGGTATTAACCAATTGATGTTCAAATATGTTAAACCAAAATAAATATTAATATTGAATGTAAATTCAATTGATTTGGTTGTGTACTGGGTGTTGATTGTGAATTGTTGGTTATTGGATGGTAGATTGTTTAGGTAGAAATAATTAACAATATAATAAAGTTGAATGAATTATAAACTAAAGAAAATGAATTCCATTGTAATAAATTGGAGTGGAATCACTTATGAATTGAAATCAATGATTTTAACCTGTATTTGAAAATGAATTGATGCATTAAGTTTGATTTTTGAATTCGTGTTGTTAATAGTGAAATATCATTTAAAAATTTCATATATTTGTTACTTATATGTTGAATTGAGTTAAGTATAGGTGCCAGATGACTTTGAGGATTAGATTTTGGTTGCGTAGATTGCATATGAGCTAAGCAAGCATGCTCAATAGCACTTGTAAAAGGTATGCCTACACGAAAATATAAAATTTTGGTTTTTGGTTTTTGTTTTCCGACCGCGTGGGTCGATGTATATATATTATTTATTCCTGCGATATCATAGATGTCACTCCGTACATGGGAGGCTCCACCGAATTTTTCCCGAAATTTAAAGTGTTAGATAATTTTCGATATTTTTGAAAATTTTATTTTATCATAATAAATTAGTTTTCGATTTAAAATTAATTAGATTTTAAAGTGAATGGGTTTGTAACATTTTTGTCACCTTAGTAATTTCGAGAACGAAATTCTTTTAAGAGGGAAGAATGTAATGTCCCGGATTTTTGGTAGTCAGATATTTAATTTAATTTACTATTTAAATATTATGTTTGGAATATTAATGGATTTGAATATTGAATTGGTTTATTTAATACGACATTTGAGCGTTAAGTTTATATATAATTTAATTCAAGCTCGGAATGGCGCGGTAGTTCGTAATATTGAGTTTTGAACATCAATTAAATATACAGAATCTGTTTTAAGTCAGATTTCTACGAAACAAGAAGCGTTGGAATCTTGTTGATTTTAAATTTTCATATGGAAGAGAAAAATCCAGATTTCGTATTATAGATTGTTAGTTCTGTCCAAATCAAATTAAAATAGTCGCTATGGAATTTGTTAATAAACGATAACGTTTATTTAATAATTTATAAGGGTTTTTAATATAATTCGGATAACGTTTAACTAGAATTGATGATATTGAGTTGTATAATTTATATTTGAAGCTACATGATATTTCCAGTTGGGTATTTATGATTATAGTAATTTATTATTATTTAATTAAATAGTTTTGGAATTTAATTAATATTTTATCGATATTATTATAAACCTTAAAAATGGTCATTTTGCAAACGGTCTCGGTTTTCGATGAAATTTGTTTCATTAGAACCATAATGTTAAATTATTGTACGGTATTAAATTTCGTGGCAAACCAATGTTGTATGTGACAACGGCAGCCCAAAAGGCTCGGTCATTTTCTATAGCGCGTAATTAAATTAAATTAATTTAATAGAGGGATATTTGTGTATAACCTGAGCAGACGATCGAAATAAGCCACGAAACCAATTCTGTAGAGTTCGTATAGACATTTAGAGTCAGAATAGGCTGGTAGTTTGTTATTTTTGGACATCGGGTATTTTGGTGTCCAAAATAGCATTGTTTGACATACAAAAATAGCGTACCGGGAAACAGTCTCGGAATATGTCGAAACTTGTGTCATTGGATTCATATTAATTAATTATTATAAGATTTCTATTTTCGTATCAATAAGACTTACTGTTTGATCGTGGCAACGATAAACTCCTTAATCGCTTATATTATTTGGGCCATTTTAGACAGGGGTAACTTTATAGGAATAAACGACTAGCCAAACGAACTCCGATGTTAACGAAACAAATTTCATTGGATCCGTAAGGAAAAGATCTAGTAGAATTTCAAAGTTTCAAATTGATTAGATTTATTTTGTGACTTTAGGAAATTTTAACGCTTGATTTTTAGCCTGTGATTTATAAAGGACTTTTAACAAACGAGCTCGGAATTCGATGAAAACTGTCCCATCGGGTCCGGAATATTTTTTTATGCTAGAATTAGGAATTTCGTCTCTATTGGAGATCGTATGTGTGATTTTAACATGATACTTGTAACAACCCAAAAATTCGGAGCCAATTTAAAATTTTTATTTTAGCTATTTTAATGGGTATTGAATATTTAAAATGATTTATTTTAAATAATAACGACTAAAAGTTATTTTAAATGAAGTTAGAACGTATAAATTTATTTTAATTATAAAACGAGCCTGAAATGGCGCGGTAGTTTGAAAATTCGATTTCTAATTTTAATTGAGTATACATAATTCATTTTAAGTCGGAATTGGACGAAAGAAACATTGGAATATTTTGAACTGTAATTTTCTAATGAATGTAAGAAATTGAGATTTAACTTTATAAATTGAAAGTTATGATCAGTTTAAAATTCAAAAGAGTCGCTATGGAATTTATATATATTTTTATATATTTTATAATAGGGTGCGTTTTTTAGAGGTCCCTATTAAGGTTCCAAATAAACTCCACGTCCCTTCCATCTTTTTTCTCCAAACCCGATCCCTATTTTTACAGCCGCCTCATCCAATTTGCAACTTCCGCCACCTGCTGCTTGGCCTTCGCCTCCTCCATTTCCTACCAGAAAAAAATGCGCCACTGCATTAAAAAAAAATTCTAAAATCATAAAATAATCCCAGAAGTCCACACCAATCAAAAAAAAATAGTTGCATACATGTATGCAACTATTGCATAAAGGAAATTTAGCTAACGTTTTAGCCTGCAGATATGTTGCACACATGTGTGCATGTTTTTGGGTTATTTGCACAGTTGGATGTAAATAAAAATGAACTGAGTTTCACTGTTATGAATTATTGCATCATTCTGTGCATGAAATGTGCAATACATGCACAGAAATATGCAAATAAATCAAGGCGGCTGGAAGAACTGGAATACATGCACATATGCATGCAACAAAATCAAATATGTACATAATATTATGCATTTAACTGCAGTTTTTTCTTTTTTTTTTTGCTGTTTTCTTCTTTCTGCGGTGGTTTATGTTGTTTTTTGGACTGAATTTTTTGTATAATGCATAATTTATTTTATTATTAATTTACAAATTTTTTTAATTTTTTTAATTATTATTTTATAAAGTTTTGAAAAATAGGGACCTAATTATAATAAGTTTATAACCGGATGTGAGCCTAATTAAGTTTGCTTTTAGGGACCTGAGCCTTATTTTCACTTTATAATATATATAGCTCTTAAAAATAGCCATTTTGCAAACGATCTCCGTTTTCGACAAAACCACTTTTGTTGGATCTGGAATGTCAAATTATTGCTAGATTCCAATTTTCGTAATTTTTGGAATTAGTATGTGAGCGTGGTGCAATTAAATGTTTTTGGTAAATTCAGGTTGAAGTTAATCGACTGGAAAAAAGATCATTTTACAAGTGGTCTCCAAATTCGACGAAATTAGTTTTGTTAGGACCGTATCGTCAAAACATAACTAGATTTATTTTTCTGAAAATTTTGGAGTCAGTATGTGGCCCCAGTAAATTAAAATGTACGTTAACTTCAATATTGACCGTTATATTAATTTATATTTTAATTTTAGCAAAAACTAATTAAAACGGTAGAATTGTCCTACGGTACATATCCCATTGTGTCCGGAATGGGGGTGTTTGGTTAGGGGTGACAGTCATTGGGTTTGATTTGGAGTTCGAACGTGAAATTCCCTTTTAAGAAATAAATAGAATCAAATATAAATAAAATATTGTTATATAAATACCCTTTCACCTATAAACCCTAGACCGATTCTAAACAGCCGCCGCCTGCGATTTAAGGGCGAGAAATGCTCCGATCTTTAATCCCCAATATATCCTCCCACAAGTTGAATTACAATATGATTTCAATGCGGAAATGGAAGCACAACTCGAGATCTACAAAGTGATATAGGGTTGATGGAATTTCATCGAGTTTTGTGCCCGATTTTCGTGCTAAAAGAGCACCAGTTCGAAGCGGATTTCAGGGCTATTAGGGTCAGCAAGTTGGCCGTGGTGGCCAACGTAGGGTGGCGCCGCCAAGGCGCTTGTTGTGGCAGCCTCCGATCGAGGCCATATGCCTCGTAGTATGTGCGATTTGGTGAGAATGGGAACAATCGTGGGTTTCAGCGGCTACAGAAGGGAATCGGAAGGAAGATCATTAAGGTGTGATTAGAGATGTAATGAACTAATTAAATTATTATGTGATTAATATATAATCAATCATATCTTCTTCATATGGTATCATAAAATTGCAAATCAGGAAGCGTTGGAATCATGGCGACGAACTCAACGATGGAACTGACAGGATTGTTATAGGAGCTAGCTGCAATTTTTGACTGAATTGAACGCGCTGCTTAGTTCAGTTAAAGCAGTAGTTAATTAACGATTTCGAATCCAATCAATGTGAGAACTTCTCACTAAAATTCTAGTTCAGTTATTTATTTTATAACTGCATATATGAACTGCCAGTATTGATTTTTATCAGTTTTTAATTATCAAAAATTGTATAGGGTGCTTGTTAGCTCACCTCCCTCGTCCACAGACCATGGACAATTAAATTGACTGTATTGTACTGTGTTTGTGATATTGAAATGAGTTTATAATACATATATGCGTTGATAAAATTATATATATGCAATGTATAAAATATATATGTGTTGCATAAAATATATATGTGATGTGAAAAATATATATATGCGTTGTGAAAATATATATGCAATGTATAAAATATATATGTGTTGTATAAAATATATATGCGATGGGAAAAAAATATGCGTTGTGAAAATATATATGCGATGAATAAAATTGTCATGCTATGGAATAATTATTGGATTGTTAAAAATATATTTTTTAACATATATATGCACTATACAAAATTATCAGGTAATGGAAAATTCAATTTTGATTTAAATTGAAATGGAAGATGGAATCGTTTTTAAAACAAATTTATAAATGATTTATAAAATACGTTTTAAATGGAAATCGACAATATATATATTATATATATTTAATGGCTTGAATAGAACGCGTCGCATAGAGATTGTTTGCGAATTTCGACCGTTAACTTCAAATTGACGTAACGGGAGATCCGACCATCAGATTCTCCTAAAACTGGAACCATTGGGTTCGTATCGAAAAGAGCTTTCCAATGAATACAAGAGATTTGAAATCTAACGGTTAGATTTTAAGAAATGTCCAAATTAGTTTGGGAAAAGGTCGCTGTAAATGCAGTTCGATGACCGTGTATGGAAATCGACTGAAATGGCGATGTAAAAATTATTAAAAATATGGAAAAATTGTTTAAAATCATAATAAATGATTTGGAAAGAGTTTGGATGAAATTTTCCATATTTGTAAAGAAAAATGATATTTTTATCAGAATGAACTAGTTAACAACTAGAATAATGAACCGAAAGGAATTGAAATGGTTTTAATATAACCAAAATTTTCCAACGTATGAATTGGAATGGATTTGAATGGAAATAATCTTCGGAATATTTTTATATTGGATTCTGTTATTCTACGGATATTGTTGAGGAATTTGGAAGATATATATATCGTTATTCCCAATACGATATTTGTTGGTTTCAGAATTTGATATTGAATATATGTCGATATAATATCTATTTAGAGCCTTATATTTAATATCAAATTGGATTTTGCGGCTTGTCGTGAATGGTGTCTTAAATAACACTTTTCTTAAACCCAGTTGAGAAAGGAATAAATCTTTTAATTAAGATTAATGAAGTTTTCCAATTGTCTTTATTAATAGGGATTAAATGGAATATGATTTTGGATTTATCGTGAACTGTGTTTTGAATAACATTTGTTCTTTAACCCAAGTAAAAGCAGGATTAATTTTCCTATAGTTGAATAATCATTAAGTGATGAATTTTTGAAATTAAAACTAAGTGGAGTTTTAATAAACCTTTAATTAGATTTGAATGAATGAATGGTGATTAAATTTACCAAAACATGTGTAACACCCCGTAATTCTATGACATTAAGTTTCACAAATTAAAGTACAATTAATTTTTAGATGTGGAATCAAGGGAATCGGGTTACGCCATTGCGTTCGTCTTGGAATTCTTCTTCGAATAGAGTCCAAGTTTGCGTAAATCGGGCTTCGTATGAAGAAGTTATGACCTTTAGAAGTTTCAGGAATTTACAGAAATTTAAAACAGCTCAGTTCAAAGTTCAAAATTCGAATTCGAATGCAGAAGCGGGCTGGGCGGGAATTTTCCCGCCCCTGGCCAGGTCGACCAGGGGATCGACCTCCCCTATACAGGTCGACCTGGGGGTCGACCTAGGGGTCGACCTGGGGGTCGACCTCCCCCCTATTTCCAAATCCGAGGCAAATTCGTTTTTCTGAACCTGGACTTGTTTTCTGGGCCGATTCGTTGGCTCCTAGGATATTTAAACACCCCCAAACCTCACTTTCTCTCCATACCAAACTTTTGTAACGCTATGCTTCCTCAATCCTAATTAAAATAAATAAAAGACGTCCTTATGCTGCTCCAGTTCTTCTAGAAATCAAGTTTAGAATTCAAGTAGAGATTCAAATCAAGTAAAAGCTTCAAGTTGGACCATAGGCATTCCGCTTCAAGCAACTTCACTCGAATCATAGCAAATCGCCGCAACACTATCTTATTGTCCTTTTCTAAACCGATCATAGTAAGTTCGATTATTCTTTAGATTTGAAAATGTAATTGGAATCGTGTACGTAATAAATCAAAATATAAAACTATGCCAATTTGCAAGTTAATTACCTTTGATTCAGGCCTATGTCAAATCTAAAGTTGTCTATGCCTTTGGATATGATTCAAGTGGAGGGATCGCAGAATAAGAAGATGGATTCCAAGAAGGGCGGGAAGAATAACAAACCCCGTGACAAGAGGAAGTGTAATTTTTGTGGCATACCTGGACATCTGGTTAAGGACTGCAGGAAGAAGAAGAGGAAGATGAGTGGTTGTTTTCAATGCGGCGAGACAGGACATATGGCCAAGGACTGTCCAAGAAGGCAAGGGAAAGGGCAGAGGTCTGGGTCTACTTCTGAAGGGCAGATTCACGCTCTCACAGCACCTACGCGAGAAAGAAGTAGAAATATTTCTGTTGAGAGTTTAGTTTATCTTACTGATCATCCTTTTCATACTCTTTTTGATTCCGGCACTTCGCACTCTTTTAAATCTACTGCTTTAGTTGAGTCTCTGCACCTAGGTACTAGTATAGTAGAGGATCCCATGGTTGTTTCAAATCCAATTGGGGGTACAGCTTATTTATCAATGATTTGTTTGGATTTGTAAATTTCTATACTAAGTGTTGGGTTTAGATGTAATGCTTATGTTTTGGGTTTCACGGGCTACGGGTTGATACTAGGCATGGATTGGTTATCCAGTAATGGTGCCATCCTTGATTGTGAAAAGAGAGTGGTTAGACTTATGACTCGCCTCGGTAATACTCTCGAAATCTCTTGTAATCCTATGAATTCTGTTATACTTAGCTACCTAGAATCTCTTGATGCGTCTGTTGAAAATTTGCAATCTGTTAGAGTTGTTCATGAGTACTCGGATGTCTTTGAAGAAGTGAAGGGTTTACCTCCAAAGCGAGAGATAGATTTCCGCATATACCTAGTTGATAATGCAAAACCAGTTGCTTTACCCGTTAGACACATGGCTCCAAGGGAAAGGAAGGAGCTCAGCAAGCAAGTTAAAGAGTTGCTCGAAAAGGGGTTCATAAGGTGGAGTATTTCTGAATGGGGTGCTCCAGTAGTGTTCGCAACCAAAGCGGATGGTTCACTTCGCCTATGCGTGGATTATAGGGAGCTAAACAAGCTGACCAAGAAGAATACGCACCCACTTCCAAGAATAGACGACTTGTTCGACCAGCTCGTAGATGCATCAGTTTTCTCCCAACTAGATCTGGCTACCGGATTTCATCAGCTAAGAGTGGCTGAAGACAGCATAGATAAGACCGCGTTCAAGACCCCGGATGGTTTCTTCGAATGGCTTGTCATGCCTTTCGGCTTGATAAACGCACCCACTTATTTCGTAGACTTGATGAGTAGTGTGTTTAGGGAGTTCCTTAATAAGTTTGTGGTGGTCTTCGTGGACGACATTTTGATTTTCTCAAAAAGTGAAGAAAAGCATGCTTTGCATTTAACACTACAACAAAAACACCATATTACAACTTTAATTTTACAACGGTGGTAAAAGCACCGTTGTAATAAATTGTTTTTTACAACGATGGTAAAAGCACTGTTGTAATAAAAGGTTTTTTACAACGGTGGTAAAAGCACTATTGTAATAAATGGTTTTATACAACGGTGGTAAAAGCACCATTGTAATAAATGGTTTTTTACAACTGCCAATTCCCTAAAGTTGTAATAAACGTATTTTTAACAACTTTTTTTTTGTTAGTTGTAATAGATGCCCATTACAAACTTCATGTTTATAATATCTATATTTAATAACTAATTATATTAATATTTTATAATAATTAATAATTAATTTTAAATACGGAATAACTAACATTAAATAATTAATAACAGATATAATAATAATAACTAATAAATAGTATTAATAATTTTAAATACAAAATAACTAGTAACATGTACATAGTAATTGATTTTTAATAATTGATATTCAATTATAAATAAGAAGAAATAAGTACTCTCTAATAATATTTATTATTATAAGTAATATTTAATGTTTAAATAAAATATAATTCTCAAAAGTTCAAATTATTTAATATAATTTTTACTTATTAGTTCTAACTCATTATATTTGAATTTATATATTTGGATGAAATTTTCGTTATAATTTATAATTTCTAAATAATCCACTATTTAATGCTGTAATTTATAATATTAATAACAACTATTTTTTCTATTTCATGTATTAGAAACCTATTAAATATTAATAACAACTTATAGTTAAATTAGAAAGTTTTTTTTTCGTTATTTGTCAAGATCATTCCAAGTTTAATAATTAATTTTTAATAATAAATAATTAAGAACTAACCATTAATATTAATAATTAAGAAGTAATAATCAAGAAGAAATATCTAATATTTAGCAATTAATTCTTGATAATTAGTAATTAAAATGTTTTTATTAGAAATTATAAAAACTTATTTCCAATGGATCTATTTTCTACCTATTAATTCTGAATTATTACATTTGATTTTATAAATTTAGATGAAACTTTAATTATAACCAATAAAAAATTGGCTTTTCCTTGCAAAGAATAAAACAATTAAAAAACAAAACAAAAATTTGTTGCCCACTTAACACAAATGATGAAATTTGGGCGGGCGACCGAAATTTTGGCTCCAAAGCATCTCACTTTCGTATTTCTCCTCACGTGGGCCGACCTCTCTTGCTCTTCTCTCACATCGATCCACAATTTCATTCCTCTGGAAAAAAAATACGTCTTAACATCGATCCCCATCTTCTTCTAGCCGCCTCCTCCCTCATCGCTTCAATTCCATTATCTGCTTTGCTCCTCTACTTAAATCGATTCTTCTCTCCAAGCTTTTCCTGGTCCTATCACTCTACCCTAGTTTCTCTTCTTCCTTTATCGAGCGTGATTTCTCTTAGTTCTGTTTTGGTCCAGATCTATCGGAGCGGCATTGATCTCCATCTATTGGAGCTGCTCGGCGCGGTCTAGATCTTCAAACGACTTTGATCGACTGCTAGTTCTTTGGATTCCGCTTTGTCTGGTGGTTGTTTGCAGTGGATTCTTTTCATCGTGCTGGCGAGGTAATGTTGATTTTCGTAGTAATTTTTGGGTTTCAAAATTGTCTGTGAGGTCGATGTTCAGTGGTTTGCGTCCCCTTGAGGGTGAATAGCATTTTTGTTTATGTTCTTTGGATCTGTTATCATTTGGTTTAAGGTGGTTGTTGCTGTTATTGTGTCTGGTAGTGATGCTGCTCTCTGGAGCACTTGTCTATTATTCTAAGTCATGCTTTTATTGAGCTTATGTAATACGTTTATGCCATTGGTATGGGTACATCATGGTTCAGCTTACCTATCATCGTACTGCCACGGCGATAGCTATAAGCTATGGTGGTAGTTTTGTTCATTGGTGTCTCTGATGTGTCTTATTGTTTATTGGCAGTTTTGTTCATTGGTGTCAAAGATGCAATGCAATTTTGGGATGTGCTTCTGCCATCTATGCCTGGCAGTTTTGTTCATTGGCAGTTTTGTTCATTGGCAGTCTTATTGTTCATTGGCCGTTTCGGTTCTCTTGCTTTGCTGTTCAGATAAATCTTGTTTCTATTGGTACATGTCTGAGAATCTATCTATGGAGGATGAAGTTATCCTATCAGCTATGCCATGTCTCTTGTCGCTGTCTGCTACAGTGTGTAACCGTGTATCTTTGAGCTATGCAATTGTTCACACCTTTCGCTATCCTTTACCTTTTGCGTAAAAAGTCAGTCTGAATTAAAAAAAAAGTAGTAGAACATAAGTTTATTAATGTAAGGATACATGAAAACAGATGGAGAATAACACAGTGTCCAATAATTCAACCATGCAGAGCGTTTACATATAGATTTGCATTGTTGAATCTGGAGGGAACTCAATTTTGACAAAAAAAGTGCTTAGGAATAAATGAAAATTATGGAGAGATAATATTTTTAAATATTTAAGTGCATGCTTAGTTGAAAGAAAGTAACAGTTGTTGCTAGGAACCATGAAAGGAAACTGTCTAAAATATAAAAACATTTCTATCGTTACCATGAAGCAAAATTTAATATTCGATAAGCATTTCTTTGCTTTGTCTTTGGATTACTATCACAAAATAGCGCATGTATGTTTCGTGCTAAGGATGTTTCTTATGTTGAGGATTTACGAAGCATTGTTGGTTTTTTTCCTTTTAAATTTTTTGTTGGTTTGGAAAAAAAATGACAGATTTTCCTAGCTATGAATAAGACTTGTGATTGGGTCGTTTGCTCTGGAATGAAAGACACGTCAGATTCTTTCAAAACAAATACAACAGCTATAATACGCAAGTTATAATATTATACATACATCTTATTAAAAAAATGATTTTTTTTCGATACAAAAAAAAGAAATGCAAAATATATATGCATTTGGGCATCACTGTACTCATGAATGAATGCACAGAGTAATAAGGATATTTGACGATGAGCATGATGTTGAAATGGATGATCGATTGGGGATGCTGGAGCATAAAGACTCGGTGCATGTCAGTGTGTATGTATATTTATACAAAGTGTGTATGTAACTGAGTGTATTGAGTGATCAGTTTGTAGTGAGGAATGTATGTATTGTTATGACTATATTATGTAAAAGTGAGTTGTATGATAGTGGATCAGAAAGTTGTACTAATTCAAATATTGAAATAAAATATTTAATTGATTATTTCAGATCAGGGTAGTATCATTTTATTCAATATAAATATTTATTTTTATATGAAATGTAATGTATAACGAAACAAAAATCATATTGTTATAATTAATTGTTGCAGGAATTACTACAATGGTGAAAAAAAGTTGTAATATGTACTACTACAACAGTGCAAAAATGTTGTAATACGTTTTCCTACAACGGTGGAAAAAAGTTGTAAAATATACATATTACAACGGTGTTGCAACAGTGTAAAAACGTTGTAAAATATATGAGTCTATTACAACTTCTTAATACACGACGGTTTGCCCACCGTTGTAAAATGTATATTACAACGGTGTTCCACCGTTGTAATAGGGTCATTTTGTTGTAGTGTAAAGGAAGTTATGGATACTCTTAGAGCACATCAGCTGAAAGCAAAATTCTCCAAGTGCCATTTTTGGAGAGAAGAAGTAAGGTTTCTTGGACATGTGGTATCCAAAGAAGGCATAGCTGTGGATCCCGCAAAAGTAGTTGCGGTGCAAGATTGGAAGGTTCCACGGAATGCAACTGAAGTGCGAAGCTTTCTCAGGCTAGTGGGCTATTATAGAAAGTTCATTAAGGACTTTGCCAAGATCTCGGCACCAGTTACAAGGTTGACAAAGATGTGCCTAGCTTTCGCTTGGGATTTGGATTGTGATATTTCTTTCCAACGCTTGAAAAGGGCTCTTACAACAGCCCCAGTTCTGACATTGCCTGATGCGAGTAAGATGTTTACTGTATACACAGATGCATGCGGTATTGGATTGGGCGCCATCTTGATGCAAGAAGGCAAGGTAGTTTGTTATGAGGGAAGGCAGTTGAAGGTACATGAGAAGAATTACCCAACTCATGACTTAGAATTAGCTGCCATTGTTTTTGCTCTTAATTCATGGCGTCATTACCTTCTAAGGGAAAAATTTGAATTATTTACTGACAATAAATCCTTAAAATACCTTTTCTCACAAAAAGATCTTAACTTAAGATAGAAAAGGTGGATGGAGTTTCTTGCCTCATATGATTTTGAGATCGCTTACACCCCTGGCAAGGGCAATGTGGTAGCAGACGCCTAGAGTAGGAAAAAGCTGACCTTAAGTCCTCTCTTTGTGGAAAGGAAAAACTTGGAGTACATAGCGACCTTTGACTTTAGACCCTCTTTTGAGTTTGTGCCTGGCATGTTAGCAACACTAGAGGTGCGGCCTACGCTTTTGGACTCAATAGGAGTCGCGCAACGTGATGACCCTCAAATTGTTGATGTAATGGATAAGCTAATTGGAGGTGAGACTTCTAGTCACCTCAATAGATACACCACGGATGATAAGGGTTGGTTGAGACGGGATGGGAGACTATGTGTCCCCCAAGCCAGAGATTTGGTAAAGACGGTTCTCGAAGAAGCGCACCGTTCTAAGTTGACCATACATCCAGATGGAGACAAGATGTATAAAGACATAAAAAGGGTTTTCTTTTGGAATGGCATGAAGAAGGATGTAGCTGAATTCGTCTCTAAGTGCCTGATATGCCAACAAGTCAAAGCGGAGCAGAAAAATCCTGGTGGTCTACTTCATCCTCTTGAGGTCCCACAGTGGAAGTAGGATAGCATTTCGATGGACTTTATAGATGGGTTGCCTAGGTCAAGAAGGGGCAATGCCAGTATTTGGGTAATAGTTGACAGACTCACAAAAAGCGCTCACTTTATACCCGTTAAAAGTAGAAGGACTGCCTCATCATTAGAATCTCTTTATCTTAAAGAAATAGTTGGACTGAACAGGATACCTTCTAGCATAGTAAGCCATAGTAAGCCATCGAGATTTGAACGTGAAATGGTAATTGAATTTACCGATAACACTGTGGTGTTAGATATGAAGTATTACCAGTTTTACTTCATGGGATGAATAGGTTGGGATGGGGAAATTAAAATAAATAATTACTTCGGTAAGGTTCGCTAATCCCGACTAGTTTGAATTGAGATTCAAAAATAGAATAAAGAATAAATTCAAGGAATTTATCTTGGATAAAATTAATGGGAACCTTTCCCTATGAACGTGAAATTTAGAAACTAACTGTCGGTTAGCCAAGCAGAATGGTTTTCTGAATATTGATCTGATGTTGGTTTCGGCCTTCGGGGTTAATATTTGGGGAATTATTCTCTTGATTAATTTACAGTTAGTGACTAATGAATTGGAATGAGGCGTATGTTGTGTTTGTGTAACACTTATTTAAAATATACGCGAGTTATTCGGAAAGACCGGGTTTACCCCATTCTGAATAACTGATACGACGATATGTCGAAGATGAAGACGGTGGTAGAAGACCGGAAGTCTTCACATTGTTTGGATAATTACCGACGATCCTGATTGGGCTGTACACCCGAGAGGATGGAAATAGTTGGTGGTCGTCCAGATGTACTTGGAGATGGATGGATATGCGAGGAAAGTGCCTCCGGTTTCGTTCAGACCCAGAACGGACTTGTAAATGGACTGTGTGTGTCTGACATTGGATTTTAGTCCGTGCGATTGATCTCTATTAAATATATATCTGTTTGGCGGCGGAGAATTTATTCTCTTGCTTAACGCCCTTCTCTGAGACGTACGAGCTCAGGGGTTATATATTGATGGATATCAATCGCATGGAGTGAATTGCCTGTGTGGCATGCCTAAGTGGCAAATGATCAAGGCTTCTGTTGAAAAGCAAAGTCTTGTGGTTGATGATCGAAGCACGGCCTTTGTGGCGTAGCTTTGTGTAACGTTGATTCGCGAGTATCACACCCGGTGTGAACTAAAAACGGGAAACGGACCTCAGGGAGGACATGCGCTTCTTTCTAGTTAGGAGTGGCGTCAGTGCTTGAACTGGCTGACGAGTTTGACTCATGTGGATATTGCTTATTATTACTTGCTGAAAAGCGAGGCGCCTCGTGATATCGGTTTCGGCCGATGCTTCTGATCGGCTGACGGGCCAGGCTTACGCCCCAAAGGGCGGGGAAACGCAGTGTTCAGGAATTTTAATCCACATCGGTGGACCGGCCCTGTCGCTCCGAGGGTCACTCGAGCTCTGATCCTGAGACACGGGCTAGAGCGTCTCGAATCGGTGAGGATCTTGCCCCTAGCCTCGGTTCATACCATAAATGATAACCCAACTTCCAATACGTCATTGCGGTTTTGATTGTAAACTTATATATGGCGACATAGTGTTATGGGGCGCTCATGCCGCCTATGATTGATACTTATGATTTGAAGTTGTTTTATACACTATGCACTTATAATAGTATCAAAACGATTTGTTTTAACCGTATCAAGCATTCTATGGCTGTTATAAGGGAAAACCCTATCCTCGGCTGTGTTGCATTGTGTGATGGGACCTGGGTCTTATAACAGCTTCATTTTTCTTTATTTAGCATTGCGCTGTTTGTTTTATGCACTGGTATTCTTGGGAGGAAACCCGTTCCGTGTTATACGGCGTGGTCCCTTGATTTACCTAATGATTTAAAATAAAGATTAACTGTTTTAGTTCTCACACCAGTCACATGACTGACCTGGAGTTTATTGTTTTAACCTAAACTCTGGGTGCCCCTATTTTGACACGGGAAGCTAGTAGTTTTGGTTTTGCAGATTTATATTCACAGGATCCTGGTTTACAGCTGGAACGATATCCGGAAAGCTTTGTATCCGTATATCTCCTTCTAGTTGTGTATTGTATTATTTTCCGCTGCGATGTATTTAAATGTAATTTAAATCTCTGATATTTCTGTGTAATATTCATTTATACTCTGTATATTCTTGTAATCTGATGCATTGGTGTAATAATAATGAAATGTTCTCCCGTATGTGATCTGTTGTGGTTTGTTCTCGAACTATCCGACGCTTTCCTTTACGGGGAAGTTACGGGTTTTCACAGTTGGTATCAGAGCTTTGGTTTACAGAGCTCGAGAACAAGATACATTAGAACCATACGAAAGAATTCATTAGATATTGGATTAGTAATATCCAATTAGAATGACTCGTTAGAGATAGGATCAGTAGTATCCTAGCACGAGTGTGAAGAGTATACTTTTCAAATGAAAACAATTTTTGTTTTGAAAATTTAAATCACTTCTACGTATTTGATTATTTATTTATTTTGAATATGGACAATTCAGTATATAAAGAATTTGCGTATACGCCTTGCAAACGTATATTCAAAGTTTTAATATATTGGATAGATATAGCATCACACTCTAGTCGCCCGAAGATGATATTGATGATAGCGATCGCATCATCAACATTTATGTTCGAGTTTCGAAGGTGTGATTTTCTATATATTTCCATTAGACTGGTGTGAGAACCAAAACTTATATATACTTAGAACACTTTGTTGTGAATTGGCATCAAAAACAAGATTTTCTGTATATGTATCAAAATTATCAATTTGAAACGTTAATCCACTAATTGATTGATGTTTGTGTTGTTTGTTTATTCGTTTGATAATTTTTGAACCATTATGCCTAATTGAACCAAATATTGAACTGTATTGAAAATTGGTCGCATTTGCTTGCATATACATATATATCATTGAACAGGTCATAGCAAGGAGGCTAGAGCCGAAGAATAAAATTTGTTTGCCCGACAAATAGGTACATGTTTACTACATAATTTACTGTTTTGTTTGGGTGATGATGATTTTATGAGCCTATTGGCTAGCCGCTTGGCTTTTTCTTTTTCTTTTTGAGATCTGAAGGACCGGGGAAGCTATTTGAAATTCCCCGATGCTCCCATTGCATGGGAGGTTATGGCGAAATTTTTCGGAAATTTAGGGTGTTAGCCAAATTTTTGAACTTTTTGAAAATTCTCAGAAACTGAAAAGTTGGAGAATGGAAGCCAGATCGAACGTAGAGTTGATTAATCAAACCACTCTCGACTTTGTTCCTTTTCGGGGACGAAAAGTTTTAAGTGGGGGAGATTGTAATAACCCGGAAATTCTGAGCCAGTTTAAAATTTTTATTTTGGCAATTATAGCGAATTTTGATTATTTAAAATGAATTATTTTAAATAATATCGACGAGAAATTTATTTTGAATTGAATTCGACGTATATATTTATATACGTCGTCGTTAGAATATAAAATATTTATATATAACTATAAATAGAATTGAAAATGGTGCGGTAGTTCGATAATTCGATTTCAAACTTCAATTGAATGTACCGGGTGCAAAACAATCCAGATTTTAGTGAAACCAAAAATAATGGGATCTAATTGATGATATCTTTCCAACGAATTCGAATAATCAAAATTTCATAGCGTGAATCAAAAGATATGTCCAGTTGGAAATTCTGAATAGTCGCTATGGAATTCAGGCCCTTAAAAATGGACATTTTGCAAACGACCTCGGATTTCGACGAAACCAGTTTTGTTGGGTCCGTGATGTCAAATTATTGCTAGGTTTTAAATTTCATAATTTTTCGAATCAATATGTGAGCATGGCATAGGAAAACGCGTTTGACCAGTTTTAGTTGATTTTAATCGACTGGAAAATGGCCATTTTTCCAACGGTCTTAGAATTCGACGAAACTAGTTTTGTTTGGACCGTATCGTCAATACGAAGCTAGAAAATATTTTTCTGGAATTTTTAAAGTTCGTATGTGACCCCGGTAAATTGAAATACGCGTTCAAATTCAATATATAGAGTTATATGTTGATTTCAACGGAAACCGATTGCAACAGCCGAATCAGCCTACGATACATATCCCATTGTGTTCGGAATGGGGGTAAAACACTATGGTCAACAGGCGGTGGGCCTCGTTTAGAGGTCGTATGTAAAAGTCAACTTTTTGCAATTAAAATAAATTAAATAATTAAATAAAAGAAAAAAAAATTCCCTCTTTCTCCTTCCGTATACTCTGGCCCCCCTTCAAAAATTAAATCGACAGAATAAAAAAAAAATGGCGACGCGATGCCATCGCTTCTTTTTTTCCGTCCACCGCGAGCCTCCCAAGGCCGACGCCATCGCCCCGCTCCCCCATGCCCTCCGTTCTCCTTCCTTCTCTCCCCGAGCGCACCAAAGTCCAGGTGTTTCGAGAGATTCCAGGGCCGACGACGAACTCGAGCTCGCCAGAACTCCTGGAGATGGTGGAGGGTCCGACGGTGCTTCTGGGGGACGTCTCCGATCTGATTCCGACGCCGCCATTTTCGAGCAAGGTTGAGCCCTAGTTCTGGAGCTCGGTTCGAACACGATATAGAAGAAAGGTGAGCGTCTCTTTATTCTTCAATTTATTTAAATCCTTTTGTTTTAAATCTGAAATTTATTTAAATAAAATTGTTTTAAAAAAATAATAATATGAAATAGGGCTTTTATATTATTTTTAAATAAAGGATTTGATTTTTAAAAAAAGGACAAAATTATAGTTTTTGTTATGAAACACGAGTAGAAAAGTATACTAGATTTTAGTTAGTAGAGAAATATACTAGATATTA
This sequence comes from Allium sativum, assembly GCA_030737875.1. Lineage (NCBI taxonomy): Eukaryota > Viridiplantae > Streptophyta > Magnoliopsida > Asparagales > Amaryllidaceae > Allium > Allium sativum. The sequence goes on from CM060913.1 coordinate 1,019,821,734, forward strand.
GTTAGTAGGAAAATATACTTGGTTTCAAAAGTGGAAAAATAAAGTTATGATTTTAAAGTGTGACAAGGATATGAAAAGTTAGGATTTCTATTTGTATTTCTAGATTATAAAAATATGATTTTTATATAATGTAGAAGTTAAAAATGTCATTTTTATATTTTTAGAAAGTTAAAAATATGACCTTTATATCTTTAAAGTATTAAAAATATGATTTTTATATTTTTAAAGTATTAAAAATATAGTCTTTAGTATAAAGCGACTATAAAAATATGATTTTTGTTTATGTAGAGGATTAGAAATATAATTTTTACTATATAGAAGGCGTAAAAATATAATCTTTCATATGTGTAGCAAAATAAAAAGGTGATTTTTATAATGATGAAATTTATATTTTTGTAAAGGTGAAATCCATATTTTTGAAAAGGCAAAATCTTTATATGAAGAATAGCGGGATAGAAATGGAATTTTTGTCTATATGACATCGTAGTAAAAATAGGATTTTTATATAAAGAATAGCAAAGTCAAAATTCGATTTTTATATATTGAATAGCAAAGTAAAATTTAGATTTTTATATATTGAATGGCAAAGTAAAAATGTGATTTTTACATATGTAGTGGCTACGGGAAACAAAAGTGATAAAAAGGCGAGAACGATGAAGATTTCTCTAAAAGAAGAGTCAAGATGATTGGATAGCTATCTGTGAGAATTCCTCACCATTCAATTTATTTTCTAGTTATATATATATATATATATATACCAGGATGCAGACGGTGTTTAGTAGCACCCGACACAATCGTCCACAGACCATGGACTTGTTTCTTTGATTGCAAAAATAAGTTAGATTATTTGATTGAAATTGAATTGTTTGGTGAAATGAATGGATTGATTGATGTGTGAATGGCGTGGGCCTTCACTGGTCCGGGGATAAGGCTAGGCCTCGTCCCGTTTCTAGTATCGTGCCGTTATGCCGCCGAAATTTTCTAAAATATGTTAGAAATATAAAAATATCATTTTATTGAATAAATGAACCGAATAGAATATTCATAGGTTGAATAAAATGTTTTATCGTTAAAAATATAATTTTTAATGTGAATGTGAATAAATAAATATTCATTTACAAATCGGACGGTTTGTTTATGTACACCTATTTAAAGGACATTGATTGGGACGATAAATTTTACACATCGCCCAACTGCACGAATAAAATATGCGTTTGATTGTTTGAAACCCCACACGGGTGTTAGGATGAAATTTGAAGTTCACTCATCCTGATTGATTAAATATGTCGATCGATCGATTGACAGGCTGTTATAAGCGTTAGATATCTATATTTGATGCTTATACAGTGTAGTGCACTTTGGTTGATGGTTGATTATTTTTCAATGCTATTATATGTGCGTAATGTATGAAAATCCATATAATTAACATTATATGGTGATTGATTGGGCCTCATTCCAATTTGAAAAATAAAGAGTATTATAAAATAAAGGTTCATGTGTTGACAGTACTCATCCATTGAGATTGGTCATGTGTTGAACGAAATATTTTAGTAATAAAATTTACATCTTTATCGATATAAAATAAAGGTTCATGTGTTGACAGTACTCATCCATTGAGATTGGTCATGTGTTGAACGAAATATTTTAGTAATAAAATTTACATCTTTATCGATATAAAATAAAGGTTCATGTGTTGACAGTACTCATCCATTGAGATTGGTCATGTGTTGAACGAAATATTTTGATAACAACTATTTTGAAAAAGAAATATTTGAAATAGAATATTTGAAAATAGAAATTTATGAAGCCGTGTTGATTAGATTGACGCCATTTTGACGTGAACGATATTTATATCGAAATGAATTGAAAACGACTTCGAAATGAAATGAATTGAAAACGATTTCGAAATGAAATGAATTGAAAACGATTTCGAAATGAAATGAATTGAAAACGATTTCGAAATGAAATGAATTGAAAACGATTTCGAAATGAAATGAATTGAAAACGATTTCGAAATGAAATTAATTGAAAACGACTTCGAAATGAATTGAATTGAAAACGATTTCGAAATGAAATGAATTGAAAACGATTCCGAAATGAAATGAATTGAAAACGATTTCGAAATGAAATGAATTGAAAACGATTTCGAAATGAAATGAATTGAAAACGATTTCAAACTGAAATGAATTGAAAACGATTTCGAAATGAAATGAATTGAAAACGATTTCGAAGTGAAATGAATTGAAAACGATTTCGAAATGAAATGAATTGAAAACGATTTCGAAATGAAATGAATTGAAAACGATTTCGAAGTGAATTGAATTGAAAACGATTTCGAAATGAATTGAATTGAAAACGATTTCGAAATGAATTGAAAACGAATTCAAATTGAATTGAAAGCGAATTGAAATGAATTCAAATTGAATTGAAATTTGAATTGAATAGAAATGAATTTTAAAACGAATTTATAAAGAAGAATTCAATTTTGATTTGAATTGAAAAGGAAGTTGAAATTGCTTTTGAAACGAATTTAAAACTATTTATAAAATTCGTTTTAAATAGAAATCGACGAAATATATATTATATATATTATATATATAATATAATGGCCTGAATAGAAAGCGCCGCGCCGCGGCAGTTCGTGAATTTCGACCATTTATTTCAAACGGACATTACGGGAGATCCGACCGTCGGATTCTCCTAAAACCGGAACCGTTGGGTTCGTATCGAAAAGAGCTTTCTAATGAATATTAGAAATTAAAAATCTAACGGTTGGATTTGGAGATACGTCCAAATCAAATTTGAAAAAAGTCGGTGTAAGTGCAGTTCGATGGCCGTTGATGGAAATCGACTGTACGGGCCTTGATAAAATTATCAAAATTAGTAATAATTAGTGTAAAATCATAAGAAATGATTTGGGGAAAAATTGGGATGAAAAACTCCATATTTGAAAAGATAAAAATAGATTTTTATCAAAATGAACTAGTTTTGAACTAGAATTCTAATTCTATTTATTTTTAAATAAATAAATTGAATTTGAAAAGGGTTTTAAAAATAACCAGAATTTCCAATGATTGCATTAGAGTGGATTTGAATCGAAATTGTCTTCGGAATATTTCGATGTTGGAATTCGTGATTATACAGATGTTGTTATGGAAATTTGAAAGATATATATTTATATCGTTATTTCCAATACGACATTTGTTAATCGTAGAATTTGATATTGAATATAAGCCGATATATTTTCTTCAGATTCTTGTATTGAATATCAAATGCGATTTGGGTTTGTCGTGAATGGTGTCTTCACTAACACTGTTCTTGAACCCAGTTGAGAAAAGATTAAATCTTTTTATTTAGATTTAATGAAGTGGACCAATTAAACAATATTTAATTGGGATTGAATTGATATTGGTTTTTGGGTTTATCGTGAACAGTGTTTTAAATACCACTCGTTCTTTAACCCGATAATCAATGGAATGTGACTTTGGGTTTATCGTGAACCGTGTTTTAAATGACACGGATTCTTTAACCCAGTTAACGATTAAAACTAAGTGGAGTTTTAATGAATCTTTAATTAGATTGAAAAGATCGAAAATGGAGTATCACCAGTTTTGCTCCAGGCGATAGTTAAATCTTTAATTAGATTTGAACGTGAAATGGTAATTGAATTTACCGATAACACTGTGGTGTTAGATATGAAGTATTACCAGTTTTACTTCATGGGATGAATAGGTTGGGATGGGGAAATTAAAATAAATAATTACTTCGGTAAGGTTCGCTAATCCCGACTAGTTTGAATTGATATTCAAAAATAGAATAAAGAATAAATTCAAGGAATTTATCTTGGATAAAATTAATGGGAACCTTTCCCTATGAACGTGAAATTTAGAAACTAACTGTCGGTTAGCCAAGCAGAATGGTTTTCTGAATATTGATCTGATGTTGGTTTTGGCCTTCGGGGTTAATATTTGGGGAATTATTCTCTTGATTAATTTACAGTTAGTGTCTAATGAATTGGAATGAGGCGTATGTTGTGTTTGTGTAACACTTATTTAAAATATACGCGAGTTATTCGGAAAGACCGGGTTTACCCCATTCTGAATAACTGATACGACGATATGTCGAAGATGAAGACGGTGGTAGAAGACCGGAAGTCTTCACATCGTTTGGATAATTACCGACGATCCTGATTGGGCTGTACACCCGAGAGGATGGAAATAGTTGGTGGTCGTCCAGACGTACTTGGAGATGGAAGGATATGCGAGGAAAGTGCCTCCGGTTTCGTTCAGACCCAGAACGGACTTGTAAATGGACTGTGTGTGTCTGACATTGGATTTTAGTCCGTGCAATTGATCTCTATTAAATATATATCTGTTTGGCGGCGGAGAATTTATTCTCTTGCTTAACGCCCTTCTCTGAGACGTACGAGCTCAGGGGTTATATATTGATGGATATCAATCGCGTGGAGTGAATTGCCTGTGTGGCATGCCTAAGTGGCAAATGATCAAGGCTTCTGTTGAAAAGCAAAGTCTTGTGGTTGATGATCGAAGCACGGCCTTTGTGGCGTAGCTTTGTGTAACGTTGATTCGCGAGTATCACACCCGGTATGAACTAAAAACGGGAAACGGACCTCAGGGAGGACATGCGTTTCTTTCTAGTTAGGAGTGGCGTCAGTGCTTGAACTGGCTGACGAGTTTGACTCATGTGGATATTGCTTATTATTACTTGCTGAAAAGCGAGGCGCCTCGTGATATCGGTTTCGGCCGATGCTTCTGGTCGGCTGACGGGCCAGGCTTACGCCCCAAAGGCCGGGGAAACGCAGTGTTCAGGAATTTTAATCCACATCGGTGGACCGGCCCTGTCGCTCCGAGGGTCACTCGAGCTCTGATCCTGAGACACGGGCTAGAGCATCTCGAATCGGTGAGGATCTTGCCCCTAGCCTCGGTTCATACCATAAATGATAACCCAACTTCCAATATGTCATTGCGGTTTTGATTGTAAACTTATATATGGCGACACAGTGTTATGGGGCGCTCATGCCGCCTATGATTGATACTTATGATTTGAAGTTGTTTTATACACTATGCACTTATAATAGTATCAAAACGATTTGTTTTAACCGTATCAAGCATTCTTTGGCTGTTATAAGGGAAAACCCTATCCTCGGCTGCGTTGCATTGTGTGATGGGACCTGGGTCTTATAATAGCTTCATTTTTCTTTATTTAGCATTGCGCTGTTTGTTTTATGCACTGGTATTCTTGGGAGGAAACCCGTTCCGTGTTATACGGCGTGGTCCCTTGATTTACCTAATGATTTAAAATAAAGATTAACTGTTTTAGTTCTCACACCAGTCACATGACTGACCTGGAGTTTATTGTTTTAACCTAAACTCTGGGTGCCCCTATTTTGACACGGGCAGCTAGTAGTTTTGGTTTTGCAGATTTATATTCATAGGATCTTGGTTTACAGCTGGAACGATATCCGGAAAGCTTTGTATCCGTGTATCTCCTTCTAGTTGTGTATTGTATTATTTTCCGCTGCGATGTATTTAAATGTAATTTAAATCTCTGATATTTCTGTGTAATATTCATTTATACTCTGTATATTCTTGTAATCTGATGCATTGGTGTAATAACAATGAAATGTTCTCCCGTATGTGTTCTGTTGTGGTTTGTTCTCGAACTATCCGACGCTTTCCTTTACGGGGAAGTTACGGGTTTTCACACTTTCCCACGTCTATGATCGGATATGAATTAGCGTACTGGTCGGAATTCGACCTGAATAATGCAGCATTCGTGGTCAAATACCAGGCGAAGGATAGTCTCGAACTCAACAAGGTATCTGGCGAAGAAGGAGGAAGCTAGGGCGCGGGTCTTGGCATCATCAGATCGTCGGCAGGTGGCCGGCGTTTGCAGCAGCACTCGGAAGTGGTTCATGCATGAGTAATATCAGTGTAGAAGGAACAAATATTTGAAAAGCTGGAACGAAAGGATATTGGAAACAAGGTTATGTCGTCCTGATTTAGAAAACAAAACGTAATTAGTTAATTTTCTTTTTTAAAACTTAATTAAGGAGGTTGATTGTTTAATCAAATCATGACAAGGTGTTAGATGCGTTAATATGCTGGAATGAGGATGGTGTTACGAAGGAAACAAGAGCAGCTTTATCTGACCGATATCCTTAAATTAAAAGTAAACCTACGTGATAAGTTCAATTATTTATAATTAAGGATACAATTAATCCAAAATAAATTATGTATGTAGATGCCTGGCGCAAGAAGCACAAACTGGAAACAGAGTTATATCGAACCGATTTATCCTAAAACAAAGTAAATAAAATAAATAAGATATAATTAGGGAATTAATTATTAATTAAAAATAGTGTGTTTATATCGGATATAATTTTTAATTGTGTTATCAGAATTTTACCAAACAAGTTACTGGAATCGTAGGGACGAGATCTACATGTTGGAACTAATTTGGACAGTCATGGAGAAAGCTGGAAATTTTAGTTAAATTAAACGCTGTTTAATTTAGCTGTAACTAAACCGTTTCAACGTCAAATCAACTAAAGGTGAGTTAAACTCACTCACTTCTTCCCACTTATATTTTATATAAGTCGGGTTTTTATTTTGTGTGCTATGGTTGCTAATGGTTGACTGTTTGTTAAATATATATTCATATATTGATTGAACCAATGAAGTTAAACGTTTGTTTAATTTCAGTGAAACACCAAAACGTTATTTTAATGATTGGTCCCAATTAAGGTAACTTACCATATTGGTCACATTTACAAAATAAACGTGTTTAATTTAATGAATTGTTTAAGTTGTTATGGTTGTGTGAAATAAACTGGTTGATATTAAATGGTCGTTATTGACTATTATGAAAACCATTATTTATTTGAATTGGATGATTATATGTGAGATAATCTATTTTGATGCAAGGAAGAACAGGTTGGAGGAATCCAACGGGATTCCTCAAATATATTTAATGATATTTATTTTTATATTATCGTTATATGAACTGTTCTGATTAGATGATTGATTTGGTTGTTGACCGTTGACCTAAAATTCAACATTTATTTTGTTTAAACCAATGGGTAATATTGGTTGAGTAATTGGCAGTATATGGCCTATAAATCATTCGTTTTCTAAATATTGATTTACTGTCAGGTTAATCGATAGAAGTGAAGTTGTAAATTTTATTTTATAACTGAAGATAGATTTTTAAATCTATCATTTTGAATAAAAGTTTGTTAAAAGAAAATAAATATTTATTATTTCTTAATTAAAGTTTATAATTAATTATTAAATGATTTTATAAAGAAAATTCTGAAATTAATCAGATTTATAAGCGAATGAGTAGAAATTAACCTAACGATATAGATTTGAATAATTGTTTTGAGAAACAATTAATGAAATTATTTAAATTAATTTAAGGAAGGACTATAATTGGAAATGGTTAACGAGTTAACCATGTTTGAGTTGAATTAGTCAACCGTTTCGACTGGGATTGACTATTAAAATAGTTTTTTTTTGAACTAATCTAACGAAATAGTTAACTGAATATTGTTTTAATTTTAATAAGATTTTTAATAAGGAATTTACTATTTATTTTTAATAATAGAAACTGACTACTGCTACAGTAGTTAATGATTGAATAAATTATTATTTTAATTAATAATAATTTAGGAGATTACTTTTTAATTGAAATTCATTTAAAAAGAGATCGAAGTTGAAATGAAATCTACTTGAATTGTGAAAGGAGTTTACGAACGGGTTTTATATTAGAACCCGAGTTTTTATAACGAAGTCATAAAAGTGATTTTAAGCGAATACGATGGCTTAGATAAATGTTTACTTAATATTTGTATTAAGTAAAGGAAATAAAGACAAAGGGGTTTTATATTAAACCTGAGTTTGGTAAACAAGGTTTATGAAAAGGAGAGGTGAAGGTAAAGCGTTATTTTTAAACTAACGTTATTAAATAAAGGAATTTAGGGGAGTGAATGGAATCGAAATGAGATTTTCAAAAAGGAGAGATTAAACAGGGATTTGTAATTGAATTTGGTAAAAGATTTAGTAATGGGATTTGGTAATAATAGTTTGAGTTATAAAATGCATTCTTTGAAAGAAGTTAAAGTTAAGAAGTGATTTTATTAAGAAATTACTTAATCAACATATTGAGTAATAATAAGTTATGTTTAAAAAGAGATATTTCCAAAAGTAAGAAAGTTCTATAAACCGTATTATAAATAAAATAGTTAAATGTGATTTGTTTTAATATAAGAATAGAATATCGGTTTTTGAATTACAACTCATATCTATCTTAAGATAAGAACGTTGTTGATCAAGGTCAGGGAGGTAAATAAATATCCCAACTTGAACGACTTCAGGATTATCTAAGGATGATATTAGTTTGTAATGGCAAAGAGGTTAATAATAATGTATTATTCCATTAAAGAAATTGCAAGATTTGAGAATATAAAATGAGATTTACAAAGTAACAGAAATGGGAAGATTTGAGAATATATATATATATATATATGTATATATGTAATGATATTTCCGAAAGTAAAAGGAAATAAAAGGCTGAGTTTTGGAAAGAGATATTCTTAAAAAATAGGAATTGGACATTGTTTTCAAGTAGCGATGTTTTACGTGAACTGTGTTAAAACCATAGTTAGATATATATAAATATATATATATATATATATATAAATATATATATATATATATATGATTTAATTCTTTTGTATTTGAAATAGTTTTACGAATACTCCTTAAAATAAGATGTGACGGCAAGGAATTTCGCTCGGTCCGAACCAGTCGCTAAACCGATCCAGGCCGTTCGAAACGCCCTATCGTTTGAGAACAGGACAAAACAGAACGCATACAGAAGAACATTTCACTGTATATTACAACAATGCATCAGATTACAATAATATACAGAGTATAAAAGAATATTACACAGAAATATCAGAGATTAACAATAAGTTACATAGCAGCGGAAAAATAATACAATACACAACTAGAATGAGATATACGGATACAAAGCTTTCCGGATATCGTTCCAGCTGTAAACCAAGATCCTGTGAATATAAATCTGCAAAACCAAAACTACTAGCTGCCCGTGTCAAAATAGGGGCACCCAGAGTTTAGGTTAAAACAATAAACTCCAGGTCAGTCATGTGACTGGTGTGAGAACTAAAACAGTTATTAATCTTTATTTTCAAAGTTAGGTAAATCAAGGGACCACGCCGTATAACACGGAACGGGTTTCCTCCCAAGAATACCAGTGCATAAAACAAACAGCGCAATGCTAAATAAAGAAAAATGAAGCTGTTATAAGACCCAGGTCCTATCACACAATGCAACGCAAGCCGGGGGATAGGGTTTTCCCTTATAACAGCCAAAGAATGCTTGATACGTTTAAAACAAATCATTTGATACTATTATAGGTGCATAGTGTATAAACAACTTCAAATCATAAGTATCAATCATAGGCGGCATGGGTACCATATATCATGCCGCCATACTAGTTTTACAATTTAATTCCGCAAATGTCCCGTATTTGGAAATTGGATTTCCTTCTATGAACCGAGGCCAGGGATCGTCCTCACCGTCTTCGAGACAATCTAGCCCATGTCTCCGGAACAGCCGCAACTGCCCCTTGGAGCAACAGGGCCGGTCCACACGGAGTGGATTATAGTGCCTGAACAATACGTCTCTCCACCCTATGGGGCGTAAATGAGCCAACGAATGACTCCATCGGTTCGAGAACGACCGATCAATCCGAGGCGCCTCGCAACAGCAACAACAACATAAGTCAAACTCGTCAGGGCGTGTAAAACCACAGACGCCACTTCTAGCTAGAAAGAAACGCATGTCCTCCCTGAGGTCCTCTCCCGTTTTTGGTTCATACCGGGTGTGAAACTCGCGAAGTAAACGTTACACAAAGCTACGCCACAAAGGCCTTGCTTTGATCATCACCACAAGACTTTGCTTTTCAACAGAAGCCTTGATCATTTGCCACTTAGGCATGCCACACAGGCAATTCACTCCATGCGTTTGATATCCATCAATATATAACCCCTGAGCTCGTACGTCTCAGAGAAGGGCGTTAAGCAAGAGAATAAATTCTCCGCCGCCAAACAGATATATATTTAATAGATATCAATCACACGGACTAAAATCCAATGTCAGACACACAGTCCATTTACAAGTTCGTTCTGGGACTGAACGAAACCGGAGGCACCTAGTACCCCGCATATCCATCGATCTCCAAGTACGTCTGGATGATCACCAACTGTTTCCATCTTCTTGGGTGTACAGCCCAATCAAGATCATCAGTTAACACCCAAACGACGTGAAGACCTCCGGTCTTCGACCATCGTCTTCATCTTCGACTTATCGTCGTATCAGTTATTCAGAATGGGATAAACCCGGTCTTTCCGAATAACTCGCGTATATTTTAAATAAGTGTTACACAAACACAACATACGCCTCATTCCAATTCATTAGTCACTAACCGTAAATTAATCAAGAGAATAATTCCCCAAATATTAACCCCGAAGGCCGAAACCAACATCAGATCAATATTCAGAAAACCATTCTGTTTGGCTAACCGACAGTCAATTTCTAAATTTCACATTCATAGGGAAAGGTTCCCATTAATTTTATCCAAGATAAATGTCTTGAATTTATTCTTTATTCTATTTTGAATATCAATTCAAAACTAGTCGGGATTAGCGAACCTTACCGACGTAATCATTTGTTTTAATTTCCCAATCCCAACCTATTCATCCCATGAAGTAAAACTGGTAATACTTCATATCTAACACCACGGTGTTATCGGTAAATTCAATTACCATTTCACGTTCAAATCTAATTAAAGATTTAACTATCGCCTGGAGCAAAACTGGTGATACTCCATTCTCGATCATTTCAATCTAATTAAAGATTCATTAAAACCCCACTTAGTTTTAATCTTCGACTGGGTTAAAGAATCAGTGTCATTTAAAACACGGTTCACGATAAACCCAAAATCACATTCCATTAATTATCGGGTTAAAGAACAAGTGTTATTTAAAACACTGTTCACGATAAACCCAAAATCACATTCATTAATTATCGGGTTAAAGAACAAGTGTTATTTAAAACACTATTCATGATAAACCCAAAAATCAATACAATTCAATTCCAATTAAATATCATTTAATTGGTACCTTTCATTAAATCTAAATAAAAAGATTTAATCATTTCTCAACTGGGTTCAAGAACAGTGTTAGTGAAGACACCATTCACGACAAACCCAAATCACATTTGATATTCAATATAAGGCTCTGAATAGAAAATATATCGGCTTATATTCAATATCAAATTCTACGATTAACAAATGTCGTATTGGAAATAACGATATAAATATATATCTTTCAAATTTCCATAACAACATCCGTATAACCACGAATTCCAACATCGAAATATTCCGAAGACAATTTCGATTCAAATCCACTCCAATGCAATCATTGGAAATTTTGGTTATTTTAAAACCCTTTTTCGAATTCAATTTATTTATTTAAAAATAAATAGAATTATAATTCTAGTTCAAAACTAGTTCATCTCGATAAAAATCTATTTTTATCTTTTCAAATATGGAGTTTTTCATCCCAATTCTTCCCAAATCATTTCTTATGATTTTACACAAATTATTACTATTTTTAATAATTTTATCAAGGCCCGTACAGTCGATTTCCATCAATGGCCATCGAACTGCACTTACAGCGACCTTTTTCAAATTTGATTTGGACGTATCTCCAAATCCAACCGTTATATTTCAAATTTCTAACATTCGTTAGAAAGCTCTTTTCGATACGAACCCAACGGTTCCGGTTTTAGGAGAATCCGACGGTCGGATCTCCCGTAATGTCCGTTTGAAATAAATGGTCGAAATTCACGAACTGCCGCGACGCGGCGCGTTCTATTCAGGCCATTATATATTATATATATAATATATACTTCGTCGATTTCTATTTAAAACGAATTACATAAATAGTTTTGAATTCGTTTCAAAAACATTTTCAACTTCCTTTTCAATTCAAATCACAATTGAATTCTTCTTTACAGATTCGTTTTAAAATTCATTTCTATTCAATTCAAATTTCAAATTCAATTTGAATTCATTTCACTTCGCTTTCAATTCAATTTGAATTCGTTTTCAATTTAATTCATTTCGAAATCGTTTTCAATTCAATTCATTTCGAAATCGTTTTCAATTCAATTCATTTCGAAATCGTTTTCAATTCAATTCATTTCGAAATCGTTTTCAATTCAATTCATTTCGAAATCGTTTTCAATTCAATTCTTTTCGAAATCGTTTTCAATTCAATTCTTTTCGAAATCGTTTTCAATTCAATTCATTTCGAAATCGTTTTCAATTCAATTCATTTCGAAATCGTTTTCAATTCAATTCATTTCGAAATCGTTTTCAATTCAATTCTTTTCGAAATCGTTTTCAATTCAATTCATTTCGAAATCGTTTTCAATTCAATTCTTTTCGAAATCCTTTTCAATTCAATTCATTTCGAAATCCTTTTCAATTCAATTCATTTCGAAATCGTTTTCAATTCAATTCATTTCGAAATCGTTTTCAATTCATTTCATTTCGAAATCGTTTTCAATATTCATTTTGAAATCACTTTCAATATTCATTTTAAAATGAATAAAATTGATATAAATATCGTTCACGTCAAAATGGCGTCAACCTATTCAACACGGCTTCATATATTGATATTTTCAAATATTCCATTTCGAATATTTCTATTTCAAATATTTCTATTTCGAATATTTCTATTTCGAATATTTCTATTTTAAATATTTCTATTTTAAATATTTCTATTTCGAATATTTCTATTTTAAAACTGGAATGAGGCCCAATCAATTACCATATAAAGTTATTATATGGATTTTCATACAACACATGTATAATAGCATTGAAAAATAATCAACCATCAACCAAAGTGCACTACACTGTATAAGCATCAAATATAGATATCTAACGCTTATAACAGCCTGTCAATCAATCGATCGACATATTTAATCAATCAGGATGAGTGAACTTCAAATTTCATCCCAACACCCGTGTGGGATTTCAAACAATCAAACACAGATTTTATTTGTGCAGTTGGGCGATGTGTGAAATTTATCGACCCAATCAATATCAGTCAAATCAGTGTATATACAAACAAATCGGCCAATTTGTTTATAACTATTCATTTATTCACATTCACGTTAAAAATTATATTTTTAACGATAAAACATTTTATTTCAACCTATGAATTTCTATTCAATTCATTTACACAATAAAATGATATTTTTATTTTCTAACATATTTTAGAAAATTTCGACGGCATAACGGCACGATACTAGAAACGGGACAAGGCCTAGCCTTATCCCCGGTCTAGTGAAGGCCCACGCCATTCACACATCAATCATATCAATTTCATTTCACCAAACTATTCAAATCAACCCAAACAATCTAACTAACAACACAGCCAAACAAACAAGTCCATGGTCTGTGGACGATTGTGTCGGGTGCTACTAAGCACCGTCTGCATCCTAGTATATATATATAACTAGAAAAGAAATAGAAAGGTGAGAAATTCTCACATATAGCTATCCTAGCTCCACGGCTCTTCATTCGCAGAAGTCTTCGTCGTTTCGCCTTTTTGCCACCTTCGTTGCTGCTTTCACTACATACGTAAAAATCACATTTTTACTTCGCTATTCAATATATAAAAATCGAATTTTTACTTCGATGTTCAATATATAAAAATCATATTTTTCTATCGAAGTTCAATATATAAAAATTCTATTTTTCTATCGAAGTTCAATATATAAAAATTCTATTTTTATGCCGAAGTTCAATATATAAAAATCATATTTTTATGCCGAAGTTCAATATATAAAAATCATATTTTTATGCCGAAGTTCAATATATAAAAATCATATTTTTATGCCGAAGTTCAATATATAAAAATCATATTTTTCTACATCGTTATTCCATATATAAAGATTATATTTTTAAACCTCTACTTTGAATATAAAGATTATATTTTTAAGCCGCTAAGATCTAATTTTTATCTCGTCAAAAATCTTATTTCAAAACATCGCTACTTTATTTTCATAACAAAGTATATTTTATAGTTTCAAAACAAAGTATAATTTTCTTTTCTAAGTATATTTTCTTGTCTGAACAAAGTATATTTTATATTGCTATATTTCGGAAAACAAAGAAAATTTTATTTTGACAAACAAAGCAAATTTTATTTTGAAACTTCGCTAATTTTATTTTGACTTCGTTCATTTTATTTTCAAAAATAATGTCCCTTTCTATTTTCATTTTCAAAATTAACTCTAATTTTTATATATAAAAAAAAATAATGCTAATTTTTATATTTTAGTTATTAACAATCCAAGGTTTTTTTTTCCCACAATTTTATTACCTAATTACACTTAATTAAAAATAAGGATTTAGTTAAGCGGTGTTACCCTTCCTTCTTCCTTGTTGAGCTCCAGGTAATGTCGCACAAAGCTTCCTCCCTTCAATCAGAAATCGCACTGCCCTATGGTTGAACAAACCAAGATCTAACATGCCCACCCCGTACGTCTTCAAGCGAGCAACCTTCGCCCTGAGCCATGGCCATCTCGGCCCTTCCTCTAGCTCCGAGAACACCCACGAACGCGCTGGGCTTTAACCCCAAAAACGAATGCCCTGTTTCTTGAAAACTGATCATTGCCGTTGACCTTCAAGAGCACGAAGAGCTCTTCGATTTGGCGCTGGAAATTTGGGAAACCATTGAACGGATTGGAGAATCGAAGGGGAAGAAGTCGGCGCGATTTTGCACGTCCAATTTAAGCTGACGGGGGCGCATAGTTTTAAAGAGATTAGGGTTTAAGTGGAGGCCTATTTATATAAATTATTATATTATTTAATTCAATTTAAATTCTATAAGGTGAATTTCACATTCGAAGTCTAAACTAAACCAAACGACTGTCACCCCTAGCTAATTACCCCTATTCTGAACACAATGGGCTATGTATCGTGAGCCGATTCAGCTGTTTCGATCAGTTTCCATTTGAATTTACATTTAAATCATTATACTGAAATTTGAACGTACATTTCAAATTACCGGGGTCACATACTAACTAGAAAAATTCTAGAAAAATATTTTCTAGCTTCGTATTGATGATATAGTCCTAACAAAACTAATTTCATCGAATTCTGAGACCGTTGGAAAAATGGCCAATTTCCAGTCGATTAAAATCAACTAAAACTGGTCAAACGCGTTTTCCTTTGCCACGCTCACATATTGATTCGAAAAATTATGAAATTTGGAATCTAGCAATAACTTAACATCACGGACCCAACAAAACTGGTTTCGTCGAAATCCGAGGTCGTTTGCAAAATGTCCATTTTTAAGGGCCTGAATTCCATAGCGACTATTCAGAATTTTCAACTGGACATATCTTTTGATTCCCGATATGAAATCTTGATTTTTCGGATTCGTTGGAAAGATATTATCAATTAGATCCTAATGTTTTTGGTTTCACTAAAATCCGGATTATTTTGCACCCGGTACATTCAATTGAAATTTGAAATCGAATTATCGAACTACCGCGCCATTTTCAATTCTATTTATAATTATAAATAAATATTATATATTCTAACGACGACGTATATAATATATACGTCGAATTATATTCTAAATAAATTTCTCGTCGATATTATTTAAAATAATCTATTTTAAATAATCAAAATTCGCTAAAATTGCCAAAATAAAAAATTTCAAACTGGCTCGCATTTTACGGGTTGTTACAATCTCCCCCACTTAAAACTTTTCGTCCCCGAAAAGGAACAAAGTCGAAAGCGGTTTGATTATTCAACTCTACGCTCGATCTGGCTTCTATTCTCCAACTCTTTAGTTTCTGAGAATTCTCAAAATTTCAAAAATTTGGCTAACACCCTAAAATTTCGAAAAATTTCGCCATAACCTCCCCTGCACCGGGAGCATCGGGGAATTTCAAATAGCTTCCCCGGTCCTTCAGATCTCAAAAAGAAAAAGAAAAAGCCAAGCGGCTAGCCAATAGGCTCACAAAATCATCATCACCCAAACAAAACAGTAAATTATGTAGTAAACATGCACCTATTTGTCGGGCAAACAAATTTTATTCTCTGCTCTAGCCTCCTTGCTATGACCTGTTCAATGATATATATTTATATGCAAACAAATGCGACCAATTCTCGATATAATTCAATATTTGGTTCTGTTAGGCTAAATGGCTAAAAATTAGCAAACAAATAAACAAACAACACAAACATCAATCAATTAGTTGATTAGCTTTTCAAATTCATAATTTTGATACATATACAAAAATCAGATTTTTGATGCCAAATCACAACAATAGGCCCTATCTAATTTTGGTTCTCACACCAGTCAATAGGAAATATATAGATATCACACCTTCGTCACACGAATATAAATTCTGACGATGAGTACTCAACCATCAGAATCATCTTCGGGCCACTAGAGTATGATTCTATATCTATCCAGTATATTAAAACTTCGAATACACGCGGATCAGACGTATACACAAAATCTATATATACTGGATTGTCCACATCAATATAAATAGATAATCAAATACGAATAATTGATTTAAATTTTCAAAACAAAAATTGTTTTCATTTGAAAATATACTCTTCACACTCGTTCTAGGATACTACTGATCCTATTTCTAACGAGTCATTCTAATTGGATATTGCTAATCCAATATCTGATGAATTCTTTCGTACGGTTCTAATGTGCCTTGTTCTCTGCTTTGTAAACCAAAGCTCTGATACCAACTGTGAAGGCAAGGAATTTCGCTCGGTCCGAACCGGTCGCTAAACCGATTCAGGCCGTTCGAAACGCCCTATCGTTTGAGAACAGGACAAAACAGAACGCATACAGAAGAACATTTCACTGTATATTACAACAATGCATCAGATTACAATAATATACAGAGTATAAAAGAATATTACACAGAAATATCAGAGATTAACAATAAGTTACATAGCAGCGGAAAAATAATACAATACACAACTAGAATGAGATATACGGATACAAAGCTTTCCGGATATCGTTCCAGCTGTAAACCAGAATCCTGTGAATATAAATCTGCAAAACCAAAACTACTAGCTGCCCGTGTCAAAATAGGGGCACCCAGAGTTTAGGTTAAAACAATAAACTCCAGGTCAGTCATGTGACTGGTGTGAGAACTAAAACAGTTATTAATCTTTATTTTCAAAGTTAGGTAAATCAAGGGACCACGCCGTATAACACGGAACGGGTTTCCTCCCAAGAATACCAGTGCATAAAACAAACAGCGCAATGCTAAATAAAGAAAAATGAAGCTGTTATAAGACCCAGGTCCTATCACACAATGCAACGCAAGCCGGGGGATAGGGTTTTCCCTTATAACAGCCAAAGAATGCTTGATACGTTTAAAACAAATCATTTGATACTATTATAGGTGCATAGTGTATAAACAACTTCAAATCATAAGTATCAATCATAGGCGGCATGGGTACCATATATCATGTCGCCATACTAGTTTTACAATTTAATTCCGCAAATGTCCCGTATTTGGAAATTGGATTTCCTTCTATGAACCGAGGCCAGGGATCGTCCTCACCGTCTTCGAGACAATCTAGCCCATGTCTCCGGAACAGCCGCAACTGCCCCTTGGAGCAACAGGGCCGGTCCACACGGAGTGGATTATAGTGCCTGAACAATACGTCTCTCCACCCTATGGGGCGTAAATGAGCCAACGAATGACTCCATCGGTTCGAGAACGACCGATCAATCCGAGGCGCCTCGCAACAGCAACAACAACATAAGTCAAACTCGTCAGGGCGTGTAAAACCACAGACGCCACTTCTAGCTAGAAAGAAACGCATGTCCTCCCTGAGGTCCTCTCCCATTTTTGGTTCATACCGGGTGTGAAACTCGCGAAGTAAACGTTACACAAAGCTACGCCACAAAGGCCTTGCTTTGATCATCACCACAAGACTTTGCTTTTCAACAGAAGCCTTGATCATTTGCCACTTAGGCATGCCACACAGGCAATTCACTCCATGCGTTTGATATCCATCAATATATAACCCCTGAGCTCGTACGTCTCAGAGAAGGGCGTTAAGCAAGAGAATAAATTCTCCGCCGCCAAACAGATATATATTTAATAGATATCAATCACACGGACTAAAATCCAATGTCAGACACACAGTCCATTTACAAGTTCGTTCTGGGACTGAACGAAACCGGAGGCACCTAGTACCCCGCATATCCATCGATCTCCAAGTACGTCTGGACGATCACCAACTGTTTCCATCTTCTTGGGTGTACAGCCCAATCAAGATCATCAGTTAACACCCAAACGACGTGAAGACCTCCGGTCTTCGACCATCGTCTTCATCTTCGACTTATCGTCGTATCAGTTATTCAGAATGGGATAAACCCGGTCTTTCCGAATAACTCGCGTATATTTTAAATAAGTGTTACACAAACACAACATACGCCTCATTCCAATTCATTAGTCACTAACCGTAAATTAATCAAGAGAATAATTCCCCAAATATTAACCCCGAAGGCCGAAACCAACATCAGATCAATATTCAGAAAACCATTCTGTTTGGCTAACCGACAGTCAATTTCTAAATTTCACATTCATAGGGAAAGGTTCCCATTAATTTTATCCAAGATAAATGTCTTGAATTTATTCTTTATTCTATTTTGAATATCAATTCAAAACTAGTCGGGATTAGCGAACCTTACCGACGTAATCATTTGTTTTAATTTCCCAATCCCAACCTATTCATCCCATGAAGTAAAACTGGTAGTACTTCATATCTAACACCACGGTGTTATCGGTAAATTCAATTACCATTTCACGTTCAAATCTAATTAAAGATTTAACTATCGCCTAGAGCAAAACTGGTGATACTCCATTCTCGATCATTTCAATCTAATTAAAGATTCATTAAAACCCCACTTAGTTTTAATCTTCGACTGGGTTAAAGAATCAGTGTCATTTAAAACACGGTTCACGATAAACCCAAAATCACATTCCATTAATTATCGGGTTAAAGAACAAGTGTTATTTAAAACACTGTTCACGATAAACCCAAAATCACATTCATTAATTATCGGGTTAAAGAACAAGTGTTATTTAAAACACTGTTCACGATAAACCCAAAAATCAATACAATTCAATTCCAATTAAATATCATTTAATTGGTCCACTTCATTAAATCTAAATAAAAAGATTTAATCTTTTCTCAACTGGGTTCAAGAACAGTGTTAGTGAAGACACCATTCACGACAAACCCAAATCGCATTTGATATTCAATACAAGAATCTGAAGAAAATATATCGGCTTATATTCAATATCAAATTCTACGATTAACAAATGTCGTATTGGAAATAACGATATAAATATATATCTTTCAAATTTCCATAACAACATCCGTATAACCACGAATTCCAACATCGAAATATTCCGAAGACAATTTCGATTCAAATCCACTCCAATGCAATCATTGGAAATTTTGGTTATTTTTAAAACCCTTTTTCGAATTCAATTTATTTATTTAAAAATAAATAGAATTATAATTCTAGTTCAAAACTAGTTCATCTCGATAAAAATCTATTTTTATCTTTTCAAATATGGAGTTTTTCATCCCAATTCTTCCCAAATCATTTCTTATGATTTTACACAAATTATTACTATTTTTAATAATTTTATCAAGGCCCGTACAGTCGATTTCCATCAATGGCCATCGAACTGCACTTACAGCGACCTTTTTCAAATTTGATTTGGACGTATCTCCAAATCCAACCGTTATATTTCAAATTTCTAACATTCGTTAGAAAGCTCTATTCGATACGAACCCAACGGTTCCGGTTTTAGGAGAATCCGACGGTCGGATCTCCCGTAATGTCCGTTTGAAATAAATGGTCGAAATTCACGAACTGCCGCGGCGCGGCGCGTTCTATTCAGGCCATTATATATTATATATATAATATATATAATATATACTTCGTCGATTTCTATTTAAAACGAATTATATAAATAGTTTTGAATTCGTTTCAAAAACATTTTCAACTTCCTTTTCAATTCAAATCACAATTGAATTCTTCTTTACAGATTCGTTTTAAAATTCATTTCTATTCAATTCAAAATTCAAATTCAATTTGAATTCATTTCACTTTGCTTTCAATTCAATTTGAATTCGTTTTCAATTTAATTCATTTCGAAATCGTTTTCAATTCAATTCATTTCGAAATCGTTTTCAATTCAATTCATTTCGAAATCGTTTTCAATTCAATTCATTTCGAAATCGTTTTCAATTCAATTCATTTCGAAATCGTTTTCAATTCAATTCATTTCGAAATCGTTTTCAATTCAATTCATTTCGAAATCGTTTTCAATTCAATTCATTTCGAAATCGTTTTCAATTCAATTCATTTCGAAATCGTTTTCAATTCAATTCATTTCGAAATCGTTTTCAATTCAATTCATTTCGAAATCGTTTTCAATTCAATTCATTTCGAAATCGTTTTCAATTCAATTCATTTCGAAATCGTTTTCAATTCAATTCATTTCGAAATCGTTTTCAATTCAATTCATTTCGAAATCGTTTTCAATTCATTTCATTTCGAAATCACTTTCAATATTCATTTTGAAATCACTTTCAATATTCATTTTAAAATGAATAAAATTGATATAAATATCGTTCACGTCAAAATGGCGTCAACCTATTCAACACGGCTTCATATATTGATATTTTCAAATATTCCATTTCGAATATTTCTATTTCAAATATTTCTATTTCGAATATTTCTATTTCGAATATTTCTATTTTAAATATTTCTATTTTAAATATTTCTATTTCGAATATTTCTATTTTAAAACTGGAATGAGGCCCAATCATTTACCATATAAAGTTATTATATGGATTTTCATACAACACATGTATAATAGCATTGAAAAATAATCAACCATCAACCAAAGTGCACTACACTGTATAAGCATCAAATATAGATATCTAACGCTTATAACAGCCTGTCAATCAATCGATCAACATATTTAATCAATCAGGATGAGTGAACTTCAAATTTCATCCCAACACCCGTGTGGGGTTTCAAACAATCAAACACAGATTTTATTTGTGCAGTTGGGCGATGTGTGAAATTTATCGACCCAATCAATATCAGTCAAATCAGTGTATATACAAACAAATCGGCCGATTTGTTTATAACTATTCATTTATTCACATTCACGTTAAAAATTATATTTTTAACGATAAAACATTTTATTTCAACCTATGAATTTCTATTCAATTCATTTACACAATAAAATGATATTTTTATTTTCTAACATATTTTAGAAAATTTCGACGGCATAACGACACGATACTAGAAACGGGACAAGGCCTAGCCTTATCCCCGGTCTAGTGAAGGCCCACGCCATTCACACATCAATCATATCAATTTCATTTCACCAAACTATTCAAATCAACCCAAACAATCTAACTAACAACACAGCCAAACAAACAAGTCCATGGTCTGTGGACGATTGTGTCGGGTGCTACTAAGCACCGTCTGCATCCTAGTATATATATAACTAGAAAAGAAATAGAAAGGTGAGAAATTCTCACATATAGCTATCCTAGCTCCACGGCTCTTCATTCGCAGAAGTCTTCGTCGTTTCGCCTTTTTGCCACCTTCGTTGCTGCTTTCACTACATACGTAAAAATCACATTTTTACTTCGCTATTCAATATATAAAAATCGAATTTTTACTTCGATGTTCAATATATAAAAATCATATTTTTCTATCGAAGTTCAATATATAAAAATTCTATTTTTCTATCGAAGTTCAATATATAAAAATTCTATTTTTATGCCGAAGTTCAATATATAAAAATCATATTTTTATGCCGAAGTTCAATATATAAAAATCATATTTTTATGCCGAAGTTCAATATATAAAAATCATATTTTTATGCCGAAGTTCAATATATAAAAATCATATTTTTATGCCGAAGTTCAATATATAAAAATCATATTTTTCTACATCGTTATTCCATATATAAAGATTATATTTTTAAACCTCTACTTTGAATATAAAGATTATATTTTTAAGCCGCTAAGATCTAATTTTTATCTCGTCAAAAATCTTATTTCAAAACATCGCTACTTTATTTTCATAACAAAGTATATTTTATAGTTTCAAAACAAAGTATAATTTTCTTTTCTAAGTATATTTTCTTGTCTGAACAAAGTATATTTTATATTGCTATATTTCGGAAAACAAAGCAAATTTTATTTTGACAAACAAAGCAAATTTTATTTTGAAACTTCGCTAATTTTATTTTGACTTCGTTCATTTTATTTTCAAAAATAATGTCCCTTTCTATTTTCATTTTCAAAATTAACTCTAATTTTTATATATAAAAAAAAATAATGCTAATTTTTATATTTTAGTTATTAACAATCCAAGGTTTTTTTTCCCCACAATTTTATTACCTAATTACACTTAATTAAAAATAAGGATTTAGTTAAGCGGTGTTACCCTTCCTTCTTCCTTGTTGAGCTCCAGGTAATGTCGCACAAAGCTTCCTCCCTTCAATCAGAAATCGCACTGCCCTATGGTTGAACAAACCAAGATCTAACATGCCCACCCCGTACGTCTTCAAGCGAGCAACCTTCGCCCTGAGCCATGGCCATCTCGGCCCTTCCTCCAGCTCCGAGAACACCCACGAACGTGTTGGGCTTTAACCCCAAAAACGAATGCCCTGTTTCTTGAAAATCGATCATTGCCGTTGACCTTCAAGAGCACGAAGAGCTCTTCGATTTGGCGCTGGAAATTTGGGAAACCATTGAACGGATTGGAGAATCGAAGGGGAAGAAGTCGGCGCGATTTTGCACGTCCAATTTAAGCTGACGGGGGCGCATAGTTTTAAAGAGATTAGGGTTTAAGTGGAGGCCTATTTATATAAATTATTATATTATTTAATTCAATTTAAATTCTATAAGGTGAATTTCACATTCGAAGTCTAAACTAAACCAAACGACTGTCACCCCTAGCTAATTACCCCTATTCTGAACACAATGGGCTATGTATCGTGAGCCGATTCAGCTGTTTCGATCAGTTTCCATTTGAATTTACATTTAAATCATTATACTGAAATTTGAACGTACATTTCAAATTACCGGGGTCACATACTAACTAGAAAAATTCTAGAAAAATATTTTCTAGCTTCGTATTGATGATACGGTCCTAACAAAACTAATTTCATCGAATTCTGAGACCGTTGGAAAAATGGCCAATTTCCAGTCGATTAAAATCAACTAAAACTGGTCAAACGCGTTTTCCTTTGCCACGCTCACATATTGATTCGAAAAATTATGAAATTTGGAATCTAGCAATAACTTAACATCACGGACCCAACAAAACTGGTTTCGTCGAAATCCGAGGTCGTTTGCAAAATGTCCATTTTTAAGGGCCTGAATTCCATAGCGACTATTCAGAATTTTCAACTGGACATATCTTTTGATTCCCGATATGAAATCTTGATTTTTCGGATTCGTTGGAAAGATATTATCAATTAGATCCTAATGTTTTTGGTTTCACTAAAATCCGGATTATTTTGCACCCGGTACATTCAATTGAAATTTGAAATCGAATTATCGAACTACCGCGCCATTTTCAATTCTATTTATAATTATAAATAAATATTATATATTCTAACGACGACGTATATAATATATACGTCGAATTATATTCTAAATAAATTTCTCGTCGATATTATTTAAAATAATCTATTTTAAATAATCAAAATTCGCTAAAATTGCCAAAATAAAAAATTTCAAACTGGCTCGCATTTTACGGGTTGTTACATAAGAAGTAAATGTTGTGTTAAAAATATTGAGACATTTATAAGTTTAATTAACAATTTGTTAATTATTTTAAATTAAAAGGCCATGTAATGCTGGTACTGAACTTGTGAACTGATTTTTATTCTCATGATTTTTTATTTGATAGTTAAATAACCGACAATCAAATATTACCTATATGATTGTTTGTATCTGGAAAGACTAGGATCGAATTATATTTTAAAACCATTCTGAACCAACAAATACGTGAAGATGCTGATTGAGGACGAAACAATTGAAGACCGTTGATCTTCATGAGTGGATGAACTATTTGTTGAATTTCTTTGGTTAGCTCCCAAAGATATTTCGGCAGTGATCTGTTGTGATTGGAATATACGGATTGCAAAGACTACTCGCTACTGATCTATAGGGTGATACCTAGGATGTGGTAGGAGGATGCCTTCAGTTCATCATCCAGTCCCTGGATGACTTGCATGGACGAGTGTCTGACAGAATATTTCCAAAAGGGTCATGTACGTTGATTTCTTCAAACGAATTTCTGTTGATGGCGGAGATGAGCACACTTCTCCTAGCTTAACAACTAGAGTATTTTTTTGGACGTCAATTAGTGATTTTCTAGAGGATCTGACTATGTGGCATTCAAAGTGAGTGGTGACCAGATATTCTAAAGATTTATAACCTCAAGCCTCATCAACCGTGAAATGGCACAAAATCGGGTAGGTTGCATGGCTATATGGGTCGTACCCATTAAAATGGTATATCATTACCTGATCAGGAGAAATCAAATGCCTTCGGTTGTCCCATTTTAGTTTTTGTGTGTATGTTATCGGTTCGGTTGGCTAGCCCCCAATCGTGATAATGATATATTTGGTACTCTCAAGCGAAGTGAGGGGCCGATCATGTTTAGCCTGGGTTGCAACATGTTCTTGTTGAACCCCAATGTATTCATCTCCGGAGGTACATTGTCGGGAAGATGGTTTCTCATACCTTGCCATGGAAATCCATTCTCTAATAAGATCCTGCGGTTTTGATTGTATACTATGTATGTAGAGCGTGAGATGCAAGCGTTCTGCTAGATTGATATTTATTTGTATTTAGACACTATTGTAATATCAGAAAAGATATTGATTCCATAAATGCTTTGGATTATCATAAGGTAAAAACCATCTGTGTTTATGTGTGGATCGGTCTTACAATTATCCTTTTCTTTCAGAAAAGATTTTGACTTTAAAATCAAGTTGTGTGATACCTTTAAACATAGTGTGTTTTTCTCACTCTGGTTCACCAGATTGATCCGGCGTTTGTAATGCTCGAGTTAGACCGAGTTTTACAGGTTTAGATTTGGTTGCTAAAAATTTCAGAAGACGTGTTGGAGGAGTTCAGACATATGATATATATTCGATATGTATTCCGTTGTGTGTTGTATATGAGAATAGATTAATATAACTATCTAGATGTGTGATGTACTCTGATGATTGTAAGTTTTTTCAAGCTCTCGGTAAAGATCTATTTTATATTAGATTTTGTTCCGCTACGATGTGAGACTCTGTGATGTGTTGGTTCTTCTTCTTCTTCTATTCTGACATTTCTTTCTTATCTCACCCTCTAATTTATTTCTAATAACATTCCGGTGTTTTCGATGCTTTAATGTTCGACGTGGTGTTTTCGTGTCGATTTTCATGGTCGAAAATCCTTATTCGTTACACCTCCTCTCTATATAAATAAAAAGAGTGAATCTTTCGATTATTTCCACTATAAGAAATATATCATATTGCAACTAGTTATTCGCAAGAGGCGTCATAAGACAGTTGCAACATATGATTTTTAGCAACAGACCGTCCGTAACAGTTGCAATAAATGAGATTTAACAACAGACATTTCCAGCCAGTTGCAAAAACATATCTTTAGCAACTGCACTTCTCTACTAGTTGCGGAAAGCATATCTTTAGCAACTGCTCTTGTTTACTACTTGCGGAAAGCATATCTTTAGCATCTGCTCTTCTTTACTAGTTGCGAAAAATATGTAATTAAGATCAATTTCTAATCACTAATATGTACTTAATTTAATATGTTAAAAATTAATATTTTAGTAATTTAATATATTAGTAATTAATATTTTTCATAGTTTAATAATCAGTTTACTAATTAATGAACAATTTATAATTTATAATCAATATTTGTTAATAGAAAATTATATATAACCAAAGTATAATTAGCAATAATTTATATTCACTATTTATAATCTATGAGTATAATTATTAACAAATAATACTGTATACTGGTGGCATATGACAGTTCTAATAAGCGAATTTTTAGCCTAGTGCAAGTTGAAATACACATATTTTTAGTACTTATCTTTTCGTGATAGTTGCAATAAGCATATTTTTAAATTAATAATTATAATTGATGAATATAGTCGATTTTTGGTATTTTTAAAAATAATTATTGTTAAATAATTTATAATTAATGCTAGTTTAATATTTGATAACTAATATTTATTATTCAATATTAACTAGATTTATTTAATAATTTCTCTTACATGACCTTTGCAAATATTTTTTCATAATAAACTTAATTTTTAGTTGATTAGAAAATGTTCAACATAGGAAATTTGAGGACCGCTTCGCACCAGTAAGGCGATAATGCAAATAAAAAGGCGGGCAACAAAAATTAGAAAGGCGGGCACTCGAAAAAATTTATGACCGCGAACCAACATTTCGTGCCCCTTCACGTGTTTTCCAATTCATCTGCCTTTCCCAATTCTTCATTCTAACCAGGGGCGGAGGCATGGCAAGCCTGGTGACCAGAAATTGGGGATAAAAGGGTACACTTCGCATTTTTCTTTCTCACGCCACATGCCTTTTACTTTCTTTTCTGCTATCGCACTAGAGTTTCGCTTCCCTCGACAACTGATTTTCGCTTCCTTCGGCAACTGATTTTCGCGCTCTTCTCATACCATCTTCCTCCATTCTTGGCATCGCACTAAGGGTAATGAGTAATCTATTAACATTAATCTTACTTTGCACTGATTTGAATGTAGTTTTTTAGGGTTTAATTAATATGAATAGAGCTATAGATCTGAACGTTGTTATTGATTTTTTGCTGATTTGAATGAATTGAATTTGTCAGATTGAGGCTAAAATGAATTCTTTGCTGGAGTGATATCATTTTTGAGGTTGATTTGCTGAAATAATAATGAATTTGTTGAAATGGCAGTGAGTATGGTACTGAAACGACAGTCAGTCTACTGAAATGATAATGAATCTACTTAAATTATCGATAATCGATCATTTTTGTGGTAGTATATTATTGTATTAAATAATATTTATATCTCTTAATTGATTGAGGGTTGTTGTTTGCAAGATAAAATTTGCTTAAAATTACTTATTTTTCTTGTTTTAGTTGGTAGTAAATTGTTGATTGTTGTTTATTGGAATCGGTAACTTATTATGAAAAAAAGCTTTGAATTGCATCCCTACAGCCGATAACAAGCTATTGGTCACAACAAACAATGGTCACGATTTGATACCAAGTAACAGTAATATTTATGTATTTTTCAGTGGATTTTTTGGTGCAAATATCAACAGCAAATTGATTTGTTATGCTTCTTTTTACACCTGTTCAAAATATTTGTTTAGGGGTTATCACCCTCGAGCACCTATGTTTTTTATACGGTGACCTCACTAATGCCAATTCCTGGCTACGCCACTAATTCTAACTCTAATTCCATGGCCTCAATTCTCTTACTCAGCTGAAACAATCCATGTTAATACTAGAAAGAAATTCAACGCAAATCAAAGCTTATGCCAAGATGCTCATAACTGGTTAAAATGAGTGGCAAAAGCAGCATCAGTTGAGATGTCGACAACGTGTTAAGCGGTTCTTGACGGTGATCGGTTCGGTTGGAGGAGTATTTCGGCTGCAATGTGATTGAGCGTCGTTTTACGGACTAGGCTAGCAAGTGGTGAGTTCTTTAATTTCTAGCAGTCGGTGAATACATATCAGTACATTAATTTTTAAACATACTCTAAAAGGACCCGATGAATAGGAAAACCCATGAGAGGAATTAATTTGTTTATGTATGTTTGAACACATATGTACGTTAATTTAACCAATTGCATGTGTTGATTTATTCCCAGTTCTCCTTTCGAGTTCTTATTTTACAGTCTTTCCTTTCGTTGCACTCACCGTAAATAATATCTTTCATTGGCTTGCACTATTATTTACGTTTTGTTAATTTTATATGGGAAGTCCAACAAGTTTCTTTGACTGTATACTCGCAAAAACAAGATGCTTCTTATCTTTTTTTGCGCTAGGCGATTCAGATTTCAGTGACTTTTTTTTTCTGCAATATGTGATATTCATATTATGGAAAACCTTCTTTGTAATATGTGAAGCCAAACAGTAACGGATTTTGCCTGAAATTAAAGTACTTTGTTTATTTTTGCTCTTCTATATGTATAGTTTAATTTGCAAGTTTGGTTCATGATTCTTTTCTCAAAGTTAGCATGCTGCATTATATATGTTTCACTGAAGTTGTCCTTAATTTTACAGGACTATATTCTAGCTTATTATATTTACTACTAGCTGTAAAACCATAACAGATTGCCAGCTTTCAGGAAGAATTCTGTATGTTACTCTGAAAACCGAGCCATTTTTTTAATAATGATTACCCGTGGAACTCAAAACTGAGTTAGAGCTTTCAAGAATGATAAACAACTTCACTTTATCAATCGGTGGTAAAGATTTGTACATGTTAAGTGGTGCTTTAGTTTGATTTGAAACGACGTGTAGTTGTGCAACTTGTTATGCAATCTGTTTTTGGTGAAATACAGGGAATGTATGGTCGCGGATAGAGGTTTTAATGTCGAGAACAAAGTCATGTGAGATGTGCGCTATTTAACCCTGATAGAGGTTTTAATTATCTTTTATTTCATTTCTTTAATCTTTTTTCTTTGGTTGGTTTAACAAGAAACTGCATTAATTCATTTCAAATGAATGACGCTATATGTGCTTCGCATGTTGCAGGGAAAAAATGTTATAAGACTACTCAAAGAGAAGCCTAAACACTAGTATGGACCTAGCCAGTATGGTGAAGCAAGCTGAGAGCCTTTTGCTGATGTCCCAGATATACGCTAGATGATAGAGTAGAAATATGATTAGAAAATATTCTATTCGAAAAAAATGTGTTGTATGAGAGAAATTGTTATATATGAGTAGTGTATGAAAATTGTAGAAATTTTTATTGTAATTGTTTGTAGTATTCAAACTTTGTTAAAATAAATTTTTTATTTGTTTATTTTATTTTGTGATATACACTATTACTAAAACAAATGATCTTTCGCTTACCATTGTTTATTCATTTGCAGATATTTCATATCGTAGTGCTTCGTAAAAGGCAAGATGTTATAGCCTTGGCATTAACCAGTGATGATACAAATCTTTTGGTTTCGACATCAGATAGAAACTTGATAGTGTTTATTGATCCTACTGTAAGTCAAAACGTGTACCTTCACTTGTATTCTAAGCGATATTTTGATTTTAGTACTGTGTTACCATTTATTGAACTATTATCGACTTGTTATTGGTTCTAAGCTATCAATATACTATGTACACGTAGTTGAGCTTGAAGGTAGTCGATCAAATGCTTCGGCTTTTTTGGGATGCAGTGGACTTACCATTAATATAGTGTTGAATACATAAATATACTTGTTCACTGCAACATAAGATATTGTTGTACCTTGTAAATATTAATACTTTGAAGAGACAAACATGGAGACTTGCGGAGAGCAGACAAATGATTGTGCATGTTTATATTCTTGTTGTGCTATGGGTGATGATGGACTTGGCATGTAGTGTTTCAAAGAAGGCTTGGTATTCCGAAATCGGATGAATCAGGTGGTGCCCACTTGTTCCGGGGCAGTGGGGCCCCGGACCCCTAACAGTGCTACGCTCGGATCCGCTACCCGGATCAGCAAATATTTGTTAGTGTCAGTGGGGGTATAAATTGAACTGAATATGTAATGAGTGAACTGAGTGATGTAGTGAGGAACACTTGTATATGCGATTGACTAGTTATTAATGGTGAATTGTAAATAGTGGAGTTAGAAATATGTACTATTTCAAATATTGAAATAAAACATTTATTTGAATAAAAATACTGTTTGAATATTTAATTCTGTGTAGTAGAATTTAATTCTCCTTTTTGTTATATATATATATATATATATATATATATATAATTAGTATAAATATCTATAGCAGCATTTTGGAATGATGCTACAGACGCCTAATAATGTTGTTATAGACCCAAGTTGGGAGCATTTTGGAATGATGCTACAAACGCCTAATGATGTTGTTATAGACCCAAGTTGGGTTCTATTGCAACAATATTTGCTATGTTGCCTTAGATAGTCAAAATGTTGTTTTTGAGGTCTTGAGAAAGGTGAAAATCGCATCACCCAAAAAATGTTGTCAAAGATGTATGCGAACATTATTAGGGCCTGTGCCAACAGTTTTTTTATGTTGCATTAGTTTGTTTATGGCGTACTAGTGGGTACTCCTCAACAAAATGGGATAATGGAAAAGAAAACATAAACATATTTTGAGTGTTGCAAGATATTTAAGATTTTAAGGTGATTTGCCTAATTCTTTTAGGGGGGAATGTGTTTTAGTTGTTGTTAACCCCATTTTGAAAACGCGGTTTAAAATTATGACGTACATGCGAACGTTGGCACGGGGCTTCATTTAGTCGGTGATTTCATTTAGCTCGCGCTTCTGTTAGCACGTGCCTTCAGTTGGGTCGAATTCCAAAGCTTTAGCTCATCCATCCTCTCGTAGGTCGTGAAAGCCAAGCTTGGATCGTTATGGATTGCACGGAAAAAGAAAAACACATCAGACCACATGCAAAGTAAGAGACTGTTAATACCTCTTTGGACCGTGAATCACTTTGGGATCACTATTC
Organism: Allium sativum; assembly: GCA_030737875.1. Taxonomy (NCBI): domain Eukaryota; kingdom Viridiplantae; phylum Streptophyta; class Magnoliopsida; order Asparagales; family Amaryllidaceae; genus Allium; species Allium sativum. The sequence goes on from CM060913.1 coordinate 1,019,852,701, forward strand.
ATACATTCACAAATCAATGCATTTAAAATATACCATAAGCAACGTCATCATGTGATAGCATGTACATTAAACATTGCATGGTCTTGGGTCATTCTAAGCTCAAGCAGCATGCCATGCATACTTTTAGTTTTAGGCCGTATGAAAGCTTTTGGGACATAAAACATAGAAAAGGCTTTAGGTCATGTCAACATATCTTGAGCCAAAAAGTGAGGAGCACTCCAAGCATGAAGACATGGGATGATAGCTGGCATAAATCCAGCGTCATACCATCAAAGCATTTTTAGGCCGTGTGAGGATGTTTGGGTCGCTGCCAGCTATAAAGCGTATGGTGCCAACTGTCATCACAAAAGTAGCAGCTCATATATATGATACAAGAATCTACGTGGTCAAAAAGAGGGAAGCTGAATAGTATTATCACTGCAAGAGAGGCTTCAATTTGCAACGAGAGTGAGCGACGGCTAGCGACGGCCAAAAAAGCGGTCGTCGCTAGCCGTCGCTCGACCTGGAGCTTTATTTCCACCGTGGCCTTTCTTCCTCAAATCACTTAACCAACACACACACACACACACAAAAAAAAAAACCTGCTGTCGTCGCCCCCCTTCCATCAGCCGATTTCTTCATCCAAAACTTGATTCCATCTTCTCAAATTGTTCCGGTATGACTTCTAATCCCTATTATATGTTTACTTAGGGTTATTTAGGATTATTTAGGGCTATTTAGGGTTGTTTTGTATGTTTATGTGGGGTTTGAAATTGATGGTTTATGGGTATGAAATTTTTTGTGTTGTGAGATGCATATGACATCGATAATGTTATACATTGATTTGGGAATAAGTGGAATTGATTAGGGGGTTGAAATTGTTGATTAATCACATATGTGCTTGATTTAGGAGCATGACAACAATGATTATCATGTATGTAATTGGGTTTACGTTGATTGTGTGTTTAGGTTGATTGTGTTGTAGTATCATTTGAGAAAAAAATGAAGTAAATGTGATTGTTTAGCAGTAGTAACTTGATTAAGACTTATGAAACGGTGTAATGATGACCCTCTATGCATGCACGGTTAATTATGTCACCAACGAATGCTATAATAGTCGGTCCCAACAAATTTGAAGAATGCATTTACAATATTCAAAAAAAAATGTTGTTGTAATATTAACAAAAATTGACAAACTTAAAAGTTTAGTTTGTTGCTATAATACTAACAAACTAAAATTGACAAATTTGTTGCATAATATTAACAAAATTGGAATCTTAGTTTATCGTTCAAAAATTGAAACTAATTAACTTCATAATTTATAACTTTAAACTAAAATTAACCAAAAGTAACTCAAACTAATTTATACTTCATAATTTTCATTGTCATGTTATTTTATAAATTGAAAGTACAAATTGAAAGTAACTCAAATTGAAAGCACATGTAGACGGAAAAAGGCGCAAGACGCAACTAAGGAGCTTTTTTGAAGTTTAAGACGCACCTATTAGTGAAGCGCAAAAAAGCCATAGCGCAAAAACGCACTTTTTTCATTTGTGTTGTTTTTTGGTTTAAACTTAGATTGAATGTTTTTTGACTACTTATGTGAACCCCTTAGAAAAATTTGGCCCCGTCCGACAAGTGTTGTATATGATCGTTATATGGGTATTCGTTGTTACACAAAACGGAAATCTATATTCATCTGATACAATATTCATTGGATTTTTCCTAGTATTGGACAAGTTACAAATATAATAACGTAAGCATATTTTATAAGTCATTTCAGTTTAAACGGTTAATAAAATTTCGATGGCACTTCCTATTTGTTCCCTGTGTACACGCATCTGTGTACGATACAGGGACCAAAGGGAAGTGCTGCCGAAATTTTGTTGAACCGTTTAAACTGAAATGATTTATAAAATATGCTTCCGTTATTATATTTGTAATGGGAAGTAGGTAGACCGGCCGTCAAAGTAAAAAAGAAATAAACATAAAATTCGAAAACATGCAATAGTTATAGATGAAATCTTACAAGATTTAAAATAGTATAAAGTGTTACTTCGATCGAACTTTCTAACATATTTGTTGCAAATCAGGAAAATGTTCGATTATTTTCGTGATCGCAGTTGGATGTATCAACCTCGAACCGGTAAGAAAGGGTCGATAAAGGAACATTTTTGTAATGGAGTCCAAGAATTTATTAGATTCGCTAAATCTAACAATCGGAGTAACGTAGACATTCGTAGTCCGTGTAGTAAGTGCAGACATCTGAAACATTGGAAGCCAGATGTAGTAGAAGTGCATCTGTATAAATTTGGTTTTGTGTCGAATTATCACTTATGGGATCGTCATGGAGAACTTGTTCAACCTACGTCTAACCCTGTAGCGGTAGAGGACGATAGTACAATGATGAACGATAATACAGTGACGAATCCGATGGAAAATATGGTGCAAGATGCTGCACGATCAATGTTTCCTAACATTGAGCAAAGCGACAATGAGACTGGAAATGTTGAAGAGCCAACGGCGGAAGCAAAAAAAATTTATGAGTTATTGAATTCTGCTAAGAGGCCGTTGTGGGAAGGGTGTACAAGCGGAACTGAGTTGTCTGTAACCGCCGAATTTATCACTTTGAAAACAAAATTCAATCTTACAGAAGCTGCATTTACAGCAGTTGTACAAACTGCAAAACGACATATGCCGCCCAATAATTTGATGTGCGATAGTCATTATAAAGTGAAAAAACTTATGTCCTCTTTTGGATTACCATATCATAAGATAGATACATGTGTTAAAGGTTGCATGTTGTATTGGAAAGAAGACGCTCACCGTAGAAAATGCAAATTTTGCAACGAAGATAGATACAAACCAAGGAAAAAGAAAGGAAAAGAAGTTCCATATAAAAGAATGCATTATCTACCCATAACCCCCAGACTTCAACGGCTATATGCATCTTCCGCTACAGCGTGTCATATGCGATGGCATAGCGTGAGAACATCAGAAGAAGGAACTATGATACATCCGTCTGATGGTGAAGCATGGAAACACTTTGATAGGACTTATCCTGAATTTGCTGCCAAGAGCCGTAATGTTAGACTCGGTTTATGCACGGATGGATTTTCGCCATTTTCTCAATTTGGTAGTAAATATTCATCATGGCCTATCATTGTTACTCCTTATAACTTACCCCCATGGATGTGTATGAAAAATCCGTATATGTTTTTAACGGTTGTCGTCCCCGGTCCCGATGATCCGACACAAGGAATTGATGTTTATCTATAACCGTTGATTGAAGAGTTGAGCTAACCATTGTATGACAAATGAAGGTGAATTATTTGATAGTCCTGAAAGGTGTAGAAGGCTGGTTGGTAAGTTGAACTAAATGACAGTAACCAAGATCGACATTGCCTTCCCAGTAAGCGTTATAAGCCAGTTTATGAATTATCCTATAATTCATCATTGGAATGCATTAAAACAGATCCTATGTTATCTAAAAGGAAGAACATGACAAGGTATTGTGTATGCCAGTTATGGTCACAACCTGTGCAGTTAAAGCGCTTAGCGGAACCAATGCGGTAGAGATTCAAAAAGTTATAGCAGGGATAAAGCGAAGAAATTTGAGGATATAACGGATGAGTCTAAAATAACATATAAATCTCGTATTTAATTCTTTTACAAATATATAAATGATATATAAATGGAAAATAACATTTAAATTTATAATAATTAGTTTATTCTTAATTTTAAATAAAGCATAAGAAAATATATGTAAATAAAATTAAACTTTTATTTAGCTTGATTAAATTTAATAGAATATTATATTGTTTTATATTCTAAAAAATATGTTAAAAAATATATTAAAAAATTAATTTTATAAATCTTATAATATATAAATATCACTTTTAAATTCATTTTTTTCTAGAAGATATAGCGGAATATAACCGAAATAATGGGATATATCGGAATATAACGGGGATTAGAGCGGAAAGGCCATTTCAGAGGCTATTTGGAAATAAGCACAGCAGTAGAAATCCACTACACGATATAGAGGGAATATTGCGGGGTAATGGCGGGGTTAACTACACATGTCACAACAAAGTCGAGGGCCTTTCTGATGCTGATTAGACTGGCTCTAAAACTGATAGACATTCAACTTCATGTTACTATGTATTTGTTCGAGGGAATCTAGTATCATGGAAAAGTAAGAAAAAAAATGTTGTATCTCAATCAAGTGCTGAATCTGAGTACAGACCAATGGCTAATGCTTTGTGCGAATTGATGTGGTTAAGACATCTTATGACAGAACTAACGATGAAAATTGAAGTGCCAGCTAAGTAATGGTGTGATTATCAAGCTGTGATTCACATTGCATCGATTCCAGTTTTCCATGAATGAAAAAATCATATTGAGGTAGACTGTCACTTCATTACAGAGAAGTTGCAGCAGCGGTTAGATACTTCTGGACATGTTCGAACCGGTGAGCAGTTGACATACATTTTCATTAAGCCTGTAATTGGAGCTCGAGTCAAGTTTCTATGTAACAAGTTAGGCATGAGAAACAAGTATGAACCAACTTGAGAGGGAGTGTTGTTGTGAGTTGTACATATCAGTAGTTAATTTCATGTTTGCATTTGCGTTGTATTGCTTTTACTTTGTTTTTTGCATTGTGAATAAAGGCATGTCCATTAGCATATTGGGTGTGCGTAGGCTTAATACTGATGAATATATATACTACTATACTGAATAAAGTAGATAACGATTGATAACTAAAATATTTTGTTACTTTTTCATTTCATCCAACAAAAGGATTATATACTTTAAACGTTGCTAGTTTGAATTCAAGAAATTTAGAAAATAATGCAATCTTCTGCAACTATTCTGATGTTAATCAGAAGAATGTAACAAGAACTTTGATATTTGGCATTAGAACTTTCCTGACGATTATAACCGTTTGGATGTAATAACATACCAACAATTATAACAGTTGGAAAGACACCAAATACCAACGTTTACAACTGTTGGGATGATATAATAAACCAATAGTAATAACCGTTGGAAAGGTACCCAATTAACAACCATTATATCTGTCGGCAATCTCATGGTTACCGATAGTCATATCCGTTGGCAATCTCAAGATCACCAATGGTTATAAAGGTCTGCATCCAGAAAATTACAAATATTATTTCTAAATACCATGATACATGTTATGAACCATTATTGTATTACATCATCCATTAGGTATATAATGAACAAAAAGATTGACTAAAAATTATTTACACAAATGCACTATATAATTACACAAAGACAACAGATTTTGTATATGAAATAATATTTCATTTTTTTAAATGAACTTTATCCTATTATACAAACTTTTATGTTTTTTAACACCGTAATTGAATGTCACCTCGAAAAGGAATATATATATATATATGTATGTATATATATATATATATATTCTTGTACTTCAAGTCCTACACCATTATGTTGTGCAACATTCGGAGCAAAACATTATATAATAGAACCTGAAAAATTAGTTATGCATTTATATTTGAACATCTCACATAATAATTTTAAAATATAACCCAGTATTATCTAAGAAAAATATCACATGTACTGACATTTTTTAACAAGGTCAAAGCTTTCTCCTCTTTAACAAAAAATATTTACCATGATCTGCTAGAAATAAACGATAATTTATGTTCTTTTGTTACAAACTTGTTAAACCATTAGGTGATGAGTTACAAACCTCCTCTTCTGTATATAAGTAGATATACCATTTTACCTACCTATAATCATTGGTAGATAGTCATCCCTTAACAATTTTATAACACTGACAATATTTACCTTCCGATAAATTTTACCATTGAATATTGGTAGATAAAGGTTCTCTTTTTACCTACCCATATTTATTGATAGGTAAAATATTGGTAGGTAAAGGTCAAATTTCTTGTAGTGTTACCTGCTGCGACGATGGGAAAGATTGACAAGATGTGTGCTAACTTTATATGGGGTGGGAAATGTCACAGGATCGCATAGGACAAGATTTGTAGTCCAAAATATGAAGGGGGTGTTGGGTTAAGGGGATTTGATGACATTAAATATGCCGCAACGATTAAATTGATATGGCATTTTGTGAGTGGAAATAGTATGTGAAAGAAATGAATGCATAGCAGATATGTCAAATAAGTTAGTTTTTGGGTTGTGAAAATTGATGTCAACAGCTCTTGTACTTTGAAGACGATGCTCGGGAAGCGAGCTTTGGGGCTGAAATGTATCAATAGATGTATTGTGAATGGTTATGATACAATGCTTTGGTTTGATCCATGGTTGAACAGTGAAATTCGGGTGAATATGTTAGGGTGAGACAGTTTAAGTTAGTTTGATGGAGACAATTTAAATGTGGAATGTCTAATTCAAAATGGTGCTTTCAATACAAATCAAATTACTGTCTCTCGAATGATAGCAGACAAAAATAATGAGGTTCAAATAAATTCTAACTATGATGCCAATTTTTTAACATGGAATGATAGCAAAAATGATTTCTCGTTTCACTCGGCGTGTGAGATTTTTAGAAGCCCTAAACCAGAAATAGATTGGTGCAATATCACTTGGCACTATATTAACAGTCCTAAAATGTCAACCTGCATGTGTAAAGCTATGCTTAACAGATTATCTACCATGGATCTTCTTTCAAAATGGGGATATGAAGTAAATCCTAAGTGCGTTTTGTGTATGGATTGTAAGTGAAAAGAAATCACGTGTTCTTCTCGTGTCCGTACTCATTTTATATGTGGACGAGATGCAGGCTAAAGATGAACAGTCCTTCCACCATGAATCATCTGTGCACTTTAAACGACGAAGTTAATTACCTGAAAGCGAAATACACATCTAATGATATATCTACAGATCTAGCATTTTGTAGTGTAGTTACTATGGTGTATCATGTATGGGCGGAGAGGAATGCTTGCTGCCATGGTCAAGGCTCTATGGATAAGTTTAAAAGATGGGATTTCATTGAAATAGACATACGATACCTGATGTCAAAGTCCAAGAGGAAGCATGCGACGAAGTACACGAAGATCCTTCAAAATTGGGGCATTGAATGCTTGGATAATGGTTGATTTGCACGCCGCCATTGGAACTCGGTTTGGGGATTGATTTTGCCAGTTTCTACTACGGATTTCCTTTTTTAGAAGAGGAGAAGGTTTAGTTACCGTATTTTAATGTTGTGGGCCTGGTTTGTATTGGGCTTATGTATTCTTTTTCGTATTTTCTTTTTTGGGTTTTCGGCAAGAAAGGAGAAGTGATGTTTTCTTGCCATTGTACTTCTGTACATTTTATTGATGCGTTATCAATAAAGCGTCGCACTCTTTTTTCCTGTCGTTTACACACGCTGTGTACACATACAGGTTTTTAACGAGGCGGTTTACCCAGTTTCAAAAAAAGTTTATGATTTTTTTTTTTAAATGGTTCTTGAATTACATGCAAATAATGACATACACATGCATTAATCATGCAACAATATATGTACATTATATCTGAAGAACAAAAATATTCTTATTTCACACCATATTTTATTTTGTTTAAAGCCATGTTTTTTTTTCTTTTGATATAAGATAATGCAAGTTTAAATAACTGGATTTGGTTTGTTGGGTTTAGTCTAATATATAACACATATTAATGCTTACCTTGACGCACCCATGTTATCTTGATTCTGTTTCAAGTCAAATTATAGATTATTTCATGCACGTTTTGTCCACCTACATAATTTAGAACAAAAGGTCAAAGCATATCAGGATTTAATACATAATTCAGTGCAAAGAACGCACAGTTAATAACAATCATTACATAAATGAATAAGTACAAGGTGATTTTGAAGCTCACAGATGATGTTTCTCAATTGTTATTTTTTTTAACCAGAGTTCAGACTACTGCTAAGCTTCTCTACTAAACTTTGTTTACTGGATTAAAAACTTACTTGTAAACTAAGTTAGAAACTCAGTTTTAAAAGAAGTTAGAAATGCGGTTTCGAATTAGTATCTCAATAAGTTGAGTGAGAATATCAGCTTCAAATTGAGTTCAAAACTCCTCAAACTATCAGTTTCAAACTTAGCTTTAAATCGAGTTTGAATCTCAGTTTACAATTAAGTTTGAAACACATTTTTTTAACTGAGTTTAAAACTTAGTTTTAAATTAGGTTAAAAAACTCCAAAACTTGGTTTTAAATTAGGTAAATGATAAGAATAGAGATTTCTTAAGCTAAAAGTCTTGTTTTTTCATTCATTAGCGGAAGCCATTTATACACAACATCACATTCTGATTTTTTTTCAACAAATCACATAAATAGGGAAACTACAAGTTACATCCCTAAACTTGATTTTGTCAACAAATCACATAAATAGGGAAACTACAAATTACATCCCTAAACTTCACTATGTTCCTAATCATTGCCAGCTCACCATATCACATAATATTTGTGATTTCCTAATACCCCTTCAAGTTGGAGCATGAGGGTCATAAATGCCCAACTTGCCTAGAAGATAATCAAACTGTTGTTTACCCAAAGCTTTGGTAAAAACATCTGCTAGATGTTCAGTAGTAGGAACATGACAGGGAGCGATAAGACCATCTCGAATAGCATCACGTGCGAAGTGGTAGTCAACTTTAGTGTGCTTGGTACGCTCATGAAATACAAGGTTCTGCGCTATGTGCATCGCAGACTGACTAGCTTTAGGATGATGGACTCCCAACCCCAACAATAATCCTTTTAACCATTTAAGCTCACAAGTAATTGTAGCCACGGATCGATACTCGGCATCTTCTGAAGATCTAGCTATTATATACTGGTTCTTTGTTTTCTAAGAAACTGGGGATTGCTCCAAAACACTATCCAACCAATTAGAGATTGTCGAGTAAGAGGACAGTCTGCCCAGTCCAAGTCACACCACCCCTGCAGAGATAATTCGCTGTCCGAGCATAAGAGAATATCTTAGCCTAAATTGCCCTTCAAATACCGAACAACTCGTATAGCAACCTCTCTGTGCTTTTGTTGCGGCTTCTTCATGAATTGAGACAGTACATGAACTTAATATGCTAAATCAGGACAATGACTACAAAATAGACTAAATGACTAACCAATTGCCTATATGAACCTGGATCTGAAAGATATGTCCCTCTAGCCTGTGCCAAATGATGATTTGCTCTATTGGAGATGAAGCAGGCTTGGAACCTAATAGACCTGCTTCAGAAACAATATCAAGAGCATATTTTCTCTGACACAAAAACCAACTACCAGAACTTCGTGATACCTCAATGCCAGGAAAATATTTAAGCACTCCAAGATCTTTCATATAAGAACATGAACTGAGGTAATTTTGAAAACCGGCTAATGCAGCATAATCATTACCAAAATAATTAGATCATCTACATATACTAGAACATTAATTTCTAGCGAACCCTTTGTATATGTAAAAAGAGAGTAGTTTGCGTATGATTATGAAAATTCATGCGCCTTCAAAGCAGTCACAAGTTTAGCAAACCAACACATAGGAGCCTTCTTTAAACCATAGAATGATTTAGCAAACGACATACCAATCTAGGTTTATCAGAAGTAAAGCCAGGAGAAAGTTTCATATAAACCTCTTCATTAAGTTCACCATGCAGGAAAGCATTGTATACATCCATTTTATGCAACTCCCAATGTTTAGAAGCATCAATTGCAAGAAATGTACACACAGTTGTCATTTTCTCCATTGATGCAAAAGTCTTATCATAATTTTAAACCTTCCACTTGATGATTGCCAAAGGCAACTAATCTTGCCTTTTGTTGACACGCTTGTTAGTGAAAGCTGTCACACTTCAAGTACTTGGTTAGCAACACGCTCAAGCATGAAGAACGACGTCAGGAAACACAAAGCGATTTGGTCGAAGTCGCATCGCAAACATAAGAAGGCCCGAAACTTATCAGATGATCCCTCTTAATCCTTGGGACATCCGTTCCAAGGTCATGCACTATGACTCTTAGGCGAATTGACAATCGAGCCGAAGGCGAGCCATCAGCGGGTCCGTGCGCAACGCCGGTGAGGGTTCGGGGCCCTATAGCCACGGTTCATCTGATTTTCTTAGAGCCGGAAGCTCGGATCCTTTTAGCCCGGACAAAACCTCAGATTCTCTCACTTCGCGTTCAAGAATTTCAACTCCCTCAACAACGGGATTTCGTCCCCATCCTCCATCAATTTCGTACCCCCTGAAAGGGTACGAAATTCGTACCCCTCACCAGGGAGTATGAAATTCCTGTTACGAGGTTGTTTCTGGGGTCTGAAATTTAAGGCTCGTGGGTCCCATTTCCTACCTACTCCCATCTAACCTTCTTCCTATAAATACCCCAAGCCTTGGCCTTCATTGGGGGCTTTCTCCCTTGGAATTCTTGGACTTCTAGAGCTCCAAACACTCATTAATGGCAGCCACCTTCTTCTTGGCCATTGGACATGGCAAGGATAATTAAAACATGGAAAACACGTTTTCCATCAATACTTAGACACTCAACATTTGGGCTCTTTTGGACTTCTTGGACATTAAGGATAAACTTGGACATAGTTGACCAAGTCAACTCATCTAAAGGAGGAAAAAGAAGAACATTGTTATTCTATTGTAATACTTTGTACTCGAATATCATCTAAACTTGTAAAGCATTGTAATCGGATATCATATGATGGATAATCACTATAATGTGGACGTAGGCGTTAGTGCCGAACCACTATAAAAGCTGTGTCTCCCTGCATGTACATTATTTACTGCTTATTTGGATATTTGTGTTGTTCACATATACACATTGGGTGTTGGCGTGCGGACGATTTTCCACGTCAACATCTTTAATCTCTCAATGCTGCCATCTGAGTTGTACTTGATTTTATATAACTACTTGATTCCTAGAGCTTTTTTTCTAGAAGGAAGATTTTCCATTGTCCAGGTTCCGTTATCCTTCAAAGCAGAATTTACTTCTGCATAGCACTACGCTACCCTACATCTTTCATAGCCTCCTTAAAAGACTGTGGTTCTGCTCCTGCTGCAATGAAGTTTCGGTGTTTGGCAGAAAATTTGTTACAACTCACATTGTATGCTATGGGATAAAGAGTACCTGAGGGAGAATATGAAGAGGAATCAAGTAAAGCGGGGATTAGACTTTTCTTAATCATCGTATGAGTCACAAAATCACGCAATTTTACTGAGGGATACTGGACAGGTAGTCCACGACCCAAATTATCATCCAAACCTGCACCATCATGTGAATCCACCATATCCACTTCCCCCTGTAACTAAAGGCAGAACTGGTTGTGCCCCAGCAAGAACCGGGAAAATTTTCGACTCTACGTTCTCATCATCAACATACTCTAAAACATCAACAATACTCTTATCCATATGCATCCAAGGTGAAGGACTAACATTTTTAGTTTCAACATCCAAATATGGGAAAATATTCTCATAAAATTTAACATCACGAGTGACAAAGAATTTCTTAATATCTAAGTCAAATAAGTTCCGACCCATCTTACCAAATGGATATCCTACAAAAACGCATTTACGACTTCTACTAGCGAATTTGTCACCCTTTGCGTTTTGGTTATCAGAAAAACATAGACAACCAAGCACACACAATTCTTTTAAGGATGGTGGATGACCAAACAAAATCTCGTATTGTGTCCTTCTGTGAAGAACACTAGAAGGAATACGATCAATAACATGAGTAGAAGCTGTTAAAACCGAAATTTGATCTTAACACCAAGGGTGCTATACGAGCACTTCACCAAATGGTTAGATTAAAATATGGAACCGCGTAATCATAAAATAAAGAGCATAAAATGACGACAAAGGAATTTTTATAGTGGTTTGATTCAAAATGAATCTACGTCCACTTTTTAATCAATTCTCATTATGGTAATTTGCTTTACATCATACATGAACCCTCTCTTTACATTCATCTCTCTTTTTCCTCTCTTTATGATCTAATTCCACTTGAATTTGACAAAGGAATTGGAGAGATCTCTAGCTTTGTGATGGCGGATGTATGAATCTTCAATCACTTAGGCACTTTGATGCTCTTCCATGGTTTTATAGAAATTTTGTGTTAGATCCGAATTTAGATAGGATTGGAGAAGGTGAGAGCTCGCTTGAATTGTGTTGGAGATATCTCTAATGTAACTTGAATGAGATTTAAGGAGCTTTGATTCAAATTGGAGAACACTTAAATGTTCATTGGAATGGATTTGATTCACATGAAGTTGGAGAGAAGTTGTTATATCCATGAAGTCCATTAATGAAGTTGGAGGAGAGCTTCAAATTTGGCGGCACTTCGTGGTAGGAATGAAATTCCACCCCCTTAACGAAGGAATGAGGGGATATTTATAGATGGTGCTTAGATGGAGTGGTGAAGTTGTATATAATGGTTTGCGGGATAACACCTTTTGCGGTCTAAATGAATCCAACGGTCTAAGAACTCACAGACTGGAAATCATTTGAGGATATGGCTTCAACGACCCAAAGTATATGTAGAGTGACCTAAAGATAACGGCCTAAAACATGCACAACGAGTCGAACGTATACTTGTCATTAACCGCACTTTCTTCTTGACACGTGGCTCTGAATGATATATTTTTGCGTTCAAGTGTGAAGCAACCAACACATTATCCCGCAGCTTGTGATAATTGATAATTCAAGCTTTAACCGGCATGTAGCCCAACCATGTGGCACTATGATATATAGTGATCTGAATATTACCTGTATGTTATCAACCTAGTTGGTGAAGAGCTATCTCCAGCTGGCATCTACGATCTGTTCTTGCATGTATATTACGTCCTAACTTTATATTGAATGGAACAATCCAACTATCTCAGGCCACTATGCAACGATCTATGGTTGCAAGCACGACCTGACATTGTTTTAACGATCTAAAGGAGACCGACGACCTGAACCAACACCTTACTTGAGGTCATGTAAGTGACCTATGATGTAACTTAAGGTCGTTCAAACAACCTAACATATAATACTATGCAACTTCCCTCTTTTTGACCACATGGATTCTTGTATCATATATATGAGCTGTTACTTTTGTGATGACAGTTGGCACCATACGCTTTATAGCTGGCAGCGACCCAAACATCCTCACATGGCCTAAAAATGCTATGATGGTCTAACGCTGGATTGATGCCAGTTATCATCCCATGTCTTCATGCTTGTAGTGCTCCTCACTTTTTGGCTCAAGATATGTTGACACGACCTAAAGCCTTTCTATGTTTTACGTCCCAAAAGCTTTCATATGGTCTAAAACTAAAAGTATGCATCATATGCTGCTTGAGCTTAAAACGACCCAAGACCATGCACTGTTTAATGTACATGCTGTCTCATGATGACGTTCCTTATGGTACATTTTAAATGCATTGATTTGTGAATGTACGAATAGTGATCCCAATGTCATTCACGGTCCAAAGAGGCATTAATAGTCTCTTACTTTGCATGTGGTCTGATGCGTTTTGCTTTGTCCGTGCAATCCAGAATGATCCAAGCTTGGCTTTCACAACCTAAGACAGGATGGATGAGCTAAAGCTTTAGAATGCGACCCAACTGAAGGCATGTGCTAACAAAAGCGCGAGCTAGATGAAATCACGGACTAAATGAAGCCGCGTGCCAACGTTCGCACGTACTTCATAATTTTAACCGCGTTTTCACAACGGGGTTAATATTTGCCCCTCGAAGCTTGTATTTTCTGCTTGCGGAAAATGCGGGCTTCGAAATGACCATTGCTATTGACATAAAATACATATATTTTGGAATTTCATTATGTTTTAACATCACTTTTGATTTGTCAGAAATCCAATTCAGCTTGTTGATGTTTGTCATTGTATAGGAGTGTGGATAACTTCATGGTTTGGCAAATTACCAACGCATAATTGCTTTTGAAATTCTTGCTTTCCATCTTGCATTGCTAATGGCTTTTAATTTGATGGTGACCCGTAAATGCATGATCTGATTTTTGAACCATTAGGCGTTCTGGAGCTCTAGGCCGAGTTGGCGAACGCATTGGGCTTTTGATTTTTTGTAGCGACCTTGGACTTCGGGTCATTGTGGCGACCTGAGTCCTTAGATCGTTTGAACGGCCTAAGTCGATGAGCGTGCTTACGTGACCCATAGTCTCTGAGTATCCCAGGTTCTAGATGGTTGAGCTTAAATGCTTTATGCCACCTGGTAATTTAAATAAGCAATTGCATGATTTTAGACTTATACTTCACCATTGACTATCCATACCAATAGTGGATTAGTTTAATCATTAGAAAAATGAATCATAGCGAACTTTACTTTGAATTGAATAATGTGTTTGCACAGGATTATTCAATTCAACGATTTATAACCCATCGAATATCGTTTGCACAAACACGATATTTTAATTCGAATTCGCGTTAACGCTTGAGGTCAACTAATCAACTAAAGCCGACTGTATATTTCAAACGTTATCATTTTAATCAACTCATATGGTAGTGTACGATATTTCACATTTGAGAAATATGTATCTGTGATTTATTCCCTGTTTCCTTTTTTGAGAAGAATTGATATTCGTGCCCCTCTTTTAGGAAGTCATTATTAGTCTTCTCCATGGGAGGCACTTTGGATTTCATACTCGTGTTTTTGGGACAAAATCTAATACCTGACGTGTCTGAGATTTTTAGACACTACGCAGTGGTTTGGTTAAATCCGAACTCCGTCTATAATCCGGCTTTGTTAATTCAGTCATTGGAAACTTTCGTCACTCAATTATATTAACTAATCCAAGCATCGGTAGATTTAAAAGGAGTGCCTCGAGAAAGGACTTCAATTATAACTCCAATGTTTGTTGTGATCAGATCAGGTGCTTCCTGATACTGACGATCAATTGGGTGCCCCCGGAGAGGTTTTTGATTAGAACCCCAATGTTTGTCGTTATCGAATCAGGTGCTTCATGATACTGACGATCAATTGGGTGCCCCCGGAGAGGTTTTTTGTTAGAACCCCTATGTTTATCGTTATCGCATCAGGTACTTCCTGATTCTGATGATCAATTGGGTGCCCCCGGGGAGGACTTTAGTTGTAACCCCAATGTTTGTCATTATCGCATCAGGTACTTTCTGATTCTGATAATCAATTGGGTCCCCCCAAAGAGGACTTTGGTTTGTGCTAGTCCTTCCAGCGTGTTTGCCGGTCCTTTCGGCCTGATGTTGGTACTTCCAACGTCAGGTTTGTCGGTCCTGCCGACTTGGTGCTGGTCCTTCCAGCGTGTTTGCCGGTCCTTCCGGCCTGATGTTTGTACTTTCAACGTCAGGTTTGTCGGTCCTTCCGACTTGGTGTTGGTCCTTCCAGCGTGTTTGTCGGTCCTTCCGGCTTGATGTTGGTACTTCCAACATCAGGTTTGTCGGTCCTTACGACTTGGTGCTAGTCCTTCTAGCGTGTTTGCTGGTCCTTCCAGCCTGATGCTGGTTATTCTAGCTCTGGGTTGGCTCCAATTCCCTTGTTGGCCACTTGACTTGGCGGGATATTTCGGATTGGGAACCGAAGCTTTGAAACTTTCACTTGTGGGAGTGCCCCTTAGATGAAAGTTATAACATTCTTGTTTATTTGTCATGGCACTTGTTCATTGTTTGAATCTTTATGACTTTTCCCATTCACTTTTCAAGGCGGTGCTTTTCTATTTTTGCATTTTTGCGTGTTGATATTTACAGCATTTGGCACTTGAACTAGCGTTGTTGGGGTTGCGATGTTACAGGGACAAGCGCTCGACAGATGACCTGCAATATGAAATCACTTTTAATCAAGTTTTGATTTTACATGAAATTTGCAAGCTAGAAACACATTCAGACAGATATGCTCTTCAATATAAAGCTAATGTTCAGTGTATCACTTGCAGATTATTACAGACCGTTTACAAGAAATTTCGAATATAACAGAAAGTAAAACATGAAGTAAAGCATGAACTAAAGCAGGGAATAGAGCATGAAGTAAAGCGATGGCGATGTTGATCGCTTATTCTGAGCCATTGAAATTGAAGCAATATCAATGGTTTTCGGTTGATGATCAGCCTTGGCAAGGTCTGAACAAAAGCTTAGTTGCTTGTTGCCCCCTGTCCTTGGTGAATCGGAGCAGTGTTTGAGGATTGTGGATTTTTCACATATTGTTGTAGACGATTCTTACTAATCATCTCTTTGATTAGTGATTTCAGATGCCTACACTCGTTGGTGTTGTGGCCTGGCTGATTATGGAATTAGCAGAACTTTCCAGAGTTTGCTTGATGGTCACTTATTTTCTGAGGTCTAGGTATTGGATAATCTTCAGTGTCTTTAGTTGCACCAAAGATGTTTTCTGGAGTGTCATTTAAAGGTGTTAGCTCAAATGGATTGGAAAAGCGACGCTTCCTGCTATCTCAATTTTCTTTCCCGTCGCTTCCTCTTTTTTGACCTCCGGGATTTTTCTGATTTTACTGGGTAGCAGCATTTTTGGGAGCTTCAAGAGGTTGGTTTGCATCTGCGATCCGAAGAGGTGCAGGATTGCTATCCAAACTCATGTATTCCTCGGCCTTTTTATAAAATTTCTCAAGCGTGCTTGGCTCCTTCATTTTAATCCATTTACCAAATTTGTTAGGCTCGTCTATGGCGCCGATTAGAGACATCAAGATCATGCGGGGCTCAGGATTCCCTACTTCGGATACAGCA
This sequence comes from Allium sativum, assembly GCA_030737875.1. Taxonomy (NCBI): domain Eukaryota; kingdom Viridiplantae; phylum Streptophyta; class Magnoliopsida; order Asparagales; family Amaryllidaceae; genus Allium; species Allium sativum. The sequence goes on from CM060913.1 coordinate 1,019,869,407, forward strand.
TCATTAAATCTTTTGAGGAAAGCTCTGACAGATTCTCCTGGATTCTGCTTCATGGATGTAAGAGAAATAATGTACTTAGCCTTCGTTGCCTGCAACCTGAACCGTTCCTTGAACTTCAGAGTCAAATCACCAAATCGGTCGATGGATTCGGGAGGCAGTCTTGTGAACCATAATGATGTGTCACTTTCTAGGTAGAGAGGGAAGCACAAGCATTTGATCTCGTCCGTTGCCTTAGCTGCATTCATGTGCCACTCATATCTGTATAGAAAGTGATTTGGATCAGAAATCCCGTTGTACGGAGGCAGAGTCGGGTGAGTGAACTTTTTGGGGAATTCTGCCTTGTGGATCCTTTTTGTGAATGGATTTTTGTCGAGGGAGAAATCCCATTCCCTTTCACTATCCTTGTGAGGCTTGTTATCTTTCATGATTTGATTTACCATATCTGCGATATACTCCTTCGAGTTGTGTTGTTCCGGAGAGCCGACTTCGATCCCTTTTCCGGATGCTCGTCGTTGCGAGCGATCACGTTTAGAGGATCTAGGTCTTTTATTTCCACTATGGGAAGGTGCCCCCTTAATGGGACTTGCAACTCGTCGGTTTTTTTGATCGGAATGGTTTGTAGCTTTCAACTTTGGGTCTTCGACATTAGCGTCGTCTTTGCCAACAAATCCTTCCAAGTTTTCATTATGTGGATCGGAGGCTGATGAATTTGCATTCTCTTCGAGGTTGACATGGATTTTCGGAGGTGGAGCAGGATTCGCTTGAGCGATTAGGAGATCGCTCATTTTATCCATCAAAGCTTGATTAGCATTCACGATAGTTTTATTAGCATCGATTAAGGCTTTGTTGAAGGCTTCCATGCGTTGACTCAAGTTAGCGACGACAACATCTAATTCAGCTTTGGTTACTCCGGCCCTGGACATTGAATTTTCTCCAACTTCGAAGTGGTGGGTAAGTGGAGTAGTCTCGTTGTTAGCAACATTATCATTTTCTTCACCGGCATTACTCGCGGTTTTCTTTGATTTAGCCATGATATTAGACTTGTATAACTTATGACATAAGTGAATTTAGAACTCCAAGGCAAGGCACTTGAGTTTGTGAAAAGGATGAAAGGCGATGCGAAAGCGGCCCTATGGTGGGCGCCAATTGTTAAAACTGAAATTTGATCTTAACAACAAGGGTGCTATACGAGCACTTCACCAAATAGTTATATTAAAATATGGAACCGCGTAATCACAAAATAAAGATCATCAAATGAAGACAAAGGAATTTTTCTAGTGGTTCGATTCAAAATGAATCTACGTCCACTTTTCAATCAATTCTCATTATGGTAATTTGCTTTACATCATACATGAACTCTCACTTTACATTCATCTCTCTTTTTCCTCTCTTTATGATCTAATTCCACTTGAATTTGACAAAGGAATTGGAGAGATCTCTAGCTTTGTGATGGTGGATGTATGAATCTTCAATCATTTAGGTGCTTTGATGCTCTTCCATGCTTTGGTAGAAATTTTGTGTTAGACCCGAATTTAGAGAGAATTTGAAAAGGTGAGAGCTCGCTTGAATTGTTTTGGAGATATCTCTAATGTAACTTGAATGAGATTTAATTCAATTGGAGAGAACTTTAATGTTCATTATTGGAATGGATTTGATTCACATGAAGTTGGAGAGAAGTTGTTAAATCCATGGAGGCCATTAATGAAGTTGGAGGAGAGCTTCATATTTGGCGGCATTTCATGGTAAGAATGAAATTCCGTCCCCTGAAGGAATAAGGGGGGTATTTATAGGTGTGCTTAGATGTAGTGGTGAAGTTGTAAATAATGGTTTGCGGGATAGCACCTTTTGCGGTCTAAATGAGTCCAGCGGTCTAAGAACTCATAGATTGGAAATCACTTGAGTCTATTCTGCATTCCTCCTTTCAGGATGTGGCTTCAACAACCCAAAGTATATGCAGGGAGACCTAAAGATAACGGCCTAAAACATGCACAACGAGTCAAACGTATTCTTGTCATTAACCGCACTTTCTTCTTGGCACGTGGCTCTGAATGATATATTTTTGCGTTCAAGTGTGAAGCAACCAACACATTAGCCCGCAGCTTGTGATAATTGATAATTCAAGCTTTAACCGGCATATAGCCTAACCACGTGGCACTGTGATATATAGTGATCTAAATATTACCTTTATGTTAACGACCTAGTTGGTGAAGAGCTCTCTCCAGCTGGCATCTGCGATCTGTTCTTGCATGGATATTACGTCCTAACTTTATATTGAATGGAATAATCCAACTTACTCAGGCCATTGTGCAACGGTCTATGGTTGCAAGCACGACCTAACATGGTTTTAACGATCTAAAGAAGACCGACGACCTGAATCGGCACCTTACTTGAGGTCATATAAGTGACCTATGATGCAACTTAAGGTCGTTTAAACAACTTAACATATACACTACAAGTAGCAGATGAAATAGCGACGGCAATTAACCGACGCTAGCCGTCGCTATTTGCCGTCGCTATAATTCTCGTCACCAACGGTTGTAGCAACGGCGAGAGCGACGGCTTCGTCGCTAACTTACCAACGGCTAGCGACGGCAAATGGACATGTGTCATCTTACGTGTCAAGTAGTTAGTTTGACCAATAGGCCGTCGCTAGCCGTCGCTATATCTGAAACCAGAAAACTGCAGTACACAGCAATTCCTTTCCTACAATCCAATCCACAATTATTCAATCCAAAAACCAATATCACACCACTATTATCTCACTACTTCATCGATACTCATCAACAACCAAACCATCATAACCACACAATCATCAAATACATATAAAAAGCAAAAAAAAATCATCATCACATAAAACCGTTCAAACATATCATATAAGTCATGCACATGTCCAAACACTTCATACCTCCTTCCACAAACCGTCATACACATGTCCAAACACATCATATAACATCGTACGTGCATTTAACATAAAAAAAACCAAGTATATGAACATACCAGAGTCAAGTCAACATAAGCACCTACAGTACGAACTAATTCCCGCCTCCCTGATCCTCGTTCTCTTCTTCTTCCGATTCCTCGTTCACGTCTTCCTCTCGATATACAGCGGAATCATCTCCCTCTACTCCCTCTCCCGGCATAAAGCCATGCTCCTGAAAGTAAATCGCGATGCGCTCGTCGATTTCCTGTTGCATCTGGCCTTTTCGCCAGTCCATCAACTCGTTCATCTGCTCTTGCATCCGCGCTATAGTCGCCTCCTCCATCGACCGCTTATAAGCACGCTGAACGGCCTGTAAAATAAATAATTTCACATTAAAGTTATATAAACAAATTTTTACTACTTAGTGTTAAACTTTTTCCATTAACTCGTATTCTTGTTTTACATATTTATAAATCATCGTGAGTGTAGTAATTTACGTCTAAAAAAAGTCTTACCTTCTGATTGCCAAAACCGTATCGCCTTCCTCGAGTAGGCGGATCAGTGATAGAATGCCATATGGCATCAGAATCTGCAACTGTAAGCTCCTTTCCACTAGCCTCCATCGCTTTGGCAGCCTCTTCCTCATACTCCCCCTGCAATAGCAATATAATTTTAAGAAAAGTGTTATAAATTTTACTTATGTACTGTGATATGAACGAGTATGTAACATGTTAATTTATACGGATAAACAAATTTACCATTATACGTGCACTCTTCGGGTCCGACCACTTATACGTCACATTTCCTTCTTCATCGGTGTGCTCCACCGCATGTGTGTGTCTAAATACATCTGCCAACGAAGGCTCTCGTCCGTGCTTCTTAAACTGAAATTATTAAAGATAAGACATGATTATAGACGCTAAATTTTTATTTGAACATATACTGCAAATATTTAAAATTTATACCAAATCCCTTCTGTGCTGTTGAAATGATTTTGAGCCACCTCGGTGGAGAGCAGGATTCTTTTCTCTATTAGCTTTGTTTCTAGCTGCTACTTTCTATTACATTTGATACACGATGATGTAAAATAATGCAATCAATATTATAAATGTGAATATTATCATTAAAGCTTACTTTAGCATCTTATGTGTCCCAGTAAGCTTGAAAGTCTGCCCAAACATCATCACTCATAAATTGAGGCTTTTTTCTGCTTTTCTTGGCTCGGTTAACCATCTGTCGATAATTCGTTCGCATCTTCATATTCCAATATGTCAAAAATGGGGGCATATCCTCCTCCTCAACACATACGGCAGCCTGCATATTACATTTATTTGTAATTATTCCAAGTATATTAATTTTTAATATTATTATAAAAAATACTTACTAATAAATCGGCTAAAATGACATTCTTGATATGTGCTGGAATACTATCCCAATGCGGCCAAGCGCCCTACATTCTACTTGTACAAGATTGCCTTGATACATCTAAAATGAACTCCGCTGGCTCAATCTCAAATCCCCTGCGTAGATGTTAATATAAACATTTCATAATATTTTAAATAATGTACATTGAAATAAATTTGAACATTTACCCGCCACTCTTCGGAACAATCTCCACAGGTCGACGAAGATCTTCCCCTGAACCGCTCGGACCAGATCCTGATCCTGCTCCAGGAGATGGTAAAGGAGTAGGCTGAGATGTACTCCTCGTTCGTCGTCTATCGCCAGACATATCTGTCACAATCATATAATATGCATACAAAATAACTTAAATCATTATCATAACATAAATCAAGAATGAGAAGAACAATACTGCATTATCATTACATAAATCATACTAGTACAGAACGTAAGTAAATTCATAGCTAAGAACAATCAACATCATTATTACATAGCTCATAATAGTACATAAATAACATAAGTACATAATATCATTCTTCTTCATCATCTTCGGATCCAGACTCGGTCTCATACTCTATATCGTTCTCATCAGTACTTACAAATGCATCTACTAATACATTCGCTTCATCATTCAACGACCCAACATCAATGTCATCAGCTATTATTATTTCAGTATTTGGCTCAACATCTGCTTGATACGCTGCTTCGTCTGGAATATTATTCCCATCAAATGTAAATCCTGCCTTTGTTTTAAAAACAGCCCACCAATCTGCTTTATCTTTTTTTAAGGATGGGTACGGAGCAAAATAGACTTGTAATGCTTGCTTAGCTAACACAAATGGATCATACTTGTAGTAATGCGACGTATGCCTTATTTCAATTAGCTTATAATCTTTGTGCACGTTGATTCCAGAACCAGGAACATTGCTAAACCAGTTGCATTTGAACAGATAAATTTTCTCTACGGGATGAACATAATATGTCAACTATACAACTTGCGTTAAGACGCCGTAATAATCTTTTATATGCTCCTCTGGATCATCACTACCTTTGACAAATACATCGCTGTTATACGTTAATTTTTCGGCTCCATAATCATTGGTGTTGAATTTAAATCCATTGACAAAGTATATTGGATAAGTTTTGGCATTTTTTTTTGGTCCGATAGCAAGATGTCGTAATCCTTCGTTAACAACACAGTTTTTTGGATCATGAACATAGTCTGAAAACCATCGAGTGAATTCTGTACTGAGATCACCAGATGGATGTTGTGATTCGTAGATATTGCATGTATGTGTTATGTTCAATTTTTATTAATAGAAATAAATAAATGTATATGTACATGTAATTGAATAATACATGAATTTAGTATTACCTGACAAATGGTGCAACTTTCGCGCAATTTAACAGAACATATGTGTGTGCCACATTGTAGTCCTTATCGCTTAACCATATTTCCACACATTTTCCTGCAGGTCTTCCATGTTGTCTAAAAATAGATAACATTGTTTGAGAAGACTCCTGCTCAACAACTTGTTCATTACGGGGAACAGTTACAAAAGACAAGTTCACATCTTCACTAAAGTAATGAGAGAAAAAAAATGAGGCTTCTTCTTCAAGATACGATTTGCAAATCGAACCTTCTACTCGAGCTTTTTGCCTAATTTTTTTCTTCAAATGATTCAAGTACCTAGCCGTTGATTAATTTAATTAGTATGTTGGTACAATAAACTATCTAAGTTATAATCTATCACGATTATTGAAATTATATACAAAATTACCTCTCAAACGGATACATCCATCCATACTGGACTGGACCTCGAAGAAGTGCTTCGGATGGAAGATGGATAGGTAAATGCTCCATTACATTAAAAAAACCAAGTGGAAATATTTTCTCGAGTTTGCAGATTAGTATAGGGATTTCTAGTTCAAGCTTACGTAGACGGTCTACCTTTAACGTCGTTGAACAAAGTTGTTTATAAAACAAACTTAGTTCTGTTATAACACTCCAGATTTTTGTAGGTAACAACTCCTTGAGAACCACAGGTAAAAAGTATTCCATCATGATATGGCAATCATGGCTTTTCATTCCACTCAATTTACTGTTTTTAAAGTCCACACATCTACGGAGGTTTGAAGAAATCCCATCAGGACATCGTAATCCTTCCACCCACTTTAGCACGAGTTTTACTTGCTTGTTGTCTAGCTCATAGCATGCTTTAGGTTTTTTATTTTCATCATACAAGTGCAGCTCCGGCCGTTTACAAAAGTGTAATATATCGCGTCTCGAATTCGCATCGTCTTTGGTTTTACCCTTTACATTCAAAACTGTATTAAAAACGTTATCAAAAACGTTTTTTTCATTATGCATCACGTCAATATTATGCCTAAGTTTTAGATTTTTCCAGTAAGGTAACTCCCAAAATATACTTTGTTTGCACCAATTATGAATGTCCGATTTACCTGGAATTTCAACCTGTTCTCCAATTTCATGTATCTTTGGGTACTCACTTACAACTTCATATATCTCTTCACTTGTCCAAACTTTAGGCGGTAGCATAGTCTCTACTCTGTTGGCTTTAAAGTTCTTTTTATCCGTTCTAAATTTATGATTAATATGGAGAAAACAACGATGACAGTCAAACCAAGAATTTTTTTTCCATACTTCAATGAAAATGCCCGTGTCTCCTCCATACAATGAGGACAAGCTAGACGTCCTGCAGTGCTCCAACCTGAAAGCATGTCATACGCGGGAAAATCACTAATAGTCCATAATACAGAAGCAAACATACGAAAATTTCTTTTTCTCGAAATGTCGTATGTTTCGACTCCTTCATGCCACAGTGTTTTAATAGGAGTAACGTAACACCCCAAAATTTGATACATTACAACCATACTGAAATGATAATAGGTCGGGAATTACTTAATTAAATATTCAAATTTAAGTAAAACCAGCTTTACCTTTGAATTCGTCTCGTAATTCTAGTTCAGATAGACCCCAAGTTTGTGTAAATCAGATAACGTATGAAGTTATGAGCATAAGAATTTTGTATACATATAAAGAAGTTATGTATGAATATAATTCAAATTAATTCAAACTTAAGACAACCGATTAATCAACGCAGAAACCAACGTACATGCGGCAACCCATGCCCTACTTGGGTCGACCCAAGGCTAAGTTGGTCGACCCAGGGTGTCAGTGGGTCGACCCACCTGATCCGAGGCAGATTCTGAATTCTGTATTTTGACTATTTTGTGGACTAGGTTCGTCGCTGACTCAACGCTATGTGTATGAACTAGATTGAAAACCTAATATCTAAATGTTGAGATTAGCTCTGTAAATCTGTAAATAGGTTGCTCCCTCCCATTCCAATGCACACAATTATTCTTCATACTCTCTTCCTCCATGAATCTATTCTAAATAAATATATAATGAGCATATGCTACTGAGGCCTAGATCTACAGAGATAATTCAAAATTCAAGAACTGCATACAACAATAAAAGAGATAGAAGAGGGCTTTTCTACAACGACATATATATATATATATACATAATATAAGAGATCTAATCTCTTCTGCACTAAGACCCGCTGTGTGAGTTTCCTATTATTTTCAGATCTGTTACTTAGGACTATATCTTGACTGTAAATAAAATTGTGTTTAGAACATACAGTGTTTATAAGATAATTGGTTTACATACTCTTCATAGTTATTCACTTATGCCATTGTTATAAGTAAAATATATGTTTTTACTATCAATGATTAAATTAGTTATGTGTATCTATCTTCCATTTCCCTCTTTCTACTTTTTTAGTTTATTTCCAGTCTTGCCTATGTGCTTGTATAGTTGATTTGATTCTGTCCTCCTTCTTTTTCCCTTTTATTTAAGGTAAGCTTAGGCCATTAGAAGCCTAGGCTTTGTACGGTTTAGGTTTGCGCATAATTAAATCTGAATAATAAGAAATGACATGAAAAGGAGGAAATTAGGCATATTGTTAAAATGAGGACTGTTTGACTGTAATCTAGAAAAAAGCTAATATGTTTATACTTATACTTGTTGTAAATTAGGTATGTAATAAAAAGGGATAATATGCATAAACTTGTACATGCTGTAATTTGAGGACATAATTGAATGAAATAGTACACATATGTATAAACATGTAAGATTTGACTTAATACAGACATTAAGTAAAAAAGGACATGTTAAGATTATGTAAGTACCAGATGTAGATTAGTAAACTGAATCACTATAGTAATTATACATACATATGTCTAGGTGTTTTGGGGAAGGGTTATACACACATAATAATATGTAATATTACAACCACGCTTATTCGTAAACCTAAACCTGCTAGGTTAAAACTGATTATTAATAAGCAAAAAGGTCTCTCGTACTGTTGTTGTATCGGGTATTGGGGACTCTTAATTCCTAGTTACTTTGGGGCACAAGATTAGGGGATTTGGCTTGTGTCAATCTTGTTGTATGGAACCCTTACTAGTCAGTATCCATGTTAGAGGGCCTCGCACTAGGTAGGGGTCAGGGCATGCTTTACTGAACTAGATAGTAAGAGGTTCAAATGGGGAAGGTGGGTACGGGCACGTTCTGGTGGAGTCATGAGGGTTGCATGAGTCTGGTTAGGGAAATGAAGCCATTGTAACACCAGTAAATAGGTCTGTGCTATACAAGTTGTTGGGTTAGGGAGTGATACACCCTACTGCCAGGGCTGACATAGTGTATTTACATATTAGGGAGCCGATCGCATAGGTAGTAATTAGGGTACACCTACTCCTACTGTTATGTAATCCTGTTATGTAATTAGGGTACATCTAATCATGTTGTTTAATCCTGCTATTCCTGTTAAGTAATTAAGTTAACACCTAATCTTGTTATACTAGTATTAGTGCAGACAAAACCTATTTCCATGATATAAATGAGAAGCATTACTCGATCACTGTTTTACCTTGTTATTCATGTCTATCCTATTGTTCCGATTTATTTAGTTTATCATGTGTTTGTTGTTAACCTGTTTCCTTATAAGTTACTGTGCTTTCTCGTCTAGTCTTGTTTAACTGTCTTGGTATCTCTATTTTATGCATATTTGAAAATCACTGGAACTCGCCAGACTTTATGTCTGACCCTTTTGTTTTCGTTTCTTTCCCTTCCTTTCCACCTAAGGCCCTCAGAGTGGTAGCACTCCTCGGTGATTAGACTTTCTCTTTCAGCTTGGAACTGGACTTTCTGAGATTTTCCGCTTTGACCTACTTTTTACTCTGTTATTGCTTGCTATGAGGGATATGGTCTTATATTATCGCACTTTGTTATTCTACATTATGATACAGATTTGAGATTCTTATTTTTTGATGTAATTGGTTTGATGATGTAACTTGGTTTGAGACAAGGTTTTATTTTTAGTAAAGTTTTGAAATTTCTGCTGCTTACTTTATATCTGTCTTGTGAATTTCTGTACTGTTTACCTATTGCGCTTCACGAAACTTAATGCACTCTCTTATGAGTTACATTAACGGATGTAGGGTATCACATTTGGTATCAGAGATAAAGGTTACAAGATCGGAAAAAAATTATTTTCGAAAGTAAAGTATATTTTAAATAAAAACCTGTTTTTGAAAAACATATCCCCTCAAGACATATTCAATATTCTCTCGGTCTCTAATTGAATCTTTTGTTTCTTCTCTTTTCAGCATGTTTAGGGCAGCCAATCATCCCGAGGGCATTTCACTACCGATAGGGTTCCGTAGGTATCTCGAGGATACAACACTTGCCGGAGTTCAAGGAAATGGCCCACCCCTGCTATAGCCGCTGTAGCTCTACCTCCAAGAGTAGATAACTTTTCTAAGCTTTGTAAAGAATTTTCTGCTATGGAAGGAAAACCGTTCCATGGTACTGAGAGCTTTGTTGAGGCACGGAATTGGCTTAGAGAAACGGAAAACGTGTTTGGTCTTTTTGAGCACGACGATAGGAGGAAGATATAGTTGGCCTTATGGCAACTAAAGGACGAAGCTTCATACTGGCGGGAGGTGAAACAGGCAGGACAATCAGTAGCTAATTCAGATGATTTCAAACAAAGATTCGAGGTGAAGTTTTTATCTCAGGCGGAAGAGGGATCAAGATGGAGGTATTCCTGGCTTTGAAACAAGGGGACATGTCTGTTAAGGAGTATGTCAATAAGTTTAATAAACTGGCGAGATTTGGCCTGATCTTAGTGAATACACCCCATAAGAAGGCTTTTAGATTTGCGAGATGGTTGAATCAACCTCTCCAAGGACTTGCATTATCTCATATACCTGATGGGGGCGAAATTTGAGAGGCTGGTTGACATGACTCTGATGCACGAAGATGGAAAGAATGAAAAGAAAGACAGTATGGCTGAGGAGACACCGGGTAATGGCTATAAAAGGAAATGGTAGCCCAAGAAGGGAGCAAAAAAGAAAGGAGGGAAGCCTGACAAGGCTCAGATCAAGAAAGATATCTAGTGTAATGATTGCGGAGCCATGGGTCTTTTTGTGAAGAACTGCTGAAAGGAAAAGAAAGCCTACTTTAATTGTGGACAAGTGGGACACTTCACTAAGCAATGCCCTATCAAGCAAGGACAAGGGAAAGGAACTTATGGACAAGTACATGCTTTAAAGGCTAGTGGACTTGATCGAGGTAGGAAAGTTACCATTGAAAGTCTATTTCCCTTTTTGACTATCCTATTAGAACCCTCTACGATTTTGGCACTTCTCATCCGTTTATATCCAGTTCTTTAGTAAATAGTCTGCACCTTAATACTAGTATAATCTCTGGTACTGTAGTAGTCTCAAACCCCATAGGAGGTATGGCTCATTTATCCATGATATGTAGGGGTTTGAGAATTTCTATCTTGGGCGTCGAGTTTGAATGCGACACATATGTGTTGGGCTTTATGGGCTATGGTTTGATTCTAGGAATGGATTGGCTAGTCACGTATGGTTCCATCCTTGATTGTGAAAAGAGAGTAGTTAGACTTCTTACTTGTCATGGTAGAACTCTCGAAATTTCCTACGACCTACGTGGTCTGTGATGCTCAGTTTTCTAGAATCGCTTGATACTTCTATTGACGATTTGCGATCTGTACCCATAGTTAGAGATAATCCGGATGTGTTCAATGAGGTTAAGGGGTTACCTCCGAGGCGTGAGATAGACTTCTGGATTTACTTAGTAGAGAACGTGAAACCATTTTCTCCACCGGTGCGTCACATGGTTCATAGGGAAAGGAGGGAGCTCAACAAGCAAGTAGGGGAGCTACTCGAGAAAGAATTTATTAGACGAAGCATATCAGAATGGGGAGCTCCAGTCATCTTTGCAACTAAGGAAGATGGCTCACTTCGTCTATGTGTGGATTATAGAGAGCTGAATAAGCTCACCAAGAAGAATAGGCACCCACACCTAAGGATGGCGCTTTAGTTTTCACGTAGATGGATTTGGCCATGGGATTTCACTAGTTATGGTTGACAGAGCATAGTATTGATAAGACCACATTCAGAACTCCAGACGGTTTCTTTGAGTGGCTGGTTATGCCTTTTGGGCTAACCAATGCATCCGCATATTTTTGTGGACTTGATGGGTAAGTTGTTTAGAGAGTTTCTGAATAAGTTTGCGGTGGTCTTTTTGGATGACATTCTGATCTTCCTAAAGGATAAGGAGGAGCATGCCCAACACTTAGGAGAGGTTCTACACACTCTCAGATTGCAACAACTCAAGGCAAAATTTTCTAAGTGCCACCTTTGGAGAAAGGAAGTAAGGTTCATATGGCATGTGGTCTCCAAGGATGGGATAGTAGTGGACCCCGCTAAAGTCATCGCAGTTCGAGATTGGAGGGCTCCAAAGGATGCGACGAAGGTGAGAAGTTTTCTAGGGATGGCGGGCTATCATAGAAATTTATCAAGGACTTTGCAAGGATATCAGCACTGCTTGCCCGATTGACGAAAAAGAACTTAACTTTTTCGTAGAGAATTGATTGCGAGGATGCTTTTTAGAGATTTAAAAGGGCAATGACAATAGCCCCAGTTCAGAATTTCCCCGATGGAAGCAAGATTTTCGTGGTCTACACAGATGCTCGTGGCACAGGACTTGATGTCATCCTGATGCAAGAGAGATTTGTGATATAAACGCGTCATAACTCGCTCAAATATTTGTTCTCAAAGAAGGATCTTAACCTAAGGCAACAACGGTAGATGGATTTCCTAGCGTCCAACGAATTTGAGATCGCTTAGACCCCGAGCATGGGTAATTTTGTTATGGACGCGTTGAGTAGACAGTGGATGACTTTGAGTCATCTATTCGTAGAAATACGGAGTTTGTAGTACATCTCGACCTTTGATTTTATGCCATCAATGGATTTTACATTAGGATTTTTAGCATCATTGGAGGTGTGACCAACTCTCATGGAGGGTATTAGATTTATGCAACGAGAGGACCCGTAGTAAAAGACATCTTGGACAGGCTTAGTAGAGGACATACTTCTAGTCACCTAGCTAGATATACTGTGGATGGTGGCTAAGACGAGATGAAAGGCTCTGTGTCCCTAAGACTGGGGAATTTCTAAAGGCAGTGCTTGAGGCTGCTCATCATTCCCGGATGAATATCCATCCGGGACATGACAAGATGTATTGAGACATGAAGAGAGTTTTCTTTTGGACTGGCATGAAGAAGGACATGGTGGAATTTGTAGCCCGGCGTATGACTTGCCAACAAGCAAAGGTTGAACAACGGATGCTTAACGGATTGCTTCAGACATTCGATGTACTACAATGGAAGTGGGAGAGCATCTCCATGGATATTATCGATGGATTACCCAATCGAGGAAGGGCAATACGAGCATTTGGATGATAGTAGATAGACTTACAAAGAGCGCTCTCTTTATTCTTGTCAAGGGTAAGAGGACAGCAGCTTAGCTAGCATCGGTATACCTTCGAGAGATAGTCCGACTTCATGGGGTACCTTCTAGTATAGTAAGCGACTGCGACCCCATATTTACTAGTGAGTTATGGAAGAGATTACAAGAGGTGGTAGGTACACAACTACATTTGAGCACAACATACCACCCTCAGCCCGATGGACAGACTAAGAGGGTGAATAGAGTCCTTGAGGATATTCTGAGACTGTGTATCCTAGATTTCGGAGGGACTTGGGAGGAGCATCTCCCATTGGTTGAGTTCGCCTACAACAATAGTTATCAATCAAGCATAAGCATGGAACCGTTCGAATCGTTTTATGGACGACCTTGCAAATCGCCGACTTGTTGGTGGGAGTCTACAGACGAACTTCTACTTGGACCTGAGATGATCCGGGAGACTTTCGAGATGGTTGACCTTATCCGCCGAAGAATGAAAGCAGCTCAGGAAAGACATAAATCATATGCCAATGAAAGGAGGACCGATTTAGAATTCAAAGTAGGATATATGTTCTTCATTAAAGTATCACCGCTAAAGAATGTAGTTCGCTTTGGCTCAGGAAGGAAGTTGGCCCTGAGATTCATAGGGTCATTCCCTATAGTGGAGAGGATAGGTTGGATCGCCTATAGGATTAAGGTACCGGATAGAATGGTGGGAATACACGATGTGTTTCACATTTCTCATTTACGGAAATGTCTACATGATGCGGCACAGATAGTGGGGCCGAGCACACTCGAAGAAGTGGAAGTTGAGAAGGAAGCATCAGTGAGAAAAGTTCCTACTCATATTCTTGGATCAGAGATCAAGAAGCTACGCAACAAAGGAATCAGATTAGTGAAGGTATAGTGGGGAGAAGACGGCGAAGATGTGACGTGAGAACCCGAGGACAAGATTCGCGCTTCTTATCCTTTTCATTTTGAGAGTACGTTCTTGATTTCTTTACCAAGCTTTTACTTTGCATTTGCTTCTATCATTTAGGTATGTTTATCCTATCGTTCGAACCTTAGAACCTTAGGAAGAATCCACTGGATGGAAACATGTGTTTGAAACTTTTAATGATTGATGGTTGCAAGTGTTTGCTAGTGTTTGCTCGTGGATGCATACACGCACACTAGGCAATAGATCGACTCAAGCACTTACATATGCATATGGATGTGTGTGCATTTTAATTTTCTGCGGATGGATCAAAATATGGATGTTGCATTTTGGTGAATACTTGTGCACATATATAGAGTTTATATGTTATACTAGGGTTATTTGTATACATCTCGGATGCATGGCACAAACATATATTACATTAAGGAGGTCAATTGGATCAGTCGACTGCCTGATTTTCGCATTAGTGTAGGGACATGTACAGACAACACTTGTACATATACTCGTACAAGCATTAGAAATCATTAAGGATAATGGATTTCAGTGGATGATGGATAAGTAGATGGTTATAGGTGTTTTTTTGATAGTAACATTGTTCTTAACTTAGAGATTTCGGGGACGAAATCGTTTAAGTCGGGGAGAATGTAACACCCCAAAATTTGATACACTATAACCATACTGAAAAGACAATAAATTGGGAATTAATTAATTAAATATTCATATTTAAGTAAAATCGGCTTTACCGTTGTGTTCATCTCGTAATTATGGTTTAGATAGACCCCAAGTTTGCAAAAATCGGAAAACGTATGAAGATGTTATGAGCATAAGAATTTTGTATACATATAAGAAAGTTATATATGAATAAAATTCTAATAAATTCAAACTAAAGACAACCGATTAATCAATGCAGATACCAATGTACATAGGGTGACTCATGCCCTGCCTGGGTCGACACAAGGCTAAGCGGATCGACCTAGGGGGTCAACGGGTCAACCCACCCAGATCCGAGGCAGATTCTGAATTCTGTATTTTGACTGTTTTGTAGGTTAGGTTCGTCGTTGACTCAGCGCTGCATGTATGGCCAAGATTGAAACCTAATCTCTAAAGATTGAGATTAGCGCTGTAAATCATTAAATAGGCAGTTCTCTTTCATTCCAATGCACACGATTATTCTTTGTACTCTCTTTCTCCATGAATTTATTCTAAATAAATATATACTGAGGAGATGCTACTGAGGCCTAGATCTACAGATATAATTCGAAATTCAAGAACTGCATACAATAATAAAAGAGATAGAAGATGACTTCTCTACAACGACATATATATATATATATAAAAGAGATCTAATCTCTTCTTCACTAAGACCCGCTGTGAGTTCCCTATTATTTTCAGATCTAATACCTAGGACTATATCATGACAATAAATAAAATTGGGTTTAGAACATACTGTGTTTATAAGATAATTGCCACACCTGTTCTTCACTGTTATTCACCTAGCCGTTGTTATAAGTATAATATATGTTTTCACAGTCAGATGATTAAATTAGTTATGTGTATCTATCTTCCTTTTCCTTATTTCTACTATTTTAGTTTATTTCCGATCTTGCCAATATGCCTATACAGTTGACGTAACGACACGGGTTTCGCCCGACCTTAATTGATCGCAAAATCGACCAAGACCGTTCAGAATCCGCATACGTTAACTTTGGGAATACAACACATCAGAACAACAACAACAGACTTTTATTACATCATGATAATATAACATCAGAGTACAGAATATAACAGAGTACATAGAAATTAAAATACAGCGGAAGAAAATTTTACAATAAATTTAATACAGTGCAGCGGAAATAAAATAGATACAGCGGAAGACAACTATGCTCTGGACACAGCTTTAAGCTTCAATCCAGGATCCTGCTAAAGAGGTAAACCTGTAGACAAACTGCTCGACTTCCCGTGTGGAGAAGAGGGCACCCGAGTTTGCAAAAAGGTGGAAACAAACAACGGGTCAGTAGTGAGACTGGTGTGAGAATTCTTAACTAATAAATCACTATTAATAGGGCAAATCCAAAGACCACGCCGCTAATGCGGAACGGGTTTACTCTAATGGATTGCCGTGCATAAACGTGTCATAATAAATGATAAGTAAATCGTACAACAACGCTATGCTTTTTAGAAAAATGAAATCACCATAAGACTCAGGTCCCATCACACAATGCAACGCACACCAGAGGATAGAGTTTTACCTTATGGTGATCAAACATGATAAATACGGAAAATACGAGTTTGATATTATTATTAGTGTGTATATGTTTTAAAAACAATTTCAATCATAATGTGTCAATCCTAGGAAGCATAGGTACCATATGCTATGCCTCCGTACTAGTAATACAATCAAAACCGAATGGCGCGTATTGGAAATTGGTTTCAATCATGAGTCAAGGCTAGGGAGGAGCTCCTACCGATTCGAGACACTCTAGCTAATGTCTCAGGATTACCCGCAGTTAACCCTTGGAAATGGCAGGGCCGGTCCGCAAATACAGCTTAGCGGATTGGCAATTCCTGAACACACGTTTCCCGGTCCTATAGGACCTATCCGAGGCGCCTCATTCCATCATCCACATAAGTAAAATGTCAGGGCTGGTAGGTCACTGACACCACTCTAGCTAGAAAGAAACGTGCTGCTCTCCCTGCGTTCCCTTCTCCCGTTTTAGACTCCGCCGGTGTGTGAGGCTCATGAAGTCACGTCATACACAAAGCTATACCTAAACAGGTTATGCTTTGATCATCCCACAAGGCCTGCTTTTCAACAAAGCCTTGATCATATGCATCTTAGCATGCCACATCATCACTCCATATCACACTACCAATCCTTTGCCGAAATATATGAACGGGTGTTAAGCAAGAGAATAAATTCTCTGCCACCAAACATCCATACATTCGACCGAAGATTAATAACATGATATATAACGGAGTACGATGTCAGACACACAATCCATTTATAAGCTTATGCTCTAGGTCTGAGCGAAAGCCAAATCCGTTCAATCAACATGTTCGTTCGGACAACGACCATGACCTTGACTTGGGAGCAAATCAATTCAAAGCCTCAATCGCTGTCCTCCTGAGGGGAAGATTGACGGTCTTCATTAGTCGTCTTCTTCTTCAATTCTCATCGTCGTTTGATTATTTGGAATGAGATTAACTCGTTCTTCCCAAATAATCTTCGTATATATATAGATATATATATATATATATATATATATGTGTGTGTGTGTGTGTGTGTGTATGTATATATATTGAAAACTCTTCCTTATCGTTATTTCTAATTTATAACGATTATTTCCTATTTTATTTAATTAAAAATAATTAAATCTTAAATCAACGACGATTCAGGTCAATGGCGATTTTGGCGCTGTTTTCAATCAATTTTGATTTTCACATATCACAAAATCTAACCGTTGGATTTTGACGTATTATATATCATTGGAAAGATTTTTCCAACACGATCCTAACGGTTTCAGTTTCAAGAAAATCCGACGGTCGGATCTCCTTGTATAGTCATTTAAAGATATAATTTTAAAATGCGAACTACCGCGCTCGATTCGTTTAATTTTTATTATATTTATATATAAATATATGAACATAAACCATTTATTTCTTTATTCTAATGAATATTCTCATTCTTTATCCTTTCATCCCTTTTTATACAGGAAAATGTAAATCATACTTTAAAGATGAATTCTTCCTTTTTAATTCCTTTAATTTCTTTTAATTTACGGTAAAATGTAAATTATATTTCCTCGTCCAATTTCTTCTTTTAATTCCATTCTTACATGAAAAATGTAATTTATAATTCATCATTCTTAATTACATATAAAAATATAAATTTCATTTACAATGTAAATCCTACTTTTTATTTACATTATAAAGATGTAATCTTTGTTTACAATGTAAATCCATACATTCATCTCATAGAATAAAATGAAATTTCACTCATGCGGGTTAAATTCATTCATAATTTACATAATAATATGTAATTTATGTCATACGATGAAAATTCATTCATAAATTACATGTAAAATTGTAATTTATTTCACGCGGCCTAAATTCATTCATAAATAACATATAAAAATATTATTTATTTCATACAATGTAAATTCATTCATACCTAACATATCACGCTCTTATTTTATTTACATTGAATAAAATGTAAACCTGTACCTACGGTTAAATTCATTTATATCAACATTGAAAATAATGTTAACCCTATCCTACAGTTAAATTCTCCTTTTTTTTACTTTTTATTTACATTAACAATAATGTAAATCAATCCTACTGTTAATTCTCCTCTTTTATTTATTTGCATTATATGAAACAATGTAATTTTCCTACGAAGTAATTCACTTAATATTAACATGAAAAATAAATGTTAATACCTACGGTTAATTCCCTTCTATGTTGACATTATAAAATAATGTTAATACCTACGGTCAATTCCCTTTTATATGGACATTATAAAATAATGTTAACACCTTTGTGAAAATTTCCATTATGCCTACATTAATAATAATGTAAAACTTTTTCCTACTTTGAAAATTCCAATTATCTTTACATTAATGATAATGTAAACTTTTCCTACTTTGAAAATTCCAATTATATTTACATTAATGATAATGTAAACTTTTCCTACTTTATATTTACAAACAAAAATGTAAATTTTGTCATACAGTGAATTCCTATTTTATTTACATATAAAAAAATGTAAATCTTGCCATATAGTAAATTCCTACTTTGTTTACATATAAGAAATGTAAATTTTGTCATATAGTAAATTCCTATTTTGTTTACATATAAGAAATGTAAATTTTGTCATATAGTAAATTCCTATTTTGTTTACATATAAGAAATGTAAATTTTACAATGTAAACATTACTTCTAATTCTCATTGTGAAAATATAATTTTTAATCACAATGTTCCTACGGTGTATTTTCTCTTTAATTACATTACGAAATAATGTAAAATGTACATACAGTGAAATTCCCTTTATATTAGCATTAAAATAATGTTCATTCTCTACGGTTAAATTCACTATTTAATTTACATTATCAATAATGTAAATTCCTACATGCGGTGAAATTACTCCTTATTAACATTAAATAAAATGTTAATTTTGTCTTATGTGATAATTGTCATAATATTAACATTAAAAATGTTAATTTCATCCTACGGTGAAATTTCTCTTAAATATTAACATTAAAAATTGTTAATTTTCATGCATAGTAAATTACTTATTATTAACACCAAAATAATGTTAATTACTCATACAATGTAAATTCTTATTTTTAACATCAACAAAAATGTTAACTTACCCTACGGTGTTATTCTTTTTAATATTAACATTAAAAATGTTAATGTCCTCCATGCAGTTAAATTACTTTTTATGTTAACATTAGAAATGTCAATAACATACTGTGGTCAAATTACTTTTTAATATTAACATTAGAAATGTTAATAACATACTATGGTCAAATTACTTTTTAATATTAACATTAGAAATGTTAATAACATATTATGGTCAAATTACTTTTTAATATTAACATTAGAAATGTTAATCAATCCTTTTCTTTTTATGTAACATTAAAATAATGTTAATAAATCATACGGTGTACTTTCTAACATAACATTAACATATCAATGAATCATACGATGTAAATTTTCTAACATAAACATTAACATAATAAATGTCCATGAATCATACGGTGTATATTTTCATCCTATAAGTTTGATCCACCCAAATCCTGACACAAGCGATAACATGTGATAGTGATAATCAAATTTCTTTGATGATAAATTTAATCAATCCAATCCTAACACAAGCGATAACATATGAGTAGTGACCATTTTATGTCCTTTTATTTTAAATTGAAAATTTGATCAATTTAATATCAATCCAAAGTGATAACATGTGATAGTGATAACATGACATGGTATAAGCATGAAAATCAAATGGATCTATACTAGCTACTCAATCATAGAACAAAGCATCACCAATCATGACCAAACAAACCGATCTGAATCATTCTTCGTACTTGAATAGTTAATTTTATTAAATTTTAAATAAAGGAACTCTCACCTCGATTGGATAAGAATTATAATAAATCCAAATAAAATTCAGAATTTGTGTCAATCCGTCTCAGCAAATGCTACTCGTCGTCACGGTCCTGTCGGATCTGAAATTTTCAGATTCGGGGTTCATACGCATTAGTTATCAATGTTTTAAATATACAGATTTTTAACAACTGCTGCAGCAACGCTTAAAGGCGTGGGGAAATCTGAAATAGTTCATACCTTAAAACCCACTTTATTTCAAAAATTCAAATCCGATTTTCTGGAGTTGTAGTTGATGAAACGACGAGCCGTTTGTTGGAGAAGGACCGGCCCGGAGAGGGCTTTGATCGGCCAGAGGGGGGTGACGTTCGGCGGCGGCGTGTGGGGCCCAGGGGGCGCGAATGGCGGCGGCTTCTTGGCCTTGGTGGAGGCACTACGGTGCACGAGGAAGGGCGGGACTTATCGGAGATCGAAGAGCTCGGGAAGAGCTTCGATATGAGTACCAGTTTGCTGAATATCGTTGAGGGATGAGTGAGAAAATGGAGTTCAAAGTTTTGAAGTATTATGGGTTGCGGCGGCCAAAAGAAACGAAGAGGAAGAAGAAGCAACCGTATACGGCCCGTATTTATACCAGTATTTTAGGTTTTTCTAATGATTATTTTATTTAATAATTCCAGAAAATAGGACTTTTTCCGTCCGATCCCCGATTCGCGCTCAACGACTGTCGAACTTAATGTTTTGACGTCTTCTGAACGCGATGGCGCTATTGCCAAGGTCCAATTCTGAAGTTATACGCATGTTTCTTTTATTTTCTAAAATAAATCCTTTATTTTTAATTCAAACGTACATCTAATTTTACCGGGGTCACATACGAAGTCAGAAAAATCCGGGAAAATTATTTTTGGCTTTCTTATGACGATACAATTCCAACAAAATTTATTTCGTCGAATTCTGAGACTTTTTGAAAAATGACTATTTTTAAGGCCAGTATATTTAATATTAAAAATACATTTTTAAACAAATAATTTCCGAAACTCGAAATATATAAGTGTTTACTGTTTTTCAATGCAGAAACATCATTTCGAACTCAATGGAAGTGGTTTCGAGTCGAAATTCCCTTATATGCAAAAAGTAGCATTTTTGACCTATGCAAATTACCTAGCGACCTTTCTAAAAATTGAATTGGCCATAACTTTTGATTTCCGATATGAAATTTCGATTTTTCGGATTCGTTGGAAAGATATTTTTAAATAGATTCTAATATTTTTGGTTTCACTAAAATCCGTTAAATTTTGCATCCTGTATGGTCAGTCAAAGTTCAAGTTTGACTTTTCAAACTATCGCGCTATTTCTAACTCTTTTTATAATTAAAATTAAATTATTCATTCTAACTTCGATTTGAATCAAATTTGTGATCATTATTATTTAAAATAGATTATTTTAAATATCAAAACTCATTTAAAATCACTTAAAATAAATTTTAAATTGGCTCCAAAATCCAGGATTGTTACAGTCTCCCCCACTTAAAAACTTTTCGTCCTCGAAAAGGAACGAAGCTAAAAGTTGATTAATTAACTAACTAATTTATATATATTTTTTCTCCATTGGTTTAAATAATTTCGTTAGTTGATTAACTTTCAAATATATAACTTTTTATATATTCAAAATCATATTTTCCAAAATAGAGTATAATTAATCACAAATACATATATTATAGGCTTGCTACTCCCAACTCATTCTAGGGCATTACTAACCCTATCTCTAATGAGTTTTCTCATTCTAGGATACTGCTGATCCTATCTCTAATGAGTATTCTTATTGGATTACTAATCCTATCACTGATGAGTCTTTTGTTCAGTTCTAATGAGTTGTACCCCAAAGATTTGAGCTAACCAAAGCTCTGATACCAACTGTAACGACACGGGTTTCGCCCGACCTTAATCGATCGCAAAATCGACCAAGACCGTTCAAAATCCGCATACGTTAACTTTGGGAATACAACACATCATAACAACAACAGCAGACTTTTATTACATCATGATAATATAACATCAGAGTACAGAATATATCAGAGTACATCGAAATTAAAATACAGCGGAAGAAAATTTTACAATAAATTTAATACAGTGCAGCGGAAATAAAATAGATACAGCGGAAGACAACTATGCTCTGGACACAGCTTTAAGCTTCAATCCAGGATCCTGCTAAAGAGGTAAACCTGTAGACAAACTGCTCGACTGCCCGTGTGGAGAAGAGGGCACCCGAGTTTGCAAAAAGGTGGAAACAAACAACGGGTCAGTCGTGGGACTGGTGTGAGAATTCTTAACTAATAAATCACTATTAATAGGGCAAATCCAAAGACCACGCCGCTAATGCGGAATGGGTTTACTCTAATGGATTGCCGTGCATAAACGTGTCATAATAAAGATAAGTAAATCGTACAACAACGCTATGCTTTTTAGAAAAATGAAATAACCATATGACTCAGGTCCTATCACACAATGCAACGCACACCAGAGGATAGAGTTTTACCTTATGGTGATCAAACATGATAAATACGGCAAATACGAGTTTGATATTATTAGTGTGTATATGTTTTAAAAACAATTTCAATCATAATGTATCAATCCTAGGAAGCATAGGTACCATATGCTATGCCTCCGTACTAGTAATACAATCAAAACCGAATGGCGCGTATTGGAAATTGGTTTCCATCATGAGTCAAGGCTAGGGTGGAGCTCCTACCGATTCGAGACACTCTAGCTAATGTCTCATGATTACCCGCAGTTAACCCTTGGAAATGGTAGGGCCGGTCCGCAAATACAGCTTAGCGGATTGGCAATTCCTGAACACACGTTTCCCGGTCCTATAGGACCTATCCGAGGCGCCTCATTCCATCATCCACATAAGTAAAATGTCAGGGCTGGTAGGTCACTGACACCACTCTAGCTAGAAAGAAACGTGCTGCTCTCCCTGCGTTCCCTTCTCCAATTTTAGACTCCGCCGGTGTGTGAGGCTCGTGAAGTCACGTCATACACAAAGCAATACCTAAACAGGTTATGCTTTGATCATCCCACAAGGCCTGCTTTTCAACAAAGCCTTGATCATATGCATCTTAGCATGCCACATCATCACTCCATATCACACTACCAATCCTTTGCCGAAATATATGAACGGGTGTTAAGCAAGAGAATAAATTCTCCGCCACCAAACATCCATACATTCGACCGAAGATTAATAACATGATATATAATGGAGTACGATGTCAGACACACAATCCATTTATAAGCTTATGCTCTGGGTCTGAGCGAAAGCCAAATCCGTTCAATCAACATGTTCGTTCGGACAACGACCATGACCTTGACTTGGGAGCAAATCAATTCAAAGCCTCAATCGCTGTCCTCCTGAGGGGAAGATTGACGGTCTTCATTAGTCGTCTTCTTCTTCAATTCTCATCGTCGTTTGATTATTTGGAATGAGATTAACTCGGTCTTCCCAAATAATCTTCGTATATATATATATATATATGTATATATATGTATATATATTGAAAACTCTTCCTTATCGTTATTTCTAATTTATAACGATTATTTCCTATTTTATTTAATTAAATCTTTAATCAACGACGATTCAGGTCAATGGCGATTTTGGCGCTGTTTTCAATCAATTTTGATTTTCACATATCTCAAAATCTAGCCGTTGGATTTTGACGTATTATATATCGTTGGAAAGATTTTTCCAACACGGTCCTAACGGTTTCCGTTTCAAGAAAATCTGACGGTCGGATCTCCTTGTATAGTCATTTAAAGATATAATTTTAAAACGCGAACTACCGTGCTCGATTCGTTTAATATTTATTATATTTATATATAAATATATAAACATAAACCGTTTATTTCTTTATTCTAATGAATATTCTCATTCTTTATCCTTTCATCCCTTTTTATACAGGAAAATGTAAATCATACTTTAATGATGAATTCTTCCTTTTTAATTCCTTTAATTTCTTTTAATTTACGGTAAAATGCAAATTATATTTCCTCGTCCAATTCCTTCTTTTAATTCCATTCTTACATGAAAAATGTAATTTATAATTCATCATTCTTAATTACATATAAAAATATAAATTTCATTTACAATGTAAATCCTACTTTTTATTTACATTATAAAATGTAATCTTTGTTTACAATGTAAATCCATATATTCATTTCATAGAATAAAATGAAATTTCACTCATGCGGGTTAAATTCATTCATAATTTACATAATAATATGTAATTTATGTCATACGATGAAAATTCATTCATAAATTACATGTAAAAATGTAATTTATTTCACGCGGTCTAAATTCATTCATAAATAACATATAAAAATATTATTTATTTCATACAATGTAAATTCATTCATATCTAACATATCACGCTCTTATTTTATTTACATTGAATAAAATGTAAACCTGTACCTACGGTTAAATTCATTTATATCAACATTGAAAATAATGTTAACGCTATCCTACAGTTAAATTCTCCTTTTTTTTTTACTTTTTTTTTACATTAAGAATAATGTAAATCAATCCTACTGTTAATTCTCCACTTTTATTTATTTGCATTCTATGAAACAATGTAATTTTCCTACGAAGTAATTCACTTAATATTAACATGAAAAATAAATGTTAATACCTACGGTTAATTCCCTTCTATGTTGACATTATAAAATAATGTTAATACCTACGGTCAATTCCCTTTTATGTGGACATTATAAAATAGTGTTAATACCTTTGTGAAAATTTCCATTATGCCTACATTAATAATAATGTAAAACTTTTTCCTACTTTGAAAATTCCAATTATCTTTACATTAATGATAATGTAAACTTTTCCTACTTTGAAAATTCCAATTATATTTACATTAATGATAATGTAAACTTTTCCTACTTTATATTTACAAATAAAAATGTAAATTTTGTCATACAGTTAATTCCTATTTTATTTACATATAAAAAAAATGTAAATCTTGCCATATAGTAAATTCCTACTTTGTTTACATATAAGAAATGTAAATTTTGTCATATAGTAAATTCCTATTTTGTTTACATATAAGAAATGTAAATTTTACAATGTAAACATTACTTCTAATTCTCATTGTGAAAATATAATTTTTAATCACAATGTTCCTACGGTGTATTTTCTCTTTAATTACATTACGAAATAATGTAAAATGTACATACAGTGAAATTCCCTTTATATTAGCATTAAAATAATGTTCATTCTCTACGGTTAAATTCACTATTTAATTTGCATTATCAATAATGTAAATTCCTACATGCGGTGAAATTACTCCTTATTAACATTAAATAAAATGTTAATTTTGTCTTATGTGATAATTGTCATAATATTAACATTAAAAATGTTAATTTCATCCTACGGTGAAATTTCTCTTAAATATTAACATTAAAAATTGTTAATTTTCATGCATAGTAAATTACTTATTATTAACACCAAAATAATGTTAATTACTCATACAATGTAAATTCTTATTTTTAACATCAACAAAAATGTTAACTTACCCTACGGTGTTATTCTTTTTAATATTAACATTAAAAATGTTAATGTCCTCCATGCGGTTAAATTACTTTTTATATTAACATTAGAAATGTCAATAACATACTGTGGTCAAATTACTTTTTAATATTAACATTAGAAATGTTAATAACATACTATGGTCAAATAAATTTTTAATATTAACATTAGAAATGTTAATAACATACTATGGTCAAATTACTTTTTAATATTAACATTAGAAATGTTAATCAATCCTTTTCTTTTTATGTAACATTAAAATAATGTTAATAAATCATACGGTGTACTTTCTAACATAACATTAACACATCAATGAATCATACGATGTAAATTTTCTAACATAAACATTAACATAATAAATGTCCATGAATCATACGGTGTATATTTTCATCCTATAAGTTTGATCCACCCAAATCCTGACACAAGCGATAACATGTGATAGTGATAATCAAATTTCTTTGATGATAAATTTAATCAATCCAATCCTAACACAAGCGATAACATATGAGTAGTGACCATTTTATGTCCTTTTATTTTAAATTGAAAAGTTGATCAATTTAATATCAATCCAAAGTGATAACATGTGATAGTGATAACATGACATGGTATAAGCATGAAAATCAAATGGATCTATACTAGCTACTCAATCATAGAACAAAGCATCACCAATCATGACCAAACAAACCGATCTGAATCATTCTTTGTACTTGAATAGTTAATTTTGTTAAATTTTAAATAAAGGAACTCTCACCTCGATTGGATAAGAATTATAATAAATCCAAATAAATTTCAGAATTTGTGTCAATCCGTCTCAGCAAATGCTACTCGTCGTCACGGTCCTGTCGGATCTGAAATTTTCAGATTCAGGGTTCATACGCATTAGTTATCAATGTTTTAAATATACAAATTTTTAACAACTGCTGCAGCAACGCTTAAAGGCGTGGAGAAATCTGAAATAGTTCATACCTTAAAACCCACTTTTGTTCAAAAATTCAAATCCGATTTTCTGGAGTTGTAGTTGATGAAACGACGAGCCGTTTGTTGGAGAAGGACCGGCCCGGAGAGGGCTTTGATCGGCTAGAGGGGGGTGGCGTTCGGCGGCGGCGTGTGGGGCCCGGGGGCGCGAACGGCGGCGGCTTCTTGGCTTTGGTGGTGGCGCTACGGTGCACGGGGAGGGGCGGGACTTGTCGGAGATCGAAGAGCTCGGGAAGAGCTTCGATATGAGTACCAGTTTGCTGAATATCGTTGAGGGATGAGGGAGAAAATGGAGTTCAAAGTTTTGAAGTATTATGGGTTGCGGCGGCCAAAAGAAACGAAGAGGAAGAAGAAGCAACCGTATACGGCCCGTATTTATACCAGTATTTTAGGTTTTTCTAATGATTATTTTATTTAATAATTCCAGAAAATAGGCTTTTTTCCGTCCGATCCCCGATTCGTGCTCAACGACTGTCGAACTTAATGTTTTGACGTCTTCTGAACGCGATGGCACTTTTGCCAAGGTCCAATTCTGAAGTTATACGCATGTTTCTTTTATTTTCTAAAATAAATCCTTTATTTTTAATTCAAACGTACATCTAATTTTACCGGGGTCACATACGAAGTCAGAAAAATCCGGAAAAATTATTTTTGGCTTTCTTATGACGATACGATTCCAACAAAATTTATTTCGTCGAATTCTGAGACATTTTGAAAAATGACTATTTTAAGGCCAGTATATTTAATATTAAAAATACATTTTTATACAAATAATTTCCGAAACTCGAAATATATAAGTGTTTACTGTTTTTCAATGTAGAAACATCATTTCGAACTCAATGGAAGTGGTTTCGAGTCGAAATCCCCTTATATGCAAAAAGTAGCATTTTTGACCTATGCAAATTACCTAGCGACCTTTCTAAAAATTGAATTGGCCATAACTTTTGATTTCCGCTATGAAATTTCGATTTTTCGGATTCGTTGGAAAGATATTTTTAAATAGATTCTAATATTTTTGGTTTCACTAAAATCCGTTAAATTTTGCATCCTGTATGGTCAGTCAAAGTTCAAGTTTGACTTTTCAAACTACCGCGCTATTTCTAACTCTTTTTATAATTAAAATTAAATTATTCATTCTAACTTCGATTTGAATCAAATTTGTGATCATTATTATTTAAAATAGATTATTTTAAATATCAAAACTCATTTAAAATTACTTAAAATAAATTTTAAATAGGCTCCAAAATTCAGGGCTGTTACAGTTGATTTGATTCTATCCTCTTTCTTTTTCCCTTTTTATTTACGCTAAGCCTAGGCCACTAGAAGCCTAGGCTACTTCTGATTTAAGTTTGTGCATAATTAAATCTGGATAATAAGAAATGACATAAAAAGGGGGAAATTAGGCATATTGTTTAAATGAGGTATGTTTGACTTTAATTTGGGAAAAGCGCTAATATGCATACATTGTACTTGTTGTAAATTAGGTATGTAATAAAAAGGGATAATCTGCATAAATTGTACATGTTGTAATTTGGGGACGTAATTGAATGAAATAGTATACATATGTATAAACATGTTAGATTTGACTTAATACATACATTAAGTAAAAATGACATGTTAAAATTATGTAAGTACCAGATGTAGGTTAGTAAAATGAATCACTACAGTAATTATACATACATCTGGGCAGGTGTTTTGGCGAAGGGTTGTACACACATAATAACATGCAATATTACAACCATGCTTATTAGTAAACCTATACCTGCTAGGTTAAAACTGATTATTCATAAGCTCAGAGATCTCTCATTCTGCTGTTGTATCGGGTTTTGGGGACTATTAAATCCTAGTTACTTGGGGGCACAAGCTTGGAGGGTTTGGCTTGTGTCGACCTTGTTGTATTAACCCGTCCCAGTCAGTATCCCTATTGGTATTTTGTTAGAGCGTATTGCGCTAGGTAAGGGCCAGGGCACGCTTTACTGAACTGGATAGTAAGAGGTTGAAATGTGGAAGGTAGGTATGGGCACATTCCGGTGGAGTCATGAGCGTGCACGAGTCCAATTAGGGAAACTAAGCAGCTGTAACACCAGTAAATAGGTCTGTGTTATATAAGTTGCTGGGTTATGGAGTGATACTCCCTACTACTAGGGCTGACACGGTATTTACATATTAGGGAGCCGATCGCATGGGTGGTAATTATGGTACATCTAATCCTGTTGTTATGTAATCCTGTTATGTAATTAGTGTACACCTAATCCAGCTATTTAATCCTATTGTATGATCCATCTGTTCCTATTAAGTAATTAGGTTAACACCTAATCCTGTTATACTTGTATTGGTGCAGACAAAACCTGTTTTTAGGATATAAATGAGAAGCATTCCTCGATCACTGTTTTACCCTGTTATTCATGTCTATCCTGTTGTTCCTGTTTATCTAGTTTATCATGATTATGTTGTTAACTTGTTGCCTTATAAGTTACCGTGCTTTCTCATCTAGTCTTGTTTAATTGTCTTGGCATCTCTATTTTATGCATATTTGAAATGCCTTGGAACTCGCCAGACTTTATGTCTGACCCTTTTGTTTTCCCTTCTTTCTCTTCCTCCCCCCTCCCTCTGGTCCTCAGAGTGGTAGCACTCCTTAGTGATTACTTTCAGTTTGGATCTGGACTTTCTAAGATATACTTCTTTAACTTACCTTTTACTCTACTATGGCTTGCTATAAGGGATACGGTTTTATATTATTGCACTATGTTATTTTGCATTGTGAGACAGATTTGAGATTCTAGATTTTTGATGCAACTGGTCTGATGATGTAACTTGGTTTGAGACAAGGTTTTATTTTTAATAAAGTTTTGAAATTTCCACTTCTTACTTTATATCAGTCTTGTGAATTTATGTACTGTTTACCTATTTTGCTTCACGAAACTTAATGCATTCTCTTATGACTGACAGTAACGAACGTGGGGTGTCACAAGTAATGCATTGTTTGACACTTAAATGACCATTTACTGATAACAAATCTAAAGTGTATTTTCTCTAGGATACAAAAATGTGACCCGTGCTTCTATTTCAACTCACCCAAATCTTTGATGTGAAACTAAGTTTGAATGAATACTTTAAGATCTGAAATTCTCTTACAATCACTTTCAGTTATCACAATATCATCAACATATACTACGAGAAATATAACTCCTACTTGTGAATTTTTGTAAAACGCTGAGTGGTCAAAATTACTCTTGATTATACCAAAGTTCTCAAAGACTTGACTGCACTGCCCAAACCATGCTCTTGAACTCTGTTTAAATCTGTACAAGGATTTTTTTTTTAACCTACACATCTTATCTTGCTCCCACTGAGCAATAAAACCAGGTGGTTTCTGTACATAAACTGCCTTAACTAGGTCATCATGAAGAAAAACATTCTTGATATGGAGTTGGTACAACTTTCAGTCATACTTTGCTATTAGGGATATAAACAATCTGATTAAGGTCATTTTGGCCACTGGTGAAAAAGTTTTAGAATAATCAGTCCCATATATTTGTGCATGTCCTTTAGCAACCAAACAAGCTTTTTACTTGGCTATAGACCCATCTGGATTTACTTTCACAGAAAAAACCCATTTACATCCAATCACTTTTCTATTTACTGGTAAATGAACTAATTCCCGTGTTTTAATTTGATCCAAAGCTTCAAATTCTTCCAATACTATTTTTTTCCATTCAGGTCTTGATAGGGTTTCTTTCACAGTTTTATGAACGGAAACATTATCCAAAGTGGATATAAAAGTATATGAGACTGGATCCAATTTACCATATGACATAAAGATGGTATAGGGTATGTACATTTACTTTTTCGAAGAGCAATAGATAAATTCAAAGTTTGATCTGGTGTTGAAACTTCCTCATTGTCCATTGTCGATGAGTTTGTCTCTGTCTCTTGAATGCATTCCCGAGTTTCAACATTTTCATTATCTTTAATGTGTGTATGATCTTGAGATGTTGTAGAAGGAAATATCAGAAATTCTTCACTCTCCACTTCTTGTTTCAAAACTTCTTTATCACTCATTGAGAAAATGAAACATCTCCTACAATTGTGACATCAGTCGAAACCAAGTACTTATGAAGACTTGGACAATAGCATTTATAACCCTTTTGAAATCTTGAGTATCCAACAAACACAAACTTCAATGACTTTGGATCTAACTTGGTCAATTGTGGATTTACATCTCTCAAATAACATACACGACCGAACAGTCTAGGTTTAATTGGGTATAAATTTTCGTATGGACACAAAACTGGAAAGGGGATTTCACAGTTTAAAACTTTTGAGAGAATTCTGTTAATAAGGGAGCATGTTGTACTTACAACCTCTGACCAAAAGACTTAGGTACACTCATTTAGAATAAAAGAGCTTGTGTAGTCTCAATCAAGTGTTTATTCTTTCTCTCTGCCACTCCCTTTTTATATGCAATATCAACACATGATGTTTCATGAAGTATACCATACTAAGCCGTATAAGTATTAAACTGACAAGACACATACTCTTTGGCATTGTATGTAACGACCCGAAAAGTTCCGATCTTGATTGTCGATACTAGTACATATCTTGTATCACATATCGACTAATCAAACATCAGAAATTAACAGATCGTTAATAGAAAGAAGTTAGAGGGTGAGAAATAGAAAGAAGTTAGAGGGTGAGAAATAGAAAGAAAGAAAAATAGAATAGAAGAAAAATAGAGAAACTAACCACAACAGAATCAGAGTATAACAAATCTCACAGCGGAACTGGATAAAATATATTATATAACATCTTGAAATACAAAACTGTATTTACTTACATACATCATCAAAGTACAACATATACACAACACAGCGGAAATAGACTCTATATATCAAATGTGGAAGCTTTCTGCTCCGACCTCCTTCAAATGAATCTGTAAAATTTTGAAACCACTTGATTGCCCATACAAATTTGGGCACCTAAGAGTTTAGGGAAAACGCAGAAAAATAAACTGGGTTAGTCATGGGACTGGTGCGAGTAAACGATTTTAAAACAGATTGATTTTTAAAGTTCAAAATCTTTTCGAAAGAAAGGATAATCGTAAGACCAAATCCACACATAAATACGGACGGTTTTTACCTTACGATAAACCAAAATATTTTTGAAATCATATATATCATCTGATACTATGATAGTGTCTAAACACAAATAAATATCAATCTAGCGGAATGCTTGCATCTCACGCTCCACATATATAGTATACAATCAAAATCGCGGGCGCTTATTGGAGATTGGATTCCGACTATGACAAGGTATGGAACCGCCTACCGATAGTGTATCTCTAGAGGCGAATACACTGGGTTCAACAAGAACGTCTTGCAACCCGGCCACACATGACCGACCACCCATTTCGCTTAAGTGTATCGAATGTATATCACCAACGGTTGGATCAGCAGCCATTTCCCGAAAAGGAACAACATCAAAAAGATTAAAGAAGGAAATGGAATTTTTCTAGATAGGTGATTATACACCCTAATGGGAGCGACCCACATAGCCATGCTGCTTGCCCGATTTTTCCCATTTCCCAGTTGTGAGGCTTGAGGTTAGAATTTAACTTTAGAACATCTGGTTATCATCCATTTTGAATGCCACATTGTCAGATCCGTCAAATCACTAATTGACGTCCACAAATATATACTCTGGATGTAAAAGAAGGGCCATTCTTTGCCATCAACTTGGTATATTTGTAAAAATCAACGTACGTGGTTTTTAGGAAATACTCTATCAGACATATGTCCATACAAGTCATCCAGGAACAAGATGAACCGAAGGCACTCTCCTACTGCATCCAATATAGGTATTACCCTATGGATTAGTAACAAATAGTCCTTGCAAATCCGAAGATTTCAATCACGACAGAATCACTATCAAATATCTTCAGGAGCGACCCAGAGAAATTTATCAAGTAGTTCTTCCGCTCATGAAGATCTACGGTCTTCAATTCTTTAAATCGTATAATCGTCCCTACAAGTTAGTTTAAGAATCGTAAAGCTAGTTCGAAGTGGTTTTGGGACCAGTTCCCATCCCGGTCTCTTCGAAGTAACATGTAGGGGATATTTATTTGATAGTCGGTGTTTTAACTATCAAATTTCAACAGTGTGGACAAATAAAACTATTTATTTAAATTATTACATAATATATAACATGTCCATTGAATTTAATTAACTTATACAATGTCATTTCAAATTTTAGAATAGTAATCAGCACAGACGATTAAATTACAATAAAACATGTCAACAGTTTGTTTTAACTAATTTGTATATTTTTGGTCACCTCATAGTATAATAGATAATAAACAATAATTAGTCATTACAACAATAGCAATCAACAATGATTTGTCGTTTAATTTTAATAATAACAGTTTGAAATATTTGATCTTAGATGACAATTTATTTTACATAATATTTATTCAAATTATTTTTGAAATAAATTAATCGATTTATTTCAACTTTCATTCTATTTAAATCATCTATATATATGAATATATATATATATATATTGTTGACCTGCTTTTTAGTCAAAGCAGTCACACATGGAATCTCTGGCTAACAAAACGCTCAAGTATTGGGAGCACCGTCAGAAGACAGGAAGCGATTTGGTTGAAGTCGCATCACAAACAAAGAATGGCCCAAAACTCCTATCAGACGACCTCTTTTGGGCCCGAAAACATCAATTATGGAGTTAAGCTCGGTAGCTCTTGTAACTCTCTGAATCAGCTTCAAGTCGATCTTTCGTTTGGGCAAAACGGACTTACGGTTTCGAAGTTATACTCGTTTCCGTGAACGCGTGTAAAACCGGAAACTTGGATTTTGGAACTGTCATCGCCACACATTGGTTCAGATCGGATGGCACAACTCGGATCGGATCGGGGTACAGAAGACCAGACCTACCTGAAGTATTCTGCACAGAAGTGCACACATACACTCAGCTTGAAGAACCGATTCGGTTCGGATCCGATCCAAACCGACTGGGCCTGTTTCTGCACGCACAGCAAGCTTTGACCGCTTCTTAAGGAGTAACCGCCTCCTATTTTCATGGATCGAACACCACATGGCATAACACGATTTTCAGGACTTCTTCCACTACCTTCCAAGATCGCCTCGACGCTCGCCACGTGGCATATCCAAACCGGACCACCCAGAAGCTCCTCTGCGCCTATAAATACGCCACATTATGGCCATTTGAGAGGACTTTTTGGCCACTCCAACATTTGGCCTCCATTACAACCGAGCAAGGGCATTGCTCATCACCTTACCACGAGGAGTTCGTGTATAAAATCAACCTCTAATCTCCTCTTCTTCATTACAACACCAGGTTATTGTGTATAAATAGCGCTTACGGATTGTAAGACCGGATTGTAATTGTCATCTCTTAGGATATAAGAAACTATAAAGTGGACGTAGGCTTGGTTTGAGCCGAACCACTATAAAAATCTTGTGTGTCTCCTGTTATTTACTGCTTTTTCTGTATTATTCTGTGATTGTGAGGATTTCACATTGAATTTGGGTGTTAGTACCAGATTTCGGTCTAACATATATATATATATACATACATACAAGTGCGCACCCGTGCTTTGCACAAGGGTGTTGCAAAATAATTGTAGTGTCGAAATCATATACAAACACAAATAGATAAACTAAATAGATAACATTAAACAATAAACAATTAAGCATTAGACTCGATGGATTTCCAAGCGGGATGACCATCAAGTACATAAAGTCAATCAAATAATGGGAACTTTATTGTATAACAAACGTCATTTATTTTCATAACAAACGCATAAAACTAACCAAAGTCAATATTGGAGAAAAATAATGTAATATGCATATACAAATCACACATCATCTACTTTGAGAAATAATTTATAAATTCTTACGGTAGATGACTTATTGAGATAGTGGACGTAAGTATCAATCTTTTAGATGGAAATTTTGGAAAATAAATTACAGCGAAAGAAAGTAAAGATGACTACATTAAATAGTTTCTAAACAATAAGTAATATCACCATGTGGAAGAAATATTGACATCACTATATGATTAAATTAAGAAAATGAGGCAGCCAAAAAGTTGACATTTTTTCCCTGAAACAAATCCACACAATTGTAAATAAAATAAAACCATTCACTAAAACATAGTTATAAAGCTATTAAAGCATGCTTGCTCAGAAAAAATGCCAAAAGTCCAAAAAGGTAATAACCTTGGAATCAAGACAAAAAACATTATCCACCATCTTATATTAAAAAATGGTTATGCAATTTTGGAAACATTGGCACCAAAGGAATAATGAATTTGTTCTCCTTTGTTGCATGTAGAAAGAAATCTTGCAAAATTGTCAATTATTCTACTATAATTGATTTAGCATTTTACCTTTTTCAGCAGATTCTTGATCAATTTCATACTGATAAAGTTGTTAAAACGACATACTTTTGCTGGGCTTGATTTGAATGTGCATGCAAATTTGAAACTCTCGGTACATCGTAAGGTATAAAAGATGTAAAAACCACCATGATTCTCCAAACTATCCTTTCAGCTTCTCAAGTCCTTTAGCGTAATACCTTGAGATAATGCTTGCTGCAATCAACTTAAGAGATAAAATGTGTGGCCATTACAACATAAAATATGTTGTGAATCTATATTATTTTTTTCTCCGAAGATTTACAATACAAAAAGGGTTTAATTATAATTTATTTAC
The DNA here is from genome assembly GCA_030737875.1 of Allium sativum. Taxonomy (NCBI): domain Eukaryota; kingdom Viridiplantae; phylum Streptophyta; class Magnoliopsida; order Asparagales; family Amaryllidaceae; genus Allium; species Allium sativum. Next base: position 1,019,904,954 of record CM060913.1, read on the forward strand.
TTTCACATAAACTCAAAGTATAATGGTTTCTTACTAATATCTTTAATTCCTTGTATAATTTGAAGCATGAGTCAATGTTAATGAAGAAACAACATGCATAAACATAGAAAAAAAGGTATGTGAACAAAATTGTTAATAGTTGAGTTAATAACCTAGTTATAAAAAAGAATAAAATCATTTCGGAATAAGTGTCAAACTTAGAAAATGAGTAGAATACGAAATCAAAGGAGTTAACAGGTTGACTGATTAAACGGATTTTTTTTCAAAAATTTTAATAAAATATTTGCAAGGTAACCACATAAGATCGCATTTTTACTATGCTACACATCTTTATGTTAACAAATCTTACATGTATATGTACAACTCTCATTTTGCTTTATGAGGAAATTGTATTTTCCACTATATAACGACTAGATAACGACTTCAAACTTCAAATCCTGCAATTACGATAAAATTTCCCGATCCTTTCTTCCTTTTTATCTTTTATTTATCTTTCCATTTACTTCTATATAAATCAATTTCATTTGAAACTGATTAAATGAAATAACATAAATTTTCTAGATGCAGTACAGTCCCATTTATTTATTTATGTGCATGTCTTGATTTAAATTTTCGTTTACTGTAAACTACTAAAGTGAGCGTCCTGTCCCTTAAGTTATCTATATATGTAATGTTACATTTTTAAAAAAGAAACTTAATTTTTATACCAAAACATTTTAAAATCTTATAATAAATTTGGGCCCACAACCCAACTGTATCCACGGCCCAACATACCATTTCCCTTATCAGGTGAACCGCTCCCAGACACACAATGGTCGATCCAGTATGATCCTATGATTCCTTTACTCTATTTCATCTGTTCTTCATTTGTTTGCATCTCCAAAAGACCCAATGAAAACATGGTTTGGCAGGTAAAAAAATGGATCATCACGTATTGCTCACCCCCTTCCCTTCTTCTTTGTCCTTTTATTTATTCTTCCTGTCTTCCTGTGCACCCACCAAACCGTGCACATGCACAGCCGACTTCACCGAGGCCCCCATGTTCTGGTCATCTATGCAAGTCCTAACGTCAACACCGAATTCATCTCCACCATAAATGTCCCTATTTTCCTACTGTACCTGATTTTCGAAGCTTCACTGAAGCTTTGGATCGAACCCCCTCGAATAAAACACCTCGCCATGCCTCCTCCGAGCATCGATCGGCACTTAATTTCACCAGCGTGATGTCGACACGAATCCCGATCTCCTCCCCAAATCTGGTCATACTCGATGCATCCTCCATGGCGTAGTTCATCCTCAAATACGCCCCCCCAAAAACAGTAGTCAACCCAAACAAAAATCAAAATCTCTCAAATCATTTATTTAAAAATTTAACTTATATTTTCCCATCACTCCCCGATCCCTCTTGCTCCTCTGGCTTCGATGCCGTCACTCACGATCAATCATATCGCCTGAATTTGGTCAAAGTTCCTTTTTGATTCACCTAGAAATTCCCACGATTTATGCTCTTAAAAATCAGGATTTTACTATCAAAATTCATCATTTTGGACTATAAATCTTTATATATATCTGATTGCAGAATTGAGATTTTACACCCTCTTAATGTATTTACTAGCTTTAGGGTAGTATAGGTTACTATATAAATTGAAACCAAATTTAGAATACTCACGAGACAAAAACAAACAATTTTCGTGTTGATCTTATTTCCTAAAATAATTTGGAATCAATGTTACTGATTTTTGAAGTACCAGGATATATCATATATCCATTCTTTGGTCGATACAGACATTATTTAAATTTGGCTTCCAGTGATTCAATGTATGTATATATTATATAAATGAAAATTTGTAATAACTAGTGTATACAGATGTTTTGAATCAATCATACATAACTTTACATTGGATTTTAAATGAGGAAAACAGTAGCTTACTCATATATAAGTTTCAGTTCACTGCTGTGTATTTACTTCAGTGTTTGTTCTTTGCATATTGGTTTCAATGATTCAAATTGTGAATATCAGATGTCTTCTACTCGACAACAATCAATGATCAAATATATAGTTGGATCAAAATCTATCTAACTCTGAAGTAGGTAAATTAGAGTTTACACATTTTAATATTACTATGTTTTGATTCAATCTATCAGGTTATCAAAACCATTCTACCAGTTTTTGCTTAAGTTTAAACATCCCTCTTGCATCCAAATTATCATCACACCTTAGTTTGAATCCTACTAATGTTAACTGTAAACGGTAAAACGATTTAAGATGATAATCCACGATTTCATGCTACTGTCTTACTACTGTGTATTTATCATAGTATTCTATTTCTAAGTTGCCAAATACTCAATCAAAATCTAATTAGTTCAGAAATTATCATTAAACAATATCAACATCCTTGTTTTGAATCAAAGGAAATGCATACACATGATTAATTCTTCACAGTAAAAAGTATGGTAAATGTTTACTCACTACATCTTGTTCACTGCTTTTCTTATACTTACTTTCATTGTTTTAAATGCTAACAGAGATTTAATTTCTAATATAGGTTCAGTATTAATAGTGCATCATATTCAGATCCGAGGTGCATACATATGTAGGTTGAAACATAAAAGGCAACAATCATAAAATAGCTTGAAAGAGAAATAGGAAATGTTTTATTCACAAATATATATATATATATATATATATATATATATATATATATATATATATTACTAGCTTGCTAATATTTTTCCCGGATTCATTCACATGATGTTAACCCTCATAATATGATAACCTAAATCAGATGTATGCATCTATACATATATGCTTTGAACTATTCATAGAATAAGAGGAGTTTACTCACCATATTTTTGCTGTGTTCACTGTCCCATTTCAAGTTTCTGTTCTTTATTTGCATCTGCCCTGCTTCACTGTCTTTAGTTCTAAGTTTTTTTTTTCTCTTTTTGTTTCTCTGTTTACTTTTCATTTCTTATAAACTAGTGTGTGTTTATGTGTGGGTTTTTATGTGTATTTATAGTTGAAAAAGGGTAGGCCTTAAGTCAGGGAGGTTTTAAGTCATACAAGGTGTATACAGCAGCTTGATTATGATTGAAATGAAGTATGAAGTCTTTAGCTATCTATAAATCCCAGGCTATGTGTGACAGTGTAAGTTCTGATCTGATGTGCACTTCTCTTTCGGATGTTTTCAAACTTTGATACTAAGCAAACAAACACCCCCATGTTCTTCTTGTTCTATAGGTACATGTATTGTACTGTAAACGCACTTCTTATGTCAACTAATCAATTCAAACATAGCACTTAAGGCTTTCATAGGGTGTTTGATAGTACAAATTTTGATGTGTGTGTTTGACAATGCAATAGGGTGTATGGTCTGGTCTTAAAGTGGTAACGTGGACGTGCATTTGCTTCCAAACCTTACCTCTAACCTATGATCTATGCTGCATATGTAAGTGTACCTTATATATATAACTTATGCTTAGCCTATCATACCCCTATGTTTAGCATGTACAACATACACTAAATAGTTTAAATGCCTTCACACTTAGCATCAGGCAAATCAATCCCTTTACATCACTATGATCCATCCTATCACTTTATGAATGTATTATTTATGCTTCTATGTGAAGTAATATGATTTTTTTTTACTTTAATTCATTTATTTTATATCTTCATGAGTTAAAAGCTAAATTAAATGTAAACAAATATGTTAAAACATTAAACACTAATCTATATATATATATATATATGTGTGTGTGTGTGTGTGTGTGTATGGTATTAAAATAAAAACTATTCTAATTTTTAATAAATTTTGTCTTATCAACATTATCCAACTAAATAAATAGCTTGCATAAATGAATATTTTACTTGGATTTTCCTTTCCTTTAAAGAAATCACAATTTACATGAGTAAATTCCTATTTTATTTTTAAGTAAAAGTCCAAATTTGTTCATGTGAAGTAATCTAATATTTTGCTTAAGAAGATTTATATTCACTTGAGCTTTAAAGCCAATAAGAATAAATAAAATAATAAAATAAAAATTACTTGTTTTATATACCAGTATTCATTTGTCATCAACAAATATATTTATTTGGAATTTTCCTGATATTTTCCTAAATATACAAATCTTATTTATTGAACTACCAGTAAAATCTGTAAATTATAGATTATTGAACGAGTCCAAAAACTGGGTCGTTACATTGTCACTCCTTAAAACTTAGGAAATACATTAAATTTATTTTTTATTTCAGCACAAAGCATGCAGAATATAGAGAATAATCCTGATATACTTTTCATTAGATATAACCAGGTTACATGTGAGTAGTCATCAACAAAAGTCATAAAATATCTATATCCCTTCTTCAATACAACCGAAGATGGCCCTCATACACCTGAATGGACTAATTCAAATGCAGAAGTAGCCATTTTATTTAATCTAGGATATGAATTTACACAATAATGCTTAGCAAACTGACATGACTCACAATCTAATGTAGAAACTGTAATAAACAGTGGACATAGTAGTTTTAGCAATATGAGAGATGGATGACCTAATTGACAGTGAATTTTGATAGTTGAATCAACACTTGAACAAGCAATATGAGAGATGGATGGCCTTTACCAATAATCGGATTTGTCGCAAGGTGATCAAGAAAGAAGGATTTTAGCATTTGTCCCCTTTGGAAAAAGAGAATCAACTGAATCAAAGACCAAATGCTTTGAGAAATTATCTACCAAATTATTTTATTATAATTCAAGAACCATCCCATGAAAAGTAACGGTGTATTTGAATCCTAAATACAAAAGAGCAATCTAAAAGTGAGTTCGTTAAATTTTTTCATCAATGTCTCCATTAATAGACATGACTTTAATCTCCAACAGATATTGTTCTTAAATGATGCAATAAGCTCCAAAGCGGTTCTAAGGAGTTGATTAATAAATACAAAGAGAATTTTTCTTTATAGAAAATAGGATTCCTTTTAAGAATAGTCTTTTGAATTAAAATATGTGACACCCCACGTCTGTTAATGTACTCATAAGAGAATGCCTTAAGTTTCGAAAAGCGCACTAGGTAAACAATACAGAAATTCACAAGATAGATATAAAATAAGAAGAGGAAATTCCAACTTTATTTTTGAAAATAAATAAAACCTTGTCTCAAATCAAGTTATAACATCAAACCAGTTACATTAAAAACCAAGAATCTCAAATCTGTCTCATAATGCAAAATAACAGACTGCAGTTGTGACGGCCCGCCCCGCACCAGCTGACATTTCCCTGAAATGCGCTGTATCGATGTCCAACCCGCACGGGACGGTCGTCAAAGGAAAAGGAAAAGGAAAGGGATTTGAAGCAATGAACCAACAAAAGAACCTGTAGTATATCTCACATTGTATGGAATAAAATATAATAGTAACATATCTTGACATATAACAGGCGAGACAGTGCATAAGCTGAAAACAAAACCATCATAGCAGCGAAAATCCAAAATGTAGCTTATGTTCCCCAATCATCATTATTACAACTTTTTAAACTGTCTCTAAAGCAAAGTAAGCAAGGTACACTACTAATGCCTAAGGTAGTGACCAACTGCGACACAGAGAGAATATACAGGAATAATACGTGGAAGCCTCCTGCTCGTCTCCGGACAGCTACTCGTGCACAACCAGCTAATTTGTCTCTAGTCTGCCTACTTAAGAGCACCCAAAGTAATAAGAAGAGACATAAAACTCTAGGTCAGACAAAAGTCTGGTATGAGCGATAAGCAGCAAAACAGAACAATAACAGGTATAACTAAATCATACCTGAATCTGGGCATGCAACCAAAGAGTCAGCATAACAAGATGTACAATACTCTAAGATAACACTAACATATGGTGTAAAGATACGGGGAAGGGAGTGTGCATGTCATAGTGATGGCAAACAATCAAGCATAGCAACCGTCCTCACATCTCTCACTCGGTGCGTAGAGCATACGATATCCACCGCTTTGACCACCCAAATCCTTTGCTATGATTACTCTGCCCCATGGGCTCATGACGACTCCACTACACTGATCCATAGCCACTAATCCTTTGCTACGTCCATTCTGCCCCATGAAGTCATGACGACTCCACTGCACTGGCTCACAGCTAGCCATGCTACGATCACTCTGCCCCATAGAGTAATGACTACCCCACTGCACTGATCCGTAGCCTAACATTTGTCTCTCGGTGGTGAGTCAAAGTTACGGACGTCGATAACCCCTTAGCACACGTCCTACAGCAAAGCCTAACTCATGAAGTTAACTCATTGATCTCCATTTGGATCCTGAGTGATAACCTCCCACTTGGACTTCCTTTGCATCTCGGGTTTTCGTCAAATTGGAGTTGGTCTTCAGAAGAGTTCACGATCGTCGTCGCTTGGTAATGGCAAAAGTTCAGGCCCAGTTCGGTTCGGTCTCCCGGTTTGGTTCGGTTATATGGTGCTCGAGTACTACATTCGATTCGGTCACCTCCATCTGGTTTGGTTCATATGGTGTTCACGTCTCGGTTCGGTTCGGCTCCCTCTTCTCTAGATCATGGTTCGGTTCGGTTATGACAAACCGACCCCATCAGTTGCTCCAGCTCCATTCTCATCGATCCGATCCCGACTCCTAGCTCTAATCCGATCCGATCCCAACTCCAGCTCTATGCAAATGGCCTTCCTTCTTGTCAAGTCTCTTACGCCAAGTTCCAGTCCGATTCGAATTTCTTTACCCGATTCTCCTATCCGATCCGAAACCCTACACATTTTCCAACGAGCATATATAGTCCATTTTTGCCATACGACGGCGTTCAACCATTCTAACTTTCCTACAAGATTACTTAACATTCCAAACAATCATAGCAACACATAGCATCAATAATAAAGACGAAAACGATGAACAATCATGTCAATATAGATCAAACATACCCAAAAACCCATGTTTTCCCCTTAATCCCCTTAATCATGGTTTAACCATATGATTAGCAAAACATGTTCAAATTAACCCAAATTTCTAACAAAGCCCTAAAATGATATTTTAGAATTTTAAAAAAAATTCTGAGCCATAATTTCGCTAATTATCACCAATCACCCCTAATTAGCCGTAATTAGTGAAAAACAATGCAAATCACCCACCTTAGCCACAAATAAAACCTTAGATCTGAAACTCTACTATTTTGGGTCGAATTCCGATGCTATACAGCAGCTCCAACTCTGATTTGGTGCTAATCTCCCTTGATTTGATTTAGCTTAGGCTTAATCCTCAATTAGAAAGCAATTAGGAGCGATTTGGGATGAAATTAGAAAGTGGAGGCCATTGTTAGGGTTTCTAAGATGTAAATGGCGGCTGGAAAATGAATAAAAACTGAATTCCCTAACCCTATCAGCCCTCCCATTACCTTAATCCCGAAATGGGTTATGGGCCTAGCTGCTAAGCACCTTAATTAGGTCCGGTTAAGTTGTTTTTCACCTTCCAAACCTTGTTTCAGCCATATCTCCCAAACGGTGAGTCCGTTTGTTCAATATGACCACTATACAGAAAGATAAACCACCATTCGAATCCAATGGAAGTGGTTTTAGGTCAAAACTCCTTACCAATCAAAAGTTATAGCCGAAACAAGATCAACTAAGGACAAAACGGTCATTTAAAAATTGGCTAAAATCATGAACATGGGAAATGAACCCAATGGTCGTTCCCCAAAGTTACATGACCATATGACTTCGCATGAAAATGAAATAAATATTCCACAATCCTCCGATACGTAGAATGCGGATCGTTACACTCTCCCCCCAAGAAATTTCGCCCCTGAAATTCCTTAACTAAGAAACAAGCAATGGTGCTCTGCATGCCTATCAGCCATTTACAAACAATCAAACATTCATAACAAACACAACAAGCCTATCCTAGCATGTAGAAAAACTAAATCGCAATTAAAATCTTACCAGGTAAAGAGTTCCGGATTCGTCTTCCTAATGCTCTCCTCTGTCTCCCAAGTGCATTCATTCTCATTCTCGCCCCACTGAACCTTGACAAGATTCACCGCTTTCCTTTGAAGTTGCTTCGTATCGTGCTCGATAATACGAATTGGCTTGCGGTTCCCAACCGCCTCAGGTTCTACTTCGATATCATCCAACTGATCAGGTGAAATAGTCATATCGGGGTCGTGCACGAACTTTCTTAACTGGGAAACATGAAATACGTTGTGAACTCTCGCCATCTTCTCTGGTAATTCAACTTTATATGCTAGATTCCCAATTTGCTCGAGAATTGGGAATGGACCAACAAATCTTGGTGCCAATTTGCCTCTTCTACCAAATATGATCACGCTCTTCAATGGAGAAATCCTGACAAATACTAAGTCGCCAAAGGAGAATTTCAATTCTCTTCTCCCTTTATCAACATAGCTCTTCTGCCTATCTTGGGCAGCCTTCATTTGCTGTTGAATAATCTTGATCTTGTTTGAGGTTTCTCTTATCACATCTGGTCCAAGTACAAACTTCTCACCAGTTTCTAGCCAACATCATGGTGAGTTGCACAGTCTTCCGTACAAAGATTTAAATGGAGGCATACCAATACTGGACTGATAACTATTGTTATATGCAAACTCAACCAGATGTAAATGGTCATCCCATGTGCCTCCAAAATCCAAGATACAGGCTCTCAAGAGATCCTCTAATACACGATTCACCCTCTCCGTCTGACCGTCGGTTTGAGGATGGTACACAGTACTGAGATGCAACTCTGATCCTAAAGCCTCTTGCAAGCTCTTCCAAAACCCACTAGTAAACAAAAAGTCTCGGTCACTCACAACGCCTTTGGGTACTCCATGAAATCTCACTACCCACTTCATATACAATTCTGCTAACTTAGCTGCGGTTCTATTCGATTTGATGAACCTTGCACTTTTGGTCAGTCGATCCACAATTACCCAAATACTATCATGACCTGATCTAGTCCTTGGTAAACCATCGATTGAATCCATGAGACTTGTTCCCATTTCCGTTCGGGAATTTCTAATGGTTGTAACAAACCACTTGGCTTCTTTTTCTCAGCTTTAACTAACTGGCAATTCATGCACTTGGATATAAACTTCCCAATGTCTCTCTTCATCCCTTCCTAGTAGTAGGTCTGCCTCATGTCTCGATACATCTTATTACCACTGGGATGTATAGTTAGTTTTGAGTGATGACATTCTCTAAGCACTTCATCTCTCAAGCCATTGACATTGGGTACAACTAGCCTTCCATTCTTTCGAAGCCATTCTTCATGATCAAGTCCATATTTGTTCATCTCCTCACTGTCGATACACATTTCTAACTTGGAGATGATTTCCAAAAGATTAGGATCGTCCCTCTGACTGGAACCAATCCGCTCAACTAAAGTGGGTCTGATCGTCAAACTTGCTAACATTTCTGGATCCAATTCGCACTCAGGTCTAAAATCATATCCTGCGATATATTCCGGTTGCTTCCATTCAAGAAACATAGCCCCTAAGGGCATGTCTCCTACTCAATGCATCAACTACTGCATTGCCCTTTCCTGGTGTATATGCGATATCGAAATCATATGAAGCCAAGAATTCCAACCATCTCTGTTGGCGGAGATTTAGATCCTTCTAGGAGAAAAGATACTTCAATGACTTATGATCGGTTAACAACTCGAATATTTTTCCCAAGAGATAATGTCTCCACACCTTTAACGCGAATACGATCGCTGCTAATTCCAAATCGTGGGTAGGGTATCTTCTTTCGTGCGGTTTCAGTTGCCGACTTGCGTAAGCTATAACCCTACCTCCTTGCATCAGTACAGCACCTAGTCCGGTACTAGAGGCATCCGTGTATACCATCATTTCCTCATTCCCCTTAGGAATAACTAACACTGACACACACGTCAACTTCTCCTTTAGACCCTTAAATGCCTTCTCACACCTTTCGTCCCAGACGAAAGCTTGATTCTTCTTGGTCAACTGAGTTAACGGTGCCGCGATCTTGGAGAAGTCTTGGATAAACTCACGATAATATCCAGCTAATCCCAAGAAATTACTTATGTCTGTTGCACTCTTAGGCGTAGACCAATCTTGTACCGTAGCAACTTTCGCAGGATCTATGGCAATACCATTTTTTGAAACGACATGGCCCAAGAATCTCACTTCCCTCCTCCAGAAGTGACATTTAGAAAACTTTTCTTTCAATTGGTGTTTTCTCAACACCTCCATCATAGTCCTCAAATGTTCCTCGTGTTCTTCTTCAAATAAACCAAGATATCGTCCACGAACACAAGAACAAACTTATTCAATTGACCCTAAATACCCTATTCATAAGATCCACAAAATATGCTGGTGCATTGGTCAACTCGAATGGCATTACCAACCAATCATAAATTCCAGACGGCGTTCGAATAGCAGTTTTAGCTATACTCTCAGCTGCTACTCGGAGATGATGAAAACCTGTCGCGAAATCCAACTTGGAGAACACTCTTGCTCCACTCAACTGATCAAATAAATCATCTATCCGTGGGAGAGGATACTTATTCTTCCTCGTCACCTTATTCAACTCGCTATAGTCAACACACAATTGAAGGGAACCATCTGCTTAGTAGCAAATACAACTGGTGCTCCCCACTTGGAAATACTTCTTTTGATAAATCCCTTCCACAAAAGATCGCTAACTTGCACCTCGATCTCTCGCTGCTCCCTTGGCGCCATACGACGAAGTGGCATCACTATAGGCCTGGCATCTTTCACTAAGTCAATACGAAACTCGATCTCACGGTGTGGTGGAAGTCCGGTCACTTCCCTGAAGATGTCCGGATACTTGCCAGCAATAGGAACCTATGTCATTTCATCATGCGGGATGTCGAGGGAATTTAGAAAACTAGCCATCACCCCATCACTAGGTAGGCTACCAAGCAGTACCCTACGCCCATCATCCGCTCTAATAGTCACCAAAGACCCCTCACAATCCACCACCACCCCATACCTTTGGAGCCAATAGACTCCCAAAATAATGTCATACCCAGTAAAGCCCAAAACAATGCAATCACATACAAACATACATACATGACTCGATAAGACCAAATTACGACAAATCATGCCAAGGTTAGTTGAACCACCAATTGGGCTCGTCACAGTTAAAGGTCTATCGGCTATCTCGGGTTCTAATCCCAACCTATCTACCAGGTCATTCGATATGAAGGAATGGGAAGCCCCGGTATCAAACAATACTCGAATAGGAACATCATAAATGGAAAGCATACCTTGAATAACGACATTCTTTCCTTTTCCGCCGCAGTTGGGGCATTCGACGAAGAAGGAACAGCATTGATAGCATATGCTTTCACAATCTGCTTCTCTTTCGGAGGTAGTGGACACTTATCCTTCTGATGTCCCACTTGGCCGCAATTGAAGCACTTCCTGTCCGCTGGCTTTGCCTGACATTCTTTAGCATGATGACCCTTCTTGCCACAGCTAAAGTACTTAACATCTTTCTTATTCTTCTTTTTCTGACCATTCTTGGTCTGATTCTGCTTCCTCTTATTCTGAGAATTATTCTTGCCTCCACCGCCTGCCTGCAGCTTTGGCTCCTCTGCAGATGCAGCAGCAACCTCAGTCTTCGACTGAGGGTAAAGACTCTCTGACCTCAATGCTTTCGCCACGATCGATTCAAATGTCTCATCGATGTGGTTTATAAGCCTTTCCCCCAAGTACTCATCTAATCCAGTTATGAACTTCTCGTTCTTCTTCTCGGCAGTATCTACAAGGGATAATCCATATTTCGATAAAGTATCGAATTCAGCAATATACTCCGAGAGTGCCCTACCATTCTGCTTAAGCTCCAGGAACATCCTGAACAATTCTGACTTCTGAGCAGCTGGGATAAACTTATCGCTAAAGCGAGTCTTAAACTGACCCCAAGTAATCTGATCCTCAGGAGTAGCTGCCTTATTGAACATCCGTAGCCGATTCCGTTCCATGGAACGGCTTCCCACCAAGACTAGTGTAATCCTTACAGAGCTTGGCGAAATCGGCCCTAGGCGCCTGCGCCGTTGCACCACCACCATTGACAGCATTAGGAGCTGCCCTCTGAACATCTCTAAGCGTCTCTCTCATAAAAGTGGTGAACATCGTCCTCATATCAGGGTCATTCCTATTGTTATCCATCGGACCCGTGTTCCTCAAGTTTCAGCTCATCGTCTTATATGTAAAGAGAAAACGATTAACCATCTCTATAGTGGTGTCAGTGCAGTGTGACTTCATCCTCAATATACTAATAGTATATATATATAGCTTTTGAAAACAAAAAAATCACAAATACGCGCTCTCATATACGTATACTATCTCTCCCTGGTGCCTTCCCCAAGGTTAACTACGCAACCTAGAGCTCTGATGCAAAGTGTGACGGCCTGCCCCGCACCGGCTGACATTTCCTTGAAATGCGCTGTACCGATGTCCAACCAGCACGGGACGGTCGTCAAAGGAAAAGGAAAGGGATTTGAAGCGATGAACCAACAAAAGAACTTGCAGTATATCTCACAGCGCATGGAATAAAATATAATAGTAACATATCTTGACATATAACAGGCGAGACAGTGCATAAGCTGAAAACAAATCGTCATAGTAGTGGAAATCCAAAATACAGCTTATGTTCCCCAATCATCATTATTACAACTTTTTAAACAATCTCTAAAGCAAAGTAAGGAAGGTACACTACTAATGCCCAAAGTAGTGACCAGCTGCGACACAGGGAGAATATACAGGAATAATACGTGGAAGCCTCCTGCTCGTCACCGAGCAGCTACTCGTGCACAACCAACTAACCTGTCTCTAGTTTGCCCGTTTAAGAGCACCCAGAGTAATAAGAAGAGACATAAAACTCTGGGTCAGACAAAAGTCTGGTATGAGCGATAAGCAGCAAAACAGAACAATAACAGGTATAACTAAACCATACCTGAACCTGGACCTACAACTAAAGAGTCAGCACAACAAGATGTACAATACTCTAAGGTAACACTAACATATGGTGTAAAGATACGGGGGAGGGGTGTGCATGTCATAGTGATGGCAAATAGTCAAGCATAGAAACCATCCTCACATCTCTCACTTAGTGCGTAAAGCATACGATATCCACCGCTTTGACCACCCAAATCCTTTGCTATGATCACTCTGCCCCATGGCGTCATGACGACTCCACTGCACTGATCCATAGCTGCTAATCCTTTGCTATGTCCACTTTGCCCCCATAAAGTCATGACGACTCCACTGCACTGGCTCATAGCCATGCTACGATCACTCTGCCCCCATAGAGTAATGACTACCCCACTGCACTGATCCGTAGCCTAACATTCGTCTCTTGGTGGTGAGTCAAAGTTATGGACGTCGATAACCCCTTAACACACGTCCCGCAGCAAAGCCCAACTCATGATGTTAACTCGTTGATCCCCATTTGGATCCTGAGTGATAACCTCCCATTTGGACTTCCTTTGCATCTCGGGTTTTGGTCGAATTGGAGTTGGTCTTCAGAAGAGTTCACGATTGTCGTCGCTTGGCAGTGGCAAAAGTTCAGGTCCATTTCAGTTCGGTCTCCCGGTTCGGTTCGGGCATATGGTGCTCGAGTCCTACGTTCGATTCGGTCACCTCCATCCGGTTCGGTTCGTATGGTGTTCACGTCTCGGTTCGGTTCGGCTCCCTCTTCTCTAGATCCCGGTTCGGTTCGGTTATGTCAAACTGACCCCATCGGTTGCTCCAGCTCCATTCTCATCGATCCGATCCCACCTTCTAGCACTATTCCGATCCGATCCCAACTACAATTCTATGCAAATGGCCTTCCTTCTTTCCAAGTCTCTTACGCCAAATTACGGTCCGGTTCGAATTTCTTTACCCGGTTCTCCTATCCGATCCGAGCCGAAACCCTGCACATTTTCCAACGAGCATATATCGTCCATTTTCGCCATACGACAACGTTTTCAACCATTCTAACTTTCCTGCAAGATTACTTAACATTCCAAACAGTCGTAGCAACACATAGCATCAATAATAAACACCAAAACGATGAACAATCATGTCAATATAGATCAAACATACCCAAAAACCCATGTTTTCCCCTTAATCCCCTTAATTATGGTTTTACCATACGATTAGCAAAACATGTTCGAATTAACCCAAATTTCTAACAAAGCCCTAAAATAATATTTCAGAATTTTAAAAAAAAATTCCAGATTTTTCTAAGCCATAATTTCGCTAATTATCACTAATCACCCCTAATTAGCCGTAATTAGTGAAAAACAATGCAAATCACTCAAATTAGCCACAAATAAACCCTTAGATCTGAAAGTCTGCTATTTTGGGTTGAATTCCAATGCTATACAGCAGCTCCAACTCTGATTTGGTGCTAATCTCCCTTGATTTGATGTAGCTTAGGCTTAATCTTCGATTAGAAAGCGATTAGGAGCGATTTGGGATGAAATTAAAAGGTGGGGGTCATTGTTAGGGTTTCTAAGATGTAAATGGCGACTGGAAAATGAATAAAAACTGAATTCTCTAACCCTATCAGCCCTCCCATAACCCTAATCCTGAAATGGGTTATGGGCCTAGCTGCTAATCACCTTAATTAGGCCCGGTTAAGCTGTTTTTCACCTTCCAAACCTCGTTTCAGCCATATCTCCCAAATGGTGAGTCCGTTTGATCAATATGACCACTCTATGGAAAGGTAAAACACCATTCGAACCCAATGGAGGTGGTTTTAGATCAAAACTCCTTACCAATCAAAAGTTATAGCTAAAACAAGATCAGATAGGGGCAAAACGGTCATTTAAAAATCGGCAAAAATCATGAACATGGGAAATGACCCCAATGGTCGTTCCCCAAAGTTACATGACCATACAACTTCATATGAAAATAAAATAAATATTCTACGATCCTCTGATCCGTAGAATGTGGGTCGTTATAGTAGTAATATAAAACTATATCCCTCATAGGAAGCCACAACAGAGTAGAAAGTCAAGCCAAATCAACTTAAACCGAACATAGCCTAGGCTTCTAATGGCCTAGGCTTAGCGTAAATAAAAGGAAAAAATAGAAGGAGAAGGATAGAACCAAATCAGACTGTATAAAATAGGCATATTGGCAAGACTAGAAATAAACTTAAACAGTATTAATACAGAAAAGGAAGATAGATATACATAACTAATTTATCAACTGATAGTAAAAACATATATATTACTTATAACAATGACATAGGTGAATAACAGTGAAAGAACATGTATAGAAATGATCTTATAGGCATTGTAAGTTCTAGATCCAATTTTATTTTACTGTCATGATATAGTTCTAGGTAACAGATCTGAAAATAACAGGGAACTCACAGCGGGTCTTGGTGTAGGAGAGACAATATCTCTTATATATATCTTTTACTGATTGCAAGGTTGAAGGATGGTTACAGATCTTGAATCTTCTTTGTTAATCCATATTTCAGAAGTGTCTCCCCATTTTATTGTTTAAATTATGTCATAGAGG
Source organism: Allium sativum (assembly GCA_030737875.1). Lineage (NCBI taxonomy): Eukaryota > Viridiplantae > Streptophyta > Magnoliopsida > Asparagales > Amaryllidaceae > Allium > Allium sativum. The sequence continues at coordinate 1,019,920,471 of CM060913.1, forward strand.
CGAAGAGAGAGGTGAAGAATTGTGTAGATAAAATGGGAGAGAGAGCCCCTTTTTTATAGATTAACAGAGCCAACCTTTAGCCGTTAGATTCAAGGGTTTCAATCTAAGCCATACACGTAGAGCTGAGTCAGCAAACGAACTTAGCAAACAAAGAGTCCGAGTATAGAGCCAGGAATCCGCCCTGGATCCAGGGTCGATCCACTGACCCACTGGGTCGACCCAATTGTCGACCCAGGCAGGGCATGGGTCGTCCCATGTACGTTACACTCTACCGTTGTTTCTGTTTGAATTAATTTGAAATATATTTATATATAAACCCCTTATATGTATACAAACTTCTTATGCTCATAACTTCTTCATACGTTATTTGATTTACGCAAACTTGGTATCTACCTGAACCAGAATTCAGAGACGAACGCAATGGTAAAGCCGATTTCACTTAACTTTGAATATTTAATTAAATAATTCCCAATTTATTGTCTTTATTGTATGGTTATAGTGCATTAAATTTTGGGATGTTACAAGATGCCTTGTAAAATTCCATATTATTCGCTTAATCCATTTTTGCTTTGAATAGTTATTCATGACCAATGATCTTGTTACTTAAGTTAGATGGAAATTGTAAACATTATTGTCCATATAGATTTACACTATATGTTCGTATCTTAAATCAACATTTTAAATTAGTACTGTATATGAATTGATGTAGGTACATAAAATCATCTTCACCAATAAATTATTTATCTTTGTGGAGAAATACTACATAGTAATCTGGAATAGCATTTCTTCCCTTTTAAGAGGATTTCTCTAGAGATCTTGGATTTGAGGTTGTTGAGTTTGTTTTCATGAAACAGTAACCCTAACTTGAAGAAAATCTTCATTGACATTTTCTTATTATGATTCCTAATTTACTTCTTGCTAATGAAAGAATATGAAACAAATAAATTATCAAAAGAAGTAGCTATAGTTGAATCAAAAATAATAATTCTCTTTAAAGACAATGTTCCATAATTTATTAAAATTTCTGTTTAACATTGTTTAATTATTGTTCTTAATTCATCTCTTGTTAATGCAATAACACAAATGGTATACATTATTCGAAGAAGCAACTACAATTGAATCAAAGATAATGGTTCTCTTTAAAAACAACGATCTTGCTTTATTAATGTATCTAAATTCAACATTCTCAATAAAATGTTGTGTTTCCCATCTTTAATTTTTTTGCGTGTCCTGATAATATTATACCTTTGAAGTCATTTAGAATATCGATAAAGTATTCTCCATCTTTTCAATGTCTCAATCTAGAATTACTTAGTAAGCTGAAATATATAATTATACTAATCACTAAGTCAAAATTTGTGACGTCTTTATAAAAGTTATTTACGGTAAGTAGACGTAAGTTATATATTAGACATTAAAGGCTTTATTTCCATAAATGTTTGAATTTTTTCATAAATTAACATTATTATTTCCCAATGAACAATAATAACCTAATTTGTTCTTATTAGAAATAGAAAACCAAAATCCGTCTAAATGTCAATATAACAAAAATATCAAATAAACTAGAATAGTATATTTGAACTCTCAATAATTATTTTGAAATATCTAGTATACTTAACTTTATATGTCTGTATATCTCATAAACGAAAAAAATTATACACATATTTGTATGTTATTTCTTTTCTTTCAGATCTTTCACAACTTCTTTATCCTGTATTCAAACATCTATTTAAAATGGATATTAAAAGAGTACTTTTAACCTTTTCATGCTTTATATTTCTTCTTCTTACCATAAACTGAAATAAACCCAATAAGAGATCAATTTATTTTCAAATTATTTTTTTCAATAACAGACTTAAAATAACTATAGTACACTATGCCAAAAATCAAATTAAATAACAGTGATCACAAACATAAGTTTGATTTGTTGTTGTCCCAACATTTTCCACTATTTCACACAACATATGGAAACAATACCATGTTCTTTGAATAAGTATGTGAATTCTCTATGTACAACCTTGAAATTCAGATAATATTTTATATGTCGTCCGATTTACGTTATCAATTTTTTTTTAGTTTTGGCTCTAACTTTTCCCTCCCATTTATTTCATAGTCACCCTTTTTATTTTGTTTCCCTCTAATATTTTGGTGGCCGCGTTCCTTAGATTATTTCCCCTCAATATCCCTCTTCTCACCCTCTCAAAATAAAAGCAGCAATACCCATTAATCTCACACTTAAAACCAAATCGACATGACCAAATTGACCACATTCCCTCTTCTCACCCTCTCAAAACAAAATCAGCAATACCCATTAATCTCACTCTTAAAACCTCTTAAAACCAAATCGATATAACCAAATTGACCACGTTCCCTCTTCTCTTTTTGATATTGGAAATGGGCGGATGCTGGAAATTTAAATTAATTTGCCTCTGAATCCTAGACTTTTCGATTCTAAGTTTGCTGCTGCTGCTTCTTCTTCTTATTCGTCCCTTTTTTCCTTTTTTTCTACTGAATCGGGGTCGTGATGTCAAACTAAGTTTTATTTGACGTTGTTTCAACACGATTTCTTAATTGAAATCCCGATTCAGTATTGGACTTCGATATTTTGTTCTGAAATACGATCCTACATCTCACATGAGTTGCGATCCAATTTAACGCTTGGATTGGGAAGGCTGTGATTCCGTCCAGAAATTTCTCTGGAACTTATGATCTCGAGATATATGCAACCAACATTTGCAAGTTTTGAGATAGTACTATCTTCAACATTAGTCTTTGTTTATACGCACACTGTCACTGGCAGACAAATTTTATATATGTAAGGAGCTGTTAATGAGACAAAAATACATTAGGAATTTTGACTTTGCATTTTTTGACCTTCCATGTATATGTTTATATTTATATGTATGTGTGTGTAAACGCACAGAATTATGTTGAAGGGCCTATAGAGTACGAACTTCGAGACTGATAATAAGTACCGAGAGTGTGTGTTTGACAGATTCATACTTCCCCAGAGTTTATAAGATCATTCCCAATACCGGGTTGGATCGGCTGTCCCATCCGGATTGGTTGACACCCAACCCAGTCCATTAGGGAGAAACACAGCAACCTCAGTGGGGTTGCTGTGTCCGTTAGCCGGCTTTATAAAAGTCGGCTAAGGAAAACAATAAAATTAAATTGGATCTCATAGCCTTAGTTGTAAAGCCGGCTAAGGGCAAGGTTGTCAGACAACCGGATTGTTGCTCTGACAGTCTCGAGGATTGCCAAAGCAACCCCTGAGCTCCAACTGATCCCCTGTTGGGGGTCGGTTGGTTTCCAATCCAACCCGGGGTTGGGAATGCCCGTAAGTAAAACTTGGCTCCCAATGTAAAATAAAACATTGACATTAAAGTTAGCGTTATGGTCTCTTGTGCTTGTGCATTGACATTAAACTGAGTGCACGATGAGTTTTATCCTGAGTTGAAGCTAAACTAATTCAGTAATGGAAGGCTTTATATTTACCATACTCATGAATTGGTGCTGTGTTAGGTTTTAATGTTTGTATGATATTATCATGTCTCTTTACTTACTTTCCTGACTAAGTGATCTCCTCACCACTTTCTCTTCTCAACCAGTACAACTTTCATGGGAACACCGTAATATTAACATTGATGAAATCTGGCTAGCCAATGGACTAAGTTTTGTGCACAAAAAACAATTCTTATAGTTGAACAAGTATACCTTCCCAATTATATACAGGATAATGCATTATCAAACAGTAACCTAATATATCCCATTAGTAATGTTTATGTAGTTGTAAGTTATCGATACGTAGTACCATTTTATATTATGTTATTTAGGTTCAATCCTATATGGATCCACTAGATGTGGCTGTAAAGTCTGATTGCAACAAAATGATTGGTTCATTAAACACTGTATCATCTGGTTCCCCTCGTTGCTTCCATTTGAGAGAAAAGTTCAAGTCAGTTGAATCAGAACCACCTCTTAATGGTACCAATATCTGCATGGGTGATGTTGCTGCCACTGACATTTATGGTCACAACGAACGTTTTTCATCATATAGGCATGTACATCATGTTAAGCAGTCATCATATGCCTTTTTTTCCTAACATATTTATATCTTCTTTTATATGCCTTGAATAACGAGACCAATTCTTCTGTCCCCATTCCCACTGTCCCCCCGTGTCCCTCCAATCACATCACATGATTTCTGTTATTTTGCATTTGAGTCCCCCAACAATTCAGGGGTTTAAGTGCAAAAGGTGAAAATCAGGAGGCTCTGATTGGGTGGGACACGGAGGGACACTGAAAATGATGACAGAACAATTGATGCGTTGTCTAAAGGACTGTAGTAAGAAGATTGTCCTTTTCGATCGTTTGAACACCTGTTATTCAACGCACCAATTGCTCTGTCCCCATTTTCAGTGTCTCACCCAATCAGAACCCCCTGATTTACCCATTTTGCAATTAAACCTCTCAATTGTTCGGGACTTTAGACAATGGCCTCAAAGTTGTAGTAGTAGGGAGTACTTCCCAAACTGCAGAATATAAAAATGTTATCATTAGTTACCCTGGAACTGTAGACCATAGAGCAGTAGTTGGGAATAGTTCTCAAGAAATACATTATGGAACAACATTACTTGTAGCAGCCACAATCCACGTATTAATTCTTCAACAATTAGTGGATCGGATGTATATTAATGAAAACATGCAGATGTGTGGGCCATATTCTAATGAACAACTACTTTCAGGCTTATCGTCTGGATTCTTGCTAGAAAACCTTCCGGTTTATCCGGTGATAAGTGGATTTGTGACCAATCCTCACCCTTTAAATTATTTAAACCAGTTACCTAAAAATGCAGGTTGGGAATCATATTGTTGAGAGAATTTTTAGCAAAAGCTATCACGGTTCAATAGATCGAAGCTCAATGTCAAAAGGCTCAAAAAACAGCATCGACCGACTCTAGCGGTCGGCTCCTACTTCAGAAAGCCCGAGCTGGTTTTCCTCGAGCAACGACATCTCATGCCCCGACATAATCGTTCTTCCAGACCACCGAATCAAATATTTCCCTAAAGGTCGGATCGATCAGATATCCCCAAATCTACTTGGAAATATCCAAGACAAGTTATTCATTAGCCCGATTCTCAAGACATTAAAAGCTGTCAAACACTTCCGGTCAAAGCTCTACTTTTGATACACCTCATCTCGAGTGCCACACAAGCCACAATTCTTGAGGATACTATTAATTAGCGATAGACCGGGTCCCACGACCGCTATAACACCGAATGGTTGAGCTCCACGTGTACAGGCTCCGCAAAATAGGCAAGCCACGTTGCATCTCAATCAGCCCACTTCTTCACCCATAAATACATCCATACTCGGAAGGAAAGGGACTTCTTCGGAAAAACTTGCTCTTTCAAGTAAAAACGCTACGGCAAACTCCAAAAATAGCCAACTCTTTCTCTGCAACACAGTCACCTTGTGTTCTTCTCCCACTTTCCTCTAAAAGAAAACATATTGTACTTGTAATCAAAAGCAAACCAATATATAAAGTGAGCGTAGGCACCATCTTTGCCGAACCACTATAAAAAGTTTCGTGTGTCCCTTGTTTTATTTACTTTACTGCATTATGTGATTATTATTCGTGTGTCTTACACACGATTGGGAGTTGACTGTCACTAGTGACCAACTTTTGACGTCAACACTTTAGCGCGCCAGGTAGGTGGCACGCACTGACATACTCCACGACCTTATGCAACTTCCAATCGATGGCGAATAAGCGGAAGAAAGATGCAACATCTTCCCGTCCTACAACCGCTGATGCAGCAGAGACAAACGCTGCGGAAGCAAGTCATGAAACCTCCTCTCCTGAAGACACGTCCCGATGTCTTAATAGGGACGACATGGACAAGATCTTGGACGAATTAAAGGGCTAGATAATATCTCAGGGTGAACTCTTCAAACAACAATAGGAAGAGATGAATCACCTTCTCTCTCGGATGGATAAGTGAGAAAACATTCTAGTATAATTTCTTACACCGAGCGGGATTGGGGCAGTAACTGATCTTCGGTCTGCACAAATACAAGCTGCAGATCAGAGCATACCTTTGCTTCCTCCTGGTTCGGCTTCAATTCCCGACCGATCAGAGCCAGGAGTATCAGTTCCAGCGACCAGCACAACTACAACCGCAACTGCGGATTCTCAGGAGGCCCACGACCAAGATTAAGGTCGTTCGACCATTTTTCCTCCACTTCAGGGAAAGACTCGACTCCCTGGACCAACCAAGCAATAGCTGGGTCAACCGAGATCAGCCCCGTTTCCATTACAACCCACCATCTTACAATAGACTCGTCTTATGCCGCCTCTCCTCCAACGAAGAGCTGGTAGAGCCTTCCCTTCGAACCAGGAGGACCACTCCACCATACCAGATCCCAGCCTGGAGGAGGAAAATGCTACTGTCAACCCTTCTAATGTAGCCTCGAGCGGGGCAATGCCGAATTCTAGACATGTACCACTCACTTGAGCCCATTACTCCCAACAGGAACGGGTATGGTTCAGTCCAATAACGACCGAGTTGTCCCTACAGCGGCTGAACCGGACCCCGAGAATGCGATGAACCCTTGCCCTCACCTTCACTCAACTCTCGGAGGTCGATCCCAGCCAACGGCCACCCTTCCGAGCATGTTTTCGGAGGACCCTAGAAATGGAGTTCTTCCAAATGCAGAGATGGATTCATGGAAGCGACTTCTCGGAGATGGAAGCAAGCTTGTAAGCATTATCAGACGCTTCGCTCGGGGCACTTCTTCTCAATAGGATATAGATGATATCTACCGCGACCCATTCACTAGGGAAATCAGAAATTCCCTCAATCCTCCAGACTTCAAGTTTCCGGCCGTAGAGCCCTACAATGGTCGGAACGACCTGATCATTCATCTCATGTGCCACATGGAAGTACTCTCTGCATCGACTAACGTCATGGCCAAGTCCTTCCCTCTCTTCCTCACAAACACAGCTGGCATGTGGTTCCGGCAGTTAACAACCGAGTCGATCAGCAGCTGAAACATGTTAGTCACTCGCTTCATCATGCAATTCAGAGTTCACATCTTCCAACCTAAGAGCGTTATGTTCCTGACTTCCATCAAGCAACGACCCGCGTGATCCTTCGGTCCTTCTTTGAAAGATTTAACGCGGCTGTAACATCAGTCGATCGACCCGATCCATCGATGTTACTTACGGCCGTCATTGCAAGTGTTCAGAACCGATCAGAATTCAGGATATCTTTAACCAGAGATCCTCTCAAAGATATCGAATATTTCTATGCCGAGGCCGAGCGTTTCCTCCGACAAGAAGACGCAAACATTGAGATGGAGAGCCTCGAGGTGCTTGCCACCAAATATGGAGGTACATCCAACACCAATGGCTAGAATAAAGGAAGAGGAAAAGCTTCGAAAAAGAATGAACGCAACATACAACTCCGGAGAGAGAACATGTATGATCAGTACACCAAACTCAATTCCTCCCTCCTCAACATCTATCTTGACGTACGAGGATCCCTGCCTTTCCCAAAACCTCCACCAAGAGAGCCAACCCAGAAAAAGCTCGACTCTGGAAAACACTGCATGTTTCACAACATTGTCGATCACAGCACCAACGAGTGCAGGCACTTGCGTGATCTCATCGAAGATAGGGTCAGGAGGGGGGAACTGCCAGAGTATGTCAAAAGAACCACACCGGCCATGCCGCCACAATCTTCTGCCCAAGCTCCTCAGGCCGGTCCTCGAGCTCCCGGAAACAGAAAGGAGCCTGAGCCCAACAATTGCGACATTATCATCAATTGATAAGATTTAGTTTTCTTCTTTCAGATGTATTTTAGTTTCTTTCAATAAAATGAGTGTGATGAAGTACACACGTACAGGGTTCGGATTTAGCTCCTAGGCGTGCTCTCGATTTAATTATCACTCATTTAGAATTTCCTTGTAATAGCTCTTTAGCATCAGTAAACTTTCTTTTGCAAACATGGATTATGTTTGAATGATTTAAGCCAAGCGTGACTGACGCTTGTCGACCCAAATATGGTCAGTGCTTAGCCACCGTCTGAAAGACACGGTCAATGCCTGCCACCATATCTAAGCCTACTCCCCTAGCCGAGAATGGTCAAATTTCTCTAAGCCGAGTATGGAAATTACTCGCCTCTTCCCTAAGTCAAGTGCACTCTCCACTCGCCAAAAACTTCACAAACATCATTTACCCACCACTGCATGCGTCTGACTCTATTAGCCGGGTACGAATAAAATTATATAAGTCGAGCATGATTAACACTTGCCATAAGCCGAGTATGGATAATATTCGCCATTTCCATAATCCGAGTATGGATAATACTCACCACCTCTATAAGCCAAGTGTTATTTCCGCTCGCCAACTCTTGAAAATCGAGTATGATTAATACTCCTCCAACCAAGTTTATAGCTATCTCTAAACCGAGAATGGCCTACACTATCTTTACAGGTATTGGATATTGGCATAAGGGCTACTTATGTAATACTCTTGGCCTTAATATGTTATTCGGTGGTTGTTGGTTTTCTGGCCTTAATACGATATATACCGATCGTCAGATTTCTAGCCTTAATATAGCTACCAAGATCGTCGGATTTCTGGCCCAAATATGGTTCGGCGCAACAATAGCTACCCACGCATTGGACTCCGATAGAATATTCAGAACAATTCTCCTTTACCAAGAAAGATGTATTCTGAGGGGAAGAATGTTGACCACCTTTTTGGCAAAAACCGTCACGGTTCAATAGATCGAAGCCCAATGTCAAAAGGATCACAAAACAACATCGACCGACTCCAGCGACCGGCTCCTACTTTGGAAAGCCCAAGCAAGGTCTGGCTCGAGCTGGTTTCCCTCGTGCAATGACATCTCACGCCCCGGCATAATCGTTCTTCCGGACCGACCGAGTCAAATATTTCCCTAACGGTCAGATCGATCTGATATCTCCATATCTACGTGGAAATATCCAAGATAAGTTATTCATTAGCCCGATTCTCAAGGCATTAAAAGCGGTCAAACACTTCTGGTCAAAGCTCTACTTTTGATACACCTCATCTCGAGTGCCACGCAAGCCACAGTTCTCGAGGATACTATTAATTAGCTGTAGACCGGGTCCCAAGGCCTCTATAACACCGAATTACTGAGCTCCTCATGTCCAGGCTCCGCAAAAGAGGCAAGCCATGTTGCATCTCAATCAGCCCACATCTTTACCTATAAATACATCCATACTCAAAATGAAAGGGACTTCTTTGGAAACACTTTCTCTCTCAAGTAAAAACTCTACAGCTAACTCTAAAAATAGCCAAATCTTTCTGTGCAACACAGTCGCCTTGTGTTCTTCTTCCACTTTCTTCTAAAAGAAAACATACTGTACTTGTAATCAAAAGCAAATCAATATATAAAGAGGAAGTAGGCACCATCTTTGGCGAACCAATATAAAAGTCTTGTGTGTCCCTTGTTTTATTTACTTTACTGCATTCTGTGATTATTGTTCGTGTGTCTTACACACGATTGGGGGTTGACTGTCACTAGTGACCAACTTTTGATGTCAACACATATTGTCCTCCTGCAATGCCAAATGGGTCATTAAATCAAGATTGCCAACAACAGGATGTTAACAATTATCATAATTTAAAATCTAGCCACGCTAATATAGGAGAACTCAAGGCTGCATCATGAGAGCAAACAATGGTAATATGTGTGTGTGTGTGTGTGCATGTGAACCCCATTATATATACATATATACACACACATACAAACAAATATATTTATATATTCATTAAAGCAGTTCATATATTTTAGCTAATCAAGTCATTCATTCATGACTTTTTTGGTAGTCAAGCGAAGAGGCTTGTTAGATATTTGAGGATGAGGAAGGTAGGAAACATGGACCACATTCACTTGAGGAACTTCAATACTGGCATCAGAGAAGCTACCTTCAGGATTCCTTAATGGTATCAAATATATCTTGCCATTTGTTTTTTGTATCATACTTAAGTTCTTACACATTTTGAATTTCCCCAATTTGGATTGGATATTATTTTTCTTTCGCGTGCCTAATTACGAAAACTAAATATATACAAATAAAACATAATATATGTGCATGCATATGTATGAAATAGTTATCATTTTGAGTGTGCATTTTCTGGTTGCTACACTTGACTGTACATTTTCCTAACTGCATTTGTATATTTTTGGTTCGAGCATCTGAGTGTGCATTTCTGGCTGCACTTGTAAATTTTAGGCTGCACTTATATTTTTGATTTGAGTTGCATTTCCTTATTCACCTGAGTTGATCCCGAGGAGGTTTGGGCTTGACCTTGTGCACGTTTGCACTATGTTGAGCCTTCGGGCTTGACCTTTGCAATAGTCTGTGAGATTTAATCTATGTCCCTATCTAAACCATGAAGGGAAAATATACTCATAAATTAAGGCAATGTTAATATTCAAATTTAATTTAATTTTTGCAATTTAGGTTTATTTCCTCCATTTTACTGCGTTGTTTATTTCACAGGTATAAGAGATAGCTGGACACAAGCTGGAGCAAGCAAATGAAGATCAATATCAAAAATAAACTCAAGTAATGTAAGTGAGTGCTAATCAAAAGAATGATATATATGAGAGTGTAGAGAAACGTTGTATTGTTGTATTGCATTTCAAAATGTAAGTATAGTGAAAATTGTATTGTATTTGAAAATGTAAGTATAGTGAAAGTTGTATTGTATTTGAATTCGATTTGAAATATAATATTTGTTTAAATAAAATTGATCATTGTTTTATTTTGCAAATATAACATAAGAGTAATTGATATGCATATTAGTCAACAGTTATATGTTGTTTAATATAAAATTTTAGAAATGATACTATAAATCAGACAACGTATGGTTTATTTTCTCCTGATGTGGTAGTGCATATCAGATGACAGGGTATATCTGAGGGCTAATATAAAATAAGATGTCACCGAAAAAGATGACAGATAGGTATTCAATCAGACAACGTTGCATATCTGTTGTCTGATTCGATTTCTGGCGTAGTGTTACCAAAAATTACTAATAACTTCGGTGCTTTTAACATTTGAATTAAGATTTTGACATACAGTACTTGTTTTTCACTTTAACTTTATGAAATCAAGCGCTACAAATAATGCTTGTTTCCCTTTATTTTTCTGTAAAATGCTTTCCATTCTCAATAAATAACTTATAGTTATCCTTACATATAGCACATCCTTGAAAATTTCTAAAATACATTAACATATATACCTCTAACTCTTACTGCTAGAATTATACCACCTTTCACTATTCTTCAAAACATCAAAAGAGCATTCAACTGTAATAGGGCCTATTATGACCCTCATAATTGCAAGAGCTAAATCCATGAATTTAGCAAACAATGTACTATGTTACTATTCCTTATATATAGTCGAATTCAAGATGAGGATGCTATTAAAATTGGCAGACGCTTTAGTCAAATTCGTTGAAAAATTAACAAAAATAAAGATTAATCTAATATGCTCATAGTCAAATATCAGCCGTAGTATATTCAAATAATTGGTTAGTCTCTTTTCAAGATATCAAGTACACATTAATATCAAGTCTCTGGACAGTAATATCAACTGTAAGTGGTATTATTGTTACAATGATCAGATATTGACAATAAATTCAAGTCAAATAATAAGCAATCTTTGGGTCGATTAATTATTTACTCGTAAAAACATATAATTATCACGTATTCATCATCACACATGTGTAAGTGATTCTAAAGTGATTCGACCAAAGATTAAACTTCTTTTAGGATGACTAAAACTCGCATGAATAACCACAAACAAATATCAAACATTTTCATGGACTATCAAAATTATAGATGTCATTTTAGTGACATTTTATTTAATTTAGTACCCCATGACTGTAGGATATTTGCATATAGCACTTTAGGTTTACGTAGCAGCTAAAAATTCCCAATAAAAACTCTTATTGCGGCATATCATTTTATAATCATAGCTAATTTAATTTATTTATTTTTGAAAACCCAGGAGAAACCGACGGACCGGTAAACTCCTGAGGAGGGCACAGTAAAGCCGTCCGCTAATTCAAGCCCCCATACCCCCGGGTAAATTTATGTAGGATGGGGAAGCACATGGTAGGAATCAAACCTGTTACCTATTACCAGAAAGTTTGATCTCCTTTCCATTGCGCCGCACCCGCGGACAGCTAATTTAACTTTTTTACTTTAGGTATATGGCTTTATTTATGGATTCCCTAAATAAATATTATACTATACATCATAAATAAAACACAAAACAAATGTGAAAGTGAAACATATCTTCCACATGGGTTATACATACATATATTCTATGTATATATTTATATAATATAAGTATATATCAAACATAAATGCACCAAATAAAAAAGCCTTTTCTTATTCCTAATAAAATATGCTGAATCATTTAATTTCCATAACTGAAGCATTAAATGTGTTTATGATTTATCATTACAACTATCTTTAATGCATGTATAATAATAATAAAAAAATCAATTGACCGTTATGTTGTCTAAAATGTAAACCATATTATAGAAAATTTATTTAATTACAAATATATAAATCAATCAAACAATATCATTTCATCTTAGATTTAGGTATGCATAAATATCTTAAAGAAGCATACTTCATTCAAAATATCTGAAATGTCTCGAACACCATATATATATATATATATATATATATATATAACTATATACCCAGATTACTTAAACCAAAGAGGAAGATTCGTATTTTCTTGTAGAAATGGCTCTAGATTATTGAAATCGTTATATATCATCAATAAACATCAAAGGAAGATAGATGTACTAAATACAAATCCAAAATTGTCTTTTTTACGTTAAAATCCAGAACTTGTTAAAAAAATAATGATAAACATGTAGATCCTAGATTAACATGAGTTGTTTTCCAAATATAGAGGGAATTATTATGTAAAATTTGATGATTTCAAAATCTTAACTTATTTCTAAAATAACCTACATGTCATTTTGATCAATATTTATACACTAAAATAATTTCTCAAAACTGCTCCCCAGTTTTCAATACTAAAGAAAGCTGTAGAACCAAATCCAAAAAACATAACCAGGAAATCGTTGATATATAGATCAAACAGACCAAAAGCTTTAATAGCAAATTACATGAATTCAATAACTTCGAAATGAAGTTGGTTTCGAAATTCAAACAGACCAAAAGCTTTAATAAGAAATTACATGAATTCAACAACTTCGAAATCAAGAACTTGTTAAAAAATAATGATAAACATGTGGATCCTAGATCAACATGAGTTGTTTTCCAAATAAAGAGGGAATTATTTTGTAAATTTGATGATTTGAAAATCTTAACTTATTTCTAAAATAACCTACATGTCATTTTGATCAATCTTTATACACTAAAATAATTTCTCAAAACTGCTTCTCAGTTTTCAATATTAAAGAAACTTGTAGAATCAAATCCAAAAACATAACCAGGAAATCGTTGATATATAGATCAAACAGACCAAAAGCTTTAATAAGAAATTACATGAATTCAACAACTTCGAAATGAAGTTAGATTCAAAACAAAATTTATTACAATTTTCTCAGTGAAATCAATAATGGGTGGCTTTGATACCACTTGTTAGGAATTTTTATATACTTTATGACTGACAAATCTTGAAATCATGCATTTAAATAAATGACTCATACTGAATTGATTGAGAAAAAACTAAAGAAAGTAAATGAATTAGCTTAAACTGTACATGAGTCTGAAAATGTTTTATTAAAAGGAGATTAACCATGTTACAATCAAGTTTGAATGTGGAAAATTGGCACAAGCTTTAAATCAGAATCGATGATTCCTACTTTTATCAACCGATTAAAAGGAAAAAATGAATGTAAAAAAAAGTATTGTTAATGCCACTCCAAAAAGGATAAGGGGGTCATATTTTATTTTCACTCCATTAAAAATTAAATTGTTAAGAGGGGGCCAAACACAATGGAAAAATAAATAAAAGAAGCCGATTTTACCCTCCATTCAAATACGTAAAACACGATAAAAATCGACAATGACATACTAAATTTCAATATAAAGTTTGGAAATAACATGCCGAAATAGATTAACTAAAGAAAAATTAAAACCTTACATATTCGGCGATAGTACATCGAGAAACACGATTTTATTCGGTGGTCTATCGCCGAATTGGTATTATTATCATGACCTGATGCGTTCACCAAAATCGGTGAGCACATGCCATTCTAACTGTTTAACTTCGGCTCGCTATCAACAAATATAACGTTTATGGCCGAAAACGGGCCCACGTTTTTTCTAGTAAATTGTCACCTTTTTTGTGACTTCTTCAACAAAATCAACATGTTGTTCGTTTTTTGGAGTAAAAATCATGTTGTCTTATTTTTTAAATTTAGAATTTTCATTAGAAATTGGTTCCTCCATGAAAAAGTGATTAATCGTTTACTTTGAGAAGAAGATCAGGGTTAACGAACAATAAAATATAATTATAGTAAAATAACAAAAGGACATTTCTATCTATATTTTACAAATTATTAAGGGAAGGCTATGTTAAATGATCCTCCCCTTAGTAAAATTTTTTAAAAACAAATAATGACCCCCCTTACCTTTTTTTGGAGCAATACTTGTAAAAAAAAAAGAATAAGAGTTGGATATTGTCTTCCAGACTGGCGTAAGCCTAAATTTGAATTATTTCCATAGGGAAGATTAAAAAATAACTAGAGTTTATGTAATTTGAAGACCATAAACTATTAATTTACAATAGTACATGATATTTTCAATTCAATATTTCAACAATTTGAAAATCACTCTAGTCTCTACGCATTCTTACTATGACAGTTACATCTTTGAGCACTGTTTACTTTATTTGATCACTTTAACTTGACATTACATGGAAATAAAATAACACATTCTATTTTTTGTGTGTGACCCATGTATTAAATTTTCCAATAAGGAATAAAAGAAATGAACATAAGTAAAATTAACAAATCTGCCATAAATATTTCAAGGGGAAATCAGGTTAGAAATGTGGAGATTCTATTTATATGTGTGTAACGACCTGAATTTTTGACCGTTCAAATCGATAATATTCCTCAATGTCGACTTAAACAAATAAAAAAAACAGATAGTTACTGGGATTTATATAAGAAAAAGAAGAAAACAAATACAGAATCTTGCAGTGGAAGGACAAAATATAATAATAAATAACAGTTCACGAAGCTGTCAAAACATACATTTGCCTGTAATATACAATGATGATCAGAGTTACACATACACAAGTATATACAACAAGGCAGCGGAAACAAAGTGCAGCGGGAAATACATATATATAATAGATATATACCAAATCTTCGTCTTCGCTCTCCAAGGCAAGGTAATCTTCGCTAACTGCAACTTCGGTTGACCCAAGCGTATTGCATTAAAAGAAACACAACAAACACTTGGATCAGAACTAAATCATTCTCATATTAGTCAAATTAAAATACGAAATAACATGAGTGTTATGGGTGCAGTAATCTAAAGAAATATTATGGGAAACTCGCAAACGATTCTGGAAAAATGAAGCTATCATAAGCTCGTCCCACATCACACAACGCAAGAGCACACCAAATAGGCGAGTTTTGTCTTATGATAACTAAGCATGCTTTCATACGTGAAAATCTTCTTTTGATACTATTATTAGTGCATAGTGTTGAAAGCCATTTCGTAAATAAATATATTAATCTTAGCAAGCATAGTGGCTATGGCCACATACATAATTTACAAACAAAATGAAAGGCTCGTATTAGTTGCTGGGTTTTCCAATATGATGGTTCCTGACACGAAAAATCAATCGAGGACACGAAGCTAAGTATCTCCCGGTTCTCATTCAGACATTGGACACCGAATATAGAGCGTGAAGTATATATCCTGGTTTTCATCCAGACATCGGACACCATATTTTTTTTTCCCTAGGTTTCGCAAGTAGATCTACCGCTGAAGCTTTCGAGTTTCAATAGAGATTTGTATGTGTACAACCTAACCTCCGATTTTCCATCAATCCGGTGTGTGAGGTTCGTTGAGTTCACGATATGCACAAAGCTACGCTTCAATAAACCAAGCTTTGATCATCACTAGTTCATTTCATAACTCGAGTATGTCACATTGTCAATTCACGACGTGTCATTGATTCCTATCAATATATAACCTCTAAGTTCATATGTCTTAGAGACGGGAATAATTTGTTGCCACAAATCCGATATATATTAACAAAAATCATTGCTACACAGTCAATTTCAATGTCAGACGTATAATCCATACAAGTCCGTTCTGGGTTTGAACGGAACAAAATCTGAAAATCTCTAAATATATTCAAATCTCATGCCACTTATAACCTCGTATTGGGTGATCGGCCCAATCGAGACTTCAGCAGTCAATCCAAACTATTCGTAGGTTCTCGGTCTTTGCTTACCGATTTCCAAGTCTTTAGTTTCTTTATCACGTCGTATTATTACTTGGAATGGTTTTCGAACATATATTCGATTCCGGTCTTCCCAAATAATAAGCACATTTTTAAAACAATGGTTATGGATCATTACTGACTTCCCATTTAAATCTCCCTCCAAATTTGTATTCAAATTAGAATGAAATTTAATATCAATATCATGATTTTTTAAACATCAATTTTTATTCAAAGGAGAATATATTTTTATTTCAAATCTCAATCTGAATCAGTGGTTTAAATCGAGAAAAATTCCAATTTAATAAATATTACCAATATTTAAATAACATGAAGAAAATAGATGATTATAAATAAAACCCTTCTTTGAAAATATATATATTAAAATAATTAGAGTATAACAAAATAATTTAAATCACTATATATATACATATATTAAATGCTTTACTAAAATAATCTTTAAATAATAAATAATATACTATAATTTATTTCAAAACTATAGGTACATATATAGTTAACTATTTTAAAACCATAATTGTTTCCTTCTTCCAAATTTCAATAACTTAAAATTTATATTCCAACTTCAATAAAGTTTATTTCATTTCATTTCCATATCTCGATTTCAACCAACATTCAAATCCGACCTTTCAATTTACATTAATGATGTCAATTCAGTAATCGGTACAAGGTGCCCATCACAACCATTTCATCCAAACATTCAATATTATATCGTTTCACTAGTTAACAATTGTCGGGGTTTCAGACTAGAAATTTAATTTCGATTCTAAATTAACACTGTAATTAACTTGTATGTCAATTTAAGCAACCATCAACAATCAATCACAACCAGACAATCAATAATTCAATAAATATGGGAACAATTCAGTTAATTGTGAGCGAGAAATTCACTCACCTTTGTGTCTTTAGTCAATCGAACGCCTAACCAAAGCCCAAAAATTTATAGTCTCCAAATGTAGTCAAATCAGTACCAGAATGTATATATAATTAATAAAATAAAATAAAATAATTAATTAAATAAATAAAAACCTACACGTCAGCACCAATATCTTCTTCCCACTCACCAATCTAATTGCTACAGTAACACGTGAAAAAGGACCCAAACGCATCGACGTTGACCGCCGTTTTCTGGAAAATTCGAGCACTGCTTGTCACAATAAATCATACCAAAAGCTTCGTATCGTCGAGAGACTTCGAATCAATATATAATTTGCTAGGTTTTGTGGAGATTTGAATTTGAAGTTTGTATTTTTTTTTTTTTTTTGAACAAGGGTTTGAAAATTTTGTTTCGATCATTAGAGAAAGAAGTCTGACTGGGGAAAACTATATGTATAATGAAGAATGGGCTGATGGGGTGGAAATGAATTTTATTTTGGCTACCGGTTAGAAAAGGAAAAGTGATTAGTGGATTTAGGTTTAAGAAGGGAATTTTATTATATTGAGCATTTATTTATTTATTTTTAATTTTTTTCAAGTGCAGGAAACATAAATTTCATTGTCGTCTTTCATACACAGGTTTTGAATATTGCCATCTTTCATTTATATATATATATATATATATATATATATATATATATATTGAAATGCTCAACAGCGTTAAGGGAAATAACAAATAATAATATTATGGCAATATGGCAATAAATTTCTTTTAACACGTACATGCATGCATAAATTTCTAATCACCATTGCTTTTCTATCTTCACTTGTTATCTTTCTATCCATTTGTTTGGTTTCACATGTATACACAAAGTATGCTACATACATGCATGACAATATGGAAATAAATCTTGTGTATTAATTGTAACTTATTTCCAATTTATCACCAATGAATTAAATAACAACTGGTTTCCCACACTAATCAGTTGATCTGTTTGCAATCGTTATTTTTAAAATTAGTTAACATCCAATGTATTTCTTTAATTATCATTCTTAATTAATGTTATCATTTACCTTACAATTTATACAAACATAATTTCCAAATATATATATTACAACACAATGTAAAATACACATAAATCCATATATATCCCATGCATTGATTATTTTTTATCACATTTAATTATAGGTTATTGTAAAAATTTACAAATTTTGTTAATAACAAAATGCCAGTTACTGTCTAATAGCTTAACAACTGCTTTGCTTAATAAAATTTGTTGAATTCATTGCAATTAAATGTAAATTTCAAATTCATTAATATATATATATATATATGTATGTATGTATGTACGTGTATATACATACATATATATATATTGTATGCAGTTATTATATTCTCATTCCATTATTGGTTGTTGCTATAACTACAACATCTGGTAATATCAAAATGTCAGTTAGTGTCTAAATAATTGGTAAATTTCACTGTTAATTAAATTTTGCAGTTTCCACACCTTAAATTATTATTAGTAACCAAATACAAATTGTAGTCACTAAAATTAATTAAATGCATTCTTTATAATGTTCATCTCTCTTTTATAAACTTTTATGTAAATTGAATTACCGTTTCAAAATAAATACCACAATTCACATTTTATTAAAACTATAAATCTATGGTCATTACAGTTGTTGCAAATTATTATTAACAACCTAGAACAAATTTAATTTTTACTACAAAATCACCAAATTATTTATTTTAACCAAATTTCCCATAAAATAATATTAAATTAAATAATTTTGGCCAGTGTAAATATATGGGTTGTTACACTCTCCCTCACTCAAAACTTTTCTTCCCCGAAAAGGAATGTAGTAAGGAAGTTGTCAATTCATATATATATATATTTAGTCATATAATTTCTTATTCAACTTAGAAACAATTAACTTATACAAAAACTCAAATTTTCTAACAAATTTCTAACTCATAAATTCACAAAAAAATTCGGCAGAGTCTCCTTTATACGATTAGGTCCGTAAACAACAATATAATCATAAATATATATCTCACCTAAGTGATGAGGCATCCCAAACATGGGAAAACAGTATACAATGCTAAGTACAATATATATTTTGATATACGTACCTTTCATTGGCGTTACTAGCGATTTGGCTTATTCAAAGCAAGTAAAAATAGTATTTTATGCGCAAGCAGCTCCAAAAGCAAGCAATTTCCTTCAGTATCTACTAAAACACTCAACAACAAATGAATATACATATAAAAGAGGTACGTATATATGTGTGTTTTACAATAAACATTCACGAATAGCAAATGCAACCAAAAGAACCAATAAATATTCAAACAATTATATTTATCCAAACAAGCACCAAAATAAAATTTAAATGTCAATCTTGTATACGTACGACCTCATTTGTTCATTCCATTCTTAAAAAACCCATGTTTCATTTGTTATATTACATTCCTATTCATTTCTAAATGTCAATATTTGGTTTGCTATATCTGTTACTTTCTATCATTATTCACTTTATTTACGTACACTCATTGACATTCATTTTATCAATAATTATATAAATTTACATTTAATTCATTTTACTTTTGAGCTGAGTCACTTTACTTGTATTAAATATATGCTTATTCACTTGTAATTATTCTAAATCAATTCAATAGATTCGTTATACTTCTGTTATTAATTCCCGTTACCTTTTGGTTTCTTTGCATCCATTTAAACCACATCCATTATATTCAACATTAATTGTTATTAGCGCATTCCATTAACTTCATCACTTAAGCCTAAATTGATTATTGTTCAAATTCATACAAAATTTTAATTAATTACCATCAATTCCACTTTACATTTCTAAGAGTTCCCACTTTAATTTATTTCTCTTAGATTCATTTCTTATTTCACAGTTCAAAAGTTTTATAAAATTACTTGTTTCTTCGATTATTCTAGAACTTAAGAATTTAACTTCGGGTTCATTTCCAAATAAACTTTCAAAATATTATATATTATATCTTTTATGTAAAACCATATTATAAAAGATTTAAATGAAATCCAGTTTCACAAAACAAAGTATAAAATTTCTAAGTGATCTCCCTGCTTAGTCTCTTGAAAATAAACGTCGATGATGTGTGCACTCATCACCGAAATCATTTTCCAATATAAAATGGGAGTATACACTTATTTCAAAAATTCATTTGAAAACAATTCCTATATGGAGCAACTTTTACAAATTCATATTATTTCAAACCACTTGCAAATCAATATTACAAAACCACCCGAAATTAAATTCTCAAATTCATATTTAACTTCTTCTTATTTCATTACCAATTAATTTTCAATATTTCATTTTTTTTAAATCATTCAGAAACCAATAGTATTAATTATTGATTACTCGAATAATAAATGATGATAATCAACAAAACCAAAATTCATAGATTTTCAAATAATTCTTTATATATATATAATACAATTCAAAACAATATTATGTCAATGTGTCCAATTCAAGTGTTTAGAAATCCCAATTGATGCATTGGCATCCCAAGCACCAACCAGAATTCAAAAATACTCAACAGAACAAATCAACACAATACAAAACATATCCATACCGAAATTACAAGTACGTTCTCTTCATACACACTCAAACTCATTCTAGGGTACTACTACCCCATCTCTAATCCGTTAATCCTAAATAGAGCCAAGGCTTTCGCTAAACCAAAGCTCTGATACTAAATTGTAACGACCTGAATTTTTGACCGTTCAAATCGACAATGATCCTCAATACCGACTTAAACAAATCAGAAATACAGATAGTTATTGAGATTCATATAAGAAAAAGAAGAAAGAAGAAAACAAATACAGAATCTTGCAGTGGAAGGACAAAATATAACAGATAAATAACAATTCATGAAGCTGTTAAAAATACACATTTGACTGTAATATACAATGATGATCAGACTTACACATACATAGATATATACAACAAGGCAGCGGAAACAAAGTGCAGCGAGAAATACATATATATAATAGATATATACCAAATCTTCGTCTTCGTTCTCCAAGATAAGGTAATCTTCGCTAACTGCAACTTCGGATGACCTAAGCGTATTGCATAAAAAGAAACACAACAAACACTCGAATTAAAACTAAATTATTTTCATATTAGTTAAATTAAAATATGAAATAACTTGAGTGTTACGGGTGCAGTCTCTAAAGAAATATTACGGGAAATTCGCAAATGATTCTGGAAAAATGAAGCTATCATAAGCTCCTCCCACATCACACAATGCAAGCGCACACCAAATCGGCGAGTTTGGTCTTATGATAACCAAACGTGCTTTCATACAATGAAAATCTTCTGTTAATGGGAATGAGTGTTAACGGTTCTTGCTTGCTCTACAATACTGGTGGTGAAGAGACGGTTGACCATCTTTTTTTTGAATGTCCCTTTTCTTTTGAACTTTGGAGTCATCTGTTGGATTTGTTTGGCATTAATTCTCACCCTTAAATTTCTCAAGCACAATGGCAATGCATTCTTCTGTCTTCGAGATGGAGAAAGGAGCGTCACACCCTTTTCATTCTTTGCATCAAAAAGGTGGTTAGAATGATTTGGGAAGCGCGCAATTTGCGAGTCTTCAAACAGCATGTGACTGACGCTGATGTGTAGTGGGTCAAAATTAAGCTTCTTATTAGGAGGGATTTATCTTCTTCTATTTATCGTTTTGATTCTTCTTTTGTTGCTGATTGGCTCATCTGGTTGTTGTAATCTTCTTTCCCTTGTGTGTGTGTGTCGTTGTATCTTCTATGTGTTGCACAGTGCGGTTGCACTGTGGTTCTTCTGTTCGTTTTTAGGTTTTGAATAACGTGGTAGGGGTCCACTTCAACCCCGCTTGCCTTGCAAATTAATACTATTATTAGTGCATAGTGTTGAAAGCCATTTCGCAAATATATTAATCTTAGCAAGCATAGTGGCTACGCCCACATACATAATTTACAAACGAAACGAAAGGCTCGTATTGGTTGCTGGGTTTTCCAATATAATGGTTTCTGACACAAAAGATCAATCGAGGATACGAAGCTAAGTATCTCCCGGTTTTCATCTAGACATCAGACACCGAATACAGAGAGCGAAGTATATATCCGGTTTCCATCCAGACACCGGACACCGTATAAACTTTATTTTCCCTAGGTTTCGCAAGTAGATCTACTGCCGTAGTTTTGAGTTTCAATAGAGATTTGTATGTATACAACCTAAACGCCAGTTTACCATCAATCCGGTGTGTGAGGTTCGTCGAGGCCATGATAACACAAAGCTACGCTTCAATAAGCCAAGCTTTGATCATCACTAGTTCATTTCATAACTTGAGTATGTCACATTGACAATTCACGACGTGTCACTGATTCCTATCAATACATAATCTCTAAGTTCATATGTCTTATAGACGGGAATAATTTATTGCCACAAAGTTGATATATATTAATAGAAATCAGTGTTATGCAATGAATTTCAATGTCAGACACACAATCCATACATGTCTGTTCTGGGTCTGAAAGGAACAAAATCCGAAAATCTCTAAATACATTCAGATCTCATGCCACTTATACCTCGTATTGTGGGATCGGCCCAATCGAGACATCAGTTGTCAATCCAAACTATTCGAAGATTCTCGGTCTTTGCTTATCGATTTCCAAGTCTTTAGTTTCTTTATCACGTTGTATTATAACTTGGAATGGTTTTCGAACATATATTCGATTTTGGTCTTCTCGAATAATAAGCGCATTTTTAAAACAATAGTTATGGATCATTACGGATTTCCCATTTAAATCTCCCCCCAAATTCATATTCAAATTAGAATGAAATTTCATATCAATATCATGATTATGTAAACATCGATTTTTATTCAAAGGAAATATAATTTTATTTCAAATCTTAGTCTGAACCAATGGTTTAAATCGAGAAAAATTCCAATTTAATAAACATTACCAATATTTAAATAACTTGAAAAAAATACATGATTTTAAATAAACCCCTTCTATGAATATATATATATATATATTAAAATAATTAGAGTATAATAAAATAATTTAAATCACTATATATATACATATATTAAATGCTTTACTAAAATAATCTTTAAATAATAATTAATATAATATAATTTATTTATAAACTATAGGTATATATATGGTTAACTATTTTAAAACCATAATTGTTTCCTTCTTCCAAATTTCAATAACTTAAAATTTATATTCCAGCTTCGATAAAGTTTATTTCATTTCCATATCTCGATTTTAACCATCATTCAAATCCGACCTTTCCATTTACATTAACGATATCCATTCAGTAATCGGTACAAGGCACCCATCACAACCATTTCAACCAAACAGTTAATATTACATCGTTTCACTAGTTAACAATTGTCGGGCTTCCAGACTAGCAATTTAATTTTGAATAAATAATTTAATGTTGATTCTAAATTAATACTGTAATTAACTTGTATGTCGATTTAAGCAACCATCAACAATCAATCACAACCAGACAATCAAATTTATTTCATAATTTAATTTAATAAATATGGGAACACTTTAGTTAATTGTGAATAAGAAATTCACTCACCTTTGGGTCTTTAGTCAGTCGAACGTGCAACCAAAGCCCAAAAATTTATATTCTGCAAATGCATTCAAATCAGTACCAGAACGCCCGCAATTTCACCATGATTCCAACGCAACAAACCGCGCTTGAATATGACCTCGTATGCAATAGTTATTGTGATTAGAATGATCGATATATGTACATCAGCACCAATACCTTTTTCCCGCTCACCGTTCTAATTGCTACAGCAACACATGAAAAAGGACCCATACGTTTTGACTTTGACCTCCGATTTTCGGCAAATTCGAGCACTGCATGTCGCAATAAATCATACAAGAAGATTCGTATCGTGGAGAGTTTCGAATCGATATATAATTTGCTCGGTTTTGTGAAGATTTGAATTTGAATTTTGTTTTTTTTTTTGAACAAGGTTTTGAAATTTTTGTTTCAGCCATTAGAGAAAGAAGTCTGACTGAGGAAAACTATATGTATAATGAAGAATGAGCCGATGGGGTGGAAATGAATTTTATTTTGGCTACAGGTTAGAAAAAGAAAAGTGATTAGTGGATTTAGGTTTAAGAAGAGAATGTTATTATATTGAGCATTTATTTATTTATATTTCATGTGCATGAAACATTAATTCATTGCCATCTTTCATACACAGGTTTTGAACATTGACATATTTCATTATATATATATATATATATATATATATATATATATATATATATGTGTGTGTGTGTGTGTGTGTGTGTGTGTGTGTGTGTGTGTATCATGAAACGCTCAACAGCGTTAATGGAAGTAAAAAATAATAATTACGGCAATAAATTTCTTTTAACACGTACATGCATGCATGCATAAATTTCTAATCACCTATTGCCTTTCTATCTTCACTTATTACCTTTCAATCCATTTGTTTGGTTTCACACGTATACACAAAGCATGCTACATACATGCATGACAATATGGCAATAAATTTTGTGTATTAATTGTAACTTATTTCCAATTTATCACCAATGAATTAAATAGCAACTGGTTTCCCACACTAATCAATTAATCTGTTGCAATCGTTATTTTTAAAATTAGTTAACATCCAATGTATTCCTTTAATTATCATTCTTAATTAATGTTATCATTTACCTTACAATTTGTACAAACATAATTTCCAAATATATATATATATATATATATTACAACAAAATGTAAAATACACATAAATCCATATATATATATATATATATATATATATCCCATGCATTGATTATTTTGTTTCTCATTTAATTTAGGTTATTGTAAAAATTTACAAATTTTGTTAATAACAAAATGTCAGTTACTGTCTAATAGCTTAACAACTTCTCTTCTTAATAAAATATGTTTAATTCATTGCAATTAAATGTAAATTTCAAATTCATTAATATATATATATATATATATGTGTGTCTATATATATATATATTTCTATGCAGTTACTAGTATTACTGTACAACGGTGTGAAAAACCGACCGTTAAGGTGCATAGTAGCAAAGAAAAATGTCTTTGTTAATTTTTTTCTTTTAATTTTGAATTGGATGAAAAATTAACTGCATCGGGAAAAAAATGAAAATATTAAGAAAATTATACATCAAATTACACTAAGGTTTAAACGTACAAGCCAATTTGATAATAAAAAGATAAATCAAACAAATAGGCATATAACGGTGGTGAAAAACGACTGTATAAGCATATATGGATTTGTAAATAATTTTGAGTAAAATATATTTGTGTTTATAGTATTTCCAGAATTTTAGTTTCAACATTTTCATTGCTCTTGGCTTGACATAACCAAAAAAGATAACATTTCAATCTCTAAAAAAAAAGGTTTAAAGCATTGCGTGAGGCATTCTCATGGTTCAACCTGTAAAAGTCCATATAATAGATCGACTAATTTGTTGCCTATGTGATGATCCACATACCTTAGTATCATTTCCTTAAAGATGAGCATGAATATGTTATCATCAAATAAATCCTGAAAATCATATATCGATAGTAAATACGTGCATATGGCAAGTTTAAATTACATAAACTGCATGTAAAAGAAATGAAGAAACAATATGAAATCTTAAATGTTGGATTTTCTAGTAAAGAGTATGTGTGTGTGTGCGCACGCGCGCGCATATGTGTGTGTGTGTATATATATATATATATATATACACACACACACACACAATATATACATGTGTGTGTGTACACACACACACACACAAATAACAGGATTCAATTACTTCTACTACACAAATAACATGATTCAATTACTTCTACTACATGACGGCATATTTATATAACTACTTTCTAATTAAATGTCGAACTGACAATCATAATTGACACATGAATTAATTGCAGATGGTTCAATTACTTCCAGTACATCAATTATTCATTTAAGCACCTACTGCACCTCACCATCTCACCATAGCAGTTGTACTTCAACTCCTTCAGCAACTGGAGTTATTCATCATCATTGTCCTGGCGTTTCATAATATTGAGCACCCCTACATGTCTTCTGGTGCAGCTCTCAACCCCATATAGCAATTTGGGTATTCTGCTCTTATTTGAGTGTTATACTATCAGTAATAACAAGCAAGGCCCCACCAACTTGTCCTAAGGCATGCAAGGTTTCAATCAACAACCGCAATACATGAGTATATTGGTTTTGCACTAATTAGAATCAAATTTATGCACTAATTATCCAAGCACAATGACACTTCAACAGCTTCCATCCATTTATGAATGATAATCCAACTATATAATGATGACACTTTAATGACTAATATGTAATGTAAGAAATCATATCTCCAAAACCAATATACTCATGTATTCAAGCTTCACAATGTTACGAAATGCAAGACTGGGTTTTGAAGACTAAATGCATATTGAAGTTGTTCATACTTAAATTATATGATTTATGTGTGTGCCTTTCCAAAACATTATGCAAACATACATATTTTTAGAATTTAAGAAATGAAACTGCTTATATGTGCTGTTGTGTATGCATATCATACCTATAACTTTTTGAAACATTCCTATAGACTATTCAAAGTGCACACATGTGAAACTAAATTCAAGAATGGATTTTTTAACTCTTTACTAGTAAAACTCGAGTGCATTCATATTTCAAATCACACCACACATAGAAATTGCATGTATTTTGGTCTCATGCACATGCCAAATTGTAGCACACAAGGCAGATATATAAATAGATTATAGATATATGTATGAATTTTAAAGCTATACATATGAGACAGTTCCACATTAAAAACTCAACTATACTTATTCAAAATAATGCATAAATGGAACTATGTTTTCAAAAAATATGCAAAGCATCTTATATTTGAAACTTATGCAAACTCGCTGCTTCATGCTAAATTTCACATGTTTCAAACTATTTGCAAACGTCCAGTCAAAATCTCATGAAAGTTTTCTAATCCTGTAGATAATTATGTTCTTCCTGAAAAATAATAATAATAATAAGATCTATCATGATTCCAAAGAAAGAGAAACTGCATATAAGATAAAACTTGAAGAAAAAAAAATTCCGTCTTAAGGTTACTGATTTTTTGATAAAAATGTAAAAATTTGAACTTTAGAACTTATGATTTTGATTCTAATTTTGAAAAACTTGCTCCTTAGTAGTATTAATGAATTCAAGGATATAATGATTTTTCATTAAATTTATCAAAAACATTTTCCTATATTAAATATCTAGTCAAATACTTATATGCAATGTTTACCATAAGTCAGTGACTCAAATGAGGTTGGCATAACACAAATCAACAAAATACTAACCTCTTTTTCTTTAATACAAAGATTCCACTTGACATCTTCTTCTTTACCTGAGCATGTAAATACAACTTACTGAAAACTGGAAATATGTAAATGCCCCAAAGCTGTAAACAAGGATAGACAGAATGATTTTTGAATCAACCCTGGCCACTTTATAACGCAATGTTCAAATTCTTAAAACTCCTTTTGAGGACAAAATTGGACCCCAATTGAAGGAAATTATCGTACACTAGAGTAAAACATCTTGCAAAATAAATGGGTAATTTTATCATCAGTGAAATTTTCCGTTTTATTGTAATAAACTGTAATGAACATAATAATTGAAGCCATTGCAAATTCAATGACTTAGGAGATTAAACATGTAGAGCAAGTTGTGGTAATTGATTCTTGAACTCATTGACAAAACTTCCATATTTTGGCTTACCTAGTATTCGATTCTGATAGAAGACTAAATATTTTTTCTATTGGTGCAACAACAGAGTATTGATGCATCTGGGTCGGAGGAGCGAAATCCAAGGAGTTTGATAAGGTTCAGGTGGTGGATCTTCGCTAGGGTTTCGAGTATGGTGCAGAACTCGCGGAAGCTATCATGGTTCAAGGCGAACATGGGTTTGAGTTTACTCTAGTGAATTTGAATTAGACTTCTAGAAGGAGAGAAAGCAGGGGCGAAGAAAGAGGAGTCCGATATGAAATATTAATTCAGAATTGAACGGGAGAAAAACCCGGAAGGAAAAATAATCAAGAGAGAAAATAGCACGAAGGAAAGAAGAAAATTGCCTAATGCTATGTCTGTAGCAGTGTTTTCTGATAGAGTTTTCATCCACTATGAGTCTATGACGATTTAATTAACATTGACTTCTTTTTCTGTGTATGCTATACCATTTTAGAACATTAAATCAAATTTTACAATTACTTAAAAGATAATACAATCAACTAGAAAAAGTTGTTGTGAAAGAGGAAAAAGTTACGTTAGCATTCACTAATTCTATTGCTGGTACCAAATACATGCTATATTAAGTATATGAAGCTTTATTATGAATTATACCTTTGGGAGAAAGTCCATCCATCAAAGGAGCATTGTTTTCTTCGATGAAACTGAAGTTGGAGTTAATCAGAAGATGCACAACTGTTCCAACGAAATCTTGCCAATAAGGAGGCTTCCTACCACCATTAGCCGAAGCAATGGACATGATGGCAGCCATCTCCATGACCCAGCAAAGTGGATTTCACATGAACCCAAAAAAAATAGGAATTTGATTTCCATATCAATAAGAATGGAGTAAATGCGCAGATCTATGAACGATCGATTGTGTTGATTCGTGTTCGAATAGTAAATACAACGTTGAGCAATTACCTGCGATCAAGGATGGTTGAGAATAATCGGAGTGGTTGTGAAACTTCACTGGTATCACAATCAGAGGAAGCCGAAATAATCGGAGTTGTAATTGGAGATGGCAAGGGAAAAAAGTAAAACAAATCAGATTGAATTTAATAATGGGAATCGATAGAAAAAGCAAGCAGAAAAAAGAGCGTGCGAAGAAAAGGTCCGATTGAAATTAGATAATGAGAAACAAGAATCGGTAAAAAAATAAGGAGATTAAAAAGGAAGCGTGGGATTCTGGAGAAGAAAGGGGGAGCGACTGAGCGAGAAATTGGAGAAGAAAGTGCGGCGAGAAATAACAATGAAGTACAAGACATGTTTTTTTGGCTTTAAACGAAAATTAAACATAGGCAAACCTCCCTAACGGTCGGTTTGATTAAATTTCTAACTTCAACTTAGAATGTGATTTTATGTTAGATCTTTGAGTTTTACTTTGAACTTATATTGTAAAAAGTTTAATACTGTAAAAAAAATGATATTAGATCGGCTTAAATGCTCATTGAAAAACCTGCAACAATAACTATATAATTCAGTTTTTGCCGTCTTTTTTACCATATATATAAATTAAAATTTGATTTCTTTATTATACGGTGTATTGGTTTTGGAAACATGAAATTGGTCATGAGGTAAATGTTTGATTTATGGAAATTAGGCAATTAGTTCAAGTGTTGATTTGTCATAAAGCATAATTTTAATATTAATGGTATCTTCATTGAAAATATTATAATTACGTTATTACTGGGATACCAAAGTTCTGCTATAATTCACTGAATTATTTTATCAATCTTTTTTGATCTTTTTGATGTATATTAATTTGCGTATTTATTCTTTGCACTTGCATGATTGGTTAAAATAATTATTTTCATTTGTACAATATACATAATTTTTTTATATATATTGTAATTCGTATGTAGTTTCAAACAATTAAAAAACTATAACAAAATAAATTTTTTTGTAAGTTATATAGTATTACAAAGTCGGTTTTCCCACCGTTATGCGGTTATATTAGTTTATGCTAAAGATAATCAGTTAGTGTAAAAAAATTACGCAATCATGGATACATCACCATATATATATATATATATATATATATATATACATATATATATATATATATATATACATACATACATACACACACACGCACATACACACACACACACACACACACACACATATATATATATATATACATATATATATATATTTTTTGATTTTTTTTTACTTCACTAAACAATATTTTTATGTCAGAAAAAACCTCTCATTTATGTTAATCTATGTGGAATCAAGATAACAAATATATTTGGCAGTGAAATTCCCTACCTGGTTATCATACCGCTAAGTTACTTGTGATTAGTCAATCAAAATCGACGTTACATTGGGTAAAAAAAGAAAGGTTTAACATGATGATATGTTTGTGTATAAAAATATCATACAATTGTTTTAAACTCAATTTAATATTTGTTTAGTGATGTAGCCCAATAATTTATCAGCCTATTTTGGGAAAATATACGTCAAACAATTTATCAGCTAATGCTATATGAATTCATGAAACGTTTACTAAAATAAAAATTTATCAAAAATAATGCTAAAAAAGGCAAAAAAAAAAAAAAAAAAAAAAAAAAAAAAAAAAAAAAAACCATTCAGAAACATAGGAAAAAAGGGCAACAATAACAAAAGCGCAAAATTCACGTCAACTTAATTGTAAATTTTATATGGTTTAAATCCATTAATACACGCATGTGCATGCACCCAACGAAGTAGTATATTTTATGCAGGTAATAAGTCACTCATTTGCATCAAGAGTACATCAAACCCATAAATACACATAGCCATACACACACACACACATACATAACCATTTAGTATAAGTCATTTTCAACAGGTAATACGTCTACCATTCGTGTAACTTCACTGGTAGGAAAATAATTTTTTCATGGCAATTTTGAAACAAATCCAATTCACATTCACATAATTGATATCAATTACCATTTATGTTAATAAAGAGTTATGCATAAGAACTTTTAAGCTATGTATGGTATTAACAGATTCTACATGATAAATTTTAATATGCATTAGAGGAAACTGGTGAGTATTTAAAAAAAAGCCATAAATATATTACCATAGATAAGTAAATTTAGAAACATTAATTGAAGGGCATCGTTTAGAACCGAAAAACTAAATTATACTCACCACTACGTTCCTGTGAGAAATACATTTCTCAGTTATGCTAATCTGTGGAGCCAAAATAATAGATATCTTTGGCACCGCAACCCCCTTCCTTTCTTATTTCTGATACTATAAAACAAGTTTATAACCGATTAGTCAATTAAACTCGAAATTATGAAAGGAAAAAGGATCGCATGCAAAGAATATCCAAGGATGCTTTTGTAATAAGGCAACAAGAACTTCAACTTATGTGCAACATCTGTTCCGGATCTTGATTATTTCTCAATGACATTTCGTTACACTAGCCAAATATGTGCAACATATTTTCGACTTTAATCCTAAATAATTTTTGTAATATGCATGGTAATAAGCCTAAAAGTGCGTGGACATTAAATAAACAACTGTTACTTTTATTAATGGTAACAAAACGAAGTTTTCCCTTCATTGATTAATAATAACCAAGCATTTCCTTGCATCAGCCCGAAGCATATGAAATTATTCCACAATTTTCAGTATTAAAAGTCTTTTGTGTTTGAAACGATTGTGAAAATTGGTTATATTTGCAAATTTATATAATATCGAAATTGCCTGAAATTGAGTTTCAATAATATTTGAAACATTGTAAACCATTAATAGCATATATATAGGAAAACAGAAGTATGTTATGATTTTCCTAGACAACTTGAAATGCCATACTTTACTAGCAGTTTTCAACACCATCGGATACCACAAACTTGACATTATTTCAAAATCCATGTACACAGCATACAGTATGCAAACTGTGCATATAATTTACCAGTTGATTCCTATCAACCATATATGTATTATAACCAACTTGCATCTTCGGATCAGTACTCCATCACCAAACATGACCACTCTACTGTTTCCCTAGAAAGTAATGCATGCAGTGAGCATCCTATACAATATGTACTAAACAAACAAGTCTTTACAACAAACCTAGACCGCTGTTATTTTAGATGAAGAATGGTTTTTCAACGTGAAACATGGCAGTTAACAAAGAGCATCGGTAATGTGCAAATATCAGATTTTATGCTTCCACAAAAAGAACAAAGTATATACAAGAGGCACAAAGTTCTTAAATATATTGAACATGTCAATACAGGAGTCTAGGGAAGTTATGTGGCTAATTCATTCATGGGTCATCATCCCATGCAAAAGGCCATACATTTTAGTCATTTTCTTAGAGTAGTCAAGTTTGAAACCATCCATTCTAATCATACCATGAACTAGTGAAGAGTACTTGGTATTGTTATACATATCATTGCCATTTTTATCCTTCATCGGCATTCCCTTGCTTTCTTTCTTATAGACAGCACATGTTCTCTTATAGTTGTGTACATGCCCAAACAACAGCAAATCAACCTTACCATGATAATCATTCTAATTTTATAGTTGTGCCATTTTAGTTATGTGCAGTCATTTTCTTGGTAAATAAAAACAGTTGGCCTTTTGCATGTAAAAAACGAGTAGAAGATATCTATAGTCATAATATAAATGCCATGATTTCAATTTTACAGAGCTTGTGCAGGCGTTTAAATTTTTCTTCCCCAAAACAAAAAGATGATGTTATATTAAGAAGCGATGCTTTTAGCCTAGGAGGCATGTACTAAAAATTATTGTATTGCTCTGAAGGAAACGATAAGAACTACTTGATTACAAAATTTATCATGTTAATGAATATATTAAATTAGAAATATGCATGGAAGAAACAGTAGTCAGGCTTTCACTTGGTGCAACCACAAACTCCAAAACTTCTACGCGCTGGCAATTAGTTAACACAGTGAGACCAGTTGCTCCATCAAAACAACAAAAAGAAACAATATGCACATATATAAACTAAGAAAGAAAATAAGAAGATTATAAAAGCTCGACGTAGATGAAACATACCGATTTTTTCTTTCTGAAGAGATTATCATATCTTAATCACAACTAAGTTTTTGTTATTCCTATAAAATCAAAAATGGTAAAATCAACGGTTGAATAAGCAGTGGTCGCGAATTTGAAAATAATTCACATAAACAAAATTAATTGGCAAAAGTGACAGTTAAAGTTGAGAACTACCGAATTATAGACTGAATTTTGTATGATCTATACCCAGCTAATTGAACTAAACTGAATTGAACTCAGTCTGAAAACACTATTAATTGATTTAACTGAATCAGCCTGAAACTATATTTACCTTGAGGCATTACATCATACATGATTCTAAATATTGTGACTCCCTAACACTATGGTGCAGACACCTTGCTAACAAAAGTCAGTTGGAG
The DNA here is from genome assembly GCA_030737875.1 of Allium sativum. NCBI lineage: Eukaryota > Viridiplantae > Streptophyta > Magnoliopsida > Asparagales > Amaryllidaceae > Allium > Allium sativum. Next base: position 1,019,954,153 of record CM060913.1, read on the forward strand.
TACTTAAAGCTAGTACTGTAGTCACCCATAACACGATGAACTCAAAGCAATTTAATCATGCTATCGAACTAAAAAGTAATTAGATTGATAGCACAATTAAATTATTTACAAAGGATGTTGAAATTAATGCACTTTTATATTTATTTATTATAGGTTCATGAACCAAGTAATCAAAGGATTTTCATATTTATTGTAGGTTCATGAACCAAGTAATCAAAGGTCATCTATAGAGTTCTCTAGAATGTTCTGTAGAAGCTATATAAGCATGCTATGAAAAAGTACTATATGTGTGAAAAATATAAAAAAATAAAAATAAAAAAGTTCTTTCATCAACTTCTTTTTGAGCTCTGCTGTAGCAACTCATTTACATTCCTTCAAATTGGTATCGGAGCAGTTTTTCGATTCTAATCTGGGATTGAAACAAGAAGTGATTTCATGGTGTCAAATTCAGAATCATCTCCAATTCCTGTCTTTGATAGTGAAGATTATGACTACTGGAAGATCAAAATAAAAACTGTTCTAAGGGCAGAAGGCTTGTGGAATATTGTGGAGAAAGGGTTTACAGAACCTGAAGATGAAACAAACTTGCCTGAACTAGAATTAAAGAAAATTGAAACGTCTCGTCGCCAAGATGCAAAAGCACTGAGCAAACTTCATATGGGAGTCACCAAACAAATTTTCACAAGGATATCAACAGCTTCAACAACAAAAGAGGCATGGGATATTCTAGAAGGTGAATTCCCTGAAGATGAAAAGGTACGAAGCATTAATCTCCAATCCCTTAAAAAAGATTTTCAGAATTTAAGAATGAAGGATTCTGAAAATATACAAAGTTATCATGCTCGTGTAATGGAGATTGTGAATCAAATGAAAACCTATGGTGATAATATTTCTGATCAACATGTTGTGGAGAAAATTTTGATCAGTTTAACAGATAAATATGAATATATTGTTGCCGTTATTGAAGAAACAAAAGATCTTACCAAGTTGTCTGTAAAAGAATTGATGGGCTCTCTTCAAGCACATGAAAAAAGAAGTCTTAAACAGGCAGAGCAATCAGAAAATGCTTTTCTATCTAAAGCAAAGGTGAAGCCACAACAATTTGCAAAGAAGGGTGGTTACAACCAGGAGCAAAAGAAGTCAGACTGGAGGAATAAGAGAGAAGACAATTCCAGCACTTACAAAAATTATCAGAATGATAGAGGTACAAGTTCTAACCCAAATATTTTTTTGCAACATCTGCAAAAGAACCAGTCATATAACATCTAAATGTTGGCTCAAGGGTAAGCCTCAATGTAATTATTGTAGAAGGTTTGGCCATATTGAAAAAGACTGCAGATTTAAAATTGTCAAGAAGGAAAATTTTACAGAAGAAAAGGAGGACAGCAAGGAAGAGCAAATATTTTACGCTTGTCATTCCAGCCTTCCTGAAGACAAGAAAGCCTGGTATATAGATAGTGGATGCAGCAATCATATGTGTGAAGATAAAAATATCTTTGTGCGGATTGATACAAGAATAAACCCAAAGGTGAGGATGGGTAATGGAGCTGTTGCAGAAGCAAAAGGCAAAGGAACAATTGCTATCAACACAAAATCTGGAGTCAAATATATATGAGATGTTCTTCTCGTTCCAAATTTAAAAGAAAATTTATTAAGTGCTGGACAGCTTTTGGAACATGATTATTGTCTTGTATTTGAGGATAATATGTGCAGAATCTTTGAAAAAAAAAACAAGAGACGTGCCATTGCAGAAGTAAAGATGGAGAGGAACAGGAACTTTCCACTAATATTCAACTACAATGCTCTAAAGGCTGAAGTGGAAGATCAATCATGGCTTTGGCATAAAAGATATTGCCATCTAAATTTTCAGGGATTAAAGCTTCTCAAAGAAAAGAACATGGTGGACGGCCTTCCCAAAATACAAAATGAAAAGAACCCGTGTGAAGGATACATCATGGGAAAGCACCACAAAACGCCATATCCAAGAGGAAAATCATGGAGAGCAAAAGGACGCTTGGAACTTATACATACTGACATTTGTGGTCTAATGAAAACACTATCGTTGGGACAACAAAGGTATTTTATAATTTTCATTGATGATTTTTCATGAGTGACTTGGATTTATTTTCTAAAGGAAAAATCAGAAGCATTCATTACTTTCAAGAGATTTAAAGCCCTTGTAGAAAAACAAAGTGGCTGTGACATTAAGTGCATACGAAGTGATAGAGGAGGTGAATATACCTCTAAAGAATTTGAAGAATATTGCAAAGATGAAGGCATTTGGAAGCAACTCACAGCAGGGTACAGTCCACAACAAAACGGAGTTGCAGAACGCAAAAATAGAACAATTGTTGAAATGGCCAGGTCAATGATGAATGAAAAAGGACTTCCAAAGACATTCTGGGCTGAAGCTACAAACACAGCTGTGTACATCCTCAACAGGTGTCCCACAAAAGCTGTAAGAAACATGACACATATTGAAGCATGGAGTGGGGAAAAACCATTTGTACGTAATTTAAGAATATTTGGCTGCATTGGTTATGTTCATATACCTGCTGAGAAACGTTCTAAACTTGATGATAAAAGTACAAAATGTATTTTTACTGATTATACTCTAGAGACTAAAGGTTACTGGCTTTTTAATGTTGAAACTAACAAATTGGTTGTTAGTAGAGATGTTCTATTTGATGAAAATGCTGCCTGAGATTGGAAAGAAAAACAAGTGGAACATGTCAATCTACCAAGTTCTCTGGAAACAAATGAAGAAACTGAAGAAAGAGAAGAACAGGATCAACACATAGAAACTGAAGAAAGAGAAGAACAAGATCAACACACTCACACATCTGAATCAGAGGATGAGAATGAAACTCCACCAAGAAAATTCAGAAGAATGAGTGAAATATATCAATCTTGTAATTTTGTGGTTACTGAACCAGAAAATTTTGAAGAAGCTGAGAAACATGAAGTATGGCAGTAAGCAATGGAAGAAGAAATGCACATGATTGAGAAGAACAAAACATGGGAGCTTGTAGACAAACTTGAAGGAAGAGAAATTATCGGGTTAAAATGGATCTACAAGACAAAATTAAATCAAAATGGAGAAGTTCAAAAGCATAAGGCGAGGTTAGTCGCTAATGGCTTTACTCAAAAGCCCGGCGTTGATTTTTCAGAAACATTTTCCCCAGTAGCAAGACTTGAAACTATAAGAACCTTCATTGCTCTTGCTGCACAAAAGAAATGGAAAATTTTCCGGCTCGATGTTAAGTCAGCATTCTTAAACGGAAAGCTAGATGAAGAAATTTACGTTGAGCAACCACAAGGATTCTTGGTGAAGAAGGGGAGATACAACTACAATATTTTAAGACTCAAGAACAGCTAGCAGACATTTTTACAAAGACTCTTCCAAAAGAAAATTTTTGCTACTTACGTGAACGCATTGGAGTTGTCAAACAAGTGCATTAAGGGGGAGTGTTGAAATTAATGCACTTTTATATTTATTTATTAGGTCATCTATAGAGTTCTCTAGAATGTTATGTAGAAGCTATATAAGCATGTTATGAAAAAATACTATATGTGTGAGAAATATAAAAAAATAAAAATAAAAAAAAGTTCTTTCATCTTCTTCTTTTTGAGCTCTGCTGTAGCAACTCATTTACATTCCTTCAAAGGATACCTCACATTATTGGTGTTCTTAGAGTCTGTGAATTGCTGGTAGTTGTTTAACTTTACGATAGGTTTGTAAGAGGAATGAATACAATTTTCTATAAATGTTGCATGGGGTAAATATCAAATTATACATCATATTTAGTATGGAAAGAAAAGTTCAAATAACATGGGAAGAAAAGCACAAATACAACATAGAATAATATACACTGAAAGAACAAATAAATGCACCCAAAAGCCAATACCCCCCAAAATGAACTGTTTCTTCCCATTAACAACATCTCCATGTAAAGCCAATTCCTACCACAATTTTTTCACAATTTAAAAAGAATTATAACATATCTTCTACATCATCCCAAGGACCTTCTGAACATGAACCTTTATGCCTATTCGCCTTCACTATCAATACCCATATGCTATTAATATATTATAATTTGCTGCTAAACGTATTATAATGATTAGCTATGTAGTAGAGCATTGCAATACTCAAAAAAGGTCTGCCTACCGCTTGTATTCGCATATCTATGTTGCTAATATGATCCTAATAAATTATTTTATATTGATTGCGATCGTTTCAGTCAGTGAATCTACTATCATATTTATGATACCATTGACTATATTTGTAGAATATGATGATTCATCAAACATAAATATGTCAATTAATAAATAAGAAAAATCATAATTATTAGCATGTGTCTGCAAAATAACAAAAATCATCGTTTCGCACGTGCTTTTCACCACAACAACAAATTACACCTTTTTACCTAAGTAAGAAACTGACTTAATATTTTAGTCTAAAAGAAAACAAAATATTATTGATCAAACTAAATAAAATTCAGTTAAATATTTACCTCTTTTGCTACCCCTCTCTAAAGCAAGCTAAAACTGGAAATGCAGTTAAATATATCGAATTTGTGGACTATACAATAAATAGTATACAAAATCAATAGTTAGAAGCAGAAAATATATCAAAGTCTGTGATATGAATGAATCCTATAATTATATCATACTAAATAAAATAGCATAACACACAAAATTAAACCTTTTTGTTTTGTGTATATGTTCAATATGAATACAAATATAAAGTAGAATACCTTAACTGTAAAGCAAAGTAGGCTGGGCAAAACCATCATTGAAGTTTCAAAATCGAAAGGCATCTGCGACGCTGCTTGAAGAAACATGAAGGTCAACTGTGGCTATCTCAAGGACATCACATAGCGAAATCGAAATTAGAGCTAGGGGCCGAATATATAGCCGGCGTTGGCTGATTTGTTCGCGATGGCAAATAGGATTGCGAAATTGTCTAAGTAGTTATGATGATGCAATGGCAAATAGTTTGAGGAATATGAGGGAACAGTCCGCCAGAGAATAGGTGTTTGCGAAATTTGTGGCATCGAAGATTCTAGCTTCGGATTCTCATGAGAGGAGGTCGGTCACGAGTTACGTTGTTGAGGAAGTAGGGTTTTAGAGGTAAATGAATTGGGTTATTCTGAAGGAAAACAAAGATTAAAAGAGGAAGATGAATGATATTTCGGCTATTGATTTGCTTGAAAGTAGTTAGGATTTTTTGAAGATAAACGGACTGAGTTTCCAACAACGAAAATTATGAGCGAAAATTATGAGGAAGAAAGAAGCAATAGGAAATAAAACGAAAAGAAGGAAAACGCGGAAAGGAAAGTCGAAGTTGTAAGCGAAAATTATGTCGAAATTGAATGGCTCACACAATTTGTTTTTTTGCTCTTAAAGTAGGGAAACCTCCCTAACGGTTGGTTTGATTATTTTCTTATTCCATTACTGGTTGTTGCTATAACTACAACATCTGTTAATATCAAAATGTCAGTTACTGTCTAAATAATTGGTAAATTTCACTTTAATTAAATTTTGCAGTTTCCACACCTTGAATTATTATTAATAACCAAATACAAATTGTAGTCACTGAAATTAATTAAATGCATTCCCTGTAATGTTCATCTCTCTTTTATTAAACTTTTATGTAAATTGAATTACCATTCCAAAATAATTATACCACGATTCACATGTAATGTTCATCTCTCTTTTATTAAACTTTTATGTAAATTGAATTACCATTCCAAAATAATTATACCACAATTCACATTTTATTAAAACGATAAATCTATTGTCATTATATTTGTTGCAAATTATTATTGACTACCTAGATCAAACCATATTATTTAATTTTTAGCACAAAATCACCAAATTATTTATTTTAACATATTTCAAAGGGGATGATTAACAAAACAATTTTTAGCACAAAATCACCAAATTATTTATTTTAACATATTTCAAAGGGGATGATTAACAAAACAAATGACGCCTATAAAGACCCAATACACCGTGCTTTACATTATATATTTATATTGTACTCCTTCAATACAATGTAATATGTCTTTGTATATATAGGGACTTCTTTTCAGATATTCTCCAATGTGGGACTTAGTTCACCATTTTTGGATTTTCCATTCAAACTTTAACAATATCAAGACCATATCACGTGTAATACTGGCCCTACGGGTGACAGCTAATCAATTATTTTATTTTGCACAAGGAAGCAACAAGAATACTAATGATAAACATAAAGTATTTGAATTCAATAGGTTAAGGCATGCGTTTGTTGGAGACAAGGTTCATGACAACCTGCTGGAAAGAACTTGATGACTTCTCATGTATTTAGCGAGCACTGTTCTCCAACCATATTATAGGAAGACACCCATTTTTAACCTTGATCCCCCCAAACATCGTTTAAGGTACGTATTGGTGTTAGGACATTAATGCAGATTTAGATATCCAAAACTCAAATGAATATAAGATAAATAATATGGTAATTATGAAACTTTATCGCATTAGGAGACTAACTCCTTTTGTTAAAAGATTAGAAAAAAAGAAACTGTGTTCATCTACTTATAAAAGAAAGTTGAAATAAGATGGGAATATTCAGTCTCTTCCAACACATGCAAAGATTTGTTCAGCAAAAATGAACACTGCTGCTAGACTTATTCATCTAAACTTTGAACCTAAAATTAAGCTTAACGAATTAGTTTCAGGTTTAAGATCAAAGGACATTGAATTTTCACAAACTTTCTACTCAAAATCTTTCTCATATTAAATTGAAAGTTTAAAATTAAATATTGACTTTTGACCCACTGAATTCCTCTCATGCTTTTCTCTTTGTAATAATTTTGATCGTGCGATCGTACTTAGAATTGAAGGGTACTGATTTTGAGTGAAGTTGCAAGGAAGAAACATAAGTGTAGACGTCTTCTTCTTAGATTTTAACTACAACAAATTTGCATGCATAAAAACCAGAATGATGAGAAAAACGTGAAATACAAATTTAGAATTTTGAAAAGTAACCCCATGTAATATGATTTTCAAGGGTAATAATCCAACCAAGAACCTATAATAGTTAATAATTTATACTTTCTACCATATATGACTGAGGTTTTTCAGATTATTTAAAAAAAAAAAAGGGTAATTAGAGAGAAGGACAAACTTTACCAAAAAATTAGGCTGAAGGACACTAAGTTTTATTTTTAGTTTGAAGGACAAACATTGAACCAAAATTAAGATGAAGGAAAATACTAAATGTAATTAGCATTATATTCAGTTTTTTACATTACACGAAAATGCTAAATGTAATTAGCATTATTCAGTTTTACACCGCAGAAAATGCTAATTATATTTAGTATTGTCCTTCAGCCTAATTTTTTTTCAAAGTTTGTCCTTCAGCCTAAAAATAAAATATGACGTCCTTCGGACTAATTTTTTTTCAAAGTTTGTCCTTATGCCTATTTTCCACTAAAAAAAATTCCACCTTCATCAAGCTTTACAAATATGGATAAAGCATTCAAAATATAAAAGGTTTGAGATTATCAAACATAGGTGAAACAAAGTACAAGAAATAGGTGAAAAATAGTACATGCACATGAATGTAGAAAAATAAAGAATGAAGTTATTGTGATATCTGAAATTAAAGAATTTTAAAGAACAAAGAACGAGGTTATTAATTATTGTGGAAAATAGGTATAAGGACAAACTTTGGAAAAAATTCAGTCTGAAGGATGTCAAGTTTAATTTTTAGACTAAAGGACAAACTTTGGAAAAAATTAGGCTGAAGGACAATGCTAAATATAATTAGCATTTTCTGCAGTGTAAAACTGAATAATGCTAATTACATTTAGCATTTTCGTGTAGTGTAAAAAACTGAATATAATGCTAATTACATTTAGCATTTTCCTTCAGTTTAATTTTGGTTCAAAGTTTGTCCTTTTGACTAAAAATAAAACTTGGTGTCCTTCAGCCTAATTTTTGGGCAAAGTTTGTCCTTCTCTCTAATTGCCTCTTAATTATTTTGATAATTGACCTTAGAATCTCTGCTAATGCAAACAACAATTCGGAGGATTAACAAATTCCTAAATTTATTGAGGCACAAGAGTAACCACAATATAGAAATGAAGGATTCTCTTTGATGTCGATTGCACTATGGATGGCATCAAAGAATTTTTACATCCTTCATCGTAAATCTGTAAATAAATCGTTAAGTCTATATAATTTGTCTATGCAATTTTGGAGTTAATTTAGTTTCACTGCCAAACAATATAGAAGAATATACAACTAAAATGATATAGCTTTAAAAAACATTTATAACTAACTTTATAAATTAAGAAAGAAAGAAAAAAATGTGCTGACGCTACAAAATAGAAGAAAATTACAATTAACTGCACTTAATGTGGTATATTCTTCTATATTATAATTATAAATAATGTGATAGCCACTTGCACAGAATTTAAGCCCTAAAAAGGATAGGCATAGCAGGTAGGCTTCACCAGTTGACCATCCCCTAAACATAATAGACACATGATCCAATAGGAACTTGTGTTAAACTAACGAATGCAACATTATGAAGCTATGTTGATAAATAATTATTTTAGACATCCCTTATTATACACTTAAGCCTCCTATAGTTGTATTTCATTAAAATATAGGTTATGGTTTGGAAATTTTCTTACATTTTGCTGTTATCCTTTTTTCCGGAAAATGTAATGTAATATAACAAAAAGAAGAATCTAGCCATTCTCCAACGGTCCACAAAAAGTCTATAAAAATGACTACAGAAACTGTGTACACATACAAACAAAGGTACAAAACTAACCACAACTCAAGGACCAATAAAGCTGGCAGGCACAAAAGACCGCTGAAGATACAAGCCAAATCCAAGGGCGACTCGAAATGCTCCGATGCTCCAAAAAGGAATGTCGAAGAGAAAGAAAGAGCAGAAGAGCCCATCTAAGCGGACCACAGGATAAGGGAGGGAGCCCCCACCTCTCGCCTAGACGCCCCGAAAGCTCCATCTCCAACAAATCCAGCTGAAAGGTAGAAACCTCCGCACAAGCGCAACCCAAGTCCAGACCAAAGGAAGCTCAAAACCTAAAAATTTAGGCCCTGCGGAACTAGGAAACAACATGAGATAAAATTGTGTGTGTATGTGGGGGGTGGGGGTGGGGGTGTGGAGAAAGTGTAGATACCAAGGATGAGCTCGCCAATCAACGGAATCGACCGATCCCTGCACGTTAGTAGTAAAGAAAAACGAAACGGGAAAACAACGTTGTAAAACTGCATGTGAGAAACTTGTATGTTAATAAATATAATAATGGATGATAGAAAAGTTCATAAAATAATATAATAATAAAGATTGTTGTTAGAGAAGGGTGGACTCTTAGTATTTATACAACATTTATTTTATAAATTCCTCGACGTGGGACTTGTCGCAGCACGCCCCCGCATGTGTGGCATATCCCGAGCCAAACACGTGGATCTTATTACGTGGCATATCCCGAGCCAAAGTGGATCTTATTAGGTGGCATATCCCGAGCCAAACACGTGGATCTTATTAGGTGGCATATCCCGATCTTATTAGGTGGCATATCCCGAGCCAAAGTGGATCTTATTAGGTGGCATATCGCGAGCCAAACACGTGGATTTTATTAGGTGATGTGGACAAGTATGTTAGTTATGTGCACATGAATTAAATCGATTGATACAATTTTAGAGAACCCCAAATTATCAAAAAACCAATTTACAGTGTGAATGGTGAACTCTTAATATTTATACAGAATTTATTCTATAAATTCCCCAATGTGGGACTTGTCTTGAAATCTATTGCGATTTTTTGCTCAGACCGCCACCACAAGCTCCATCTTTTTGAATCTCAATCTCAGAGCAACACAACATACAAATCCTCTATTAATATGCTCAAGACCTATCAGATGTTGTATATAACGGTGTTGTATACATAATTATATGATTTTTGTTTGATGATAACAACCAAATATATTTCTATTATAAATGTGTTTGGTACTGTACTGTTATATATATACATCACAGCAATGAATATAATATTTATATTTAAATAAAATACGACTGTACAGAAATTCAAATATTAACACAGTATTTTATTTAAATAGAATATTTTATTTCAATATTCAAACTGTACAACTATTTGTAACTCCACTATTTATACATTCACAGAATATTTGTACTTGTATAAACAGAATAAAATAGACAAGTTCGTTTGACAACAATAAAATGATATTTTATTTCAATCAAACTTGTTTATTACAGACATCAGTACATTTCATATATACACAGCTTCTCACTGCAACACTCATATATTCATTCAGTTTACATTTCATATATATCCATTTTCACTTGTATATACAGACACACTGACACTCTGTCCTTGTCTTCTATCTTCTGTCTTCACAGCTTTCTCTGTCAGTCTAGTCATCTACACCTGTCATACACAGAAACACACACACAATACACTGCAATAGAAAGAAAAATTGAATACATGCAGATTTGAATTTTAGTTTTTGAAATTTTATTTGCCTCAGTTTTCTGGTGTGTTTCTCATCACTTTTCTGACTTGATCTGATTCGTATCAGCCTCAACATACTACACTGGTTTGCTGATCAGAACCAGTTGATTCTGATCAGCCACAACACAGTGCAGTAGTCTGCTGATAAAATTCACGTATATACACACATGTATACACACACATACGTGCATATATACACATATGTATACGTAAAAGAAAATACATGTCAAACAGCAAAAGTGAACTGTCAAAAATAATCAAAGCTGCTCAAAACTTCAAAACTGGTTCAAGCATGTGAACAAGCAAGAGGCAACAGTAAAGTATATGGATGCACAAGTATATATGGTGAAACAGAACAGGCCAAAGTGGTGCAACATGCACAAGTCAGCGCAGTGCAAGCATGGTGGTGCATGGTTCAACACAGTACATAATGCCAGCAAACACAAGTGGCCAGATCAGCATGGAACTTAGTGATAATTACATGCAATAAACATAATGGCAACAGCCTAGACAGCAAGGAGCAATACAGATGCACAATGTGTCTCAAGAGTGCAAATGAATTCATATAAACAAATATGGATGCAATATACAATGGTGCAAAGAAATCTGGATATGCCTAGAGCATGTGTGCATGTATAACAGTTCAGAATTGCATGTTTCAGCAAGTACACATTTCACAAATGGCCGAGAACATATACAATCTGATTTGCACAAATAACATGTATGAAAGGCAAATACACAGCAAATGGAGCATGTATACAGTTCATAATTCAAGGGGTCAAAACAGTGATGATCAAGTTCACAAACCGGTGCTCGAATACAAGTCTGAATGCACAAGTAAAGGAAGTGGTCGAGCTCAAAAGTGCAGCAGTTTACTACAGTTAGCAAAGTGTTCAGGTTTCAGATATGTTAGTGGATCACATGTGCACTAATGCATGGTGCATCTAGCTGAAGTGCACAAACCAGAACTCAAGAAAAAGCCAGCATGATACACAAGTATGACAAAATAACATGGTGATGCAAATTGCAGGCATGAATGATCACAGTCGAGTGAGGATGGTGTTCAAGTGAGCACAAAAATGAGTGTATCAGCATTTTCAAGTTGCTGTAAACAGAATGTCCAGAAAGATGCAGTGAAGTTCTGAGCATAAATCATAAATGGGTTTCTATCATGCAAACAGATGATCAAATTTTTGGCAAGAAATTCTTATTTACTGAAACCCATATTCAATCAGGAGCATATGTGGAAAGAGGAGCAAATATATTTCCAGAGAATCAAATGCAGAATAAAACACGGCAAGTATTCAGGGATTAATTCAATCAAGGTTTTTAAAACAGTTTTCACAAAATACTCGGCAAGAATTTCCTCAATGAACAATATTTTTTTTGGCAAGATTCATTTCCAGATATACAATATGCAGTTATTCACGCAAGGGAATCAATCATGGATCAATTCAATGTCACAAAACCAAACAAGGCAAGTAATCGAAATTCACAAGGGACAGTTCATCAATAAATCACGCAAGTTTTTTTTTACCAAGATTTAAAAAATTCATGAGTCAATTTTAAACCGAGACAGTCACAAGAGGAAACATCACAAAATCATCTCAAAGCCGATTCAACACAAAAGGCAACAGTTTTTTTTTTGGCAAGAATCAATCACGCAAGTAAATAAAAGGAGCAAAAATCACACCACAAATCAGACGAGTCAACACGTGAAATCAGAGGGTTTCTAGGGTTTTCTAAATCCCTATTTAATCACCATTTTCATCATTGGCAAATAAATCGAATACACACGCAACAGTCAAGAGATCGAAAAACCCACAAAAAAAAATTAGAGCAAGCAATTTCAAGCAGATACTCAAAATCAAAATTACTCACAGTTTCGATCAGACCAGAGAACAACCCTCAAATCAGAGAGCAATAGATTGAAGAAACAAGGCGCGAGAGAATTGAAGCAATAACAATCATCATCTCGCTCAGAAACCGATTGATTTGGGGAGAATTGCAAAACCCTAGCCGCCATTTCTTTTTCCACAGAATAAAGAGATCGGGTGAAATGAAAATGAGAATGGGCCGGCCAAATGACAAAAGGGGCTTTGGCTTTGTTTATTAAAAAAAAGGGGATGACCCCTTACATTTAAACTCCCCCATTCAATTTCAAAAGGATTTCCTTTGTTTTTATTTGTGTTGTATTTTAATTTCGTTTTGTAAATCGAACCAAAACAGTTTTAGAGTCTGTAAAACTCTAGGGGAGTTTCAGTTAGGGTTTAACTGACAGTACTAGAATCTGTAAAATCTAGGAATACAGGTTACGGGTTTGTAATCCGGGGAAAATCTGATTCAGGGGTTTGAATCAGTCTAGGATTTTGAGCGTAGGGTTAGAATAGGAGCAGGGATTGCAAGTGTACATGGTCTTGTATGCGGGATCTGTTCTATCACCTAGTAGAAACCTTAGAAATGCAGCAGTAGGCAGAGTTTTGCCGAAGCTGGGTATATTTGTGTGTGATTTACTTTCTGCATTTCTGTTTTTGTTATATTCTGTAATCTGTTTATTATATATATCTCGTTAAATTTTTAATTCAGTTAAAAACTGTGAAAAACCCTATTCACCCCCCTCTAGGGTTATTCTAGATCCAACAAGTGGTATCAGAGCCTGGTAATTTCATTAACTCTAGAGAAATGGTGAATCCTATTTGTCAGTCCATAGAGAGTCAGTCCAGTCATATTCCATCTATTTTCAATGGTACAGATTTTTTAAATTGGAAATCAGAAATGAAATCTTATTTAAAATCTGTTGATATTAAATGTTGGAATAGTATTAAAAATGGGTATGATATTGTAAGTAGGATTGATATTGAATTTAATTTACATGCTACTCATATTTTATATTCTCATATTGATGATATTCAATATGGCCTTATTTCCCATTGTTTGACTGCGCAGGAGATCTGGCAGACTCTCAACACGCTATATGGAAAAATTGACAAATGCTCAAAATCCCAGAAAGATAACTCGGCTTCAGATTTGTGCCTGACAGGTTGTACAGATGGAAATCCAGATGGAGACTCAACAGGAAATATTTCTTTGATTCACCGTTTAAATGGTTTAACTGAATCTGTTGAGAAGTTAAAAGCTAAAAATAAACTTCTGAAATCTGAGATGCTTGAGTTGATCTGCAAAAATAATGTTTTGGAATCAAAACTCAAAAACACTAAGAATTCTTCAAATTCTAATTGCAAAAATTGTTTAAAATTGAAAACCAATCTTGTTCATCTCAATAAAAATATTCAAAAGTTTGAAAAGGAAATTCTGATCTTAAAAGAAAACAAGATTGAGTTATCAAATTTGAACAATCTTCTACAAAAGGAATTTGTAATTTTTAAGACTGATATATATTCCAAATTTGAAATTGCTGAAAATGAAAATTTGGAGAAAAGTGGTTTGATTTTGAAAGAACTTGAAAATGAGATTGAAAAATCCAAGAAGTTTGAGTCGGAAAAGCAAAAACAATTTGAACTTGAAATTTCCGAATCCCAAGCCAAAATTAGATCGTTAGAAAATGAGAATTTGGTTTTGAAACAGACCAATGCTGAACAGATGATCGCTATAAATAATTGCTCAAATTTATTAAAAGAAAATAGCGATCTGAAATCCAAAATTCAACGATTAGAATCAACATTGGATAAATTTTCTAATGGGGAAAAATCGTTGAATATGCTGTTACAAAACCAAGTTTATCGTGGAACTAAATCTGGACTTGGATTCGGGAAAAATGATGTTTTTAGAAATCAAAATTCTTGTGACTTTAAAAATCCCTCAAATCACTTTAGAAATGTTTGTTTTGAAAATTTTAACTCTGAAAACTTCAAAGGATTTGTAAATCACAATCGAAATGAGGATTTGTTTTATAACAAACCATTTAAACCTTCTTGGATCTCAAATGAAAATAAAACGGGTTTTATTAAATTCAAATCGATTTGGGTTCCTAAGGGTACAAAAGTTAATTCTAATGGTTTGTTGTATAAGCAAGTCTGGGTACCAAAACAAATGAATACAACTGTGAGTGGTTTTACTAATTTTGTTCGACCACTTGATCATCTCAATCATTAGGTACCAAAGGAGGCTGAGGAACAACTGTGCTGAAAAGAGAAACGGATTCAAACTGCTTCATATCACAGAATCATTCACAGTTCCTTAGCCACATCTGTTGAGTTAGAGATTCTGCTTTACATTGGATTCTGGTATGATCTCTAAACTCACATTTGTATATTCCCTTTGCTTTTTATTTTCTATGTTTATTCCTTCCTCTTTCCCCTTCTGTTTTTTTTTATTTGACACTGCCATATTCTTCTTTGTCTGTACTTCTTAAACTTCCAGTTGCAGAATTAATGATTTTCTGGAAATTTGCCCTACTTGTATAAAATCATCATGTGTTAATCATTTCCATATCCTGAATTTGAACTTGTATATATCTGCAATTGTTTTGAAGTTTATTTTCTGATTGTTGAATTCATAACAGTGTTGATGCATTCATATCATATCTTGAACACTGTTAACTAGAATTCTAAATTTTTGAAGATCTGAATATTTAATGAAATGTCACACACCTTTGTTGTTCTGAGTTTATTCTAATTCATTTTAGAAAAGCTCAAAATATTATACTCATTACAACACTCTGTTATTTATCAGTTGTGATAATTTCATTGATTTTCAGATTGGCTTGTATCAGTGATACATCTTGGAATTCATCTTTATTCATGATCATTATATTGAAATATATTTGTTTGAAATCATCTGAAATTCTAGATATTTTGAATATCACACATCTCTTATTTTTGAAATTGTCAATCTCGTGTGACTGATTCATTATATCCCAAAACTTTACATTGATTCATGTGATTTCAAATAAATTATCCCGATCATGAATATTTTCAAATTTGATGTAAATGACCTGAAATTTCTCTTGGGCTTGTCGGAAATAGTTTTGAGAAATTCTTGAAAATGTTCTTTTTGAAAATGGTCTTTGAAAATCATTGTTATTTCATGATTATTTGATTTGAATATATGTTTGTTTAAAATCATTTGAAATTATTGATTTATTGGATCTCACACATATCTTGAATCTGAAATATAACCTGGTGTGATAGATTCATTAAATCCTAATACTTTCACATTTCTTCAAATGATTTAAAATAGAGTATATTTGCAAATCTTGGATCATGAACCACCTTATGTGACCAACATCTTGACAAGTCTGTTGTGATACTGATTTCTCTGTGCTGCTCTGATACTGTTTTTTAAAATTGTTTATTTTGGAATCATGCTGCTCTGATTATAAGAAATTGATTTGTAAATATTTTTTTAGGACTGCTTGATATGGTATCAAAGGTTTATCGTGCTCTGATAAATGAAATTTGTGTGCTTGAGTTGCTTGCTTTGTAATTAAGTCTTTTCTGTTGACTGAGATACCATTGTTAGCCACCGGGATGTGATTAAAATCCTCGAGAGTGAGAAAACAAGTGGTATCAGAAGTGCTTATATTTGTTTCACCCATCTGTACTGAGATTCAAATTTTCACATTGTATAGATCCACACATTTTTTTTTATATACAAATATATGTGCTAAATTTGTCTGTCTGATTTTGTGTTTAAATTTCTTTGGTATGAGATGTCCATGATAATCCATCAGGGTGTAATTAATTTCCTCGATAAAGGAGACTACAATTGGTATCAGCTTTTTCACCCATCTGTTTTGAATTTTCACTTTGTATAGACACCATACACATTTTTCCCCTTGTATAAATCTTTTTAAATTCCTCTTGTAATTGATTTTCAACTTTAAAATTATTTATTGATTATTCATTCAGAAATTGAAATCAATATCCGAATCAAACTGTATTTATAATTCATCAAAATTATTATCAGATTTTGAAATTTTGATGAATTGTGACTGCAGTGTATTTCACAACAAGAGGAGATTTTATTTTGATTTTCATGATGGTTGAATATTTATTATAATATCTTTGAACTGGCAATTATTTCACGACCATCTTCATTACTTATCATTCTTCTGCCATCCGTTATGATTTTATATAAATGTGGAGAGTTTAATTTTTTCTCAAAATCATTTTAAATAAACAGTGAAAATATTTGTGATGGAATTGTGGTTATATTATTATTCAGAATTAGTGATAATTGAAAATTTTCAATAACCCCGGTACAGTTGGTCATATTTCATAATATAATTAATTTAGAAATTTATTTCACAGTCCATTTCTGTACCTACCACATTTTCTATCATCCATATATTGGTTTTATACCAAGGAGTTTTTTTTTTTTTTTTTTTTTAAAAAAAAGCTGAAATGATAAATACATATAATAAATATATAAGTGTGTCTCTAACCTCATTTAAAAATCCAAGCTCTGGTCATGCATGGTTAAGAGACAACTTGTAATTTAAGCTGCGACTGACCTCATTTAAAAATCCAAGCTCTGGTTATGTGTGGTCAGGGTGCTCTTAAGTCAAAATAAAAAGAAAAGAAAATAATTTACAATAAATAATTTTTTATATGAAATTCTCCTTGGTGTATAATAACCAGACTATCAATCCACTTTCTAATCTGTGAAATATGTTAAAATTTTATGATGTATTATGATTTGTTGATTGATAGATATTGAAATTTGAGATTATTCGTTTTTCTCACTTAAATTGAATTCTTAATTATAATCCAAATCCATCACCGTTTTTGGTGCTTTAATCTTATAAAATTCTTTTGAAAATAATTGGAATACATTTTTTTACTCTCTCCATTTTATATAAATTTCGTCGTAAATCGGTCATTTTCTGCAATTTGAAATATGCCACTAGTTCTCAGTTTATTATGATTTTTGTTTGACTGATTGAGGTTTATGATGATCATTCTTCCTCTTCAGCTGAAACTATATTTTTAGTCAATTTTCATCTGTATTTTAAAATCTGTATCCTTTTGATGATAACAAAAGGGGGAGAATGGATTAGATTTTGATTTATGAGTGAATATTTTATAAAGAATATTTTATAAATATTTTTAATTTTGAAAATTAAATCATTCATACATTTCACTCATGCATAGTTATAGGGGGAGTTTCTGTTATAAGGGGAGCATTTAAATAGGGGGAGTTCAAATATCCACGAACAAACACATTTATTATATTCAAAATCTTTATTATATTCAAAATCCTTTATTTGTTTGTCATCATCAAAAGGGGGAGATTGTTGTATATAACGGTGTTGTATACATAATTATATGATTTTTGTTTGATGATAACAACCAAATATATTTCTATTATAAATGTGTTTGGTACTGTACTGTTATATATATACATCACAGCAATGAATATAATATTTATATTTAAATAAAATACGACTGTACAGAAATTCAAATATTAACACAGTATTTTATTTAAATAGAATATTTTATTTCAATATTCAAACTGTACAACTATTTGTAACTCCACTATTTATACATTCACAGAATATTTGTACTTGTATAAACAGAATAAAATAGACAAGTTCGTTTGACAACAATAAAATGATATTTTATTTCAATCAAACTTGTTTATTACAGACATCAGTACATTTCATATATACACAGCTTCTCACTGCAACACTCATATATTCATTCAGTTTACATTTCATATATATCCATTTTCACTTGTATATACAGACACACTGACACTCTGTCCTTGTCTTCTATCTTCTGTCTTCACAGCTTTCTCTGTCAGTCTAGTCATCTACACATGTCATACACAGAAACACACACACAGTACACTGCAATAGAAATAAAAATTGAATACATGCAGATTTGAATTTTAGTTTTTGAAATTTTATTTGCCTCAGTTTTCTGGTGTGTTTCTCATCACTTTTCTGACTTGATCTGATTCGTATCAGCCTCAACATACTACACTGGTTTGCTGATCAGAACCAGTTGATTCTGATCAGCCACAACACAGTGCAGTAGTCTGCTGATAAAATTCACGTATATACACACATGTATACACACACATACGTGCATATATACACATATGTATACGTAAAAGAAAATACATGTCAAACAGCAAAAGTGAACTGTCAAAAATAATCAAAGCTGCTCAAAACTTCAAAACTGGTTCAAGCATGTGAACAAGCAAGAGGCAACAGTAAAGTATATGGATGCACAAGTATATATGGTGAAACAGAACAGGCCAAAGTGGTGCAACATGCACAAGTCAGCGCAGTGCAAGCATGGTGGTGCATGGTTCAACACAGTACATAATGCCAGCAAACACAAGTGGCCAGATCAGCATGGAACTTAGTGATAATTACATGCAATAAACATAATGGCAACAGCCTGGACAGCAAGGAGCAATACAGATGCACAATGTGTCTCAAGAATGCAAATGAATTCATATAAACAAATATGGATGCAATATACAATGGTGCAAAGAAATCTGGATATGCCTAGAGCATGTGTGCATGTATAACAGTTCAGAATTGCATGTTTCAGCAAGTACACATTTCACAAATGGCCGAGAACATATACAATCTGATTTGCACAAATAACATGTATGAAAGGCAAATACACAGCAAATGGAGCATGTATACAGTTCATAATTCAAGGGGTCAAAACAGTGATGATCAAGTTCACAAACCAGTGCTCGAATACAAGTCTGAATGCACAAGTAAAGGAAGTGGTCGAGCTCAAAAGTGCAGCAGTTTACTACAGTTAGCAAAGTGTTCAGGTTTCAGATATGTTAGTGGATCACATGTGCACTAATGCATGGTGCATCTAGCTGAAGTGCACAAACCAGAACTCAAGAAAAAGCCAGCATGATACACAAGTATGACAAAATAACATGGTGATGCAAATTGCAGGCATGAATGATCACAGTCGAGTGAGGATGGTGTTCAAGTGAGCACAAAAATGAGTGTATCAGCATTTTCAAGTTGCTGTAAACAGAATGTCCAGAAAGATGCAGTGAAGTTCTGAGCATAAATCATAAATGGGTTTCTATCATGCAAACAGATGATCAAATTTTTGGCAAGAAATTCTTATTTACTGAAACCCAAATTCAATCAGGAGCATATGTGGAAAGAGGAGCAAATATATTTCCAGAGAATCAAATGCAGAATAAAACACGGCAAGTATTCAGGGATTAATTCAATCAAGCTTTTCAAAACAGTTTTCACAAAATACTCGGCAAGAATTTCCTCAATGAACAATATTTTTTTTGGCAAGATTCATTTCCAGATATACAATATGCAGTTATTCACGCAAGGGAATCAATCATGGATCAATTCAATGTCACAAAACCAAACAAGGCAAGTAATCGAAATTCACAAGGGACAGTTCATCAATAAATCACGCAAGTTTTTTTTTACCAAGATTTAAAAAATTCATGAGTCAATTTTAAACCGAGACAGTCACAAGAGGAAACATCACAAAATCATCTCAAAGCCGATTCAACACAAAAGGCAACAGTTTTTTTTTTTGGCAAGAATCAATCACACAAGTAAATAAAAGGAGCAAAAATCACACCACAAATCAGACGAGTCAACACGTGAAATCAGAGGGTTTCTAGGGTTTTCTAAATCCCTATTTAATCACCATTTTCATCATTGGCAAATAAATCGAATACACACGCAACAGTCAAGAGATCGAAAAACCCACAAAAAAAATTAGAGCAAGCAATTTCAAGCAGATACTCAAAATCAAAATTACTCACAGTTTCGATCAGACCAGAGAACAACCCTCAAATCAGAGAGCAATAGATTGAAGAAACAAGGCGCGAGAGAATTGAAGCAATAACAATCATCATCTCGCTCAGAAACCGATTGATTTGGGGAGAATTGCAAAACCCTAGCCGCCATTTCTTTTTCCACAGAATAAAGAGATCGGGTGAAATGAAAATGAGAATGGGCCGGCCAAATGACAAAAGGGGCTTTGGCTTTGTTTATTAAAAAAAAGGGGATGACCCCTTACATTTAAACTCCCCCATTCAATTTCAAAAGGATTTCCTTTGTTTTTATTTGTGTTGTATTTTAATTTCGTTTTGTAAATCGAACCAAAACAGTTTTAGAGTCTGTAAAACTCTAGGGGAGTTTCAGTTAGGGTTTAACTGACAGTACTAGAATCTGTAAAATCTAGGAATACAGGTTACGGGTTTGTAATCCGGGGAAAATCTGATTCAGGGGTTTGAATCAGTCTAGGATTTTGAGCGTAGGGTTAGAATAGGAGCAGGGATTGCAAGTGTACATGGTCTTGTATGCGGGATCTGTTCTATTACCTAGTAGAAACCTTAGAAATGCAGCAGTAGGCAGAGTTTTGCCGAAGCTGGGTATATTTGTGTGTGATTTACTTTCTGCATTTCTGTTTTTGTTATATTCTGTAATCTGTTTATTATATATATCTCGTTAAATTTTTAATTCAGTTAAAAACTGTGAAAAACCCTATTCACCCCCCCTCTAGGGTTATTCTTGATCCAACATCAGATAGTTGTACAGATTAGAGTAATGAAATTGATTATGGAACTTAAACTTATCATAATTAGGCTCAATACTTAAAAGCGTTGAGGCCGAGGAAGGAGCTAAAGGAGAGTGTCACTCTCTGAAAATTTGTGCACCAGGTGCATGTGCGAACCGATCTTTGAGTTTTTGCATGTTTGTTTATGTATTAGCTTAGTCGGCGAGCTGATACAAATAATTGGTGCGTTGAGCAAACCTGATAACTGATCCAGGGTTGCCTGTGCAGATTCATGCATGCATATGCCCTGTATAAACATGCATATGAATATGCAAAGGGTACGATGAAAAGAATTTAAAAAAATTATCTTCTTAGTACTTTAATTTTAAACTCTTGTTCTTGAATCTAGGACTAAGTGAAAAACCATAGTTTGTGTTTGGTTTTAGTGATACGGTATTTAAGTCAAGATAATAAGGTTGTGTCCCAAGTACATTTTAGCTTACATATAAATTTTACGGATTTTGTGAGTAGTATGTTGCCTCTTTTACAGTATTAATGAGAGCAACTAATTTAAAAGGTGAAAATATTTAACGCTCATTAATGAGGAAATAATATCAAGATTAATATAAATGACAACTTTCGAATACAAAAGGAAGCTTGAAATAATGGCAACCGCAACTAATTCCGCTCTAAATTCTCGCTCGAAAAAAGATTTTAACTTCGATTCAGATCCTAGATCTGCTATACCTCCAGATTTTGATCCTTCTCACCAACATGCAAGCAGAGCCGGCCCTAGGCACAGGCCAACCAGGCGGCCGCCTAGGGCCTACGGTCAGAGGAGGGCCTCCGGCCAGTGAACAGCTTCAGTAGGTTGTATTTTATTTATATACATATATTACGTTATCGGGCTATATTCAAGGAAGAGGTGGTACAGTGGTTGAGGAATCCAACTTGCATTCCTATGGTGCAGGGATCGATTCCTGTCTGATGAAGTTTTACTTCTGCGTAAAAAATTTCCTCCTCCTGCCTTACTTTTTGCCTAGGGCCTTCGAATCTTCAGGGCCGACTCTACATGCAAGAAGATCTTAGTTCTATGCACGATTTTCCATATCTTGTCTCTAGGGAGAACGCAGATCTCACATCTCATTTAGGCCATCCTCCTGAAGAGATGGATCATTTCCATCTCTTGCATGCATTCACTGATCCACAACTAATATCATACGGACAAAGAGTTAAAACACAGAGGAGCAACAATTTAAAAGTCCTAGCGGTAATTCAATAGTGGAGTTTCCAAGTTTTAGTGAACAAGTGAATGGAAAAGAAGATAAATTAAACCAGAAACTTTTCAGATCTTGGGCAGAAGTCATCAAAGAAAACAAGTTTCACAATAGTTTTTCAAATCTCAGTTATTACAAGCCAATACAAAGGGATAATGTTCAGTACGCAGAATTTAATGAAGAATTAATACATGCAGGAAGAGAGAAATGAAAAAATTCAATTGCCTTCTACATCTACAATAATAAGCAATATTACAGGTATTTGAAGGATTATATTGACAGAGTATGGAATATTAAAGGAAGATATCAGTTATACAGTAGAGAGAATGGTTTCTATATAATAAAGTTGGATTCTGCTGAAGATTGTGAAGCCATATTAACAGGTTGGCCATAATTTTACAACAGGAAATTGATATTTATGAAGAGATGGGTTCCTGGATTGAAGTTAACAAAGGAACATCTGCATACCATTCCAATTTGGGTGCAATTGCCAAATCTAGAGTTGGAATTCTGGTCTAATGAAGCAATCAGTAGAATAGCATCTTTGCTGGGTAACCCTACAATTAGATCAGATAACCGAGGATGTTATACGTATTACATATGCATGGGTTCTAGTAGAGGTAGATATTAATTTTTCATTTCCAAATGAAGTTTATATACAATGTTATGATGGTAGTGTTTATAAGAAAAAAGTAAATTATGAATGGTTTCCAGTTAAGTGCTCCAATTGCAGAATATTTGGACATAATTCTAATACATGCTTAGCTAAAAAGGTATGGATGCAGAAAGATTCGGGTAATAAACAAGATAATATGGAGATTGAGGAGAATGTGCAATTACAAGCATTGGGCAATAAGGATGAAGATAACTACATGCAAATAGAAAATGTGACAAGGAAAGAAAACAAGGTAACAACCTAAAATACATTGAATGAAAATAATGATGAGATGTATCTGGAAGTGAAGAGTGCTAATTTGAGTAAACAGAAAGCAAAATTATCTTCTTCGGCAAAAGGGAAAGACACTGGGAATAAATTTGAAATTCTTAATAATGTGGATATGGATATAAGTTCAGAAGGGGTAAATGATAAAAATCATTCAACTTCTCTGATTGAAATGGAAATGGAGAATGAGAAGTATAACCAGAAAGAGCAGAATTTAGAATTACAGAAAGATTGTCAACTACTTAATAAAGATAAAGATATATGAAAGTTACACGACCCTTGTCAATGGTGACGCTCTCCTTCGATCTTGATTCGTCCTCCTCTCTGATTGTTTCGTCCTCTCCTCTTCCTCCTCCTCCTCCTCCCCCTCCTCCTGATCCTCCTGATCCTTTACCCAAGTCAGTTTCCTGCTCGAAAATTCCTGCTCAAGTAAATTCTTCTTGTGCATCTTTTTCTATCTCTTTAGATTGTGATCCTCATGTTGATTATTTTTATGTTGATAATGTGAATAATGATCTTTTTCTTGATGTAAACTTGGATACCTTGATTCTTGATAATAATGGATCTTCAGATCTGAATTCTAAAACGGCGTTGGATGTTAATTTGAATGATTTGGGGGCTCCTTCTTCTTTTATGAAATCCTCTATTGATCTTGCCAAATCTCATTCATTTGATCCTTCTTTGACTAACAACAAGCCTAACTCTTCTGTTCCTATATCTCACCTTCCATCGAATACCTCATCGGCATCTGTTGAAGTCACAAAAAACTGATTATCTTTCTCTTTTCAATTATCTACCTCGCAATGCTGGATCTTATAAACCTATGGAATTTGAAGTCGTTAAAGGTAATCATAAGAGGTTTCCTCTTGAAATAGTAAAAGCTGAGGTTGTGAAATACTGGAATCATCATTTACTTGGGTTTTTTCTGGATGGATCTTTATCATATTTGTTAGTGGTTAATCTTCTTCAGGCTCGTTGGAAATTATTTGGAGAGGTGGACATTAAATCTGATGGGCTTAATTTTTACTTCAAATTTTCGAATGATGCTGATAGAGCTAAAGTGTTGAAAGCTGATCCGATGTTCGTCTGGGGTCGTATGTTCATTGTTACAAAGTGGGATCCCTCCATTGGAAGTGCACAAGCACAAATTAAGAAAATACCCATTTGGGTTCATCTTCATAGAATTTCTGTATTGCTATGGACGTTAATGGGGATTAACTGGCTTGCGTGTCAGATTGGGAAGATCATTTTTTTGACACAAATACTGAAAAGAGGCATAGGATTAAATATGCAAAGGTGCTTGTTGAAATTGATGCGGAATCTGATTTACCTGACTGTATTGAACTGGGAGGACTTGGTGATAAATGTCCTCCAGTTATAGTCAAATATGATTGGAGGCCAAGAATATGTGTGCACTGTAAAGTTTTTGAGCATGACTCTGATCAATGTGATGTTTTCAACAAGCAAATCTTTTCTGATGTAAATCAGCATGATGAAAGGAAGGAAGTATTATATGATTCAACTCATGAAGTGGGAGCAAATATAAAAGGTAATATGGCTTTCTATGGAAATCAAAATGGATGGTCTAAGGTTGTTAATAAAAAAAACAAATATGGCAAAGGAAAACAGGGAAAGATAGTACTGCTATGAATCCTGATGCTGATAATACAAAGGAGAAAGTGAGTAAATCAAAAGGAGAAGGTAGTTCTATATTGCATGAAAAATTTAACAATGATGAGCCAAAGGAACAAGAATGTTATGTAATTGGGAAAGATAATGATCATATTATGGCAGTGGATGAGAAAGGAAATTGTGTAGTGCATCGAAAAGGGAATATGGATTTAGCTAATGAAATGTCAAAGACAAAAGGAAAACAAATTATTGAAGATGACAGTACAGAAGAAGTGCAAAATGATTGTCTCTTTTGTAACCCTTTTTCCATTTTAAGTGATCTTTCAAACATGCCATCAACTTCTTGTAATCCTTCTGGTTGTAACTCTTCCCTCGATATTCAAATTCCAAATAATTCTTCCTTCAGTCGTAAATTTTTTGATTCTTCCCCTTATTCTCATCTAGCTCCTCCAAAAGATATAATTCTTCCACCACCTCCCAATTCTTGTAACTGCACTTCCTCTCTTCATGATATTAATTCTGTTGATCCCTAAGTAGAAGCTTCTCCTCCTAAGTCTGTCAAGGCTAAAGTCAGTGATTATGTCAATGCTGCTTTTAAATCATCTACAAAATCAAAGAAAAAAGGAAGGAAAAAGAAAGTGACTATGAATCCTGCTGATATAGAAGATATTGATGAAGGAATTGAGTTTAAAAAGGATGAAGTTTTACCTTCTGGTAGTCAAAATATTCATTCTAAAAGGCACACAAGGAGCAATCCAGCTCATTCATTAGATCCTGTCCTTATTAAAAAATGACACACAACATTTCGTTCTGGAACATTAAAGGGATGAATTTACCCTCTAAACAAAGTGAGATTAGATTCTTTTTGAAGAATAGCAATATCCATCTTCTGTGCATTTCTGAATCTAAGCTTGACAAGTCTTCAACTATTAAAGCGGCTTCTTTTATCTCTCATTCCTGGCATTATGATCATAATTTGGATGATGCTAGTTTTGGTTGGCTGCTTACTTTTTGGAATCTAGCTTATCTTTAAACTCTCTAAAATTTGTTCTTCAGATCAGTTTATTCATTACAAATGTATTTATCTCCCATCCAGCTCTACCTTTTTTCTCACTTCTATCTATGCACATAATGCTCTTACTTTGAGAAATTCCTTTCTCTAAAATCTTTGTTACATTCACTCATCTTCTGATCCTTGGATTTTGGGTGGAGATTTCAATTGCATGTATTCATCTTCACAAAAATGTGGTGGTTGTACCCTGACAGTTAAGGGTATAGCTCCTCTTAACCAAGCTCTTATCTCTTCCAAATTAATTCCTTTAAACAGTTTTGGCCCATCTTTCACTTGGTCAAATAAAAGTCATTCTGGTCCTCCAACTCTTTGTAAGCTTGATCACATTTTTGTTAGTTCCTCCTTCGTTCAAACCTGGCCTAATGCTTTCTATCATGTTCTTTCCCCTACTATCTCTGATCATTGTCCTCTGCTTTTAT
This sequence comes from Allium sativum, assembly GCA_030737875.1. NCBI lineage: Eukaryota > Viridiplantae > Streptophyta > Magnoliopsida > Asparagales > Amaryllidaceae > Allium > Allium sativum. The sequence goes on from CM060913.1 coordinate 1,019,980,538, forward strand.
ATTGGGGGTTATCGAGTGCCATTGTTAAAGGGAAGTCCTTGTTTAAATTTTTTTAATTTTTGGTGTTCTAATAAGGAATATTCTGGTATTTTATTGCAGGCTTGGAAATAGTGTTTTGGGAGGAGTTCTATGGATAAATTGCTTTATAAATTGAGGTTGCTAAAGATTCATCTCAGAGCTTGGTCCAGTCATTCATATGGAGATTCTTTGAATCAATCTTCTTTGGTGAGGTCTGATCTTATTCAAGTGCAAAATCAATTATTGGGGAGACCTTTTGATATGCAGTTACTAATATTGGAGAAGGAACTTAAGGATAAGTTGAAGCATTAGTTGCAAATGGAATTTCAATCAAAAAGAAAAGGTTCTAGGATTAAAAGAGAATTGGAAGCTGATAGAAATTCGAAGTTCTTCCATAATTCTTTAAAAGTCAACAAAGTTAAAGAGGCTATTCATATGATTAAGGACATAGATGGTAACATTTTATCTTCTCAATCAAGTATTGATAAAGCTTTTGTTGATTATTTTACAACTATTTTAGATCCAAATTCTCTTCCTTTTAATAATATTAAGATGCTATTTCACTTGGATCTTCCCTTTCTATCTGATCAACAATCCTTTGAGCATATTAAGTATGTCTCTAGAGATGAAATTAAGACTGCAATGTTTAATTTGGATGCTTCTTGTTTTGGTGGACCAGATGGGTTTAATGCTTGTTTTTACAAAAAAGTTGGGAGATTATTGGAAATGATGTTTCTGATGTTGTTCAACATTTCTTCATGAAGAATGAGTTGCCATCTACCTTAACGGCTACTTCAATTGCTTTAGTGCCTAAAGTAGATAATCCTTCATGTGTATCAGATTTTAGGCCGATATCATGTTGTAGTGTATTTTATAAAGTCATTTCAAAGATTTTGGAAAACAGAATTCAGTCAGTCCTTCTTTCTTTAATCTCAAGTAATCAGTCTGTGTTTGTACCAGGAAGAACTATTAGTGATAACATCCTCATTACTCAAGAATTGCTCCATGGTTATGACAGGAAGAACATTTCACCTCGTTGTATGTTAAAATTAGATATTAGAAAGGCATTTGACAGTATTTCATGGTCCTCTATTATTGCTGTTTTGTCTAGAATGAATTTCCCTACTCCTTTTTTAGCTTGGATTTATACTTGCATCTCCATACCTATGTTTTCGGTTTCTAGATTTGGAATGCTACATGGCTACTTTAAAAGCAAAAGAGGTGTAAGACAGGATGACCCTATCTCCTCGTATTTGTTTATAATTGTCATGGAGCTTCTTAATACACTGGTTCTTAATCAAGTGAAGATTGGTAAACTTCAATTACATCCTCGATGCAAGAATCCTCTCATTACCCATCTATGTTTTGCAGATGATCTCATTATTTTTACCAAGCCTACACTGGGAAATATTCATTGTATTTTATCTATCCTTCATACTTTTCATGAGATTGCAGGGTTACAAATCAATTTGAGTAAGTCTCACATTAAAGTTGCAGGGTTAAGTCAAGCTAATACTAATGAACTGATTCTATCACCTGGATTAATGGTTCTTTCTGAAAATTCATTATACTTGGGACTGCCTCTGTTTACTGGAAGAATCACAAAAGAAAAGTGCATGCCATTATATGAAAAAATCATTGATAAGATGAAGCAATGGCCTTCTTGTAGTTTGTCTCAAGCTGGAAGGTTAGTTATCATTCAATCTATTGCAACTACGATGACTACATATTATACTAGACATTATATTCTTCCAGTGAAACTCATTAATATGGTAATCAATGCTATGAACAAGTTTTTATGTCATGGTGATCCATTTGCTAAGAAGATGGTTCCAATTGCTTTTTCTAAATTGTGCGAGAAGAAATGTAATGGTGGTTTAGGAATAGTAAATCTATTTCTTTGGAACAAAGCTGCAGTTTCAGTGTATACAGATAGAATTTTCTCTGATGATAGTTGCCTTTGGACTAAGTTTGTTAAGCGCAACCTTATTGGAAGGAAGAATTTCTGGACCATGAGTGTTCCAATCTCTTGTAGTTGGAGTTGGAGACAGATTTTAAAACTAAGGAGCCTCTTTTTACCATTTATCCAATGCAATGCAGGAAGTGTTCAAGGGTTATCATTTTGGCATTCTCCTTGGGAAGGCAAAGGATTAATTTTGAGTGATAAAGTTGAGTATATTCTGATGAGTAACAGTGGTATTCCAGACACAACTATTATGGATGATATGTTTCATGATGGAGTTTTGCATTGCCTCATAGCTGCTCTTCTTCTTTAAGATTGCTTTGGTCTGAAATCTCAGCTAACTTTAAGTCTGGCGATGGTACAATTACTTGGATGGATAAAAGGCATTCTATTAGCCTAGTGTATGATCTATTAGTGGGACAGAAACCAGTTTTTCCTTGGCATAAGAGAATTTGGAGCTTGATGAGTAATGCCAAACAGAACTTATTTTTATGGAAATTAATGGCTAATGCCATTTATACTAAGGATAAACTGTTCAGGTATGGGTTTATACATGAGGATTCTTGTGTTTTTTGTTGTGTGGAGACTGAATGTAACGCTCATTTGTTCTTTGAGTGTACATTTGTTTTTGAATTATGGGGGCGAGTTTTGTTCACTGGTAATTTGCATATGCCTTCAAATATAAGCAAAGAAGAATGGTTTGTTCTCTTTAAAGCAACAAGGTGGAAGACGAAGAGAAGCATGATTTTGTTGAAAGTTTTGAAGATATTTTTGATTGAAGTGTGGAATGAGAGAAATAGGAGGGTGTTTAGTTCGTCTTCTATGAATTTGGATGAACTATTTTCACTAATTCATAATGCCATTTTGAGGAAACTGCATACTGAATTTTGGACTAGAGAAACTGGTTGTTTCTGTGCATGGTAGCTTTGGAAGTTAGTTTAGAAAGTGTTAGTTGGTTTTGTTTTTGTGAATAGCATTGAGTTTTTTCTGTGTATTCTTTGTATATGTTAGAGTTTTTTTTCTCAATTCTTTTGCATTTATGTTGTATATTCTATTGGTTGCTGTAAATTGTAACTTGTAAACGTTTCTATGATAATAAAGTTTTAATGCCTTTCTAAAAAAAGATAAAGATATGATTTCAGATCCATCCATGGAAGAACAAAATAGTGAGGATGCTGTAAGTAAAGATGCTCTCATGAACGATTCCGACTGTTCCTATAGTTCTACAAATAGCTTCAAAAAGAGGAGAACAAATTTCAAACCCAGCAATTACAAAGACGTGAATAAGCTTGTATATGATGAACCCTTGATCGTGGAAAAACCAGAATGGAACAAACTTATGCAAGAAATCCAAGCTCGATCCAAAATAAGAAGAGCAAAAGAAGGAGGTAAAAATCCAGCGGGAGTTACCAATGGAGGAGTAAATAAGAAATGATTGAACACGATATTCTATTTTATATCTTGGTGTGTTGGCTTGGTTTGGGTATCTCTATGATCTGCTCATTTTCATGAAGATGTTCTTTATGTCCCTTGAAGGTAACAGATCTTATTTTCTTGTGGCTCTGGTCTGGGTTTTTGCTTAATGCTTGGTTGTGGCTTTATGGTGTAAAGACTTCTTTGGTGCTTCTGCGTCTTGCATCGGGTTTTGCTGCATCTAGCCTTAGTTATTAGTCTTACTGTTTGTCTTAAGATAGAGCTGGATTAGTTGTTATTTTGTATAGTATTTGTTTTGGTTGTAGTAGTTATTTGTGTCTAGCTCTATCTCAAATTTGTATTTGTTTTGATTGTAATATAAGTACCCTTGTTTTAAAAAAAAAATTAATATAAATATGTATACATACGGTTCATTGTATGTGTGCACAGAAAAGTTTGCCTTTTATGTTTTAGAGATTCAGATTTCTTCTCAATTTTAAGAATTTTTTTTGTAATTCTTTTAATATAATTAATAAAGAGTTCGTAGGAGGAACTGTTTGCAATTTTTTACTTTCTAGTTCTTCTAAAATCTAATTGTGTCACTACAAAAAAAAAAAAGACGATCAGGAACTAAAAATAAAAAACTTGATTTTTTTGTTTCCTTAAATAAAAATTGATTAAATTCCAAAAAAAATCAGCCTTCACTTATTAACATTATACACTAAAAATCAGTTTCTAGTGGATAGCTACAATTTAAAATGATAACATATCGGTATTCTGTCTTTAAATCAGTCAGTAATTTGTATTGTGATTTTGTTATGTTTAATGACCAAATATATTTTTATTCTTTTAAATCCTTTTTTGAGGAGGGGAATAAATCAAAGGGACAGTTTGACTTAGATGTAGTTTAGGTTTCGTAATAAAAATTACTCCCCATCTAAAAACTTTATAAACTAGGACTTTGTTTTTCGAGAATCATCAAAAAAAAATAACAAAAAACAATGTAAAATTTTGCCAAACTTCCAAATTTTATTCAACACATAATCATCATCATATTCATACAAGAAAACTACAAAAAAATGATTCAAAAACATAAAAAATATGCATGCTCTAGCTCAAAGCATATGCTTATTCAAACATTCATGTATTGCAGAAAAATAGCAAAAAACTAATAAAAAAAGGCATACAAATGAAAATTATTTTCTCCAGTAAATTGCTGCAAATGATGCAACTATTTGCAATATTTGCAGAAATTTCCGCAATTTTTTCATGTAGTTACACTGCATTATAAAACAGTTGCTGACATATATGCGATTATTAAGAATAATTGCAGACATTGGTGCAATTATTCATCCGTCTTTCAAAATATGTATGTGCTGTGTGAATAATTGCGGAAGTGTCTGCAATTATTCACAAAAATTGCTAACATTTCAGCAAATTTTTTTGTGTAGAACTTTTCCATGAATGTTTACAATTTTTTGATTCTTTTTATACAGAAGCACAGAAAACCAGAAAAACACGTTGCTATAGGACTCAGAAACCCGCTTTACATACAAACTTGCACAATGATGTATAGTGAATTAATTCTAAAAATAAGGATGTATACCTAATTTCCACTAAAACAAAATCCTTTTTGGAGGAGGGGAATTATTAGACCAAAAAGTGGTCCTAACACCCAAATTAACAGTAATTCTAATGAAATGAAATTGAAAAGCAAGAAGAAACACACGATTTATAGTGGTTCGGCGTTAAAGAGCCTACATCCATTTTCAACTCTTTGGATTGATGATTTGAACGCAAATACAATAGTGATTCTCACTCAATTTCTTTCATACAATACATAAATTCACTCAATGTTGATGGGATTTTGCTTTAAGTCGTGGTGATGATATGAAAATGATGAGGAAATTCGGTTAGAATGGATGTTTGAGCTCTCAATTTGCCAAAAGATCCCTTCAAATGACCCTTGGTGATCTATTTATATGTGAAAAATGCTCCTGGAACGGGTTCGGTTCGGGTGTACGTGGCACCCATTCCTTCAAAGTCGGGTTCGGATGATTTGATATGGTGCTAGCACAATAAATTAGTGGTGAACGTGGGCAAAGTGGTCGCTTAACCGCCCCGCTTCTTCAGGAGATCGTGGAATGAAATTGATGCAGCTTCCTGCCTCCGAATTGGGCATGTTAAGAATTAGAGGAGCGGATCTGGCTGATCCGATCCGACCCGATTCTGCCTATTCTTTTTCCTTTTCTGCTCCGCACAATCTTGTCTTGGCTCAAACCTCCGATCTGATTCGATCTTTGAGAGAGTGTTCTTCATTATTTGATTTCTCACTTTGTGTTGCCTAGTTCACAAAGTAGGCTAACATTTTGCCCCTCGAAGTGCACTCCTATCGAAGATGGAATGTGATTCGAAATGTGCTTCGAAATTATCTAAACATTGGTTTTTGAATTTGAATCGTTGAATAGTCACTCCCATTCATTCGTAGGGCTGTGTCACTTCGTAAAGCCACAACGTTTGTCGTCTATATATACACCATAGAATGCACAAATTGCTTCTGTTGTTTCAAATTATTTCGAGAACTTTGCTTGACATCCAACAGCTCCTCCAGGTAAGTTTTTGTATGCTTCTCTTTAAGTCTACTTCATGTGTTGAATTAATGTTTGAGGTTCCGCTTGGGTTTGGACCCAATCCGCATGGCCTTTCATACATCTCAACGCCATTAAGTGAAGGGCCAAATGACTATGGGCCAGCCTTTCGGTCCGAGCGGAGTCACGTTGGCAGGAATACTAAGGGCTACTCCACATTCATATATAAGTTTACCATTTTCTCCATTCCTCTCTTCTTCCTTTTCGTTTCTATCTTTTTTCTAGAGTTTGCCCGAAAGTTAAGAACAAAACTCTAATTCTCAAAACTCTAGAATTCTCTTTTAATCCTCAAATTGAACACATAAGTGGGTTAATGACTCCGATTAACTCCGTTTTATTTGATTTTCATTCGATTTCATGAATAATTTAGGCGATTTCAGCATGGTATTTAGTTTATCTTGATGCTACCGTCGTTGATGGCCTTGTCGCCACCTCGAGGCGTTAGCAGAGGAGGTTTGAAATTAGCGTTGGCAAGAGGCTGGGTAGGAGACGAAGGAGCGAAGAGGAAGGAGAAGGGAGAAATGGGTTAGGTTTGGGTTGGATGCTCCAGAGGAATAGGACGGAGAAGTGGGGTCGGTTCGGGTGGAATGCTTTACGAAGATAAGGAGTGGCTATTAAGGACAGTGGGTTGGATTGGTTCGGGACGGAGTCAATCGATCCGGATGGATTTATCATCCTTTCGACTCCTCCCATCCGACCCCATCCGCTATCTTCATTCCGAACCGACCTGCTTATGTGAAGCACCCGAACCGGCTTGATCACTACGTGGACATCGAACCAATTATAACATGCATATCCAAACAGATCCGCAGTCATTCAACTTAACGTGCAAGGAGTGCCTAACTAATTCAAATAACATTGACTTTGGTCTATGACTTTGTGAACAGTTAGGATAGAGCCTTCTCAACTGAACTCAAAGATTATCAACGAACACATAACTGCCTTGCTCATCTTTGCATCGCATTCTTATATGCTTTTCTTTATATTGTTGTACACACACTGTTGTGCACTTTAGTTCACACACCTGCACAGGGTGACACGGGCAACTTTACTCTAACTTCTACCATTGCTTCTTCAATAGCTTAGCAACCATGGCAGAGAGACGCTCTTCTAGATTATCCGAAAGGGGAGATGCTGCTAAATCATTCGAAAATCCAACTGTCGAGGATGTGTCTTCTACTTCAGACTCCGGATGGGATAGTAAGGCTTCAGATTACAAGATGGAAGCTCATAATAGTGAGGTATCTTCTGGTGGTGATGTTTCTTTAGGCGAGGAGGAGGAAGAAGGGGTAGGAGAAGATTGTGCCCTAGATGAGTTTGGAAACGTCGAGATCTTGGATTCGCCTAAAGATTCAGTGGAGTCAACAATTGACAACGATAGATTGATTCGAATACGTATAAAGCATGGGATCCTTGAAAGAGACACGCAGTTGCCCTCGAAAACAGATCGTCCCCACAACCCGCCAGAAGGGTATATGGCTATCACCAGACTAATGTGCTTAGTCGGGGCAATACCTCCTTATCCGCCTTTTGTCGTCGATTTTCTGAGACAACTGCAAATTGCTCCCATGCAACAGCATCCCAACTCCTATGCTTATTTATACACTCTGTATGTAGCCTCAGGGAGATTCTAGGAGTGGATCTTACTTTTGATGATGTTCACTTCTTTTATAACTTCAAGCACCAGACCCAAGAGACTCCATCCTTTCCATACTTTGAGTCAGTTCCAAAGAGGAAAATCATCACTATCCCATATACCAGCAAAGCTGGTGAATCAAAACCCGAATGGTTTTACATTAAACATCAGCCAGGGTGTGCAAGAAGATGGATCAAGTCAAGTAAGGCACCAACTTTTTGGGATCCAACTTCAAATACTCATGTCAGCGCATTAATTGACTTTCGTTTTTATTCACTGTTCCTAATCCAAAACAGGTGACGGGTCAAGTATACTTCGATCGTTTGCACCAGCTACTCACCGACAATCAAAAGTTCTTAACTATTGATGAAGTCCTTAAAGATAAATACCTTCATCGTCATGGGTTGTTATCTATCACCCGTAGCATAGGTCATGGAAAAGTTCCTTACGTATACATACCCCCAGTTGATGTTATTCCTGAGACGGAAGAAAGTTCGAGGGGTCCTCCAATGCCTCAAAAGATCCATTCTCCAACGTCTACCTCGACTCAAGATGATATACTAGCGAATATCCCTGCCAAAGATAGGATAAATGCATTACTCCCGAAGATGCGGCCACTCCTGAGAAACCTAATTCCCCAAGAGGGTTGCCACCAGTTACCCCTCTGGGATATACTTCCACAGCAGATGAATCCACATTTTGGGGCTTGGGTGATCTTCCCTTGCCCGAAACCTTTTACGGTCCGCAAGATTTTCCAACAAATCCTCTCACTTTTACTTCCAAGGAAGAGACTACTCCCGTAAAGGCCAGGGAGATTAGACATACCAGCACCAATCCAGGCTCTGGTCTATTTTGGGGGAAAAATCACTTAGGAAACACGCTGCACTTTAGCACTGCACGTCACAGCACTTAAGCTTTATGCTTATCTTGACTCTAATGCTCTTTCATTTCTTCTTATAGGACAAATGGGGAGACAAAGTTACTACATGAAGGATGTTCGTAAGAGTATGCCCCCAACGGATCCCCGTGAAAGGCATGACCAGCATGAAAGTAGGGGCAGAGATAATAGGAGGGATCATCCTCCAAGGTCCTATCGGTCTTCCCGCTCTAGATCTCCGCATCGCAGGGACTCAGATAAGCACAAAAGCCAGACAATTTCTCACGAACGGAATAAGAATGCCCTCAAGTCTTCCTTTATATCCAAAGATAAAACTTCACAGCATAAATCTTCAAAGAAGAGCTTCGATCCTAAAGAAAAGCTGCCAGAGCTGGTGAAAGAGACCGAAAAAGGCAAATCTCTTATGCCAATAAGACGTCGTAACGTCGATATTACTACTACAAGGTCGATCATGCTTGACGATGAGAACAAAGCCAAACTGGAACTTTTAAAGCAACAATTTCCTGATCATCATTTCAGGCACATGCATTTTGTCCCAAAACTTACACCTATAAATCCTAATTGGGCCACCAACATTAAGGCTTCCGTAGACTTCGTGGATGAACAATACAGGGAGATGAAGAGGTATGCAAGGACTCTCTCCAAAATCATTAGCGATCTGGTAGCAGATGTGAAGACCATGAAAGACGCTGCTGAATATGATTTAAAGGCTATTGAAAATAGAGAAAAAGAGCTTGAGGATGCCCAGGCCCAACTCGCCCTTGTGCAACGCGATGCGAACAATTATAAGAAACAATTCGAAGAACTGCAAAAGCGTTATCATTCCGAGCTTGAATCCCGTAGTCAAGAGCGAATAGACTTGAAGAAGCAGGCTGAAGATGCTAAGTATGAAAGTACTTGCCTTGCCCTAGAAAAAGCAGACTAACTCAAAAAGAACACCGAGCTTGAAGCTAAATTACTAGAGGCTGAAACGAGGGAAGCTCTGGCAGAGGGAAACTCAAACACTGCTTTGCAACAAGTTGTAAAGGTTAATGAACAGCTTGCCGACGCTCAAAGAGAGATTGATGAGAGTGGTGAAACCATGGTCGGGTTCTTTGCTCAGGTGATCTGCCACCGAAATCTTGCTTGGCTTAAGGATTATCCTATCCCCTTGGTGTATGCGTGGGACCAATTGGTCGAGTGGGAAAAAAGCAGAACTTGGAGTAGATTCAATTGACGAGGGCAAGTTAATGGAGATGTACTTAAGGGATGACGAGGCAGCTCGCTTAGCCGAAGGGCAAAGACTTGTTGCTGCTGCTATGGAGGAGGAGAGGTGTCAGGCCAAGGGAAAGGATACCCTCGAAGTTGGTTCTTCTTCTGCCACTGTTGAGGCTGTTGTAGTAGAGAGATATGACCCGGAGAGACCGGGAATTCCTGGGGTGTCTCTCTTGTCTCCTGTAGTTGAGTTCACCTCGGAGGGTGCTGCTGCTCAGGCTGAAAAGTCCGCTGAAGGTATTTCTACCTTTTCGCCTCAATTCGTGAAAGCTGTTTCAACTTTTCATCGTATTATTGGACAAACAATTGAAGACCCCATGTTTTCCCCTGAGTTAATAAATGTCGCTTCTCGTTCTATAGGTACTAAGCCAGTTGAAAAGACTGATGACCCGCAAACGACTACTCCCGGTGAGAAGTCCACCGAAGAGACTAGGGAGAGACAGGGTGAAGTCACTACTGCAGCACCTGGAAAGGGAGATGAGGGCGAGAAGGAGGAGGTTACTGACAAGGTTCCCGCACCGCCTAACACCGAAACTCCTCAAGACGGCGGGGGGATGATAGATGCTCTAGAAGATGATGGCGGTGACGATGATCATGAAGAGGATGCAGATGTCGCCATTACCGAGGATTCGGGGAACAATGACAACATGACCCTGGCGGAAATGAAAGCCAAACAAGATAGGTATCTGAAAGCGAAGTCTGAAAATGTGGAACTCGAAGATCCCAAACACCTTGCGATGGTTGACCCCAAATCTAAGATAGTTCTCAAATTATCTACCAGGTCAATCACCGGGGAGCTCACCCAAAAGTCTCATACCGACCCTATTGCTTCCGCTTCGGAGAAAAAGAAACCTTCAAAGCGTGTTATGACTGAGGCCGAAAAAGAAGCGAGAGATGCTCCCAAAGCTGTGAAGAAGGCTAAGTCTGATCCAAAATCCAAGTGAAAGTTGGCTTTGTTCTTTTATCTTGACTTTCCACTGGTCCGCTGTCATTGTAGCAGTGCGGCCCTCGCATCCGTTGCTTAGTTTTCCTATATAAACTCACGTGTTTGTGAATAAAATAGTTTGTTCCCTCCAATGTCAAATATTTGCAAGTTCGTCACTTGAGTAAGATGCAATCGATAGATAACATGTCATATCACAGTCATACAATAAAGTCGTTATTACTAAACAGTAAACAATATACACTGGGGACATGTGTATGTGTATGCCCCCAATCAATCTTGAATAGAATGCCTGGCTGAGGCTGGTTCGAGATTGATTAAGCTTAGTATTTAGTTTCCCCCGGCTCTCTGGCGGGGCCATATTTTCTTTGTCGTTGACGCTTATTCTCTTAGCATCTTTATACTCTCCTGTCTCATAACCAGGTTAGAGTATCGTTCAGGCGGTCTCTTATCGGGGTGCACCTTCACGCCTCTAGGGACGTCGTCTTCCCGTCCTTTATAATCTCTCTCGTTCTATGAGAGTTAGAGTTAGGAATGTCGTCTTCCCATTCCCTTTATCTTGTTACGCAAATGACTGTTTTGTTTGCTCCTGCACGTGAATTGTCCTCGATCTATTGAGCTTAATTTAATGTTTAGCATTCTATAATCAAGTCAGAACAGTCACAAAAGATAAAAATAGTGCAGGAAAAGTAAATGACACACGATATTTTTATAGTAGTTCAGCTAAGTCGTAGCCAACATCCACTTTATAATCCTTTGTTCATATAAACAAACTTTTCAAGGCAAGTTGTGCCTTTTTACATAGTTCATAAAAACAAAAGAGAACACTACACATCTAATTCATATATCGTCGCAAGTGCTGAGCATTCCAGGCTCTGGGAATCTCTTCACCATCTACGGCTGTTAGCTTGAAGGCTCTTGTATCAAGCTTCCATTGGATGGCATACGGTCCTTCCCACTTTGGACCCAACTGAGTTGGAGGCGGGAAGACTCATTTCAGCACTAAGTCCCCAGGTTCAAATGTTCGAGGCCGAACCCTCCTATCGTAGTATCGTGCCACTTGGCGTCTGTGCCTAGAGGCTCGGAAGTCCGCTTCGTCCCTCTTCTCTTCGACCATGTCTAGGGATTCAAGAAGGAGTGCATTATTTGTCATCGGATCGTAGTAAGTTGTTTGGTGAGAGGGGACCTTAAGCTCCACTGGAATCACCGCTTCCGACCCGAAAGAAAGCGAGAATGGGGTATGACCTGTTGCTGTCTTGAAGGTTGTTGGATATGCCCACAAAGCTAATGGCAACTCGTCAACCCACATGGCTTTTGCTTTCTCCAATCGCCTTTTCAGAATGGACTTGATGACCTTGTTTATGGCCTCGACCTGTCCATTTGATTGAGGATGAGCTACCGCGGTGTATCTATTATCGATCTTATACTTTTGGCAGAAGTTTCTGAACTCTACGCTATCAAACCGAGTCCCGTTGTCAGTTACGATTGTCCTTGCTATCCCAAATCGACAAATGATGCTCCTGACTATGAAGTTTATCACCTTTTTCATAGTTATTATTGTCAGGGCTTCGGCTTTCGCCCATTCCGTGAAATAATCCACTGCTACGATCGCGTATTTCGCTCCTCCTTTGGCGACTGAAAAAACTCCAATGATATCAATCCCCCACATGGCAAACAGCCACGGACTTACCATCAACTTAAGCTGAGTCGGAGGTGCCCTGGGAATTCTGGCAAATCTCTGACAATTGTCGCTGCCTTGTGAAAAATCAGCTGCATCTCTGTTCACGGTAGGACAAAAATAACCATACCGCAATACTTTCTTCGCTAAGGTTTGATCCCCGGTATGGTCGCCACACTCACCTTCATGTACTTCTTGTAGTACACGCTTGATGTCGTCATGTGCTATACACCGTAGCAAAAGCATGGAGAACCCTTGGCGCAAAAGAACGTCGTCCTGTAATACGTATCTTGCAACTTTACGTGTTACAGCTCGTCTCTCGCTCTTCTTTAGTGGGAGAATTTCGTCCCGAAGGAAGTTCTTAACTGGCATCATCCATGACTCCCTTTCAGGCTCAGCTTCCAATACTAATTCAATTTCCATTAGGTCAAAGCTTGGGGATTCCAATATTTCTATTGGAACCATTTCAGTTTCCTCAGGGTTATCAGAACTTGCTAGTTTGGTCAGTCGATCTGCCTTCTGATTTTCTGCCCGTGGAATGTGGGATATACTGTAGCATTCCAAATTGCTTGGTAACTCCTCTACCTTTTCAAGATAAGTAACAAGTCGAGGTCCCTTTGCCAAAAAATCCTCCCGAACTTGGCAGACAACTATCTTGGAGTCACATAATATGGCTAGAGTCTTTATCCCTAACTCCTTAGGGAGCTTCAGCCCGGCAATCAGGGCCTCATACTCAGAATCATTATTGGTGGCGGAAAATTCCAATCATAGGGCATAGTAAATGGATCGTCCTTCAGGAGTGGTTAAAACAACTACGGCACCGAATCTTGGATCATTCTTTGTCCCATCTGTATAAAGCTTCCATGAACTAAGTTTCAGCTCTTGTTCTAAAGCAACAACTTTGTCATCCACTGTTTCTTCTTCGGGAATCGTGAATTCTGCTATGAAGTCGGCTAAGGCCTGCCCCCTTATCGATCTCCTTGGTTGAAAATTCAAATCAAATTGGCTCAACTCGATATTCCACTTAAGTAACTGCCCCGATGCCTCGGGTCTTTGCAACACTTGTCTTAGTGGTTGATCAGTGTATATGACTATCGGGTGAGCTTGGAAGTAATGACGGAGTTTTCGGGAGTCAATCAAGATGTTATAAGCAAGCATTTCTATTCTTGGATAATTGCGTTCTGCAGCTGCCAACTTCTTACTCACGTAGTATACAGGCCTCTGGACCATGTCTTCTTCACGCACCAATGCGGTGCTGACAGCATGGGATGACACCGCCAGATAAACGAAAAGATCTTCATGATCTACGGGTTTTGACAATATCGGGGGTTTCTCCAATAAGTCCAACGTGTTTTGGAAAACCTCCACACAATTGGGAGTCCACCCGATGTTTCGTTTCCCTCATTTGATTAAATCAAAAAACGGGACACACTTGTCCGTGGTTTTGGAAATAAATCTGCTTAATGCAGCAACCTTTCCTGCCAAGCTTTGAACGTCCCTAATCTTCCGTGGTTCTTCGATATTCTTTACCACTGCTATTTGATCAGGGTTAATTTCGATTCCTCGAGGACTTACAATGAAATCTAGAAATTTCCCCGACGAAACCCTAAATGAGCATTTTAGAGGATTCAATTTCATCCCGTATCTTCGCAAAATATTGAACATTTCCACCAGATCCTTTATATGCCCAGAAGACTGCTTGGACTTCACGAGCATGTCGTCCACATAGACCTCCATAGTTTTTCCGATTTGATCATAAAACATTCGATTCACCAGTAGTTGATACGTGGCCCCGGCATTCTTCAGCCCAAAGGGCATCACTACGTAACAGTACAACCCCAAGTTTGTAATGAAGCTCTCGTGTGTTCTTGATCTGGCACATGCATAGGGGTCTGGTTGTATCTTGAGTACGCTTCCATAAAGGAAAGGAGTTCATGTACAGCTGTTGAGTCCACTAGCTGGTCAATCCTGGGGAGAGGGAAGCTATCTTTTAGACAAGTCTTGTTCAAATCGGAAAAATCGATGCATGTTCGTAATTTTCCATTTGATTTCCTGACTAAGACAGGATTCGATATCCAGTCGGGATATGTCGAATCCCTAATGAACCCATTATTCTTCAATTTCTCAACTTCTTCTTTCAAAGCTGCGGATCTTTCCGGGCCTAGCATACGTCTCTTCTGCTTGACCGGAGGATGATTTGGATTCAAACTTAATGAATGACTCATGACTGCTGGAGATATTCCGCACATATCTGCATGAGTCCAAGCAAACACATCCAGGTTCGCTTTCAAAAAGTCGGTCAACTCCTTCGTCCGGAGGGAGTCCAAATGAGACCCAATCTTCAAGACCTTTGTCGAGTCATCGCTATTGATTTGGATATCAATAGTCACCTCATTGGGTGTCGCCTTTCTAGTTCCTGGTTCTTCATCCTCCCTGGGGTCGATATCCTCAGGAGTTCCGTCAGGCGATTCCCTGGGTGATATGGCCTTTAGCTGCTATGCCGAATCCTCCTTAGTAGGAGGAGGGGTGCCCTTGGGGCCCAAGTTCATACCTTTTAGTAACATCCTGAACTATGCCATGTAACAAGCACGTCCGGTGACTTGATCACCTCTCATTACTCCAACCTCAGCTTCGGTTGGGAACTTCAGCAATAGGCACCAAGGTGCGATGTAGGCTCTGAATTCAGCGAGAGCTGGCCTACCCAAGAAAGCGTTATAGGGCAAGTCGATGTCTAGGACTACAAATGGAAGGATCATCACTCTCTGGCGATCTCCTTGTCCCAATGTCACTGATAACTCCACGTATCCCATTGGAGATGTCGAGGCTCCATTGAAGCCCCACATCCATCCCTCACAGGGCTTCAGATCTCCCTGTTCGAGCTTCATCTGATTGAACGCTTTCTTGAAAAGAATATTGACTGAGCTACCATTGTCCACCAATACCTTATGAACTACAGTGGGGCCAATAGTAGTAGTGATGACCAATGGGTCTTCTGTAGGCGACTGAACTCCAACATCCTCTCTGTTACGGAATACGATGTCATCCGACATTGTCTTCTGTTGCTTTACGGGGGTGGCATCCTCGAAGTTATCGCATTCTTCTACGTTGAAATGTTTGGCTGCGTTCACGTATTGATCCATTGCCCTGAATCTATGGCTAGCCGGATAAGGCCCCCCAACTATGGTGTTAATGACAGTTCCTTTACCTTTCTGTTGAGCTGTGGGTTTAGGAGCAGGCTGGTTTTGGTTTGCGGCTTGTCCTCCCTGCCCCTTGTCTCTCGGAGCGGCTTTATACTCATCTAGCTTTCCTTCCCGTAATAGCTTTTCAGCAACATCTCTTAGATGCCGACACTCATTAGTTGAATGTCCGTGTGATCCATGAAAGAGGCAAAACTTCCCAGTCGCGATTTCTTTTTCGGTTGAGTCTCTGAGTGGCGGCCTTTTATATTGTAAGACGTTGTAAGTATCCAGGTAGATATTTTCCGACATATCATTCAGTGGCGAATAGTTCTCAAAAGTTTGGAATCGAGGTCTTTTGTCTGAATTGTTTCCTCGGTTCCTATTTCTCCTATTGTCATTTCCATTTTTGTTATTACAACTGCGAACCCGTGCTTCGCACACGGCGTTCCTTATACTTATCTTTCATAAAACTATACTATGTCGATTTTTTTAGTGAATTGATTCAGTAATGGTAATTTATATTTGAATTGACTTTTGTGTATAAATAATGTAGGATTTGTAGATAAGAATATACAATTCGAATAGAATATTTGAAAAAATATACCTTGTTGCCATTTTGTGTGAATGGCGCGAAAAAAGCTATTAAAATTATTGTAAAAGAATAGCATGGTAATGAGTAAAACGTTATACTAAAGGCGTATAAGGTGTAGCAGTTAGCCATATAGTATAAAGGCAATGATAGTAGAGTTATTGAAGTAATGTCTTATTGTAGATTTGCTTACTACGTAGACGAATTTAATTGTATGAATAAACAATGCGTAAAGTACTTTTGCAATGTCAGCCGAAAATGATTTACTGCAAATTGGCAGGTTAATTCATTTGAGCTAATAATGTGTATATAAATGTTGAAGATGGTAAATTCATGTATTTCATACATGTATGCGTTAAAAATAGCAAGCACATATATAAGACCTCAGAGGAATACATGCAAGGTTTTAACAAATAGGTGCTTAATTAGTTACCACGCACACGGACTACAATTACACCGGGTACTCACATTAAAAAGCATTTCTAAATAAAAAAAGGTCCTTTTATTTTTATCCAAAATTGTTTTTAAAAAATTGAAGTATTCCTTGAGCATTCTTCTATCACATCAAAGAAGTCAAACATGTGATACTATAGGAATAATGTAAAAAAATATAACATCAATCACATTTCTCCAGATAAATTGCGACTATAGAAACTTTAAATAGAATCCTCTTGGATCCACAAATCATTTGAACAAAAAATTAAGCACTGCAGTCCAAGAGGCAAAATAGCATGAGTCAAAAGAAATGATCAACGTTTTTTATACATATTAACACACATGCAGAATGTTTTCCTTTTTTCCATAACATTCATTCTATATATTGTTCCACATAATATACTATACATGACGGAGGTTCAGTATAAAAGTGCATGACTGCAGCAGACTTGTATACAACAGTTTAATGTGTAATTGACATTGAACATGTAACGGTTCCCTTGTTTTGAGCACTTCAACAGAATGAGAGGAGAAAACATGTTGCTTGTTTGATAACTCTTTAACACTTTTCTTTTAAACCAGCCCTGCTATATATATATATATATATATATATATATATATATATATATATGAAAACTCTATTTAGACACAAATTGAGGACACAAAATTACACATAATAAATCTCAATCATTGGATCCTCCCATTAATTGCATTCTCCACATAAAGACAAACAAATCCAATGGTAAAGACTTTGTGTCTCTACCTTTGTGTTTAATTTTGTGTCCATACAGCGTGCCCCTATATATATATATATATATATATATATATATATATATATATATATATATATATAGACACACACACCCTAGAAATTTATAAACAACCTAAATTACTTTCTCTATATTGTGCTAGAATTAAGTAATCAACCTGCATAGCTTACTCCAACAACGTAGAAATCTCTATGTTTTTACTTTGGAAACCTCTCCATCCACCGTATAAGAAATATGAGTGCATCTTGGGCTACATGCATAATGCATAATGTTAGACATTATACCTGGAAAGAAATACATTAAAAACTCAGCATTATCAAAATACAGTACCAGTTCGTTCATGTAAGTTTACTCCCAAACTTATTACCCTTGAATTACGATCATTTGAAAAGGATTAAAAAAAAGGTATGATTTTTCATCTATCCGAGAATAATGCTTATGTTAGAGTCTAGGTTTAATTATTGAAGAAATTAGAGACAATAAACATAAATGTTTGTTCAAATAAAAGAACAAATATAATCTTGCAACGCATTGAATTTGTGTTGCATATATTCCCCAATTGTGTGTGCGTAATCTGGATTATATAAACATGGAATATAAGTATCAATCAAACAATACAGTTAAAAATATTATGATTATCACTTAACAAAGCGTGTCCTTATGTGCTGGTGCAAATTTTTTATTACCATTGATTCCTCTCAATGCTCTACTAATTTACAAATGGGATGCATGCATTTCTGATGATATTTTGCTTTCATATACTTTGCCCATCACTTAAACAGTAATCAATGCATATAGTTTCTTTTTACCTAGTAGTCTTTCTACGCAAAAGATTTGGTACAATCGTATAATACATATAAGATGTAAATATCTCTAACAAACACAAAAAGCAGAGTGTAGAAGGTTGATGAAATTAGGGCGTCCCTGCAATGCACATGCCATGTCACTTTAATCAAACCCGAATGTGAGCTTTCCCAAGTGCATTAGAAATCATGCAATATACCCAAGCCTGATGAAAAACAAAGGATAATAAAATGAAATAAAACAAACACCTTACAGCTCCTCTCATATCATTCCAAACAGAAAAACAAACATTGAGAAAGTGCTTGCATAAGAGATTAGATGTTTCATTACTTAATAATGACAAAAAGTAACAACTTGGCTATTAATAACACATACCTAAGTTTGGAGATTTCAGCGTTCCATTTTTGTATGTGCATTTTGATCATCTGCACAATAGAAAATGTATTTCATACACACACACACACACACACACACACACACACACACACACACACACACGTAAGTACTGGACGTTAAATAGCAAGCACATATATAAGACCTAAGAAGAATAAATGCAAGGTTTTAACAGATAGGTAAGTCCAGAGAAATAGTAAAAGAAAGCATCAGTTAAAGTGTAGTTGTACACCCCGCATAAGTAATGGATAAAAACTTTCTCTAACTAAAACAACGCCACCAACGTAAAATATTTTAATCCAATGTCTATGAATCTGACAGTCAGCATCAAGAGTCAGAACTACATACATGACTATGTAAGGAACAAAATTTCAATGTACTGATAGGTTGAATAAAAGATAGGCTATTAACATAGCAAGTGGACTCGTTGTCTTCTTTTCCATATTTTATTCCATTATGATATGCTGCAATTGGAGTAATCAAGTGGGAAACATGATAAAACATTAGTGGAAAATCCAAATCAATGGAAACATCTTATGAAAATAATATTTCATATAAATAATTTAGTACAAATTACAAAAAATCATATCTCAAACTTACGGTAAATTGCATGATGTTATTTGAAATATATTACTCTACTGTATTTCATAAGCACTTGCATACGAAAAAATATTTAATGGTCTATTAAGACACTATAATTTAGTTTACATATTCTTAACACCAAAGATGTATTATTTTTGGAGAAAATTGATTAATATGATCTCACATTCTTTGGGAATATAAAAAATTGGGAATTAAACATGAATATACAAAAATCTTGGTCCCCAAATAACTGGAATATTTATATTCCACCGGAGGAGGTTAGCGATGAATAAATAGCATTAACATGAATATACGCACAAAAAAGAAAAAAATAACATAAATTTAGCATGTATAGAAAAAGATAACATAGTACACACGCATACACACATCTGCTGCAATGTAAATGAGAATACATGCAACTGTAAATTTAGAAATGGTAGAAACAGTGAAATCTAATATCGAATAAATATCTGAAATAGAGAGAGAAGAGTGGAAATTTATACCTATATGTAGTTAGAATGTTACTGCCACTCTTCTTTTGGAACAAATTGCTTATTCTGCATAATGTTAGTTAATGCTCAATTGGATAGCATGATAAAAAAGAATATTACTAAAAACGCACCGAATAGGGAAAAAATCCTAAGTAGGAATAAACATTTGAAGAAATACATATAAAATTAGCATTATCCCAAAAAAGGATGACAATATAATTAAACACGATTATAAATCATGTTCAATCTAAAGGATGATTTCATTGACCACTTGTTTCATTTAATAGCCATAATCGTAGGTACACTGATGAAAAATCAGCGGAACTGGGAATGTCGATTAACTTAAAATCAAGCAAACGTGACATATGCATTAATTCAAATTAGTTCAAACCCAATTACACAAAAGAGAAGTCAAAAGCACATCAAAGTGTAAGATCGAAGAAACAATGTGGACATTGTATGAATGGGAATAAAATAAAGCAAATATAAAATTAGTAAATATGGATATAATAAAATATATGCTTGTCCTAAAGCACAAGGCAGTGGTAGGTTATAATCTTAGGGTCTCCACAACATGTCATTACATTTTAGTTCAAAGAAACAAAATCATGAAGATTTTCAGGGAAAACTACAGTGAATACAAAAGGAGGAGAAATTCGATGGTGGAGAATTACCCTTAACAAAAACAAAAGTTAAGACAGTAAAAGAGAGGGTTAGACGATGATGGGGCACCGCATTATTAAGGATTTGGAATTGCTTGGTGAAATGGAGCATTGGAAGAAAGTGAATGTATTGAAAGTAATGTATTATATCGGCTCAGATATATTTATTACATTGTAACCAGGCTTCTTGTAATGGGCTATTAGCCTGTTGGGCTTAGCCAAAGCCACATATATATTTATTATATATATGTGGTGTATTCTGTACTTTATGATCAGTTAAAATTCAATTACATTTTCTGCATTCAACCATATCCTCTCTGTTGCTAAATTCTTCATTTCAAATCTCCAAGAATTTCAATTTGGTATCAGAGCACTTTGTGTGCTATCTGCATCATTAATCGAGGCTACCATCTGTTTCTCACAGTGGTTGATCATAGATTTGGTGTCCATCAGTTTTATTTCATCATCTGGACCCTCTTATCAAAGATCAATTAATCTTCTCATTTAAGAGTTGCTGCTAAGACTGAAAAACTGTGCCTTGCCTACACTTTGGTGGCTGCATCAATTTTCCAGTCAGAGTTGTTAATCCCTCAGCCACAAAACTTCAAGAAAACCGATCAAGAAAATTCAAGAAAGCAATTGTGTTGATAAAAGTACCTTCCAGGATTGCATATCAGTTAAAATCTCTCGGAATCTCAAAGAAAAAGAGGTCATCATATAAGCAATCAAGGTAGCAGCAGTTATCAATAACAAAAGTTCTTGTAAATCTCAATTCAAGGTGTTCTTGAGTTTGTTGTGTCATACCTTCATCATTTCTTGGAAGGTTTTCTTTTCTTTCTTCCGTCATGACTAATTCAGGCGATCCCGCTGCTAGAAGCTCTGAAGCATCAAGTAACAGAACCGCTCAATCCCAAACTCAGATCGATCCCACTCTTGATTTAATGAAGGCAATCATTAAGCCGCAAACCCAGATAATCTCTATACAACTTGATGAATCCAACTATTTGCTGTGGAAACTGCAAATAGAGACAGCAATAAGAGGTTATGGTTTAGATGATTTCATTTTTGGAACAAAAATTGTTCCACCAAAGTTCATCAGAGATAATGAAGAAAAGTTAATACAGAATCCAGAATATGTAGCATATCAGAGACAAGACAGTCTTGTCTGTGCTTGGATGATGTCATCCATTGGGGCTGGAATTTTACCACAATTAATTGGTTGTAAAACAGCTCAAGAAGTATGGTCAACAATTGAAAGGAATTTCAATTCACAATCTTCTGCAAGAATTATGCACAACAGAAGACAATTACAAAGCATTAGAAAAGATAACTCAACTATGAATGAGTACTTACTCAAGGTTAAGAATATCTGTGATCAACTCGCTTCTGCAGGTCAAAAAGTGTCAGAGTCTGAACATGTTCTGTCCATCGTTAGTGGTCTTGATGATGACTATGAGGCGGTTACTGCAATTATTCTATCAATGGAGCCTACCCCATCCTTACAGTATGTTTACTCCACTCTACTTGCCCATGAAAGCAGAATTGAACACAAAAGAAGTGTCAATTCAGACCCCGCTGTTAACTATACCAACTTTAACCGTGGCAAGAATCAAGGAGGAGGTCCAAGAAATCAACCGACCAGTCAAAGAGGTGGTCAATCAAACAGGGGCAGAGGTAGAGGAAGAAATAATAATAGCAGAATCAGATGTCAAATTTGTGAGAAGTTTGGGCATAGTGCAAGCAGGTGTTACTTTAGATTTAACAACAACTATACACCCACACAACAAAGCAGTAATTCAAGTGCAAACATGGTGAACATGCAAAATGGAAATAACAAGGGTCAAGCAGAAATTCTGAATACTGACACTGCAAAAATTGAAGATATTACTGATGATTGCTGGTACCCTGATTCTGGTGCTACTAACCATGTTACCAACGATCTCAACAACTTAAATTTGGGAAACAAAGAGTACAAAGGTATGCAGAATCTTACTGTTGGTAATGGTAAAATTGCTCATATTACACACACTGGAAATGCAAGCATCAGGGGACCTAAACAATTATTTCTAAAGAACTTATTAAGGGTCCCATGCATTAAGAAAAATCTAATGAGTGTTTCCCAATTTGCCAAAGATAATGATGTTTACTTTGAATTCTATCCCAATTCTTGTATAGTAAAGGACATACTGACACATGAAATTATTTTGCAGGGTAGAGAATATAAGGGGCTTTATAAATTTGATGTTTCTGGTTCCAGATACCCTGAAAATAAGGGGAATAATTGTGTGTTGACTATTATGAATAATTCTGAAAATTCTAATAGTTGTAAACAATTTGATATATGGCACAGTAAACTGGGTCACCCCAGTCCAAAAATAGTCAAATATATTGTTGAAAGTAATAATATTTCTGTTGATAAAATCCCTACTTCATATGTGTGTTCTTTTTGTCAAATGGGAAAGAGTCATAAGCTTGCATTTCCAGACTCACAAACTACATACACTAAACCATTACAATTAATAGCTGCTGACCTTTGGGGACCAGCACCTATAAATTCTGATTATGGTTACAATTATTACATATCTTTCATTGATGCTTATTCTAGATTTGTGTGGATATATATGATTAAATCCAAATCTGAAACCTATAATACTGTCAAGAAATTTATTGCAAAAGCTGAAAATATGACAGGAAACAATGTAGGTATCTTTCAAACTGATGGTGGTAAAGAATTTCTACCACTTAAACAGTATTTTGAGTCAAAGGGAATTTTACATAGAACCACATGTCCATACACCTCTGAACAAAATGGCATTATAGAAAGAAAACATCGACATATAGTAGAAACTGGTTTAACTTTGTTAGCACAAGCTTCTATGCCACTAAAATTTTGGCCAGAAGCATTTGTCACTGCTGTACATTTGATTAACTTGTTACCAACAAAGGTACTTAAGTACAAATGTCCACAGGAAGTACTTACTGAAGTTAAACCAGAGTATAATCATCTAAAAGTTTTTGGATGTCAGTGTTTTCCCTATTTAAGGCCATATAACTCAAACAAATTAGATTTTAGATCTACATCATGTACCTTTCTAGGTTATTGTACCAGTCAAAAAGGCTATAAGTGTATAGATGACAAGGGTAAGGTGTACATATCAAGACATGTGGTGTTTAATGAGAATGTGTATCCATTCAAAAATGCTGAAATAAAAACCACAAATAGAGTGGTAAATCCAAGAGTATCTTTACCTGTCATGCCTGATGAGCTTGAAGTAATGTTGCCAACTCAACGACATCAGCAAGCCACTATCACTAAACCTCAGCTCACAGTACCCACAGCTAATTTTGGGTCAGGCCAAGGAAGTGAGGGCACTGGAAGTGAAAGCCCACCAAGCAACAGCAATGAACAACCAAGTCAAGACATTGACTATGATGATGCCAGAACTAATATTGTTCCTGAAATCAGCTCATCTAATAGCAGTCATGATATCAATGTAAGAGATAATACTAACAGACATCCAATGCTCACTAGAGCTAAATGTGGTGTATATAAACCAAAAACCATTTATACTGCAACGGTGCATGAAGAACCATCTTCATACACTGAAGCAATTAAATGTGAAAATTGGAAAACTGCTATGATTGAAGAATACAATGCTCTTATTAGGAACAAAACCTGGACTTTAGTTGAAAAACCCATCGACAAAAACATTGTTGGATGTAGATGGATTTTCAAACTAAAGAAAAATTCTGATGGTTCAATTTCAAAACATAAAGCAAGGTTGGTTGCAAAAGGATATTCACAACAATATGGTTTTGATTTTTCTGAAACTTTTTCACCTGTTGTGAAACCCTCATCAATCAGAATTATCTTAACCATTGCTTTATGTAGAAATTGGAACATCAAACAATTAGATGTGAATAATGCCTTTCTCAATGGTGTTTTGCAGGAAGAGGTGTTTATGGAACAACCCCAAGGTTTTAATCAAAAAGGAGACAAGTAATTGGTGTGCAGACTTAATAAGGCAATTTATGGTCTAAAGCAGGCACCTAGAGTGTGGTTCAACAAACTGAAATCAACACTTACTAACCATGGATACAGCTCATCAAAATCAGACAACTCAATATTTATTAAGTTCTCTGATAATTGTATAACATACATACTTATATACGTTGATGATTTTATAATTACAGGAAACAGTATGCATGAAATTGAAAGTGTCACAAGAATGCTAAATTCAGAATTCTCTATTAAGGATCTCGGAGACTTAAATTACTTTCTTGGAATTGAAGTAAAAAGGACAGCAAATTCTGAAATGCACCTCAATCAAAGGAAGTACATTGCAGAAATTATATCAAGGGCTAATATGACTAATGCCAACCCTCTTCCTACCCCAATGATCACAAGCAATCAACTGTCAAAGCACAAAGGGGAATGTATTCAAAATGATAAACAGTACAGGAGTATTGTTGGGGCTCTACAATATGCAACTATTACTAGGCCAGACATTGCTTACAGTGTAAACAAAGTTAGCCAGTATATGCAAAAACTACTTAACACTCATTGGAAGGCGGTCAAAAGAATACTTAGATACCTCAAAGGGACTATCAATCAAGGGATTATACTAAAAGCAAGCCAAACACTTAACATAAATGCATATGCAGACTCAGATTGGGGGAGTGACTTAGATGACAGAAAATCCACATCTGGATATTGCATTTATTTAGGCAAAAACCCTATTTCATGGTGTGCAAAGAAACAAACAACAGTTTCTAGATCCAGCACTGAAGCTGAATTCAGAAGTGTTGCGAGTACAGCAACAGAAATACTATGGATAAAATCTCTACTCGGTGAACTTAGGGTTAAATCAGAAAAAGTTCCGACAATTTGGTGTGACAATATCAGTGCCATATCCCTAACTGCTAATCCAATATTACATTCAAAAACAAAGCATATTGAGCTAGATTTATACTTCATTAGAGAGCAAGTTATAAACGGAAAAATAAAAGTGGGATACATACCGACAGCTTATCAAAAAGCCGACATACTTACGAAGCCACTGTCAAAGCTCAGGTTTACATGTCTAAAGCGTGAACTGAATATTGATGAAGAAGATTCGAAGCTGAGAGCACAAAATTCCTCATACATACCAGAATAACACTCTCTGCAGTGAAGAATAGGGTGTATTTCGTTGCTGGAGTCTTTAATTGCTGCGTCATCCTTGGATTTGCCGTAGTTCAGCCATTATCGTTCAATCGCACTGCTCTCCGGTGAAGAATAGGATGTATTTTGTTGCTGAAGTCTTTATCTTGCTGCATCATCCTTCGATTTGCCATCATTCAGCCGTTACTCCTCAATCGCCTCAAACCCTAACCCTAGATGGGTTTGCGGGGGGTATTGAAAGTAATGTATTATATCGGCTCAGATATATTTATTACATTGTAACCAGGCTTCTTGTAATGGGCTATTAGCCTGTTGGGCTTAGCCAAAGCCACATATATATTTATTATATATATGTGGCGTATTCTGTACTTTATGATCAGATAAAATTCAATTACATTTTCTGCATTCAACCATATCCTCTCTGTTGCTAAATTCTTCATTTCAAATCTCCAAGAATTTCAATTGAATGATCATAATTGATCGCCACTATTGGGCTCAAATGTATGAGCTAGGATTTGATTTATGTAATTTGGAAACGGATATCGAAAGTGAATAAAAGTGAACAATAATGTTCAATCACTGTTGTAATGTAACTAATTCTGTCAAATAAGGTGTAATTTTAAATTTTGAGGTAGATTGAAGGAGACAAAAGTATTTGAATTGAAGTTAATAAGTGAATAAAATTGAAGGGAAGTTGAAAAATGTTGGGCTTTGAAATGTAACAAAGATATTAAATGGCATAATGGAAATACATCTTCGTTGCAAGCTACCACATAAATAATGCTAGATGAATTTAAGATTATATGCATTGAGAATATTCAAGCAGCTAAGCATACGGAGTCTAAGAAAACAAAACTTGACAAAGAACTATGGATCTAATAAGAAAAATAAAATAAAATAAAAGATTAAAAAGACTACTTGATCTCGGAACTCAGAAGAGACATCTTTCATGAGTTGTTGTCATATAAAGTTAAAGTAGGCAAAGGTAAACCTGTAAATAAAAAGGGCAGAAGCTAATTAGTTACTGATGTATTTAAAATTTTATAAGTAATAATTGTTTGAAATTTTCATTAGGTCGATAAAACTTAAATCAATGAAAAAACGAAATAGAGAAAAATATATAGAGGTGCATGAATATTGAATTGGCATACAATGACAACAATGAAATAACACCATCGTAGTCATAGCAGTTTCTTTATACCCTTCACCTGCCTCACACGTATAAGCTTCAAATCTGTTTAATTCATGTTTCATTCACATAAGAAAAAAAAAGTCTAGATGAAATGGGAGATCAACACGCAAACAGAGGTTTAAAAAACAAAACACTGACTTCTTTTGATGGAGTGCAAAATCTCAAACTAAAGAAAATCCATGCTCACATGTAGTTTGCCTAAAAACATTCAAATAGATATAGTTAGACATAAATAGGCAATTTAAGGACTTTATTTTCAGGGATTGAACCCACAAATCATAATTCTACTTATAAAAAAAACTCAAATTCAATTATAAAAACATGGAAGAAGGAGATAATTAGCTAATTTAGATTAAAAAAGCATAACAAACTTTAATAAGATGGACATGTATTCATTGCCCTTAAGATAATACAAAAGGTTAAGAACTGTACATAAGTTAAAACATCAAAATGTAGTTGAGAATAGAAGAGAGTTGCTCTCATATTCCATTTTTGTATATAGTAGAGTAAATTTGGAGCAACTATTAAAAAATAGAGGTTTGAAACGTAACAACGACATGTAGAGCTCTAACGATAGCATAAAGAAAATGCATCTTCATTGAAAGCCATTGCATAAATAATGCCTAACAACCTTAAGATTATATGCATTATGAATATTCTAACAGCTAAACATATGGAGACTAAGAGACCGAAAATGAATTAAGAACAATGGATCTAATAAGCAAAAAAATAAAAATAAAAAGATGAAAATACTTATTGAATCCCGATACTCAGAAGGGACGATCCTTCATGAAATTTGCTGTTGTCGTATAAAATTAAATTAGGCAGGGTTGAACATGTAAATAAAAATGCATTGTGCGGAAAAAAAAAATATAAATGCACAAATTTTGTGTAAAATAAAAAACAGTTGAGTTAGGATTCTGCAACTGCTGAAGAAGTCTTATTTTCAAAGATCCGTAAATGTAAATTATGAGTGGGGAAAAGATGAAACTTCAAAAAGTAATGTTCTACATTTTATCGTCCATATTACGGAGGTGTGGCATTAGTTAAAAGGTTAACTATGGAAAAAATTCCACTTATCTATCAATGAGTAGAAATAAACACATAAAATTGTTTAGCTAAAACTGTGAATGTGTTGTTCGCACATAGTTTGTTTGTTACATGTTTGTTGCATGATTTTATAATTATGTAACAACTATACCTGAAAATTTAGGTGTGCGCACACAGTACATCTTGACAATACAAATCTAGAGATGGCAAGAAGTTAGGAAACATGTTATATATTTTTATTAGCAAATAATTCACATAATTAAGCCAAACTTATTTATACATTAACATAGTAAAAAAAACTTTGAAGATCTATTCTTTGTTTAACGTGTGTTTATTAATTTTGATTTCATCAAGGTGGCAATAGATTATTGTATAGCTTCTATCCCACGACATCTTCAAACCAAAAGAAAACAAAAAGGAATTGGTCGTGCTAAGTTACAACCACACCTGGGTTTGAAAGACATGCAACCCTGCTCCATTTATTCATATACCAAATGCATTATGGCTGCTTCTATCTTACGTCTTCTCCAAAAAAAAAAAAAAAAAAAAAAAAAAAAAAGAGTAAAGAGGAGTTGTTCCTGCTTAAAATAAAATAAAAATAAAAATTAACATATGCACACATACTTTAAAAATAACAGTTTCGGATGTTTCATATCATAAGACATAGAAAAACAGAAAAGGAGTTGGTTTATAAAAGCATTTGTCTTAGCTAAATAGTTTTGCTTCCAACTTGAAGGATGACTCTACTTTGCATATAATCTTGTTTTAAGAATCATTCCTACTTTTTTACCCTTATCAATGAACTCGAAGTTTATATAGGTAGACCAAAAATCTTAGAAATGTAACTACAATTTTTTGTTATTGATCAGTGCAAATTCATCAATAAAAAAGTAAATTACCTACACGATCTTTTTACAATTTAATGGAGACATAGCACAGTAATTGGACAAACCATGCGTACAATTGTTAATAAAATTCCAACTTTATATTCTCAGTTGTAGCAATAATTTGCGTGGTGTTAACTCAAAATAGAATCAGGATCTTACTTATGTCAGGATCTTAATTTTTGTTTCTGATATAATATGGTTATCCAAGGAGAGCACTTGAAGTCCATACTTATTGTACACCATGAGAACATCGACCACCTGTCATAAGCTTGTGCCTATAGAAACAAAGCATTGGTTATATTGCAGAAGCTGCATAAAAAATGCATAAGAGTTGAAAAATGGACAAATATTAACGTATGTTAGATTATGAAATTTCTTACAGGATGTTAACAAATAAGTTAAAAATATTTTGTGAGCTCCACTGGATCCGTGAATGAAGTTCAGGAAAAAAGTAAGATAAACTGAAAGGGGGACGATTCATGTCTTTTTTAGTTAACGATGCTAGATTAACTTATCCAGAATAAAGGGCGAAGGAAAATGAAGAGAAACTATGACTAAGAAGAAAAATAAAAAGTAGAGGGCTAAGGGCCAAAGCGTCATGAAACCAAAGAATGAGAAGTGGAAAAGGGCTACAACAATTGGAGAGCTCAAATATATACTTGGTTATTATAGCACAGCACATATATCATAATCCCCTGTATTTACTCTTATGGCTGATTAACCTTGTATTACTTGAAAGTGAAAAAGAGACCAATTTGTATTAGGTGATACACCTTAATAGGCCTGGCTTGACAGATTCTTACTTTTGTTAGGTTGAGATGTGATAAACAGTCAAACGTATACAAATTGGTGGATCATCAAATTATTTGGTTCACTTTCCTATTTCATTCAATATCTGAAACTAAACTATAATTAGTCATATAACGTGGACCAGATATTAAAGTTTTTTGATAAAAGTAAAACTTCACAGCATAAATATTTATGATGCTAATTAGGATAAATCAGAAAAGCATGAAGATACCAGACATAAAATGTATTTGCAACTATCAAATTCATCTTCCAAATCCATTCAAATCCAACTACTAAACTATAAGGAAAAAAAATCAGGTGCAGATAAACATAATAGAATGTAAAACTGCCCTAACCATGATTCAAAATAATAATTATTATTGTAAAAAAATACTGAATGCTGTCATGATACGTAACATACAGCGCAAAACAGCTTTCATCATTCTGGGAGAACCCAGAAAATGAAATTATTATAGCATGACCAACCACAAATCAGGGTGACATTAGAACTTTCGATGAGTTAAGCAGTACGTACCAGAGGAGAAAAAGTTGGTGATAAGCTCCATCACGAGGTCCAAGAGCCGTGAAATTGAGGCGTGAAGCAACGTAGGAAAGATGTGAAAGCACTCGAGTTGTATTGAATTACTGGGAGGGTTGTTGCTTTAAGGCTTAGAATCCACAGAATGAAAGGCAGGGCGGTTAGTATTTGAAATAAGGGGGACGACTTGACCTAGGGTTTGGAAAAGGCAGATTGGGGAAAAGGCAGTGTAAGAGGAAGAGCTTTTATAAAAGGAAACGGGGAGAGAACGATTATGATGAATACGCGCGGCGCTTCAGCTTAAGATTGCGAGAATGCTTCCTAGCACTCCAATTCTAACTCAGTAATTATAATATAGTATAGATTACCTTCATTCTTGTTGCCAACGTTCACCTCCACCTTCCCCGAACTATCGCCGGACTGTTTCACAATGACATTGCTTTGAATATCTTCCTTGGAAAATCCTTCTGATTTTCTCTTTCTATTTGCATGGGCTTCCTCTCGCCTCAAGCGAATGTTGGCCTTCTCGTAGAACAGCTCCCTAGTGGGGGTGGTTTTCCAGATAGATAGTCCCCGAATTCTGTATCAGGGTCGACTCCTTCTATTAAGGCCATCAAAATGGTGGGTTCATGAGGATCACTGACTTAGGTAATAGCTAGGTTGAAGCGGTCTAAGTATGACTTCAAAGATTCACCTGGAGCCTGCTTAATTCTTGACAACTCAATGACGCTTTTAGATTTTCGAGCATGAAGTCGGAACTGGTTCATAAAGCGTTCACATAGTTCTTTAAAGGTTGATATTGATCGTGGAGGGAGTCGGGTGAACCACATCAATGCCACATCTTCTAGATAAATTGGGAAGGCCTTACACTTTACAGCGTCTGGAGCTGCTGCGGCATTCATGAATCATGCATATCTCATCAAATGCTGCCCCGGGTCGGTTATCCCAGAATACCGATCCATCTGTGGCAAATTAAATCGCCTAGGGAATTGAAAGTCCATAATGTCATCTGTAAAGGGGGTATGACTTCGTTCAATGCCCCAGTCCTCATTAGTATAGCGTAGGCTATCGGCCATGATTTGGCGCACTATTGCCTCCACATCAGCATTCGGTAATGCCGGCTCAGGCTCTCTGGCTCTGATGTTTGGATTGCCTCTAGGCTCCTGGCCAGGAGATGTTCTCCCGTTTCTAGCAGCAGTTGATCTACTCCGTTCCCTACGCTCCCAGTCATTCACGGGAGGAAGGGTTGGAGAAGTTGTCCTTGCATGGGATTGGTAATATTAGGATCCCTGGGTAGGACGTGAGAACCACGCATAGTCAGTAGCATAGGATCTCTCAGGCTTGGGTCGTCGGGCCCTAGTACACCGGCCGCATCTTCACGGGATCCCAAAGATCCAAAGGTCAGCTGATCAAGATTCTCGGCTCGCTCATACGAACTTCTTACACGAGCGCGTTCTTCATTCGAAGAGGACGAATGGTCTGGTGTGAGGGGGCGAGTTGGAGAGGGTGTCTTCTGCCTACGAAGTTCACGGATTTCCCTACTCATAGTGATCATGTTCTCTTGCATACGAAGACTCTACCGTTTGTGAGCTTCCGAAGCATCCTTGGTATTCTAAAGCATATCAAGAAAGCGCGGAAAGTCTCCATGCATGACTGGTGCAGACGGAGCGGGTTGATCACTAGTCGTCGTGGCCGGTATCGGAGCATTGGTGGGTGCTCGAGTAGAGGTACCAGCTTCAGCCATGTTCGGATCGGATCGGACTGAGGAAGTGGAACAGGCTCGGTTCGGAGGGGGGTACGAGTAGCATCAGCACTTTTGTTTCGGTTTGGGGTCAAGCCATTCACTCTGTTCGGAGCAACCGGTTCGGATCGGCCTGCGTCAGTGCTCTGCCCCCTCGACCTTGTCACGATCATGGATTGCAAATCATCGTTAGCTTCATTTTCCCAAGCACCTTGCACTTCTTTTCCGTTTCGATTAACCATAATGTCCAATTCTTCAGTAATTAATCAGCAAACAGTTGAAAATGTGGGAAACAGAGGATTAACTTCTTTGAACTTGAAGGTCCAAATAGTAGAACGATAATCCCTAAAAGCGGAGAATTCAAGAGTTCTCAGTGAAAGCACCAAAATGTTAGACCAAAAAGTGGTCCTAACACCCAAATTAACAGTAATTCTAATGAAATGAAATCAAAAAGCAAGAAGAAACACACGATTTATAGTGGTTCAGCGTTAAAGAGCCTACGTCCACTTTCTACTCTTTGGATTGATGATTTGAATGCAAATACAATAGTGATTCTCACTCAATTTCTTTCATACAATACACAAATTCACTCAATGTTGATGGGTTTTTGCTTTAAGTCGTGGTGATGATCTGAAAATGATGAGGAAATTCAGTTAGAATGGATGTTTGAGCTCTCAATTTGCCAAAAGATCCCTTCAAATGACCCTTGGTGATCTATTTATATGTGAAAAATGCTCCTGGAACGGGTTCGGTTCAGGTGCACGTGGCACCCATTCCTTCAAAGTCGGGTTCGGATGATTTGATATGGTGCCAGCACATTAAGTTAGTGGTGAACGTGGGCAAAGTGGTCGCTTAACTGCCCCGCTTCTTCAGGAGATCATGGGGTGAAATTGTTGTAGCTTCCTGCCTCCGGATCGGGCATGTTAAGAATTGGAGGAGCGGATTGGGCTGATCCGATCCGACCCAATTCTACCTGTTCTTTTTCCTTTTCTGCTCTGCACTATCTTGTCTTGGCTCAAACCTCCAATCCAATCTGATCTTTAAGAGAGTGTTCTTCATTATTTGATTTTTTTCACTTTGTGTTGCCTAGTTCACAAAGTAGGCTAATAGGAATAAAATGGGAATAAAAGTTTTGCCCCACCTGTTAATATTTCAGCATTTTTTTGTGCCGAGTTTTTCCGTGAGTATTTACAATTATTTGATTTTTTTTATACAACGGCACAAAAAACCAGAAAAACACGTTGCTACAGGAAATAGGAACCTGCTTTACATACAAACTTACACAAGGATGCATAGTGAATTAATTCTAAAAATAAGGATGCACAATGAATTTTCACAAAAATAAATTCCTTTTTTGAGGAGGGGAATAAAATGGGAATAAATCGTTTCCATAAAATAGTGTCAAGGTCAAAGTTACGAGCTTTCTCAGTCGTAAAGGACGACCTACTGAAATTTATTCTAAAGGACAAAACATCGGATTTTAGGTATTAGTTTTACAGTGTGGATGGTACTAGAATTTGAATGTCAGTTTTACGGTGTGTATGGTATCCGTTTTACTATGTATTGTCCTTGAGAATAAATTTTTGATGAGTTGTCATTGGGCTTGAAAAAGTTATGAAGTTTGTCCTCCACAATGAAATCCTAATATACCCTAAAGCATATTAGGCTTTTAAACAAATGTCCACATTGATATAATATTTTATGTTTTTTTATATATTGTGACTTTTTCATAGATATTATATGATTTGGAACTTATGTAACACCCCATAAAATTCGTAAGTATCAATAATAAATTAACTAATTAAAAACAAGCAATTAAATGATATGGTTGGAAAATGAAAATTTTCAGCTTTAGGACTTTGGCTACAAAACACTTTTATTTGGATTCGTTGCGAAATTCTGAATCGTTTTCGTATATAATATGCTAAAAATGGTTAACGTATAAAGAAGTTAAGAACAAATGAATTTGGACAGTGTACGCAGAATATATATATATATATATATATATAATTATGTGAATTTTATATATTGTCCAAATAATAATATAAAATAAAAGAGGTAAATTCAAAATTTTAATTTTGAGATAAGATTTAGGGGACAGCGTATATTGGATATATGGAAAAGAATGAAGAAAATTAAGAACGTAATTAATAAAATAAATAGCTCAGCAACGCAACAAAATTGGGTGTTCCAGCCTCTAAGGGTTCGATCGCTCCCTCTTAAGGGGGGTCGGTCACTCCCTCTTAAGGGGGGTCGACCGATGGCGGTCGATCGCTAAATGACCGGGGAGCCCAATTCTGCTTATGTGGATAAGGGTTTTCTAAGAGGTTATATTTATATGTAAGGCTCGGATTTGGTTTTATTAATCTGACGGCTCATGCTCACACGAGCAAGTATAGATAACCCCTCAAACCCCACACTTGAAACCCTAATGTTCTACCTCTCTACCTCCATGCTGCTGAATTCTATAGAAAAATAAAGAGAATAGGGTGAATGTTTCTTCTACTTCTCTAATTCCATTCTATATCTTTCTATTTCAATCTATATAAGTTTAGGAATTTGGAATTTAGCATAAACAATATGTGTAAGACTCTAATTGTATTACTCTTATATGTATATTGTTAGGAGGAGAATCAGAGCTCGCTTGAACGTTAAGAACCGTTGCAGATCTTGCAATTCTGCCACATCTCCACCTAATTTGTAAGCAGAATCTAGTTTTGCTTAAAGGCATATTCTTGTTTTTAATAGTTTTCCATATGAATTAATATACATATGAAGATTTGGTTATGCGATAATATGAACATGAAAATCCCCAAATCTTTTATTTTGTAATTACGTTGGGAATTATCACGTTGAATTGGTTTTGTGGAATTGTGGTTTTTGTATTGGATTAAAGGTAAATATGAGTGTTGTACTATTATTTATATTTTATGCAATTCACCGTTATTATCATTTGATTTAGCCTCAAAAGGTTTGGATTTGAATTGTTTCGTAGTTGATTTGGGTTTGGATCCTACTTTGGGTGTAAACGCATTCATAAATTGGAATAAGTCTAATGTAAACATTTGTAGGTGTATAACACCACAAAAAGGGTGAATTGGATGAAATATGGATTGTAAACATACATGTGTGAATGTATGAAATACTTTACTTTTAATTTAATATTGAAATCATTTCCACATGCCTAGTTTAAAATTTTATGTATATATGTCTTTCCATCCACTGCTACTTGTTATGTTACCGTATTGTTGTTATGCCTATATTATAGCAGTAAAAGTATGGAAAACCCAATTTGCATGCCTTAATTTGGATATGATGACAATTGCCAACTCGTTAGAATGTTTCCCTGTTTGTACAAATGTTACGTTAACTAGGTGTTTTAACCAAAAATGGTCAAACACCACATGATGCTAGAAAAGCACGTCACCAAATAAATGGTATGAAATTTTGAAGCCAGGAACACAAAACAATAGTAAAAAGCGATAAGAAGACAAAGGAATTTTTATAGTGGTTCGATTCACAATGAATTTACGTTCATTTTTCAATCACTTCTCATTACGGAATTTTGCTTTACAACACACATGAAATTTCTCATACATTCATTTCCCACTTCTCTCACTTTTCATGATCTATTTATGCTTGAACTTGGCAAGAAATTGTTGAGATTTCTAGCTTCATGATGGAGGATGTGTGAATCATCGATCACTTTGGCATGTAGGTGCTTTTCCTTGACTTGATGATGAAATTTGTGCTAGATCCGGATTTTTAGAGATAGCTAATGGCGATTTAAGAGCATTAGAATCGAGTTGGATCAACTTTGAACGGAGAATTGATTTGATTTGATCTTCATGGTGTTGGAGAATGATGAAGCAAAGTTAGGAAGCCATTAATAATGCTTTAGAAGATTTGGAGAGGTGTAGGAATGGTTTAGGAAGCCCTTCGGGGTTAAGAAAATCCGTCCCTTGAATTGTGGAGCAAGGGGCTATTTATAGAAGAAGTTTGAAGGTAGTGGCAGTTTCGTAATTACGGGGTGCAGAATTTGGATTGGGCGTTAACATGGATCGGGCTAAACTTGGATCGGGCGTAAACTTGGATCGGGATAGACTTGGATCGGGCGTAAATTTGGATCGGGGTAGACTTGGATCGGGCGTAAACTTGGATCGGGGTAGACTTGGGCTATTAAGGAGCTTCTGCCTTTATTTAAATATACTGATCCAGTTCAGGACAATATACCGATCCAAACTTCATCTAAGGCACCGATCCACCATGTATTATTGTACCGAACCATTTATTACATATATGCCATCGCTTGTTTCCTTCTTCATGTACATATTCAATTTGTTTTCAACATACCGATCCACTTTTAATGCAATGTACCAATTCAGACACAAAGGAATGCACTGATCCATTTCACTGCAACGAATGCCTCGATCTAGATTGTTCAATGAATGCCCCGATCCAAATTTGCATTAAGACGTGACCAAACCGTTTTGCCATAATTCTCTATATTGCCACCATGCTTTCCTTACCAGGTTGTTCCACATTATTACAATATGCCGATCTATTTTATTCCTTCATATCGATCCAGTCTTGATTATAATGCACCGATTCAATTTAACTTTAAATGCACCGGTCCATTTTCTCTTTCAAGCTTCCGCCATACTGTTTGTGTTTGCCATGTGACAACTTCTCACTGGACGATCCACTTCATTGGTATGTGCCCTTCATCTTCTTGTGTCAACTGTTGCTAACCATCATAGTGTACCACGTGGTTGACTGTAGCATGCCATGCATGCTACAAGTGAATATACCCCATTTGATAAAACTGGATCCAAGTATTTTATACATGCTAGTGACCGATCCAAGACTTCAGGTGTAGACCGGCCCAGATCCATTCATTTGGTGCTGACCACATTACATATACATATTTCTTTGAAGACTGACCACTCTAACATTGAAGCCAATTTAATTGTAGGCACATCAGGTCCACGTGTACATTGAAGGACCGATCCATTCTTCATATCATGCTGATCCGTTCTGAACGGAAATGGACCAAACCGCTGCTGAGTGGACGCGATCGATCCGGTGTAATGACCGATCCAGTTAGTGCCGCCTCGGTCCATTAATACTGACCGACCCGTCAGCTTGTATGCAACTGACCGATCCGTATTTACGACCGACCCGGTGCTTTTCAACTAACCGACCCGATCCATATGATTGAGGCCGATTCATATTTGCATCCGACCTGGTCTACTCTGAGCGAACCGATTCGGCTCCTTGAATTGTGTTTTAACAGGGTTAACACTTGTCCCTCGAAGCTTGTATTTTTTTGCTTGTAGGAAATGTGGGCTTCGAAATAAACATTGTTGTTGATATACTCTATATTGAGGTCCAGTTATAGCTTTTGGCCTTGCTATGGCGAACCATTCTTTGAATTTATATGCTTTGTATCACCTGTTCTGTAATTAAAACAAACATCCGTGCAATTTTGGGCTTATACTTCAATATCGGTCGTCCGTATCGACAGTGGATTGGTTAATCATTAGGGAATGAAATATAGCAAATTTTATTTTGAATTGGACAAAGTGTTTGCACAGAATTATTTTATTCAACGGTTTATGACCCATCAAATGTTGTCTGCATAGATACGATATTCTGATTCAAATCCGATTTAATGCTTGAAATCAACTAATCGACTAAGGTCGACTTTGGATTCCTAACGCTATTATTTTAATGAATAACATGATGGTGTACGATATTTCTCATCCGGGAAATTCGTGTTGGTAATTTATTTTTTGCTTCTCTTTGGGGAAGTCTTAATTATTGGTTCCTCGACTTTGGAGGTCACTGTCAGTCTTCACTATGGGAAGAGATCTTACTGCTTGATGCTTGTTTTGTTGATCGGTTCAGAGATTGAAAACTCCATTGGATGCCCTGAATTTGGAGAGGCTACTTATAATCCAATGTTTGTCTTCTCTGGTTGATTGGATTGACATTGTGGAGTTCATTTAATGTTGATCTCTGCTAAGGAGAGATTACTTCTTCTATGGAAAAGATTTTTGGTTGTCGCATCGCTTCGTAGTGCGAGCTTCCGCAAAGTTTGGGTGAGGTTGCATCGATCCACAGAGCGAACCTCAGTCATCTGTCGGAGTCACTTAACTTGGTAAGTGATCGCTGCCCGACTGAGGTGCCCTAGACTCCCGCGAACCTTTGGGTGAAGGTTGGGCTGATCCACGGAGCGGGCATCAATCGTCAGTCGGAGTCACTTAACTTGGCAAGTGATCACTGCTCGACTAAAGCATCCTGTACCTCCATGAACCGCGGGATAAAGGTTAAGGTTGATTCACGGAGCGGTGATCAGTCATTGGTCGGAGTCACTTAACTTGGTAAGTGATTGCTGTCCGACTGAAGCATCCTAGACCTCCATGAACCTTGGGATAAAGGTTAAGGTTGATTCACGGAGCGGTGATCTGTCATCGGTCGGAGTCACTTAACTTGGTAAGTGATCGTTGCCCGATTGAAGCATCCTGGACCTCCATGAACCATGGGATTAAGGTTAAGGTTGATTCACGGAGCGATGATCAGTCATCGGTCGGTGTCACTTAACTTGGTAAGTGGTCGCTGCCCGACTGAAGCATCCTGGACCTCCATGAACCATGGGATTAAGGTTAAGGTTGATTCACTGAGAGGTGATCAGTCATCAGTCGGAGTCACTTAACTTGGTAAGTGATCGCTGCCCGACTGAAGCATCCAGGACCTCCATGAACCATGGGATTAAGGTTAAGGTTGCATCGATCTGCAGAGCGAGCCTTAGTCATCGGTCGGAGTCACTTATCTTGGTAAGTGATCGCTGCCCGATTGAGGTGCCCTAGAATCCCGCGAACCTTTGGGGGATGAGGTTTTGAATCTGGGATTGCTTGCTGCTCTATTGAGTGTTTGACTCATCGGGAGTTTCTTGATCTACCATTGAATCAGTGTTATTAGAGTTGTCTCACTTAGTCGGGTTGTGAGAAAGCAAGCGCTCGTCGGATAGCCGGTAATGAAAAATCATCTGTTAGTAAATTTTCAAGTAAATTTGGCAAGCTAGAGATTTATACAGGAAGGTAATACTTCATTCGTATAGTTATTGCTCAGTACAATGCATGTACATCATTACAGAACATTTACAAGAAAGCAGAACATAGCAAAGAGTAATGTAATGCAGGAAGTAAAGTAAATGCGATAGTGATCGCTTATTTTGGGCTGTAGATATTAGATCATCATCAACGGTCGTCAGTTGATTATCAGCCTTGGCATAATGTGAACAGAAGCTACGTTGCTTGGACTAGATTGATCATTTGATGTCCCTTGCCCCACGGTAGTCGCAGAAGGATTTGCATCTTGTGAATTTTTCACATACTGCTGCAAACAGTTTTCTTAATCAATTCTTCGATCAATGATCTCAGTTTCCTGCACTCATTGATGTTATGGCCTGGCTGATTATGAAATCGAAAAAACTTCCCAGATTTAGTAAAATGATCATTAATTCTTATTGGCCGAGGCTCTGGATAATCTTCTGCATCCTTTGTGGCAAGGTAAATGTTCTCAGGAGTGTCGTTCAGAGGAGTTAACTCAGACGAGTCAAGAAGGCGAAACTTTTTATTAGCTTTGTTGTTATTTCCTTCGTTGGCTCGCTTTTGCCCGTGAGTATTCTTCTGATTAGGTTGAATAGATGCACTTTTAGGAGCTTCAAGGGGTGGGTTACCAGCAATGATTTGAAGAGGAATAGGACTATCGTCCACCCTCATGTACTCCTCTGCTTTCTTATAGAACTTGTCCATCATAGTCGATTCCTTCATCTTAATCCATCTACCGAATTCTCTCTTCTCATCTATGGCACCGATTAGGGACATGAGGATTATGCGTGGTTCCGGATTCCTCACTTCAGACAAGGCAATATTGAATCGGTTGAGGAAGGCTTTGACAGTTTCCCCTGGCTTCTGCTTCATGGCCGAGAGCATTATATCGTCCATGGCTTTGTTAACATACAAGTGGAACTGTTCCTTGAACTTTTTGGTTAGGTCAGAGAAACGGTCTGTGGATTTGGGTGGCTGCTTTGTGAACCATAATGATGCAGCGCCTTCTAAGTAGAGAGGAAAATACATGCATCTCATCTCATCAGTCGCTTTGGCTGCACTCATATGCCACTCATATTTGAATAGGAAGTTGTTCGGATCAATGAGGCCGTTGTACGGAGGCAAAGTCGGAGGATTGAACTTCTTTGGACATTCTGCTTCAAGGATTCTTTCGGTGAATGGTGTCCTATCGGGAGAGAAGTCCCATTCTCTTTCATCTTCCTTGCTAGTTTGACTCCTCTTCATAATTTGCTCTATCATGTTAGAAATGTATTCTTTACTGTTATGGCGCTCTGCGAAGTTGAGCTCCTTACCAAATGTCCGTCTAGGCATTCGACCTTGATTAGTGAGCTTTGGCCCTTTGCCCTTTCTAAGAGGAGGTGCCCCCTTGATAGGATTAGTGACCTTTCGAGCATTCACTTCGGAATTGTTCTTATCTTTCGATTTCAATTTTTCATTGTTAGCTTCATCCTTGTCACTCATCCAATCAAAATCGTCTTCCATGTTGTCATTGCGGTTTTGATCGGAAGCGGGCAATTTGTCATTTTCTTCGAGATTAACATGGACTTTAGGAGGGGCTGAATTTGGTCGAGCATTAAGGATAGCGTCTAGTTTCTCCATCATAGCCTTGGTATAAGCATCCATACGTTGATTAATGTTAGCAATAGCAGCATTCAACTCATTTTTGGTCACACCAGCTCCATCCACTGAATTTTCACCAACTTCGAAACGATTAGCAAGTGGAGTTTCTTCGTTAGCAATATCACCGGTTTCTAATGCGACTTTACTTGTGGTCTTTTTGGATTTGGCCATGATGTCAGACAAACTTTTGAATTTAGAAGATAATCGCTCAATGGATCCAGAATTTAGATCGTGCGGATTATGATAGGGAGTAGACCTAGAATTCCAATGCAAGGGTTTCCACCTTGTGAGAGTATGAGAGTAGTGAGTGCGAACGCAACCCCACGGTGGTCGCCAAATGTTTTAACCAAAAATAGTCAAAGACCACATGATGCTAGAAAAGCACGTCACCAAATAAATGGTATGAAATTGTGAAGCCACGAACACAAAACAATAGTAAAAAGCGATAAGAAGACAAAGGAATTTTTATAGTGGTTCGATTTGCTATGAATCTATGTCTACATTTCAATCACTTCTCATTATGGAATTTTTCTTTACAACACACATGAAATTTCTCATACATTCATTTCTCACTTCTCTCACTTTTCATGATCTAATTATGCTTGAACTTGGCAAGAAATTGTTGAGATTTCTAGCTTCATGATGGAGAATGTGTGAATCGTCGATCACTTTGTCATGTAGGTGCTTTTCCTCGACTTAATGATGAAGTTTGTGCTAGATCCGGATTATTAGAGATAGCTTATGGCGATTAAAGAGCATCAGAATCGAGTTGGATCAACTTTGAACGGAGAATTGAATTGATTTGATCTTCATGTTGTTGGAGAATGATGAAGCAAAGTTAGGAAGCCATTGATAATGCTTTATAAGCTTTGGAGAGGTGTAGGAATGGTTTAGGCAGCCCTTCGGGGTCAAGAAAATCCTTCCCTTGAATTATGGAGCAAGGGGCTATTTATAGAAGAAGTTTGAAGGTAGTGGCAGTTTCGTAATTACGGGGTGCAGAATTTGGATTGGGCGTTAACATGGATCGGGCTAAACTTGGATCGGGCGTAAACCTGGATCGGGGTAGACTTGAATCAGGTGTAAACTTGGATCGGGGTAGACTTGGATCGAGCGTAAACTTGGATCGGGGTAGACTTGGATCGGGCGTAAACTTGGAACGGGGTAGACTTGGGCTTTTAAGGAGCTTCTACCTTTATTTAAATATACCGATCCAGTTCAAGACAATATACCGATCCAAACTTCATCAAAGGCACTGATCCACCTCGTATTATTGTACCGAACCATTTTATTACATATATGCCATCGCTTGTTTCCTTCTTCATGTACAGATCCAATTTGTCTTCGACATACCGATCCACTTTTAATGCAATGTATCGATTCACACACAAAGGAATGCACTGATCCAGTTCACTGCAACGAATGCCCCGATCCGGATTGTTCAATGAATGCCCCGATCCAAATTTGCATTAAGACAAGACCAAACCATTTTGCCATAATTCACTATATTGCCACCGTGCTTTTTGTACCAGGTTGATCCACATTATTACAATATGCCGATCCATTTTATCCCTTCATACCGATCCAGTCTTGATTATAATGCACCGATTCAATTTAACTTTAAATGCACCGGTCCATTTTCTCTTTCAAGCTTCTGCGATACTGTTTGTGCTTGCCACGTGACAACTTCTCACGGGACGATCCACTTCATTGGTATGTGCCCTTCATCTTCTTGTGTCAACTGTTGCTAACCATCATAGTGTACCACGTGGTTGACTATAGCATGCCATGCATGCTACAGGTGAGTATACCCCAAGTATTTTATACATGCTAGTGACTGATCCAAGACTTCAGGTGTAGACTGGCCCAGATCCATTCATTTGGTGCTGACCACGTTACATGTACATATTTCTTTGAAGATTGACCACTCTAACATTGAAGCCAATTTAATTGTTGGCACATCAGGTCCACATGTGCATTAAAGGACCGATCCATTCTTCGTATCATGTCGATCCGTTCTGAACGGAAATGGACCAACCCGCTGCTGAGTGGACGCGATCGATCCGGTGTAATGACCGATCCAGTTAGTGCCGACCCAGTCCATTGATACCGACCGACCCGTTAGCTTGTATGCAACTGACCGATCCGTATTTACGACCGACCCGGTGCTTTGCAATTGACCGACCCGATCCATATGATTGAGGCCGATTCATATTTGCATTTGACCCGGTCTGCTCTGAGCAGACCGATCCGGCTCCTTGAATTGTGTTTTAATAGGGCTAACATTAGGCATTATTATTATATTACTTATATTAACGTAATCAACGTAATTAACATTATCTTAGCGAAATAAATGCGATTAGGTTAGAGTTTGAATTTGAAATGTCCCCTTAACAAATATACATACGTATTTGTTTGCTTGTGTGTGCATATATTTAGAATGTCTTAAATATATATAAATAAATGACACATAGACATGAGGTTAGTTGCCATTTGTGGTAGAAGCCTGCACGGAACTGACCGGCATATCCAGCAACCACAAGTAGGCCCAAATAATGTGGGATATCTAGGTGTCATTGGCCATTCATAAACTTTATACACTAGACACGAGGTCAAACTGACTTGTAGTAGAAGCCTGCCCGGAACCGACCGACATATCCAGCATTTATAGGTATATGTTTTAATGTGAGAGTTCTAGTGTGTGTGAGTGTATATATATATAAGTCTGAAGTGTGAAAACAGATAGGTTTACTAAGCCTTAAGAAGGTCTTAAGAGGCTGACTCACCGTTTTATCTAATTTGAATCTTAAGTGGTTAGGAGTAGGATCCCCTGAAGGTTTATTCCTTGGAGAGGAACCAAAGTCATGGGACCCACCCTTATTAGTATTAAGGTAGGTCTTTGGGTCTTCCTTCTTTAAAAGTGGTTAGGCATAAAACGGTAATGGAGTAGGGCAGTTCACGGGGATGTCCACTTCCTCTAGAAGCTTGTGAGGGCTCAACTAGGGATAGATTGGTAATTGAAAGATATATGGTCATTGCATGCTCACCAACTGTCTAAGGGAAGTCTTAAGCGGCATAGGTGTCCTACCGAGTAATATCAGTTAAGTAGTAACGTTCACAATACTACTTCTCATATTACAAATGAGAGAATAGACTTAAGAACATTAACGTACTAGGACGGGGTTCTTAAAGGGCTAGGGGTCCGCCTCAGGGTTATAAGAGATAATAAGAATCCACCATTAATATGGCCATAAGTGACC
The DNA here is from genome assembly GCA_030737875.1 of Allium sativum. Classification (NCBI taxonomy): domain Eukaryota; kingdom Viridiplantae; phylum Streptophyta; class Magnoliopsida; order Asparagales; family Amaryllidaceae; genus Allium; species Allium sativum. The sequence goes on from CM060913.1 coordinate 1,020,024,268, forward strand.
GAGAATGCCACCTCGTTGGGTCTTTACCCTAAAAATACAAATGGGTGATTGACTTGGATATCTTCCCCATTAGTAAGAATTTTGGTGTTTGTTAAGTGCTGCTTAGACATAACTTGACATATGTAACCTGCTAAAATCATAGGGTATGGACATTAAGTAATACTATATCCCAGTCACACAGAACTTCATGTTCTGACCCCCTCTCCTTAACATCCAACAGGTCAGTAGACGGGGTAAAGTCATGGATGAAGTCGTGATTGAAGCCGATGAAGAAGACGAAGTTATTATGATATTATTAGCAGTTATTGTTTTACATCTTTGGGAATCTTATGAGAATGAACTATTGGATGTACCTATTAAATAAATGTAACTGTGACTATGTATTTCTGTGATTTTGAAACAAATGGTACATCTTATTTTTGGCATTATATTTTCTCTTTTCGCTATGTGAGATTTCCATTCGAAATATATGTTATTGTTATCTGTGCAAATGTAATCCTTACAGGAACTAACGACCCATTTAGATTGGCTCTAAGTTTCGATGGGCCTTTTCTAGGTCGAAATTTAGGCCCATTCCAGGCGAGTTGTTACATTTGGTATCGGAGCATAGGTTACCCAATTATAAAGGAAATATACGTATGAGAGGCGTATTTGTGATTTGAAAATGATTTTTCAAACTATATATATGTATATATAATGTATGTTTACCCCAATAAGCATACACATTTATAATAGGCACCTTTATCGTTTCTTCCTTTTTCAGCTTAAATGCTATCTCAGGAGTATCCACTAAGGGATTCTACCTTTTCTTTTCAGATAGTTAAATGGCTGAAAATCCTAATGAGTAGGGCAACCAGGAAAGACCCCGCTGCTTGCCAGAATGGTTCCAGCAGTACCTCCGTACTATGGAGCAGGTCCCTGTAGCTAATCATGCCTCGGCGGCTCCCACAGCTCCTGCTATTGATGTGGCCATTGATTTTTCTCGCTTATGTAAGATCTTTACGAATTTTGGAGGGAAACCATTTTCTGGAAAGGAAGGCTTTGTTAGTGCCCAATCTTGTGTTATGGACTGTGAAAGAATCTTTGAGGCTACTGCTTGGCCCGATGAAGTAAAAAGAAGGATAGCGACCTAGCATTTGAAGGATGTAGCCCTAGAGTGGTGGAACTAAATATCAATGGAGAACGAAGGCCGGATCTTCACATAGGGCGAGTTCAAGATCCGGTTTGAAGTGAAATTTTTACCCCGGGTCAAAATGACTATTCAGCTAGAGAAATTCATCCACCTTAAGCAAGGAAGCTTGAGTCTGCAAGAATTTATATTCAAATTCACTGAGTTATGTAAGTTTGGTAGACACCCCAATGAACAAAGCCCTTAGGTTTGTGAAAGGACTGAACTCCCCGTTAAAGGAAACCTTATTAGCTCAAGTAACATTTGGGCAACTTTTGAGACTCTAGATGAGATATCTACCCTTTGCACGGCTGAAAGCTCCAAGGAGGATAAGGAGGGTGAGAAAGGAGAAAGCTCCAAAAGAAAAAAGAAGAAGGAATGGTGGAAAAAAAAGAAGAAGAAGAACTTCAAAAAGGACACAAAGATTTGTACAAGGTGCAACCACAAGGGCCATGAGGCCAAGGATTATTGGACCTCATTGGTGCAAAAAGGAGTTTAAGGGGAAATGTTACAACTGCCATGAAGAAGGACACATGTCAAAATACTGCCCAAAGCCAAAAGCTACCAAAAGTGGCCAACCTTATTGGAGGAGCTAAGTATCTTAAGTTGTTGTGTAAAGACCTATATTGGAGGTTGGCAATGTCGAGTTCCATTGCAATGCGTATGTGTTGGATTTGGGGTATGACCTTATTTTAGGTATGGACTGACTATCGTTTTATGGGGCCATCCTAGGTTATGATAAGAGACTCGTTCGCCTTAGGTGCCGAGGAGGACGCAGCCCAAATATTCCTTGTAATGTTAGAAACAACGAAAAAGCCTTATTATATTCCTTGTCTCCTAGTTCTGAAGGACCATCTTTGGTTCCTACAATTTGTAAGTTCTTGAACGTTTTTTAGGAAGTCACGGGACTTCTGCCCCACAGAAAAATCTCCTTTCGTACTGACCTAGAAAAGGATGCTAGACCTGTAGCACTGCCCTTGAGGCATATGGTGCCCAAGGAAAGAAGGGAGTTAGACAAACAGATTTAAAAATTGTTACAAAAAGGTTTTATTCGTCAAAGTACCTCAGAATGGGGTGCACTTGTAGTATTTTCCACCAAAGCAGATGGATCTTTAAGACTTTGTATGGACTATAGAGAACTTAATAAATTGACCAAAAAGAACAGGTACCCTTTACCAAGAATCGATGACCTTTTTGACCACTTCGGAGGAGCCCGAGTATTTTCGCAACTTGACCTAGTTATTAGATTTCACCAGTTAAGAATTGTGGAAGACATCAAGGACAAGACTACGTTTAGGATGCCAAATGGATTGTTCCAATGGGAAGTTATGCCCTTCGGATTAACAAATGCACCCGCCTTCTTTGTAGACCTCATGAGTAGAGTGTTTAGGGGAGTCCTAAATAAAATAGTGGTGGTCTTCGTAGATGATATCCTTATTTTTTTCAAAGGATCGTGAAGAGCATGAAAAACACTTGAGATAAGTGTTGGGGATATTAAGAAAGAACCAACTGAAAGCAAAATTCTTGAAGTACCATTTTTGGAGGGAAGAAGTAAGATTTTTATTACATAGTGTGTCAAGTAAAGGCTTGACCGTAGACCCCGCGAAGATCGAGGCAATCATGGGATGCAGGATATATCGAAATGCTACAGAGGAAAGAAGTTTCCTTGGATTAACCGGATATTGTAGGAAATTCATTAAAGATTTTGCAAAGATTGCTAATCCATTAACCCAATTAACGAGAAAGAATTTGGTATTCACTCGGAGTAATAAAGGTGATACAACCTTTAAGAAATTAAATGAATCATTAACTAGCACACCAGTCCTAATTATACCCGACGGTTCAAAATCATTTTCCATTTACACTGACGCATGTGGGAGCGGTTTAGGAGCAGTCCTTAGGCAAGAAGGAAGAGTAGTTTCCTATGCTAGTAGACAACTCAAGGATCCAGAGAAAAGATATCCAGTGCATGACCTTAAGTTAGCCGCAGTAGTGTTTGCCCTTAAGATGTGGAGGCATTACCTTTTAGGGGAGAAATTTGAACTCTTTACCGACCATAAATCCCTTAAGTATTTATTTTCTCAACGTGATATAAACTTGAGACAACAAAGATGGATGGAATATATTGCCTCCTTTGACTTCACGATTCAGTATAGACCGGGCAGGGAATGTTATGGCTGATGCTTTAAGTAGGAAACCTGCGACATTGAATGCAATGATAGAATGGAAACCGTTAGAGTTCCTCACAAATTTTAATTTGCAACCCTCATCGGCCACTTCTAATGGTTTTCTTGGGGCTATGGTAATTAGGCCTACACTAAGAGAAAGAATTCAAAGTGCGCAAGACCATGACGTGGAGTTAAAAGGGATAAAGGAGAAAGTGGTAAAAAGAGAGACCTTTCCTCATTCGGTTAGGTATTCGATTAGCAATGATGGGAGTTTACTTTAGGATGGACGACTTTACGTCCCTAAGGGTGAAGGGTTGAGGAAAGAAATTTTAGAAGAGTGTCATAGGTCAAAACTGACCATACACCCCGGTGGGGATAAAATGTACACGGATATGAAGAGGAATCTCCATTGCTAAGGAATGTAGAGAGACATAGCCGAGTTCATGGACAAATGTTTAACATGCCAAAAAATCACGGCAGAGCAAGGGAAGCCCGGAGGATTGTTGTTACCTTTAGAGATCTCCACGTGGAAGTGGGAACATATTTCCATGGATTTTATAGACGGACTTCCTAGAAACCAAAAGAGTAATGAGGCCATTTGGGTTGTGGTAGACCATTTAACCAAAAACACCCATTTCACACCAGTCAAGAAGACAAGGACTGCAGCTTCGTTAGCCCAATTATATGTCAAAGAGATGGTCAGAATCCATCGTATTCCATCAAGTATCATGAGTGATAGAGATCTCGTATTCACAAGCGAATTTTAGAGAAGCCTACAAGCAGCTTTGGGGACGACCCTTAACTTAAGCACAACTTATCATCCGCAGACCGACGGACAGACAGAGAGAGTAAAAAGAATCATAGAAGACTTGCTCAGAGCTTGTATTATCGACTTTGGAGGAGTTTCGGAGCAACATCTATCGCTTGTGGAGTCCACGTATAATAGCAGTTTTCAAGCGACGATTGGTATGGCCCCTTTCAAAGCTCTACACTGGAGGCCATGTAAATTGCAACTTGTTGGTGGGAAACTACCGACAAGCTTATACTCGGACCAGACTTCGTCCGTGAATCCACGGAGAAGATATCTTTGATTAGGCAAAGAATGAAGGCAGCCCAAGACCGCCAGAAATCGTATACCGATAAGTGTAGGAGGGAACTAGAATTTAATGTTGGAGACTTAGTGTTCGTGAAAGTATCCCCTTTTAAGAAAACCATTCAGTTTCGAATGACTGGGAAGTTGGCTCCTAAGTTTACGGGCCTTTTAGTGTCATCGAGAAGATAGGATCTTTGGCCTATTGAGTCGATCTCCCAGAGCGTCTATCGGGAATCAATAATGTTTTCCATGTATCTCATCTAAGGAAATGCCTTCATGATTCTGTTATCAGACTCGAGCTTAATGAAAATAGGGACATAGAGAAACTCGATTTGGGGTCCAGGGTGCCCTGTGCCACTGCAAGGATTGTAGAGCACGGAAACAAGAGGCTCCACAACAAAACTGTTCGCCTCGTCCGAATACAATAGGGGAATGACCCTGCAGAAAGCACATGGAAAACCAAGGATAAGATGAGGCAGACCCAGAGCTTTTCACGGGTAATTTTACCCTCAAATTTCCGTTTATGGATGCATCATGATTGTTAGATTGTATGTTAATGAATGGATGCAACACCATTGCACCAAGCACATATATAGAAATATATGCATATTTGTTTTCATACATACTGCATCACTTATTACACCTACATGCTAGGATATAGCTCACTTTAGTGGGTCTACAGTTCATAATCACTGCGAGCAATGGATGCTTATGGATTAATTATAAATAACATGGGTGTACAACATGGGTGTTTCACATGAGTTGTATTTTTCGCCCCTTAAACAGATTTCGGGACGAAATCTATTTTAAGAGGGGAGAATGTACACCTCGTAAAATTCGTAAGTATAAATAATAAATTATATAATTAAAAACAAGCAATTAAATGATATGGCTAGAAAATGAGATTTTGCAACTTTAGGAATCTAGCTACGAAACTCTTTTATTTGGATTCATGGCGATATTCTGAGTCGTTTTCATATATAATATACTGAAAACGGTTAACGTATGAAAAAGTTATGAACAAATGAATTTGGACAGTGTACGCAGCATATATATATATATATATATATATATATGTAATTATGTGAATATTATATATTGTCCAAATAATAATGTAAAATAAAAGAGGTAAATTCAAAATTTGAATTTTGAGATAAGATTTAAAGTACAATGTACATTGGATATATGGAAAAGAATGAAGCAAATTAAGAAAATAATTAATAAAATAAACAGCTCAGCAACGCAACAAAATTGAGGGGGGTCGACCACACCCCCTTAAGGGAGGTCGACCGCTAGATGGCTGGGGAGCCTAATTCTGCTTATGTGGATAAGTGTTTTCTAAGAGGATAGAATTATATGTAAGGCTCGGATTTGATTTTATTAATCCGACGGCTCATGCTCACATGAGCAAGTATAAATAACCCCTCAAACCCCCACACTAGAAATCCTAATCCTCTACCTCTTTGCCTCTATGCTGCTGAATTCCATAGAAAAATAAAGAGAATAGGGTGAAAGTTTCTTCTACTTCTCTAATTCCATTCTATATCTTTCTATTTCAATCTATATAAGTTTAGGAAATTGGAATTTAGAATAAACAATATGTACAAGACTCTAATTGTATGATTCTTACATATATATTGTTAGTAGGAGATTCAGAGCTCGCTTAAACGTTAAGAAACGTTGCAGATCTTGCAATTTGCCACATCTCCACCTAATTTTTGAGTGGAATCTAGTTTTGCTTAAAGGCATATTCTTGTTTTTAATAGTTTGCCATATGAATTGATATACCTATGAAGATTTGGTTATGCGATAATATGAACATGAAAATCCCCAAGTCTTCTATTTTCTAATTATGTAGGGAATTGCCATGTTGAATTGATTTTGTGGAATTGGTTTATGTATTGGATTGAAGGTAAATATAAGTGTTGTACTATTATTTAAATTTTATGCAATTCGCCATTATTATCATTTGATTTAGCCTAAAAAGGTTTGGATTTGAATTGTTTCATAGTTGAATTGAGTTTGGATCCTATCTTGGGTGTAAACGCATTCATAAATTGGAATAAGCCAAATGTAAACATTTGTGGGTGTATAACACCACAAAAAGGGTGAATTGGGTGAAATATGGATGGTAAACATACATGTGCGAATGTACGAAAAAGACTACTTTTAATTTAATATTGAAATCATTTCCACATGCCTAGGATGCAAGTTTAAAATTTTATGTATATATGTCTTTCCATCCACTGTTACTTGTTATGTTATCATATTGTTATTATGCCTATATTGTAGCAGTAAGTACGAATGTTACGTTAATTAGGTGCTATTTTTATATTACTTATATTTACGTAATCAACGTAATTAAGGTTATCTTAGCGAAATACATGCGATTAGGTTAGAGTTTGAATTTGAAATGTCCCTTTAACAAATATACATATATATTTGTTTACTTGTGTGTGCGTAGATTTAGAATGACTTAAATATATATGAATAAATGACATAATTAAGGCAGACATGTCTCATCAATACACCAGGGACGTAGGAACCGAAGAGTGGGCTACAGGCATGAATTAAATCAAAAGTAGGTTGCAGGCATATGAACCATGGGCGCACAAAATAGAAGCATTAGGCATGGGGTGCGTCGTGCGTTCCACTTTCATGGAATCAGTTTATACAAAGGACATGGATAAATACTAAACCAAGGCATCATGGTTTAGGAATAGGTACTTGCGTGAATAGTGCTTCAAAGCATATGGCATTGGACATGACCAAACTTTCAAAGTGCCAGGGCACGCATGTAAAAACAAATGCAGGCAAATGGAACAAGGCAGAGAGGTATGAAAATGTCGCTATAGGGCTTGGAGACTGTACTGGATGGACGAAAAGTATTTGAATAATATATACAAGTCTACATTTTCCTGACAGGATCTTGTAGTTGGACATGTCGAAAGCACGGGATCACATAGAAAGAAGCAAGTTTATTAGTAAAACTTTGGATGTTTAATCCAATAATATATGAGACCTTAGAGCATCTCCAATCCTCCCAAGGTTTTAATGTAAAGTCTTCAACACATAATTAATTTTATATTACATTAAAAAACCAATCTCCAATGGTAATATTATATTAAATGTGAAGATGACATGACACAAATTTCACTAGACATTGTCAAATGCAATGTCTAGTTCTAGATAATAGAATAGCGGTTCATATGTTATTACATCAGTAATGGGCTGTGTCCCTTATTTATCTTTACATTTAATCTCAGCCCAATAAGGCTTTATATTCTGGGCTATACAAACTCTCTGTCGCAACTCTGTATCATATAATTTCTATTAATTACATTTTACATTTCTCTCACAATCTATTGTACAATTCATCTCTGCAAACAATACTTGCATTTATCTACAAATCTTCTTGGTATCAGAGCCTTGTGTATGCTAAGTACATCACCTGAGATCTTTTGATCATCATCGATCAATAAGAGGTGAATTACACAGTAGTCCATCATAGGAGCTTGTGTTCAACACAATTCGATTCCTCCAGTGGTTTATTATGTGCATTTTTTAACATGCTTTGTGTTCAACATTGGACAAAATTACTTGTTGATCACGTTAAGTGTGAACTTGAGCATGAAATAAACACATTGTCATTATGTAGGGGAGTTCCAAGGCTGTTAAGGAACACAAGGAGGTTAGTTCATTGCGCAGTTTGAGCAATTCTGATCAGACCTCGACTGAAACTAACCATGAATCAGTAAAAGTGATTATATTTTTGTTAGTGCTTATATGGTTATTAGATTATTTGTCATTCACTTAGTCTTATGTAATCCATACATCATGTTGTTTTCAGGGGACCAGAACTCATCTTAGTATGTTATGCAATCTAACAAAATTATAGCACTGTGACATAATACAATTTGTAATGCAGTTCAGTGATCATATGATCTCAACACTTGTCTATCTTCCTGTTCAATTCTAATAGAGATGTTGGATATATGTACAACATATTTTTCCTAAATTTAATCTCAAGCTGTGTACCGTTTCAAGTACCAGTTGTGAATAGCAGAATTGTTATAGAAGTGGAAGTTTAAATCAAAAAAATGTCGTTTCAAAGAAGGCTTGGTCCTCCGAAATCGGATGTTTCAGGTTGATCTCCACCGAGACTATGGGGCCCTAGACCCCTACCAGCACTGCGCCTGAACCCGTTTCTCGGCAAGCCTTCGGCTCGACATATATTTGTCAGTGTTAGTGTCTGTATAGATTGAAACTGCATATGTAATGAGTGAACTGAGTGATGTAGTGAGGAATATCCGTATATAAAAATATTCAGTGTTGTAGTGAATCATTGAGTTGTAAATAGTTGGAGTCAGAAATTTGTACTATTTCAGTTATAGAAATAAAATATTATATTTAATAAAACACTATTTGAATTCAAATTTTAGGAATTAGTGTTCTATTAAATATTTAATACTGTTAGATCTAAAAAGTGTTATCATTGGATGGTAAAAGTGATGCCATTGGATGGTAAAAGCATTACTATATATAATATGGGGCCCACTTTTAAGTAAAATTAGTATTTGTGGAAACACCATGAAAATGTCGCCATTGGGTCACAAAGATGTTGCCTTTGACTCTGAGGCAACATGAAAAAATGCAACACAGAGAAAGTGTTGCCATATATCATTTTTTACCTACAACAACATTTTATGACACTTCCTGCATCACTTCTCTTGTGTTGCAGTGTGTGATCTATGGCGTACTGAAAATTGACCTTCAAATTGCAAATTGATCGATCACATCTTGAAATTCATTCAAATGCTCTACAACTGACTTATCTTCATCCAATTTAGCCGCACTAGCTTTCAAACCAAAAAACCCTTGCAGCACTCGTCGACTCATACAAAGATACCAACTTGTCCTACAAATGCTTCGTGGATTCACAACTAGCCACATGATGTAATACCGAATCATCAAGGTACTGCTGAATCAAGGCCATCGCCTTCTTATCTATCTTCTTCCACTTTCCCCCATCCACATCCGAGGGCCTCTTCCAATCTCCATCAATCAGATCATGAAGATCATTGATGTTTAGAACATACTCCATCTTAGGCTTCCAAATTCCCTAATTTCTTCCATAAAAAATAGTCATCTTCGCAAAGATCATCTTATCCAACATAACAAAAACCAAATTTTCCAATCCAAAATTACATCGAAGATTTGCAATGATCAAGCTCTGATACCAATTGTTAGGAAATTGCGCCTTTGCGGAAGTGACCAAGATCTTATTCATCCAACTACTTAATGATGATTTGATGGGAAAACAACAAAGATATGTAATTACATGCACGAACACAAGATATTTCACCCAACCGCCCTCTTTATTGATTCACAAAAAACATATTTTGTTTACACTTAAATGGATCAAAAACCAAAAGTAAACAAACTACAATTGAATCAATAACTTTATTGAGAAAGGGAGAGAATATCTAGGCAACTCCAACTATTGTTGGAGAAGAAGAACAATGAAGAATGATGACAAACCCTTGGATCAACTCTTTCGGTCTCAATCCCATCCTATTCCCATATATCAATAATCTAAACTTAGAATTTGCTTATATAGGAGAATAGAAGACATATTCAAATACACAATTTTTTCCCTTCAAAAATCACAAAATCAAAAGCTGAAAAAAGCAGGTCAAACCACAGAAATTCTCAGACGTCTGCCTCTAATTTACAGACATCTGAAACTGGAATTAGACATCTGAAATTGTAGATCAGACATCTAAAAATACATCCGGAAAATACACTGAGGTCATCCAGACGTCTGGAATCAATTTCTAGATGTCTGGAAACCTTTGACGCCTGTTGCAACCCCTTCCGGCTTTCTCTTATGATATCTTCTTCTACGCTATATATCACACATCGTCTTCTTCAAAATATGTGATTGGATATCACAAATCGCAGCAAGTATTTATCTTTATAGGGAAATTCTTATGTCAAAATTTTAACTGTGAAAACTTGCAACATCCTAACTTGGTTGTTGGTGGTTTCACTTTTAAGTTCTGGAATAACTTTTGTCCTAACATGTTAAGGGCCTGGGCATTCACTATCACACTGAGAAATAATTTAAGCACAGAACTTTTAAGTGAAGCTTTCCCTAAATTTTACATTAGGATACTCCAAACTATTCTATGTAAGTAGTTACTACTTTTGTTTGATTTTCTTTTGCTATTATTTTATTACAAATCCATATTTGCATTTTTTTGTTAAAAAAATTACTTGCTAATTTTTTGTCTAATATCAAGCAATAGTTTTAATGTAGAAATATTATGTATTTAGTATTATGCAGTTTAAGTATATTTTTATCTATTTTGATTAAATTATGAGCTTAATTTAATTTAGAAACAATGTTGGAAGATTTCACCAACAATGAATTAATAATTTCGGTCCTGATTTTAATTAGAACAAGGAAAAAGACAAAAGCTATTTTTTTTCTCTATATCAATCTTTTACCTAAATTATTCATTTGATGTAAGAAGTTGTTTCATTTTCATTTCTATTATGGTCCCAGTTAAATTTTCGTTCTTAGTTATGGAATATAAATTATAACAATCGAATATGTTTGCTTTAAGCTTCACACTTTCCCATGTCGGGCTTTGAGTAGTTTCAAACAGATTTAATATTAGTTAAATTCTTTAATAATGCTTAAGATGTGAATATTATAGCTTTATGGAAATTAGAATTTAAGACTATATAGTTCAATTATCAAATGATATTTAATGAGCTATAATATGAAGTTATTTAAAACTTTTGCTTGGGATCTTTGTAAAAACATACCAAAATATAAAATATCAAACTGATTATGTGTAACACCCCACATTTTATAACAATTTAATAATTAAATAATGCATATGTGTGTGTATATATATATGCATTGACTTAAATATATATATGAAGAATAAAATAGTAATAATATATGATAGCATGTAATAAATACATGCACTGAAAAAGAAGAAAAAGATTCATGCAATGGTTTAAATGGAATATTGTAACAAATATGAAAAAGAGGAATGAGAAAAGAACAATAACTACCATTGTTCTAAGCCTTATTAACAATTGCCTTAGTATTCCGGTTGGTTAGAACATGTGACTTGCATACAGGAGGTGCAGAGTTCGATCCCCGCCGCCGTAATATTTTTGTATTAAGGGAATGGCTAAAATAACACATGATCTAAAGAGAAAATATGTATAAACGCACATATAAGGAAAAATATACATATAAGGAAGCAAAGAAAATATATGTATATGATAATATATGCGTATAAATGTGTAGAAATATATATATACACACACACACACACACACACACTAGAAAAATTCAAAATAAGGCTACAATTAAAGAAATATGGCAAGAATTAAATAACGGTACAACACCGTTTGAATTTTGAAAATCAAATACAAGTCTTACGTATACATACACATAAAATGGTCATTAGGAGTTTTGTATACATATAAGTACCTTATATATGAACGTATTCAAAACAATTCAAACTGAACACCGTACGCAAGAGAAATAGAAAAAATTATAGCTGGGGTCGACCCACATGTCCACCTAGGCATAGGGGGGTCGACCCATGTGTCGACCCACCCATAATGGGGTCGACCCCAGCATAGATCTGGGCAGATTCATTAACGCACCTGGACTATTTTGTCAACCGAGTTCAATGCTGACTCAGCGCTGCATGTACGAAAAGTTCCTGAACACCTATAAATAAGCTAGCAGAGCCTAGCCTAAATCTCACATTTCTGAGACGACGTCTACACTCTACCATTTTTCCTCCTCCTCAAATTTCTTCAGAAAATTAAGATAATTAACCTAGGAAAATTATGAATCAAGATCTAGAGGAAAAGAATGAATATTAATTAGTAGGTGTTCAGAATCATATTCGAAGTGAGGTAATTTTCTTGATCTGGTCTATTTCAATTTTCTCCTCTTTCTTCCCTTTTTCTTTTAGTAAAAATTATGAATGCATGGTTGTTAGGTTCTGAATCCAATTAGGGGAAAACCATGGAATACTAGATCTTGACCAGATCCAAGATTTGGAATGAGTGGATTTAAATTATATCATTTTAGATAATGATAAATTATCGTTTAGCATTCCCTGTTATTATGAAATGCAAATTTGTCAGAATAATTAAAAGTGTTAAAATGCTGCTATTACATGTTGAGATATTAATATGAATATTCATATGTTGAATTGGTTAAAGTGTTGAAATATTTACATGTTGAAAAAATAAACTTGTTAGAATATAGGTAGCGACTACTATTGTTCGTATTACATGTTAATTTGTGACATTTAAGTACATGAACCCTTATTTGTATGAATTGGAATAGTTACATGATTAAATGGTTTCATGTTGGAATTGAATTAAATACATGTTGAAAAGGACATGTGACATAAAATGGGGTTAATATGATGACAGATAAAACATAGATTACAGTAAAGAATTTGAAAGAATGGACATGCCCAAATTATATAGAAAATTTACAGTAAATAGGAAACTGTAACTGCGCTTAGACATGAGGTTAAATTACACTTGTGGTAGAAGTCTGCCTGGAACCGCCTGACATATCCATCATCCACAAGTGTTAAATCTAATAGAGGGGTCTAAGTGCATAAATAAAACATGTGGTGGTGCTATCCCGAACCGCCCGACAAATCCAGCATTCACAAGTGTAGGCTTAATGTGAGAGGTCTAGTACATAAACATATATATAAATATATGTATATAAAAGGATAGAAATAAATGGCATTAATTGTGATTAATGGAATTGAAGGGAAATGGGTAAGGAAATAAATGGAGGTTACAACAGTAAAGAAGTGAATGAACGGGGAATGATAATAACCTATTATAATTAATTACATTAATGAGAATGTTATATAATAGGTATACTGTCCTACCGACAAGCAGATATTATAACTTAGATTGTAATAAACTAGTGAGAAAATGAGATAACTTATTTAATGAGATAAGTGGTACTTAATTGTAAACTAAGTAATCAGTAAATGGTGGAAAATTTTATGAAATGAAAGAAGTTGTATTTATTATAAATTAATTAATTTGAAAACTTGGAAATCTGAAATATGCTGATAAGAATAACATTTTAAGGTTTGTCCTAAGGACAAGAGAAAATTATAACATAGGTTATAATAAATGGAAGGGAGACTTATTAGTGAACCTTAGTTAAGAAAACTAAGTTAATATGTAAACAACGATAAGTTGTAGTGATAGTGTAAGATGGAATTATGAATAAATAGGAAAGAGTGAGGCAAACTTATGAGATGAAATAAGTTATATTTAATCATAAATAATAACTGACATGTTAAACAGAAAACATGTGATATACTTAATTACATATTGAGTAGAACATGTTATTGTTACTATGAAATCAAACAAGAGAATAAAGAGATTGTGGATTACAGACCTTGGATCACAATCAAGAGAATAAGATGTTGTGGGCTTATTAATAAACTTAAATGAGTTAAGTTATATGACTGAAATTAATAAGCGAGAGGAACTTGGTAACTTGATTAAGAAGTCAATGTGAATGGGAATAACCAAGTTAAATGGAAACCTGATGAGGTAAGGCAAGTGCATAAAAGAATGTTTAGACATAGGGTCTAATAACATATTAAAATGAGGCGCTTGGACCAGTTTGCCCGTTTGAGGGTGAATAACCCAAAGGGGTAGATCATCGCGGTGTCATGAGGCACGAGAGGAGTGCACGCCCATCTGATTATTCTGATAGCTCGCAGATCGTTGGGTTGTGCTCGCAGAGGTTTAGGCTGTTTAGGGGGTTGTGCTCGCATGTGCGGTGGCGGATGTTTAGGTTGTGCTAGCAGAGGTTGGGTTTGCGCGTTACTACCAAGTGGTCGGGCCTTGACTACAAAAGTAGCTTTGCTGTCAGAATGTTGTGACGAGGTGACACTACTGTGATTCGGCGATCGCCTCAACGGGAGGCGAGGTTAGAACCAACAAGGAGAGTAGATTGTTGGGTACCCATCACCAGCAGCCAGTGAGATGCAAAAAGACTAAAGCTAACTCAATAGACCATTCACCCTTCACTATCGAGGTACAGCAGTTGAGGGGAGACGCCAACTGGATGTTTAGATTGTTTGCTAGGGACAAGTCGCTTAGCTCTTGTAGTCTTTACTAGTTGAGGGAGGGGCCGAGGTGGGGCCATATCCACCATGAAAAATAGACCCGAGGGATATCTGTATTTTGAGGCTCTTAAAGGCGGGCATGTACAAATATGGAAAAGCACCCGACCGTGTTCCATGTTTCTTGTATAACCCTGCCACGAAACTCGATGCACATTAGAGGTTATGTGTGGTTAAGGCATCGAATACGATTGACGATACATACATGGGAAAGTCTAGAGACATGCATGTCTGCTCTGGTTGGTGTATCGTAGACTGGAGGGCATTAATCTGTGTTGGAATCTGATTCGAACGAAGGTGGCAGTCCATACGCTTACGTAGCATAGTAATGACAGATATATGCGGAATGTAACATTGTTATGTAGAGATCCGTACGTCACTCCGGCGTAGGATAAGGGACTACGTTCATTTCTGTGGCATTATGATGGAGACCGTGCGAGTGGGGTATCATGGGGTGTACCTCAATATTAGGGGGTAGCTACATGTATATTGTGTTAGGTTAATCCACTGGGAAGTAAATGGCTACGCCGTGTGTGTAAGCCTTGAGTGATGTTAACCCAAGTAACTTAATAAATAAGAAAATATGATTGAATGGTATATGTAGGACTATCCAAAGTATATAGTTTAAATCCATTCACCAGAACTTGTGTTCTGATCCCCTCCTCATAACATACTCGCAGGTTAGACTTGTGCCAGAGATATGATGGCTTTGGATACTGGTTAGGCAGTATTATTACTACGGTAAGGCTATACTTTGATTATATTATACTTTATCCATTCCACTGTGAGATATTTTCTGAGCAATGATATATTTTATATCTTTGTCTTTTCTGCAGGATACCAGAGCAACCAACACGGGTTTCGATGGATTAGAATTTTAAAAAAAAATCGGTCTGTCGGAGTTCAGGTTGTTACATCTGGTATCAGAACTTAGGTTTAGGATTCCTGTATAAATAGTGAGTGAACGTATTTGTATTTTTAAAAATATAAATATATATATATACCTAGATCCATAAAGGAACCCACTAAATAGAAAGAGTATAATGTGGTGAGAATTGGGATGTCTGTTTTGTACACTAAAGGAATGAATATGGAAATCTGAGACCCTTAGGTAATTTGGGTGGAAAGTGTACAATACACTTTGTATGGAAGAAAGATGAATCCCATGTGTTAGTATTTTGAGTTAGTGGGTTTGGCAGTAAAACCTTATAAATTGGAAAAGGTTAAAAAGAGAAAAATGGTTTAGGAATATATATAGTTGAGAGAATTGACTTTGTGGGAGTTTCTAGGAAAGCCTAGAAAAATTGGAAACCCGCTTTGAGTCTAACCCCGTTATTAACTTTTAAAGAGGGTTTATGGTGTTTTCAAGTTTTAATCTTAAAAGTTATAGTTTTAAAATACGCAAAGAAGTACATATTGGGTTTTGTAGTAAAATGGGGTATATTTGTAAAGAGTGATTTCTTGCAAAAATTTTGTCTAAAATAATTTTCTCTCGGTAAAAGGTGCATATTATAGAGCATGTATAGCTCGCTAGTTTTCTTGCATAAAAGAATTTTTAATAAAGAAAGTTTTGAAGTCTCTATTCTTTTGACAATCATTTTTGATAAATTGTTTTAACAAGAGAATTTTGTTGGGTGGACAAAATAAGTCGTAGAAATTAAGAATAGAGTAAATGTTTGCACCTTGTAGTAAGAGACTGAACCGACCTTATAGGTAAGAACAAGTTATAAACCCGATAGAGAAATAGTTGTCCTTATCTACTCCAGTTTTTGTGATTTGAAAAAAAATATGATTTACATTTTTTAAGATAACACGTTTTTATAGTTTGGAAAAAGTAAGTTTTCATGAGAAAAATGAAATTTTGACACTTTTATTTTGAAAGAGAATTTAAATGAAAATGCCAAACCGTGTTTTAAAAGTATAGAGTAGGTAAGGATTAGTGCCTAGGGAAGACGAGAAAAGTTTTGAGGCTGTGAAGTAAATAGCGAGAATTATCTTGGAATAATGGTAAGTTCCCGTAGAAGCATAAGCATTGAAAAGCCTAGGGTGTTGCTTGAAATAATTATTGGTACACAGCTAGGACTAGTAGTGACAACTAGATAGTAAAGGGCAAGTAAGTATTTAGATCCTGTTGCTAATTTTCATGTTAGGGATACACCCTGTTATTGCATTTCTGTTGGGATTGTTTTGTTATTTTGTTCTTGTTGGGTAGTTAGGGTAACACCTAAACCTATCATCGATCCCATGGTTCAAGCTTGCTGTCAGAGGGGGACATAGTCCTGAGATTTTTGGCCCTTAGTAGTAGCTGTGTAGAGTGTTTGTTTTCCTGTTTTAGTTGAAGGCTTATTTGAAATTAAACTTAGATCAGATAATTAAATAAGCTAAGAAAAGAGAAATGGTACAACTAAAAAGGAAATAGCAAATTCAGTAAAGCAACAAACATGATAATTAAAGAAAAATGGAAAATTATGAGTAAAGATGAATAAGAGTAAAAATTTCCAAGATAAGATGAAAACGAAAATCAGTAACAAAGAAAGTTTTCTTATGTGGGTTGTGCTTGGATAAGTAAAATAGGGAATATTTATAAATAATTACATAAAATCCAAGTACGGTTGGAAAAGGTATAAAAAAGAAAAACGGACGAATATGAAATTTTCCGTTTTCCACCTTTTTGTAACATAAGAAATTGAATTTAGAAAACTAGATTTTTCTAAAATTCGAAAAAATAAAGTTGGTTGGTAGGAATCTTGGATGCAAAAATTGGATGAACTACTCTCTTGCTCAGTAAGAGTGTGGGAAAATTTGGGTGAAAAAGCAA
Organism: Allium sativum; assembly: GCA_030737875.1. NCBI lineage: Eukaryota > Viridiplantae > Streptophyta > Magnoliopsida > Asparagales > Amaryllidaceae > Allium > Allium sativum. The sequence continues at coordinate 1,020,041,738 of CM060913.1, forward strand.
TTTTGATTTTCAAAATATTGCATTCATATAGAACTGCCAGTATATTTCGGATGTGAGCATCATTTTTTTAAAAGGATCTTTGAAAATTTTGCATACACATAGGAGATACCTCTTAGGCATACATGTATTATTATGTTGTATTTCACTTTGCACAAGTGCACAATGTTTGCAAAAATTGGATGCACACATGATGGATGTATATTATGCGAGGGGTTAATTGATTTTTACCCTTATCAAATTTCGGGGATGAAATTTCCTAAGGGTGGGAGAATGTAACACCCCGCATTTTTTAACAATTTAATAATTAAATAATGCATATGTATATTTATATGCATTGATATAAATATATATATGAAGAATAAAACAGTGATAATATATGATTGCATGTAATAAATACATGCACTGAAAAAGAAGAAAAAGATTCATGCAATGGTTTAAATGGAATATTGTAACAAATATGAAAAAGAGGAATGAGAAGAGAACAATAACTACCATTGTTCTAAGCCTTATTAACAATAGCCTTAGTAGTCCAGTTGGTTAGAACATGTGACTTGCATACAAGTGTCGCATAGTTCGATCCCCGCCGCCATCATATTATTGTTTTAAGGGAACGGCTAAAATAACACATGTTCTAAAGAGAAAACATGTATAAACGTACATATAAGGAAAAATATACATATAAGGAAGCAAATAAAATATATGTATATGATAATATATGCATATATATTTGTAGAAATATATATATATATATATATATATATATATATATATATATATACAGTAGAAAATTTTAAAATAAGGCTACAATCAAAGAAATATGGCAAAAATTAAATAATGGTACAACACTGTTTGAATTTTGAAAACCAAATATAAGTCGTACGTACATATATATATATATATATATATATATGCATAAACTGGTCATTAGGAGTTTTGTATACATATAAGGACCCTATATATGAACATATTCAAAACAATTCAAACTGAACACCATACGCAAGAGAAATAGAAAAAAAATAGCCGGGGTCGACCTAGGCATAGGGGGGTCGACCCATGTGTCGACCCACCCATATGGGGTCGACCCCAGCACAGATCTGGGCAGAATCATTAACGCACCTGGACTATTTTCTTAACCAAGTTCAATGCTGACTCAGCACTGCGTGTACGATAAGATCCTAAACACCTATAAATAGGCTAGCAGAGCCTAGCATAAATCTCACATTTCTGAGACGATGTCTATACTCTTCCATTCTTCCTTCTCCTCAAATCTCTTCAGAAAAATAAGATAATTAATTTTGGAAAATTCTGAATTAAGATCTGGAGGAAAAGAATGAATATTAATTAGAAGGTGTTCAGAATCATATTCGAAGTGAGGTAGTTTTCTAGATCTGGTCTATTTCAATCTTCTCCTCTTTCTTCCCTTATTCTTTTAGTAAAAATTATGAATCCATGGTTGTTAGGTTCAGAATCCAATTAAAGGAAAACCATGGAATACTAGATCTAGACCAGATCTAGGATTTGAAAAGCAAATGAGGTGAGTGGATTTAAATTATATCATTTTAGATAATGATATATTATTGTTTAGCATTCCCCGTTATTATGAAATGTTAATTTGTCAGAATAATTAAAAGTGTTAAAATGCTGTTATAACATGTTGAGATATTAATATGAATATTCATTTGTTGAATAGGTTAAAGTGTTGAAATGTTTACATGTTGAAAAAAATAAACTTGTTAGAATATGAGTAACGACTACTGTTGTTCGTATTACATGTTAATTTGTGACATTTATATACATGAACCCTTATTTGTATGAATTGGAATAGTTACATGATTAAATGGTTTCATGTTGGAATGGAATTAAACACATGTTAAAAAGGACATGCGACATAAAATGGGCTTAATATAATGACATGTAAAACATAGATTACAGTAAATAATCTGAAAGAATGGACATGCCCAAATTATATAGAAAATTTACAGTAAATAGGAAACTTTAACCGCGCTTAGACACGAGCTTAGATTACACTTGTGGTAGAAGTCTGCCCGGAATCGCCCGGCATATCCAGCATCCACAAGTGGTAAATCTAATATGAGGGGTCTAAGTGCATAAAAAAATATGTCGTGGTGCTAAGACACGAGGTTAAGTCAACTTGTGGTAGAAATCTGCCTGAAACCGCCCAGCAAATCCAGCATCCACAAGTGTAGGCATAATGTGAGAGGTCTAGTACATAAGCATATATATAAATATATGTATATAAAAGGATAGAAAAAATGGCATTAATTGTGATTAATGGAATTGAAAGGAAATGGGTACGGAAATAAATGGAGGTTACAACAGTAAAGAAGTGAATGAACGGGGAATGATAATAACCTATTATATTTAATTACATTAATGAGAATGTTATATAATAGGCAGACTTGTCCTAGGGTCAAGCGGATATTATAACTTAGGTTATAATAAACTAGTGAGAAAATGAGATAACTTGTGTAATGAGATAAGTAGTACTTAATTGTAAATTAAGTAATCAGTAAATGGGGGAAAATTTATGAAATGAAAGAAGTTGTACTTAAATTATAAATTAAGTAATTTCAAAACATGGAAATCTGAAATATGCTGATAAGAATAACATGTTAAGGTTTGTCCTAGGGACAAGAGGAAATTATAACATAGGTTATAATAAATGGAAAGGAGACTTATTAGTGAACCTTAGTTAAGAAAACTAAGTTAATATGTAAACAACGATAAGTTGTAGTGACAGTGTAAGATGGAATTATGATTAAATACGAAAGAGTGAGACAAACTTATGAGATAAAATAAGTTATATTTAATCATAAATAATAACTGACATGTTAAACAGAAAACATGTGATTTGAGATATACCTAATTACATATTAAGTAAAACATGTTATTGTAACTATGAAATCAAATAAGAGAATAAAGAGATTGTGGATTACAGACCTTGGATACAATCTAGAGAATAATATGTTGTGGGCTTATTAATAAACTTAAATGGGTTAAGTTATATGAGTGAAATTAATAAGCGAGAGGAACTTGGTAACTTGAATAAAAAGTTAATGTGAATGAGAATAACCAAGTTAAATGGAAACCTGATGAGGTAAGGCAAGCGCATGAAAGAATGTTTAGACATAGGGTCTTATAACATATTAAAATGAGGCGCTTGGACCAGTCCGCACATTTGAGGGTGAATGACCAGCAGGGTAGATCCTCGCGGTGTCATGAGGCACGAGGGGAGTGCATCCATCCGATTATTCTGATAGCTGCGAAGGACTGGAAGGGGAAGCATGCGGCTTCCTGATATACGTAAGGTGCTCCTGGTAGTCCTCTGTGCGGTGATAGATGTTTAGGCTGTGCTCGCAGACGTTGGGTCTGCGCGTTACTACCAGGTGGGTGGGACTTGACTGCAAAAGTAGATTTGCAGTCAAAATGCTATGACGAGGTGACACTAGGGTGATTCGGCAATCGCCTCAACGGGAGGCGAGGTCAGGACCAACAAGGATAGTAGATCGTCGAGTATCCGTCATCGGCAGCCAGTGGGATGCGAAAAGACTAGAGATAAACCCAATAGACCATTGACCTTTCACTATCGAGGTACGGTGGTTGAGGGGAGATGCCAACTGGATGTTTAGATTGTTTGATAGGAGCAAGTCTCTTGGATCTTGTAGTCTTTTCTAGTTGAGGGAGGGGCCGAGGTGGGCCATAGCCACCATGAAAAACAGACCCGATGGATATCTGTATTTTGAGGCTCTTAAAGGCGGGCTTGTACAGATATGGAAAAGCTCCCGATCGAGTTCTGTATTTCTTGTATAGCCCTACCACGGAACTCGGTGCACATTAGAGGTTATGTGCGGTTAAGGCATCGAATACGATTGATGATACGTACATGGGAAAGTCTAGAGACATGCATGTCTGCTCTGGTTGGTGTATCGTAGACTTGAGGGCATTACTCTGTGATGGAATCTGATTCGAACGAAGGTGGCAGTCCATACGCTTACGTAGCATAGTATTGACAGATATATGCGGAACGTAACATTGTTATGTAGAGATCTGTACGTCACTCCGGCGTAGGATAAGGGACTGCGTTTATTTCTGTGGCATCACGGTGGAGACGCTGCGAGTGGGGTATCAGGGGGTGTACCTCAATATTGGGGGGAGGGGGGGTAGCTACGTAAATATTGTATTAGGTTAATCCAATGTGAAGTAAATGGGTACGACATGTGTGTAAGCCTTGAGTGCTGTTAACCCAAGTAACCTAATAAATAATAAAATATGATTGAACGATATATGTAGGATTATCCAAAGTATATAGTTTAAATCCTATCCCTAGAACTTGTGTTCTGACCCCCTCCTCATAACATACTCGCGGGTTAGACTTGTGGCAGGGATATGATAGCTTTGGATACTGGTTACGCAGTACTATTACAACGATAAGGCTATACTTTGATTATATTATACTTTATCCATTCTGCTGTGAGATATTTTATGAGCTCTGATATATTTTATATCTCTGTCTTTTCTGCAGGATATCAGAGCAACCAACATGGGTTTTGATGGATTATAATTTTGAAAAAAAAAAATTCATTATATCGGAATTCAGGTTGTTACATTATGAAATTAAAAAGGTTATAACTCCTATTGAAAAATTGTTAATTTTCAACTAGGAGGCCATGGACATGTAGATTTGGCAATAGCCTTTTATACGGTTGGCTATGTCAGCAACTACATTAATAAATATTGTCTTAAGCATCTTAGGGTGATTAGCTTGGATGGCCTGTTGTCCCTACAGTTCGCATAATTGGATTCTTAATGCCTCATTCACCATATTGTTGTTTATTCCATATTCTATCATGTACTAAGCATCCAAACATCTTACTGAACTTTGCATTTTTATATTGTTTGATTTTTTACTCACTGTATTCCATTGTGGTCTACAGGCTTGACATAAGGCGCTTTTAATTTATTCACTTGAGCGCTTGCTTGCTAAATCCGACATGCATTGGACCTGTAAGGTAATATTGCGCTTCATTTTTGAACAATAGATTCACATAATCATTATCTGAATTTGAGATTAAATTATGGATTTGGATAAATATACCAGTATACGACAAATAATTTCATGGTATGTAAAGTATGCCCATAAAACTTTTATGCTTGCATATTTTAAAGAATTTGTCAGATACCTGTTATTTTCTAAATGATTCAACTATTTTAACTTTTAAATTAGTGAAGATTCTCTGTAACATGTATTCTTTTTGTTAAATTGGGACATGTCAAACACAGCTACTTAGCTAGGTAGTTGGAATATGTCTATGATGGCCAGTTCAGAACAACATCTACATCTTGATATGAATCAAAATGCACTGCAGATGACATTAACATCAATCAATACAATGGCCTTACCTTTCCACTACACTTGCACTTGGAGGTGGAGTGTACATAATCCAATCCCTTTCATGAGCTGCAAGTAGAAGGGAAAATAATCTACATATATGGATCAGTAAGTATGTTTTATTTGCCAATTTAACTGCAACACTGCTTGCATTATAGGACATAAACAACTAATTTGAGCAACAGGTAAACACCTATGTTGCACTTACATCAGCTTGCCTATTAAAACGAGGTGTTATACTCAAAGCATACCGATTGGAGGTATATTTTCAACCATAAACTTAAATTCCACTTAGTCGTCAAGATATTTATCATACGTCATCATCTTCTTGCCGAGTACAGCTACCCAAATCTTATATCTGTGAGGTGGACTAGCTGGTGGACATTCAATTCATGTTTCGCTTATAAATTCAGTTAAGCTATGTACATGTTGCATCTTACATGGTTTTTATAACGTTTGTTGCAAAGTGTTCATTCGTAGAATGCACATTTGTTAATAAAAATAGCCTTTTTTTGAAATTCGTATAAGCTTTTTATAACTAAGTAGAATTATTTCCAACAGCTTTAAATTTTATTTACTATAATATTCTTGTTTATTTATGAGCTAAATTACTCAGCCTTAATTCTTAATGGGAGAAATATTTTAAAGGACAAACGATACTAAAAATTTAATCCCTAGGACAACCGATTAAAAAATTAACTAAAAGGACAACCCGCTTTATTTTATTTTATTTTATCATCGTTCTCCAATAATCGTTCTCCCCAAAACACAAGCCATCTTGACCTCAATCATTGTCGACTGAAACACAATCTCCAACACAACCACAATCGTCGAAGTTGCTGTCACCAATAATCCCCAATTTCCATTCCATATCAATCTCCAAAACCTAATTCACACAAATCTACAAATAGTGAAACTAAAATCCGAGTTCGTCGCACTGCCACGTAGCCACCATAGCCACCGCCTTCAACGCGCCACCATGTCTCTCTTTCAGATTAGATTAATTCACGCCTTCGTCCTCATTAAATTAAAAAAAATATACAAAACCGATAACTAATTGCTGCTTGGTTGGAGTTCTAGCTTGCTTTCTTTGTATATTATTTTCAATTCTACTTATATCAAAACTGATACCCATAAATTTGCAGAAATGATAGTTTTTTTTTAAAATAACATTACAGCAGTTTATAGGTAGCAGTTACATTTTTTTTAGGTATCAGTTTTTCAGTATTAACTGTGTTATGTTTGTATTCACTTTTTGTTGCAGTGTTAATTTTATAGTTGTACTACTGCATTAACTTTATAAATCAATCAAACTTATGTCATTTTAATCAATCAAATTGTGATGTAAACATTTTTTGCATTAGTTTTTCTTTAAAATATTATAGTAGTTTTTAGGTATCAGTTTTATATTTTTTTAGGTATTAGTTTTACAATATTAACTGTGTTATGTTTTTATTTATATGATTTTGTTGCTGTGTTAATTTGGTAGTTATACTCTTCCATTAACTTTATAACTCAATAGAACTTATGTCATTTTAATCAATCAAACTGTGATGTAAACATTTTTTGCATTAGTTTTTCTTTAAAGTACTATAGCAGTTTTTAGCTATCAGCTTTTTTTAGGTATCAGTTTTATGACTTTGTGTATCGGAACTGTGTCAAGGGTTGCAATTTTGAGTTATTTGCTTTGGTTAATGAATTTTTTAATAAACATTAATTCTAAATGATACCCACTAATTAAAATAATAATACCAATCATTTCAATTCAATTCTCAGAAAAATGATATTTATTCTCAATAATACCCACTGATGTTAATTCATCACTTGTACATATTACACCAAATATTATTTTGAAGTTACACCAAATATTATATGTTTTACAACTCAATTTTACCAAAAAAAGTGATACCCAAGTATTGTAAAGAAATAAAATAATAAAAACTGATACTTACAGTGGCATAAAACTGGTTAATTTTACAACTCAATTTTAAAACTGGTTAATTGAGTTGTAAAATTGCTACTGGATTGTTCGAGAATGCCTGGGTTCAATTCTAAAATAATCCACATGCCAGTGTTCATCGGGACAGGTTGCAGATTTGGATGACGCATGCAAGCAATGGGCCTCAGGAATTGAGGCAACATACAAATTCAGTTAATTTGTGGTGCAGTAACTTAGGCATTTTATTTTCTGTCTCCCGGCCAAACATTTGAACTAGCTGGAAAGCAAAGCAGTCTTGATTTGTTTATTCTCATATACCCAACCATGTCAACCAAATTATGCTTATGTTTTTCATGTAGGATATACATGAGGGTTTGAACTTAAGACAAAATAGTGAAATAGATAGTATCCAATGCATTAACCGGTTCTATCATTATAATTTTTTCATTTTTTATACTCCTATAATCAATGAACATAAACAATTATATATATTAAACAGAATATTTTTACTTTTATCTATGGAGAGGATAGTATGCAATATTCTTCGGGATACTGATATTGATATTCAGTGACAGGCCTAGTTCTGACCATAAATAGCAATAAGAAAAGTTCTTGTGTTGTACTTGATTGATATATCTAATATTAGAACAAATTATTGATATATCAATCATAAAAGTGCTTGTGTTGTATGATGAATAGTGGGCGTATGTTCGTTATGGCTAACACTGCATATATTTTTTTGGCAAGGCCGACGGGGTTGAATGAACCCCTTCCACTTTATTAATGCACCGGGGAGAAGAGAAAAAAATACAACACACATAAGAAGGCAAAGAAACATGGTACACCAATCACAAAGAAACAACATAAACAACACATATTTACAAAAAACTAAAGCAGCTTATGCAAGATGCCCGGATCAAAAGTGAACCCCAGCTGCTTCATTCCATTCCTCAAGTCCATCTTCACACTTTTCTTGAACTTCTCGCTATCTTTAGCTTCTTCAGGATTGAAAATCCTAGTATTTCTTTCCCTCCAAACAGATGAAGTAAACTTCTTGAGCGTAAAACATAGTAATCTACCCATACATCTTTTTCTGCTAGTCTGCTTTTCCAGTGTTCTCCATTTAGTTTCACTACTTTGACTCGATCCTCTTCTACTTATATTGTTCGTAATCTCGACCCATAAAGAATATATGTTGCTGCACTCAAAGAATAAATGGTCCAAATTTTCAGTTTGCACCCCACACATCACACACAACGTATCGATCAACATACCCCTCTCCTGTAACTTGTCTTTCGTAAACAATGCTCTTTTAATAATCTTCCAAAATAACATATTCTCTCTAGGACAGTTATCTTTATGCCAAACCTTTCTACTCCATTTGCATTTGGCCATAGATTCAAAAGCAGAAAGATGAGAATGCATACCTTTAATTTGATACTTTCTGTCGTCATTGCCCCAATGTGCAGCGGACTCATTTACATCATACACCTTAAGATTACATGCAGCTCTCCACATGACATTAATTCTAGCTACAAAAGTTTCAGGAATGCAAACCTTATTTTCATTTATAAACTGATTGACAGTGGGACTACAACTCATACCAGTAACTTCAATCTCAATATTGGTTAATTCACTACTCAGTATACAACCATTTCTCAGCCAAGGGTCATACCATATGTTAATCGAAGGAGAAGAACTCGCTTTGTATTTGAAAAATGGATGGATCAGCTCACGCAATTTGAAAACACTCCTCCACGTCCAGCTTAACTTCTGTGGTTGAGACATGGTCCAGAAATTACTAGTTTTGATGACATGCTTCCAAGACCAGGCCACCCAAACATTCTCCCTTCTATTGAGCAAACAATCAATGTGTATGATGAAAGCCGCTTTATTCCAAGTTAACATATTTATGATTCCAAGACCACCTTTGTTTACCGGTTTCTTAACATCTTTGAATGATATAGGAGCAAGGTATCGGCCATTCATATTTCCTTTCCATAGGAATTTCATGAAAGCTGAACGTATCATGTTTATCAACTTGGTGGGGAGAATAAACATTCTCGACCAGTACACCTGCATCAAAAAAACGACAGATTTGATTAAAGTGAGTCTTCCAGCTTGGCTCAAGGTTCTAGTGGTCCAGTAGTTCAGTCAAGCTATTATCTTGCTGTATAGAGGCAAGCATTGGTTAGTTGTAATCTTAGCCGTTGTAAGAGGCAACCCAAGGTAGGAATTGTATCGTTGCTTCTAGATAGACCAGTTCTGTTGCATAGCTCGATCATGTTATTTTCATTAAGCCCAGCTATTTTAGTTTCAGATTTCTCAACATTTACTTTCAGACTTGTCATGTCGTGAAAACTTTTAGAGTAGCAAAAATTGTGTCAATAGTGCTAGCATCTGGTTTGCAAAAAATAACAAGGTCGTCCGCAAACATAAGTGAGGAAATTCTTGGATCTTTGCATCGAGGGTGCAGCGTAAACAAACCCTCGTCAATCTTGTTGTTCAACATCCTAGTAAGCATCTCCATCACAAGTATAAAAAGATATGCGGAGAGGGGATCTCACTGTCTTAAAACTTATTTGCTCGCAAAAAAAACGACAGAAGCTCCATTTAAAATCAAGGAGAACTTAGAGGTAGATATGCATGAAAAAATCCAAGAAATGAAATGAGGAGGAAAGTTCATGAAACCCATCCGTCTAACTACGGTATCCCACTGAAGCATGTCGAAGGCTTTCATAATGTCGAATTTGAACATAACTCTCAGGAAGACAGAAGAGCTGGAGTAACCATTTAGAAGTTCATGAGATAACAGCACATTATCAAGTATGTCCCTACCTGGGAGAAAAGTTGCTTGGTTGACAGAAATAATTGAAGGAAAAACAACTTTGAGCCTTGTAGCAATAATCTTCGAAAGGCATTTATATATCGTATTGCAGCAGGATATCGGACGATAATCAGAAACTTTAGTTGCATACTTCAATTTAGGTATCAGGGCAATATTGGTATTATTATATAAAAGATTCATGTTGGCTCTCTTGAAAAAGTGTTTTGCAGCTGCACAAACGTCCGAGTAAATTATGTTCCAGCATTTTTCATAGTATAAAGCATTAAATCCGTCCGGACCGCATGAAGAGGTGCTCTTGAGTGAGAAAATAGCCGCTTTAATCTCGTCATCAGTTACATCATCACACAAAGATTGATAATTTTGACTAGTGATTTTAGGTAAGATATATGGATTAATCAAGTCAATATTTGGAACAAAGCCTTCAACATTACCTAATAACTCAGAGAAATGGTTAATGAAAGCATTCTCTACATCAACTTGAGTACTAGCAGTGATACCATGCTTGTCAACAATAGTTACCAGATTTTCTCTACTCTGCTTGTCTTTTAGAGTAGCATGAAAATAGGCGTTGTTACTATCCCTATCGAGTTTCCATTTAAGTCTTGACTTCTGCATTATCATACCAACTTTAATACTGAGTGCATCTTGATATTGCTTTGCTATGTATGTTTCCATGTTAGAGTGCACGGTGTTTAAGGGATCTTTCATAATTTCGGACTGAACTGCTTCCGGTTTGCGTCTCCAATAAGTAGTTTGCTTGTGACCATTTCCAAATCTCTCTTTTGCCCATTCTCTTAGTTTTCCTTTAGTCTCCTTCAGCTTCTTCTGCAAAACATACATTGAGTTACCATAAGATGGTCTCCCCCAAATCTCTTTAACAATATCAAAGAAATCAGGCTCATCGACCCATTTATTAAAAAAAATTAAAACTGGAGGCATTTTTCATGTCGAGTCCTCTGAGGTTCAGGATTTTGGGGGAGTGATCAGATAACAGGGGAGGAGGTTGGTTACAGGATAGAGCAGGCCAAATGGAGAAAGCTAAGGAGCTACAGAAAGCATGGTCTATGAGTGAGTAAATCCTAGGGCCAACTCGATTTTTGTTGTTCCATGAATAAGGCATCCCAAAGCTTTTAATGTTGATCTGGTTGGCATGTTCAATTGCAGTTTTAAGGGGGTGATAGCAGAGAGGGACAGAGGGTTGTCTCCAAATCTTTGATTGGTGTCAAAGCAACAATTAAAGTCACCCATGATTAACCATGGCTTAACAGTAACAATTTGATGAAGAGTAGGTAAGTCAACTAAAAATTATTTTCTGGCAATAAGCGAATTGGAAGCATAAACGATAGTCAAAAGGAAAGGAATGCGAGCATCTGTGAAAACAACATTGCAGTGGATCATTTGAGGAGAGGAAAGAATTGGGTTAATATGGATTATAGAGGGGTTATATAAGATTAATATATGACCAAACGGGGCTTCAAAAAGGTTATGGAGATGGCGCCAAGTTGAATTGATGTAAGAGCAGTCCCAACCGTGGGGGGTTGCTGGCTGTCAACCGAGGGGGGTTGACACCAGCAGCCCCCCAACCGGCTATGGGTCAAAACCCATAACCGGTTTTGGTGAAACCGGTGTATACTTCACCGGTTTCACCTTGACCGGTTAACCGACTATGGGTTTTGACCCATAGCCGGTTGTGGTGAAACCGGTGAAGTATACACCGGTTTCACCATGATCGGTTAAGGGATTTATACCCTTAACCGGTCCGATCGGGTCAAAAGACCCGATCTCCCTCTCCTCCTTTTCATTTTACCTCTCCTTCCGCCGCCACCCACTCCATTTTTACTTCTTTCCACCGCACCCATTTTCCAAAAAAAAAAAAAAATGAGAAGGTTAGGTAAAGCTATTTTTGATTCTCGGAGTAGTAGTGGGAGTAGTAGTGCCGCAAATATCAATGCACAAGAGGAGAATGAAGCGGTTGAAGAGACCGGTCCAAGCGAAGCTCACGGTTCAAAACACGTTAAGCGAAGGCGGGTTGCTAAACCCGGTGTTTATGCTACGCTGGATCCGCATATTGATGTTAATTTGAATAGAGAAAAAAAGTTGGCTAATTTTCGGGAACTTCCCGAAGGCGAAAGACACCTTACCGAAACCGTGAAGACGTCTTTAGAGGTATAACTTCTTCAACTGATTGTTGTAGTAATTTGTAGTTGAAAAATAAGTTTGGCGTTATATAAGTAGTAATTGTTTTGCATGTTAATAGGCTCGTAATGATCGTACACGAGGATCGTGGGTTAGTATTGTTCGTTTGTTTACGACCGTTCGTGCGTACGACACATATGGCATTATTGCGGAATATCTTAGAAATATGGGACTTGGAGATTTCTTGAGTACGTAATTTTGATGATCTCACTTACATAATACAAATGTTATATAACATAATGTATTAACTTGATTTTCTTATTTTTACTTTAGGTATTCAAAACCTGTACAATAATGATGTTCAGTTATGTACTACATCACCGGTACTTAATACTTAGATAATGAAAAAACAACATAAAAACAAACAACTACAGAAAAACGATAAAAACTTCAACCCGTCCTATCCCATGCGTCTTTTGCGGCAGGCTTCTAGTTCCTGCTCCATTAATAAGCGTTGCATTGGGTTTAATGTATCAAGGTTGACAGACATAAGTGCGCTGTCATCTAAACGTTCGAGTCTAGCCAATTCACGCTCCCTAATATCCAAATCACGCTCTCTTGATGTTTGTAATTCTTCATGTCTTCGTTGTTTTTCCTTAGCTCTCTCAGTTCTCTTAGCTTCCTTGGCTTCCGCCAAAAGGCGATTACATTCATCAGAAGATACCATTTGACTATGTAGTTGTTCGTAATACGAACTATAATCTGTGACTGCTTTTTTTTTTCCTTTGAATTTACCAGGAGGCCTACCCCCAGCACTAGTAGAAAAAGAGTGCTTTCGTGAGGATCTGGACTTCTCGGGCTAGATTCCTCCATCGGCCTCCTCGGCATAAATCGCGATGCTGAGTGTTCTTGGCGTATGTTGCTCCAATTTTCTTCCCGAGACACAATGTCGTAACAGTTGTGCAAGTTGAATGGTACCTTTTTGTGCTCTGCCATGTACAGTTCGTTCGCTTTGCTTAGCTGTGTCGATTTAACAAGTGTAAGTTGCTAAAATTATGCGGTAAAAAAATTGTATAAGTAACTATGTAAGTGATAATTACCAAGTCAAAATCGTTGGCACCGCTTTGCCGTCTACTTTCTAGTCCTGCCATAATCTCCTTCCAACTTTGACAGTTAGCGTTGATTCTCTTCCACGACTGTTTCAAAGAGTCTACGGTTCTCGTTGGATTTTGTGGACTGCGGCCGTTGAATAATCTTAGAACAGAACTCCAAAATGAGTTTTCCGTCTGACTCGTACCTTTTACATTATCTCTAGAGCATTCAACCCAACAAAAAACTAGTTCTGCTTGTTTTTCTGCAGACCATTTCAATATTTTGTTTGGTCTTCTCACTAGCGTGTTCGCATACATATCAGGAATTTCAGTAACGTCAACTTCTGTTTCCTCAATCAAGTCGTTATTGTCTCCAAAGACACTGTTTAAATTTCTTGATATATTTGGAGAAGTTTCATGCGAGACTAACCTTTGTTGGCTACTAGGAAAAGCGTAGTGATGATCAACGTAATTTTGCTGCAAAGGCAGGTTATGGCCAGAACTAGAACTTTGAGTATTCTGATAATAATTGGAGTTTTGCTGCGATAGATAAAAATTTGGGCTTTGTTGAGTATAACAGTTTGGACCATTTGGGAAGTTACCATAATGAGGATTTTGATTCTGTGGATACGTGGATTGCATAGGAGACTGATTGCGGTCGGACTGGTAACTCTGTTGATTTCGAGCAGTTTTTACAGCAGCTTTCTTGCCTTTGACATTTTGTGACATTGCAAATAAATTGAAAAGGTAACGAAGAAGTAAGATATGAGTATGTTATGCTGTAAAAATCATTCTGATATATATAACCATCAACAAAACGATCACAAAACAAGCAGAATGGTCAAAAAATGCAACGGTCGGAAGGATAAAACGGCTATATAGCCATATACGGTTTGTGTAAAGCCGGCCGGAGGGGGGGGGGGGGGGAGGGGAGAATTTTTAAAATTCTCCCCCTTGGCCGGTTTTGCACAAACCGGCCAAGGTGGGGACACACGTCCCCACCCAAACCGGTGTGTGTAAAACCGGTTATGCCATAACCGGTTTTACACACACCGGTTATGGCTGGGTTGCTGGAGCAACCAACCGGTTGCTCCAGCAACCTTCAGTGTTGCCAAAGCAACACTGAAGGTCAGTTTGACCCAACCGTTGGGCACGGTTGCTGGGCAACCGACCCACGGTTGGGAGTGCTCTAAGAAGTGGCTTTTTGTGTTAAAGGTAGGTTGAGTTTGGTTTCAAGAACAGCAAGAATGCATGAGTTATTCTCGGCAATTAGCATTTTACACTGGTCTAATTTTGTGTCTTTGTGGTAACCTCTAATGTTCCACGCACCCAATCTTTGACGCATTAGTTAAACAGTGGGGATTTCTTACTCCTTAGCGGGTACAAACGAGTAACTGATGCAGGAGTGCGGTTCTTCTTTCCTTTGGTTTGATTATATGTAATTGGTATAAAGGAGTCTGTAGGTGGTGATAAGTATGCCAGTGGAGGAATCAAATGGGAGTAAGAGTGATTAGATGGTGTAGTATTGGAAGATGACGGTGGAATTTGATTACTCACAAGTATATCAGGATCAAGGGTAGGGGAATTAGACGTGGGATGCTGCATGGGGATAGGTAATGGTGCTTTATTTGAACGGTCATTTGGTGCATGAGTCGTAAATGCACACTGTGCATTGATTACATTTCGATTGCGAGTATCATGGACAGTTGCCTTAAAGCGACTGTCCCTAGCATTTCTCATTCCAGTATTCACATCAACTGCCTCGTTGTCATTAGACACTTCAATTTCAATGCTAACTTGTATTTCAGGTACCTCTTTAATTTCAACCAATCTCCCTTCATTAATTGTTTCTTGGATCATTTGAAATATATTATTCCCTTCAAGTAGCTCATCTATCTCTTCTACTTCAGTTGGTAATTCTTTTCCTTTCATTGTGGATATGACGTATTGCCCTTTTTCAAGTAGTTGCGCCAGTGTTGGCATAACAAAATCATTTTTCCAATTCGTGTCCAAATCCACAAAGTCTTCAATGTCGCCATGTTCTTCATTGATTTCTATTACCTGATCAATTTCTTCCTCATCCAATACCGCAAAACTATTCCTGTTTTCAATTTCAATGACTTTGTCCATCCCATTGTTTTGCCTAACCTCGGAGCTTTTACTTGCATTGCCTTTTTCATTTGGACTCGGCCCCTCCTTATTCCTTTTATTAGTAACAAGTTGCCACTTCTGATTATTACGATTTACAGGTGCTCTTGGTTTATAGATCAACTGCTCTCTCATTTGCACTGGGTTATGGACATAATTTTACCTAACATCAAGACAGTTGCCTACATTTCCTCTGCTTTTCACTTGTGTCTCATCATTTTCTTCCGGTTCAGCCGCATCACAGTTCCCACTAGTGTGTCCGAAGGACTTACAACTTACACAAATGTCAGGTTTCCACAAATACTCGACATAAATCCGCTGAACACCACCCCCGGTGATTTGACTAAAAAGTCATTTACTAATTCTTTGTTCGCTTCGACCTCTGTTAAACATTTTGCATGATGAATTCTTAGTCTACTCTCTGTCACTGCATCCATGCACAACAGTCTACCCAACATACAACTAATCCAATTTATTCCATAGTTCGACCCGGCGAAGATAGGTATGTTATAAAGTCGTACCCACACTGGCACGGATTTAATGTTGCCGCGAACATTACTGATAGAAGGATCGTATGACTTTATAATAAAGAGCTTGTTATACATCACTATTGGGTCTACTGAAGGATCCTGATTTTGTCATCTTCACAGGAGAATTCAATCATAAAAAGGACTCCGTCAGATCTCACCTCAACGGTTCCTTTGAGTTTCCAAATAGCAAGCAATTTATTCACGACAGCTGAGTATGAAAGTGGTCTATCCAAGAAGAGACCCACCACAAAATTATCCCATACTGTTGTTGTTCCAGCCTTAGGCACAGCATCTACAAGCTCCAGGGCACCATCGGCAATGATCCTGGGGATGTCAACAGGCATGTACTTACCAGCGTTCATGGGTTTCCGCTTAAAAATGTGAGTCCATGGCAGTTGACTAGAAAGTTCGGTTAATTTGGTTAAACCGATAACCAAAAAAAATATTTTTTGCAAACCGAATACAAACCGATTTAGTTTTAAAACCGAACCGAACCGACCGAATTGAACCAGTTTGGTCGGTTAATTCGGTTTGAACCGAATATTGCTCACCTCTACACTGCATATTAGAACTCTTAACAGGCAACCATTTTTAAATGTTGATTCAAAACTAAAATTGTTAGAAAAATTAAACATTAATTGATTGAATCCCGATATCTTTAAAACATATCAGAAATTAAAGTAAATTAAGGTTTCTTAAACTAGTATGATTTAAATAAAAATCATTGCATTAGTAACATATTTTTTAAAGATCAACGATTAATCGTTTTCCAAAAAAAATATTTTATATATTTCAGAAATGAACAAATTTTCATAAATTAGGCCCGACCCTGGGCCTACCCACTAGTTGGTGGACTAGGGCCCCTGATATTGAAGTGGTTTCAGAATAAAATTTTTATTGTATATATAATACTGCTACTCAAATGCTATTCAAAATTGTATTTGGCTCGGTAGTTGTGTTCAAGCGTCCGCTCGGCTTATTTGTGCTTTCCATTTTCTTGCTGGCCTTCCCTTTTAAAACTGGTTTCGGCTGTGATAATTTTTTGGGACCTCGGGCCTCCAATCACTTAGCGATTGGCCTGACTTCAACAAAGCTGAGGAAATATATATTATGCTATTTATAGTGTAGGACTTAGCAACATTTAAGTTATCCCATCTACTTCCTTACATATATTTCCACAGGCACAATTGATTATGTCAAGAGTTTCCTTACGTAGATGAGTGACTCAGTTGCAAAGTTTTTTGAGCATACATGTGATAATGCTTTTCCATTGAGGTACATCCTTGTGCTTTTCATGAAAAAATTATCATATGTAAATTATATCCAAATTTCTGTGCTTGTTTTTTTTTTTTTGACAGATTTCCTCTTTTTTGTCATTGTTACATGGATCATTATCGAGGAAATCAAATGAAATGGAGTACCCACTTTGGACTAATCTTCAAATGTGTAATTTTCGAAAATCTTCAAAACGTTGTCAATGTATAATTTTGTAACAAGTGCAAGAAACGTACCATGAATAATGTGAATATAAATTATAAATATGAACTTGGATATGTGTAGAGAGGGAAAGACTAATACCACACCTGTTTCATGGTTAACACAAGTCATATTTACCTGAGAGTGAAAACGAACGCACTACAAGAAAAATACCCTATTGCAACTGTCTATTTGCAACATGCGACAAATGACAGTTACAGTAAATGAATTTTAGCAACAGACCTATTATAGCAGTTGCAATAGATGAGATTTAGCAACAGACCTTTTTTCCTTGTTGCGAAAAACATATTTTTAGCAACTATGTTTCCCTTCCTGTTGCAAAAACATACCTTCTGCAACTGCGCTTCCATAACAGTTGCAACAAACATATTATTTGCAACTGCGCTTACAAGCCTGTTGCGAATAAATACCTTTAGCAACTGTTTTTGCCTCTTGCAATAACTATTTATTTTTACAACTGGAAAAGCCAGTTGCGAAATACATACTATTAAAAGTTAGTATTAACTTTTAATGATTAATTTTAAATAGTTACTATTAAATGATTAAGTATCAGTAATTATATAATAATTAAGATTAATATTTAATAATTATTAATTAATAATAAAATTTAAGTATTATAAAGTGATATTTGTAATTGATAATTAAATAATAAAAATTAATAATTAACAAATAATAATGATTAACATATAAAAAATAAAATAATAAATAAATAATTATTAATTAATAATAAAAAACTAATGGATAATAATTTGTGTTTGATAGAGGTATTTTTATGAATTAATAAAAAACATAATTAGTATTAAATACAAGTACAAAGTAATAAATAATATTTAGTTATTATATAAGAAGTATTAAGTACTTAAAATTAATTAATTAATATGAATTAATACTTTAATAATTAATAAATACGAAGTAGTTATTTAATAATTGCTATAATTTTTAATAACCAATTTTGAATATGTAATAACTAATAATGACTAATAACAATTAAATACTATATATGTTTAATTAACATTCAATTATAGTCATGAAGTAATATGTTACCAATAATAGTTAGTAAGGGGTCCTATTTTAATAATTAATAATGATTATTATATAATAAATAATTAACATTTGATATATAAGTATAATAATGTAAGCTGGTAATTGCAATTAACTTTTAACAATTAATATTTAATAATTAATATTTTATAATTACTGTTAATAATTTATTACTATACATAGTAACCAATGTTTGTTCGTATTCAACTCCATAAGGTGGTTATTGACAATTATCGGTTTACTGATAGAATGGCGGGTTGGAACTAAAATTTCACGGCTATCCCGCCCATTCTGTATGTAAATTTTACTTTCCGCGTTCCAAAATTTCCTGCCTCCCCATTCCACTTCCCCTCTCGTTCATAAATCCCCTTTCAACTTCTAACCCTAAACCTAAATCAGTCGACCAATATATCAAAATTTTAAAGAAGATTTCAATTCTCAAATTTGGGCTTCGCCTCTTCCGCTCTTTCGATTTTCGTAGTCCCCAGCTCGGCGTTGGTCTTCTTCTTCGTTCGACGTACTAGTGGTCGATAGCCCTTAATTGACATGGCATCTTCAAAGTTTCCAGCTCTTCCCCATATGTAAGCACCCCCACTGCCTACTTTTTTTTTTTTGCAGTGAATCAATTTCGTTTAGGTGTGTAAATGCGCTGAAATGATTTTAGATCTAATCTGTACGTTCACATGGTACTTCTAGAATCAGTTTGTATAACACTGGTTTCAGGTAATGATAGTGTGAAATTATTTCTTTAGAAGTTTATAATTTGTTTTCTTTACTTAATTTGATTGGGCTTTGGTAAAGTAATGATGGTGTGAAATTATTCCTTTAGTCCTGATAATTCTTCGTTATTTAATTTGCGTGGAATCACCGACGTCTCCTAATAGCAACCTGGCTGGACTATTTGCCTCTACCGTCTTATTTCGAGACTGGCAACAGCTATAGGGGTTGGCTTTAGGTATTTTTGGCTCGTTTTTGTATTATTAGATCCGATGTTGTCAGTGATCTGATCGCTGAGGCCTGCGTTTTGCTGTGGTTGTGGTTCTCTTTTGTTTTGTGTGCTTTTCGGATCTTTACTTCTCTGGTTTGAGTGGGTTTTTGGGATTGTTTTGCTTTGGGGTGGAGTTTTGTGTTTTCTGGTGGTGCGCCATCATTCCAACGATCTTGTGATAGCTTTTTTCGCTGTTTTAATTGTGGTATCCTCTTCTTATACTCTTTCCTCAGAGTTTGAGTCTCTGCTAGTTGCTATGTAATTTGCTTGCCAGTCTCTTGTTGTTATGTCATATTCTGTTGTTTTGCTTTACTTGTCGAAGACACTAAACAATTTTTATCATTAAAACTTAACGACTAGCATTCAGTCTGTAAGCTAGCCATATCCCTGCCGTCATTTGTTCCTTAAAATCGTTATTTCCAAACCAGATCATTAGACGGTACACTCACTTTGCATACCAGCCATGTTAACGCTTATTATCACTCACACCGTACATATTCATTAGGGAAAATTATGACATAAATTCAAGTCAGCATAGGAAGGAGACAAATTCAAGTCAGCATAGGAAGAAGACAAAAATAATATATGAAATGATGAAATGCCAGGAAATTCGCTCTTCTTAAATACAAAATCAAGCAGCATTTGTGTACACCTTAAATTAACATAGCTGCACCCTAAAACTATCAAGTCAGTAAAAATCATATAAACTCAAAAACTCATAAACACTCAATAATGTTACATGTAGGACTAAAAAATATCATATTCTGGAGCTTCTACCTGTTACTGTCTTGTGGCCATTTTCAGTTTATCAGAGTTTGAAGTTGAATCAGTTCATAAAACTGCATTTTCTTCTTCGAAGAAAGGCTGGGCCTAACTATGCTATGTTGCTATGTACTTCTTATTTGCTTTCTTCATTGTCAAAGTAGCTTATTATCTTAGGATGGTGACTACTTGCCTTGTCATGTCAATGTTTTCTACCATGTTAGGCCATACCATTGAGTGTTATGCAATTGGTTACTTATATTGATCTTTCTGTACCTTTTGGATAACACCCCTGTTTGGAGTATGAAATAGGTTCAAGCTTTGTCTTGACTGTCCTTGTAATTTTAATTATTTTATAAAGAAAACTTCATTAATTCATTTCAAATGAATGACGCTACTTATGCTTCACATGTTGCAGAGAAAAAATGTCAGGAGATTACTCAAAGAGCAGCCTAAACACTAGTATGGACCTAGCCAGTACGGTGAAGCAAGCTGAGAGCCTTTTGCTGATGTCCCAGATATACACTAAATGATAGAGTAGAAATATGACTAGAAAATATTCTATTCGAAAAAAATGTGTTGTGTGAGAGAAGAAATTGTTATACATGAGTGGTGTATGTAAATTGTAGAAATTTTTGTTGTAATTGTTTGTAGTATTAAAACTTTGTTAAAATAAAAATTTTATTTGTTTATTTTATTTTGTGATATACACTATTACTCAAACTAATACATTTAATATGTAATATTTATAAGCCGCATTTTTTTTTTACAGTTTTATGGATTTATTGCAACAGGCATATACTGTTGCAAAATGATCTTTTGCAACAACAAAAGCCTGTTGCAAAAAAGGATACCGCAACATCTTATTGCAACAGGCAGAAAATGTTGC
Source organism: Allium sativum (assembly GCA_030737875.1). Classification (NCBI taxonomy): domain Eukaryota; kingdom Viridiplantae; phylum Streptophyta; class Magnoliopsida; order Asparagales; family Amaryllidaceae; genus Allium; species Allium sativum. Next base: position 1,020,063,017 of record CM060913.1, read on the forward strand.
AGACTTTTTGCAACTTCGGCTATACCAACAGGCGCAGGCCTGTTGCAATAGGCCTACTGCAACAGATATCGCCTGTTGCGAAAAGTGTTTTTTGTTGTAGTGACGCTTGGTGGCTTCTCAGGATAGTCCTTGTCACAAGATAACTTCAACTGATAAATGCACCCCTGAAGCTCTGACCGAACGAACCAAGTACATATTTGTTAAATCCACATATAGAAAACAAGGTGTGAATTGTAAAAAGAAAAGGAAATTACAATGTGAGGGCGAATTATTGTGCCCGTCCAAGAACTCATGTAGATGTCATTTCCGTCACTACAAGAAAAGCTGTAAATAGCGACGGCCGAATACGCTGCTAATCCGTCGCTAAACAGTTATTAGCGACGGATTTCCTACATAAGTGGATGGTCGGTAAAAACCATGACGGTATCCGTGTCAGATTTAGCGATGGAATTTCGCAAGTGATTTCCGACATTTTACCGACGTTTTCCTAATTTTATAATAAAAATAAATATTATTTATTAATTTAATTTATTTTTAATTTTAATTTATATACCGACGATTTACCGACGGATTATTAATTTAGAATAAAATATTATTTAATAAATCTGTCAGTAAACCCTTACTAATTACTAAGGGATTAGCGACGAAAATTAAATTAAGGTAAATTTAACCTTCTTTTTTTGTTGGTAATCCGCTGCTATTCCCCTTCTACTATATATATATATACACACACATACATACATACATACATATACATACTCATTACACACATAACTTGTGTTCCATTCAATAGATTTCTATTATAACAATTTTTGCCCCATGTTAAAAAGAAGCAAATTAAAAAAGAAAAAACATTGATCCAAACCAACATAAATTATATATTCACATCTTTATGAAGTCACGCATTTATTTCTTTTTATACATATTATCACACATTTACAAGAAATAACAATGTACTCCATAATAAATAATAATAATAATAACAACAACTATTTTTTGGCAATAGATAAGATACAAGCATCCATTGCTAACACCCTAGGCCATACATAATCAAGACAAACTTTATGATACACAGGTAATAAAAACTATCTCATTGCTCCATTGCTATTGCAGGTGAAGCCCAGCAAGCAACAAACAAAAACACAAGTAACAAAAACTACCTCATTTCTAACATCCTGCAAGATGGTAAATTCAAGAATAATACAGAATCAACTAAATGAGTATAATATTAAAAACAGAAAGTCCTTTCACCTCCTGCATTTTTTAAATTTATTTTAATTTTGTTCGTAGAAAAAAGAAAGAAAAAAAGGGAGGAGGAAGTACTCATATGCATTTTCCACCTCCTGCTTGCCGATTGCCACAGCCTTATAATCATTGAACCACTTTCATACAGTTGAAGGTACCTGTTAAAATATAAGTATTCAAAAGGAACAAGGTAATCTTTATATTCGGAGAACAATACAGGATACTAAGTTGAAGAAGACTCACCTTTTTAACTTTTTTCAGGATATCAAATTTATTCAAGAAAAACGTGAAAGAGATTTTCTGCTCTAATGAAAAATAATAACGTTTAGAGAGTAACAATGAATGGAAGTAATGTAAGCAAATTACAGATGCAAATATAAACTTACTTGCTCATAGCAACACAACATATAATAGCTTGGACACCTTCAAATAAATGGATCCATTTTCTTCACTCATTTCTTTGACTTTCAACATCGTATAGCTGATACACCACCTCGGGTTTTCTGGTTTTTCCAACCGGACAACCTGTAAATTCAATATACAGGTTATAAACTGGACACTAGGTTGACATTGTAAGTTACAGCGAAAGAGATGCAGACATGAGTACAGAGAAACAAAATTGGCATTCTGTTCGAAAATTGTCCAAATGACAAGGATTTTGAAACCCTTTTTTTTCTCCAACACCATTTGACAAACATGCTAAAGTAAATACAAAACAGAAATTTTTTTGCCATGGATTTTGATAAAAAAGTGTCAGGATATATATTTTAAGCCCTATCCATGGGTTATGTAGCCGATCAGTACATGTCTCAAAGATGATAAAATTTTACTAAGTGGTGATATAATCCTGACAAGCGATGAAATAAGATTGTATGCTTGATATATAACTATTTGATCCCACATGATCATTCTATACAGATGCAGCTTTGTTGATAATAATTCGTCATAGACGATCGTTTGACTTCAGTCAAAAGCATTAAAAAAAATATGGTTTAAGAAATTACAGTTACACTGGACTTGCAATAGCATGACGGCTTCTGGAAGACCACATGGCAAGTTTTATGATTTAAGACACAAAAAATTAGGCAAAAATTAAAAGTGACTACATAAAATGAGTGTTAGCATTACCTTTAGAGTACTATTAGCCACCAACATGAACTCTATTTTTATTGGCAGCAATATCAGTTCGAGTAGGCCTTGAAGAGCAATAATATTGTAATAACCGACTAATATGGATGAACCTGATGAAGTGGAGTTCCACCCTTGTGACCCAAAGAAATAAATCTTCTCATGGTAAAGCAATAAAATTTATGTAGTACTTGCACATAACAAAGATGCATTTGTGGCTGTAGATGGTAGACCAAATGAAGCAATAATATCTCTTCATTTTCTATCTTTTATTGCCTGAGAATATCTCGGAAGATCGATAAGTAAACAAACTGCAAAAGTGGCCAAAATGCATAATCATAATAATAGCCTTAAATTTCCAAAAAGACAAGACATGTTATAAGTATTCTGTATTGTATTTTTATATAGTAAACATTGACATTGCAGACAATGCAAAGATACGTAAATGACAGCTGTTACAGGTAAAATACATATCTACATTGGTGAAAACAAATGATGTATATGTCCATTTTTGTATGGCATTATATATCACACTGGTTACCAGTAAAAAAGATTCTAGCTTGACCAACCGGAGGATAGTAATTTCCATACTAATATGCATTATGTAAACTTACTAATTAATATCCGTGTAATGTTTACCCTTGATGATCCCAACTGAAGTATTTTTTGCTGCCATTCTTAGACATCACATACATACATACATTAGAAAATGAAATAATGACTAATGTGATAGTATTAAATATTATATCATCTCCCAGAATAAATCAATACATGGATTATTACATTACCATATAATACCTGATAACCTTGTCAATACCACCATGAGAAGTCACTTCTGCAAAAAATTGATGAAGATCAAGTTCTTTCCCTGCTATAACAGGAATTCTGGCAAAAGGAAAAAAAAAAGATCAGCTGATGGATAATCATACATACATACAAACACACACATACATACATACAGCCAAAATCTGTTTAACACTTTAATTCTAAACTGTATACCAAACAAACAGCCAAACAAACATACAAAATCACTCAACAAACATGTATACTTGTTTATAACAATCCTACAATAAACATATAAGTAAATCGGCTGCCTGTAAAAGGGCTTATTGCCAAATAAGAACAGTACACTCACGTAGGGTTTAATCTCGATTTCTATTTCTCAGATCTCGATTTCAGGGTTCAGGTTTCTCCTAGACTCGTTGCTCTCTCTCGATTCCGTCTCCATCTCGAATCCCAGCTTTATCTTTGAATCGAGACGTCGTATCTGGATTTTCCCCTAATTCGTTTTCCTAGGGTTCGGCCATTCTTAGTTCTATTGTGTGAACGAGAGAAAAATGAATGAAACCGACGGCTTAGTTTTCATTTTACTACATTATACCAGGGTACGACTAGGGTTTCTAATGCTAATTCCCTTTCTGCCCTTAGGGTTTTTATGTGGACCTTATTCAACACTTTGGCCCATTTGTATTAACACTTGAACCAATTTCAAGTTACCCAATATACAAACAAACATTTATATGTTTATATAAATTTTTATACATCAATTTTATCCATATACAAAGAATTATAATCTATTTAATCTTCATATAAATGAAGTTACTGATAAAATAGGGTTATTATAATTATCAAATCAATTCAAGATTATTTCAAATTTCGAAATATAAAAAATAATTATCAAATATAATTGTAAAATATAAGTATCAATTATAATTATCAACTGTAATTATTAAATACAATTATTTAAAATTAATTATTGAATACTAAATATCATTTCATAAGTATCAAATTATAATATTAATTATTAAATAATTATTATAATAAACTGATATTTTCATTATTTAGGGGAATAATTATAAAAGAACAATTTAAAATTTTGGGATTTAGCATAAAATATACTAGCATACTGACTGAGATTTGTGATGAAAGCAGAGGACTTAATTAAGAATTTAGTAATTACATTGGTTATGAGCAAAGATTATTTTTTTAATTTTAAATAAGCAATGATTATAAGTTATTTATTATAGAACGTAAATTAATATTTATTATTACTTTTAAATCATTAATTAGAACAAATTAATTATTAATTATTGAACATGTTAATAATTATTAAAAAATAACACTAAAGTATATCTTAGAAAAATAATATAAACATCTCTTGCAAATTTGTTGGAATTCTGCTGCAAAATAGCTTCGACAAATATTCGTCGGTATTCTGCCTGAATTTGCAGCGGATAATAGCGGTAGAAAATTCCTGTCAGTAATTTGACGCTGTTTGCAACGGCTTAGTGAGGGATGGCAGAAAGCGATGGTAATAAATAAAAGAAAAAAAAGTTGAAAATTTAAAAAACTATCCCTTGCAGATCACATGGAAATCCGCCGCTAATTAGCGACGGAATTTTCCGCTGCTAAAAATCTGTCGCTAATCTCGTTTTTTCTTGTAGTGCGTCATCCATTCCATAGCTGACCATACCATCACCAATGAATTTCTCTCCTCTTTCAAGTTCTTCAAGCAATCGGAAATTCCGAGGAACTACAATAAAAGGAAAAAAATTACAATTCTTGCATTACAAGATATCTATACTATTATAGATACCTTATGGAATTATATACACCTAATAATCAAGGATATCAACAAGATGTTTACTTCAAATGGATGCAGCAACTGAATCGCACTTACAAGCAAATGTTAATAAAAACCACTATTGCATATAAGTTTATATAAAAATTCCAAACATTCAGCATGATAGTAAGCATATAAGAAACAAACATTTCTTGACATTCACAAACAGATATACAGCAATATAGCATGAAAATTGTGATTTTAATAAAATTTATAGCTTTTTCTTGGTTGCTATTTAAAACAAAATTGCTGTTGTTTAATATACCAATATCAACCAAGCAGAAAGATCCACAACTCAAAGGGCACAGTTTAAAACAAATAATTTGATGGCGGTACCAATAGATACACTAGCGAAAAGTTAAAAAAACACATTGAAAATTGTTAGTCTTACCAGTTCGAAAGGTGTAAGGAATAAATCACAAAGAGGATATCTTGTGAACAGACCAGATTCAGTAATTCAAAGCACTATTGTGAAGAAAAAAAATAGAAGAAAAGGAAAATTGAATCATAGGAAATGGTTTGTACAAGCAAGTTAGCATAAACTATAACAGGTTCAAATTTGTACAACCTCCTATTGTACTCAATAGAATGTGGTAATTGAAGCAAATTATAATCCCCAACATACTCCTAGTCGGTATATGTTGACATTTTCTGACTTAGATTCGAAGCACAAAGATGAAACAGGAAGGACAGTAAAATAAAATGACAGAGGCAGAATAGAAGAATACCATATTAAAACATTGAAAACGTTTGCAACTTTATTATTATAAGCAGAATCAAATTCAAGTGAAAGCATACCATATTAAATTAGAAGAATAAGTCATTGTATGTTGCAATTCACGTCGGTCTGCTTTTGAAGTCTCCATTGCAGTCATGGAGCTCTAGTAGATACAGCACATTGAAAAACTCCATTATGTACACATTTCAAGCCAATTCTCGTATGAAAGGCTGCGAACATGCTAATACGAAACTGAAACGTCCACCGTCCAATATGGTGCTATTTCAGCAAAGTATCTTGCAGTTATCAATGCTTCAGTGTGTGACTATTTTGCAGGAGATTCTCTCACATTGACCCCCCTGCTGTTTTTATTTCAACATGCTTTCCTTCCAGTTGCTGCATGTAGCAAGCCTGCATGCGTCCTATATATCATCCTGCAATAAAGCACGCAGCCAAGCTTCAGTCATGTCAGTTTATTCCTTCAGTTCAGGTATCGCTAATGACATATTAAAAAAAATGTCATCCTGTCATGTTATTTTGTTTTCCAGTTTCACTTCTTAATTGAAAAGGATTAAAAAAATTAAATAGTTATCATATATAATAATAACCATAAGTGGTGCATGATCTCATCTATGACCACAGTTTAAAATAATAAGCTTTGCAAAGTTGGGTATAGTTGTGTATATGACGATTTTTACAACTTCAAGAATATCATCAACTCCTATACAATACTCTCTGCAACACACTGCAGTACTGCACACAAATTCCACCAATCTCCCCTCTACAAACGTCCACTTTATTCCGCAAATATGCTCCATTCAATCCAAACTCTCCACCAAACACCACACGCCAAACTCCAAAACTGCCCATCCCTCCTAAGCACCTAACCCCACAAAAAAAAGTGAAAAGGTTTAAAACAAAAGTTTAAAAACATTTGGACAAGAAGTTAACAAGGGAAATAGAATATTAAACATTTGCACTAGTAAAAACACTCAACAACCAGGTGAATGCTTAAAATAAATTTAGAGCTTAACATGTACATACATCTTTCAAGCTTAAAAGCTCTGTAAGTACAAACGAGCTATCTTGTATTTTTAATTGTCTTTTAATACGGAAGTAAACGCTAATTGTTGATTAATTTGATGAAGCATGCAGACATGCAAGTATTCCTTTTTGCTTATAAAACAAGCACACCCAAACTGTTAAGTAAATCTACTCGTACAAATACTTTGGTTCACCAAAACTGCCAAAATGAACGCTGTAATATAAGGACAGATGCTTGACTTGCTTATCCAGTTACCTATCTAAATACATAGAGATAGAACACCAAGCTATCTAGAAACTTTGCAACAAAAATGGTTTTGCTTTATCCAGTTAGATGCTCTTGTGTATTTAAAAATTGTTTTTCTTTCTGAAAAAATCTAAAAAAAAAACATTGTAACAAAAAGAAGTTTGAATTATGCTTACTATAATTATTCATTTATTTATTTTAATCGCCAAATTTAACTCACTGGATAACAATTTTGGATGAAACGTAGATAAAATAGGAAGAATGTTAATTTTAAAATTCTAAGATCACCTTGCTAGTGTCAGTATTGCGATACTATCCCATACCTCAAGCACTTGTACACTAAGTTTCAGATCTCCAGATTCAAGTTGTTTCATAAACTCCTCTATTCTTTGGACTCTGTATGGCATCGTTATTGTAGAATTTCTAGCCTGCAAGAAACAACATTGCTTCAATGAAAATAACATGAAAAAAGCAAATTTACGAGCAACCGCTGAATCATTTTCTTCCTTCTATTACTCACATCATTATCCTTTCTCCTTGTCTCTTAAACAAGTTAAGTTCCACCGTTTAATTTCTGTTTTAAAACAAGCAGGTCCTGTTCAAAATAAGAAACGTTATACCATGAAATGAAGATTTTACAAACAAAGACATATCTTTATAGTATTCTAGTGGATGCCAAAACTTTTCTAGTAGGAGCAGCACTACTGAGGTGCTCTAAATAAAAGAGAAAATCTAGTCATTAGTCAATACAGTGATTCAGGGCTCACAGCACTCAGTCAGCATGTTAGCAAAATTCTCAAGTTGATGTTGAATTGGATAACAAGTGAAAATGAGAGAATATTGTTTTCAAAAGAGGAAGTGATACTTTATTGCAACTTTGCTTACAAATTTTTTGCTTGGTTACAAATGAGTCATACCCCTCCTATTTATACTAGTTCACATCTCTAATGAATGGTTGAGATGTATTTAATCATATGGTACATAGCTTTTCTCTAGAGTTTTCTATAACTCTCTTACAAAATATCTAGTCTTTTTTTTATACATAATTAAAGAGTAGAAAGCTCTAGATTTTATTATAACATAAAGAAGGATAATTCTAGGCTCCTTCCACATCAACATGTATCTAGATATTTCTATCTAGATATTTCTTATTCTAGGCTTCTCTTTTAACTCTTCCTCTTCAAATTATTTGTAGCCCAATCTCATGGCCCAAGTCAAGTTTAATTTTTCAACATCCCCCGTAAACTTGACTTTGTTACTCCAAACATCTCTCGTAATCTTTAAAAGTCTTCATGCTTCAATGCCTTTGCAAAGATATCCGCTGCTTCTTCTTTTGAGTTGATGTATTTTGCTTGTACTTCCTTTGTTGCAATTCGCTCTCGAATAAAGTGATAATGTGTATCGATGTGTGACCTCCGTTCATGGAAGACGGGATTCTTGGCCAGAGCGATAGCTGACTTATTATCCATGTAAATTTCTGTTGCATTTTGCTGTGGCATGTGTAACTCCTTCAACAAATCTCGAAGCCAAATAGCATGACAAACACAAGTTGAAGCAGCAACATACTCAGCTTCACAACTTGAAAGCGTCACGATCCGTTGCTTCTTTGAACTCCAGGTGAAAGCTATATCTCTCATAAAGAAAACAAATCCAGTTGTGCTTTTACTATCATCAACATCTCCAACCCAATCGCTTATTGGAATTTAATGATACAATATTTCCATATCTAATTAATTATGGAGATATTCATGGTAATTTGGTTACCCGTTCTGTGCAATAAATGAATGGAAAGAATTGGAAGGAATATTAATGAATAGGGGATATTGGAAATATTTGTCATTTAATTAGTTGCCATGTTTCATAGAGAAAAGAAACGGAAAGAGATTAAAATTGGAAAAGGGATTGATTGATGGAGAAAAGGGAAAATTATCAATCAATCATATGACAAATAATTAATGGGATATTTGTTTTCCATAAATTGATTTATTTTACATAAAATCAATTGTCTCATCCCCAAGTAATATTCTCTCTATTTAAAGAGAGAAATAGGATGTTATTTCGGGGACATGACATGATATTAACTGTATTTTAGTCATTTCTTTCTCTACTTGTAAAAACTCTGTAATCTCTTGAATTTAATAAAATCTCTTCCCCATTGAAGTGGACGTACACTATCTCGCGATAATGGAACCACTATAAATTTGTGTGTTTTCTGTTGCTTTTATTTTTTTCTGTGATCTGTGATTGATAATCATTTCAAGCTGTTTGTTCTATCACATCATTGCAAGGTCCTATTGAGGTTTTTCCGTTGAAAGGGATTGATCACCCCTTACAACTGGTATCAGAGCAAGATTCGCAAAGAAGGTGTTTGATAGAATGGCAGGGGAAGATGAAAATAGTACGAGTAGTACGTCAGTGCCAGTAGTTGCTCCATACGTCAGAGGCTCCTATGTGGCATTAGGATCATAGTTGACAATAGAGAAGTGGAATGGTGAAGGAGATTTTGAAAAGTGGCAATGGATGATGAAAGCAGTTTTGAGAAAAAAATCGCGTTCATCAAGTAGTATTTAATACAGAGACATTGCCTGCTGATATTTCATCAGTGAAATTAGAAGAGATGGAAGAATGGGCCTTTACTACTCTTAAACTTGCTGTGGGAAAGAATGTAATTTCTGAAATCAGTCAGAAGGCGGCAGCTAAAGGCATTTGGAAGAAGTTGGAGGACCTCTACATGAAGAAATCTCTAACCAATCGTCTGATCCTATTGAAGACTTTCTTCACTTATAAGATAAAGGAAGGTTCTTCAATTAAGACATACCTAATTGTGTTTGATGACCTGTTGATGAAGATGAAGTCTGTTGAGTTGAAAATTGATGAAGAACAAAAAGCAATGGTTTTGTTGTGTTCGCTTCCAGAGCGATACACTGGTTTCACTAACAGCCTTATCTATGGTAGAGACACATTGAAATTAGATGATGTGAAGACAGGTTTGCTCAGTGAAGAGTTGAGAGATCAGATGAAAGAGTTTGGTGTTGGTGATAATAGTGGAGAAAGCAGTAGTTCAGGCTTATTTGTTGAGAGAGGGAGAGCAGAGAATAAAGTGAAGAAAAATAGGGGGCGTTCCAATTCTAGGAAGCCTAATTCGCGGAGTAAGTCTAAAGATGGAAAGTGCTATAATTGTAAGAAACCATGCCGTTGGAGAAGAGACTGTCCAGATTTGAAGAAGAAGACTGATGATTTTTCATCTATTGCATTGGAGAAAGGCGGTAGCGATTTATTGACAGCAGTTGTATCAGATGTTGCAGACCACTGGATTCTTGATTCTGGAGTATCATTTCACATGACTCCTAATAAGGATTATTTTTCTTCCTTCAATGCCAAAAAAGGAAGTTCTATCCTTATGGGGAACGATGTTGCATGCAAGTCTACGGGAGTTGGTTCAGTTCACATTCGCATGTATAATGGGATTGTTCGCACACTTTCAAATGTTCGCTATGTCCCAGGTCTTTGGAAGTCATTTATATCACTAGGCCAATTGGCATCATTGGGATGTAAGATAACCATTGTCAAAGATGGTTTGAGAGTTTCTAGAGAGGCACTTGTATTGATGAAGGGTGTTATGGTGCAAAATCTGTATTTGCTAATGGGTACCACAGTCCATAGAGAATTATGTGTTGGAGTCGATAGTTCTAAAAGTTTGAATGCTACCATGCTTTGGCATATGAGATTAGGTCATACATCGGAGAAGAACTTAGAGTTGCTTCGTAAGAAGAAAAGGACCAAGGGAGAAATCTTCAACAAGTTGGACTTTTGCAAGGAGTGTGTATTGGCAAAGCAAACCAGAGTTTCTTTTGGTGATGGCATGCATACTTCTAAGAGGGTACTTGATTATGTGCATTCAGATGTTTGGAGGCCATACTCTACAGCTTCTATTGGTGGAGCTTATTATTTTGTTTCCTTCATTGATGACTACTCGCGCAAAGTTTGGGTGTATGTAATGAAAGCTAAGTCAGAAGCATTTGAGAAGTTTAAGGTTTGGTTAGCTCTTGTTGAAAACCAAACAGGAAAGAAATTGAAGATTCTAATATCCGACAATGGTGGTGAATATGTCTCCAAAGAGTTCCTCGACTACTGCAGACAGCGTGGTATTAGAAGACATTTTACTACACCCGGTGATCCGCAATCCAATGGGGTTGCTGAGAGAATGAATAGGACTCTAATTGAAAAGGGCCGTTGCTTGATATTGACTGCGGGTATGTCTAAGGGTTTTTGGGCTGAAGCTATTTCGACTGCAGCACATATTATTAATCGGATTCCATGCTCAGCCATTGATGGCAAGATTGCATAGGAGGTATGGAGAGGTAAAAACACTTTATTAAGTTATTTTCGTATATTTGGATGTCCAGTTTATGTTCACAATACAGGACATGACAAGTTGGAACCTTGGGCCTCCAAATGTGTTTTTCTTGGTTATACAGATGGCATAAAAGGATATAGAATTTGGGATCCAATTACGAAGAAAGTTATGCATTCCAAACTTGTGACTTTTGATGAGTCAGCAATGTTCAAACCTTTGGAAGGTCTATCAAAGGGTTCAGACTCAGTTGACGAGAAGCCTGAAAAGACCGAGATTCCCAGTTTTCAAACCCGAAGTAGAGCTGTCACTATTGATAACAGTGACAGAACAGTTGATGATACATCATATGATAGTCCACAGATTTCCTCTGGAAGTGGTGGTGATGGTCATGAAGCTAGAGATGATTCAGCTCAAGGTGGAGCTCAAGTTAGAGCTAAAGGAGAGTCGGGCGATATAGTCATTCGGGCTAGTCAAAGACCAAAGAGAGCTCCAGTTAGATATGGAGATTGGCAGTATGCAAATTTGAGCCTTGATGATCAGTTTGAGTATGCTTTACATGTGATTCATGATGAACCATTTAGCCTTGAAGAAGCCATGAAGTTGAGAGACAACTCGAAGTGGAATTGCGCTATGGAAGAGGAGATACAGTCTTTGCAAAAGAAAAAGACGTAGGATTTGGTACCACTACCTCAAGGAAGTCGAGCCATAGGTTGCAAGTGGATGTTCAAGGTAAAAGACGATGGTAGATGCAAGGCAAGATTAGTAGCCAAAGGATTTTCACAAAGAAAGGGGTTAGAGTATGATGAAATATTTGCTCCAGTTGTTAGACAAACTTCAATTCAAATCCTACTTGCAATAGTTGCTGCTTACGATTTGGAGTTAGAACAACTTGATGTGAAGACCATTTTCTTGCATGGTGACTTGGAAGAAACCATTTACATGAAGCAGCTAGAATGATTTATTGTAGATGGAAAGTCAGATTGGGTATGCAAGTTGAAGAAATCTCTTTATGGTCTAAAACAGTCGCCTAGACAATGGTACAAAAGGTTTGATTCTTTTATGCTTTCACATGGTTTTAATCGTAGTACTAAAGATGTATGTGTTTATTTTAAGCATTTAAAGAATAATAATTGGGTGTATTTACTTTTATATGTGGATGATATGTTGATTGCTTCCAATGATAAAACTGAAATTGATGCATTGAAGTTGAAATTAAAAGCGGAATTCGATATGAAAAACCTTTAAGAAGCAAAGAAAATTTTGGGGATGGAAATCCAAATAGATAGAAAGCTTGAACTTTTGAGACTTACTCGAAAGGAATATATTCAAAAGGTGCTTGCTCGGTTTAGCATGGATGGTGCAAAGGCTATTAGTACACACATGACTTTGCATATACAGCTTTCTAATCAGGGCTCTCCGATCTCAGAAAAGGACAAGGCCTATATAAAGAAGGTGCCTTATGCCAGTGCATTAGGTAGCTTGATGTATGCTGTGGTGTGCACTAGACCTGACATTGCTCAAGCTGTTGGATTAGTTAGTAGATATATGACAAATCCGGGAAAATCGCATTGGGATGCAGTGAAGTACATTTTTAGATATCTTAGAAGAACATCAGATTATGGGCTTGTTTTTTGCGGCAGAAATAAGGATTTCAACTTGGTTGGATTCTGTGATTCAGACTATGCCGGAGATAGAGATAGAAGGAAGTCAACCTCAGGCTATGTGTTCACACTTGGAGGAACAGCTATTAGTTGGAGAGCGAGGTTGCAGACTATAGTTTCTTTGTCTACTACAAAGGCAGAGTTGATAGCTGCAGTTGAGGAAGCTAAGGAGGCACTTTATTTGAAGAAGTTATTGTCTGATTTGAGCTTCATGCAAGATGCTTGTTTGGTGAATTGTGACAGTCAAAGTTCAATTCATTTAGCTGAAAATCTGGCTTTTAGTTCTAGAACAAAGCATATAGAGGTAAGAGAGTCTTTCCTTATCTCTATGAATGAGGAGAAGTTAGTTCGTCTTCAGAAGATCCACACAAATGAAAATGCAGCAGACATGTTTACGAAGGCATTACCTGCTACTAAGTTCGAGCATTGCTCGAACTTGATTCACTTGATGAAGTACTAGGTGCCACATGGTGGCATAATGGGGAAGAGAGTGACTTGGTTGAAGTCAAGAGAAGATATGATATTCTTCTTGTATGAAGAGATAGGAGTTGGTTGCACAATGTCTACCTTGTTTATGAATGCTTTTGGGGGGCGGTAGCCTTGCCGGAGTTCACTGACAAAGTGCAATGAGGGGTGGCTTTAGCAGGAACTCATTGCGAAGCGTTCACATTGGAGTCTCTAGGTTGCATGAGATATTGTATCAAGGTAGAGATTATTGGAATTTAATGATACAATATTTCCATATCTAATTAATTATGGAGATATTCATGGTAATTTGGTTACCCGTTTTGTGCAAGAAATGAATGGAAAGAAATGGAAGGAATATTAATGAATAGAGGATATTGGAAATATTTGTCATTTAATTAGTTGTCATGTTTCATGGAGAAAAGAAACGGAAAGAGATTAAAATTGGAAAAGGGATTGATTGATGGAGAAAAGGAAAAATTATCAATCAATCATATGACAATTAATTAATGGGACATTAGTTTTCCATAAATTGATTTATTTTACATAAAATCAATTGTCTCATCCCCAAGTAATACTCTCTCTATTTAAAGAGAGACATAGAGGATGTTATTTTTGGGGCATGACATGATATTATCTGTATTTTCTTCATTTCTTTCTCTACTTGTAAAAACTCTGTAATCTCTTGAATTTAATAAAATCTCTTCCCCATTGAAGTGGACGTACACTATCTCGCGATAGTGGAACCACTATAAATTTGTGTGTTCTCTGTTGCCTTTATTTTTTTCTGTGATCTGTGATTGATAATCATTTCAAGCTGTTTGTTCTATCACATCATTGCAAGATCCTATTGAGGTTTTTCCGCTGAAAGGGATTGATCACCCCTTACATTGCTATCACTGTAACCAATCAACATGAAATTGTTAGACATTGAATATAAAAAGCCAAAATCAATGGTACCTTTGATGTATCGAAGAATCCTTTTTGCAGTGTTCAAGTGTGATGTCGTAGGAGCTTCCATATGGCGGCTAATGAGTCCAACACCATAAACTATATCGGGCCTTGTGCATGTGAGATATCTCAAGCAACCAACCAGACTCTTGAATAATATAGGATCTACTTCTTCTTCTTTAGTGTATTTCGAGAGCTTTGTCCCACATTCTATCGGGTACTTACTGGCTTACTTCCATCCATCTTAAATTTATTTAATATTTCCTTTGCATATGCTTCTTGTGAAATAAATATGCCGTGTTCACTTTGAGTTACTTGGCTGCCAAGATAATTTGACATGAGTCTGATATCCGTCATTTCAAATTCTAAACTCATCTCCTTCTTAAAATTCTCAAATTCTTTTGGATTATTGCCAGTAAAAATCAAATCATCCACGTACAAACATACAATCAAGATATCTCCACTTTGATTTGTTTTTACGCAAAGAGCATGTTCATGGGGGCATTTTATAAAGTTATTTTCTAGAAAGTATTTATCAATTCTAGTATTCCATGCTCTAGGGGCTTGTTTCAAACCATAAAGTGCTTTTTTCAATTTTAAAACTTTACCTTCATGTCCTTTAAATTTATATCCAGGTGGTTGCTCCACATAAAGTTCTTCTTCTAATTTACCGTTTAAGAAAGCTGATTTTACTTCCATTTGATATATTTTCCATTTGTTTTGGGCCGCTAAATAGTTTAGTAATCTTATAGTTTCTAAGCATGCAACGGGAGCAAATACCTCTTCGTAATCTATACCTAATCTTTGCTTGTATCCCTTGGCTACCAATCTAGCTTTGTATCTTTCAACTTCTCCTTTAGCATTCTTCTTTACTTTTTACACCCATTTTACTCCAATAGCTTTGTGTCCTTTTGGTAAATTAGCTAGCTCCCATGTATCATTCTTCATAATGGCTTTGATTTCTTCATCCATAGCACCACTGCATCTTTTGTCTTCTTTTGCTTCTTCGAAATCTATTGGTTCACAATTTGCAAAAAGACAAAATAAAGTAATATCATCAGAAAGTGGTGTTACCTCATATAGTTCTTGTAATGATCTCATACGTGGGACCCTTTCACTTGAGCTTTCTTCTTGTGGAGATTCTTCTTGAGTGCTTGATGGAGATGATGGTGTTGGACTAGTTGGCTCTTCTTGCACATCATTGATTTCTTCTTCTTCGTAAAAGGGGAGGAAATTATAATCTTCTTCTTGTGTGCTCCAATTCCAAGTATTTTCTTCATCAAACTCGACATCTCGACTAACCACAACTTTTCCATTTACCGGATTATATAACTTATACCCTTTTGCCCTCGGGTCATAGCCATTGAAGATGTATTTTTCACTTTTATCATCTAACTTGGAGCGTCTTTGGTCCGGAACATGGGCATATGCAATGCTTCCGAAAACTTTCAAGTGAGATATACATGGTTTTCAACCACTCCATGCTTCTTCGGGGGTTTTGTTCCACAAACTCCGAGTTGGAGAGCGATTTGCTAAATATACCGCGCATTCGATGGCTTCGGCCCAAAACTCTTTAGGAACATTTTTTCTCTTTAACATGCTTCGTGCCATGTTGAGGGGAGATCTATTATTCCTTTCCACAACCCCATTTTGTTGTGGAGTATACGGGACGGTTAAGGGATGGTGAATTCCATTTTCTTCACAAAATTTCTCAAATTCTTTGGAGATAAATTCTCCACCTCGGTCGGACCTCATGGCTTTTATCTTATAACCACTTTCATTTTCTACAAAGGCTTTGAATTTCTTAAAAGCATCAAATATATCAGACTTTTGTTTAAGGAAATAGGCCCAAGTTTTTCTACTATAATCATCAATAAATAAAGCAAAGTAATTACTTATCCCAAGTGAACACGGTTTTATAGGACCACAAATATCAGTGTAAATTAACTCTAATGGTTCTCTAGCCCTTGTGTTGGACTCTTTAGGAAAACTTTTCCTTGATTGTTTTCCAAATAAGCACCCTTCATATAGTTGATTCATATTATCAATTCGTGGTAAGCCTTTTACCATGTTTTTATTCTTTAACAACTTCAAACCCCAAAATTAAGATGTCCAAATCTTAAGTGCCAAAGCCACGATGAATCTTTACAGCATGATTTTAAGCATTTCACAATACCATCTGAAATATGAAGTGGAAACATTCTATTTTTCGATATCTCTACTTTAGCAACCAAATTTCCTTTAGCATCTTTCATGGAAAGACTATGATTTTTCATATGAATATCATATCTTTTTTCTAAAAGTTTGTAACACCCCTAAGTCCCACATCGTGGAAGCCTGTGTGAAGTGGGTACTTATATAGTAGATCCCATCTCTTACTAACGCCGAGGCCTTTTGAGGAACAAAACCCCACACCTATACGGTGGCTAAGTTGGGGACAATATCTTGCGTGAACGGAGGTGCGGGCTGTTACAGTGGTATCAGAGCCAATACCCAGCCGGAATTGTGGCTCCTGTGTGGACCGCAGCGCCTGGGTGAGGTGTTTGTGAGCCAACGGGGACGTTGGGCTTTGTAGGAGGGGAGAATGTAACACCCCTAAGTCCCACATCGTGGAAGCCTGTGTGAAGTGGGTACTTATATAGTAGATCCCATCTCTTACTAACGCCGAGGCCTTTTGAGGAACAAAACCCCACACCTATACGGTGGCTAAGTTGGGGACAATATCTTGCGTGAACGGAGGTGCGGGCTGTTACAAAGTTGCCCCAAGCTTAGAATGTTACTTTTCATATTAGGCACATAATATACATTAGAGATAAAGTCATGTTTTCCATTTTTCAAGCAGATTGATATTTTTTCTTTTCCCTTAACAGGAATTTTGGATCCATCACCAAAATGAATGTTTCCACTTACCGATTCATCAAGCTCCGTGAACATATTCCTTCTTCCACACATATGATTGCTTGCCCCCGTATCCAAATACCATGTGTTAGTATTACCACTTTCATTTCCTTTATGTCCCAAGAGTAGTGTAGAATATTCTTCCTCTTCTTTAGCAAAGTTAGATCTCTCAGGAACTTTATTAGAAGTAGATCTACATTCGAAAGCAAAATGCCCAAATTTATCACAATTATAACATTTAATTTGTGATTTATCATACCTTGGCCTTCCATTTTGTTTAATGTTTCCTCCTCTTCCTTGACCTCTTGTAGCATATGTGTTTTGGCTTCTCCCCTCTTTATTGAAAGATTTGTAACCACCTCTTCCATAGCTTTGGCCTCGACCTCTTCCTCTTTGGCTATGACCTCTTATAATTCTTTCATTCTCGCTCAAGGTGAGTTTGGTTTGAAGAGCTTGCTCTAATGGCTCTTCCTTAACCCTTTTCTTTAATTTTTCTTCATGGGCTTGAAGCGATGCCATGAGTTGATCAACGTTCATGGATTCTAGATCTTTAGATTCTTCAATAGCTACTACTATATAATCGAATTTTGAGTCTAAAGATCATAGAATTTTCTCAACCACTCTAGAGTCTTCCAATTTTCCACCATATCTTTTCATTTGATTTACTAAAGATAAAACTCGTGAAAAATAATCATCAATCGATTCGGTTGATTTCATATGTAAAGCTTCAAACTCACCTCACATAGTTTGTAGTCTTATCTTCTTCACTTTATCAATGCCATTGAATGCATTCTCCAAAATCTCCCATGCTTCCTTACTACTTTTTGCACTTGCCACCTTCTCAAACATTGATTCATCCAAACCTTGATGAATGAGGGTAAGAGCCTTTCGATCCTTCTTTCTTGTATCCATTAATTTATCCCTTTGATTTTGGGATAAAGTGGTGATGTTGGCGGGTTCAACATACGCATTTTCAATGATATCCCACACATCTTGTGATCCAAGCAATGCCTTCATGTGAATACTCCAATTATCATAGTACTCCTTCTTTAGTAATGGAACTTGAAATGGAGTCGCCATATTTTTTTAACCAACGACCTCGCTCTGATACCAATGTTAGCAAAATTCTCAAGTTGATGTTGAATTGGATAGCAAGTGAAAATGAGAGATTGTTTTCAAAAGAGGAAGTGATACTTTATTGCAACTTTGCTTACAAATTTTTCGCTTGGTTACAAATGAGACATACCCCTCCTATTTATACTAGCTCACATCTCTAATGAATGGTTGAGATGTATTTAATCCTATGGTACATAGCTTTTCTCTAGAGTTTTCTATAACTCTCTTACAAAATATCTAGGCTTTTTTATACATAATTAAAGAGTAGAAAGCTCTAGATTTTATTACAACATAAAGAAGGTTAATTCTAGGCTCCTTCCGCATCAACATGTATCTAGATATTTCTATCTAGATATTTCTTGTTCTAGGCTTCTCTTTTAAGTCATCCTCTTCAAATTATTTGTAGCCCAATCTCATGGCCCAAGTCAAGTTTAATTTTTCAGCACAGCACGTTCTCATACTTAATACATACGAGATAATTACTGAATTTCCGTACCTGTCCATAAGGTGTTGCAATTTTAACAAATGAGAAATCTAGATCCAACAACAACCAATACCTGCAAGAGAAAACTTGTTCTAAAGTATAAACGGATTACTAGGATAGTAAGGAGCTAAAACTATTGAAACTCGTATACTTGCAAATGCCCAGGCGGTTAACAAGCTTAATTTAAACTCTGATTTTGGCACATAAACCGCTTGGTAATCCAGAGGTATGTTAGAGAAAATTACTAGGAAAAGGTAAATTATTAGTGCTACGTACCAATTTGGTAGAAATAACAATCATCAAATCTTAATCTCTAAATATTTAGGGAAGAACGATTAGCGCGAATGATTAGGAGGAGAAAAGGAGGAACGATTAGGGAAGAATAGGGTTGCGGTGCGGAGCCAGACTGAGGGATTCATGTTAACGAGGAAAGGAACGTGAGTAGATGGGAAGGGAAAGAAGAAAAGGGAAAAGTGATTTAAGCGGCAATGAAAAATGGAGGAGGGAAATGCCGAAAAATTTCATGTGAGTAGCAACGGCATGTATGTTTATTACAATGACGTGTAAAACTATTATCTTTTACCATAATTAATCACTAACCATTTAATTATAGCAAGTCAAGTTCCCTTACAATCCCTACTTGCTATTAATATAGCATTTTCTTGAAGTGGCTATACGAATTTCACTCTGCAAAAGCTAGACAATCTGAGTTCAATAAAAGCAATTGTATTTTGAACATTGATAATATTTCTGGTAGCAATGAAAATTTTAATCTTTGGCATAATAGACCGGGATATCCTAGTGTGAAAATTGCTAAAACTGTTTGTAATGACAATAATATTTCTACCGATAATTTCCTAACTAAATATGTGTGCAAATTTTGTCAAATAGGAAATATCCATAAACTTGCATTTCCAGATTTTGAAACTACTCACAACTCACCACTTGAATTAATTGCCACTAATGTTTGGGGTCCAACACCCATAACTTCAGATTATAGGTATAGATACTACATCTCATTTGTTGATATATACTCTAGATTTTGTATATATTTTCTGAAATCTAAAGTAGATGTTAGTAATGTCACAATACAATTCATCACAAATGTTGAAAATCAAATAGGCAGTCAGGTAAAATAGATCCAAACAGATAGTGGATCTGATTTTTTTCCTTTAAATTTTTTTTTTCTAAGAAGGGAATAGCAAACAGAATAATGTGTCCATACACCTCAGAACAAAATGGTTTTATCGAACTTAAACACAGACACATTTTTGAGACATGTCTAACCCTTCTTGCTAAGGCCACTATGCCATTAAAATTTGGCCAAAGGCATTTAACACTGTTGTACACTTAATTAACATAATGCCAACAAAGGTGCTTAATTTGAAATGTCCACAAGAAGTGCTAAAAAGGGTTAGACCAGACTATAATCATTTAAAGGTATTTGGGTGTCAGTGTTTTCCTTGGATAAAACCATACAACACACACAAACTTGATTACAGGTCTACTTCATGTTCATTTTTGGGGTATCTCAATAATCAAACGGGATACAAGTGCATAGATAGCAAAGGAAGAATCTATGTTTCCAGGCATGTACTATTCAATGAAGATGTTTTCCCATATAGTACATTAGAAATTAAGATAACAAACAAGGTGCAAAATGCAAGACAATACAAAACTGGTATGCAAGATGATGAAGTAGTAATTCAGCCAGTACAACATGAACCATGTTGCACCGGTAATCCAACTCAACACAGCACCACAAGGGAAGGCAAAAGTCAAGGGGAGGCTCCTCAAACTACTCATAATTGTGAAGAAAATGAAAACACATAAGAACTAGAAATTCAAAGCCAAAATCATACATCAGAGACTCAACCAGCAAATGATGCACACACTGGACAGGTGCTGTCACACAGAGGCAATGCAGATCAACATCCAATGATGACAAGGGCCAAGTGTGGCATATATAAACCCAAAGTGATCAACACCGTTATGGATTCATCCGAGTCCATGTCATATTAGGAAGCATCTCAAAATGCAAAATGGAAGGCAACAATGTAAGAGGAGCTCAATGCCCTCACTAGAAATAACACTTGGAGTTTGGTTGAAATGCCCAATGATAAAAATATGATATGGCGCAAATGGGTCTATAAACTCAAAAAAAATGCAGGTGGTTCAATATCTAAATATAAGGCTAGGCTTGTAGCGAAGAGGTATTCATAACAGTGTGGATTTGATTTCACAGAAACTTCTTCACATGTTGTGAAACCAACCTCAATTCAAATAATTTTAACCATAGCCCTATATTAGAATTGGACCATTAGACAGTTAGATGTTAATAACGCTTTTTTAAATGGTGTTTTGCAGGAGGAAGTTTTTATGGAATATCCATAGGGGTTTGTCAGCAAAGGAAAAGAGACATTGGTGTGCATACTCAACAAATCAATCTATGGATTAAAGCAGGCACCCAGAGTGTGGTTTGACAAGGTAAAGTCCACTCTTGTAAAACATGGCTATTAGTCAAAACCAGATAACTCTATATTTAAAAAATTCTCTAACAATTCCATCACATATATTTTAATCTATGTTGATTGTTGACCAACTTTTGGCAAAAGCTTTCATAGTTCAACGGATTGAAGCCCAATGATCAGAGACTCACTTTTCATCATCAGTCAATCATTCGGGAGCAAACGATCTGCACTTCGGGAAGCCCAGAAAAGCTTCGGCCCGAGCTAGTCGCCTTCGAGCATCAGCATCTCATGCCCCTACATAATTTCTCTCCCAGACCGACAGAGTCAAGCACTTCCTTAAAGTTCAGGTCGATCGTATATATCCGGATCTATGTGGAAATATCTAGCTGAGTCATTCAATACTCAGCCCGATTCTCAAGGCATTAAAGGCAGTCAACCACTTGCGCACAAATCTCTACTTTTGATACACCTCATCCCGATTTCCACGTAAGCCGCAATTTTCGTAGATACTATTAATCAACAGTAGACCGGGTCCCACTGCCACAACTACTTCCAATGATCAAGCTCCACGTGTCCGAGCTCAGCAAAAGAGACAAGCCACGTGGCAGCCCACTCAATCTACTTCTTCACCTATAAATACCTCCAAGCTCAAAATGGAAAAGGGACGCTTTTCGGATGCTCTTTTCTCCACTTAAGGCTTTCGAATCCAATCCCTCTTGAAAGCTTTCCTTATGGCTAACTCCAAAAATAGCCGATTCTCCTTCTTTCTTCAAATAGAAAAAGTGTTATACTTGTAATCAAAAGCAAATCAATACATATAAAGTGGATATAGGCACCATATTTTCCAAACCACTATAAAAAGTCTTGTGTGTCCCCTGTTTTCTTTACTTTACTGCATTATATGATTGTAATTTGTGTTCTCTCCACACGATTGGGGGTTGACTCTCACTAATGACCAACTTTTGAAGTCAACATTGATGATTTCAGTATAACTGGCAACAGTGAAAGAAGAAACCAATGGAATTACTCAACTTTTGAATATTGAGTTCTCTATAAAGGATCTTGGAGAGGTTAATTACTTTCTAGGCATTGAAGTAAAAGGAGAAAATGACACTGAAATACAACTTAAAGAAACTACATTAATGAGATACAATCAAGAGCAAAAATGGAAAAAAGCTAATTCTCTTCCAACACCTATGGTAACCAATGCACAGTTGTCTAAACATAAAGGGATAGCATTTCAAAACCTAAGACATTACAGAAGCATAGTGGGAGCCCTGCAATATGTTACAATTTCAAGACCAGACACCCCTTATAGTGTTAATAAAATGAGTCAATGCCTGAAGTGTACTACAGATGATCATTGGAACGCAGTAAAAAGGATATTTTTATATCTAAGAAGAACTAACAATCAAGGAATGATAATTAAGACAAGAAACTCACTAAATATTAATGCATATGATGATGCTATCTAGGGAACGGACCATGATGATCGGAAGTCAACATCAGGATACTGTATTTTCCTAGGGAAAAAAATCCACCATCATGGTGTGCAAAGAAACAGAATACAGTATCTCGTTCGAGCACAAAAGCTGGGTTTAGAAGTGTAGCAAGTTGTGTAGCAAAAATTTTGTGGGTGAAATAACTGTTAAATGAATTACAAGTCAAAACCGAAAAGAAAGCTAGCATATGGTTTGACAGTGTAATTACGATTACCCTCACAGCCAATCCAATTCTACACTCCAAAACTAAACGTATCGAGCTCGATTTGTACTTCCTCAGAGAACAAGTCATCAAAGAAAAAATGAGAATCGCATACATACATCTACACACCAAAAGGCAGATATACTCACGAAGCCACTTTCGAAATCAAGCTTTACCAAGCTCAGACATGAGTTGAACGCGGATGAGGAGAAATTGAACTTGAGATCCTCTGCTCTTGCCTATCTTATAGAATAAAAGCTCTATTTCATTTCTCTCACCTAAAGTTTGTTCTTAGATTAGCATCTCTTGCTCAAATCTGGTGGAAATCGCTTTCATTCGATGATTGTTGATGGTGTCGGTTGCCACCCTAATTTGGGTAATTAGGTTTGAGGGAGGAAGTAAGAAATAACAGATAAATATCTTGCTGAATATATCCAAATGACTTGCCGCGTATCAGGATGATTTCTTTTCGCATATCTGGATGATTTCTTTCCCGTTATTCCATATTCCTATTTTCCCTTACATTCCTATTTTCCTTTGTTCTCTACCTGTTGTTATGAATACAAGTCCATACCTATGTATTCGGATATTCAAAGATTTGAATAAGTAACCTTGACGAAATAATAAAAACATTATCATCTTCATTTTCTGTTGCATCACTGCAAGATTTAAAACTTTCTAGGATATGTTTTAGTCTATTGTGCATCCTTCCTGCACTCAACTTGTCAGTAATACTTCTTGGCGATTGCTTTTGCAATGGAGGATTTAATCTATTTTCGGTCATGGAGTGTGATTATGTTGGTGTCATACAACTATTCTACCCATCCGATGTTTACTCTTTTATCCGAAGACTTTCTGTGGGATATAAAAATGTTGCGGGATGTGATATGTTGCTGCTTTGTTTTGGTTCTATTTATTTTTGCTGATTGGAAATAAATATTTTGATTTCCAGTTAGAGTTAGGTGAGCTCATCCGTAAATTAACTCTACCATAAACCTCCATTTTACTTTTAGCTCACCCGTCAAATAACTCTATCATAAACCTCCATTTTACGTGTATTCTTTTTTATTTTTTATTTTTAATTTTTAGTGAATTTTGGTCGACTGTATTTTTTATCTTTGTTCATCTTTGATAGTTTATCTTAGATATGGGTTAGCTCTAGATATCAGTTTCTTGACATGGGGCTTCTTTCTCTTTGTATACTTCTTGTTTAGGAATTGTTTGGACTTTGATCATTTTACTTCGCATTGATGATATTTTAAAAAAAATCGTTCTAGTAGGATCATGAAAGGCTCTGGAATTTTAGTTGTAGTTGAGAACTTCTAACATATAAGAAGATAGTTAGACTTGGTTATTTTTCTAGATAATTACTTTGAACAGATGTAATAGTAGATTGGATTCTGAAATATGTGTTGTTTGGTGAAAAAACATGTTATTCATTTACTAGTAAATTTTGTTATTATTTCAGGTGGATTGCTAATAATTGGTCCAACAAAATATGTCATGGAGATTTCTTAGCCCATGTTATCACGATTGAACTTCAAGTAAAGGCCAAAGATACGACTCTAATTTATTGAGGGCGTGATGATGACTAAATTATTGTTGTAACACCATAATGCATTTTGTAAGTAGATACTAATAAATGGAAGACTAGAAAAGTTCTTTACATATCAGGTAGGAATCATGTTATATGTTGATTGAGTGATAGGAAGAAGAAACATATTGGTAGTGACGATTATCATGAGACTACAACCATTTCTTCTAGTTTATTCACGGATGGTCTGTTGCTTGAAACAATGAACAATTTACTCACTATTTAAGGTCATCATTCGTAAGTGTATATCCTAATACAGTTCAAACACCCACACCTCCTATTTCTCCTCTTGGTTCTAAATTTCTTGATAAAGTATGAACTGATAGGATTTATGAGAATGTCTTTAAAGAGATCGAAAGTGATCTCTCCTTGCTCAATAAATTTGATGATTCTAAAATATTGCAAGATAAGTCGGATTTATTTACACCGTTATACTATGATTCTGCTCCTACACCTCACTGCATCAAGTTTGCGAAAAAGATGGGCGTTGTTCCTGTTAGGAGATTACTAGTTGGGTCTTTTGAAGAGTCTCTACTTTCAGGATGTTTCTCATATGGAAATGTTTGTCAAGTCAGCAATTAGATTTTATTTATTTATTTTTGTTTGAAATTCACTAGATCGCATGAATCCTATTCACTTTGGTTATTTATCATAATAAATAAAGCAATAGGGTTTCCGTCAGTAGACATAATATATATCATATATTTGTATATTGGGCTAAGCCCAGTCTCTCAATTGTATTTGTTTATAAGACCAAGAGGCTGTGTGCATTGTGTTAGCCTGTGTGGCTTATGTATGAGTATAACGTGTATATATACACATCCAATGTACAATTACAATCATCAATTCATCATTTTTCATTCTTCCTCAACAAAATTACAATTTCTCTTTTATGGTATCAGAGCACTAAAATCCTAACGACGTCAATTACAATCTGTACATCAGATTTATTCATATACGACACTAGATATTGAAAGGATTTTTAGTTTTGCTTCTCAGTGAATCTAGCTGCGTGAGTGCCAGATTGAAAACCCGTTGTCCTCGATTCATTCTTCATGATCGAAGCGTCCCTTCGATCATATTGTAGTATCGTTCAAATCAGTTTGGTGGCTCCAGTCTATTTCCCACGTATCAAGAAGCTTCAGAAGATTGGATCTTCACTGAGAGCGTTCTTGATTAATGTTTCCTTTTAAGATTCGGTCAGTTCAATCTGATTTCATAGCAACTGGTTGCAGAATCCAATTATAGTATTTCTGCCATCCAAGTATACCATTTCAGATTTCTTTTCCGGCTAAAACCATTTCATTATGGTTGGAAATAATGATACAGCGAGCTTTGCAACTTCAAGAATTGATTCAGGTAGAGCCTTAACTTCATTAATCTCCTTAGTTAAACCCAAAAGCCATGTAATTAGCATCCCTTTAGATGATGATAATTACACGCTATGGAAGTACCAAATCGAAAATGCCATAAAAGGCTATGGATTACAAGATTTCATCAAAGGAATAGTTAACGTCCCACCTATCATGAAACACGATAAAGACGACAATCTGATTAGCAATGAGGATTATATCTTGTACCAAAAACAAGATAGTCTCCTTGCATCTTGGCTTATTTCATCAATAAGGGCAAATCTACTGTCACAAATTGTTGGTGCCATTATCTCGTATGAAATCTGGTCCGCTATAGAGCAGATATTTAATTCTCATTCTGCATCGAGAATAATGCACTACATGAGTCAGCTCCAAAATTTCAACAAAGATACAATGAGTATGAGTGAATATTTGACCAAAATCAAGATTTTGTGTAATAAACTTGCAACAATAGGGCATAAAATTTCTGAAAGCGAACATGTTCTTTACATTACTGGAGGATTAGACGAAGAATACGAGTTTGTAGTTACCTTTATTGCATCTCAAAGAACCATCCCAGACCTTCAATATGTACACTCCACATTATTGGCACACGAAGGAAGGGTTGAGTAAAGATGAGCTAGTCAACCAGATTACTCGGTAAATTTCACAGCTGTTTCTAAAAACAGAATTCAACAAAGAAAACCATTATATGCAGACCCCAAATCAAGCCAACAATGCGCAAAGAGGAAACCAGACCCAAAGAGGAAGAGTCAGGGGTGGTAGATGGAATAATAACAATAGAGTTAAATATCAAATATGTGAAAATTTTGGTCATGTTGTGAGTCGATATTATTTCAGGTTTAATTCGGAGTACAATGTTGAAAGACAAGGTCAAGGTAATCAAAAAAGACCCGATGTGAATGTGGCACAAATAAACCAACAAAGTGGGAGCACAGACGGTGGCAGAAGTCAAACAAGTAATGCAGATGACTCAAAGGTTGATGATTTAAACATTGATGACTGGTATCCAGACTGCGGTGCAACGAATCATGTCACAAACAGTTTGCAGAATTTAAATCTTGGTAACAAAAGCTATTCAAGTAAACAGTCGATACTTGTGGGAAATGGTGAACCTATGAGTATATCCTTCATTGGTAATGGCTATATCACTGGTAAGAGACATTTATATTTAAATAATTTACTGGGGGTACCTAATATCAACAAGAACTTAATGAGTGTCTCACAATTTGTCAATGACAACAACGTAAAATTTGAGTTTCACCCTAACTTTTGCCCTGTTCAGGACCGAATTAGCAATAAAATACTTCTACATGGTAATTTGGATAATGCCTTGTACGAATTCTCCAAAGTCAAGACCAAAGATGGCTCTAGAAAAGGAAATTACAGTTATAATGTTCAAATTAGTACTAGCAGTAACAATGATGTTTTTATATGTGGCATAAGAAACTGGGACACCCAAATATCAAAACTGTGAGACATGTTATACTTGATAATAAAATCCATATTGAAAATATACGTGAATCATTTATTTGTATTCGTTTCCAAATTGGCAAAAGTCATAAATTGCCTTTCTTTGATTCTGGTACTAGATATTGTAGTCCCTTTGAGCTTGTTGCTGCAGATCTATGGGGACAATCTCCATGCAAAATTGACAATGGTTAGAAGTGTTATCTTTCTTTTGTAGATGCCTATAGTAGATACACTTAGATATTTTTTTTTCTCAAAAATAAGTCTTAAGCACATAACATAACTATCTACTTCATAAAATCAGTTGAAAAACAATTCAGCTGCAATGTAAAGACTGTTCAGACAAATGGGGGAGGTGAATTCATGCCTCTAAGAAAATATTTCAAATATACTGGCATCACTCACAGAATTACTTTCCCACACACTTCTAAATAGAATGGCCTTGTGGAGAGAAAGCGCAGACATATTGTTGGTACTGGCTTAACACTGATGTCACAAGCATCATTCCCACTTAAATTCTGGGCAGAAGCATTTATGACATTAGTGCATTAATAAATTTGATGCCAACTAAAGTTTTAAAACAGAAAAGCACACATGAGGTTCTTTTTGGATTAAAACCTGATTATAGTAAATTGAAAACTTTTGGTTGCTTGTGCTTTCCCTGCCTAAGACCCTATAACAAACATAAGCTGAATTTCAGATCAGCCCCATGTACCTTTTTAGGGTATCCTGTCAACCAAAATAGGTACAAATGTTTGGACAACAATGGTAGGTTGTATGTTTCTAGACATGTTACTTTTAATGAAAATGTTTTTCCATTTTCAGATAAGTGCATAAGGACTACTAACAGGATACTCAAGTCAACCAATGTGGTTCTACCACCAATTGCACTAACTGACTAGTCAAAGACACCTAATACAAATCAACACCATAATGAAAGCAATGAAGTCAACAGCATACCAAGCACAAGATCAGATTATAGCACTGACAACAATGACAGTGCAGAGCAACTAATACATGAAGATCAACTGAGCAATAGAAGGAAAAGTGACAAAGAACAATCTGGTCAAAGCAATCACAACAATGAATCATCATCTACTAATGACAGTCCAGGGATGGATCAACCAACTACAGGAAATAAACACCATATGCTGACAAGAAGCAAGTGTGGGATATTTAAACCAAAGGCATATACTATAAATGTTAGTGACAGAGTACCAGACAACTATGAAGAAGCAGTCTCAAACAAAAACTGGAAGGCTGCCATGGATACTGAATATCTTGCACTTATGAAAAATAATACATGGACATTAGTGAATGCTCCAGAAAACAAAAATATAATGGGGGTGCAGGGGGACCTACAAATTAAAGGAAAATCCAAATGGAAGTGTATTTAAATATAAAGCAAGGCTGGTAGCCAAAGTTTATACACAACAGTTTGGATTCAATTCTAATGAAACATTTCCCCCAGTTGTCAAGCCCACAACTATCAGAATTATTATGACTGTTGCACTGTCAAATCAATGGAAAATCAGACAACTAGACATGAATAATGCCTTCCTAAATTGAGAATTAAAGGAGGAAGTCTACATGTATCAACCAAGGGGGTATATCAATGAAGAAAACAAAGGTCTAGTTTGTAAATTGAACAAGGCTATATATGGGTTAAAGCAAGCATCGAGAGTTTGGTTTAACAAGCTAAAGATCACATTCACCAAGTTAGGATTTTCTATAACGAAGTCAGACTGCTCTTTATATGTGAAAAACGACGTGGCAACCACAGTATACATGCTTGTTTATGTCGATGATATTCTAATTACAGGGAATGATGACAATGAGATAAATAGCATAATAAAATTTCTGGATAGAACCTTTTCTATCAAAGACATGGGACAGTCAATAACTTCCAGGGTATCCAAGTTAAACAAAAAACAAGTACAGATATGTTTCTGTCACAAAAGAAATATACATAGGAAATTCTCATTAGAGAAAACATGGATAAAGCTAAGTCTCTA
Source organism: Allium sativum (assembly GCA_030737875.1). Taxonomy (NCBI): domain Eukaryota; kingdom Viridiplantae; phylum Streptophyta; class Magnoliopsida; order Asparagales; family Amaryllidaceae; genus Allium; species Allium sativum. The sequence continues at coordinate 1,020,092,581 of CM060913.1, forward strand.
CCTACTCCAATGACAAGCAATTTATAGCTATCCAAGTTCAAGGGTGAATCAATAGATGATATCAGATAATACAAAAGCATTGTGGGTACTCTTCAATATGTGATAATTAAACACCCAGATATAAGTTTTAGTGTGAATAAAGTTTGCCAGTTTACGTAGTGTTCATTGTAGAACATTGGAAAGCAGTTAAGCGTATACTTAGGTATCTATAGGGGACACTTGAATATGGCTTATCACTTAAAGCAAACAAAACTCTTAACATAGATGCTTACAGTGATGCAGACTAGGCCTCAGATCATGACGATCGAAGATCCACGACCGATTATAGTGTCTATTTGGGATCCTATCCAATTTCATGGTGCTGCAGGAAGCAACCCACAGTTTCTTGCTTCAGCACGGTGGCAGAGTATAAAGCCATTACAAGCACCACCGTAGAATTAATGTGGATCGGATACCTACTCAGAGAGATAGGAATCTCAATTGATAAAAGGCATATTGTTTGGTGCGACAACTTGAGCACGATTTCCTTATCCTCTAACCCCATACAACACTCACGCTTGAAGCACATAGATATAGATCTATTCTCCGTACGTGAGGAGATAGAGAATGGGAAGCTGGAGATTCGTTATGTTATAAATAAGTTTCAAAGAGCGGATGTGTTAACCAAAGCGTTATCCGCTAAAAACTTCCAGAGATTTGGAGCAGATTTGGGGATTATCATTGGCAGCAGCCATTTTGAAGGAAATGGAGGAAACCCTAGATAGAATTGAAGGGGCGAAATAAAGTAATAGGGTTTCCATCAGTAGAGATAATATATATCATATATTTGTATATTGGGCTAAGCCCGGTGTCTCAATTGTATTTGTTTACAAGCCCAAGCTGCTGTGTGCAGTGTGTTAGCCTGTGTGGCTTATGTATGAGTATAACATGTATATATACACATCCAATGTACAATTACAATCATCAATTCATCATTTTTCGTTCTTCCTCAATAAATTACAATTTCGCTTTTAATACTTAGCTAATCTTTTGTTATGGGACTCATGAATATCTAATTTCAAATCAAACAAGTTGTATTGAATTTATAATTTATGTGTAATTGATGGAGTATGGCCATCAATTAATTGCATCATTCTCTGAAATCAAATCTCACCTCAGTGGACCTTATACTCAATCTTATACACTGTTTTTTCAGGTATACCAGGCTATGATAAATCGGCCTTATAAAAAAAATTACTAGAATCTCCTCAGAGCATGGGCGATGTTTCTTGATTCATTTTTCTCTAGATGTTATACCTATGTTTCATGATACACATGGTACATTAATGACTACCGTCCATGATCAGGTCTTGAACTTGTTTATTTTAGTCTTCTAGATTCTAGACTTAATTATCAATTTTGAATAGCTTTTTGATGTTTTGCAGTCTATTTGTGGTTTCATTCTAAGGTCCAACCTTGATGCTCCAGTAATGGTGCAAAAACATTTGAACAAGAAAACATTTAAGATTGTTTTAGTGTTTATGAATCATCCACTAATAGTGTTTTATTCTCTAAACTATATTAGTTTACTTATTTTTAACATGCCTAGGCCCAATGCTTGGAAATAGAAATGTCAATTTGGTGCATACAACAATGAATATGAACGATTATTACTATGCTTCTTTGTTTTTTTAAGCTGCAAGGTAGTGGCAACTCAACAGAGTTCCACGCCATATATAAATACCAACATATACAAAGTTTGCAGTTACAGCGGCACAACCAAAAAGAACATAAAACGCTCACGTAGGAGCTAAAATACGACAGCAAAATACCCACTTAGGAGCCAAAAGACATAACATCAACTATATGCCCACGCGGGAGCTAAACATAATATCATAACAAAAAGATACCACTACATATCCAATGTCGTGCAACTTCCAAAGCAGTAGGAGCTAATCAATTGCTCCAAGCTCCCCTGCCATATGTAATAAAGTCAATGAAATTCCAACAGTCAATACCAGCCCACTTGTAGAAAAACTTTAAGACTAGAAATATAATAGCATTCAAAGATTTGGCAATGTTTTTAAAGCATCTATTGTTTCTCTCATTCCAAAGCACCCAACAAAATAAAAAAATTAAGAAATGCTAAATTTCTTGAAGTGGCATGATTCCAAAACTGCACTTGATCCCGAATTAAGTCCTTCCATGCAAGATTAATTTTCACATTCACCAAGCATTTAACCCACACGTAGAAGGATAAATCACAATCACAAAACAAATGCGTGCAATCTTCCACCTCAGCTCCACAGAAGACACAAAGCTCATCAATGTTAATGCTCTTTCTTCTTAACAAGCTCTTAGTATTTAATTTTCCATGCATTAAGGTCCACATATGCATGCAAAACTTAAATGGAACTTCAAAAAAATTCCACATATACCTAAAGCCATTCATTTTCCTCCCAGAAAAATTAATCAACTAATAACAATGCTTAACCGAAAAACAAGTCTTATCCTTCCATATACATTCATCATCAGCATCCACAAGATTAACATCCTCCAAAAGCTTGAAAAGCTCCAATAACTGGCTCAAAGCTCTCCCCTCAATAATTCGTTTAAAATTCAGTTTCCACTTAAATCCTAAAGCAGAAGGATCAAACACTTTAGAAACACTAGCAAGTTTATCACATGAAATCTCAAACAAGCTATCAAATTCAGAAGCTAAAGAAATCAGGAGAAGCCACTTATCCAGCCAAAAATAGCACCATATTCCATTATTAACTTTCACACTGTACTGTATTTTAAAAATATGAGATGTACCCAAAACACCTTTCCAAAACGCAGAGGGATAACTAACATTACTATACAGTGAAAAAACACCATTATAATAAGTATTAGTCACCCACTCACACCATAATGTGTCTTTATGAGCTGAGCTATGCCACAGCCATCTACACAACAGTGCATTGTTCATATCAAACAGGTTAAGAACTCCTAAACTACCCTGATCCTTGGATTTGCATACCTGATTCCAGGAAATCAGGAAAACCGTTGCACTTGCATCACTTTTTCTAGCCCAAAGAAAATTTCTTCTTACCGCATCTATCTTCTTGAACAACCATTCTGGAAATTTATAGAAGGACAGCCAATACAGTGGAATTGCTGAAAAAACAGAATTGACTGGAATCAGCCTACCAACTTTAGATAATGAGTTCCCTTCCATCTTGATAATCTAGTATCCACTTTATTAATAAGAGAATACCTTTAACAACTTACTTGGTCTAATGCATAAACCAAGATAGTTCAATGCAAAAACACCAACTTTGCAGTTAAACATATCAGCATTACTAGCCTCAACTCCATCAGCAACTCCTATTAGCAGAATTGAGCTTTTATGAAAATTGATCCGCAAACCAGAGAGATTCTCAAAGGCATAAAGAATAAATTTGAGAGCAGCTATGTACTTGCAATCAGGTCTACTAAAGACAATTGTGTCATCCGCATCGTGCAATGAAGTGATTCCACCCATAACACTACTAAAGACAATCAGGTCTATGCTGCTTTGTTGTGTTTTACTTTTATTTTGTGTGCCTCTTGGTCAGGCTGCTATTCTTGATTTCTTCCATGCTTCAAATTTTTTTGACCATGGTGATTGCTTGCAATGGTGGTTCTCTTATTTTGTAGATTGTCATTTTTTCATACATCGTTCGATTGGTACTCATTCCAATTTTGGCACTAAATTTCTAGTATTGCTCCCATAGTTTGATAATTGGTTCATCTTGATGGAATATTTGTCTTGGAATTTTTGCTCATTTTTCACTGCAGGCTTATTTGGTTTTGGTTGTTGTATGTAATTATGTTCTTCCTTGACCAGTTGTTTTATTTGCTTCACTATGGATACACCTTTTATGCTGCTTTTGTAGATCGATGGTTGGGAAATATGTTTTTTATTTGCTTCATATACAAGGATGAATTTCACATATAATTCATATATTATATGTAAGAACAACTTTGTTCAAATTTGCTTAGATATGGATCATTGCCATTTTTTTTCAACGTTCAATTTACCAACCTTCTCGCTAATAAATTTGGTGTATCTAGACATTTTTGAAACTATTTTTCTGTACAGTTTTATGAGTAGATTTATTATCTATGAGAAACAAAAGAAAATAAGGTAAGAAAATAAGTGCAGTATACTCGAGAACCATATTTAGTTTGCAGAACATGCCTAGTAGAGCTGGATAGATAAGATGATCGATTAAATATAACCTTGGTATTTGCTAGCCAATTAAGTTACTGATTTGTTAATGTTTTTTCTTTCTTTTATGTCTAATTATAGGTTTTACCGGTGGAGATGATGTTGCTGGAATGTACTTACAAGCTATAGCACCAACTATCTAGCACGAGGATCTGACGTAAGCTCATTTTAATGTTTGTTTAATTGAATTTGTTGGTTATTGTGGATTAGTTCAAAATTTATGCTCTTCACAAGGGTTTGAGCTTTCTATACTTTTGTGACTCAATATAGTTTCCATGGGTTTGGATTTTCTTTTGCTAATGTTGGGATTACAGCTTTGTTGGAAATCTATTCGAAATTGGTATCTTATGTTAATATGAAATTAATTGACATGCAAAGTTTGTTATATTATGGATTATGTACCTGAACTTGTCTCTATGTGGAGTGAACTCTGTGTTGAGAGATGTCTCTTTATCTAGGGGTATATTGTATAGTTCTGATGGGTTATCTATGTAGAGTGTACTCTGTTGAAATGATAACCTATGGTCTTCAGTGGATCCAATATCTCAAGTAACATTTAAGTAGCTTACACTAGTTTACATTTATCTCCTGTCATAATTTATTAGTTCATTCATTTGTTTTCTTATCAGTGATTTGTGCAGAAATGAATTTTTTTAGGGAGATGATGTTACACTGGATTTAGTCGACTTGATAGAATTAAAGTAGTGACTTAGTACTTATATGTGTAACAACCAATTACAGTACGATAGAATGGTTCTTTGTTTTCTGATCCTTTCCAAAAATGATGTGTCAATTAAGGTACAATAGAATAGTTCTTTGTTTTTTGATCCTTTCCAAAAATGACGTGTTTACTTAAATCATATAAAAATGAACTTCTGCCATGTTATTAATGTTGTATAGCACATGTAATATGGATGGTGAATAGTTGGTTGTGTAAATGTATGGCTAACCTTTTGTCTTGACACTACTATTCAGCTATGACATAGTTATGTTTATGTTAATGCTTTTGTTTATGTATTTTGTGGTTCTTTAAATGCATATGCACATATGCATTTTGTGGTTCTTTAATGTGTTATGTTTAACTGTGTATGTGTTTATGTATTACGTTATTCTATAAGTTTTGAACAAATTGAAATGGAGGAGAAATCAGAGGTAGAGCTGGAATATCATGAAATAAATTCGAACAAACACTTGAGGCAAAAAACGCTACGAAAATATGCGGCTAAAATTATATCTATAGTAGCATTGAATTAAATGCAACTAAAAATCATGGATTTTTACTTGCATATTTTCTCGTGGCATTTATCAAAACGCCACCGCAAATTTTGGTGGCATTTTTTGTGCAACACCAAAAATGAATTTTCATATCATTTATAAAATGCTACCAAAATATATTTATAGTGGCGTTTGGTAGAATTGCAAAAAAAAAAAAAAAAATCAAGGATTTCTAGTCGTGTGTTCTCGCACGGCGTTTATCGTAATGCTATCGATACTTTTGGTGGTGGTTTTTGTGTGCTACCAAAAATGAATTTTCTTATAGCGGGTTTACTTTTATATTTTCTGTAAAATAAGGAAGAAAAAATTAATTTGATTAAATTAGTTTGAGCCTAGCATATCATCGAAATAACCTAATCATGAATCCAAGTTAGTGACAGTTAAACGGAAAGTAATGAGGGAAAGCGTAGGAGGAGGTGACAAAGATCTATTTTCTAGGGTCCAGATTGTATGGGTGAGAATGGAAACTAAGCCCTCACACACAAAAAATCATGAAAAAAATACATTTTAAATTGATTAAATACATCAATGGCCAATAAACTATTGCACAAATCAGTGCATACAACAGAATTGAAAATTTAACGTGTTAAAGTAACCTGAGCATGATGATAAACTTGCGAACACTACACAAAAATCCATGGAGGAAAAGGCAAGAGGAGACAGAATAGGTATCTTCCTACGGGTTTTCGATGTACGGGACAGGTAGAAAGCTTTGCTATAGGTTACTTCAGGGTAATTATAGTTCATCATAATAAAGCAGAAGAGGATCTGTAGTAGGGAACATTGTCTATTTGAAGAGGAAGGGATCAATTGAGATAAGGGAAAAAGGAGAAAAATAAAGGAAAAGAAGTCTGTGTTGGTAGCTGTGGGAGTTCCTTCTATCTAATTTAAGGTTAGAAAGTCAGGGAAAAGAAGGGTTTGATGATTGTCATATTTTGTGCGTTAGCACGTGGCAGCGCAGTGTTTTTTCATTAAAGATGGAACCCAAAGGCCTTCGAACCTGTGCAGTTTATGCCTCGCTATTACCCTGCCATATCCCTGCTATATCGTGTAGCGTGTTTCTAGCGCTACGTTATTTCCAAATAGCCTCTGAAATAGCCTTTCCGCTTTGTGCTCGCTATATTCCGATATTTCCAATATATCGCATTGTTTCAACTATATTCCGCTATATCTTCTATAAGAGAAATGAATTAAAAATGACATTTATGCATGATAAAACTATTTTTTAAATATAAATTTTTAATATATATTTTTCAGAATATAAAATACTATAATATTATATTAAATTTAGTCAAGCTAAATAAAAGTTCACACTTATTTACATATATTTGCTTGTGCTTTTATTTAAATTAAGAATGTACTAATTATAATTAAGTTAAATGTTAACTTTTTATTTATTTATCATTTATATATTTATAAAAGCATTAAATACAAGTTTTATATGCTATTTTAGACTCCTCCGCTATATCCCGATATTTCCTCGCTTTATAACCGATACAACTTTTTGCGTCTCCACCGCGTTGGATCTGCTGAGCGCTTTAACTGCACAGCTTCGAACTAGTCGAGCTTTCATATAATATAATAGATACGTTATTGCATTAGTATGCAACTCACTAACTACCATATCTCCATGATAGATATGCAAATGATCTCTCGTGACTCGTATACATTGGTGTCTCTATGCAAAGAGTCTAAGAATGCTACATGCCTAATTAATATAATGTCATATAGGATGTACAGTGTAGCTTTTCATCCATGGTATACCTTTTTTCTCTTTCTTTTACCCCATTTTATTTCATGTTTATATGCTAACTTATTTAATTTAGAGTACATCAGTCTTAATGATGATTAATTAACAGAATTGGGTTCAACTATAAAGTAATTACATACATTGAAATAGAGAATAACATTGAAGAACATATAGATAGTGATTCAAGTTTTTAAAAATGGCGTAGAATATCGGTATGAGATGTTGTGTGAAAGATGAGTAAAGCTAACGCTAATTTTTGATACTTCGCCTTAAACGGTACGATAGGCCAATACAAAGCATGTATTATCTACCAAACGACCTTTGAAAAATGTTGTAGTATAACATTGACTGAAAGCAAACCATGAATGACAATTGATCTGATGTTAAAAAATGACTTAAAATAGAAATACTAAAGAATAGTTTAAGAAAAACACTATACCTAATATTTAAAATTCATTAGCTTTAAATGACATAAAGCAACTGTAACTGTATGAAAAAAATATGGAAGTCAAAGTGAACCAAAAATACATTGCTCATGAATAAGAAATTTGTATAAAGTCTCAAAAAATAAGGATATTGGTTATATTTATTTCACGTAATTTTTTTATTTCAAACGATTCAATCTGGCACTTTACTATTTTCACATGTTGGAAGCCAATATCCGTTCAATACTTTAAAATGAGTAAAACTAACATAAAGCACATTTTTTTAGATATCACTATACTACTTAATATAATATAAATTTAAAATTCAATAAACTGTGAATTTTTTTTTTCAAGTCCAGGAAATAACAGATGGCAGCTTGAATTATTCACTCCATAACTAACAGATAGGTGATCATGTGCGTGAATTACTCTAATTCATCATCAAAAATTTCTATACTTGTAACCTTAATTTAAAATCAGCATAATTAAAGAGGCTAAAAATCAAATCGACCCAAATTATCATCAGTTCCAACCGAACCATTTAATATACAAATCCAGTATAATAAGCTCATCCAAAAGCATGGCTAATAGAATGATCAAAGCGATATTAATCAAAATGACACTTGAATTTCAGTCAACATATATATTCAACCCTTGAAGTCAATCAACGATTCAAAACTCTGGGTCCGAGGTGTAAGTAGGTGATTTGAGTTTGTAAAACGATGCAAAGGGTAAAAAGTTAAAATCCAAAAGCAATAAACGAAATGGATTGAAAATACCTAAACTTCGAGGTGACTGAAATACAAATATGGAAATGCCAAAAGATGAAGGAAGATTCCATATATACGAAGAAGGAGACCAACGATTGTTGATTGCTAAGACGAACCTTATTTTTTGAAGGGTTAGGGTTTACCAGATGAGAGATAACGCCAGTTTCCTAAGAATATTGATTGGTGTACCTCGGAAAAAGAATGAGACAAAGAGGAAGGTACAGAGAGGAAAATTGGAGGTATGGATGCGGAATCAATCAAGCTAGCGACGGATAGAGGAAGGAAGTATAACAGTGATAAAGCGAAGCAACATAAATCAGCTTCGAGTATCTTATCGATGGTGGAAGAAATGAGAAGGGGACACTAGCTTCTGTATTTCATGAGCTAGGGTTTCACGATATGGATGGAGCACGCGTAGGTAGGAATAGAAAGAATAAAGGAAAAAAAAAAACAAGGATGGTTCATTTCACAAAATAGTGAGGAGGAACATGGGCTCTTGAAATGAGACTCACTGATTATAATATAGTACAAATATACACATAAACACATAAATAAATTTGTGATATTATTGACGTTGTGGTAAGCTAAATAAAAGTTAGTAACTGAATTATGCTTAGAGTGACAAAAGAAAGTCCCTTATGTTTTGAAATTATTTTGTCTAAATGATTTCGGTAAAAAATGTCTTTTAGGGAGTTTAGCTTTTTTTCATCAGCTTCCAAAACTTCATATACAGTTTAAATTAAGTTTAATTGTAAAAGAAGAAAATTTATAAGCTATTTATTATGTTCGACGAGTTTGAAATTTTCAGGTCATACACAGTAGTCGTTATAAGTGAAGTTCGTGAAACATACATTTCCTTGAAAAAATATTTGGTTTCCATTAAATACCTTTCGAGAAGAGTTTCCAAACATTTGTTAAGTTATAAAAATTATTTATTTACTTAATTACCTATTTATTTACTTAATTACTTATTTAAAGTTACCCACTTAGTTAAGTTCGGTATTTAGCAATTGATCCTTAGTTATCAAGGTTAATTGATACTTAATTATTAATCAAGTAAGTTAATTCAATTAGCAAATTAATTATAGATTAATCACTTTTAATTATTAACCGAATTTTAATTATTGATTAATTCTTATTAAATTAATTATTCAAATGTTAATGATTAACTAATCATTTGAAAAGGGTTTATTACTAATTAATTATTAATTTCGGCTTAATTAAGATTAATTATTATTAGTTAATTAATTAACAATATTTAGTTAGTTATTTATTTATTTATTTCAAGTCTAAATATTATTTAATTGATTATTAAAAAAATGTTTTAATTATTATTCAAATATTAAATTAGGACGTAATTAAATTTTAATTATTTGATAACCGTTTAACTTATGTTCAATTTATAAATAAAGGATTTTAAAATGCTCTTATTTTTAAATATCGGGTTTTGTTTAAATGTTGTAGCAACCCGAAATTTCAAAACAAATTCAGAAATTATTTTTAATATAATTTTATAGGAAAATATGATCGAATTTCAAAATTCAGTTATTTAAAAGCTGATTTGATCAGTTTACAAAAGGACATTATTGAAATGACCTCGGATTTGGACGAAACTTTCTTATTGAATCCATAACATTGAATAATGGTAGAATTACAAATTTCGTAATTTTTGAAGCTAACGTGTAGGCGTGTGAGAATAAAACGTTCGCTGAAACCGCATGTAGAAATCGAACTGAAACACAATCGAAAATAGAACAGAAGGTCAAATGAAATCGGAATTCGACGAAACCTGCTCCACTGGATCCGAAATTACGTTTATTATCAAAATCCAAAATTCTGTGATGAATGGAATTAATTTGTGATCGTGCAATCAAAAGGGGTGGAGGCTAAATAACATACTTTTATAAACGTTGAGTTATAAAACTTGAAATGAAAGGGAGACCATCCAACGGGCCAAGATTGTTTTGTTGAGAGCCATGGGATTGCGCCACCTCAGCGATCAGCGTGAGGGGTGGTAAATTTGCAAATAAACCCCTCTTCTTTTCTTTCTTTCCCTCCTCCTCTTCCACTTTTGCACTTTGCACCTTCCTCGTCTTTTCTTCACAAATGACCTCCTGCCCCCTCTTCCCCTAGCCCATAGCTACCACTGCCGAGCAGCCCGCCTCCTCCCTGCATCCGACGTCGCGTGCAGCCCAGGCCCCCCCACTTCCCCGCTTTGCTCCAAACACCCCCTTTTCATCTCTTTTACACACAACACCACCTCCTTACACCCTTTTGCAACCTCCTACACCCCTCACGAACATCGAGACACCTTCCTCTTTACTACATGAACCCAAATAGCGGAGACTATGGGCCGCAAAACCCCGTTTATGCCCATTTTCTCCTTCATTTCGCCTCAAACTCTCAGATCTACTAATATTCACAAGTTAGCGAGTGCTAGCGAGTTGTTCAAGCCCGTAGGCCTCTGGAAAGCCACGCAAGAGTCCAAAAAGTGCCGTTAAAGCTGTAGTGGTGATTAGCGTGTCGGCATTCCTTCCATTTAGAAGTTTGGTGTAGTGGAAACCATTAGTGAAAAATCTAAACACGTTTAAAAGGGCTAGTTAGAATTAACTGTTTAACAGTTAATGAATGAGTAAAAATAATAATTGGTAATTAATAGTATAAATTTAATAAGAGGTTAAATGCTGGGTTATATGATAAAAATATGATTTTTATCGATCATTGATGAGAAAACGACACTAACTGAAAAGGATAAATAAAATAAACGATTAACGGTTAACTGTTAATAGTTAATAATAAAATTTACTACAATGTTATGCGATGAATATTGGTTTATAATAATAATTTATTATGATGTTAGTTAATGATTAGCAAGATAAAAATATCATTTTACACTGATATATGGGAATAAATTTAATTGATCGTCGATTGTTAATAAGAAATATTTAATAATGTTTATCACTGATCATACAAGTTTATTTCTATGTTAAACATTGAGTAGTTGGATAAAAATATCATTTTTATATGTTATATGCAATATCCCTTGAGTTCAACACTTGAACCATACACTAAGTTTATTGAAATTTTTGTTGCACTTTAAATGGCACCGATTGAGTAATTTATTTATGACTATTGCTGTATGTGAATTGGATGCGCTTAGATGGTTGCTTGGTGTAATTAAACATACACCATTGGATAGTGAACAACAATTGTTGACCACACTTTATAGCATAGCATACCCATATAAGCATGTAATTGTTGATGCTTATATGATGTGAACTGTATAGTATGTAATTGTTTGATGCTTATATGATGAGAACTGAAGAAGAAGAAGAAGAAGAAGAAGAAGAAGGAGAAGAACCGTGTAACAGGTAATTGTTTGAAGCTTTTCTGATGTGGTCTAGACAATATAACCATTTAAGCATGTAATTGTTGGTGCTTATATGATATGGACTTAATAAACATACAATAATAAATCACAGGACTTAATAACAAACCCCACATGGGTCTTGAGATGATAGAAATGTGCACGTCTCTCTTGTGTGTATATAAGTCACATGGATCGCGATATAATCCCCATCAAGGGTCTTGGGATGATAATTTCTACATATGTTCCTTGGGTGTAGATAAGTCATAATTGTTTGCGAACATGATGTAAACCCCGCACGGGTGTTGGGATGATAAATTTTGACACATCTCCAATTGACCTTGTGGGCCCCGCTGCTCACCTACTCCCACCTTACCTCCTTCCTATAAATACCCCAAGCCATGGCCTTCATTTGGATTCCTCTCCCTTGAAATTTTGAGACCTAGAGAGCTCAAGATACTCAATAATGGCCTCCAACACCTCCACCATGGCCATGGGAGATGAGATAAGTAATTAAAACATGTCATGCATGTTTTCCTTCAACACTTGAAGACTAGCAAGCCTTGCTACCTCACCTCTAGACTCTTGGACATTAAAGCTTGCCTTGTCCATAGTCGACCAAGTCAACTCATCTCAAGGAAGAAGAAGGAGGGCAATTTAGTCAAAGTGTAGAACAAGCTTGTATTTTCCTATTCTATTGTAACGCTTTGTACTTATCTATTGTTCGAACTTGTATAACTTTGTAATCGACAAAAGGAATGATGAATGAGAATTATAAAGTGGACGTAGGAGTTGCCGAACCACTATAAAAGCTGTGTCTCCCCGCATTTACATTATTTACTGCTTATTCTGATAATTGTTCACACTCACCCATTGGGTGTTGGCGTGTAGACAATTTTACTCGTCAACATCTACCTTGTGGTATTTACAGTGTATCACTGTGAATATCACAAGCTGTCTAGACACAGATGGATGTCCATATAAATCAGATCAAGTCATGAAAAATGATGAGAAACACACCAAAATTCTAAGAAAATTAATTTTAAAAATAAAATTATATTTGCTAGAATATAAAATTATTTCTATTCCAGATTACTCTGTGTGTGTTTCTTTTTGTGACAGGTAAGCAGAAGATTGAACTGACTGTGATACTAGCAGAAGACAAGAGTGATAGTTTCAGTGTATGTGAGAGAGTATCTGAATGTAAATGTATATGAGTGACCGAGTGTTGTAGTGAGGAACTGATGTGTATATGAAATTGAATATGAAATGTATTGTATTAAGTGAGATGTACAAATTGTGGAGTTTTAAATTTGTACTGTTGAGATGTTGAATAAAATATTATATTAAAAATATACTATTTGAATATTTAAATTCTTGTGTAGTCGCATTCTATTTAAATATAAATATTATATTCCTATCTGTGATGTAGTATAATCGTACAATTATAAACACATATATAATAATAAACATATGTTTGTTATCTTCAAACAAAAATCATAGAATTGTTAGAAACAACAATCTGCCCCTTTCGATGATGACAAACATAAAATAAGATTTTGAATATAATATTGTAATAAATGTGTTTGATAGTGAATTATTGAACTCCACCTATTTGAATTCCCCCCTACAACAAAACTTCCCATTGATATGTGCATGCATGAAAAACCATAATTAAAACTTCAATATTAAAATATCAAAGAATATCCACTCATCGATCAAAATCTTAACCCATTCTCCCCCTTTTGTTATCATCAAAAGAAAGAGAAATTAAAAATATGATGAATTAATTGACTAAAAATATAATATCAGCTTAAGAGGAAGAACGTTCGTCATAAATCTCAATTAATCAAACAAAAATCATAATATTCTAAGAACTAGAGGCAAATTTCACATTGTAAAATGATGGATTTACGATGAAATTTATAGAAATGGAGAGAGTTTTAAAACAAATGTTTTCCAATTATTTTCAAATAAGATTTTAAAAATGAAGCACAAAATAGTGATTGATTTGGATAATGATTATAAATTCAATTTAAGTGACGCAATCAAATAATCTCAAATCCCAGTATATGTCAATCAACAAATCATAATATATCACAAGATATTAACACATTTCACAAAATAAAAGATGGATTGATAGGCTGATTTTTACACACCAAAGAGAATTTCATATAAAAATAATCTATTTCAATTCTTTTTCTTTTTATTTAAGAGCACACTGACCATGCATAACCAGATCTTGGATTTTTAAATGAGCAGTTGCAGCTTAAAAATAAGTAATCTCATAACCATGCATGACCCAGCTTGGATTTTTAAATTATCTTAGAGAAACACTTATGAATATTATATTTTTATTATTTTTTGTTTCAAAAAGAAAAACTCCTTAGTATATAAAACTAATACGGATGACAGAAACATGGTAGGTACAGAAATGATTTGTGAAAATAAGTTTCTAAATTAATCACATTATGAAATATGCTCAATTGTACCGGGGTTCTTGAAAATTTTCAATCATCACTAATTCTGAAATAATAATATAATCACATTCCATCACAAATATTTGACACTATAAATTTATTCAAGATGATTTAAAAAATATTAAACTCTCCACATTAATATAAAATCATAGTGGATGGCAGAATGGTGATAGACTAAGAAGATGTTCGCGAAATAACTGCCAATTCAAAGATATTATAACAAATGTTCAATCATCATGAAAATTTAAATAAAATCTCCTCTTGTTGTGAAATATACTGTAGTCACAACTCATCACAATTTCAATAAACTGATAATAATTTTAACGAGTTCTAGATACAGTTCAATTTGGTTATTGATTTCAATTTCTAAATAAACAATAAATAAATGATTTTAAAATTGAAAAATCAATTACAAGAGGGAATTCAGAAAGATTTATACAAGACAAGAATGATAAAAAAATATATACAGAATGAGAATCAGATCAATAAAAAAAATTGTGCACTTCCAAACTGATACCACTGGTTGTCGCTGCTAACGGGGATTCTAATACCACCCTAGTGGCTAACAAAGGTATCTCAGACAACGGTATTCAATCACAAAGCCCAAGCAATTAAATCAAATAATTCAGTTCCATCAATCAGAGCAGCAATACGTGTTTAGAAAAAGTTTCACATAAAGTTCTCAGATAATTTACAATAAATTCAAGAAGACAAATCATGATCCAAGATTAAAAAAAACGGTTTATTTGAAATCACCTGAAGGGAAGTGTAAACTTCAAAATACAATGAACCGATCACACAAGATTTTTAAATTATAATCAAAGAAAAGTGTGAGATTCAAGATATTAAATATATTCAAATAATTTCAAACAACACAATATCTAAGTAAATGATCATGATTTCAGAATGGATTTCAGGATGTAGCACCAGAATCTATGCCAAAAATATTTTCAATTCAAAGTATTTAAGTCACTTAAAAAATTTTTTGAACCTTTTATCAGAGCAACAGATGATACCAAAAAACAAGCAGTTATCAAAAAAGAAAAATTCATAATGATTTCTTTTTATCAAAACAGCACAACAATCAATTTCAAAGCAGAACTGTCAAGAGAATTTTTTTATAGATATTTCTAACAGTCACGACAGATGATTCATGACCCAAGAATAAAAATATAGTTTATTTTAAATCATTTGAAGGAAAATGAAAATCTCTAGATTCAATGAATCGATCACACCAGATTATAAATTTCAAATCCAATATGTATGTGGGATCCAAGAAATCAATAATTTCAAGCAAACAAATATTCAAATCAAATGGTCATGAAATATGAGTGAGATTCAAGATCAGAAATTCAAAGAATTTTTCATAAACATTTCTGTCAAGCACAAGAGAAATTTTCAGAATATTTACATCAAGCATGAGAGATAATTCATGATCCAAAATTAAAACGGTTTATTTGAAATCACTTGAATAAATGTGAATTTTTAGATACAAAGAATCAATCACACAAGATTATTAATTTTAAATCTAAGAGGTGTGTGAGATTCAATATATCGAAAAATTTATACCATCAAATATCCAACCAGAAATGATCATGAATAAAAAGAATTTCTTGGCTCCGATACCATCAAGACAAATGTTTTTCAAATCAGAAATATCCAAGCCAATCCAAAAATCAATGAAATTATCACAACTGAAAATAGTAGTGTGCTGTAATGAGTATAAATTTTCGAGTCTTTCCAAAATGATTTAGAAGAAACTCAAAACAGCAGGGATGTGTGAAATTTCATCAAATCTTCAGAAATTTAGAATTCAAATTAACAGTGTTCAAGATATAACAGAACTGCTTCAGTACCGTTAGGAATTCACAAAAAAAAACTTCAAAACAATTGTAGATATTTACCAATTTAAATTCAGGATCTGGAAATGACTAAAACATGAGTGTTTTATTCAAATGAAGCGAATTTCCAAAAACCCAAGAATTCTGCAATTGGAAGTTAAGAAATTCAAAATACAAGAAAAATATGGCAGTGTTAATTTCAAATCAGAAATATCCAAAAGAAAATAAACAGAAGAGGTAGAAGAAGGAATACACAAAATAAATATTAATAGAGATGAGTTTAGAGAACATACCAGAATTTGATGTGAGCAAATGAATCTATAACTCAACAAACTTGGCTAAGGAACTCTGAATGATACAGAAATATGGAATTGCTTGCATTCAATTCTCTTTTGTAAAGCAGTTCCTCAGCTTCCTCCCGTACCTAACAGTTTAGAGGATCAAGTGGTCTAACAAAATTTGTAAAGCCACTTCTAACTTTGCTCACGCCTTTTGGTACCCAAACCTGTTTAAGTAACAACCAATTGGAATTTACCTTTGTACCATTAGGAACCCAAATCTGTTTAAATTTAGTTGAATTCATTTTATTTCTTTTTGGAGTCCACTATGGTTTGAACAGATTGTTACACAACCGGTTTCCATTCCGTTTATGATTTAAAAATCCTTTGAAATTATCAGAGTTTAGATTTTCAAATCGATTCTTTTCAAAGCAGTTTGAAGGATTTTTAAAACCATTTGAATTTTGGTTTTCAAAAACATTTATTTTCCCAAAGCCATTACCACATTTATTTCCAATAGAAACTTGATTCTGTAACAACATATTCAATGATTTTTCCCTATTAGAGAATTTTTCCAAAGTTAATTCTATTCATTGAATTTTGGATTTAAGACTACTATTTTCTTTGATTAAACCTGATCAACGATTATTAGTGATCTTTCTTTTAGCATCATGTTGTTTCGAAACCAAATTTTTAGATTTAAGTAATTTGATTTTGACTTCAGTCTCAGATATTTCAAATTCAAAAAGTTTTAGCTTTTGAAATTCAAAATTTTCAAAATCTTTGAATTTTTCAATCCATTTTCAAGCTCTTTCAAAATCAAATCAGTTTTCAACAAGCTTTCTTTTTCAAAAATTTCAAGTTTGGAATTTTCATATGTTTTGAAAATATCCAATTCCTTTGCATGAAATTATTCGAACTTAATAACTTAATCTCGTTCTCTTTTAAGATCAGAATTTCATTCTCAAGCTTTTGAATATTTTTATTGAGATGAACGAGATCGGTTATCAATTTCAAACACAATCAGAATTTTCGAATTTCCGGACGTTTTCAAGCTTTAATTCCAAATCATGATTTTTGCTAGTCAACTCAAGATCTTTTTTATTTCAGAGTTTTATTTTTTCATTGGAGCTTATCAACAAATTTAGTTAAATCTATACACATATAAACTAAAACTTTGTATGAGAAATTTCCTGTCTCAACGACTGTTGAGTCTCCATCGTTTGATCTTTTTGAATTTTCCTCTGTTTCTCCTTTCAAGCATATATCTGAATCTCAGTTGACTTTTAGAGGTTTGGAGCTACTGTTTTCAATTCTTCCATACTTCACATCGAGAGTATTCCATATTTCCTGTGCAACAAACAATGAGAGATATGATTATATTGGTCATCATCAATACAAGAATATAAAATATGAGTAGCACGAGAATTAAATCCAATGCCACTTCTATCGACCATATCATACCCATTAACAACAATATCCCAACATTTCGTATTAACAAAATTTAAATAGAATTCCATTTCTGATTTCCAAATTAAAAAATCTGTGCCATTAAAAATACTTGGAATATGACTAGACTCACTCTTTATGGACTGAAACTAGCAAACACCATGACTCTAGAGTTAATGAAAAACCAAGCTCTGATACCACTTGTTGGATCTACATTAACCCTAGAAGGGGGTGGAAAAGGTTTATTGGATTTTTATGAGATATTAATAAATTATCACAACAACGAATGCAACGGAGAAAATAAATGTAGGAAATAAATAACACAGATTTTACCCAACTTCGGCAAACCTTGCCTATTGTTGCTTTTCTAAGATTTTTACTAGGTACTAAAACAGATCTCGCCTACAAAACCCTATAAACTCGCAAACCTTGTTCCTGTTCTAATCCTATGCTCAAAACAATAGACTGATCTTTATCCCCAAGATCAGATTTTCCCCTAGATACAAATTCGTAGCCAGTAAACCTTAGTTATTATAGACATTAGAAAACTATTAGTTAAAATCTTATAACTAGATGACCTAGTTTTACAGACATACTAGAAAACTCTAGGTTTACAGACAAACTGGAAAACTGTTGGACGGTTACAAATGAAAAATAAAATACGAATAAAACAATCAAACTAAAAACCCTAGTTTTAAAATAGAATATGTAACATGAGGGAAAAGAATACTGGGGAAAGATTATCTATTATACTTATATATTTCTTGACAATAGTGCGTGTGAATGTGAATTGTGTTTGTTTTTACCTCCTCTTTGTCGTATTCTTTTCCTGGGTTTGGAATAATGTTGTAAAAGATAGCTTACCTGTTGATTTAATCAGGACGATTTACCTGAAGACACTTCCTCTTTTGTAAATAGAGGTGCATTGTTTCCTTTGTATTTAGGAGATGTTTTGAGAGCTTCTCCCACCATCATTGTTGGCGGGTGTACCCTATCCAGGGAGCGATGGCGCAACATTTGGCAGAACAAATATTTGTGTTGGAGGCTCAAATAAGGCTAAAAGATAAAGACATCCTTGAGGTGAAGAGAAGTATAAAACGAATCCCACTGTGAATTTCTATGAAGAAAGGGGCGAGTTGCAGTGTCAAGTTAGGGATTTAGAGGAGAAATGCGAAGACATACTAGTGAAATGCAAAGAATGGGAGACTGTATTTGGATGTGCTCTTGGGGTCTCTATTTCTAACGAGTCGGGGGTCTCGATGGAATGTATCTCTTCAAAATTCAAGATTGGGGATCCTTCCCCTGGGTTAGATCATACCTTTGATGGAAGGTGGCATAGATGGGTTAAGGAGAGCGTGAAAAGCCTTTATGACTGGAAGGAGGCTGAGAGCAGCTCTCGTTGTGCTGACTTTTATACCTCCAAACTCAAACAGTTACAAAAGGAGAAACAGTCCCTATGCGGAAATGTTTTTGACCTGAGGAAGGAAAACAAAAGTCTCCGTGCGATGGGCAAGGTTTTCAATCAAGCCTTAAAGTGGCAACCTAAACCCTTGGACGACCCTGGCATGGTGATGGAAAAGGTGCAAAAGATCAGCGAGCTTTTGTGCACCGCAATTCGTCATTCTGCTACTTCTTCCTACTTCCACGAATAGAGCGCACCCTATCGGAAGTAGGTCCATAGCTCATACGGGGGTTGTTGTTTCGAGGCGAGTTTTCTTCCCTTTCTTCTCTCTCTTTATGAGTGTTTCCGTCTTCTCACGTTTTCCATAAGCATCTATGTAATATGTTAAGTACCTTGTATTTTAACAATGGAGTGTAGCATGGTATATAAATAACACGCACGAATAAAGCTGGGACCTATAATGATATGATTTGGCATATAATTGTGTATTTTGATCTAGGCGCTTTCCTTTTAGCTATCGCTATATCGCAACTAGGCACGGGACGTTATGTTGGAGTCTTCCTTGTGGTTCTGAGAATAGTGTCCTGTACTCCTTTTTGGGATTAACAGTGTCATAACGCGATCAATCATAAAAGATCCGAAATTCTTGCCCGAGTTATGCGTGTTAGTGTGAACATTTGGTGCACCCGCGTAAATTAGAGACATATTTCTGAGTACAAACGAGAAATAAGAAAAGTTACCAATGCGTAATTAGCTTTGCGGAGCGATGCTAGGCCAGAGTTGAATTGCTTTTCCTAACATCTTGTAAAGGATTGGGTTGTCTCTGACCCGAATATGTACAGAAAACTAGAATCTCTTTTGGTATTTGCGAAGCGCTGGATCGACCCAGATTTGGGTATTAGCATAAAAGACCGGAACATCTTCCGGTATTGGCAAGGCGACGGATCGAACCAGATTCGAGTATTAGTGTAGAAGATCGGGACCCCTTCCGGTATTAATAAAGCGCCGAATCGACCCAGATTCGGGTATCGGTATAGAAAACCGGAACCTTCTCCGTTATTAATAAAGCGAGTATCCCCTTCGGTTTTGATTCGGGAAGTAGAGGTCGTTCATGCTTCTTGAGCCTCTCCATGGGCTTTCGTTGTAAAAGTAGAGAATGTGCGTGCTTTGTTGGCCACTCTCTGGGCCTGAGCGTCCAGAGCGCTTGGCTAGCTTATCCACAAGCAGGGTCCAAGGACTTACCCGACTTCCCTCCAGGAGGCGCCTTATCCTGACCATCGTAGGCGATGATAAGGGCTTAGAAACTTAGATGGGGCCATCGTAGACACAGAACTAAGGTTTACTCTTTTGACGCTCTACACGGGCCATCGTTGGCACTGATAGAGGCTTACACGCCGCCCCCCTCCAAGGGGTGCCCTATCCTGACCATCGTAGGCGATGATAGGGGTTTGCGTTCCCATCTGCGGGTAACGAGGAACATAAGCAGAGGTAGGACGTGCTCTTTTGCAAGCAGAGGGAGGACGTGCTTAGTTCGAGCAGAAGCAGGGCGTACTCTTCTGCGAGCAAAGGCCGGGCATGCTAATTTTTAGATGCACCTCCATGACCATTTCTGGTGTGAAATGGCGGCTTATGCTTACAATGCTTTAACCCTACCCCCGCCAGTTTGGGCAAGGAGAAAGACTAACATAATCATCCCCCTCCGGGGGATGCCTCGCCCCGACTAATTTGGCGATGACGAGGGATTTAATCCGTTGGCAATTGGGCCCCCTTTGGGCTTTCTGTACACTAACACATCCGTATTAATCCTTTTCCTAAGAATTTTTCCCTCTTTTTTTTAACTTATCTCGGCTTCTCGACAAACTCTCATAATCGGCCTTGATTGATGAATCTGACGACGGCCTCCTTGAGAGCCCTGCAACGATTGGTCTCGTGTCCATTCATCAAGTGGAATTGATAGTAAGGTCCTCCTGTTTTTCTTTAGTATTTAGGCTTCTTCTTTGTGAAGATCCGATAGTCGAGCTTGTGTTTGGTTAGGAAGTAAACATTATCCTTAGAAGTAGTGAAGTAACATTCTTGGGGGATTTTTGGCGTACAACTCCCTTTTTGCTGGCGAGGTCTAATCCTCATGTGCGTCGTTTCGGTTGTGGTTCTGATACTTTCGCCCTTTCTTTCCAGAACATATCGGAATCGAGTTGTTATCTCTTCAGCCCACTTGTCGGCGAAGCGGTTGAAATCGCCCATAGTCAGTCCCTTAACTTGCCTGTAGAGAGCATACTTTAAGTGGGGGAAGACGCCAATGTCCTCTGATGTAGATTCACTAGGTGGGGACGCCGCGGTTTGTTCTATATGGGAAGAATTGATACTCCCCATCACGTAAGCCTGTAGTTCCATTTTTCTCTTCCACTTTATTACTCGTAGGGCCTTTGCTCTTAACTCTTGCTCCTCCATTACCCTATGGCTGGTGGTTCTCCACTTGTCCGTTCGAGTTCCTGAAAGCCTTTGTTTGGATTTTCTGCTCATTACTTTGGCTTTCCAAAACTAGTCTGATCCGGGACGGAACAACACAGGTAAAACACGACAGTTAATTGCAAGGTCGGAGGTTCAGGGCCCTCCATCTAGCGCCGAAATGTTAAAGATGTTTTTTTGTCAACACCGGAAATGGGTTAGCAGGGGTAGATCATAAGGAAAAGTAGGATGAATCAATCCTCTTTTCTGATTGACTATGGTGGGGATTGGAAGGCTTGGGCTCAAAGGTGCAGGTTCACAGGGGTCTATCAGGTCAGGTCTGAGCTCAATGAATGAGATTCAATCGCCATTCAGGGGTGTAGTGGGTGCAAGTCCGAGCTCCTCTACAGAATGGGTAATAAAGTACGACTTTTGCAATTAGAGAAATGGAAGTACACACTTACATAAAAGTTTTCTCATAAGAAGATTTCCTTTTATTAAGCATTTAAGGGAAATACATTGAGATCATAGAGAGGAGTTCCCCATTAATGTTATTTTCTGAGTCGTTTCTGAAGATTACAAAAAAGTAAGAGAAGAGAGATCCCCTTAATGCGGCCTCTGATGCCTGATTTATAGTGGCTCAGGACTCCTTCCGTCGATGGGCTAGTGGGCCCGTAGGGATCCTTGTCGGTTGTTTTATTCTTGGCTTCGGGTGTTTGACCTTCGGCTGCTTTTGGTGCCTTGGTCACGGTCCCTGAGTGATACTTGAGTCTCTGAAATGACTCATGAATGTAGGCTTGCAGATATGAGATTTCGGTTATAGGCTTTCGGCTTTATCGTGAATACTTAGAGGAACTTGTCCTCGTGGTGTATGTTGATGTCTGCCGGTTCGAAACAGTTAACGATATTTTTCATCAACACCAGAAATGGGTTAGCAGAACGGATTTTAAGGGAAAGTAGGATGGATCGATCCTCTCCTCTAATTGACTTTTATGGGAATTGGGAGGCTAAGGCTCAAAGATGCAGGCTCACTGAGGCGTACCAGGTCGAGTCTGAGTTCAACTGATGAGATTTGATCGTTATTCAGGGATGTAGTGGGTGCGAGTTCGAGCTCCTCTGCAGAATGGATAATATACTATGCCTATCGCAATTCGACAAAATGGAAGTATACACTTACAGAGTAGTTTTCTCATAAGAAGATTTCCTTTTATTAAGCGTTCAATAAGAGTACATTGAGATCATAGAGAGGAATTCTCCATTAATGTTATCTTTTGAGTTGTTTCTGAGGATTACAAAAAGTAAGAGAAAAGCCAGCCCTCTTTATGTGGTCTATGAGGTCTTATTTATAGTGACTCAGGACTTCTTCCGTCAATGGGCTAGTGGGCCAGTAGGGGTCCTTGTCGGTCGTTTTGATTCTTGGCTTCGGGCACTTGACTTTAGGCTGCTTTTGGTGTCTTGGTCACGGTCCCTGAGCGATACTTGAGTCACTGGGGTGTCTTATGAATGTAGGCTTGCGGACATGAGCTTTCGGGTGCAGGCCTCCGGCGTTATCGTGACTACTCGGGGAATTTGTCCTCGTGGTGTATGTTGATGTTTGCCGGTTCGAAACCGCCACGGGTTTCGGTACTAAGTGAATTAGTACGGATAGCCTGTGTACCCCCTCGGTTCTCGGTTAGCCTTTCGATGGGGCTTCCATGGTAGCCTGGATTCCCAAGAGATGGCTTCTATTGCTTCTCCTGTCATTTGCGACTTTATCCTTTCGGTATTCCTGCAGTGGGTGTTTTGGGACCTGGTTCCGGGTAGCCCTTATGCCCCTCCAGTTCAATGACTTTAGCGCTTTCGCCTTTGGGCTTCGTCTGTCGGGTTTGTTGCCTCTGATTTCCTTGGTTCTAGATCAAAGTGTCGGGGCCTCTCATTGAATCTATACTGTCGAAAGGGTCTTGTTGGAATGGTTTTGGCGATGAGGCCTTATCGGTTGAATCTTTCCAACTATTCCTTGTAATTTTTGCGATCCCCTTTCTTTCTAGAGGGTTTGTTCGGTACTGCATTTTGACGAAGAGACCGGTTGAAGTGGCCTTTCTGATTACGTTTTCCTGGTCTCGCTCTTTTCATTACCAGTCCCCACTCCTTATTGAGTCTTCCGCGAGCTTTCAGTTATTCGATACCCTTTCACCGTTGGTTTTCTTCAATATTGATTTTGGTAGTAACATTTGCCCCTCCTAGTGAAGGGGTGTTTTCGACTTTACAAGTCAAACTTTTGTCTTTCCTTCGACGTGTCATGTCAGAGTCTTCTGGTCTTCTTCAATCTGAAGCGTTGATTGGCTTTTGTTTGTGCGGCTCGGATTAATCTTGGAATTTGAACCTAGATTTTACTTCTTCATCGTTCCCGTCTTTCATCTGCAAATCAAACTTTTAAACAAGATTACTATTTCTAACAAAGGAAAATACTCGAATCCTCCTTTTTCTTGAAGACTCGCACTTGATTACTAGTGAGTATTTTTACATTTCTTATAAACTGCAGTCCTAATTACACGTTAGAACTGACACAATGGTTAGTTAAGGTTACGCTTGGGTCTTTAAGACATCCGCGCTAGGCACAATCGTACGCTAGTATAGGTATAGAAAGGCACAATTTTTCCCATGTCCCCTCATCTGGGTCTGGTTTAGGTTTCCGCCTACGTAACTTCTGTTAATCGAGGTGTGAGGGTGTTTAATAATATTGAAAATGCTCGTGGTATGTGTACTTATGTAAGATATATGCATACTGAATGTATTGTTATGAAACGATGTCACCTGGCGGAATCGTGTCACATAGAAACTTTGTTAGGGAGGAGGCCATGGGTCCCAAGGTTTCCTGAGAGAAGGTGCTGGCGTCCCAGTCGTCTTTGCTTTCACCCAACAGCCTGCGGATGCCATATCGGACGACTTTGTCATAATGGGTATGGTTGTTATGATTGATGTTTCCTTCAATCTTCCGTAGATGTCTTCCGGAAGGACTCTCCGCATACTCGGCCATTCGTATCTGTCATGGGGATTTTCACCCTTATTTACTTACTCCCTACTTTAACTTCGCTTTCCATCTCTCTTTCTCCCCCCCTTTTTTTTTGAATAAGAGGTAGCCGCTTTATTTTCCTTTCATATTATCAATCTGTAGTACACGGTCTATTTTCCTTTGAACTGGTAGCACATGGTCAAGTAGGAATGAGTTCTTCTTTATGCTCTTTCGAAATGCTTTCCATGTGGTCACCGGGCATGATTTGTGTTGTTGTCGATTCCCTTTGGGCCTTAGATCGTGGTTTTGCTTTAGGTCATCATGATGACTTAAGACCCAGACGTTCAAAATTGGCAAGAGTGATCTAAAATACTCTGGACTAACTTGCTGGAATTATTTGTAGTTGAGCGTGTTTCCATCATTTAACCAGAATTTTTGCCAGTCCTCATATTTGATTATACGCAAACCAACTCGTAATCAACTTCATTTCTTCTTCCAGGTCTGGGGATGAAACTTTCTTTGCTAAAAATACTGAAGAGGAAGAGGGTGGGGAAGATTCATAGGAAAGGGAAGAAAAGGAGGGATTTGAACGAAGGCAATCTTGGGAAATGCCCCAAGTTGGACAAGTCTTCCATGCCAAATACTCAGACCAGTTCTGGTCAACCATCTTCGATTTCTCCGTCTTCTATTTCAACTTCTACGGATCTTCAAACAATTATACACATGCCTCGCTATGTCCCCGATCCATGTAACCCGGTGCTTGCCACACGATTGGAGGGCTGGTGCTTGAAAGGAATGAATCTTGGTTTGGAAGCAGACACGTATGATAATTGGGTCGTGGTCGGCAAGATGGATGGCTTGAAAGACTTTATGCTGGCTCAACTTGACACTACCAAAGATCAGCTAAAGGAGGAAATTAACATGGTTAGGAATCATGTTGTAAGACAGTTGGGCGCTTGGCATGCACTTGCTTGTGACCTTAAGAGGCAAAATAGGGAGAACATCAGACGCATCCGTACTCTAGAGAACGACAAGATTGAGCTTATCCAGGCCCTTGAATCATTGCATCTTTCTCCTTACGAAATGTGAAACCAAGAAGATCTGGTAACTGAGGGAGACAGGTCTATGAGCTATGATTGACTCGCTTTGTCTTTTATCCTCTTCTATGCTTGTGTTCTTGACCGGTTGTATACGCGATTGTCGGCCCTCGCTTACTACTTTTATGTCGGTTTGTGTTGTAACTTTGTGACATCTCTGCACTCTGCTTTGTTGGAGTGGGACGGTTCCTCTGCTTGTTATGCCGCAGCTTTTCTCCTTATTTTATCGCATTCTTATTTGTACCTTTCATATTGCACTCGCATCACCAGTCACTTTGTTGACCACATGGTTGTAGCGAGCATACGGTATTGCTAATTTGCTTCTAATACCATAGTAGCTTGTTATTGCTTTATTAGTATGAAGACGATTACGACATCCGGTAGACCTGTACTACGTGTTCTGTAACACCCCACCTCTTTTAGGGTCACTCACAAGGGAATGCACTAGTTTTGGAGAGGTATTATTTAGGTAAACATACACAGAGATATCACAAGACAGAACATAATTAAATAAACAAGTAAATAAAGCAGCGGTAGAAATAAAAAAACCAAACGTGATTATTTCCAATAGAGTCAAAAGCTTTTACATCACAAAATACTAAGTCATTTTCTCCATTACATCAAGTTCTAGATAAAGAAGCATAAACTTAAAATAACAGTAAAGTAAATTATTCCCCAAAATAGCAGTAGTGCACCCATAGCATAGCTCAACTCCAAACTGTACATGAGCTGTCAGAAAAGCAAGCTAAGTCCATGCTAAGAGCTAGGGTTTCCTCCTCGAGAACCTAGGGGAAACGAAAGAAAAAGAGGTGAAAGAAAAGGGTCAGTCATAAAGACTGGTAAGCCCTAGCGACTTTTAGTATAAAAACTAGTAAAGTTAACTAGACATGAGAAACTGAGATTAAACATAAGGATAATAACTGGACCGACATGATAAACTTAAGATAACAAGATAAGTCAAGAGTGGCATCGCATATACAAGTTTCACTGCACCAACTGTACTAGTATTCTAACCCATGTCAAGTATAAACCATGAAATGACCCAATTCGGGGTCCAATAGTACGATCTAATCGATCGGCTCCCTACAAGTCTAACTCGTTGTGTGTCGGTGTCATATGGTCCAATCACGAAATGTAGTTACTTGTGCTAGGTCCACCCTAGGGATGTAGCAGGCCCTATGGTGTCAACCACTGACACAATTCAAGCACGCACAGTGTAAACCTATGGGTGCCCATGCCTGCTTTTTCAACTTCGGACTAAGTGCACGACCCTAGTCCGCCTGAACCTACAATGGCGCACCTACCCAGCCGTCATTTTGGTCGCTTACAATCAGCCCAGTAATCGTGCCCCACCCTAGCCTAGTCCCTTGGGTATCATGATACTCCTAAGTGGGTTACTGCTGAAAAGGACCGCGTAACTAGGGTTTCTAATGGGTTAAGTGTTGTCATTCAAATTCATGACTTAACCCTATCCAATCATGTATCAAGTTGGTTAAGTGTATACAAGCAGTTCATGGCTTAACCCTATCAAATCAATGTGTCCTGTTGGTTAATTATATTCAAGTGGTCCATGACTTAACCCTATCCCGTGGCATTACTTTATTTAATGCACCCCAACCTCTCACATTAGACTTTGTTGTGGTTACTGGTTACGCCGGGAGGGTCCGGGCAGGTTTATACCACAACCTAGTCTAACCTCGGGTTTTCAGGCACGGTATGACCAACTACTCACATTGGGTCCTATTGTTTGTAGTTACTGGATTCGCCGGGCGGTTCCGGGCAGATTTATACTGCAAATTCAACCCAATCTCGAGTTGGCCATTTTCATGATTATCTAAGTGTCAGGTCCATGTTCATATTTTCAAGTATAATCTCATGTCAATTTTCATGTCAAGTTTCATGTCATGTTTTCAAGTTTTCCTAAACTACCCATAATGTATTCCCGTCGCACGTGAATTCGAATAGATCTAATTAGGGAACAACATAACAAGAATGGGCATAAGGTGGCAAAGGTGATTTAAAATTCAAGCATGGTACAATTTGAGGCAAAGGTTTACAACATAACTAGCGTATGAATTATTGGCCTCAAACATGTATGATATCAATCTTAGCAAATAGGGTGATAAGCATGGCAACAGTTGACATAAGGTGATAATCCTAACTTGTGACTAGCAAATAATTCAACATCACAGGCATGTTAACATCATGGACATGTGGGGTTTTAGGTTAAATCATGAATAATCCCCAAATCAAGTTCATAGCAATTTACCCAAAAGTCAAGATTAAGATGAACGGTACTAGGTTCAAGGTGGGTAAATAGTAGATCCAAAAATATAGATCAAGAGGAACAAGAATAGATCCAAGGTATACAATGATAGATCCAAGGCAATTGTTATACTTAAGTCCAATTTCAATTTACACATGTTCATGTTAAGTTTATAGTTTAGATCTAAGAGTAACTGGGGCTTACAGATCATGGTGTTAGAATTAGAAGCAAGAAGGAAGCGATGCAGAAACTCTAGGTATCCCCAAATCAACGAAGCTCTACATGTCGTCTTGTTGGAGAAGAAGCAACCCCTTTTCTCTAACTTTTCACTCAAGATTTTAGCAGCATAAGGCCGGAGAGAATTTGTGTAGAGAGACTAGGGTTAGGGGATGTTTATATAGGGTTAGGGGAGTGAATCTAGACTGAAATTCGGACTGGAAACATCAGAATGAACTGGGCTTCGAAATTGGGCTTGTCGACCAGGTCGACCCCCAGGTCGACACCAAGGTCGACACCATGGTCGACCTGGCCTGGGCAGGTCGACACCATGGTCGACCACCCAGTCGACCTGGTTCTGGGCGGGAAATTTCCCGCCCAGTCTGTTCTAGGCTTAAATTCGAATTCGAATCTATTTTGAATTCTGAAAATTTCTGAAAACTTCAAAGGGCCATAACTTGGTCATACGGACTCTGATTTTCGAAAACTCGGACTCGATTTCATGTAGAATTTCGAGACGAACGCAATGGTGTAACCTGTTTCCCTTGATTCTTATTTTAAAAATTAATTCTGCCTTGATTTATGGTTATAACATGTTAATAAAAACACGAGTTGTTACATTCTCCCCTCCTTAAAGGATTTCGTCCCCGAAATCTCTAAGTTAGAAGAACGTATCCTACCATCCATCACCCATCTACTCAAAACATCATCCACGAGCAAACATTGTCCTTAAAAGATTTCTAGTGCTGTATGAACATATGCAGAAGGTGTGTGTATATGTACTTATCTGATGCAAAAGATCAGGCGGTTGCTGATTTAGTAGACCTCCTTAATGCAAAATATGTTAGTGAAATGAGTCCAATATGTATGCAAATTCCAAACATAATTTATAAATCTCTACATGAGTGCACATTACATTCATTCATATGCAACATCCAAGTGATAACATAACAAGTTCCATCCATGTACAAGTATAAGCACTCATGCATATGCAACATGAAAATGTGTCTGAGCCGATCTAGTGCCTAATGTGTGTCATGCATCCACTGGCAATCACTTGCAAACACTTGCAACCATTTGCAAACATCAACCATAACATGTTTTCAAATACATGTTTACATCCAAAGGGTTCTACCTATGGTTCTCATGACAAGATCGAGAAAATAACAAGACAAACATGGATAGCGAAAGAAAGGTTTTCAAGCTTAAAGGAAAAAGAAACTGATAATGTACCCTAAAAAAGAAATGGGTGAAGCGCGCGCATCTTTTCCTCGGTTTCCCAAGTTGCGTCTTCTTGGGCTTCACTCCACTGTACCTTTACTAGCTTGACCTCACGATTCCTTAGCTTCTTAATCTCCGTTCCTAGGATACAGATTGGAGCTCGCCTCAGTGTTGCTTCTTTTTCCGCTTCTACGCCTTCAAGGATGCTAGGCTCAACCACTTCGGCTGACTCATGTAAGCACTTTCGGAGATGCGAGACATGAAAGACATTGTGTAATCCGGCCAGCTTCTCAGGTAATTCTACCTTATAGGCCATTTGCCCAATCCTCTCAATGATAGGGAAGGGTCCTACGAACCTTGGTGCTAGTTTTCCAACCGCTCCCAAGCTAACTACATTGCGCAAGGGAGAAACTTTTACGAAGACTATATCTCCGACTTCGAACTCCAAGTCTGTCCTTCTCTTGTCCGCATAAGATTTCTGTCTGTCTTGGGCCGTTTTCATCCGTCTTCGTATCAACTCAATCTTCTCAGAAGTGTCCCTTATCATGTCGGGCCCAAGTATAAGCTTGTCTGTCGCCTCCCACCAACAAGTTGGTGACTTGCACGGCCTTCCATACAGGGCTTCGAATGGTGTCATTCCTATGCTAGCTTGATAGCTATTATTATATGCAAACTCCACGAGAGGGAGATGGTCTTCCCAAGTACCACCAAAATCAAGAATGCGTTGTCTCAACAGATCCTCTAGTACCCTATTTACCCTTTCGGTTTGTCCATCCGTCTGTGGGTGATAGGTCGTACTTGAATTCAGTCGTGTACCCATCGCTTCTTGCAGACTATTCCAAAACTGGCTAGTGAAAATTGGGTCACGATCACTAACTATACTAGAAGGAACCCCGTGCAACCGTATTATCTCTCGAAGGTAAATAGATGCTAGCCGTGATGCATTCCTCTTGCTTTTCACTGGAATGAGGTGGGCACTCTTCGTGAGTCTATCGACTATGACCCATATGCTAGTATTTCCCTTCCTTGACCTAGGCAATCCATCCACGAAATCCATCGAGATACTTTCCCACTTCCATTGCGGGACCTCCAAAGGATGTAATAGCCGACATGGTTTCTTCGACTCGGCCTTTACTTGTTGGCACACCATGCATTTTGAAACGAACTCTGCCACATCCTTTTTCATTCCAGCCCAAAAGAAAATGCGTTTCATATCCCTGTACATCTTATCCCCTCCGGGATGTATAGTCATCTTTGAGTGATGCGCTTCTTCGAGAACTTTATGTACTAAGTCTCCCACTTGTGGGACACATAACCTCCCATCGCGCCTTTGCCATCCCTTGTCATCTATGGCATACCTACTGAGGTGACTTGACGTCTCACAACAAGTCAGCTTGTTCATGATCTCGACTATCTGTGGGTCTTCCTTCTGCGAAGTCCCTACTTGGTCTAGAAGTGTAGGCCTTAGCTCAAGAGATGCTAATGAAACAATCAATGACTCAACAGCAGGTGTAAAATTAAAGGTTGCTAAAAATTCTAGACTTTTCATTTCAACAAACAAGGGGCTCAAAGTCAACCTTTTCCTACTTAGCGCATCCGCCACCGCATTCCCCTTGCCAGGGGTATAAGCTATATCAAAGTCATATGATGCCAAGAATTCCATCCACCTCTGTTGCCTTAGATTCAAATCTTTTTGCGAGAAGAGGTACTTAAGCGACTTGTGATCGGTATACAACTCGAACCTTTCACCTAGAAGATAATGGCGCCACGATTTAAGCGTAAAGACGATCGCCGCCAACTCCAAGTCATGTGTGGGATAGTTCTTCTCATGAGCTTTAAGTTGTCTACCCCCATAACATATCACTTTCCCTTCTTGCATTAGGACAACGCCTAATCCCGTGCCATAAGCATCTGTGTACACGGTAAACATCTTACCTCCGTCGGGTAATGTCAAAACTTGAGCTGTGGTGAGGGCTCTTTTAAGCCTTTGAAAAGCAATCTCACATTCTATGTCCCATGCAAAAACCAGGTTTTTCTTTGTTAACCTAGTCAGAGGAGCTGAAATTTTAGCGAAGTCCTTAATGAACTTCCTATAAAAACCTGCCAAACCGAGAAAGCTTCTCACTTCAGTTGCGTTCTTAGGAACTTTCCAGTCTTGCACCGCAACCACCTTAGCGGGGTCCACGGCTATGCCTTGCTTAGAAACTACATGCCCAAGAAACCGAACTTCCTTCCTCCAAAAATGGCATTTTGAGAACTTAGCCTTTAACTTGTGAGCTCTAAGCGTATCCATAACTTCCTTGAGATGTCTAGCATGTTCTTCCTCGTCCTTTGAGAAGACCAAAATATCATCCCCAAAAACCACCACGAATTTGTTAAGGAACTCCCTAAACACCCTAGTCATCAAATCTACGAGGTATGCGGGTGCATTAGTTAATCCAAACGGCATGACGAGCCATTCGAAGAATCCATCTGGAGTCCTAAACGTTGTCTTGTCAATGCTATCCTTAGCTACTCTAAGTTGATGGAATCCTGTGGCTAGATCGAGTTGAGAGAAAACAGATGCTCCTACAAGCTGGTCAAAAAGATCGTCGATTCTTGGCAGTGGGTGCCTATTTTTCTTTGTCAGCTTGTTTAATTCACGAGAATCAATGCACAGACGAAGCGAACCATCCGCCTTAGTAGCGAATACCACGGGAGCACCCCATTCAGAAATGCTTCGCCTTATGAAATTTTTCTCAAGCAACTCCTTGACTTGCTTACTAAGCTCTCTTCTTTCGCACGGAGCCATGTGCCTGACGGGCAATGAAACAGGCTTGGCATTGTCAACAAGATAAATATGGAAGTCTATTCCACGTTTAGGGGGTAACCCCTTCACCTCATCAAAGACATCAGGATATTCTCTGACCACCCTCACAGATTGCCGACTATCAATCGATGAGTCGAGAGATTCTAGATAACAAAACATGACTGGACCCTTAGGGTTACAAGAAATTTCTAGGGTATTGCCAAGGCGAGTCATGAGCCTCACTACCCTTCGATCACAATCAAGAATGGCTCCATAATTGGACAGTCAATCCATGCCCAAAATCAAACCGTATCCCATAAATCCGAGAACATAAGCATTACACGTGAATTCTACGCTTAAGATAGAGATCCTCAAATCCACACAAATCATAGATAAATGGGCGGAGCCCCCAATCGGATTTGAAACACAAACTGGATCCTCAACTAGACTAGTACTTAGGTGCAGATTTTCAACAATATCAGAAGAAATAAAAGTATGCGATGCACCAGAATCGAATAAGGTTCGAACAGGAAAATCCGAAATGTAAACAAGGCTTTCTACAGAAATATTACTACCTCGGTCAAGAGATGGAATGGTGTTGAGAGCACGTAACTGCCCTCCAGAAGGTCCTGCTCGCTGGGTTTACCCTTTCCCCTGTCCTTGCTTCTTAGAGCAATCCTTACTGAAATGTCCAGTCTATCCACAATGAAAGCATTCGCCCAACTTCCTCTTCTTTCTTCTACAGTCCTTGGCTATATGCCCCGTAATCCCACAAAAGTTACACTTCCTTGTCTCACCTGCCTTGTTGTTATTATTATTGTTTTTGTTGCCCTTGTTATTCTTATTATTCTTGTTGTTGCCTCCCCACTTGTGGTCCGCCTTCTTATTTTGAGTCTCATTAGGCTTAACCTCTTTCTTGCCGCTATTTTCTCCTTCATTAAGCAGGGCCATATCTACCAAGCTCTCGAAGGTCGCCCACATGGGTATATGAGACATGGCCAAACTGTGCAATGGCTCGTTCAATCCTCGAGCAAAGCATAGAGCCTTCTTCTGAACCGTGTTGACCAAGTCCAATCCGAACTGGGCAAGCTGATTAAATTTATTCACGTACTCCCTAACAGTCATGTCCTCTTGCTTTAGAGATAGGAACCTCTCCATTTGGAGATTCTCTTCTGCTGATGATAAAAATTTAAGCCCAAACCTCATTCTAAAGTCAACCCACGTCTCAATTGGCCTGGTAGCGTTGGTGACTTCCCACCAAAAGGCAGCTTCCTCTTTCAACAACCATGCTGCTAGCTGAACTTTTCTACCCTCATCTACATCGAAGATAGCAAATAAGTCTTTAGTCTCCTTTAACCAGTTTCTCGCCTCAACAAAGGTTTCAGTCCCAATTAAATTCTTGCCTCTCATCGATTTGAAACCCTTACACACTTTAGGAAATGGGTTCATTTGTGGTGGAGGAGGAGGAGGAGGAACCTCAGCCACTGGAGGAGGAGGAGGAGGATGAGGAACTTCGGCTACTGGGAAGGAGGAGGATCTGCTGGGCCGGCTTCATTTGCCCTGGCCTCCAAGTACCTCCTGAACCAAATAGGCACTGGCACGCCCTCCGGAATGTTAAAGTTATCGGCCATACTGAAACGAAGAAAAAAGACAGATTCAAAACGAGGAAACAAAGGATAGTGCTAATGGCTTTTGGGGAATAGTCTTTTAAAATAAACAAGACTTTTCTTGAAAAATGCTTCTTTATAATTGATTTTGAAAATAGTTTCAGAAGGTTTTTAAAACTTTTCTTAAAAACTTTGCCCAGTCTGGTAACCTCCTGCTCTGATACCAAATGTAACACCCCACCTCCGCTAGGGTCACTCACAAGGGAATGCACTAGTTTTGGAGAGGTATTTTCTAGGTAAACATACACAGAGATATCACAAGACAGAACATAATTAAATAAACAAGTAAATAAAGCAGCGGTAGAAATAACAAAACCAAACGTGATTATTTCTAATAGAGTCAAAAGCTTTTACATCACAAAATACCAAGTCATTTTCTCCATTACATCAAGTTCTAGATAAAGAAGCATAAACTTAAAATAACAGTAAAGTAAATTATTCCCCAAAATAGAAGTAGTGTAGCCATAGCATAGCTCAAGTCCAAACCGTACATGAGCTGTCAGAAAAGCAAGCTAAGTCCACGCTAAGAGCTAGGGTTTCCTCCTTGAGAACCTGAGGGAAAACAAAAGAAAAAGAGGCGAAAGAAAAGGGTCAGTCATAAAGACTGGTAAGCCCTAGCGACTTTTAGTATAAAAACTAGTAAAGTTAACTAGACATGAGAAACTGAGATTAAACATAAGGATAATAACTGGACCGACATGATAAACTTAAGATAACAAGATAAGTCAAGAGTGGCATCGCATATACAAGTTTCACTACACCAACTGTACTAGTGTTCTAACCCACGACAAGTATAAATCATGAAATGACCCAATTCGGGGTCCAATAGTACGGTCTAATCGATCGGCTCCCTACAAGTCTAACTCGTTGTGTGTCGGTGTCATACGGCCCAATCACGAAATGTAGTTACCTGTGCTAGGTCCACCCTAGGGGTGTATCAGGCCCGAGGGTGTCAACCATTGACATAATTCAAGCACGCACAGTGTAAACCTACGGGTGCCCATGCCTGCTTTTTCAACTCCGGACTAAGTGCACGACCCTAATCCGCCTGAACCTACAATGGCGCACCTACTCAGCCGTCATTTTGGTCGCTTACAATCAGCCCAGTAATCATACCCCACCCAAGCCTAGTCCATAGGGTATCATGATACTCCTAAGTGGGTTATTGCTGAAAAGGACTGCGTAACTAGGGTTTCTAATGGGTTAATTGTTGTCATTCAAAATCATGACTTAACCCTATCCAATCATGTATCAAGTTGGTTAAGTGTATACAAGCAGTTCATGACTTAACCCTATCAAATCAACGTGTCAAGTTGGTTAAGTATATTTAAGTGGTCCATAACTTAACCCTATCCTATGGCATTACTTTATTTAATGCACCCCAATCTCTCACATTAGACTTTGTTGTGGTTACTGGTTACGCCGGGCGGGTCCGGGCAGGTTTATACCACAACCTAGTCTAACCTCAGGTTTTCAGGCGCGGTTTGACCAACTACTCACATTGGGTCCTATTGTTTGCAGTTACTGGATTCGCCGGGCGGTTCCGGGCAGATTTATACTGCAAACTCAACCCAACCTCTAGTTGGCCATTTTCATGATTATCTAAGTGTCATGTCCATGTTCATGTTTTCAAGTATAATCTCATGTCAATTTTCATGTCAAGTTTCATGTCATGTTTTCAAGTTTGCCTAAACTACCCATGACGTATTCCCATCGCACAGGAATCCGAATAGATCTAATTAAGAAACAACATAACAAGAACGGGCATAAGGTGGCAAAGGTGATTTACAATTCAAGCGTGGTACAATTTGAGGCAAAGGTTTACAACATAACTAGCATATGAATTATTGGCCTCAAACATGTATGATATCAATCTTAGCAAATAGGGTGATAAGCATGGCAATAGTTGACGTAAGGTGATAATCCTAACTTGTGACTAGCAAATAGTTCAACATCACAGGCATGTTAACATCATGGACCTGAGGGGTTTTAGGTTACAACATGAATAATCCCCAAATCAAGTTCATAGCAATTTACCCAAAAGTCAAGATTAAGATGAACGGTACTAGGGTCAAGGTGGGTAAATAGTAGATCCAAAAATATAGATCAAGAGGAACAAGAATAGATCCAAGGTATACAATGATAGATCCAAGGCAATTGTTATACTTAAGTCCAATTTCAATTTACACATGTTCATGTTAAGTTTATAGTTTAGATCTAAGAGTAACTGGGGCTTACAGATCGTGGTTTAAGAATTAGAAGCAAGAAGGAAGCGATGCAGAAACTCTAGGAATCCCTAAATCAACGAAGCTATACACGTCATCTTGTTGGAGAAGAAGCAACCCCTTTTCTCTAACTTTTTACCCAAGATTTTATTAGCATAAGGCCGGAGAGAATTTGTGTAGAGAGACTAGGGTTAGGGGTTGTTTATATAGGGTTAGGGGAGTGAATCTAGACTGAAATTCGGACTGGAAACATCAGAATGAATTGGGCTTCGAAATTGGGCTCATCGACCAGGTCGACACCCAGGTCGACGCCATGGTCGACCTAGCCTAGGCAGGTCGACACCATGGTCGACCACCCAGTCGACCTGGGTCTGGGCGGGAAATTTCCCGCCCAGTCTGTTCTGGGCTTAAATTCGAATTCAAATCTATTTTGAATTCTGAAAATTTCTGAAAACTTCGAAGGGCCATAACTTGGTCATACGGACTTTGATTTTCGAAAACTCGGACTCGATTTCATGCAGAAATTCGAGACGAACGCAATGGCGCAACCCGTTTCCCTTGATTCTTATTTTAGAAATTAATTCTGCCTTGATTTATGGTTATAACATGTTATTAAAAACACGGGTTGTTACATGTTCATAAAGGGACTCCTTCGCGAAACAACTGTTCTTGACACGTATTCTAATGAAAGATAACTTATAACAAATAAAAGGGGGTAGTTACTCATAGGATGTTATTAAAAGCATTTGGGATTTCCTCTTTACTGCTTTTTGAACCGCTACTATGGTGCGATATTGTTTTTCAGAATTGCGAAAGGATTTGTTATTTTAAAAAGAAACAACTAATGGATATATAAATCGAAGGTACTTCCTCGAGGGGTCTGTAAGCCCGCCGTCGGTGGTAAACCTTGAACCTTTGCTTGAATTTCCGAGAGGTGGAATCGATACGTTCTTGTTTGAAATGGGAACTTGGTTTTTCACAAGTTGGATGTGGTCTTGGCGGCTCCACATCTATTGGTGATTCTGAATTCAGATATTAATATGTACGGGGGTCGGAATCCCTTTCGGTATTGATGAAGAGTCAGATTGACCTAGATTCGGGCTTTCAGCCTAGGAGTCCGGAACCACTTCTGGTTTTAACGAAGCGCCGAATCTACCCAAATCCAGGCATTAGTGTAGAAAACCGGAACCTCCTCCGGTATTTGTAGAATGCCGAATCGACCCAGATTCGGGTATTAGTTTAGAAAGCTGGAACCTCCTCCGGTACTTGCAGAACGCCGAATCGACCTAGATTCGGGTATTAGTTTAGAAAGCCGGAACCTCTTCCGATACTTGTAGAACGCCGTATCGACCCAGATTCGAGTATTAGTTTAGAAAGCCGGAACCTCCTCTGGCACTTGCAGAACGCCGAATCGACCTAGATTCGGGTATTATCTTAGAAAACCGAAACATCCTCCGATACTTGCAGAACGCCGAATCGACCCAGATTTGGGTATTAGTTTAGAAAGCCGGAACCTGCTCCAGTACTTGCAGAATGCCGAATCGACCTAGATTCGGATATTATCTTAGAAAACTAGAACATCCTACGGTATTTGCAGAACGCCGAATTGACCCAGATTCGGGTATTAGTTTAGAAAGCCAGAACCTCCTCCAGTACTTGAAGAACGCCGAATCGACCTAAATTCGGGTATTATCTTAGAAAACCAGAACATCCTCCGGTATTTGAAGAACGCCGAATCGATCCAGATTCGAGTATTAATATAGAAAATCGGAACCTCCCCCGGTATTTATAGAACGCCGAATCGACCTAGATTCGGGTATTATCTTAGAAAACTGGAACATCCTCCGGTATTTGCAGAACGCCAAATCGACCCAGATTCGGGTATTAGTATATAAAACCGAAACCTCCTCCGGTATTTGCAGAACGCCGAATCGACCTAGATTCGGGTATTATCTTAGAAAACCGGAACCTCCTCCGGTATTTGCCGAACCGACCCAGATTCGGGTATTAATATAGAAAACCGGAACCTCCTCCATTATTTGCAGAATGCCGAATCGACCTAGATTCAGGTACTAATATGGAAAACAGGAACCTCTTCTAGTATTTGCAGAACGCCGAATCGACCCAGATTCAGGTATTAATATAGAAAACAGAACCTCCTCCGGTATTTGCAGAACGTCGAATCGAACTAGGTTCGGGTATTATCTTAGAAAACCAGAACCTCCTCCGGTATTTGCAGAATGTCGAATCGACCAAGATTCAGGTATTAATATAGAAAATAGAAACCTCCTCCGGTATTTATAGAACGCCGAACCGAACCAGATTCGGGTATTAGTTTAGAAAGCCGGAACCTCCTCCGGTATTTGTAGAACGGGTATCCCCTTCGATCTTGATTCGGGAAGCAGAGGTTGTACGTGCTTATTGAGCCTACCCTTGGGCTTTCATTCTCAAAGCAGAGGATGTACGTGCTTTGTTAGCCACTCTTTGGGTCTGTCCGTCTGATGCGCTTGGCTAGCTTGTCCATAAGCAGGGTCCAAGGACTTAACCGACTTCCCTCTATGAGGCGCCTTATCCTGACCGTCGTAGGCGATGATAAGGGCTTAGAAACTTAGACGGGGCCATCATAGACATATAACTAAGGTTTACTCTCTTGACGCTCTACACGGGCC
The DNA here is from genome assembly GCA_030737875.1 of Allium sativum. NCBI lineage: Eukaryota > Viridiplantae > Streptophyta > Magnoliopsida > Asparagales > Amaryllidaceae > Allium > Allium sativum. Next base: position 1,020,131,438 of record CM060913.1, read on the forward strand.
ATCGTAGGCACTGATAGAGGCTTATACGCCACCCCCTCTGAGGGGTGCCCTATCTTGACCATCGTAGGCGATGATAGGGGTTTGCGTTCCCTTCTGCAGGTAATGCGGAACATAAGCAGAGGTAGGACGTGCTCTTCTGCGAGAAGAGGAAGGACGTTCTTAGTTCGAGAAGAGGCATGGTGTACTCTTCTGCGAGCAGAGGCAGGGCATGCTAATTTTTAGATGCACTGCGACGACCATTTCTGGTGTGAAACGGCGGCTTACGCTTTTGATGCTTTAACCCTACCCCCCCTGGTTTGGGCAAGGAGAAAGACTAACACAATCATCCCCCCTTCGGTGGGATGCCTTGCCCCGGTCAATTAGGCGATGATGAGGGATTTAATCCGTTGGCAATTGGGCCCCTTTCGGGACTTCCATACATTAGCACATGGGTATTAATCCTTTTCCTAAGGACATTTTTTTACCATTTGTTGCGGATTCTTTTTGCCAAACTTCGACATTGACTAGTTTGGCGTTTTCCTGCCTTGTGGTATGAACAATAGCCTTTTTCTCCATTTGGCTTTGTGGAATCGTTTGATGAGAAATCGGAACTGATATTTTCTAACCTTAGGCTTTGTTTCGAGCTTCCCCTTGTGTCAAGGTTCCTTTCATACGAACAGACTTATCGGCTCTAGTGTAAAAGTCGTCTAAGCTTTCACATATGTTTAAGGCAAGATCCTTCCAGAAGGGCGTGAGTACGAGCAATCCTGAATGCGCAACCATAAGCCTTTCTCTGTCTATCACTCCTTTTACTTTGAGCGATTCGATATGTAATCTTTTCAGATAATCATCGAGTGTCTCTCCGGGTTCCTGTTTAATGGTAGCAAGCTCATAAATGCTAACTATTGGATCCTTCCATGCATGTAATTCTGTGATAAAAGGCGGTAGATAGTTGTCGCCAGGTTGTAATGACTAGGCCGTGATGATGTCTGCACCACTCGTTTGCTTTCTTTCGAAGAGTTGTTAAGAATATCTTGCATCGAAGTTCTTCAGGGGTATTATACAAATGCATATAATTCTCATAGGGGGAAAGGTGCTCTTCAGGGTTTGCGGTTTCTCCATATAGAAGATCTGGTACTCTCATAGTGAATGGGGTTTTAACTGCCATTATCTCATCAGGGCGGGTGATTCCTAATAAGCTTTTGTCTTCTATTGAAGCTGGATCTACACCCTTTTCTGAGTTGATTGTATTTACTGATACCTGGTTGCTTCTTTGCCATAGTGGGTTATCTCGTGAATCTGGAGTCGACATAGCCTAGTAATCACACCCTTGTGGTGCCATTACTTTTGTCCCAACTTCATAAGGCTTTGCTCCAATGGGCATTTTGATCGCATCATCTTCGATATACCTTCTTGGTGCGTCAATTTGCGAAGCTATACATATGCTTTCTAATTCGTTATCCGTTTCCTTTTTCATATCTGAGGGTTCTCTGGCTTGCAAATATGTAATGTTGAAGTTTGAGGGTATACCGTCTTCTGGGATAGGGGACGCATTGAAACTTCGTTCATGATTCTCCTTTGGTCTTTCCATCTTCAATGGGTATGGGGAATTCCAAGAATCCTTATCTACAATCTTGCTTCTTCAAAGCTTTGCCCAACCCCGGGCAAAATAACACAGTTAGAAGCGTGGCCTGGTTACCTAAAGGGTTTGAAGGTAGGAATAGGGATCAGAGGTTCAGGCCCTCCTTCTAGCGCCAAAATGTTAACAATATTTTTCGTCAACACCGGAATGGGCTAGCAGGGACGAATTTTAAGGGAAAGTAGGATGGATTGATCCACTCCTATGATTGACTTTGATGGGAATTGGGAGGCTAAGGCTCAAAGGTGCAGGCTCGCTGAGGCCTACCAGGTCGGGTCTAAGTTCAACTGATGAGATTTGATCGTTATACAGGGATGCAGTGGGTGCGAGTTTGAGCTCCTCTGATAGTATACTACGTGTATCGCAATTAGAGAAAATTGAAGTATACACTTACAAAGTAGTTTTCTGATAAGAAGATTTCCTTTTATTAAGCATTCAATAAGAGTACATTGAGATCATAGAGAGGAATTCTCCATTAATGTTATCTTTTGAGTTGTTTCTGAGGATTACAAAAAGTAAGAGAAAATCCAACCCTCTTTATGTGGCCTTTGAGGTCTTATTTATAATGGCTAAGGACTTATTCCGCCGATGGGCTAGTGGGCCCGTAGGGGTCCTTGTTGGTCATTTTGATTCTTGGCTTCGGGTGCTTGACATTAGTCTGCTTTTAGTGTCTTGGTCACGGTCCCTGAGCGATACTTGAGTCTCTGAGGTGGCTTATGAATGTAGGCTTGCGGACATAAGCTTTTGGGTGTAGGCCTCCAGCGTTATCATGAATACTCGGAGGAATTTGTCCTCGTGGTGTATGTTGATGTTTGCCGGTTCGAAACCACCACGTGTTTTGGTACTAAGTGAATTAGTATGGATAGCCTATGTACCCACTCGGGTCTCGGTTAGCCTTTCAATGGGGCTTCCATGGTAGCCTGGATTCCCAAGAGATGGATTCTATTGCTTCTCCTGTTATTTACGACTTTATCCTTTCGGTATTCCTGCAGTAGGTGTTTCGGGAGCTAGTTCCGGGTAGCCCTTATGCCCCTCCGATTCAATGCCTTTAGCGCTTTCGCCTTTGGGCTTCGTCTGTCGGGTTTGTTGCCTCTGATTTCCTTGGTTCTAGATCAGAGTGGTTCTTTACTTGGGGCCTTTCGTTGAGTCTATACTGTCGAAATGGTCTTGTCGGACTGGTTTTGGCGGAGAGGCCTTATCGGTTGAATCTTGCCAACTATTCCTTCTAATTTTTATGACCCCCTTTCTTTATAGAGGGCTTTGTTCGGTACCGCGTTGTGACGAAGAGACCGGTTGAAGCGGCCTTTCGGATTATGTTTTCCTGCTCTCGCTCTTTTCATTACTAGTCCCCACTCCTTATTGAGTCTTCCGTGAGCTTTCAGTTATTTGACAACCCTTCACCGCCGGTTTTCTTCAATGTTGATTTTGGCAGTAATAGAAACTGCCACGGGTTTCGGTACTAAGTGAATTAGTACAGATAGTCTGGACCTATTTGGGTCTCGGTTAGCCTTTCGATGGGGCTTTAGTGGTAGCCTGGATTCCCAAGGGATGGCTTCCGATGTCCTTCCTATTATTTGTGACTTCATCATTTCAGTATTCATGCAGTTGGTGCTCCGGGAGTTAGTTCTGATGCAATTTGTGCTCTTTCAGTTTAGTGTGTTCAGTGCTTTCGCTTTAGGATGTATCGGTATATGGGCAGGGCATCGCAGAAGATTTCCCTTTGGGCTTCGTCCATTGGATTTGTTGCTTCTGACTTCTTTCGTCCTGGACTAGTGTGGTTCTTTACGCGGAACCCTTCGTTGAGACAACACTATCAAAAGGGTCTTGTCGGACGGACTTTGGCGGAGAGGTCCTATCAGCTGAATCTTGCTAACTACACTCTATAATCTTCGCAACCCCCTTTCTTTCCAAAGTTTTTTGTTCGGTGTCGCGTTTTGAGTCATTCTTTCCATCTTTTAACTCTTCTTAATAATGAATTCCCTTTGCGGTCGAGCGTTTAGGGGATCCTCGGCTCTCCGATACCCCTTCACCACTGGCTCGCTCCATTGTTAATTTTGGTAGTAACACATGGTAAATGCTTTGTGCATGGTAAAGAGGTAACAAACAACGATGACGAGACAAAGCAGGATTCTAAGCAAAAGGGTAAAGATGTTTCTGAAGCAGTGTTTAATGAAACAGTTGAAAAGGAATTTCATGTTAGTAATCCATTCAATGTGTTGATAGATCAAACTAATATAGTTGATCCTAATTTTACCACATCTTTTTCAAACCAATACATTGCATCTACTTCAAATTCATCCACCAATTCCATGTCTTGTTCTTCAACTTTCAGTGCTAAACTTCCCAAAAATTCAACTAATATGTCTCTCTCTTCAGCTAAGTCATCCCTTATTCACACTTATCTCCTCCTCCACGTTTAAAATGTCGGACTCTCCCATTATGAAATCAAAGAGTGGAAAGAAGAAAGGCAGGAAGAAAAAGCAAACTATTTCAGATGATATAACCGAGGGAAAGGAATACAAACCGGATGATGTAGCTCCCTCAAATGACAGTAAATCCACCACAAGACATACAAGGAATAATCCTTCCACCATCATGGTTAATCCTCATCTTTTTAACTCATGAACAAGATAGCTTTTTGGAATATTCGAGGTGCTAATTTGCCCTCAAAACAAGAAGAGATAAAAAAAATGATTAAAGGTAATGATATTCAGCTTATGTATATTTCTGAAATAAAACTTAATATTATTACATCTTTGAAGGCAGCCTCTTTCATTGCTGCATATTGGAATGTTGATCATAGTTTGAATGAAGCCAGTTTTGGCAGATTGATGACTATTTGAAATTTGAGTTGTTTCTTCCTTGATAATATCTCTGTATCTAAACAATTTATCCACTATTTTCATCTTCAATTTAACTTAAAATTCTTGCTTACCAAAGTATATGCACACAATTCCATCCCATAAAGAAGCAACTTCCTTGATCATCTCCACCCTTTAAATCCTTCCAATCTGCATTGGATTATCGGGGGGGGGGGGGTTTAATTGTATGTATTCCTCGACATAAAGATTTGGTGGATGTCCTCTTTCTCTTAATGATATTATGCCTTTAAATCAAGCTTTATCTAAAGCCTATCTCTTCCCGGTTCCTCAATATGGTCTTCCATATACTTGGTCCAATTGCTGTAAGACTAGTCCAATCACGCTTTGTAAATTATATCATGTATTCTACAACTTACCCTTCTACAATCTTTGGCCAAATTCCTTTTTTCATATTCTTACTCCAAACTTATATGATCATTGCCCTCTCATTTTTAATTGGTGTTTGGATAATGCTATTAGTAAAGGTAAATCCTCTTTTAATTTTTTAAAATTTTGGTTGAATTATCAAGATTTTTCTAACATTTTAGTCCAGGTATGGTCTTCTAGTTCTAACTGGAATCCTATGATTTACCATACTTATAAATTGAGGGCTCTTAAGTTTCATCTAAGAGCATTATCTTCTCACAATTTTGGTAATGGTTCGAAGTATTCACATTCAGTTAGGAACGAGCTTAGTAAAGTACATGAGGCTATGCAGGTCAACCTTTTTTATGTTCAACTACAAAATTCAAAGAGGAAATTGAAGGATGAGTTAAAAAAGGTGTTAGACATGGAATTAAATGCTAAAAGTCAGGATTCATCGATCAGAAGAGAAATGGCAGGTGATAGAACTGCAAAGTTTTTTCATAACTTTCTTAAAATCAGGAAAGCAAAGGATTCTATTTTCATAATACAAGATATAAATGGTAGTTTGCAAACTACATCATCTGGAATTAATGAAGCTTTTGTAAATTATTTCTCGTATATTCTAGCTCCTCTTTTCTCCAAATATAATGCCATTGTTTCATATTAAACTCCCCATGTTATCATAACAGGAATCTAATGATCTTATCAAGACTATTACAAGTGAGGAAATAAAGAAAGAAGTCTTTAGTCTCGATGCATCCAATAGTGGAGGTCCAGATGGATTCAATGCATGTTTCTTTGCAGAAGTGTTGGGCAACTATTGGTAGAGATGTGGCTAGTGCTATACAGTATTTCTTTTTGAATAACTCTTCGCCAGCTTCTTTATCTGCTACATCTATTACTTTAGTCCCTAAAGTAGATAATCCAAAACATGTATCAGATTTTAGGCCTATCTCATGCTGTAATTTGGTCTACAAGGTTATTTAAAAAATTATAGCTAATAGATTGGACACTGTTTTGCCTTCTATTATATCACTCAACCAATCAACGTTCATAAAAAGTAGGAGCATCAATGATAATATCCTAATTACACAAGAGTTGCATTATGGTTACAGTAGAAGTAATATTAGTCCTCGTTGTATGCTAAAGTTGGACATTAAGAAAGCATTTGAGACTATTGCTTGGAACTCGGTTCTGGCTATAATGTCGAGGATGAACTTTCCTAAGCTATTCCTTGCATGGATATATACTTGCACAGCATTTCCCAGTTTTTCTTTATCAAGGAATGGTAGTTTATTTGGTTACTTTCAAGGATCTCAAGGTGTAAGGCAAGGAGACCTTATTTCTCCTTATCTGTTTATCCTAGTAATGGAAATTCTGAATACTCTGGTGGTTGAGCAAATGAAACTGAAGAAACCGGATTTACACCCTAAATGCAAGTCTCCAATGATAACACATTTACTGTTTGTAGATGATCTGATTTTGTTTACAAAGCCTACACAGCAAAACTTTCAGTGCATCTTGTCTATTCTTCAAAATTTCTACTCCATCATAGGTCTACATATTAATATCGACAAGTCTCATATTCTGATTGCTGGATTGCCTCAACATAACAAAAATGAAATTGTTTGTAGGTCTGGGTTACAAGAATTACCTTCTAATTCATTCTATCTTGGCTTACCTTTTATATATGTGAGAATTTCTAAGGAGAAGTGCCTACCTCTGTTTGAAAAGATTATTAGCAAGATTTTGCAATGGCCTTCTTCTAAATTGTCTCAGGCAGGAAGATTAACTGTGGTGCAATCTATAGCCATTTCCATGACAACATATTGGACTAGGCACTATATTTTGCCAATTAAATTGGTTAATATGGTGTCAAGCGCTCTCAATAAATTTTTGTGGCATGGTGACCCCTTTTCGAAAAAGTTAATACCAATTTCTTATCACAAATTGTATGAACCAAAGGAGCATAGTGGACTAGGAATTATTAAACACATCTATGGAAAAAGGCAGCGGTTTCAATTTATTTCAATAAGCTTGTATCTACTGATGAAAGTTTATTGACTCAATGGTTAAGAAAGAACTTGATTGGTGATAAGAACTTCTGGTCTATGCAAATACCACAAAGCTGCAGTTGGCCCTGTAGGAACATTCTCAATTTAATAAGGCTATTTCTTCCTTTTATCCAGTATAAATTTAATAGTATAAAGCAGCTGTCACTTTGGCACTCACCATGGATTAAAGCAATTGTGATTTTGAGTGAATTGGTGGACTACAGTTTGAGGAGAATTTATGGGATCCCTGAAAAGGCATACATGGAAGATTACTTGGTGGATGTTCACCTAATTTTACCATATAGTAGTTCTGCAATGTTAAGGAAACTTTGGTGTGATTTATCTGATAATATCCTATTCAAGGGTGAAGGTATTGTCAGTTGGAATGGGAAAGGGCATTCGATTAAGCTTGTTTATAAATTGATGCAAGGTAATAAATCTATATTTCCATGGCATGCCAGAGTAAGGAGTGCCAGCAGTTCGACAAAGGAGAACTTTCTATTATGGAGAGTTATCTCAAATGCTATTAACACTAAGCAAAAGTTGCATACGTTAGGCATTATTCCAAATAATTTGTGTGTTTTCTGTAAAGCTTTAGCTGAATCAAACACACATTTGTTCTTCGAATGTGCATATGTGTACCAACTTTGGTTTAGAATTCTGGCGAATGGATACATGCATAGGCCATCTAAATTGAGTAAGATGGAGTGGTTTAATATCTTCATAGGGACTAGATGGAGAACTGCTAAGTCAAAGTTGTTGCTAAAGGTCCTCAAGAAATTTATTTACTTTGTTTGGGAAAAGAGGAATAATAGAATCTTTGGGGTCGGTGTTAAGAATGTGAATGAACTCTACGCATTAATTCATAGAAGAATATTGAAGGATCTTAATGTTGGATGATGATGCTGTTGTATTGCAGTGGATTGTGTGTATGGAAATCTGTTTTTAATAGTTATAACTTGTAGTGATGATTTTTTCTAGGATTCAATTGTCTTTTTGTAAATTTTTCCTCATTACTGTACAACAATAGTTATACTGTTATAGTTGAGGGATAAAGTTGTATTGTATAACTCATACACAGGTTGTGTTGAGTCTTTGTAATTCTTGTAATTGCTTAAGTGTGAATAAAATTTAATTGCTATTCGAAAAAAAAATCTTTGAAATATCTCCCAGAAAGATGTAAATATGAGGCAACAATGTTGGTCGGAGTTTCTTGCAGCTTATGATCTTGATATTTTATATACTCCAGGAAAATCCAATGTTATGGCAGATCCACTTAGCATGAAGAATGCAATCATTGCTTATCTGATTATTATGCCCTCGTTGATCGAGAAGATTTCTGTTCTGCAGAAGGACGATGAGTTTTTTCAGAAGATTAGCAAGAGGATTCAAGAAGGAGAAGTCTCGATTTTTCAGATTGATGGTAAAAGGGATATAAGATTAAAAGGACCAATTTGTGTTCTAAATATTCCTGAGCTCAGAAGAGATGTAATGGATGAATGTCACAAGTCTAAGCTTAGTATCCATCCAGGGGTGAGTAAAATGTATCAAGACCTGAAGCACACATTTTGGTGAAAGTCAATGAAAGGAGATATTTCGATATATGTTAGCAGGTGTTTAACTTGCCAACAGGTTAAGAGTGATTAGTAGAAGGTTGTTGGGTTGTTGCAACCATTAGGGATTCCGTATTAGAAGTGATACCGGATATCTATGGATTTTATTGATGGTCCGCCTAGAACCAAGAGGGGTAATGAAGGCATTTGGTTTATAGTAGATCGTTTAACAAAGAGCGGCCATTTTATTCCAGTGAAAGAAAGCAGAACGGCTCAGAGTCTAGCGCAGATATATGTGAAAGAGATTGTTAAACTACATGGTAGGGGTGAGCAAAAAACCGAAATAAAACCGAAACTGAACCGAAACCGATAAAAAACAAACCGAAAAAACTGAAACCGAAAAAACCCGAAACCGAAACCGAAAATCAAAAAACCGAACCATACTAATATTTCGGTTTTGGTTTTAGGTCCAAACTGAACCCAAAAAAACCGAAACCGAACCGTGTGATTATGTCTCTTGCTGCATGTTGTTTCGTATTATATAGTATATACACGCTGGCCAATGCTTCACTCATTTGATTTAGCTGAATATAGGATTAGGGGTAGACTAATATAAAATGTCCATTTCTTGTTTTTGTAGATTCTTGGATGTATTGAATTGAAGATGAAAGTTGAGGTACCAGTAGTGTGGTTCAGTGGAGTGCTCCTGCTCATTTCCTTTTTTTTTTCTTGTCTTCGGCTTCGAGCTAGCTAGCTTAGCTTTGTACTACTTTGGATGACTTATAGTCTATTAGTCTGTACTCTGTACCATGTGTCTCAATACACTCGGTTGAAACAATTTATTTTAATTTCTTTTATGGTTGTTTAAATTTATAATATTTTTTGTTTAAATCGGTTTTAAAACCGAAACCGAACCGATAAAAACCAAAATCGAGGTTTTGAAAACGAAACTGAAACTGATGCTTTGGTACGTTTCGGTTATCGATTTTTAAAAAAGTGATCTTTCGGTTCCGTTTCGGTTTTACCCCAAAACCGAACCAAACCAGGGTTTTCTCACCCCTACTACATGGAGTTCCCAGCAGCGTTGTTAGTGATCGAGATCCGATTCCTTACCAGTAATTTCTGGGAAGCAATTCAGTTTGAGTTGGGAACAAAGTTAAATCTTAGCACTACATCTCATCCCAGAACGAATGGTCAGACTTAAAGGGTGAATCGTGTTATAAAGGATCTGTTGCGAGCTTGCATTCTCGATTTCAGAGTATCTTGGGAAGATCATATACACTTTATTGAGTTCTCGTATAATAACGACTTCCAGGCAAGTTTGAAGATGTCACCGTTTGAGGCATTGTATGGTAGATCATGTAAACATTACACCAAGTAATCAATTTTGAAACATTTGAATTTTTTGATTTAAAACATTTTTTTTCATTTCTAGGTTTGAGATGGTTATTAAGTGTTTCTACGTCAACGCAAGTGTTTTCGTTATTTTCTAACCATTTTTTAATTTTTCAATCATTTTTTAATTTTACATTTAAGGGAAAAGGAAAAGGGTGCATTCCTCGGCACAACACATGGAATTAACCGTTCCTAAAATCCAATTAATCGGCCGTGTAACTTCACTTCTCTGAATCCTTTACCTTCTTCTGCGATTAAATAAAGATTCATTTATTCATTTTTTGGATTTCCTTATAACCTGGACTATATTCCGTGAAAATTGATCTAAAAGCTCATGAAGATATATCATTCAGTTTGACGTACTATTCACGTTTGGATTTAAAAGGAAAAAAGATGTTTGCGAGGGTACACTCTCTTTTGTAAGTGGATGTTCGATCTTTTATAAAAGAAAGGTAGTATCATTTGTCTTCATCTTATTTTATTTATGTTTTTAACTGGTCCATAATAATGTTTTCATCATTAGACCCCTTTATTTATTCTAGAGTATTCTGTGTGAAAGATCCTTGTTCATTTTAATATTTTTGTTTCAGCTTTCGCCAGCATATATGTTTTGTCACCATATCTAAATCCCTACCAGTTTATACAAATTTGCCCGTGTTATTGTAGTACATGTTTTGGCTCAAATGTTTCAGCCTATATGTTTCAAAACTTATAGAAAAATGTAAACTCCTGTGTTATTTATAACTTTATTTTGACTTATGAAGTTCCTTCTTGGACCTTGAAAACCATAGAGGTCAGGAACATTAACCAATCCTTTGGTTATTAATGATAATTTATATTGGTTCTTTATTTGTTAAATGATCATTTATATTGGTTATACGACCACTATAATTTATATTGGTTATAGAAACCAATATAATTTCCTTGTTCCATTTTTTTTTTATGATCGACAGTTACAAGACCCATCACTAAGTCTGTGACATTGGCTGAGATGATCATCATCAGACTTTCCATGACCGAGGTACCAACGTACAGAATAAATGTGAAATAAGCATAATGTGTAAATTCATTATGGAGTTTTTCCATGAAATAAACTATTGTCTCAGGAGTTAGGGTGATTCTTACTAGAAAGGGAAAATAAGAAAGGAAGTTTGATAAGATGAAAACAATAACCCTATAGTGCCCATTTTTCCTTTCACGGTGGAATGCTTTCATTTCCTCAATAAATGAAGTGTGTCCTGCTATTGACATGAAGGTCATGAATCCTGAAATGAACCCACCACATGCTGCTCATGCCATCATAGCGTTGTAGCCTGTACCAATGTCATAGTATATGCAACACACACATAGATACAACTATGTATATTCCGATTCGTAACTAATAGTACCCGATATCTCTATTCATGTTCACAAAAAATCTTCTTGTTTGTGTTGTTAGTTACTTCCACCATGTAGCTTGACTTCCTTTACTTGTTTCCATGTTAAGTCCCTCCTATATTAGACATCTCACGTATGTTGATTAGTTACATTAACCAGTACTAACCTAAACACTACATGTGCTCCAAGTGCTTACAATTTTGGAGATCTCTTGAATTTTGTTTCTCAGCAGTTGCTGCATAAACAGAGTTCCTATAACTTTCTGTTAGCATGTCTATATGAAGTCCTCAATTTTGATAATGGATCTGTTGATGACTCGATTTCCTTTAGAAACAGATAAAATAATCATCTATATGTTATACTATAGAGCGAAATGAGCTAAATGTTAGTATGTTAATGTGTTTGTACCACATGTAATTTGATAGATCCTTTAAGTATAGCTTTAACTTGATCAAATTAGAGTTAACGCAACGAATAAAGTGATCAAAAGGATTCCTCTTGCTAGGACAGGGATCAAGAAAAACAGTCTAATTTGACTTTCCATATCTCGTCATATATTTTCATATTATTTATATGTTTAGTAAACCATTAAAGGGTATGACATCCATAAGCCAAGGCAGCACGATATGTTACATTATGAATATAACAAAGCTCTCCTAGTGCATGATGTTATTTGTTACGAGTTGATTATTGTTTACTGAATGCAGGTTAAAGATTTGACAGATGCGCCTTTTGCTGAAAGAAAAATGGTGCTAGTAAAGGTGGTTACAAATGCATCTACGAGAGAGATTTTAGACATTGCTGATGTTTTCCATGTAAAATCTATTGATGTCTTTGATCATACAATCATACTAGTGGTATGAATATTTGTTGTTGATGATGTGTATTTCTCAGATACAACGTACTCTGATATGCTCAAATTCCAACACATACATTGTTGCACTGTGCATTTACCCATTAGAATTATATGAATTGTAATATTCCTTTTTCCGCTTTTTCCCCAGCCATTTCTGATCAAGTTTGACTCAAATTATCATTTTTAGCTTACTGGAAACATTAGCAAGATGGATGGCTGCAGAGATTATTAGAGCTTTTTAGAATCCATGAAGTTAGTGTTGAAAACAAGATTTTGATTAATGCCAACAAAAGAAGTTGCAATGGAAATCATGTCATAGAGATAAGGTTCTACACACACACATTGAGTCGGTTAGAATTATGTTAAAATCTATCCTCAAGTATAACACGAATATACTAAACAAAGCTAGAAATGTACAAACTCATGTCTACCAGTCGACTGGTAGATAAATGACCAGTCGACTGGTCAGTGGGTTTTTGTTCATAATGGCTAGTTTTGAAAAGTTTATATCCAAACGACTTAAAGTTTAATTCAACCAGTCGACTGATGAATTTCGTACCAGTCAACTGATTCGAAGCAGCATATTTTTTTTGAAAGGTTGCCTCCATTCATGAAGAGAAATCTCTTCATTTCTGAAAGGAAACAAATACTTCTTTTGGTTAAAACTCTTCATGAAGAATTGCTACCTTTCAACTATTATATAAACACTTCAAACATGTTTTCCAAATCATCGATTATTATTTTATTCTCTTCATTTTCTGAAATTACACTTCTTTGCAACATAAAGCTCTCTCAATTTCAAGTTACTTGTTGAATTCTTGAGAATATTTCATATATCTTAATTCAGCTAGCAACAAATCTTCCTTAATCTTCACATTCAATTCAAATACTCGAGGATGAGATTATAGGAAGGGTGTACTTAAACCGTTGACTATCTGTGTTGATTCAAGAACACAAAGTAGAAGTCAAAGCACTTATAATTGTTGAAGTCCTGTGTAGTTGCTCAGGCGAGAGACATCTTTATTAGGGCTCGGGTGTACTAACTTATTCCTCCGGGTTAAGAGAGGGCATGACAGTGAATTCTGAAGAGGAGCTTCGAGACTGGACATAGGGCTGGAAGTCTGAACCATTATAAAATTCCTGGTGTCATTTCTTATCACATTTACTTCTTATTTGTGATATATTTATCTAGCTTAGATTTTATCTACATAACTATTGTAGATTACTGGTTAATTTATTATTTCCTCTTTATCCATATTAGTATCCTTCTTAAGTCGTATACACCGACTTTTCAATTGATATCAGAGCAAGGTTATCATTTAACCGTAAAACCGTTATCTGATATTTAGACAATATGGATAATAACACCTGTACTAGCAATAATACCGGATATACTGAAGGCCAAACCACTACAAGACCACCCTTCTTTAATGGCATGAACTATAATTATTGGGCTACACGAGTGAGGATATATATGCAAGCAAATAGTTATGATGCATAGAACATTACACAAAAAGAGTACACACAACTTACTATTTTGTACACTGAATGGTCTGCATCTGAAAAAGCAGAGGCTACTGTCAATGCTAAGGCTATGAATATGTTGAATTGTGCTTTAGATAGAAACGAGTTTAACCGGATTTGTATGTGCAACACAGCATATGAAATCTGGAGAACACTCAAAATATCTCATGAAGGAACTAGTAAGGTCAAAAAAAGGAAAAATATTCATGGTTAAGAATCAGTTTCCAAATTTTAAGATGAATGAAAATGAATCCATAAATGATATGTATTCCAAAACATTTATCACTCTTTGTTAGGATTAGGAGAAAAGTATTCTGATTTCGATATAGTATCAAAAATTTTGAACTCTTTAACATACGAATTGGAGAGAAAAGTGCTAGAAATCGAAGAAGCTAATGATCTCTCTGCCATGAAACCAGAAGAGTTGATCGGTAATCTAATGTCTTATGAAGTAAATTTGCAGGCAAAGAAAGCACATGTACAAGATAAGAAAATTTTAGCTTTCCATGCTGAGAAAGAAGATTCCGATTCAGATGAAGAAGATATTGCTTTCGTAGCAAAGAATTTTAGAAAATTTCTGAAATACAGAAAAGGCCAAAGCAAAAGTGTGAAAAAGAATTCGTCAAAAGAGCCTGACCCTGCACTGGTAGAATGCTTTAATTGTCACAAAACCAAACATTATCAAAAGAATTGTCCAGAATTGTAGAAAAATCGCAAAAAGGAAAAATCAAAGAGATGAGCATTTTCAGTCACTTAGGACAAATCAGATTCATCTTCTAAAAGTGACAGCGACAGTAAACAAGCAAACGTATGCTTCATGGCTAAGGATAATGATGCAAGTGAATTTACTTTTGATGAATTAGTAGAAATTAATAAAAAAAATCTTAGAGTCCAAAAAAATGTTTAAGGAAAAATTTAAACAAGCTAATGAAGATAAAAAGAAAGCAAAATTTGAAAGAGATCTTTTAAAAGATGAAAAAGAAATTTTAGAAAATGAGATTAGAAAATTACAAGAATCTCTTTTAGTTGCAAATTCTCAAATTTCTATGTTGAGTCAAGAAAGCGAGACTCAAAAGAGTAAAAATGATTTATTAGCTTCTGAGAATCATGATTTAAATACTAAAGTTAAAATTTTAGAAAAATTCTAGTTTAACAATTAAGTTAGAAAGCATTTCTGAAAATGTTAACAATTTAAACAAAGGTAGAGAGAATTTATCTAAAATATTAGAAAGTTCTCAACCGGTTTTTAGTAAAAAAGGACTAGGATATGATAATAAAATAAAATCAAAAAGGAAATCTAGTTCTAAAAATTCTAGTATTAAACCAAAATTTCTAGTAGTAAATTAAATATTTCTACTAAGGAAAACTACTCGGGAAATATTAGTATATGGATTTCAAAGACAAATAATGTTCTCGTTAGGAATAAATATACTAAAAACTTCTTAGATTCTGTTCATTATAATTATAATTATTTTTTCAAAAAGGATTCTGAACCCTCTTGGGTTTGGCTTCCTAAGATTTAACCCTTACGACCCTAACGGAGGAAGCGGGTACCATTTTAAATTCTATCTTTTGCAGGTACCACAAATATTTATCCTAGTGACTAGCTCGACCAAAAACGATGTTCTTAATACTTGCTCATTTCTGTAAGTTATTTTTTTTCCTAAAAAATTTCCTTTATATATATTGTTTACTTAATATAGTTTCTCTTAAACTAAAATAGAAATACTATATTTTAGCACAGACAAACCATTAATTATATATACTATACCTAGTTTTTAGCAAATTTATTTCGGTTTAAAAGGAATGGTTAATACTAGCTTTGCCATTATTTTATATACTATATTTAGTATGTACTCTTATATAAATTCTTGAGAAAAGTGTTTCTGCCTTAAAACAATAGAAGACGTTTTCCAAATACCTCCTTGTATCATGTCAAAGAAAGAAAGCTCCCCGTCAACCCCAACCAAATCCTCTGAGAAAACTTCATCTGATTCAATCAATATTATCACGTCCCCTATCCTAAGTAAAGAACCAACACTTCGATGGAAAGATTACCGAACCAGATATACTCCAGATGCCAAGAAAAGAAGAGAGGTTTTGGTATCTCCATCAACAAAAGATAAGATAGACAAAATTCATCACTATCAATACGAACAAATGAGGCTACAAAGAGAGTTATATTTTGAACAAAAACAGACCTCGGATAGGTTGACGTTATTAGAAACAGTTGCACTCCGTATATGTGGTAGATCAGCTGTAGTTGAACCTAGACACCATCCTCTTTCAATGACCCCTGAAACACCAAGACCTTCTACTTCATGGAATCCTTGGAAAAGATCATCAAAAAGAAAGAAGGAAAGTCCAAATTCTTGGGATAAAATCTATCAAGAGAATGAGGGAGCTAGGTCTAAGACTCCAAGAAAATCAACCTTATCTGAAGAATAATAATTCGTTAATCACAGAAATACTTTTCTTTGCTCAAATAAGACTTGCATTGATGAAAATGAAAAGGCACATGTCTTGTTTATTTTCTTTAATTCGTTGTAATAATTATGTACTTCTACTATATTAATGAAAATACATAATCTCTTATCAAGAAAAGAAACCAAACTCAAGATAAGAAATCAAAAATATAACTCAAAAATATAAAATAAAGGTTGTTGTTCATGTTACCAGCAACTAGTCGACTGGTAAAGGGAAACCCGAATACTGGGTTCCTGTTGTGCTCGGATCTTCTTAACCCCACTACCCCTTAATTTTATCACTTCTCGACTTATCTATAAAAGTCTAAAAACCCTAGAAACTCCGAAATCTTATCATGGCACCTCCTAAACGTCAAAGAGACACTGGATCATCTTCTAGAACAAGATCAAAGAAGCCAGTTGAACCCTCTATTGATCAATGGCTATGGAATGACTTAGCCAAGAGAAGTGGGAAGCTTTTATCAAATCTAAAATTCATCCCAGGGCCTTTCGCAAAATTTGAAGACTTTAATTCCTATGGATTGCAACAACTAGCTCATCAATGTAGACTTGAATTACTCTTAGATTATTCTTAAAACAATATCAAAATCAATGTCACCATGATAAAGTTATGTTTGGATAATATGAATTTGGATCATCAAAATCCCACTAATCGACGATATTGTGTTTAGAGTACTGTTTGTGGGCAACCTATTTTCATTTATATTGATAGACTTGGTCATGTTTTAAATTCACCTATGGATGGGATAACTTTATCTGAATTAACTTGTGAACATGGTGTAAGGGATGAAGTAAGTCATCTCCTTATTGATGACGATTCAGACGGATCTCATGCCAAAGGGTTACGACCTAATGCAAAAAATCTTCACCATGTTTTTACAGAACAATTCTACCATGATATGGAACACATGATCTTTTATATTTGGATACGTTTCGAGCATTATACGCTACTTTTGGTCATGTAAAAATTAATTGGATGCAAACTATTATGGACCATCTTCTTCTCTATACATAAGGAGTGACTACATATTTTCACTATGACGAATACTTAATGAGAGTTTTCGAAAGTGTGAAAATTCCTAAATTGGAATCTGAGTTAATTGTAATAAAAATCATGGATAAGAAGAATTTGAAACAAATGCATATGCCCCCACCAACTGTAACGACCCAACTTTCGAACACATCTCAAGTTGTGCCATTAATGAGAAATAAGAATAGATAGAAGATAAATCACAGAAACATCAGAATCTCACAGCGGAATTTTCACAAAAATGATACTTTATTTCATTTCACAGCGGAATATATTACATCAGAACATACTGGACAAGTGATACAAGCCATTCATTATACATCAATAAATATACATATCATAGATGATCGCCTGACAGACTTAATTATACAGTAAATAGATGGATCAGCATACAGCAAAATCTTCATTCCAGCTTCAAGGTTTATCCAAATCCTGATTCACTTGTCTATTCATAACAAGCGTTATGAATACCCAAGAGTTTAAGGGAAAACACAGAAAATAAACTCCGGGTCCGTCAGGGGACCGGTATGAGTAAACAGTTTAAACCAAATAAAATATCTCATAAGACCACGCCATAAATACGGAATGGGTTTTTACCTTATGAGATCAAAACACTCTTGCATACTTGAAAACAGATATTATCATATAAGCTTTTCACAAATAATTTAGAATCTAGAAGAATGCTTGCATCTCACATTCTCCTATATAGTATACAAATACAAATCGCTTAGCGCTTATGGAAATTGGATTTCCAATTATGACAAGGTATGGAACCACCTTCCGACCGTGTACCTCTAGAGACGAATACACTGGGTTCAACAAGAACGTCTTGCAACCCGGCCCACACATGACCGACCACCCATTTCTCTTGAGTGTATCGAATATATAGTCACCTTACGGATTTTTGTCGCGACCACCGTAGTTCTCCGGGAGATACAGAAATGAAAGAAGTAACAAATACGAATATTCTCTAGATGGTGACAATACACACTAATGGGTGCGACCCACATAGCCATGCTGCCTGGCCGATTTTTGTCATTTCCTGGGTGTGAGGCTTGAGGTCATAACGTATCCTTTGACAGATCACCGCTTCATTCAATTTGAATGCCACAACGTCAAACCCGTCAAATCACAAGTTGATCTCGCCAAAACCACGGGTATAAAGCTAAGAGTAACGAATTCCTCCGCCACCAAGCTAAGTTTTGAAGAGACAAACTTACACGATCTGTTAGGCATACTCTGTCATACATTCGTCCATACAAGTTGTCCTGGGACTGGACAAACCGAAGGCACTATTTAAAAATAGTCCTTGTATATCGCCGTCTTCAATTCAACAAACACTGACGCGCGGCGTATAATCAAATCAAAGTGAAATATTTATTTCGGCCTCTTTGAAATGATTAACGAACATTTTTCACTTTAAATTATAAATCTAACAAGATTATAATCTAATCTACATATACAGTTATAGTCAAACCAAACAGTACATGATTATCTTGTCAATATCTGGTATATTGAACATCTTTTCAAAACGGTCAATTTAGCATGTGCGTCGCACGGGATTTCTCTTTCCGTATTATTTGTCATCTTGAAAAATAAATTTTTACTTTATTTTACTTTAGAAAAATATTTCTAACCATTTATTACTTAATTTGATTATTCATGAATGAATAAATTTGGAGATCTATAATCTATTTACGACTTTTATATTTTGTACCGTTTCGTCAAATTTTACTTTAGTCTCTTTTCCTTGACTTTCTATCCTTTCTACTTGATTTACCACTTTCCCTCTTTTATCATATATCGATTAAATTTCTCTTTTATTTTTTTGTTCTAACCATGATAAAAATATTGTTTACATTTCTTATACAGTACAGAACTGTTCATGAATGGTTTCTGTTATCCTCATGTTAAGACTACAGTTTAAACTGACAAACCTATCGTATGTGTTACATACGATCTTCTTGCTTATTTAAAATTTAAAAGTTCATTTAAATTCTGGTTTTAAGTTATTAAATAAAAATTACAATTTCTAACTTCTCGACTTTTGTCACAAACCGGATCTGATCTTTCACATTCGATCGGCTTCTTTCTTGTTATCTCTTCAGTTTGAAATTTTCATTTGAAAAAATCATTTCTAATCCTTATTGTAAATAAAATTTATAACTTTATTTAAATTTCACTTCTGCATTTATTTTCAGTTCTTGACGAACTGAAATTAAAATCCTGATTCATCCTCTTTTTTATTTTTCTTGTAAATAAAATAAAAATATTATTTTTATTTATATCTTTATTTAAAATTTAATTTAAAAACCTATTTAAATTAAAAAAATAAAGTTAAATATCCTTGGGTTAACTAAAAATAGCAAAGTACCAATTTTCTAAAGTACCAGCTTTAAAATCCTGAGTGCGCGCTTATGAAAAACTGCCTTGGTCAACACGATTTTTGCGAAGTGCCACTCTTGCTTTAGCCACCTACCAAGTGATCAAGTACCATGTTCTGGCCCCCATGATTTCTACTCTGATCACCACAAAATCATGAGATTCCATCAGTACCAGGATCAAAAAATGGTAGTACCACTTAAACACAATCAGCCACTTTCCTCTTTCCCTCGTACACGCACACTGGTGCACGTGCACCACCCTCTTGGCCATCCTCCGGCTGCCGGACCACCACCCACAAACCACCTCTTCCACCACGATCATCGCTGACTGGCTATCCCCCTCCTAAGTTCCCTTCTTGTCCGAATCACCCTTCCACCATTAAAAATAAAAAAAACAACAGCAATATTTTTTTTCCACCACCAAAACTCCATGGCCCCACCAATCTCCGACCATCGAACTGACCGCCACCACCTCCAACCCCTTCACCAACCTCGGCCGCACCTTCCACCCCATTCATGGCCCACTGAACCAATGTGGACCCCACATGACGGCCTTAAAGTCAAAACACCAAACATAGACGAAATTTCCCAAATCAAATTAAAACCCTTGATTCATGTTACAGAAAAATATAATAGTATTTTTCCCATGATCCTTGATAAGCCGCGCTCCTCCACCCTTGTTGCCAACGCCTGCCATCATCTCCGTAGCCGGAATTTGACCAAAGTACCCTTTTTGAACATTTTTTTTAAATTCTCCTAATCCTCTTTTCTAAAAATCTTGTTCTTTGTTTTAAAAATCGCCATTCGGTTCCTTGATCACAATTATATAATCAAATCTAGGTTTTACATCAGTTGAATTTCCATTTTGAATTTTTGAACCATGGGACTTTTCTGTTGTTTTCTTTTTTTTTTAAATAACAGTAATGGTTTCTTTAGCAAACTTGTTTAATTTGAACACTTTTAAATTACTGTGCAAAGGCTTAAAACATTGTATGCCATCCTAACCTTAT
Organism: Allium sativum; assembly: GCA_030737875.1. NCBI lineage: Eukaryota > Viridiplantae > Streptophyta > Magnoliopsida > Asparagales > Amaryllidaceae > Allium > Allium sativum. Next base: position 1,020,151,952 of record CM060913.1, read on the forward strand.
CCTTGAACCTATTTTTACTCACTTATTCAAACCTATAGTGGTTCGATCAAACAGATAGTGGATGAATCATTATCAGGTAATGCAAATTTTTATGCCTATGGCACTTAAGGTTTTTCACTAACTATAATGACCCTACATCAAAACAAGCAACCATACCATACTTAAACAAGGATATAAAAGAGATTTATGTCCACTTATGATTCAAGCACACAACTATAGTAAAATCAAAACAGAAAATAACTACAGGTTTGCTCACAAAACTACAGTAAGTTCAAACAGAAAATTAAGAGTAGGTTTACTCACTTAAGAAAACTTGAATCCTCTGGCTTTTCCTTCTCCTTTACTGATCAAATGCAAGTGTTTGTGTTGTGTGCAAATGTGTGTGTGTATGGTCCTATTTACAGGTGAAAGAAACATTAAAATAAGGGTGTATAAAAAAAACTGTTTTCATCTTTTGGCAACACAAGAAAAATATAGCCTCTCTTGTCAAATCTAAGTACAAAAATTCTGAGCTCACATGGCTTGCATCAGCCCAACTCACCTCCTCAAACCCCCTAGGCAAACACCATCGATTCCTATGACATGTCACATTAAATGCCTAGGTAAAACTATGATGTTTCACAATCTACCTTGGTTTTCAAACAAATTTAAACATCATCTTTGTACCATCCAAAAATCAGTTTTTGCCAGGAGTTTTCACATCGACATCTCATATGAAAACTTGATTGAGCTACACATATTTAAGAAGTTACTTGTCTTGCAAGGCTTACAATAATCTGAAAATGTTGTGAAAGAAAGAAAAGATTGAAAACTGAAAATACATGATAGCAAATAGACCTTGCCATGTGCCTAACCTTAGCCTTAAGAGCCCTAGTTGTTAGCATGTTCCATCATGTGTGTTTTTTCATTAATGATGTCATGAAATGAAATAGAATTTGACCACATATACTCTCTTTTCAATATGAAAATGAATTTTCATGAGATTTCTTTGTCATTCAAACCGTGTAGGGGATGAGATCATGGATGAGAACTTGGCTTTGAAAGAAGATTAGACAATACATGTTTGATTTAATGTATATAAAAATACAAATATCTTTTTGAATATTTTATATGAAATATGATTTTCAAAAGGAAATGAACCCTTCATGTTGTGGTTATGCATATATGACTTGAAAATTGTTTTGAACTTGTTTTGCCAAAAGGCTTTGGCAAGCCTTATCTCATGTGTTAAGTTTTTAAATCAAAAATTGGCAAACTAAATTTCTAAATTCTTAAATCCCTTAAAAATGAATAAGACATATAAAATGGCATTTTTAAAGTACGCTATTAAAAAGTGTTATTTTTCAAACATGTATAAAAATCAATTTAAATAAAAGCTATCAAATAGATGTTATCATACATGAATGGGTAGAAATGGATTTTAGCAAGTGTTGTGCTATTATATCAGTAAATGCTATCATACTTGAAATGTGTAAAACTAGTTTTTAGCAAGTGCTGTGATATTCACATGTGTACATGCTATTTTTCATGAATTAACAGGGTTTGAAATTCAAAGTCTAGATTTTTAAATCGTATCTGTAAATACGTGCTCACGATCAATCATTATCTGTCTCAGTGCTGTGTAAAAAGTCCGGGTCATTACATTCTACACCCCTTATAAAAATTTCATCCCCGAAATTTTTAAGTAGTAGATTAGAGTTATCGACCTATATATAAACACACATTAATAAATAAAACACACATCAGAAAATTCAAAACCAAAAATATCTGTCCAAATTCCTTTTTCAACCCATCGGTCGATTTACTGAACTTCGTTAAGTATTACTCAAAATCTTCGTTCATGTACTTAACAATCTCCATTTCGGAACTCATAATTAGGATTTGATTTCACTATTCGAGCAATTCACTTTTCCCGAGTTCATATCCAAAAATACCCTCAAGTCCAGCCTTAATCCCAGAAATCCAAATTTTATCTCAATTTAAAATTCTAACTTGATTTCCTGTATCAATATGACTGGACATTATTCTAATTCAATCCAACCATATTTAATTTATCTCCAGGCTGACCCTAGTTAATTAACTCCTTTTACCCTGTTACAACCCGAATTTTAATAACGTGTTATAATCAAGAATCAAGGCAGAATTAAATTTTAAAATCTGAATCAATGGAAACGGGCTGTGCCATTGCGTTCGTCTCGGAAAAATACGCGAAATAGAGTCCGATTTTTCGAAAAACGGAGTCCGTATGACCAAGTTATGGCCCAATGAAGTTTCAGAAAATTCCAAGTCCGAAAAACAGTTCAAAATTCAAATCTGGAGCCGAAAAGACTGGGCGGGAAAATTTCCCGCCCAGCACCCAAGTCGACATGGGTGTCGACTTGGGTGTCGACACACCCAAGGTGGTGTCGACTTGCAAGTCGACACCCCTGTCGACCTGGGTGGTCGAGCCCAGGCCACCTGGGTGCGCCTGCTTGTGTCTCTGGTCCTGTTCTGGAAGCTTCTGACGGGTTTTGAGGGTTCAGATCTATCCTAGGGTTAATCTAAGGGCCTAAACTACTCCTAATCTCTATAAAAACACCCTAGGACCCAACCTAAATCACTAAAAATCATTCTAGCAACTAAGTGCTGCCAAAATCTACCTTGATCATGGCCTCCATCTCCAACTCTAAGGGCTTGGGTTCAAATCAAAAGGTGCAAGCTTCCTACATCAAAATGAGGGTAGATCAACGTTACTACGCAAGTTTCATGACGATTCTTCAACAAAGGAGCCACCTTTCTTCGTCAAGACGATTCATGTTCCTAGCCCTCTTGCCATGCTATGTAAGTTCTAGCTACTTTTAGATTCTAACGGTGGTTCTAATATGACATGGAATAAAATGCAAGTATGCTAGCCTATGTGAACCTAACTTTGCCCCTTTTCTATGATCCATGACCTTGGGCTAAGTTTTAGCGACTTAATTATGCCACTCATGTTATGTTTAGCCTAGTTTATCTTGCAAGTTTGAATCTTTATCTATGGAATGTTATCATGAACCTTTGGGAACCATTTGACTTGTGAAACATTGGCAAAGACTTGACTTTGGGGCTTATGCATGTAAATGAACCCAAACCCGTTATGTTATCATGCATGTTTGTGGCTAAATTCCCTTATGATACTATGCATGTTTGTGGCCAAATTCCCTTATGATACTATGCATGCTTGTGGCCAAATTCTCTTATGATGCTATGCATATTTTGAGGCCAAATCCCTTATGACACCATGCATGTTGGTGGCCAATTCCTTTTTGACATCGTGCATGCTGTGAGGCCAATATGTAGCATAGTACACTTACTATGTTGACTCGTTTTTACTTGGGTTGGAAACACGCTTTGGGGTAGGTTAGACGTGCGTGGTTACGACATGATAATTTGACATGGGGTTTCATGGAAATATGGCACATATGATACACCTAAATGTGGGCATGACATGTGGGGTAAACATGGGACTTGAAACTAGACACGTGTGGGTTGTAAGTGTAATATGACACTAGACCGAACATGAAAGTGGCCAACTCGAGGTTGGGTTGAGTTTGTAGCATAAATCTACCCGGACCCGCCCGGCTTAACTAGTGGCTACAAACAATAGGATCCAATGCGAGAAGCTGTCCATGTCGCGCTTAAGACCCGAGGTTAGACTAGGTTGTGGTGTAAAACTACCCGGACCCGCCCGGCTTAACTACTAACCACAACAAGGTCTAATGTGAGAGGTTGGGAGTGCATTAAGTAAATAAATGCCACATGATAAGGTTAAGTAAATTTGACTAATGACACTTAACCGATATGACATGTATGGGTAGGTTAAGTGGGACCGGGCTTGATTTCTTAATGACACTTAACCATACAAGACAATTAGGGGATGGGGTTAAGTAATTTGCGCTTAACTAATCCGACTTGGTAATTAGATGGGGTTAAGTAATTTACACTTAACTAATCCGACTTGGTAATTAGATGGGGTTAAGTAATTTAGAATTAACTAATCTAAACACGGTAATTAGATGGGATTAAGTAACCTATACTTAACTAATCTAAACACGGTAATTCGATGGGGTTAAGTTAAACACTTAACCAATCTAAACTTGGTAATTCAATGAGGTTAAGCAACCAATACTTAACCAACTTAACATGGTAATTTAATGGGGTTAAGTAACTTATAATTAACCAATTATACATGATGATTTGATGAGGTTATATAACCTATACTTAACCAATCTAACATGTGGACTTGATAGGGCTAAGTCACAAGACCTTTTGAATATACTTAACCCTTGTAGTACGATTAGTGGATGAGGTTAAGCTAACCCATACTTAACCAATCCGACTCGATGATCTGATGCGATTAAGATAATCTATGCTTAATCAATCTAACACGATAATCTGATAGGGTTAAGACAAACCAATACGTAACCAATTTGACTTGATAGGGTTAAGTCATGCGCTTCTTGGTATACTTAACCACCTTGTAGGGCTAAGCCTTGAACTTAAATACTTAGCCAATCTTGACATGATTCGTAGGCGGGCTAAGTCATGAAACTGAATAACAACACTTAACCCAATAAACAAAACCCTAGTTAGAGGAACTAGGTAGAAAATCGTGGTTAATCAAGGGTAACGGGGAAAAGAAGCTAAGTGTTAAACCTTAGTTAAGTATAACTATGTAATAATTCTTAGCCAAGGACATGGGACTAGTTCATGAATGGATGAGTAACCCGATATGGTAGGTCATCCCTTAAACACACGAGGAGGAGCAAATTACCCGACTTGGATAAAGGCTCCAACGAACTGGGTGACGAAGCGGTAGCTTCGGGGGACGTGAGGGTACTCTTGGTATCCCTCTGTGAGGTGGCAGGTGGTCCATGAAACCCGGCCTCACAAAGGTTAAGGTCTGCGATAGAAGAGCCAAGAGTATGCCTTGGTTGCTATGCAAGCTGTAACATGCCACCTCCGCTAGGGTCACTCACAAAGGGAATGCACTAGGTTTGGGGGAGTATTATTGGTAAACATGCACAGAAATATTACAAGACAGAACATATATAAAATAGCGGAAGTAAAATCAAACTTTCATAACATGAATAAATAAGGTCTAAAGCCTTTTACATCAGAGTACATCAAAACCTGTCTTGCAATAATAAAGAAGCATAAAGACTTTTTCATAAATTATTCCCCAAGAAAAAGCAGTAAAGTAGCCATAGCCAAGAAAAATCCAAGCCATCCATGATGACCTTCAAGCAGAAGAAGTCCGAACTAAACAACAGTATTTCCTCCCTGTAACCTGGGGGGGGGGGAACGGAAGAAAAGAGGCGAAACAAAACGGGTCAGTCAAAAAGACTGAGTAAGCCCTATCTACTATTAGTATAAAAACTAGTAAAGTTAACTGACATGAGAAACTGAGATGAACATAAGCATGATAACAAGATAGATAAGCTAAATCAAAATAACAGGATGAACTACTGAACACAGATAAACTAGGGTGTCGTGATAAACTACGATGTCAAGATAAAACAAGGTATCACATTGTCAGGTTTCTATCAAGTATAATATCCCAAGATATCTATCGCGTATAACGTCCCATGGCATCTATCCTGTATATCCGCTCTGCACCTACCGTACTAGTATCCCCACCATGTCATGTGTTAACCAAGAATGACCCTCACTCAAAAGTCGTGTAATGGTCCATGTCAACCTAATATATTGCATATATAGGTTACTCAACTCATATGTTTCTTTCCATGTATAAGTTCAGTTCTTTACCGTAGGATGTACGGGCTTTCCCATGTAAACGGTTTATCCTTGAAGTTGTTTTTGGACTGCAACCCTTGATCTAGTTGTGTTTCCTTACCATGAAATATCGCGCGTCCACTTAGGATTTATGCCACCTAGGACCGCTAGGGATTATGCTACCTAATGAACGTTTCCGTGTCTCGGTTTGGGTTTTGGCCACCTAGGACCACTAGGGATTACGCCACCCGTCAACCGCGCCCTTGATCCCACGTATGTATCGTGAATCGTTTTCCATGTCTAGATGCACATGTTCCCCAATGTGCCATCCGAGTTCCGTGCCAGGGCAAATCAAGAAATACGGAACTCGGTCGGGAGCTTTAAATCGTCTACCGATGCAGATATCAAGGTTTGTTTTTGTACCCGTGGCTATAGTCCCACGTGACCCCTCCCTCAACTACTGAAAGGCAATCCAAGAAAAATCATGTATAAGAACCACTACACGGCCCCACTATAGCCCACTTTCCTACGGGCCAACCTCACCCATGACTCGATAGCAAGCACATGGTCTGTTGGGGGTTCCCTGCCTTTCCGCACGTACACGATTGACTAAAGATGGTAGGTTGTCGGCGATGCGCTATCCAGGGCAAAAACAAGAATCGTCGACTCCATGCTAATCCATCCCAGTCTTTAGGTTGCTCGCATAGCAACCAAGGCATACTCTTGGTCCTTCTAACGCAGACCTTAACCTCTTATGGGCCTAGTATAATTACCTGGCAGCCCACAGAGGGATCCCAAGAATATCCTCACGTTCCCCGAAGCCGCTGCTTCGTTACCCAGTTCGCCGGAGCCTTTATCTAAATCAGATACTTGCTCCTACTCGTATACTTAAATGATAACCTACCGTATCAGGTTACTCATCTATCTATGAACTGGTCTAAATTTCCTTGACTAAGAATCATTACTTAGTTATCCTTCAACCAAGGTTTACGACTTAGCCTTATTCCCGTTATCCTTGTTAATTACGGTTACCCACCTAATTCTCCGAATTAGGGTTTACATAATAGATTAAGTGTCACTTAAGTTCATGACTTAATCCCGTCTACAAATCATGTCAAAATTGGCTAAGTATCCAAGTTCAAGGCTTAACCCGTCTACAAATCATGTCAAAATTGGCTAAGTATCCAAGTCCAAGACTTAACCCTACAAACCATGCTCAAGTTGGTTAAGTATATATTAACTTGACCCTATGAAATTACTTAGTCAAACCGGTCAAGTGTATTCAAGCGATTCATGACTTAGCCTTATCATGTTTTCACGTTATATTGGTTAAGTATGGGTTAACTTAACCTCAATAAATTCACGAGTTAGATTGGTTAAGCATAGATCACTTAACCACATCAAATTAACGAGTTAGATTGGTTAAGTTTAGGTCACTTAACCTCTTCAAATTAACGGGTGAGATTGGTTAAGTATAGGTCACTTAACCACTTCAAATCATCGTGTTAGATTAGTTAAGTATTTAACTTAACCCCATTAAACTACCAAGTGGGATTAATTAAGTCTAGGCTAACTTAACCCCATCTGATTATCATGTTTAGACTAGTTGGGTCTAATCTTAACCCCATCCATTAACTGTATCTTTTGGTTAAGTGTCATTAAGAAAACTTACTTAACCTTACCAAATTATCGTGTTGGATTGATTAAGTGTTGGTTAACTTAATCCCCGTCTACTAATCGTATAAAAATGGTTAAGTGTCATTAGGCAAATCAAGTTACTTAACCTTCCCAACCTTGTCATGTTTTGTTAAGTATCATTAGCCTAATCCAATTACTTAACCCATTTGCCCATGTCATATTTGGTTACGAGTCATTAATCAAATTAACTTAACCCTATCATGTGGCATTAATTTCTTAATGCACCCCAACCTCTCACATTAGACTTTGTTGTGGTTACTAGTTAAGCCGGTCGGTTCCGGGTAGCTTTACACCACAACTTGGTCTAACCTCGGGTTCAAGCACAACATGACCAACTTCTCACATTGGGTCCTATTGTTTGCAACTACTAGTTAGGCCGGTCGGTTCCGGGTAGTTTTACGTTGCAAACTCAACCCAACCTCGAGTTGGCCACTTTCATGTTTAGTCTAGTGTCATGTTCATAGTCAAGTTTTCAAGCAATTGGGTAGACCTAACTTAATAGGTAAATTCCCAATGTGTAGACCTAACTTAATAGGTAAATTCCCAAGCTTATGTTTTTATGCATACTTACATGTCAACTTCCATGTTATATTTCAAGTCATGTTTTCAAGTATAAACACATGTCATATTTAACGTTACGTGTTGTCATGTTTATACCCACTTTCCCAAATCGTGTTCATGTCATTATGTTTTCCTCATAATGCGACCCTAACGCTTTTAAACTCGCATATACGTTTGCAACAACGTAATGGACTAAAAGAAGAGACTTGACAAAGGCATGACAAAAATGGATATTAAGCCACAAGTTAATCATGGTGGCAAATGAGGCACAAATGTGTTCATTAGCTTGCATGTTACATTCTTAAGCCTCAAAAACATGCATAAACCCAAACTTGGCACATAAGCGAATCATGGTGACAAAAGACATGGAATGATGGCTAGAAACTCGCATATATCATCATATACGGATTATGACTTCATATGCAAGTTGACATAATGATTATGAAGATTCTCATGTTGCATAATGCAACATTTCAACATAAAGGTTGTGGCTTTTAGCTCATAAGATCAAGATAATGACTTCATAAACTTGCATAACATGATAGCATGCATCATTATAATTAATCAAACCCAAACTTTCAACATGAACATTTAACTTCATAGTTAATATCTAAGAGTAGGGAAGGGCTTACATTGCTATGAAGGCCTAAATCGATTAAACTAAAGCTTGTGATGAAGCCTATGCATGCCATCACCCAAAAACCCAAAGATGGATGCTCCAAACCACTAAAAACACCATCTTTAAGAACAAAGATCAAAGCTTTTGCCTTGAAATTAACTTGAGAAGCTCTCATACTAACATAGGGACTCTCTAACACTCTCATGATCATGGAACCTCCCATAGGAATGAAGTGGAGGCTAGGATAGTTGAGTGGAGGCCATGAGAGTAGAAATTTTGCCATAGTTTAGTTACATGAGTGAATAATGAGGGTTTAGGATAGGTTAGGGTCTTATTTATAGATTAGGCAAGTGTTTTAGGCCATAGGATTAAACATAGATTCAATCCAAGCCATCAAAGCATGTCTTGGGGAAGAAGTCAAGTGTAGGAACCATCTAAGGCCTTTAGATTAAAGATGAACCATAAGAACCATCCAAATGCAAAATCTGCATTTGAGCGAATCGGCCCACGGGTTGACAGCCAAACACCCTGGATTAACCCCTAGTCGACCCAGCGGGCTCGGGTCGACCTCAAAAATCGGCCGGTTCAGTTATTCCCCTCTCCCAATTCGCTGTTTTGAACATTTTTGCATATTTATTTATTTAATTTTCAATTATATATATATATATATATATCAATATATATATTTCTCTGCGCAACCCATTTCACTTAATTAAGTATACTTTAATTTGGGAATTTTTCGTGAAACTTCGCGAGGCCATATCTTGGTCATACGGACTCCGATTCTCGAAAACTCAGACTCTATTTCGCGTATTTTTCCGAGACGAACGCAATGGCATAGCCTGTTTTACTTGATCCAGAATTTAAAATTAAATTCTGCCTTGATTCTCGTCTTAACACGTTATCGAAAAATACGGGTTGTTACATTCTCCCCACCTTTTAGGATTTCGTCCCCGAAATCTCCAAGTTAGGAAGTACATATCCTACCATCCATCATCCATCTACTCAAAACATCATCCACAAGCAACCATTGTCCTTAGAAGATTTCTAATGCTGTATGAATATATGCAAAACGTGTGTGTACATGTTCCTTAGCTAATGCTAATGATCAGGCCTGAATAATCTTTCTAATGCAAAATATGTATAGTGCCATGAATCCAACATGTATGCAAATAGTCCTAGTCATATAGATACTATATGCGTGCACAATCATTCATTCATATGCAACAATCGCATGATAATACATTCGATTTCATCCATAAACAAGTATAAATACTCGTGCATATGCAATATGAAATGTGACCGAGTCGAGCTAGTATCTAATGTGTATTCGCGCATCCACGAGCAACCACTTGCAACCATATCAATCATAACATGTTTCAAATACATGTTTACATCCATAGGGTTCTACCTATGATTCCCTGAAACAGGGTCGAGAAGATAAACAAGACAAACTCCTTACGGGGTTTGTAACAGAAAATAGGACCGAGAGGATGTCCACAAAAGATAGCCTACAAGTAAGCTCTACCGAAAACAGGGATCAAGAATATACTCCCAAAAAGAGATATCATGCATGTATCTAGTCTTTGACCATCAAAGTCGTATTTCCTTGGGTTTAATCCCATTGTGCCTTGACCATCTTTTAACTTCATGATTTCGTAGCTTCTTATTTCTTGTTTGCATAACATGAGCTAGAACTCATTTCTTCGTCGCCTCTCGTTCCACTTGCACTTATCCTTTTTCTAGAATACTTGGCGCAAACATGACTGCGTACGCATGATCTTATGCAATCTTTCCAAAATTCACTAATGAATCTTGGATCTTGTTTATATACTATAAGGTATTCCATGTAGAAGAACTTCTTCTTGAAAGTAAACAGATGTCAACCAGGTTACCAAGCGCACTTACTAGGGTGATTTCCATAACCCATGCATAAGTGAAATAAACCATCCATCTTATCGGCGAACACCACTCGATCGGGCTTCAAATTTCCAATAAAGGCATCACGGGATTCTAAGTAACTAATCATGACCGAACCCAAAAGGTTACACGAGACTCCGAGGGTATTACCAAGGCTAGTCAAGAGTCTAACTACCCTCCTATCAAAACCGAGAGTGGCACCCCTTACTGGATAACCACTTCATCCTTAGAATTCATCCATAGCTTATAAACATAAGCCTTATTTCCAAGCTCAACACTTGACATAGACATTCTCAAATCCAAACAAGCCATGAATAAATGGACTGATTCTCCAATAGGACTTTGAGACAAAAATGGGATTCTCTATTACGCTAGTACTTAAGGTGCAGAGACTCAACTATCGAAGCAGACTTAAATGATACGAACAACGAAGTCCTAACGGGATGGTAGAGAAGAAAAGCTAAACCTTTAACGAGATCGTTGCCCTCCTTTCGAGGTACTCTAGAAATGAGAGCATACTACTGCCCTCCCGATGATCTTGTCCTTGTCCCATGATACTTAACTATCCGTCCCGTTCCACCATGCCAAAGGTACTCTCTCATCATGGGTTTCATTGTTCATCTTTCTCTCTCATTCTGGGTTGAACCATACCAACAAGTTGTTCATCCTTAAACTCGCATCCTTCATCCTCTTTCTCACTATCCTTTCTTATAACGCGGCCATTGGTCTCTCGAGAACCACCTCCATCGCATGGAAAGTACTTTCGTAGATAGAAAAGACTAGTCGCAGTTAAAACCACTGTGACTACAGATGGAGGAAAGAAAGGAAAACAGATTTAATTAAGGAAACAAGGATAATGCTAATGGCCTTTGGGGAATAGCCTTTTCTTTTTAAAAGAAAACTTTCTTGAAAAATGCTTCTTTATAAACGATTTTCAAATAGTTTTCAGAAGGTCTTTAAAAACTTTTGCCCAGTCTGGTAACCTTCTGCTCTGATACCACGTGTAACACCCCACCTCCGCTTGGGTCACTCACAGAGGGAATGCACTAGGTTTGGGGGAGTATTATTGGTAAACATGCACAGAAATATTACAAGACAGAACATATATAAAATAGCGGAAGTAAAATCAAACTTTCATAACATGAATAAATAAGGTCTAAAGCCTTTTACATCAGAGTACATCAAAACCTGTCTTGCAATAATAAAGAAGCATAAAGACTTTTTCATAAATTATTCCCCAAGAAAAAGCAGTAAAGTAGCCATAGCCAAGAAAAATCCAAGCCATCCATGATGACCTTCAAGCAGAAGAAGTCCGAACTAAACAACAGTATTTCCTCCCTGTAACCTGGGGGGGAAACGGAAGAAAAGAGGCGAAACAAAACGGGTCAGTCAAAAAGACTGAGTAAGCCCTATCTACTATTAGTATAAAAACTAGTAAAGTTAACTGACATGAGAAACTGAGATGAACATAAGCATGATAACAAGATAGATAAGCTAAATCAAAATAACAGGATGAACTACTGAACACAGATAAACTAGGGTGTCGTGATAAACTACGATGTCAAGATAAAACAAGGTATCACATTGTCAGGTTTCTATCAAGTATAATATCCCAAGATATCTATCGCGTATAACGTCCCATGGCATCTATCCTGTATATCCGCTCTGCACCTACCGTGCTAGTATCCCCACCGTGTCATGTGTTAACCAAGAATGACCCTCACTCAAAAGTCGTGTAATGGTCCATGTCAACCTAATATATTGCATATATAGGTTACTCAACTCATATGTTTCTTTCCATGTATAAGTTCAGTTCTTTGCCGTAGGCTGTACGGGCTTTCCCATGTAAACGGTTTATCCTTGAAGTTGTTTTTGGACTGCAACCCTTGATCTAGTTGTGTTTCCTTACCATGAACTATCGCGCGTCCACTTAGGATTTATGCCACCTAGGACCGCTAGGGATTATGCTACCTAATGAACGTTTCCGTGTCTCGGTTTGGGTTTTGGCCACCTAGGACCACTAGGGATTACGCCACCCGTCAACCGCGCCCTTGATCCCACGTATGTATCGTGAATCGTTTTCCATGTCTAGATGCACATGTTCCCCAATGTGCCATCCGAGTTCCATGCCAGGGCAAATCAAGAAATACAGAACTCGGTCGGGAGCTTTAAATCGTCTGCCGATGCAGATATCAAGGTCTGTTTTTGTACCCGTGGCTATGGTCCCACGTGACCCCTCCCTCAACTACTGAAAGGCAATCCAAGAAAAATCATGTATAAGAACCACTCCACGGCCCCACTATAGCCCACTTTCCTACGGGCCAACCTCACCCATGACTCGATAGCAAGCACATGGTCTGTTGGGGGTTCCCTGCCTTTCCGCACGTACACGATTGACTAAAGATGGTAGGTAGTCGGCGATGCGCTATCCAGGGCAAAAACAAGAATCGTCGACTCCACGCTAATCCATCCCAGTCTTTAGGTTGCTCGCATAGCAACCAAGGCATACTCTTGGTCCTTCTAACGCAGACCTTAACCTCTTATGGGCCTAGTATAATTACCTGGCAGCCCACAGAGGGATCCCAAGAATATCCTCACGTTCCCCGAAGCCGCTGCTTCGTTACCCAGTTCGCTGGAGCCTTTATCTAAATCAGATACTTGCTCCTACTCGTATACTTAAACGATGACCTACCATATCAGGTTACTCATCTATCTATGAACTGGTCTAAATTTCCTTGACTAAGAATCATTACTTAGTTATCCTTCAACCAAGGTTTACGACTTAGCCTTATTCCCGTTATCCTTGTTAATTACGGTTACCCACCTAATTCTCCGAATTAGGGTTTACATAATAGATTAAGTGTCACTTAAGTTCATGACTTAATCCCGTCTACAAATCATGTCAAAATTGGCTAAGTATCCAAGTTCAAGGCTTAAACCGTCTACAAATCATGTCAAAATTGGCTAAGTATCCAAGTCCAAGACTTAACCCTACAAACCATGCTCAAGTTGGTTAAGTATATATTAACTTGACCCTATGAAATTACTTAGTCAAACCGGTCAAGTGTATTCAAGCGATTCATGACTTAGCCTTATCATGTTTTCACGTTATATTGGTTAAGTATGGGTTAACTTAACCTCAATAAATTCACGAGTTAGATTGGTTAAGCATAGATCACTTAACCACATCAAATTAACGAGTTAGATTGGTTAAGTTTAGGTCACTTAACCTCTTCAAATTAACGGGTGAGATTGGTTAAGTATAGGTCACTTAACCACTTCAAATCATCGTGTTAGATTAGTTAAGTATTTAACTTAACCCCATTAAACTACCAAGTGGGATTAATTAAGTCTAGGCTAACTTAACCCCATCTGATTATCATGTTTATACTAGTTGAGTCTAATCTTAACCCCATCCATTAACTGTATCTTTTGGTTAAGTGTCATTAAGAAAACTTACTTAACCTTACCAAATTATCGTGTTGGATTGATTAAGTGTTGGTTAACTTAATCCCCGTCCACTAGTCGTATAAAAATGGTTAAGTGTCATTAGGCAAATCAAGTTACTTAACCTTCCCAACCTTGTCATGTTTTGTTAAGTATCATTAGCCTAATCCAATTACTTAACCCATTTGTCCATGTCATATTTGGTTAAGAGTCATTAATCAAATTAACTTAACCCTATCATGTGGCATTAATTTCTTAATGCACCCCAACCTCTCACATTAGACTTTGTTGTGGTTACTAGTTAAGTCGGTCGGTTCCGGGTAGCTTTACACCACAACTTGGTCTAACCTCGGGTTCAAGCACAACATGTCCAACTTCTCACATTGGGTCCTATTGTTTGCAACTACTAGTTAGGCCGGTCGGTTCCGGGTAGTTTTACGTTGCAAACTCAACCCAACCTCGAGTTGGCCACTTTCATGTTTAGTCTAGTGTCATGTTCATAGTCAAGTTTTCAAGCAATTGGGTAGACCTAACTTAATAGGTAAATTCCCAATGGGTAGACCTAACTTAATAGGTAAATTCCCAAGCTTATGTTTTTATGCATACTTACATGTCAACTTCCATGTTATATTTCAAGTCATGTTTTCAAGTATAAACACATGTCATATTTAACGTTACGTGTTGTCATGTTTATACCCACTTTCCCAAATCGTGTTCATGTCATTATGTTTTCCTCATAATGCGACCCTAACGCTTTTAAACTCGCATATACGTTCGCAACAACGTAATGGACTAAAAGAAGAGACTTGACAAAGGCATGACAAAAATGGATATTAAGCCACAAGTTAATCATGCTGGCAAATGAGGCACAAATGTGTTCATTAGCTTGCATGTTACATTCTTAAGCCTCAAAAACATGCATAAACCCAAACTTGGCACATAAGCGCATCATGGGGACAAAAGACATGGAATGATGGCTAGAAACTCGCATATATCATCATATACGGATTATGACTTCATATGCAAGTTGACATAATGATTATGAAGATTCTCATGTTGCATAATGCAACATTTCAACATAAAGGTTGTGGCTTTTAGCTCATAAGATCAAGATAATGACTTCATAAACTTGCATAACATGATAGCATGCATCATTCTAATTAATCAAACCCAAACTTTCAACATGAACATTTAACTTCATAGTTAATATCTAAGAGTAGGGAAGGGCTAACATTGCTATGAAGGCCTAAATCGATTAAACTAAAGCTTGTGATGAAGCCTATGCATGCCATCACCCAAAAACCCAAAGATGGATGCTCCAAACCACTAAAAACACCATCTTTAAGAACAAAGATCAAAGCTTTTGCCTTGAAATTAACTTGAGAAGCTCTCATACTAACATAGGGACTCTCTAACACTCTCATGATCATGGAACCTCTCATAGGAATGAAGTGGAGGCTAGGATAGTTGAGTGGAGGCCATGAGAGTAGAAATTTTGCCATAGTTTAGTTACATGAGTGAATAATGAGGGTTTAGGATAGGTTAGGGTCTTATTTATAGATTAGGCAAGTGTTTTAGACCATAGGATTAAACCTAGATTCAATCCAAGCCATCAAAGCATGTCTTGGGGAAGAAGTCAAGTGTAGGAACCATCTGGGGCCTTTAGATTAAAGATGAACCATAAGAACCATCCAAATGCAAAATCTGCATTTGAGCGAATCGGCCCACGGGTTGACAGCCAAACACCCTGGATTAACCCCTAGTCGACCCAGCGAGCTCGGGTCGACCTCAAAAATCGGCCGGTTCGGTTATTCCCCTCTCCCAATTCGCTGTTTTGAACATTTTTGCATATTTATTTATTTAATTTTCAATTATATATATATATATATATATCAATATATATATATATTTCTCTGCGCAACCCATTTCACTTAATTAAGTATACTTTAATTTGGGAATTTTTCGTGAAACTTCGCGAGGCCATATCTTGGTCATACGGACTCCGATTCTCGAAAACTCAGACTCTATTTCGCGTATTTTTCCGAGACGAACGCAATGGCATAGCCTGTTTTACTTGATCCAGAATTTAAAATTAAATTCTGCCTTGATTCTCATCTTAACACGTTATCGAAAAATACGGGTTGTTACACAAGCGACCTAAAGACTGGGATGGATTAGCGTGGAGTCGACGATACTTGATTTTGCCCTGGATAGCACGTCGCCGACTACCTACCATCTTTAGTCTATCGTGTACGAACGGAAAGGCAGAGAACCCCCAACAGACCATGTTCTTGCTATCGAGTCATGGGTGAGGTTGGCCCATAGGAAAGTGGGGCTATAGTGGGGCCGGGATGTGGTTCTCATACATGATTTTTCTTGGATTGCCTTTCAGTAGTTGAGGGAGGGGTCACGTGGGACCATAGCCACGGATACAAAAACAGACCTTGATATCTGCATCAGCAGACGACTTAAAGCTCCCAACCAAATTCCGTATTTCTTGATTTGCCCTGGCACGGAACTCGGATGGCACATTGAGGAACATGTGCGTCTAGACATTGAAAACGATTCACGATACATACGCGGGATGAAGGGGGCGGTTGACGGGTGGCATAATCCCTAGTGGCCCTAGGTGGCTTGAACCCAAACCGAGACACGAAAACGCTCATTAGGTAGCATAATCCCTAGTGGTCCTGGGTGGCATAAATCCTAAGTGAACACATGATAGTTCATGGTAAGAAAACATAACCAGATCAAGGATAGCAGTCCAAAACAACTTCAAGGATAAAATGGTACTACGTTGAGGTGGTATAGATTTACATGGGAAACCTCGTACGGCCTACGGCAAAGGACTGAACTTATACATGGAAAGAAACATACGGGTTGGGAAAAACCTACATATGCTATATATTAGGTTGACATGGACCATTACATGACATTGGGCAGGGACATTCCTAGTTAACACATGACGCGGGTCGGGATACTAGTACGAGAGGTGCAGAGCAAATATACATGATAAATACCGTGGGATGTTATACATGATAGATACCTTGGGATTGTATACTGGATAGGAACCTGACTATGTGATACCTTGATTTATCTTGACACCGTAGTTTATCATGATACTTTAGTTTATCTGGCTACAGTTGTTCATCCAGTTACCTTGGTTTAGCTTATCTATCTTGCCATCATCCTTATGTTTACTTTCAGTTTATGCATGTCATGTTACCTTTACCTGTTTTTATACTGGAAGTAGATAGGGCTTACCAGTCTTTATGACAGACCCCGTTTTCTTTCGCCTCTTTGTCTTCCGTTCCCCCCCCCCCCTAGGTTTTCAGGGAGGAAATGATGTTGTTTAGTTCGGACCTCTTATGCTTGAAGGTCATCATGTATAGCTTGGTCTTCTCTTGGCTATGGCTGCTTCACCGCTTTATTTTGGGGAATAATTTATGAAAAGTTTTATGCTTCTTTACTATTGCAAGACAGGCTTTGATGTATTCTGATATTAAAGGCTTTAGACCTTATTTTATAAGGTAATGAAATTTGTTTTACTTCCGCTGTTTTATATATGTTCTGTCTTGTAATATTTCTGTGCATCTTTACCTCGATAATGCTTCACCAAACCTAGTGCATTCCCTTTGTGAGTGACCCTAGCGGAGGTGGGGTGTTACATTTGGTATCAGAGCGAGGTTACCAGATTGGGCAAAAGTTTTTAAAACCTTCTGAAAACTATTTGAAAAACCATTTACAAAGAAGCATTTTTCAAGAAAAGTTTTTAAAGGCTATTCCCCAAAAGCCATTAGCACTATCCTTTGTTTCCTTGATCGAATCCCTTTTCCTTTCTTTCCTCCATCTGTTGTCACAGTAGTTTTAACTGCAACTAAAACTTGTCTAGCTACGTAAGTGTTTTCCCGTGCGATGGAGGTAGTTCTCGAGAGACCTGTTAACGAAGTTATAAGAAGGGATAATAATAGCAAGGATAAAGGACACGGGTTTAAGAATAAGCAACTTGTTGGTATGGCTTGATCCACAAAGGAAGATAAGGACAAGATCAGGGATAGGGCAATTGTATGCTCTCATTTCTAGCGTACCTAAGAGAAATGGTACTGTTTCTATGAAAGGCTTAGCCTTTCTTTTCTATCATCCCGTCCAGAATTTGTATTGATCATCGCATCATTTAAGTCTGCCTCTATAGTTAAGTCTTTGCATCTTAGTACTAGCATGGTAGAAGATCCCACCTTTGGCCCAAAAATCTGGTTGGAGAGTCGGTCCATTTATTCATGACTTGTTTGGAATTGAGAGTGTAAATGTCAAGTGTTGAGATTAGAAGCAATACTTCTATTGTTGAGCTATGGATGGATTCTAGGGATGAAGTGGTTATCCAGTAAGGGATGCCATTATCGGTTTTGAAAGAAGGGTAGTTAAACTCTTAGCTTGCCTTGGTAATACCCTCGAAGCCTCGTGTAACCTTTTGGATTCTGTCATGGTTAGTTACCTAGAATCTCTTGATGCATTTATCGGAAATCTCTGATTCGATCGAGTAATGTTCGCCAATAAGGCGGATGGTTCATTCTGCGTAAGCATGGGCTGTAGGAATCACCCTAGTGAGTGCACATGGTAACATGGATTGGCATCGGTAAACGAGATCCAGAATTCACTAGTGAATTTTGGAGAGCTTGCATGAGTACGTAGATATGGTTGAGCCAAGTATACTAGGGAAAGAATAAATGAAAGTGAAACGAGAGGCGACAGTGAAAAGAGTTCCGACTCATACCTTGGAAATAGGAATCAAGGAGCTACGAAATCACGAAGTCAAAGGCAGTCAAGGAACACTAGAATTAAGTTGAAGGAAATGCGGCTTAGACGCACGCATCGTGTCTCTTTGTAAGAGTATATCGTTGATCCCTGGTTCTCCTGTAGAGCTTGCTTGCACGCTATCGCTTGGTGGATATCCTCTCGGTCCAATTTTTGTTGCAAACCCCGTAAGGAGTTTGTCATGTTTATCTTCTCGATCCTATCTTGGGAACCTTAGGTAGAACTCTATGGATGTAAACATGTATTTGAAACATGTTATGATTGATATCGTTGCAAATGGTTGCAAGTGGTTGCTCGTGGATGCGCAAATACACATTAGATACTAGATTCACGCGGTCACGTTTCATGTTGCATATGCACGAGTATTTATACTTGTTTATGTATGAAATCGAGTGTGTTGTCATGTGGATGTTGCATGTGGATGAATGTTTGTGCACGCATATAGTACTTATATGACTAGGACTGGTTGCATACATGTTGGACTCATGGCACTAAACATATCTTGCATTAGAAAGATCATTCAGGCCTGATCATTAGCATTAGCTAAGGAGCATATACACACACGTTTTGCATATGTTCATATGGCATTAGAAATCGTCTAAGGACAATGGTTGCCTGTGGATGATGTTTTGAGTAGATGGATTATGGATGGTAGGATATGTTCTTCCTAACTTGGAGATTTCGGGGACGAAATCCTTAAAGGAGGGGAGAATGTAACAACCCGAATTTTAATAATGTGTTATAATCAAGAATCAAGGCAGAATTAAATTTTAAATTCTGAATCAAGGGAAACAGGCTGGGCCATTGCGTTCGTCTCGAAAAAATACGCGAAATAGAGTACGAGTTTTCGAAAAACGGAGTCCGTATGACCAAGTTATGGCCCAATGAAGTTTTAGAAAATTCCAAGTCCGAAAAACAGTTCAAAATTCAAATCTGGAGCCGAAAAGACTGGGCGGGAAAATTTCCCGCATAGCACCCAAGTCGACATGGGTGTCGACTTGGGTGTCGACACACCCAAGGTGGTGTCGACTTGCAAGTCGACACCCCTATCGACCTGGGTGGTCGATCCCAGGCCACCTGGGTGCGCCTGCTTGTGTCTCTGGTCCTGTTCTGGAAGCTTCTGACGGGTTTTGAGGGTTCAGATCTATCCTAGGGTTAATCTAAGGGCCTAAACTACTCCTAATCTCTATAAAAACACCCTAGGACCTAACCTAAATCACTAAAAATCATTCTAGCAACTAAGTGCTGCCAAAATCTACCTTGATCATGGCCTCCATCTCCAACTCCAAGGGCTTATGCATTCAAATCGGGTTCAAATCAAAAGGTGCAAGCTTCCTACATCAAATCGAGGGTAGATCAACGTTGCTACGCAAGTTTCATGACGATTCTTCAACAAAGGAGCCACCTTTCTTCGTCAAGACGATTCATGTTCCTAGCCCTCTTTCCATGCTATGTAAGTTCTAGCTACTCGTAGATTCTAACGGTGGTTCTAATATGACATGGAATAAAATGCAAGTATGCTAGCCTATGTGAACCTAACTTTGCCCCTTTTCTATGATCCATGACCTTGGGCTAAGTTTTAGCGACTTAATCATGCCACTAATGTTATGTTTAGCCTAGTTTATCTTGCAAGTTTGAATCTTTATCTATGGAATGTTAGCATGAACCTTTGGGAACCATTTGACTTGTGAAACATTGGCAAAGACTTGACTTTGGGGCTTATGCATGTAAATGAACCCAAACCCCTTATGTTATCATGCATGTTTGTGGCCAAATTCCCTTATGATACTATGCATGTTTGTGGCCAAATTCCCTTATGATACTATGCATGCTTGTGGCCAAATTCTCTTATGATGATATGCATATTTTGAGGCCAAATCCCTTATGATACCATGCATGTTGGTGGCCAGTTCCTTTTTGACATCGTGCATGCTGTGAGGCCAATATGTAGCATAGTACCCTTACTATGTTGACTTGTTTTTACTTGGGTTGGAAACACGCTTTGGGGTAGGTTAGACGTGCGTGATTACGACATGATAATTTGACATGGGGTTTCATGGAAATATGGCACGTATGATACACCTAAATGTGGGCATGACATGTGGGGTAAACATGGGACTTGAAACTAGACACGTGTGGGTTGTAAGTGTAATATGACACTAGACCGAACATGAAAGTGGCCAACTCGAGGTTGGGTTGAGTTTGTAGCATAAATCTACCCGGACCCGCCCGGTTTAACTAGTGGCTACAAACAATAGGATCCAACGTGAGAAGTTGGTCATGTCGCGCTTAAGACCCGAGGTTAGACTAGGTTGTGGTGTAAAACTACCCGGACCCGCCCGGCTTAACTAGTAACCACAACAAGGTCTAATGTGAGAGGTTGAGAGTGCATTAATTAAATTAATGCCACATGATAAGGTTAAGTAAATTTGACTAATGACACTTAACCGATATGACACGAATGGGTAGGTTAAGTGGGACCGGGCTTGATTTCTTAATGACATTTAACCATACAAGACAATTAGGGGATGGGGTTAAGTAATTTACGCTTAACTAATCCGACTTGGTAATTAGATGGGGTTAAGTAATTTACACTTAACTAATCTGACTTGGTAATTAGATGGGGTTAGGTAATTTAGACTTAAATAATCTAAACACAGTAATTAGATGGGGTTAAGTAACCTATACTTTACTAATCTAAACACGGTAATTTGATGGGGTTAAGTTAAACACTTAACCAATCTAAACTTGGTAATTCAATGAGGTTAAGCAACCAATACTTAACCAACTTAACATGGTAATTTAATGGGGTTAAGTAACTTATAATTAACCAATTATACATGATGATTTGATGATGTTAAGTAACCTATACTTAACCAATCTAACATGTGGACTTGATAGGGTTAAGTCACAAGACCTTTTGAATATACTTAACCCTTGTAGTACGATTAGTGGATGAGGTTAAGCTAACCCATACTTAACCAATCCGACTCGATGATCTGATGCGATTAAGATAATCTATGCTTAATCAATCTAACACGATAATCCGATAGGGTTAAGACAAACCAATACGTAACCAATTTGACTTGATAGGGTTAAGTCATGCGCTTCTTGGTATACTTAACCACCTTGTAGGGCTAAGCCTTGAACTTAAATACTTAGCCAATCTTGACATGATTCGTAGGCGGGCTAAGTCATGAAACCGAATAACAACACTTAACCCAATAGACAAAACCATAGTTAGAGGAACTAGGCAGAAAATCGTGGTTAATCAAGGGTAACGGGGAAAAGAAGCTAAGTGGTAAACCTTAGTTAAGTATAACTATGTAATAATTCTTAGCCAAGGACATGGGACTAGTTCATGAATGGTTGAGTAACCCGATATGGTAGGTCATCCCTTAAACTCACGAGGAGAAGCAAATTACCCGACTTGGATAAAGGCTCCAAAGAACTGGGTGACGAAGCGGTAGCTTCAGGGGACGTGAGGGTACTCTTGGTATCCCTCTGTGAGGTGGTAGGTGGTCCATGAAACCCGGCCTCACAAAGGTTAAGGTCTGCGATAGAAGAGCCAAGAGTATGCCTTGGTTGCTATGCGAGCGACCTAAAGACTGGGATGGATTAGCGTGGAGTCGACGATACTTGATTTTGCCCTGGATAGCACGTCGCCGACTACCTACCATCTTTAGTCACGTGTACGAACGGAAAGGCAGAGAACCCCCAACAGACTATGTTCTTGCTATCGAGTCATGGGTGAGGTTGGCCCACAGGAAAGTGGGGCTATAGTGGGGCCGGGATGTGGTTGTCATACATGATTTTTCTTGGATTGCCTTTTAGTAGTTGAGGGAGGGGTCACGTGGGACCATAGCCACGGATACAAAAACAGACCTTGATATCTGCATCAGCAGACAACTTAAAGCTCCCGACCAAATTCCGTATTTCTTGATTTGCCCTGGCACGGAACTCGGATGGCACATTGAGGAACATGTGCGTCTAGACATGGAAAACGATTCACGATACATACGCAGGATAAAGGGGGCGATTGACGGGTGGCATAATCCCTAGTGGCCCTAGGTGGCTTGAACCCAAACCGAGACACGGAAACGTTCATTAGGTAGCATAATCCCTAGTGGTCCTGGGTGGCATAAATCCTAAGTGAACACGCGATAGTTCGTGGTAAGAAAACATAACCAGATCAAGGATAGCAGTCCAAAACAACTTCAAGGATAAAATGGTACTACGTTGAGGTGGTATAGATTTACATGGGAAAGCCCGTACGGCCTACGGCAAAGGACTGAACTTATACATGGAAAGAAACATACGGGTTAGGAAAAACCTACCTATGCTATATATTAGGTTGACATGGACCATTACATGACATTGGGCAGGGACATTCCTAGTTAACACATGACGCGGGTCGGGATACTAGTACGAGAGGTGCAGAGCAAATATACATGATAAATACCGTGGGATGTTATACATGACAGATACCTTGGGATTGTATACTGGATAGGAACCTGACTATGTGATACCTTGATTTATCTTGACACCGTAGTTTATCATGATACTTTAGTTTATCTGGCTACAGTTGTTCATCCAGTTACCTTGGTTTAGCTTATCTATCTTGCCGTCATCCTTATGTTTACTTTCAGTTTATGCATGTCATGTTACCTTTACCTATTTTTATACTGGAAGTATATAGGGCTTACCAGTCTTTATGACTGACCCCGTTTTCTTTCGCCTCTTTGTCTTCCGTTTCCCCCCAGGTTTTCAGGGAGGAAATGATGTTGTTTAGTTCGGACCTCTTATGCTTGAAGGTCATCATGTATAGCTTGGTCTTCTCTTGGCTATGGCTGCTTCACAGCTTTATTTTGGGGAATAATTTATGAAAAGTTTTATGCTTCTTTACTATTGCAAGACAGACTTTGATGTATTCTGATATAAAATGTTTCAGACCTTATTTTATAAGGTAATGAAATTTGTTTTACTTCCGCTGTTTTATATATGTTCTGTCTTGTAATATTTCTGTGCATGTTTACCTCGATAATGCTTCACCAAACCTAGTGCATTCCCATTGTGAGTGACCCTAGTGGAGGTGGGGTGTTACATACCCTGTTGGACAGGTACAACTTCCTCTGTTGTTTCTACTCGATCTTGATATCCAGTATTACGAACAGTAGTAGTGGATGACCCTCTGCTCGACCTCTTCGTCCTCAGTTACTCATCTGAGTATAACATGTCATCAATCCCGACTTGATTGACTATAACTAACTTAGGTATATCATCCAAGTTGATTCATTTTAAATTTTTTATATAAAAATACGGTCTCTCACACTCACCCAAAGCCTAGGTAATCAGGAACCTAAGCTCTGATACCAACTGTAACTACCCAACATTCGAACACATCTCAATTTGTGCCATTAATGAGAAATAAGAATAGATAGAAGATAAATCACAGAAACATCAGAATCTAACAACGGAATTTTCACAAAAATGATACTTTATTTCATTTCACAGCGAAATATATTACATCAGAGCATACTGGACTAGTGATACAAGCCATTCATAATACATCAATAATTATACATATCATAGATGATCGCCTGACAGACTTAATTATACAGTAGATAGATGGATCAGCATACAGCAAAATCTTCATTCCAGCTTCAAGGTTTATCCAAATCCTGATTCACTTGTCTATTCATAACAAGTGTTATGAATACCCAAGAGTTTAAGGGAAAACACAGAAAATAAACTCCGGGTCAGTCAGGGGACTGGTATGAGTAAACAGTTTAAACCAAATAAAATATCTCATAAGACCACGCCGTAAATACGGAATAGGTTTTTACCTTATGAGATCAAAACACTCTTGTACACTTGAAAACAGATATTATCATATAAGCTTTTCACAAATAATTTAGAATCTAGAAGAATGCTTGCATCTCACATTCTCCTATATAGTATACAAATACAAATCGCTTGGTGCTTATGGAAATTGGATTTCCAATTATGACAAGGTATGGAACCACCTTCCGACCGTGTACCTCTAGAGACGAATACACTGGGTTCAATAAGAACATCTTGCAACCCGGCCCACCCATGACCGACGACCCATTTCTGTTGAGTGTATCGAATATATAGTCACCTTACGGCTTTTTGTCGCGACCACCGTAGTTCCCCAGGAGATACAGAAATGAAAGAAGTAACAAATACGAATATTCTCTAGATGGTGACAATACACCCTAATGGGTGCGACCCACATAGCCATGCTGCCAGCCCGATTTTTGTCATTTCCTGGGTGTGAGGCTTAAGGTCATAACGTATCTTTTGACCGATCACCGCTTCATTCACTTTGAATGCCACATCGTCAAACCCGTCAAATCACAAGTTGATCTCGCCAAAACCACGGGTATAAAGCTAAGAGAAACGAATTCCTCCACCACCAAACTAAGTTTTGAAGAGACCAACTTACGCGATCTGTTAGGCATACTCTGTCAGACATTCGTCCATACAAGTTGTCCTGGGACTGGACAAACCGAAGGCACTATTTAAAAATAGTCCTTGTATATCGCCGTCTTCAATTCAACAAACACTGACGCGCGGCGTATAATCAAATCAAAGTGAAATATTTATTTCGGCCTCTTTGAAATGATTAGCGAACATTTTTCACTTTAAATTATAAATCTAACAAGATTATAATCTAATCTACATATACAGTTATAGTCAAACCAAACAGTACATGATTATCTTGTCAATATCTGGTATATTGAACATCTTTTCAAAACGGTCAATTTAGCATGTGCGTCGCACGGGGTTTCTCTTTCTGTTTTGTTCGTCATCTTGAAAAATGAATTTTTACTTTAGAAAAATATTTCTAATCATTTATTACATAATTTGATTATTCATGAATGAATAAATTTGGCGATCTATAATCTATTTACGACTTTTATATTTTGTACCTTTTCGTCAAATTTTACTTTAGTCTCTTTTCCTTGACTTTCTATCCTTTCTACTTGATTTACCTCTTTCCCTCTATTATCATATATCGATAAAATTTCTCTTTTATTTTTTTGTTCCAACCGTGATAAAAATATTGTTTACATTTCTTATACAGTACAGAACTGTTCATGAATAGTTCCTGTTATCCGGATGTTAAGACTACAGTTTAAACTGACAAACCTATCGGATGTGTTACATATGATCTTCTTGCTTATATAAAATTTAAAAGTTCATTTAAATTCTGGTTTTAAGTTATTAAATAAAAATTACAATTTCTAACTTCTCGACTTTTGTCACAAACCGGATCTGATCTTTCACATTCGATCGGCTTCTTTCTTGTAATCTCTTCAGTTTGAAATTTTCATTTGAAAAAATCATTTCTAATCCTTATTATAAATAAAATTTATAACTTTATTTAAATTTCGCTTCTGCATTTATTTTCAGTTCTTGACGAACTGAAATTAAAATCCTGATTCATTCTCTTTTCTTTTTTCTTGTAAATAAAATAAAAATATTATTTTTATTTATATCTTTATTTAAAACTAAATTTAATTTAAAAACCTATTTAAATTAAAAACATAAAGTTAAATATCCTTGGGTTAACTAAAAATAGCAAAGTACCAATTTTCTAAAGTACCAGCTTTAAAATCCTGAGTGCGCGCTCATGAAAAACTGCCTTGGTCACCACGATTTTGGCGAAGTGCCACTTTTGCTTTAGCCACCTACCAAGTGATCAAGTACCATGTTCTGGCCCGCATGATTTCTACTTTGATCACCGCAAAATCATGAGATTCCATCAGTACCAGGATCAACAAATGGTAATACCACTTTAACACAATCTGCCACTTTCCTCTTTCCCTCGTACACGCACACTGGTGCACGTGCACTAGCCTCCTGGCCATCCTCCGGCTGCCGGACCACCACCCACAAACCACCTCTTCCACCACGATCATCCCTGACCGGCTATCCCCCTCCTAAGTTCCCTTCTTCTCCGAATCACCCTTCCACCATTAAAAATAAAATAAAAACAACAGCAGTATATTTTTTTTCCACCACCAAAACTCCACGGCCCCACCAATCTCTGACCATCGGACCGACCGCCACCACCTCCAACCCCTTCATCAACCTCGGTCGCACCTTCCACCCCAGTCCTGGCCCACTCGAACCAATGTGGACCCCACACGACGGCCTTAAAGTCAGAACACCAAATATAGACGAAATTTCCCAAATCAAATTAAAACCCTTGATTCATGTTATAGAAAATATAATAGTATTTTTCCCATGATCCTTGATAAACCATGCTCCTCCACCCTTGTTGCCAACGCCTGCCATCATCTCCGTCGCCGGAATTTGACCAAAGTCCCCTTTTTGAACATTTTTTTAAAATTCTCCTAATCCCCTTTTCTAATAATCTTGTTCTTTGTTTTAAAAATCGCCATTCGGTTCATTGATCACGATTATATAATCAAATCTAGATTTTACATTAGTTGAATTTCCATTTTGAATTTTTGAACCAGAGGACTTTTCTGTTGTTTTTTTTTTAAAACAACAGTAATGGTTTCTTTAGCAAACTTGTTTAATTTGAACACTTTTAAATTACTATGCAAAGGCTTAAAACATTATATGCCATCCTAACCTTATCCTTGAACCTATTTTTACTCACTTATTCAAACCTGTAGTGGTTCGATCAAACAGGCAGTGGATGAATCATTATCAGGTAATGCAAATTTTTATGCCTATGGCACTTAAGGTTTTTCACTAACCATAATGACCCTACATCAAAACAAGCAACCATACTATACTTAAACAAGGATATAAAAGAGATTTATGTCCACTTATGATTCAAGCACACAACTATAGTAAAATCAAAACAGAAAATAACTACAGGTTTGCTTACAAAACTGCAGTAAGTTCAAACAGAAAATTAAGAGTAGGTTTACTCACTTAAGAAAACTTGAATCCTCTAGCTTTTCCTTCTCCTTTACTGATCAAATGCAAGTGTTTGTGTTGTGTGCAAATGGGTGTGTGTATGGTCCAATTTATATGTGAAAGAAACATTAAAATAAGGGTGTAAAAAAAAATCTATTTTCAGCTTTTGGCAACACAAGAAAAATATAGCCTCTCTTGTCAAATCTAAGTACAAAAATTCTGAGCTCACATGGCTTGCATCAGCCCAACTCACCTCCTCAAACCCCCTAGGCAAACACCATCGATTCCTATGACATGTCACATTAAATGCTTAGGTAAAACTATGATGTTTCACAATCTACCTTGGTTTTCAAACAAATTTAAACATCATCTTTGTACCATCAAAAAATCAGTTTTTGCCAAGAGTTTTCACATCAACATCTCATATGAAAACTTGATTGAACAACACCCATTTAAGAAGTTACTTGTCTTGCAAGGCTTACAAAAATCTGAAAATGTTGTGAAAGAAAGAAAAGATTGAAAACTGAAAATACATGATAGTAAATAGACCTTGCCATGTGCGTAACCTTGGCCTTAAGAGCCCTAGTTGTTAGCATGTTCCACCATGTGTGTTTTTTCATGAATGAGGTCATGAAATGAAATAGAATTTGACCACACATACTCTCTTTTCAATGCATATAAAAATGAATTTTCATGAGATTTCTTTGTCATTCAAACTGTGTAGCGGATGAGATCATGGATGAGAACATGGCTTTGAAAGAAGATTAGACAATACATGTTTGATTTAATATATATAAAAATGAAAATATCTTTTTGAATATTTTATATGAAATATGATTTTCAAAAGGAACTGATCCCTTCATGTTGTGGTTATGCATATATGACTTGAAAACTGTTTTGGACTTGTTTTGCCAAAAGGTTTTGGCAAGCCTTATCTCATGTGTTAAGTTTTTAAATCAAAAATTGGCAAAATAAATTTCTAAATTCTTAAATCCCTTAAAAATGAATAAGACGTATAAAATGGCATTTTTAAAGTATGATATTAAAAAGTGTTATTTTTCGAACATGTATAAAAATCAATTTAAATAAACGCTATCAAATAGATGCTATCATACATGAATGGGTAGAAATGGATTTTAGCAAGTGTTGTGCTATTATATCAGTAAATGCTATCATACTTGAAATGTGTAAAACTAGTTTTTAGCAAGTGCTGTGATATTCACATGTGTACATGCTATTTTTCATGAATTAACAGGGTTTGAAATTCAAATTCTAGATTTTTAAATCGTATCTGTAAATACGTGCTCACGATCAATCATTATCTGTCTCAGTGCTGTGTAAAAAGTCCGGGTCATTACACCAACCGTTCGTATCATGTGCTTAGAAAGTTGGAAAAGAGAAGTTTGGATCAACCTTCATCAAGCGCTACTCATGCTAATCCAGAAGATGTCCGTCTAACGCAATCTTCTCAAACTTCAAGACAAGCACTTGATATAATTGCTCAAAACCAACATCTCTTAGAAGCAAGGCTTAAAAGAATTGACAAGAAAGTAGATAAAAAGTTTGACAAAATCAAGGGTTTTCTTGGAAGGATGTGGGAATCAATTTCGTGCTCTCTTGCGGCTACTGGCCATGTGACGGATCCAGAAAAATGACCTATATCTCCTTTTAATTGGACCTCTTCTGAAGAAACCAAATCTGATGAAAACTAGCTTAGTAGTATAATGCTTGTGTCATTTGCTTTAAGTATCTTTTAGTTTTTGGACTAAATAAATTACAACTGTTTTTGCTGTTGGTAGTGTAAGAACTTATGGTAGAATGCTTTATGTGTTGGTTGTGTTAAAACATATGCATGTAATGACTATGTTTATTTTGCATCAATGGTTGCTTTGTTATTTGATTACTCTATGCTTATAGTGATTAATTACTTTTTAATCGATGACAAAGGGTGTAACACCCCGTAATTCTGTAACATTAACTTTCACAAATTAAAGTATACTTAATTCAAAATGTAAGAATTAAGGGAAATGGGTTACGCCATTTCGTTCGTCTTGGAATTCTACTTGAGATAGAGTTCGAGCTTGCGTGAATCGGACTCCGTATGAAGCAGTTATGACCTTCGAAAGTTTCAAAATTCAATTTAAAATTCGAACAACCCAAAAGAAATTCAAAATTCGAAATCTGGGTCAAGATTGGGCTGGGCGGGAAAATTCCCACCCAGGACCCAGGTCGACCAAGGGGTCGACATGGGTATTGACGGGGGTACCCAGGTCGACCAGGGGGTAGACCTGGGGGTCAACCTATAGGTTGACCTACCCGGTCGACCTGGTCAGGTCTGGACGATTTTTCTTCTGCTGCTGAGTCACCTGGGGTCTTCTGGATAGTTCTGAACTGATCAGAGGGTTGGGGTAAATTCTAGGGTTTATCTAACGGCTCTAATCTGATTGAAATCCTATAAAAACGCCCCTAGACCTATTGTTTTCTCTGCACACAATTTCATTCTACTTATACTCGGCCTTTATTCTAATTAATTATAAAAATGGCGTTGCTACTCTACTGGAATCAAAACTAGGACTAATGCATCTTCTTCTAACCTGAATAGAATTAAAAGAGAACAGCTACAACTATCTTTCTTTTAGAATCCAAAACAACAATTTGAGAAGAGTAATTCAGCATTTCTGCATCAACAACAGTTTATTATCCTTTCTTAAACCACGAAAGGCAAGTACAGTTATTTTCCGATATAAACTTTAATTATGATTGTGACATGATTATAAATCTGAATCTGAGGTTTTGTATGTCCTGTTCTGTTTAGATCTATCTTATTCTGTACCTCTTTCTTCCTTATGTTCTACAGCCAGGCTACCACGAGCCTACGCCAAATCTCATAAGAGATTAATGCACGAACGCTAAACTTTGGGAGAAATAATGAATGATGGCATAATTGGAAATAACTGATCTGTGACTGATTTAAGAAAAAGGACATATGTTGTAAACTAGATCTAGATCTATGCATATTCTGTAATTTGGAAGAAGAGGAACCATTGTATGTTAACATATGACTTGAGACTTTGGACATAACACATATTTTGAATTAAGATCTGATTTTGAGATGATATAGTTTAAAGATCTAGATGTGTGGGCATATTTTTATATATTGATTCATGACGTGAAAAAAGAAGAAGAATATGTGACTTAGGCGTAAAGACCTATATTAAAATAGGATGATTATTAATGTTAATGTGTCTAAATATGGACTTTTGGATATTAACTATAATTTGGCATAATTCATATTTTATAAGATGATTTGGGGCTTTTAGAGAATGTTCTGTACTATGCAAGGTTTAACTAAAATCTGGGGCATATATATTGTATTATGAATTATGACCATGATTTAGGCATGTAAGTTTAGGCTTAATTAGGCAAGATGTGTAAATAGAATTTTATGGAATGTTAAATTTGCTAATCTGCTGAATTGCCTAATCTGCTAAATCTGTTAAATTGCATGTTCTGCTAATCTGTTAAATTGCCTATTCGGCTAATCTGCTAAATTGACTAATCTGCTAGATCCGTTATCTGTTAAATCTGTTGAATTGCATAATCTGTTGAAAAACTGAATAAGTGTAATATGGGTACGTAATCTGTAGGCTCGATCTAAAAATTGAGAAAAACATGTTAATAAAACTTCGGATAATCTGCCATAACTTGTAAAGAAGTTAAATCTGTTAAGTAGCCATAATTAGTCTTATATTTTCTGTAATGGAATAAAGTGGCTACGACACGAGGTTAGACTCAGTTTGCGGTGGAAGCCTACCCGGAACCAACCGGCTTAACCAGCGACCGCAAACAATCAGTCTAATGTGAGAGGTCGTAGGCATAACTAAAATATGCTTAGACACGAGGTTAGATCTGGCTTGTGGCAGAAGTCTGCCCGGAACCGCCCGACATATCCAGCGGCCACAAGCTACCGACCTAATGTGAGAGGTCTGTGCATTAATATTTAATTAATGCAAATCTGAGATAAAATCTGAGATAAATATGATGTCTAAAACGTGTTAGGTAGATAGGGTTAAACCAACTGGACTGATGGATCTAACAAACCCATTTCGTGAATCTATAGGCCCAATACAGTGTTAGACAATCTGTAAGTCTGTTAAAACTGTACATCTGATCCGTTAGTCTGAAAACTTGTTAACTCGATTATCTGATCTGTGAACTAGTAAATCTGAACTCTGTATGTCTGAAACTTGTAAATTAGTTAATCTGAAAACTGTTAGTCTGGGGACACAAGGTTAGGAGGAGAAATACTTGTGTCATCTGTTGTTTGGGACCCATATTAGTTAGTAACCCTTTCTGGTATCAAAACTTTGACCCCATACTAGGTAGGGGTCCAGACACGCTTACTGAACTAATTATAAGCGGTTCATTCTTATAATGGCGAGGGGTGTTGATGGTGTGTTCCAACCGGGTCATGTGCGTACATGGATCTCGGTCTACCTCTGAGGATGTAAGACGCCGTGACATCTGTAAATAGGTCCGTGTCATTCAAAGGTTTCCACTTTAGGGAATGATACACCCTTCTGTGGGGCTGGCATAGGGTATTTATGTATTACGGAGCCGATCGCTTGGGGTAGGATTTAGGTTACACTTAGTTCTGTCTGTTTCTGTTGGTACCGTCTGTTTCTATTGGGTGGTAACACCTGTCTTTTTCTACTTGGTACCGTATGTTGGGGTGGTAAAGGCCCATTTCTAGTGTACACCTAATTCTAACATTCTGTTTCCGTAGGGATTATTCTGTTTCTGTCTCTGGTTCCGTTTCTGTATCTTCTGCTTCTGTTGGGGTGGTAAAGGCCCATTAGTTGGGTGGTAAAGGCCCATTATTAGTTTTCTATTTCCGTACCTTTTGACTGTTGGGGTGATAAAGGCCCATTACTAGCATTCTGTTTCTGTATAGATTATTCTATCCCGTTTCTGTTTCAGTTTAGACATTAGGGTAATACCTAATCCCGTTGTACTAGTATTAGTGTAGAGAAGTAAGATGCAAGTAAGGAATATAACTTGGTTTACATCATTCTGTTTCTCTTGTTAACTTAAAGTATATCTGTTATTCCTGTTGATGTAATCTCTCATTCAGCTTTATTTTCATGTCATGTTATTATTAACTATTCATAACTGAAAATCATTGGACTTGCCAGACTTGTTGCCTGACCCTTGTTGTTTCGCCTCTTTTCTTCCGTTCCCCCCCTCTCCCCTGGTTTTCGAGGAGGGAATACTTTAGCTTGATCCGGATTTCATCTGCTTGAAGTGCTTAAAGTGCTTAAAGTATGGCTTGACTTTTTATAGCATCTTCTGTGGGGATTATGGTTTTAAAGTTTTGTACTATGATGACTTTTGAACAAGGCTGATATATATGTACTTGAGTTTTTATATTGTGATTTAGAAAGACGTAACCAAACTTGTTTCTGCTTTTGTTGTAATAAAGCTATAATTTTTCAAGTACTATTTATCTGTCTTGTAATATTCTGTTCTGTCTACTAAAACGCTCCATCAAATTTAAGGCATTCCCTTTGTGAGTGACCTTAACGGAGGTGGGGTGTTACACTTGGTATCAGAGCTGAAGGTTACCAGATTTGATAAAGAGTTTTTGAAAACTATTTTCAAAAAGGTTTTAAAAAGGAAGTATTTTCAAAAGTAAGGTTTTGAAAACATAATCCCCGAAAGCCATATCCATTATCTTTCTATCTTTTTTTTTGAATCTTCCCTTTTTCGTTTCAGCATGTCTGGGGAACAAAACATCCCTGATATCCGAGAGGGCATGTATGTACCCGAGTGGTACAGGAGGTACCTAGAAGCTAGGGCTACTGCGGGCCTAGCAAACATTCCTCCTCCCCAGGCCCCCGTCTCCTCCTCATCCTCCTCCAAGAGGGAATGCTTTCGCAAAAACATGTCGAGACTTTCGGGCCATGGGAGGAAAGGATTTCAGAGGGACTGAATCATTCATGGAAGCAGGAACTGGCTCATAGAAACTGAGGATTTGTTTGTTATCTTCGAGGTAGAAGATAGGCAGAAGATAAAGTTAGCAGTATGGTTGCTTAAGGACGAAGCTTCGTATTGGTGGGAGGTAACGAATGGAGAATATCCAGTGGAGACATGGATAGATTTCAAACATAGGTTCGAGATGAAGTTTCTCTCACGAGCGGAAGAGTGTCTATACGTAGAGAGGTTTTTGGCTTTAAAGCAAGGGAATTTGTCGGTAAGGGAATACGTCAACAAATTTAATCAATTGGCAAGATTCGGCTTAGATCTGGTAAATACACCACATAAAAAGGCACTGAGGTTTGCTAAAGGTTTGAACGAGCCGCTAGACGGATTGGCAATGTCCCACATTCCTATGTGGGCCACCTTCGAGAAATTAGTTGACATGGCATTGATGCATGAAGAGGAACCAAAAGTGAGAAAAAGGAAGAAAAGCTTGAAGGTCCACAGAACAAGAAGGCGGGACCCAAAAAGGAAACACAAAAGAAGGATGAGAAGTCTGAAGATAAAAAGGAGAAAAAGTGCTTTACTTGTGGAAGCTCGACCCATCTGAACAAGGATTGCAGAAAGAGGAAGGGCACTTGCTTCAACTGTGGTGAGATGGGACACTTTACTAGAGACTGCCCGAAGTAGCGAGGGCAAGGACAGAGGACAGGACCTACTTCGGAAGGACCAGTGAATGCTCGCGTGGCTAGTGGATAGGATAGAAATAGGTAAAATTTCTGTAGAAGGTTTAATTTCCTTGTCTGATTGTTGAGTTAGAAACTCTTTTTAATTCTGGTATTTTGA
Organism: Allium sativum; assembly: GCA_030737875.1. Taxonomy (NCBI): domain Eukaryota; kingdom Viridiplantae; phylum Streptophyta; class Magnoliopsida; order Asparagales; family Amaryllidaceae; genus Allium; species Allium sativum. The sequence goes on from CM060913.1 coordinate 1,020,186,513, forward strand.
TTCTGTAATGGAAACTCTGCACTTTAATACTAGTCTTGTTTCTGATTCCGCTATAGTCTCAAACCTTATGAGGGCTACGACCCATCTATTTGTAGTAAGTTGGGCTTTGAGGACATCTGTGTGGGGCGTCAAGTTGGCTATGATGCATATATTTCGGGCTCTCATTATGCTTAGTTTTCTAAGAATCATTTGATAATCTGATTTGTACCAATAGTCTGTAAGTATCTGAATATTTTCTGATAGGGGTTTTTACCCAAAGCATAAAGTAGATTTCCAGTTTAGACATTGTTTAATGGGAGTAATTCTTGAGGTGTCAGTCTGATGTTGATTTCGGTCTTCGGGGTTGATACTTAGGGAACTATTTTCTTAACCGATGTCTAATGGGAACAGAGCTCTTGTTTTAATTTTACCTGCTTCTATCACTCAGTTGTACCCTATCGATCGAGTCTTCGACCTTTAGGAAGAAACTAATGGATGTAAACATGTGTTTGAGACATGTTATGTTTGATGGTTGCAAGTGGATGCAAGTGGTTGCTAGCGGTTGCTCGTCGATGCATATACACACACTAGGCAATAGATCGGCTCAAAAACATTCTCATACTGCATATGGATGTGTGTGCATTTTCAATCTTGTGGATGCAAAATGGTTGACTCATCACATGGATTTTGCATTTGGATGAATGGTTGCACACACATATAGAAATGATATGTACCGAATAGGAATAATTGCATACATGTTGGACTCATGGCACTTACATAATTCGCATTAAGGAGGTCAACTGAATCAGTAGACCGCCTGATCTTTACATTAGATAAGGAACATATACACACACTTTTGCATATGTTCATACGGCATTAGAAACCTCTTAAGCACAATGGATGCCTGTGTTTGATGGTTGAGTAGATGGGTGATTGGATGATAGGACACGTTCTTCCTAACTTGAAGATTTCGAGGACGAAATCCTTTAAAGGATGGGAGAATGTAACACCCCGTAATTCTGTAACATTAACTTTCACAAATTAAAGTATACTTAATTCAAAATATAAGAATTAAAGGAAACAGGTTACGCAATTTCGTTCGTCTCGGAATTCTGCTTGAGATAGAGTCCGAGTTTGCATGAATCGGACTCTGTATGAAGGAGTTATGGCCTTCGGAAGTTTCAGAATTCAATTTAAAATTCGAACAGCCCAAAAGAAATTCAAAATTCGAAATCTGGGTCAAGATTGGTTGGGCGGGAAAATTCCCGCCCAGGACCCAGGTCGACCAGGGGGTCGACCTGGGTGTCGACCTGGGTACCCAGATCGACCAGGGGGTCGACCTGGTCAGGTCTGGAAGATTTTTCTTCTGATGCTGAGTCACATGGGGTCTTTTGGATAGTTCTAAACTGATCTGAGGGTTGGGATTAATTCTAGGGTTTATCTAACGGCTCTAATCTGATTGAAATCCTATAAAAACACCCCTAGACCTATTGTTTTCTCTGCACACAATTTCATTCTACCTATACTCTGCCTCTATTCTAATTAAAAATAAAAATGGCGTCGCTACTCTGCTGGAATCAAAACTAGGACTAATGCATCTTCTTCCAACCTGAATAGAATTAAAAGAGAACAGCTACAACTATCTTTCTTCTAGAATCCAGAACAACAATTTGAGAAGAGTAATTCAGCATTTCTGCATCAACAACAGTTCATTATCCTTTCTTAAACCATGAAAGGAAAGTACAGTTATTTTCCGATATAAACTTTAATTATGATTGTGACATGATTGTAAATCTGAATCTGAGGTTATGTATGTCATGTTCTGTTTAGATCTATCTTATTCTGTACCTCTTTCTTCCTTCTGTTCTATAGCCAGGCTACCACGAGCCTGCACCAAATCTCATAAAAGATTTACGCACGAACACTAAACTTTGGGACAAATAATGAATGATGGAATAATTGGAAATAACTGATTTGTGACTGATTTAAGAAAAATGACATATGTTGTAAACTAGATATATTTATGCATATTCTGTAATTTGGAAGAAGAGGAACCATTGTATGTGAACATACGACTTGAGACTTTGGACATAACGCATATTTTGAATTAAGATCTGATTCTGAGATGATATAGTTTAAAGATCTAGATGTGTGGGCATATTTTTATATATTGATTCATGATATGAAAAAAGAAGAAGAATATGTGACTTAGGCGTAAAGACCTATATTAAAATAGGATGATTATTAATGTTAATGCGCCTAAATATGGACTTTTGGATATTAACTATAATTTGGCATAATTCATATTTTATAACATGATTTGGGGCTTTTTGATAATGTTCTGTACTATGCAAGGTTTAACTAAAATCTGGGGTATATATATTGTATTATGAATTATGACCATGATTTAGGCATGTAAGTTTAGGCTTAATTAGGCAAGATGTGTAAATAGAATTTTATGGAATGTTAAATCCGCTAATCTGCTGAATTGCCTAATCTGCTAAATCTGTTAAATTGCCTATTCTGCTAATCTGTTAAATTTCCTGTTCTGCTAATCTGCTAAACTGACTAATCTGCTAGATCCGTTATCTGTTAAATCTGTTGAATTGCATAATCTGTTGAAAAACTAAATAAGTGTAATATGGGTACGTAATCTGTAGGCTCGATCTAAAAATTGAGCAAAACATGTTAATAAAACTTCGGATAATCTGCCATAACTTGTAAAGAAGTTAAATCTGTTAAGTAGCCATAATTAGTCTTATATTTTCTGTAATGGAATAAAGTGGCTACGACACGAGGTTAGACTCAGTTTGCAGTGGAAGCCTGCCCGGAACCAACCGGCTTAACCAGCGACTGCAAACTGTCAGTCTAATGTGAGAGGTCGTAGGCATAACTAAAATATGCTTAGACACGAGGTTAGGTCTAGATTGTGGCAGGGGTCTGCCCGGAACCGCCCGGCATATCCAGCAGCCACAAAATACAGACCTAATGTGAGAGGTCTGTGCATTAATATTTAATTAATGCAAATTTGAGATAAAATCTGAGATAAAAATGATGTCTAAAACGTGTTGGGTAGATAGGGTTAAACCAACTGGACTGATGAATCTAACAAACCCGTTTCGTGAATCTGTAGGCCCAATACAAAGTTAGACAGTCTGTAAGTGTTAAAACTGTACATCTGATCCGTTAGTCTGAAAACTTGTTAACTCGATTATCTGATCTGTGAACTAGTAAATCCGAACTATGTATGTCTGAAACTTGTAAATTAGTTAATTTGAAAACTGTTAGTTTTGGGACACAAGGTTAGGAGGGGAAATACTTGTGTCATCTGTTGTTTGGGACCCAAATTAGTCAGTAACCCTTTCTAGTATCAAAAATTTGACTCCACACTAGGTAGGGGTCTGGGCACGCTTACTGAACTAATTATAAATAGTTCATTCTTATAATGGCGAGGGGTGTTGATGGTGCGTTCCAACCGGGTCATGTGCTTGCATGAATCCCGGTCTGCCTCTGAGGATGTAAGACGCCATGACATCTGTAAATAGGTCTGTGTCATTCAAAGGTTGCCACTTTAGGGAATGATAAACCCTTCTGTGGGGCTGGCACAGAGTATTTATGTATTAGGGAGCCGATCGCTTGGGGTAGGATTTAGGGTACACTTAGTTCTGTCTGTTTCTGTTGGTACCATCTATTTCTGTTGGGTGGTAACACTTGTCTGTTTCTGCGTGGTACTGTCTGTTGGGGTGGTACAGGCCCATTTCTAGTGTACACCTAATTCTAACATTCTGTTTCCGTAGGGATTATTCTATTTCTGTCTCTGGTTCCGTTTCTGTATCTTCTGCTTCTGTTGGGGCAGTAAAGGCCCATTAGTTGGGTGGTAAAGGCCCATTATTAGTATTCTGTTTCCGTACCTTTTGACTGTTGGGGTGGTAAAGCCCATTACTAGCATTCTGTTTGTGTATAGATTATTCTGTCCCGTTTCTGTTTCAGTTTAGACATTAGGGTAACACCTAATCCCGTTGTACTAGTATTAGTGCAGAGAAGTAAGATGCAAGTAAGGAATATAACTTGGTTTACATTATTCTGTTTCTCTTGTTAACTTAAAGTATATCTGTTATTCCTGTTGATGTAATCTCTCATTCAGCTTTATTTTCATGTCATGTTATTATTAACTGTTCATAACTGAAAATCACTGGACTTGCCTGACTTTTTGTCTGACCCTTGTTGTTTCGCCTCTTTTCTTCTGTTCCCCCCCCCCCCCGGTTTTCGAGGAGGGAATACTTTAGCTTGATCCGGATTTCATCTGCTTGAAGTGCTTAAAGTATGGCTTGACTTTTTACAACATCTTCTGTGGGGATTATGGTTTTAAAGTTTTGTACTATGATGACTTTTGAACAAGGCTGATATATATGTACTTGAGTTTTTGTATTGTGATTTAGAAAGATGTAACCAAACTTGTTTCTGCTTTTGTTGTAATAAAGTTATAATTTTTCAAGTGCTATTTATCTGTCTTGTAATATTCTGTTCTATCTACTAAAACGCTCCATCAAAGTTAAGGCATTCCCTTTGTGTGTGACCTTAACGGAGGTGGGGTGTTACAAAGGGGGATAAATATTTCTATCCTATGATGATATATATTCTATGCTCTTAATAATAAATTTATTTATTGTGAATATATGTGCTAACATTTTGTTGCAGGAATCAAAACGGTAAGTTTATAAATGTATGAACTAACAAAATGTTGCAGAAATTCAGGGGGGCAAACATTCAGGGGGAGAAAATCAGATATGTTGTCATCAATCAAAAAGCGGGAGAATGTTGATAACAAGATTTTGATTAATGCCAACAAAAGAAGTTGCAATGGAAATCATGTCATAGAAACAAGGTTCTATACACACACACACACATTGAGTCATGTTAGAATTATGTTAAAATCTATCCTTAAGTATAACACGAATATACTAAACAAAGTAAAAATATATATTTAAAGGCTTTAAAAAAGCCAGAAATGTACAAACTCATGTCTACCAGTCGACTGGTAGATAAATGACCAGTCGACTGGTCAGTGAGTTTTTGTACATAACAGCTAGTTTTGAAAAGTTTTTATCCAAACGACTTGATGTTTAATTCAACCAGTCAACTAATGAATTTTGTACCAGTCGACTGATTCGAAACAACATATATTTTCTGAAAGGTTGCCTCCATTCATGAAAAGAAATCTCTTCATTTCTGAAAGGAAATGGATACTTCTTTTGGTTAAAACTCTTCATGAAGAATTGTTACCTTTCTACTATTATATAAACACTTCAAACATGTTTTCCAAATCACCGATTATTATTCTATTCTCTCCATTTTCTAAAATTACACTTCTTTGCAATATAAAGCTCTCTCAATTTCAAGTTACTTGTTGAATTCTTGAGAATATTTCATATATCTTAATTCAACAAGCAACAAATCTTCCTTAAATCTTCACATTCATTTCAAATACTCGAGGATAAGATTATAAGAAGGGTGTACTTAAACCGTTGACTATCCGTGTTGATTTAAGAACAAAAAGTAGAAGTCAAAACACTTGTAATTGTCGAAGTCATGTGTAGTTGCTCAGGCGAGAGGCATCCTTATTGGGCTCGGGTGTACTGACCTATTCCTCCAGGTTAAGAGAGGGCGTGATAGTGAATTCCGAAGAGGAGCTTCGGGACTGGACATAGGGCGGGAAGTCCGAACCAGTATAAAATTTGTGGTGTCATTTCTTATCGCATTTACTTCTTATTTGTGATATATTTATCTAGCTTAGATGTTATCTGCATAACTATTATAGATTACTAGTTAATTTGTTATTTCCGCTTTATCCATACTAGTATCTTGCTTAAGTCTTATACACCGACTTTTCAGTTAGTCTTCTTAAAAAAAAAATCATAGTGCTTGGAGAATATATTGGACCTCGCGTGTCTGTTGTATGACTAACTTTTACTACAAAAAAAATTGATCTATCCACTTTCTGTGTTATTGAAGTAAATTGAAGTAGCTGCAAAATTGTGTTTGCGTTAAATATATATAGTGGTATTTGAAAGTAAGGAGAGGCCATTACTAAAATGTGCTAGAAGGCCCAAAAAGAGGGTAAAATGAATACTGAAAATTGTGATTTTATGACTGATGCTGTTAAAAAGGAATCTTACTGTAACAATGGATTTGTATTTTTTTCCAACCAGCTACTGAGTAAACATGTATCAGTACTGTGGTTTAGTTATAAATTATGATGTAATGTGTGACATTTATAAGTACAGAATGAAGTTTTTGTTAATTGGTGCATCAAACTAAAATCCAATGCGGCTCACTTTATTTTTATAACCAAATTTTACTAGCCTTATGCAAAAATGAATTTAAGCACATTTTAATCACATTTTCAACAATTGCATTTATTTATTAAGTATGTGGTATTCACTGGTTGAAGTTGAATATTTAATGAAATATCTCGAAAATGTGATTTAAAACGATGCTCCCTGAAAACAAACACCCAATGGTTTGATAGATGATGCAGTGGATTTTTTTGAGATCCAAATTATAACTGTTAGAGTTTTGACACTATTAAGGATTCATAGGAAGCAAATTATAGTTATTTTTGCTACCTACCACGTGATTCTCTTCTGCCTGCTCTGATTATTGTGAGAAACTGAGATGACATGAGATTGAAATGAGATAAGAGCCAATATTGGATCTGGAATGAAGCTATATTTTATTTTCTTCATTTTTAAAGGTAGGACAGCTGCAGATCCATCTTCACATAATGCACGAAGGCATTACATGTCTGAATAATGCAAGTTAACCAGGATGAGGTGAACTACGAAGCATTTTTGCATGATGATGATATGTACGTGACCAACGGGATCCTTAAAGAGGCACTGAAACTGAACGACTGCGTGAAAAAAGAGGTGCCAATGCAGATCTGACTTCATCTGAATGTAAGTGCACACTGAGCTGTGTAGATCTGAGTATAGCGCTAGGTGAATGGTTGGTGCTCAAGGAGTTGGGACTTGCGTTTGTAGTGGGTTTTCTGATCCAATAATACTTTGGTGATAGCTTGCAGGTCTGAACATCTTTGAACCGTTCATGTGGTTATTTTGGAAGTGATCGAACAAGTTAGGGCTGCTGTTTGGAGCCGGTGGAGGGTGCTGCATGTTGAAATTCTTCATAGCTAACCTAAATTTGAAGGATGAAAGTGTAGAGAAGAAATGTTGATGTGCCACTGTGAAGAAAAACACAGACGAGTAGACTATCTTCTTGGACTTTGATCAATCAAAAGCATCGGTTAAGCTAAAAATGGACCCACCCTAACAATTTTGCAGCAAAGAAGATTGCAATTTAATGCAAATGTCTAGCCAAATTGAAACCAATATGGAAGAAGGTACACCTTATATAATTGACCAACGATGTTTGTAAATATTTTAGGAAAATAACAATTAATCTTACACAATAGCTAGAGAATATTAATGAAAAGAGTTGAGTTGGGTAGTTAAAAATTCAAAACGGTGAAAAGAGAATATTAATGTAATGTGAAAAGAGAATATTAATATAATGTGAAAAGAGAAGATACACCATAATTTTTGTGGGAATGTGCAGGAGTTCGAGAAGATGGGATCAATGGCAGTGTCAGTTTGTTGAACGGATGCATGGAAAGGAAAAATAAAGAAGGGTAGAGGTAACGTTTTGGGTTGGGTCTCTTTACTAGAAGCATTCGAAAATTATGTGGAGGGAAGATAATGAGCATGGCTATTAACGTAATTAAAATTTATTAGTGGGTAATTAAGAATAATTTGTTAATTTAATGATGTTTAATGTAATTATAACTTTTGATGACTCACATATTCATGAATAGAATTGTGTGAAACAAGCGTCGTTGGGTTCATAATCGCAAAGCCTATGCATACGAGCTTGTAACAGCTAACATTTTATGTATCGATGGATCGTAAAATATTTTTATTTTATTCCCTGAGGGTTGGATCATTCTCATATTTTAATATGTTGTTTATGGGGATATGAGAAATGTCCATAATTTTTACCAATTTTGTTTATGACCATTTTCCTCTGTCAGTCTTGTACAAGGCATAACTTTTGACTCGGATCAATTCAGGTTCTGAGATCAATCTCATTGGAAAGGAAATGATGATTCTCATTCCGTAGAGTGGTCACATTAAGGATTTGGCTCAGCGGTTTGGGAAGAATCGTTGTTTTAAGGTTTCACAGTTGGCTGTTCAGGTTTTTAAGCCATAATGGGCTGATTTGGAGAGGCCCATTAGTGGGCTGGTGGAAGGCTATAAATAGGGGGTTAGAGGCATTGAGAATGGTTTACTTTCTCCATTCTCTCAATTGGAAGAGCTAGTGGTCCTCCATTACTCCATCTTCTACATCTTTCCACTATTGAAGCTTAGAGAATCGAAGATCTACATCGTTTGAAGCCAGATATATGTCATTCTAAGAGAAAGTTCATCAAATTGAAGAGTTTAGAGAAAAGTCTTCACTGCCCGGAATCATATTTCATTACTTTTGAGTTGGTTTGGAGAATTGGTGATTGATATGCATCTCTCACGCGGATTCAATCAAGTATATAAGTTGTATGCACATATTTTCATCATTTAAGTCGATTTCTCCTAGATCTACACCATGGTAAGTCTATTTTCATATGAATCGCCATAGGATCTAATTTAGCAACTTAAAACTGGTAAATTCCGTGTGTTTTTATATGTTTATGCAAGTTAGAACCATTATTTTGATCATTTATTCATTTATCATGATTTTGGTGAATTTCATATGGTTATTGATGAAAATTTGTTGTTTTGATGATTGTTGATGATTGATTTTGATGAATTAGTTAGATCGAGTAGTTTGCATATATTTTGAATCAAATTGAAGTTGAATTAGGCGGGAAATCAGTTATGTGATGGATTAGTGGCGGAACGGATCAGTCCAGATCTGTAATGGATCAGTGACAGAATGGATCGGTGCAGATCTGCGATGGATTTGTGATGGAATGGATCGTTCCAAATCTGCGATGGATCAATGATGGAATGGATCAGTCATGGATATTTGACGGATCTGTGATGGATCCCGAATGGATGGATTGTGCATTGTCCAGATCTGCGATGGATCAGTGACGGAATGGATCGGTCATGGATTTGTGACGAATCTGTGATGGATCGCGCATGGATGGATCGCGCACGGATGGATCATGCTTAGATGGCTCGCGCTTGGTTCTGATCTGCGATGGATCAGTGACGGAATGGATCGGTCATGGATTTGTGACGAATGTGTGATAGATCGCGCATGGATGGATCGCGCATGGATGGATCATGCATAGATGGCTTGTGTATGGTTATGATCTGCAATGGATAAGTAACGGAATGGATCGGTCATGGATTTGTGACGGATCTGTGATGGATTGCGCATGGATGGATCATGCATAGATGGCTCGTGCATGGGGGGATCAGTGATGGATTAGTGACGGATTTATCAGTGATAGATCTGTGATGGACCGGTGATGGATGGATCGCGCATGAATGGATCGGCTCAAATCTGTGGTGGTATAGATTGGCTTAGGTCGGTGATGGATCAGTGATGGATCGGTGATGGATTGATGCAGAATTGAACCAGGAGATATGATAATGCATTTCAGAAGCGCTGCAAAAGGCTGTTTTGACATTTTGGCCAGTTTTTAGCAAAAAAGCTGGAAATGCTATGAAATGCAGTATCTACCAAACGAAACTTGTTGTTGATTCGATGATGGTTCTATCTTCGACATGAGTTCAAAGTGGAATGTTCGAAGTGTTGTGAGACGTTCATTGATCGTTGAAAAGCAACGAATGTGAAGATAACTCAAAGGTCGTGAGTTGATGGATAATGGTTTCTCGAGAAGGTTGCTTGAACTAAGAATAGCCGTTAGGAAGGACGACCAGAAATACCGAAGGCCGAGGAATTAGCGTTGTCGTAGGTTCTAGCAGTCTCAAAGCAGGGGTACAATTAAAGACCGTTTGTATGGTCGAGTACCCTAGGTATCGTTGAAAGGCCTAGGTACGTATCGTTGAAAGGCGTATGGAGTTTTTGCTAGAACCGGGGTTACCATTAGCCCTTGGCATATGGCAAGGTCGGTGTCATACAATTTGGAACCAAGCGCGATGTTAGATAGCTTAGTTTTTGCTAGGTACAATCATGTTTATTTACCCATTCTCATGTACTTCATTGATGATGTTAGATAGCTATTTATCGCTCATTAAGACTGTTGTCTAATTCAAGGTTTTATGTTTCCCTCTTATTACCTTGGGCTGTTCATCCGATTTTTGGATGGGCAGACTAGGTGGCAGGAGATAGGTGATTGCTTAATGAGGACGATGTTGCAGTTCGGAGGCGAGCAGGAGGCTGGCGTATTATCTTTCTTACTACATAGTATTTGGATTTCTGCTGTTTGTTATTCTATTCTAGGTCCTATAGCGACGCAAATTTGTACAGACATGTGTTGTTATCCTGGTGTATGGATATACTTTCTAGTTGCTTTGAAAGTTTGAAGTTTCTGTTCAAATATGCTTCACATTTCTTACCAGTTATATATGTTCTATTATATTTTATCCTTGTGCTATGAGTTTCAAGACAAGTCTCGCTTGTGTTTACCTACTTTTATGATCGTCCATACTACCTGGCACACCTTTCAGCGCCTTTTTCCTCTTGTTTAGTGCAGGGGTTATGGGCAGTCGTCACATTTGGTATCAGAGCTCGGGTTATCGATTTTAGCCAAAGTTCTAAGATGTAACTAGGTAAGAGGGACGTATTTGTATATTTCAGTTGGATGTATACTATATAGTAGTGTATAATATAATAGCAGTTGAACTTTACTACAGTTATTTCATATGTGGACTAATCATTCTATTTTTAGATTTAGAATGAGTCATCAAATTTCGGGAAACACTTCTAAGGGATGAACCTGCGACTGGGAGGGTAGGCGATGGTAACCAGCTAGGAGCTTCAGTTGTTACGCCAGAATGTTTGGTTATGTTCGGAGCCATGATGACAGCAGTCCAAGTCCTACTAAGGATGCCCATTCCAGAAGCAGTGGTATTCCTATGTATGTACCTAGGGATGATTCCGCTAAGTGACAGAGGGATTATACTCCTACAGATGAAGAAGATGAGTTAAGAAGAAGTAGGTCTTTGGAGCAACTTCGACGTTGAGTTAAGGAGTGAGAGGAAAGAATCAGTTCTTCTTGGGACGAGGATTTTAGAAGCAGGCATGAGCCTCACGAAGAAAATTTTACTGGCCCCAGTAGAACAAGGAAGCTGAATAAGAAAAAGAAGAAACCTAAGAAGAATGACATTTGCTTCAACTATCAGCTAGAGGGCCATTATGCCAAGGATTGTAAGAAGCCAAGAGCCAAAAGGAACTACATTAAATGCGGCAAGCCTCGGCATAAGAAGAAAGACTACCCATATTTTATGAAGGATAAGCAACCGGAGGAAGCATATGTTCTGGAAGTTATTCTGATTTCCTATTGCATTCCTAATGAGAATTAGGAGAAGTTGTTGTTAGTTCAGAGATGCTTTCTGCCAGTGGAGTTTGTTTGAGTTCTATTCGGTACTAGAGGATCGTCTTCTTTTAACTATAATAAGATTGTATGCTGAATGGGTTCGGAAATTGAAGTTGTAACTTGTAATAGACCTTTGATTGTAACTGATCCAGTGTGTGGTTTATCTACTCTTTGAAGGACTTGTCGTGGTCTAGTTCATTTAGTCACGGTTGTTTTTATAAATGATCGTTTCGTTGTGACTTTCACTAGGTTTAGGATTGTTTTAGGATATGGATTGGCTCAAGGGGTATGCGGCAAAAGTGGATTGCGAGGATCTGTAGGTGACAGTCGGGAATGTGGAAAGGAAAATGGTTATGACTCGATGTAGGTCAAAGACGGTGTCTTCGCAAGTTAATTACATTTGCTTGCGATTCCACAGGAAGACTTGTCATCGGTGCTGATCGTAAGTAAGTTCGATAATGTCTTTGTATAAGCCAAAGGTTTGCCGCCGCATCATGAGATTGAGTTCAGAATCGAGATGGTTGAGGGTGCTAGACCTATCATTATGCCTCTTAGGCGGATGGCGCCCAAGGAACAACGAGAGTTAGAGGTGCAATCGCATGACCTTTTAGGAAAAAAAGATTCATTCTGAGAAGTGTATCCGAGTGGGGTGCACCAGTTGTGTTTGCAACCAAGGCCGATGGCTCATAGAGATTGTGTGTGGACTATAGTGAACTGAATAAGGTGACCAAGTAGAACAAGTATCCGTTGCTGAGGATTGATGACTTGTTCGATCAGCTTCACAAGGCCAAAGTGTTTTCTCAAGATGAGTTTGGCAATGGGATTTCGCTCGTTGAGAGTGGCAAAGGATAAGGTTGTGGCCTACGCAAGTCAACAGCCAAAGCCGCATGAAAGGAATTACCCAACTCATGATTTAGAGTTGGCGGCAATTATGTTTGCTCTGATGATGTTGAGACATTACTTGTTGGGAGTTCAATTCTATTTGTTTACGGATCACAAGCCGTTGAAGCATCTTTTCTCCTAAAAGGATTTGGATCTTCGGCAACAACGGTGGTTAGAGTTTCTGGCATCGTATGATTTTGGTATAACCTATACTCCTGGCAAAGGTAACGTGGTGGCGGATGCGTTGAATTGAAGACACACAAGTTTGGGAGCAATGTTTTCAAAAGGAAAGAGCCTCGAGTATTTGGCAAGATTTGATTTCAGACTAAGACGTGAGTTGGAACCTGAAATGTTGGCAAGCTTATCCATAAGACCTACTCTCATCGAAAGGATTGGCGAGAACCAAAAGCGAGATGCAAAGCTTGTCGAGTTTATCCAGAAGTTGGAACCAAAGGATAAAGAGTTCGAGGTCGATCGAGAAGGTTGGCTTCGAAAGCAAGGATGATTGGTTGTTCCAGATATCGACGGATTGAGAGATGAGGTTGTATGGGAATCTCATCACTCGAAGTTGACAATTCATTCTGGTGGTAATAAGATGTATTAGGACATGAAGCGAGTCTACTACTGGGAAGGGATGAAAAGAGATATTGGAAAGTTCACTTCCAAGTGTATGAACTGTCAGTTGGTGAAAGCTGAATAGAAGAAGCCGAGTGGATTGCTTCAGCCATTAGAAGTTCTTACATGGAAGTGGGATTAGATATCGATGTATTTCATCGATGGACTACCAAGAACTGGGGCAGGAAATAAAGGAGTTTGGGTCATCGTGGATCGCTTGACCAAAAGTGCAAGGTTCATTCCTGTCAAATAGATTAGGATAACATCTAAGTTGGTTGAACTTTATGTGAAATGGATAGTTCGATTTCATGGTATCCCTAAGAGCATAGTAAGTGATTGAGATCCATTGTTCACGAGTGGATTTTGGAAAAGGTTGCAATAAGTTTTGGGAACCGAGTTGTGCTTGAGTACGGCTTATCATCCCCAAACCGATGGTTAAACCGAGAGGGTTAACCGAGTTTTGGAAGATCTCCTAAGAGCTTGTGTATTAGATTTCGGGGGATCATGGGAAGACCATCTACATTTAGTAGAGTTTGCTTATGATAATAACTACCAGTCGAGCATTAGGATGGCACCATACGAGGCGTTGCATGGAAGACCGTGCAATTCTCCAGCTTGTTTGTTAGAGATTGGAGACAATTTGGTACTTGGGCCAGAGATGATCAGAGTGACCTCAGATTGGATTGAGATCGTTTGACAACGAATGAAGGCAAGATCGTCAGAAAAGCTATGCGGATAAGCATAAAAAAGATTTGGAATTTGACGTGGGTGACATGGTTTTCAAAAAGATTTCACCGTTGAAGCATATGGTTAGATTCAGAAGTAAAGGAAAGTTATCTCCAAAGTCCGTTGGACCGTTTTCGATTATCGAGCGAATTGGAAAGCTTGCATATAGATTGATTTTATCCAAGGAGATGTAGAGTGCGCAAAACATTTTTCATGAGTCATTTCTACGAAAATATACGCATGATCCGGATGTTGTAGTATATCCAGAGCAGTATGAAGACGTAAAAGTCGAGACCATAGTTACGAAACCTCGTAAGCCACTTTGTGTTGTGGAAATGACACAAAACAGGTTAGGAGGAAAGACGGTTAGGTTAGTCAAGTTGCTTTGGAGTGAGGATGATTACGATTGTACGTTGTTATTGTTTTTATGATTGTTGTTGTTGATAGAATTCTGCATGCTAGGATAAGGCTATGGATGCATGGTTGGATGGCTGCTAGTTTGGATGATAGAATTGGCCGCTTATGGATGATAGGCATGCAGAATAATTTTGGTTGCTTATGGTTGTTGGAATTTCAGGGGCGAAATTCTTAAGGGGGTAGAATGTAATAGCCCGCATTATGCGTATCGAAGGATTGTAAAATATTTCTATTTTATTCCCTTAGGGTTGGCATTCTCATATTTTAATATATTTTCTACGGGGATGTGAGACATGTCCATAATTTTTACCAATTTTGTTTGTGACCGTTTTGCCTCTGTCGGTTTTGTACAAGGCATAACTTTTGACTCAGATTGACTCAAGTGCTGAGATCGGTCTCATTGGAAAGGAAATAATGATTCGCATTCCTTAGAGTGGTCACATTTAGGATTTGGCTCAGCGGTTTGGGAGGAATCGCTGTTTTAAGGTTTCACATTTGGTTTTTCAGGTTTTTAAGTCATAATGGGCTTATTTGGAGAGGCCCATTAGTGCGCTAGTGGAAGACTATAAATAGGAGGTAAGAAACATGGAGAATAGTTTACTTTCTCCATTCTCTCAATTGAAAGAGCTAGAGGTCCTCCATTACTCCATCTTCTACACCTTTCCACGAGAGAGTTCATCGAATCGAACAGTTCAGAGAAAATTCTTCGCTGTTCGGAATCATAATTTATTGCTTTTGAGTTGTTTTGGAGAATTGGTGAGTGATATGCATCTCTCACGCGGATTCAATCAAGTATATGATTTGCATGCACATATTTTCATCATTTTAAGTTGATTTCTCCTAAATCTACAACTTGGTAAGTCTATTTTTATAAGAATCGCCGTAGGATCTAATTTAGCAACTTAAAATCGGTAATTTTCATATGTTTTTATATGTTTATGCAAGTTAGATCCATAATTTTGGTCATTTATTCATTTATCATGTTTTTGATGAACTTCATATGATTATTGATAAAAATTTGTTATTTTAATGATTGTTGATGATTGATTTTAATGAATTAGTTAGATCGAGTTGTTTGTATAAATTAATCAAATTGAAGTTGAATTGGGCAGGAAATCAGGTCTGCGATGGATCAGTGACAGAATGGATCGGTCCAGATCTGCGATGCATCTGTGATGGAATGGATCGGTCCAGATCTGCGATGGATTACGTATCTGTGATGGATCGCACATGGATGGATTGTGCATAGATGGCTCGCGCATGGTCCAGATCTGCGATGGATCAGTGACGGAATGGATCGGTCATGGATTTGTTACGAATCTGTGATGGATCGCGCAAGGATGGATCGTGCATAGATGGCTCGCGCATGGTTCTGATCGACGATAGATCAGTGATGCAGTGGATTGGTCAGGGATTTGTGATGAATCTGTGATGGATCGCGCATGGATGGATCATGCATAGATGGCTCGCGCATGGTTATGATCGGCGATGGATCAGTGACGGAATGGATCAGTCATGGATTTGTGACAGATCTATGATGGATCGCGCATGGATGGATCATGCATAGATGGATCGCGCATGGTCCAGATCTGCGGTGGATCAGTGACGGAATGGATCAGTCACGGATTTGTGATGGATCTGTGATGGATTTGCGCATGGATGGATCGTGCATAGATGGATCGCGCATGGGGGATTAGTGATGGATGTGTGACGGATTTATAGTGATGGATCTATGATGGACCGGTGATGGATGGATCGCGCATGAATGGATCGGCTCAGATCTATGATGGATCTATGACGGAATGGATTGGCTTAGGTCAGTGACGGATCAGTGATGGATCGGTGACGGATTGATGCAGAGTTGACCCACGAGATATGATAGCTGTAACGACCCGCATTCTACGCATCGAGGATCATAGAATGTTTATTTCTTTTACATAGGAAGTCATTTGGTCATGTAACCTAGGGGAACAACTATTGGGGTCATTTCCCATGTTCATGATTTTTTCTGATTTTTAAATGACCGTTTTGCCCCTAGCGAATCTTGTTTCGTCTATAACTTTTGATTGGTAAGGAGTTTTGACCTGAAACCACATCCATTGGATTCGAATGATGGTTTACCTTTCCGTAGAGTGGTCACATTAGCCGAACGGACTTACCATTTGGGAGATATGGCTGAAACAAGGTCTGGAGGGTGAAAAACTGCTAAAGTGGGCTTAGTAGGGTGATTAGTGAATGGGCCCATAACCCATTTCGGGATTAGGGTTATGGGGAGGCTGAAATGAGTTAGGGAATCATTTCATTTCAGTTTTCCAGCTGCCATTTATGTGACGGCCCGCCATGCACCAGCCGACATTTCCCCGAAATGCGCTGTACCGATGTCCAACTAGCACGGGACGGTCGCCAAAGAAAAGGAAAGGAAAGAGGAAAACTTCCAAAGGAACCTGTAGTATATCTCACAGCGCATGAGATAAAACATAATAATAATATACTTTGACATAAAACAGGCAAGACAGTGCATAAGCTGAAAAGCTAAACATCATAGCAGCAGAAAACCCAAAATACAGCTTATGTTCCACATCAACATTATTACAACTTTTCAAACTGTCTCTAAGCAAAGTAAAGGAAAGGTACACTACTAATGCCCAAAGTAGTAACCAGCAGCGACACAGGGAGAATATATGTAATAGTACGTGTAAGCCTCCTGCTTGTCTCCGGATCAGCTACTCGTGCATAACCAGCTAACCTGTCTTTAGTCTGCCCGTTTAAGAGCACCTAGAGTAATAAGAAGAGACATAAAACTCTAGGTCAGACAAAAGTCTGATATGAGCGATAATTAGCAAAAACAGAACAATAACAGGTATACTAAACCATATCTAAACCTGGACTTGCAACCAAAGAGTTAGCACTACATACCGTACAATACTCTAAGGTGCCACTAAACACATGGTGTAAAGAATACGGGGGTGGGGGTATGCATGTCATAGTGATGGCAAACAAATCAAGCATAGCAACCATCCTCACATCTCTCACTCAGTGCGTAAAGCATACAATGTCCACTGCTTCGATCACTAGACCCATTGAGGTAACGACGGAGTTCGACTTGTACAACTACTGCTACCACCAAGCTTACCCCATGGAGTCATGACTAAACCTTTACAAGTGACCCCACTTCATTGGTCTATAGACCATTAGTCGTACCTAGGCCACTGTGGCCCTGAATCCGTCCACGTACCTCCCATACATAGTGATCCAAAGTCATAGACATCGACAACCCCTTAGCACACGTCCCGCAGCAAAGCCCAACTCATGAAATTAACTCGTTGGTTCCCATCTGGAACCTGAGTACAAACTTCTTATTTGGACTACATTTGCATCTCGGGTTTTGGTCTTCTCCGGATCGGTTCAGTTCCTGCTCTTCACTTCAGTTTGTACTTCCAGTTCGGCTCGTGATTCACGCCTCACGCACAAGCTCCTCGGTTCGGATCGGAATACCTCATATGGGTCAGGTCGTGATGATCATCTCCAGTTCATGGTCCTCGACTTGTGGTCGTCTCGTGGTGCTTGCCGGTTCGGATCGCGAGTACTCACTAGGTTCGGGTCGGTTCGTGGTATGCACTCCAGGTCGAGCTCCTTCACCGGTTCGGGTCGTGGCTCATTGCTCGTGTGGGGCGGATCGGTTCGAGTACACCAAGCTGGAGCGATTCGAATCATGACATCTTCCCGCGAGCGGGTCGGGTCGTGAGCTTCAGATGCAGACGGGTCGGTTCGTGCTCTCCTCCACCGATCCGATCCGATTCTGGGTCATTTTCCTGCAACTTTTCCAGTGACTGTTTCACGCCATTCGACGGCGTTTTCGACCATTCTAACTGTTCTAATCAATCACAAAGCTTACCATACAGTCATAGGAATATATAGAATTGACCACATACACCAAAACAACAATTTGATAAGTTAAAACGGATCAAACATAGCCAAAACCCCATATTTTCCCCTTAAGCATGTTTAAGCAAATCTAATGATATGATTAACAAAACTTAACCAAATTAACCCAAACTTCAAACAGAGGTCTAAAACAATATTTCGGATTTTCTGAGTATTTTTCCAGAATTTAATAATGTAAAATTTCGCTAATTAACACTAATTACCCCTAATTAACCGTAATTATTGAAAAACAATGCAAATCACTCACCTTGGCCACAAATAAAATACTAAATCTGAAATACTCTCTGTTTGGATCGAATTCCCATGTCTAACAGCAGCTCCAACTCTGATTTGATGCTATTTCTCCTTGATTTGATGTAGATTAAGCCAATATTTGATTAAACGGTGATTAGAAGGTGTTTTAGATTTTGGAGGCCATTGTTAGGGTTTCTAAGATGTAAGTGGCGGCTGGAAAATGAATAAAACCCGAATTCTCTAACCCTATCAGCCCTTGAGTACCTCTAATCCCGAAATCCTCCAATGGGCCTAGTTGTTAATTACCCAATTAAGCCCGGTTAAGCTGTTTTTCATCTTCTAAACCTTGTTTCAGCCATATCTCCCAAACGGTGAGTCCGTTTGGCTAATGTGACCACTCTACAGAATTGTAAACCATCATTCAAATCCAATGGAAGTGGTTTCAAGTCAAAATTCCTTTTCAGTCAAAAGTTATGGCCGAAACAAGATCAGCTAGGGGCAAAACGGTCATTTAAAAATCGGCAAAAATCATGAACATGGGAAATGACCCTAATAGTTGTCCCCCAAAGTTACACGACCATATGACCTTCTATGACAATGAAATAAATATTCTACGATCCTTCGATGCGTAGAATGCGGGTCGTTAGACTCCCCCCCCCCCCCTTAAGAAATTTCGCCCCCGAAATTCCTTAACTAAGAAGCAAGCAAACAAGGAATCCCGCGTGCCTATCAACCATTCACAACAGTCAACATACAAAACAAACAAAACAAGTCTAACCTAGCATGCGGAAAACTAAATCGCAAATAAAATCTTACCAGGCAAAGTGTTCTGGATGCGTCTTCCTAATGCTCTCCTCTGTCTCCCAAGTACATTCATTCTCGTCCTCGCCCCACTGAACCTTGACTAGCTTCACCGCTTTCCTTCGAAGTTTCTTCGTACTGTCCCCGACAATACGAATCGGCTTGCGGTTCCCAAACGCCTCAGGTTCTACTTCGACATCATCCAACTGATTAGGTAAAACAGTCACATCGGGGTCGTGCACGAATTTCCTTAATTGGGAAACATGAAATACGTTATGAACTCCCGCCATCTTCTCTGGTAACTCAAAATTATATGCCAAATTCCCAACTTGCTCAAGAACTGGGAATGGACCAACAAATCTTGGCGCTAACTTCCCTCTCCTTCCAAATCGAATAACATTCTTTAATGGAGAGATCTTGATAAATACTAAGTCGCCAACAGAGAATTTCAAGTCTCGTCGTCTCTTATCAGCATAACTCTTCTGCCTATCTTGGGCAGCTTTCATTCGCTGCTGAATGACTTTAATTTTGCTTGAAGTTTCTCTTATCACATCTGGTCCAAGCACAAATTTCTCACCGGTTTCTAGCCAATATGACGGTGAGCTGCACGGTCTTCCATACAAAGCTTCAAATGGAGCCATACCAATACTGGACTGATAAATATTATTGTATGCAAACTCTACTAGATGCAAATAGTCATCCCATGATCCACCTAAATCCAATATGCAAGCTCTCAAGAGTTCTTCTAATACTTGATTCACCCTCTTCGTTTGACTGTTGGTCTGAAGATGGTACGCGGTACTAAGATGTAATTCTGACCCCAGAGCCTCTTGTAAGCTCTTCCAAAACCCACCAGTAAACAACAGGTCTTGGTCACTCACAATGCCTTTAGGTACTCCATGAAATCTCACTACCCACTTCATATACAGTTCTGCTAACTTAGCTACTGTTCTATTTGACTTGACTGGTATGAACCTTGCACTCTTGGTCAAACGGTCCACAAATACCCAAATACTATCGTGGCCTGACCTCGTCCTTGGTAACCCATCAATGAAATCCATTGATACTTGTTCCAATTTCCATTCTGGAATTTCTAATGGTTGTAACAAACCACTAGGCTTGTTTTGCTCGGCGTTGACTAGTTGACAATTCATGCACTTGGAGATAAACTTCCCAACATCTCTTTTCATCGCTTCCCAGTAGTAGGTCTGCTTCATGTCTCGATACATCTTATTACCACCGGGGTGTATAGTCAATTTTGAGTGATGACATTCTCTAAGCACTTCATCCCTCAATCCATCGACATTGGGTACAACTAGTCTCCCATCCTTTCGAAGCCATCCTTCTCGATCAGGCCTGTACTTGTTCATCTCCCCATCAATACCCATTTCTAACTTGGAGATGATCTCTAATAGATTAGCATCGTCCCTCTGACTGGAACCAATCCGCTCAGTCAAAGTGGGTCTGATTGTCAAGCTTGCTAACATTTCTGGGTCTACCTCGCACTTGGGTCTGAAGTCATATCCTGAGATATACTCCAGTTGCATCCATTCCAGAAACATAGCCCCTAAACTGGCATGTCTCCTACTCAAGGCATCAGCTACCGCATTGCCCTTTCCTGGCGTATAGGCGATATCAAAATCATATGAAGCTAAGAATTCCAACCATCTCTGCTAACGAAGATTTAAATCCTTTTGAGAGAAAAGATACTTTAATGACTTATGATCCATAAACAACTCAAATCTTTCTCCTAATAGATAATGTCTCCACATATTCAATGCAAATACGATCACTGCCAATTCCAAATCATGGGTAGGGTATCTTCTCTCATGCAGTTTCAATTGCCGACTAGCATAAGCTACCACCCTACCTCCTTGCATCAACACAGCACCTAGTCCGGTACCACATGCGTCCGTGTATACCGTCATCTCTTCATTCCCCCTTGGAATGACTAACACTGACACACACATCAACTTCTCCTTTAGACCCTTAAATGCATTCTCGCACTTCTCGTCCCAGACGAAAGCTTGATTCTTCTTGGTCAACTGAGTTAACGGCGCTGCTATCTTGGAGAAGTCTTAGATAAACTTACGATAATATCCAGCTAACTCCAAGAAACTTCTTACGTCTGTTGCATTCTTATGCGTAGACCATTCTTGTACCATAGCCACCTTTGCAGGATCTACGGCAATACCATTCTCTGAAACAACATGGCCTAAGAATCTCACTTCCCTTCTCCAGAAGTGACATTTCGAGAACTTTGCTTTCAATTGGTGTTTTTTCAACACCTTTATTACTGTCCGCAAATGTTCCTTTTGTTCTTCCTCTGTCCTTGAGTAAACCTATATATCGTCCACGAACACAAGAACAAACTTATTCAATTGATCTCTGAATACCCTATTCATAAGATCCATAAAATATGTTGGTGCATTGGTTAACCCGAATGGCATAACCAACCACTCATAAAATCCAGACGGCGTCCGAAAGGCCATTTTATCTATACTCTCAGCTGCCACTCCGAGCTGATGAAATCCTGTCGCGAGGTCCAACTGGGAGTGCACCCTTGCTCCTTCCAGTTGATCAAACAAATCATCTATATGCGGTAGAGGATACTTATTCTTCCTCGTCACCTTATTCAACTCGCGATAATCCACACACAATCGAAGGGAACCATCTGCCTTAGTAGCAAACACAACTGGTGCTCCCCACTCGGAGACACTTCTTCGAATAAATCCCTTCTTCAAAAGATCGCTGACTTGCACCCCGAGCTCTTGCTGCTCTCTTGGTACCATACGACGAAGTGGCATCACTATAGGTCTGGCATCTTTCACCAAATCAATACGAAACTCAATCTCTCGGTGTGGCGGAAGCCCGATCACTTCCCCGAAGATGTCCGGATACTGGCCAACCACAGGCACATCTGACAACACATCATGCGGGATGTCGAGGGAATTTAGAAAACTAGCCATCAACCCGTTACTAGACAGGCTACCAAACACTACCCTCCGCCCATCATCCGCTCTAACTGTCACCAAAAAGCCCTCACAGTCTACCACCACCCCGTATCTTTGGAGCCAGTCGACTCCCAAAATAATGTCATACCCAGTAAAGCCTAAAACAAAGCAATTACAAGCAAACATACATCCATGACTTGATAAGACCAAATTGCGACAAATCATGCTAAGGCTTGTCGAACCACCAATCGGATTCGTCACTGCTAATGGTCTATCGACTAACCCAGGTTCCAATCCTAGCCTATCTACCAGGTCACTAGATATGAAGGAACGGGAAGCCCCGGTATCGAACAATACTCGAACAGGTACATCATAAATAGAAAGCATACCTTGAATGACGACATTCTTTCCTTTCTCCGCCGCAGTTGGGGCATTCAACGAAGAAGGAATAGCATTAAGGGCATATGCTTTCACCATCTGCTTCTCTTTTAAAGGTTGTGGACACTTATCCTTTTGATGTCCAACTTGGCCACAGTTGAAGCACTTCCTGTCCGCTGGCTTTGCTCGATAATTACTAGCATAGTGGCCCTTCTTGCCACAGCTAAAGCACTCAACATCTTTATTCTTCTTCTAGCCATCCTTATTCTGGTTCTGCTTCCTCTGATTCTGAGAACCATTCTTGCCTCCACCGCTTGCTTGCGGCTTTGGCTCTTCTGCAGATGCAGCCTCAGTCTTCGACTTAGGGTAGAGACTTTCTGATCTTAATGCTTTCCGCACAATCGACTCAAACGTCTCATCGATGTGGTTATTAAGCCTCTCCCCCAATTATCCATCCAAGCCAGTTACGAATTTCTCGTTCTTTTTCTCGGCGGTATCTATTAGGGATAAACCATACTTCGACAAAGAACTCAGCAATGTACTCCGAGACAGCTCTGCCATTTTGCTTAAGCTCCAAGAACTTCCTAAACAGCTCTGACTTTTGAGCAGCCGGGATAAACTTATCGCTAAAGCGAGCCTTAAACTGATCCCAAGTAATCTGATCCTCGAGAGTAGCTGCCTTAACAGCATTCCACTAATTCATGGTCCGTCCTTGCAGCTGATGGGATGCTAGCCTCCTTTTCATCACATCCTCGATACCTAATTCTTCGAAGATACGCTTGCAGCTATCCAACCAATCCTGAACATCTGTAGCCGACTCCGTTCCGTGGAACGGCCTACCACCAAGGCTAGTATAATCTTTATTTAGCTTGGCGAAATCGGCCCTAGGCACCTGCACCACTACACCACCACCATTAGCAGCATTAGGAACTTCTCCCTGAACATCCCTAAGCATATCCCTTATGAAATTAGTGAACATCGTCCTCTTATCCGGGTCATTCCTATTGTTAGCCCTTGGACCCGTGTTCCTCAAGTTTCGGCTCATCGTTCAATCTGTAAAGAGAAAACGATTAACCATCTCCATAGTGGTGCCAGTGCAGTGCGGCTTCTTCCTTAGATATACTAATAGTATTTTATTTTTTTTGAAAATTGATATATATATATATATAGCTAACTTTTGAAAACCAAAATATAACAAATAAGCGCTCTCATATACGTATACTATCTCTCCCTTGTGTCTTCCCCAGGTAAACTACGCAACCTAGAGCTCTGATACCAAGTGTGATGGCCCGCCATGCACCAGCCGACATTTCCCCGAAATGCGTTGTACCGATGTCCAACTAGCCCGGGACGGTCGCAAAAGAAAAGGAAAGGAAAGAGGGAAACTTCCAAAGGAACCTGTAGTATATCTCACAGCGCATGGAATAAAACATAATAATAACATATTTTGACATAAAACAGGCGAGACAGTGCATAAGCTCTAAACATCATAGCAGCGGAAAACCCAAAATACAGCTTATGTTTCACATCAACCTTATTACAACTTTTCAAACTGTCTCTAAGCAAAGTAAAGGAAAGGTACACTACTAATGCCCGAAGTAGTGACCAGCAGCGACACAGGGAGAATATATGTAATAGTACGTGTAAGCCTCCTACTCGTCTCCGGATCAGCTACTCGTGCATAACCAGCTAACATGTCTCTAGTCTGCCCGTTTAAGAGCACCCAGAGTAATAAGAAGAGACATAAAACTCTGGGTCAGACAAAAGTCTGGTATGAGCGATAAGCAGCAAAAACAGAACAATAACAGGTATACTAAACCATACCTGAATCTGGACCTACAACCAAAGAGTTAGCACTACATACCGTACAATACTCTAAGGTGCCACTAAACACATGGTGTAAAGAATACGGGGGTGGGGGTATGCATGTCATAGTGATGGAAAACAAATCAAGCATAGCAACCATCCTCGCATCTCTCACTCAGTTCATAAAGCATACGATGTCCACTGCTTCGATCACTAGACCTATTGAGGTATTGACAGAGTTCGACACGTACAACTACTGCTACCACCAAGCTTATCCCATGGAGTCATGACTAAACCTTTACAAGTGACCCTACTTTATTGGTCTATATCCCATTAGTCGTACCTAGGCCACTGTGGCCCTGAATCCGTCCATGTAACTCTCATACATAGTGATCCAAAGTCATAGACATCGACAACCCCTTAGCACACGTCCCGCAGCAAAGCCCAACTCATGAAATTAACTCGTTGGTTCCCATCTGGATCCTGAGTACAACTTCCCATTTGGACTACCTTTGCATCTTGGGTATTGGTCTTCTCCGGATCGGTTCGGTTCTTGCTCTTCACTTCAGTTTGTACTACCAGTTCGGCTCGTTATTCACGCCTCATGCATAAGCTCCTCGGTTCGGATTGGAATACTCCATACGGGTCGGGTCGTGATGATCATCTCCATTTCGTGGTCCTCACCTTGTGGTCGACTCGTGGTGCTGCCGATTCGGATCGCGAGTACTCACTGGTTCGGGTCGGTTCGTGGTATGCACTCCAGGTCGAGCTCCTCCACCGGTTCGGGTCGTGGCTCATTGTTCTTGAGGGGCGGACCGATTCAAGTACACCAAGCTGAAGCGTTTCGAATCGTGACATCTTCCCGCGAGCGGGTCGGGTAGTGAGCTTCAGATGCAGACAGGTCGGTTCATGCTCTCCTCCACCGATCCGATCCGGTTCTGGGTCATTTTCCTGCAAGTTTTCTAGCGACTGTTTTACGCCATTCGACGACATTTTCGACCATTCTAACTGTTCTAATCAATCACAAAGCATACGATACAGTCATCGCAACATATAGAATTGACCATATACACCAAAACAACAATTTGATAAGTTAAAACGGATCAAACATAGCCAAAACCCCATATTTTCCCCTTAAGCATGTTTAAGCAAATCTAATGATATGATAAACAAAACTTAACCAAATTAATCCAAACTTCAAACAGAGGTCTAAAACAATATTTCGGATTTTCTGAGTATTTTTTCAGAATTTAATAATGTAAAATTTCGCTAATTAACACTAATTACCCCTAATTAACCGTAATTAGTGAAAAACAATGCAAATCACTTACCTTGGCCACAAATAAAATACTAAATCTGAAATACTATTGTTTGGGTCGAATTCCAATGTCCAACGGTAGCTCCAAGTCTGGTTTGGTGCTATTTCTCCATGATTTGATGTAGATTAAGCCAATACTTGATTAAACGGTTATTATAAGGTGTTTTAGATGTTGGAGACCATTGTTAGGGTTTCTAAGATGTAAGTGGCGGCTGGAAAATGAATAAAAACTGAATTCCCTAACCCTATCAGCCCTTGAGTACCTCTAATCTCGAAATCCCCCAATGGGCATAGCTGTTAATTACCTAATTAAGCCCGGTTAAGCTGTTTTTCATCTTCTAAACCTTTTTTCAGCCATATCTCCCAAACATTGAGTCTGTTTGGCTAGTGTGACCACTCTACGAAAATGTTAACCATCATTCGAATTCAATGGAAGTGGTTTCAGGTTAAAATTCCTTACCAGTCAAAAGTTATGGCCGAAACAAGATCAACTTGGGGCAAAACGGTCATTTAAAAATCGGTAAAAATCATGAACATGGGAATTACCGTAATAGTCGTCCCCCAAAGTTACACGACCATATGACCTTCTATGACAATGAAATAAATATTCTACGATCCTTCGATGCGTAGAACGCGGGTTGTTACAATTTACATCTTAGAAACCCTAACAATGGCCTCCAATCTCTAAAACACCTCCAAATCAATTTTTAATCGAAGATTAAGCTTAATAACATCAAATCAAGGCGGGTCGACACCAAATCAGAGTTGGAGCCGCTGTGTTACATAGGAAACAGTGCCATAACAGAGATAATTTCATATCTAAAGTTTATTTGTGGCTAAGGTGAGTGATTTGCATTGTTTTTCACTAATTACGGCTAATTAGGGATGATTAGTGTTAATTAGCGAAATTAGAAATGATTAAATATGGAAAAATATTTAGAAATTCTTAAATATTATCTTATGCCTCGGTTAGAAATTTGGGTTAATTTCGATATGTTTTGCTAATCGTATGGTTAAATCATGATTTAGGGGATTAAGGGGAAAACATGGGTTTTAGGTATGTTTGATCCATATTAAGATGTTAGATTGTTGGTTTGGTGTTTATGGTTGATTATGTATGTTGCCATTACTGTTTGGAATGCTTCATGATTGTTTAGCAAAGTTAGAATGGTCAAAAACGCATTCGTATGGCGTAAATAGCTCGCAGGAAAAGTTGCAAAATATAGTACAGCATCCCGTTCGTGAAGCACTCTCATGACCTGACCCCTAGGATCGTGAAGCACCCTCCTGATCCGACCCCTAGGATCGTGAAGCACCCTCACGACCCGACCCCTAGGATCGTGAAGCACCCTCACGACCCGACCGTGAGGAAGAGGGCGAACCCTTGGAGGGCGATCATGAGGAAGAGGGTGAACCCTAGGAGGGCGACCGTGAGGAATAGGGCGAACCCTAGGAGGGAGATTGTAAGGAAGAGGGTGAACCCTAGGATGGCGAGCCGTAAACTGCGCCAGGAAGGAAAGAGGATCACAAGCCGATGCCAGAGCGAGCCGAGGAAGCTGACCATGAGTCGGAGGTTATGAAACATGACGAACCGACCCTGGAGAGGAGAACCGCGAGCATGTGTCACAACCCAAACAGGGGTCCACGAGCAGATCACGAGCCGATGCAGGAAAAGGGATCACGACCCGGACTGAGGAATCACGAACCACACATATCTAGACTGAAGTGTGAACATGTATGGAAGCCTGGAGCAACGAAACGAACGGGAATGATGAACAAAAACCCGAGATGCAAAAGTAGTCCAAATGAGAAGCTGTGACTCAGGTTCCAGACGGGAACCGACGAGTTGACTTCATGATTGGATTTTGCTGCGGGACGTGTGCAAAGGGATTATTGGTATCCATAACTTTGGTTCACCACTGAGAGACGGATTAGGGGCTTGTAGTGATAGTTGTATGGGGTTGGACTCCGTCATGGCCCAAAGGATTAGGTGAACAGAGTAGTGGGTATTGTATGCTTTACGCACTAAGTGAGAGAAGTGAGGATGATTGCTATGCTTGATTGTTTGCCATCACTATGACATGCACACCCCCTCCCCCGTTATCTTTACACCATATGCTAGTATTATCTTAGAGTATTGTACATCTTGTTGTGCTGCCTCTTTGGTTGCAGGTCCAGGTTCAGGTATGATTGGATTATACCTGTTATTGTTTTGTTTTGTTGCTTATCGCTCATACCAGACTTTTGTATGACCCAGAGTTTTATGTCTCTTCTTATTATTATGGGTGCTCTTAAACGGGCAGACTAGAGATAAGTTAGCTGGTTGTGCACGAGTAGCTGTCCGGAGGCAAGCAGGAGGCTTACACGTATTATTCCCATATATTCTCCCTGTGTCGCTGGTGGTCACTACTTTGGGCATTAGTAGTGTACTTTCTTATTTTGCTTTAGAGGCAGTATTGTGAAGTTGTAAAAATGATTTGGATCATAAGCTGTATTTTGGATTTCCGCTGCCATGTTAGACATGATTTAGTTTTCAGCTTATGTACTGTCTCGCCTGTTTTATGTCTAGTTATGTTATTATTATATTTTATTCCATGTGCTATGAGATATACTACAGGTTCTCTGATGATTCATTTCTTCAAATCCCTTCCTTTTCTTTTCCTCTGGCGACCGTTCCGTGCTGGTTGGACATCGGTACAGCGCATTTCAGGGAAATGTCAGCTGGTGCAGGGCGAGCCGTCACAATAGCATCTCAGAAGCGCTGCAAAAGGCTGTTTTGACGTTTTGTCCAGTTTTTAATAGCGAAAAGGCGGGAAATGCTATAAAATGCAGTATTGACCAAACGAAGCTTGTTTTTCAGTCGACGATGGTTCTAGCTTTGACACGATTTCAAAGTGGAATGTTCAAAGTGTTGTGAGGCGTTCATTGATCGTTGAAAAGCAACGAATGTGAAGATAACTCAAATGTTGTGAGTTGATGGTTGGTCGAGAAGGTTGCTTGAACTAAGAATAAATATCAGGAAGAACGACTAGAAATACCAAAGGTGGAGGAATTATCATTGTCATAGGTTCTAGCGGGCTCAAAGCAAGGGTACAATTAAAGACCGGTTGTATGGTTGATTACATTGGGTATCGTTGAAAGGCGTATGGAGTTTTTGCTAGAACCGGGGTTACCATTAGCCCTTGACATATGGCATGGTTGGCCGTCATATGATTAACGATGGTTTTGAAGCAGGATTGACAGTGATAGCCAGAGTCTGTCATGAATGATTGGTTTATTTATTTGTACCATCTCACGTAGATTGTCCGACGTCGAAGGAGATGTTTCTTGGGTGCTTGTTTGATACTGGTTTAGGCCTCTGGGCTTGTACTTGAGCGATGTTGAATTCGATTACAATGGTTTACGTGAGATATATAATCTGGATGCTATGAGTGTTATTGTTGGTTGTTTCTGTTTGCCATGATTGATTGGTCATTCTGATTACCATGGATGAATTGTTGTTCATTTAGTTGTATGGATTGTAAAGGCTATCACTGTCCGATGTGGGGAAGACGGGAGTTGTTCTTCTCCGGAGTTGTGGGTAGATTAGTTTGTTTATTTACCCATTCTGATGTACTTCATTGATGATGTTAGTTAGTTTTTTTATCACTCACTAAGACTGCTGTCTGACTCAAGGTTTTATGTTTCCCTCTTATTATCTTGGGTTGTTCATCCGATTTTTGGATGGGCAGACTAGGTGGCAGGTGACAGGTGATAGCTTAATGAGGATGATGCTGCAGTTCACAGGCGAGCAGAAGACTGGCGTATTATCTTTCTTACTATATAGTATTTGGATTTCCTCTGTTTGTTATTCTACTCTGGGTGCTGTAGTGAGGCAAATATGTACAAACATGTGTTGTTATCCTGGTGTATGGATATACTTTCTAGTTGCTTTGAAAGTTTGAAGTTTCTGTTCGAATGTGCTTAACATTTCTTACCTATTATATATGTTATATTATATTTTATCCTTGTGCTGTGAGTTTCACGACAGGTCTCGCTTGTGTTTACCTACTCTCATGATCGTCCATAGTTGCCTGACACACCTTTCAATGTACTTTTCCTCTTGTTTAGTGCAGGGGTTATGGGCGGTCGTCACAGAGACGAAATGGAATCATTTAGAGCTCGTGAGAATTTCAGAGGAAATAAATGCCTAATTTGAATCATCAATTAATCACAACGATTAATGAACCAAGTTGAGTAAACTCACTAACTCTGTTCAGTTTTAATTTTATAACATATTCTAGAATTTGATAAATAATGATTTTATGTTGTGTGATGGTGGTTTGGATTAATGGTTGATAAATTGGTTGAAATATGGTATATAGTTATATATAAGAGTCATTGGTTGAATATTAATTTTATTTACCATGATATCTCATACTGGAATGGAATTGATGTTATTTACGTCGATTAACACCTTTCGATGCAGGGAAATTGGTTGGAGGGATCCAACTGGATTCCTTAATAATTATATTACTGCTTCCATTGATTGTGATGCATACATACATACATATATACATTCATACATATACATACGTATGTATATATAATCTACAATTGATTATGTTGAGTTTGAATTACCCTGGCCCTAGAATTTTTGTATTTAAGTACCATAAAATATTTTCAAATGTAGAAAAGGAATTTGAGATTTAAAATGGAAATATATTTCCAAAATAGAAATTAAATTTCGAATGGACTTGAAAATAGGAACTTGTTTTAATGAATAAAACAAGAAGTTGATTATAAACGACGTTTATAAATTTAGTAAAATATTTATCATTGGATAAATTGAAATATAAATTCAAGTCTGAATTTGAATAGAAAAGTGGAAATTGGTTTTGAAATCGATATTTATAATTGGGTTCGAACTTAGCGATTGTAAAGGAAATTATAAACGAGATTAGAATGGATGGAAAAAAAATTGGAATCTACCTGAATAATTCTACCATTGGAAGTTAATAAATGAAATTTGGATTTGAGATATCATTTAGTATGGAATCAAATGGATTTGATTATATAAAAAGGAATTTTATTCACGATTGAGGTGAATAATGGTATAAAACATACATTATACAAATGAAAATATTTATAAAGGCAATTTGAGTTAACCTGAAATAGTGGATTTATTCTGAAGTTCGGAATACTAATTGAATATAAATTATTCGAAAGAGAGTTATTTATTGGAATTCGATTATATCGAATCCAGGGAAATTACTTTTTACTTTCCTTTTAATCAAGATTTAATTATTTATTAATTAAAGTTATTTATTTATTCAAATTAATGAATAAAAGTTATATTTTAAAATTAAATATTTTGGGAAGCAGGATTATAACACTGTCGTTATAATCAATATTTTTCGTGAAAGAAATGGATTCTTAAATTGAATTTGAGAATTTGCGTAAGCAATATTTGTTAAGATTTAAGTTGTGTACTTTGCCTAGTTCAAATTTAAGAATGATGTTCAGTTAAGGTTTGACAGGTAATTATACCCCAACTTAATTGACTTCATGATTGACGAAGGAATAGTTAAGGTTTGATAGCGAAGATTGGTTAGTTATATGATTAGAAAATGAATGATTAATGGGCTGGGTTACAGTAACAATGATTTATATAACATCGGTTTAATCCAATAAAAAGGATTATGGAAACGTTTTCCAAATTACGTAGGAGATATTTTCTAAGCGTAGAAAATGAAATGAATTGGTTAATGAGAAGTCAAGGAATGAAAATTGGAAATGTTTTTCGATGTTAATAACGTATATTTCCTAAATATAGAAAATAAAAATCTATGGATGTACGGAAATGTTTCCCAACTGTAATAAGAGATATTTTCTAAAAAATGGAAAATGGACAGTTTTTGATATATGGAAATGTTTTCCAAGGATCGTGGAAGATAAGCGAGTTTTGAGAAATATCTGGGAAAAGATATGGGAAGCGGATAATTGGAAATTGGGAAGTGATAATTTAACAAGAAAATAATTTTAAGGGCCCAGTGTTGCTTCGTGCTGATCAATAGAATTTCCATTTGAAAATAGGATCATTGGTTGCATGGATGTTTTCTTTAATAGTTAAATAACTGAGTATTAAGGTCTTGGTTTATTTCATACTTCCGTTGTCAATACGGAGAGACTGGGATCGAAGTTTATTATCTGGAAACCACTTCGTGTAGGCACAAGCATTGCGAATCAAATTATGATGAAGATAAATGAAGACGGAGTAAAGTGCAAGGGCTGTTCTGTTAATCTTGGGTAGAAATTGCCTAAGATGGATTGATAGGATGGTTCCTTCGGTTTGTCCAGTCCCATGACAACGTATATGGATGAATGTCTGACAAAGTATTTCTAAATGGTCACGTACATTGATTTCTTCAAACATACCATAGTTGGTGGCGGAGGAGGAAACTTCTCTTAGCTTAACATCCAGTGTAATTTTGGGGACGTCAATCAGTGATTTGACGGATCTGACGACGTGACATTCAAAGTAAATGTTGGCAAGATGTTCTAAAGATAAGAGTAGCCTCAAGCCTCATCAATCGGGAAATGACAAAAATCGAGAAGGCAACATAGTTATGTGTAGGTCATACCCATTAGGATGTATTATCAACTGATCCAGAAAAAATTCAATTGCTTCTTATTCTATTGCTGTTGTATGCTTTCGGTAACCGTTGTTGATCCCAACTGTTGGTAATATACATTCGATAAACTCAAGTTGAATGAGTAGTCGGTCATGTGTGGCCGAGTTGTAAGATGTTCTTGTTGAACCTAGTGTATTTATCTTTAGAGTTACACTATCGGAAGGTGGTCTCATACCTTGTCATAGTTGGAAATTCATTCTCCACTAAGAGCCATGCGCTTTTTGATTATGTACTATGTACATGGAGCGGGAGATGCAAGCGTTCCGCTAAATTGTTATTTATTTGATTAAGACACTATTATAATATCAAAATAGTTTTGATACAAAGAATATTTTGAGTTATCGTAAAATAAAAACCATCTATGTTTTTGCCTGGATTGGTTTTACGATTATCTTTTCTTTCAAAAGGATTTTAAAAAGTTAAATCAAATGGTTGGAGTTTACTCACACCAGTCACATGACTAACGCAGAGTTTATTTTGTTTTGTTTTACCCTAAACTCTTGGGTGTCCAAATTTGAATGAGCAGTCAAGTAGTCAGGATTTTTCAAATATACTTGGAAGAGCTTGAAGCAGGAGGCTTCAGCATTAGATAGCTACTATTTATTTCCGCTGAGATGTGTTGTGTTGTACTCTGATAACTGTATATATATACAGAACATATTTGTACTTCAAAAATTATGTTTTATAATATATTTTATTCGTTTCCCTGTATGTTTTGTGATATTTGTTTCTTCTATTCTAACACTTTTCTTTCTTTCTATTTCTCATCCTCTAATTTCTTTCTATTAATGATCCGGTAATCTCTGATTTTTGGTTAGTCGATATGGTATTTGTGTCGACGATCACGATTGGAAATTGGTCGGTTCGTTACATAAGAAAAAGGAAGAGAAGCCACACAAAAACTCGAAAAGGATTCTATCTAAGAAATCCTTCTTGGATCCATGGGCCTGGTAGGAACGAAACAGCTCTTAGAGGCATTGACTAGTTGCCCCGCGCACCGTTCGTAAAGAGGGATAAACTCCGTGAGGCAACAAAGACGAAATGATTAGTGAAAATAATGATGCCATCCACAATTGACAAAGACGAAATCACCAGACAGCCGTTGAATATACCAAAACGTTGAACTTTTAATTCAAATAAATTACTTATATAAATTTGATTTGCCAAGATTTATTTTTTAATTATATTTCAAATATCTCTTTCAAACATTATTTATTAAAAAATATATCAAATAATATTGCATAGCTACAATTGTATATTGGCATCTCTTTAGGAGGGTTCAATAATAACAATATTTACAACAAAAATAGGAAACTCATGTGGACACTCGAAATATTAAACATTCAATTATATTTGTTATAGATCTTCCTAAGACATTATTTACAACTTCCTTAAAAATATGATATGTCATATAAATCATCTCTTAAGGAGGATATATATAAAGATATTTCTAGAAGAATAATTATGCATATGATATTCAATTCATCCTAAGTTCTTAAAAGTAATAGATCACGATTCCCTAATTACTCTCAAATTTCTAATGGAGATACGGAGCGAATTTTGTAAATGTATGTTGTACCCATTAATACTTGTTCTATTTGAATGAACAATTAGGTAATTTATTGCCATGTCACTTTTTAAAGTGTTATGTCATATTTGAAAATATTTCATAGGCTATATTCCTTTATAGTGTTATACAAAGATATAATATCATTTTTGGAGATATTTTTTAAACATCACTTTGGCGTATATTTTCTAAAGATACACTTCATGCATTATTATCGGAATGTCATCATTATTCAATATATGTTTTATATAAATGACATAAATATTATTTTTAGACCAGCATAAAATATCTATGTTGGAGATTTACTATGATAAATATTATTTTTAGACCAGCATAAAATATCTATGTTGGAGATTTACTATGTAACTATTACGGCTGAAACTTTTTACCATATTACTACATATCAATTATTTCCAACCATTACCAATTAAAATGATACCGGAAAAATGGTAATCTATTTGATTGGTATCGGGTTACCGGACCACATGAAAATATGTGATATGGTCGCCGTAATTAAACGCTAAATATGATAATTATCATACCCAGCACATTATTCAACACAAAATCATAATATATACATACTTCTACCATATAATATCATATTTAATTGGTAATGGTATAATTTTTCTATTATCATTTGTATTGGTATTGTCATAGTTTTGAGTATAAACTTTTGGTACCGAGTCAAATACAGCCCTACTCAATATTGCTTGCATTTTTACAAAAATGGCTGGTAAAGAGAAAACCAAAATGACTAGGATAATTAATTAATAAGGACAGCTAATCTGTTTGCAAAACCTCAGCAACTCACTATATTGAAGTTACAGACATCATATTAAATCAAAGGTTGCATAATTCAAATTTTCAAATTGCTCGATTTGATCCTTGGGTTGCAATTAAATTCCATATCTTAATAGTGACGGAAACTGCATATGTATACTAAAGCAGGACCAGCATGTCCACTTGCGATTTATTGAATCATTAACTACGCTATTGGAATATGATCGAGGAAAGTTTCCTCAGGAAACAGTCTAACAATCCCAACTTATCTTCCATATGCATATTCTTGCCTTGCACAAGAACGTAATTTTTATTTAAAAAAACTCATATCAAGATGATGTGGCGTGAGATTGACCATACCATCTTATTTTCAATAACTTTTGTGTGGTAACCTTACCAGCCCTGTCGAACTATGCGTCGGAGATGAGCGAAGACGCGTATCACGCGTTAGACTTTGATCTCATTGGATGGTGAACATGATAAAATGAGGGAGCAGATATCAACATCTTCTATGCGTACGATACGTAAGATGAAAACTAACTCATCCCTACCAAGATGGCTTGAACATACGTATCACTATTATTTTGTTCCAATAATTGAGCCTTAAAGCTCATTATATAAAGGGCTTACACGATTATACTTAATGCATAATACATATCTGCTTCCTCCCTACTTTTAATCTCAAATACTTTCACTGTATAATTCATAAATGGTGATCGCAGCATCAATAGGAACGGATTTGGCTCTCTCAGGCCTATCTCTTGTTAGCAAAAAGCTTGCTTCATATTAGGGAGGTGATGTAACAGCTGATGAAATGGAACGTCTGAATGTTTTTGTTGCTTGCCAAATTGAAGCGTTGATCAGAGAAACAAAGTCCGATGATCTCGTGAAGTCCAGGCCATTGCTCGAGAAGCTGCAAGCTGCTGCTTTGGAATTGGAAGATCTGCTTGATCTATATGAATATAAACAAATTAAAAAACATGTCAGAACCTCTTCTTCCTCTAATCCTATAAAGAAACTCATATCTAAGTCTAAAGAAAAGTTGGGAACTATTCTTCCCAAATCATCTTTGAGGATTGGTTTAGAAAACTTGCTGAAGTTTGTTGAACAAGTGGAAAAAATACATCTATTTATCATGTCTAGAAAAGGCACAACACATCCAGAAGCTAATACTGTTACTTCAAAAACGTCAACACTTTCGTCTCCTTTTTATGGAAGAGGAGATGAATGTGATATGATCATTAGGTTATCGCTAGACGAGTCTCATGCTGACTTAAGCTCTAGGACAAAAAATATACCCATAATTGCCATAAGAGGATTGGGAGGGGCTGGTAAAACTACTACCGCTCAGCACATCTATAATGAAAATAAAATTGTAAATTATTTTGATCTAAGAATGTGGGTACATGTTACACATACTTTTGATGAGCAAAGTCTAATCAAAGAAACAATAGAGTCAGCTGAAGAAAAAGAATGTGGTCAAATAAGTAATCTGGATGTTCTTCATCAAAAACTAAAAGATTCTATTTCAAAAAAAGAAATTCCTTTTAGTTTTAGACGATGTCTGGCAAAAAGACATCACAAGATTGGATATACTGCTGGCTCCTTTGAATCAAGTCGCGGAGAAAGGGAGTCAGATAATCTTAACAACTCGAACAGAAAAAGTGGCAAAAGACTTGAACGCAAAACCTATCATCCATTTAGATGATTTGAAAGATGAAGACTGTCGGTCAATATTAAAGAATTATGCGTTTGGTGATGATGAAGAAATTATTCAAGATCACCAAGAGTTGAAATACATTGGAAATCTGATTATAAACAAGGTAAAGCATTCTCCTTTAGCACTAAAAGTCGTAGGAAGTTCATTACGTAATAAAAGAACCGCTAATGAATGGGATAAAGTTCTTCAAGAAGAAGATATATTGAAAGATAACAGGAATCTTCTTTTATTTAGTTATCAATGTCTGCCTTTGCATCTACAATGATGTTTTGCGTATTGTAGCTTGTTTCCTAAAGGTTATAAATTTAGATTTGATATTCTTCCATGGGAACCACATTTGATTTCTTTGTGGATTGCGCAAGGATTTATTGAAAGCACAGAAGAGTCGACACTTGAGAAAGTAGGGCGGAATTACATTGAGGAGTTGCTATCGTATTCTTTTTTCGAAAAAAATTCAAATGGTTATTTTATCATACATGATTTACTTCATGATGTAGCTGAAAAGGTTACAAGCAAACAATGTTACAGGATTCAGCATCATAACTCATTGCATGTTCCTACAACATGCATTCAACTGTCCTTATGCATAACGGAAAAATTGATAAACATAGATCAGCCTACCATATTAGCAATATCTGACATACTCAATCTGAGGAGTTTGCGTAGCTTGATCATTTTTGAGTGTCCTGATTATGTAACTATTTTTGAAAGCAGAAAAGATATATTTCAAAATCTACCTAAATTGCGTGCATTGTACATCAAAGGTCTGCAAATGGAAGTGTTGAGTAATCCTCGTATTGATAAACTTAAGCACCTCCGGCTTTTGCACGTAGGATATAATAACAAGCTACTTGTGTCATTGGTTAAGCTATATCAGCTGCGACTTTTTATTTGGATCACGGATCAATATAGCACTGGACATTTGCCAGTGAATACTTTGCCTCATGGTTTTAGTAATTTAACTACTTTGCGTACTTTACGATTTTACACTAAAATTGGTGATCATGAATTGGATTATCTGTATTATAATTCAAAGATGGTCAACATAGAAAAACTAACGTTACTACAAAATTTGGACAAATTCCATGTTGATGGTTTTAATGGAATGAAATCATTAAAAAACTTACCAATTGGTGGATCATTCTCAATTCTAAATCTGGAAAATGTTGAATGCAAAGAGGAAGCCGAGAAGGCAATGCTAAGTCAGAAAAAGGATATAGATAATCTAAAATTTGTATGGAGCAGCACAGCTAGTATCATTGATACATGTGAACAAGTTTTGGAAGGGCTTGAGCCCTATCGGAATCTTGAAAGACAACTATGGATTGAAGGCTATCAAGGTGCTAAGCTTCCAAAGTGGATGGTGAAAGAGAATTGGCTTCCACGACTTCAAAGTTTAAGGCTTAAATCCTGCACAAGTCTTAAAATAGTTCCGCTTTTTCGTCCTCGTTTACAATGGTTAGAAGTTGATAACTGCCATGAATTGATGCAACTTCCTCCTCTTAGTGACACTCTTGTTGAGCTCAAGTTGACTAGGTGTCCAAAGTTACAAGCCGTTACAAACTTGAGTCTTAGTGTGAATATGTTATGGGTTAAAGGTTGTCCAAATTTGACGCTTCCATCAACATTTAACAAGTCTCTCAGTCTTTGTGATCTATCGTTCCTTACCAGTCTTGAAAAGCTGCGTTTAGAAGGATTTTCCAACATAGAAGCCCTTAACTTGTGTCCGACAGTGATTTATTTGTGGATTAAAGATTGTCCAAAGCGTACTAGACTGAGAAATTTGCAGCGCTGCACATCCTTAAGACAATTAAAAATATTCAAATGTCCAATGCTAGTGAGGGAAGAAGCATCATTGGTGGAAGGAGTTGCAGAAGGAGATACCGCCAACCGTCTGCCACATCTAAAAATAATTGGAACAGATGAACCGTCATTGGTCCTTGAACTTGTTCCGCAACAATCCTTCAGTTCTGTTATTTATCTTTGGATAACAGGTTTACAAAGATCCTTCCTCAATATTTAATTTTTCAGTTTATTAATTAATTTTAATACCTCATTCCGTCTATATTTAAAAGATTGTGCAGCAATACCAAATCTGGACATGCTCTCATCATTGCAGAGCTTGGACATACGAGACTGTCCAGATGTTGAATTGTTGCCAAATTTGCCAGCTTCTCTGCAAGAACTTTGGATAAAGAGATGTCCGAAATTGAAGAAGTATGAAGAGGGTGGCCCACTTTGCAACACCATTTCTCACATCCCTCGCATCTACATCAATGGAATTGGAATACACAGATGGTTTTCAAGAGTTGAAGTAAATGCCAGCAGTTGACACATGCTTCTATGGTGGCTTTTGGGTTTGGGTATCTGCTACATATATACGTCTGTCTCGACAACTATGTTACTATTTATATATTTATTGTTGTTTTCGTTTGTTAAGTGAGATGTGTTTGTATTCAAAATTTGTGGCTGAAATGGCAACTTTAGTTTGTTAAGTGAGATGTATTATAATTAAAGGTATGTCTCCTAGCTAGGTTCTCTACATTTGCTAGTCTGTTGTAATAATTTCTACTGAACTGTATGGTTTTTTGAGAAACATTAGTAGCAATGACATATCAAAGGTTATTAATTGAAGTAGGCATAGAGGGCAGTTGCAGAAGTTCGATTGGTTAAGGTGATGTAATTTGTAATTGTATGGAGTTGGGGGCCTGAGTTCTTGTGCGGGTGACAAAGGATGCTGGCCTGTTTATGTGTGGAGAATTCAAGTGATGAAGTTGCTGTCAGTGCAAAAGCTTGTAACTCAGAGGTGTAGATGGCTTGGGGAGGTATCATAGAGTTTAAAAAGAAAATAATTTGATAAACTCTGTAAGAAAAGAAAGTTGTAAATGTAATGTAATATTAAGTAATTTAAATGCAATGCAATGTAAAAACTTGTTGCGTTATCGATGTAGGTATGTAGCAGCGAAGTAAGTTTTTCACAAATCATAACAGGCACAGCGTATATATAACTAAGGAGAATAACAAAAGCTGGTTGATGTTAGATTCTGGTTGATCGGGTTGTAAGCAGAGAAACACCACAACAAATGGAAGAACATTAACTTAGAAAATAATAATAGAAATGCACTAGAAAAATAGAATTGCGGTGGAAAGACAGAAATGCAATGAAATCGGGTTGCCGCTGGTAAATGCAATGTGAACACATAAGACTTCATTTAAAAAAGAAAGAAGTAAACAGGAAAAATTAAAAGAAGCACGATGATCAGAAGATGCAACAAAATGAACAATAGAGATTCAAAGAAACGAAATGCAAGAAAAAAAAAAGCACAATGCAAAACCTTTTTATTTATTTCTAAATAAAGGAACAAAGACAAAACACAATGAACAGGCGATGCAAGTGCAATACAGCATAAATGTATACATAGATGCAAATTGCTTTTTAGATGGAATCTACCACAATCCAAACCCCCCCCCCCCCCCCCCACACACACACACAGAAGGAAATATGATAGGCATCCCTATTCTGAAGTTTTTTTTTAAGAAGATCCTTATGTAAAATTTGATATAAAGCAGATCCCTATTTTTATTGTTGCAACATATTTTAATATTTTTTTGCGTTGGTGTATTAAAAAAAATAAAAAAAATTGCAAATATTCAAGGAAATATTCTGCAAAAAAAAAATTACCAGCAATTTTACTGAATAATTGTTGATATTTCAACAATTATTCACTCACATTTTAGTTAAAACACGGAAGAATAATTATCGATATATCAGCAATTATTCATGTATAGTTGCTGATATATCAGCAACATAACTATTTTTGAAAATGACGAAAGACTTCTAAATAATTGCTGATATATCAGCGATTATTTTATATAATTGCTGATATATCAGCAACTACTATACAATTGACAGAAGGCTTCGAATAATTGCTGATATATCAACAATTATTGTATATAATTGATGATATATCAGCAACTATTTTACAATTGATGAAACTGAGACGGATGAAAAATTATAGTAAAGTCTACAATTATTATAAT
The DNA here is from genome assembly GCA_030737875.1 of Allium sativum. Classification (NCBI taxonomy): domain Eukaryota; kingdom Viridiplantae; phylum Streptophyta; class Magnoliopsida; order Asparagales; family Amaryllidaceae; genus Allium; species Allium sativum. Next base: position 1,020,226,916 of record CM060913.1, read on the forward strand.
AAATTGCTTATATATCAGTAACATTTTTACCGTTGATGTAAATAATTAGAAAAATTGCAGCAATATCAGAAACTATTGCAAATAGTTGCATTATTTGCTGCAATTTACTGGAGCGTGCAATTTTTTTTTTTTTGTTTCATTTTTTTGTAGTTTTAATGCATGAATACGATGATGATTAAGTGTTGAATTTAATTTTGAATTTTTGTAAAAATTTTCGTTGTTTTTTCTTGAAGTTTTGATGATTTTCGAAAAACAGTGACTAAATTTATAAAGTTTTAAACATGGAGTTTTTTTGTATTTTGAAACATAACAGGAACCTAAGCCAAACTGTTCCAAAAAAAAATTCGAGGAATAAAATTAAAATTAGCTTTCTTTAGCTAAGTCACCAAAATTTTTATTCGAAAAGGTATTTTTTATTGGTTAAAAAAACCGCCGAATTTGTTAACTTTTCCTCCGTAGCTTTTCTCCACTTAATGTGTTTCACAACTTGCTTATAATTTGTTGACTCTTCTGAAGGACACTGAATTGTATATACTTTTGGTTTAAAAATATATCCCTTTGCTCTTGTTATCATGTGATGCCTCTAATATTGTTCTGCTGATAGATAAGTCTCTCTGTGTGTGATCCATTGCATGATCTGATATACTGCCTGATGGTGATGTGTCATGTAAGTCATCAGAATCTTCACTGTTTTTTCTCCATCTTGATTTTAATGGAATTGTTATTTTCGCTGTTACATGGTCCTGATGTATGTGACATAGATGAATCGTGGGTTTCTTCCACTCTCACTACTAGGGCATTGTGTTGTCTTTCATCAGTTACATATAATGATATAGGTGGTATTGATTACTGAGCAATTGTAACCTTTTTTGTGCTCTTTTTTTTCACTATTGGAAAATGGGAATACCCTCTCACTGAACATAACATGCCTTGACATTATTATCATTCCATCACTTGTCAAACATTTGTAACCCTTCTGTCTCGCTCCATATCCAAGAAAAAGTGCAAGGATAGGATCTGAAATCAAGTTTGCTAGAATTGTATGGCCTCAATAGTGGAAAACATAAACAACTGAAATCTTTCAGTCTGTTGTAACCATATTTTGTACCATACAACACTTCATATGGGCATGTATCATTCAACACTTTGGTAGGTGGATATTTAATCATATATACTGTAGCGGAGAATGCTTCAGGCCATAATTTCAAAGGTAATGAGCCTTTTGCTAATAGGTTTAGTCCCATCTCCACTATATGCCTGTGTTTCCTCTCCACAATTGCATTCCACTGAGAAGTATGAGGACAAGTGCATTTATGAATTATTCCTTTTTCATTAAATAAATCCTACAGCTGTTTGAGTTTAGCTTCCCCATCAGTTTGGATGACTTTCAATTTTCTTTTAAATTGTCTTTGTACTTGTATAATGAATTGTCTCATAGCTTCAGTGCTTTCAGACTTCAACTTTAGGAAATAAATCCATGTATATCTCATATATGCATTTACAAATGGAACAAAAACTTCACGTAATTTGAATTCAAATGTGCAGGATCCCATAAATCACATTCAATCGGTTCTAAATGGATTATTATATGTAGTTTTGGATTGACCAAAAGGTAGTTTATGGGTTTTGCCTAGTTGACACTGACTACAAATATGCGGTTTTACATGATTCAGATGCAACGAGTTTTCTTTATTCAATACAATTTTCATCACACTTACATTTGTGTGACAACCGCCTCATATCTCATGCGCTAAATTATAGGAAAGGTGTGCTATAAGATGTGTCAAGTTGATATTGGACGATCATCAGAGAAGTAAATCAAAACAGAATCTGTCGTATAACTCACAGTGCATGGATAACATATAATAATAAAATATACAACATGATATAACAGTGAAGCATAGTAAAGGAGGAATTCTATCTCTATATAAAATTCAGAATCTCAAGTACATAATATCTCAGTAACTAAATATCTGAATATATCATGCCTCATTATATCGCTCATCAAAGTTTAATACGAGCAAAACAATGGAAATCGTCAAAATAGCTATATAATATGAGTAATGTAATAGCCAGCCTCCAGCTCGTCACCACACAAGATCATCATCACCAAACCTGTAACCTGCTACCTAGTCTGCTCATCGGTATAGTCAATGAGCACCACAATGTAATAAGAGGGGATATAAAGCATTGAGTCGGACAACAGTTTGGTATGAGCGATAAATAACTATCAATAGTTAACGCGATAATATGATAACAGAAATTTCAGGTCTCACCTAAGCTGTATCTGCAACCAAAGAGATAGCACATAATAATCTCATTATAATATGCTACATAGAATAGACATGAGTTAGAATAGGACTCTCAATCCAACTTCTCTTCAATGTCCTACGGTGGTAGCCTACTTAGAGAAAACAGAAGAGGATACACGAGCAACCATAACATCCATAGCGAACAATGACCTAACTATCACCAACTAAGCATTGAACACGTTGAGATGTCAAATAATTGGACGTTGTCATCCATCAAGGGCTAATGGAAACCTCGGTTCTAGTCAAATTGCTATGTTTGCGGAACCCGTAGTTCAACACGTTTGCCATCAGGGCCCAAGTGCCTAGCAACAAGGTAATACTACGGAGCTACCCAGGGTACTCGATCTTTCCAGATCCTAATAGGCGTCCCCACGATATCCCTGCTTTTGATTTGGAGACATCTGTGTGGTGGAGAGAAATAAAATCTGGAATTTGTATATTATGAATTAAAATTTTATTTGTAATATGATTTTTAATAATGATGAGGATGGAACTTAAAGTTGGAGAGTTTTTCCTATTAATACTAATTAGCACCTAATTATATGTTTTTTGAGTTCTGCAATATGCCAATAATTTTATGAAACTGGATTTTATTTTATTGTCAGGCTTAACGAGATGCAGTAAAAGCTATAGACTTGGATTGGTGGTTGTATTTTAAAGGTGCAACATCACTTCTAATTACCCTATACATTATATAAACTCGAATTTACATTCTCCTAATTGAATAATGAAAATTAGAAAGTCACAAAAGCCATCAATGTACTTCCAAAATTTTGTTGATCTTTCACCCAAGTTGGTCGACCTACCATGTGTATTATGTTTCTTGCGTCACTTCTCTAGTGTGATGCTGACGTAAGATTTAAGTAAAACCAAAGAACAAAATGCGATTCCACCTCCTTAATATGTCTTTATTGGTTTGAATTTTTTTCATGATTAGATCACAACATGCAAGTCTATGTTATTATTATCACAAAAGATAAGGTTGAATCTACAAAACTAGCATGGTTTGCCATTTTGAGTTATTAATATAGTCCTATTTGATAATAGAATGCATCATAGTCAATTTATAGTTTCGCAAATCATCCCTACGGTCTATGGTCTTATGATCTATCATTTTGCAAGTTATCAATTAACCATGTGACATTTTGATGAATCAAAACTATGAAGTGATGAAGAAGTGAATCAAGAAACTTAGAAGATACCAAGGGTAGATTAATTTTATTTGAATTGTTACTGTGTCATGTTGGTTTGGGATTGCCAATTACAAAGTTACTCATTTGGAAAATTGTTTAGGTAAAGTTTTCCCTTGGTCCGTTACGAGATAACTCTTACGATTTCAAGCGCTTTACAGTGTTAGAGATGGATCAATTATTTTTCTATATGTAAATTGGTTGTTACAATTTCAAATGGTGGTAATTCTTTGAAGTTTAGATATTTATAGTCGCTTGAATGGCAATCTTAGTTTTTCCTTGTACTTGCTACTTTTGAATAACATTAAGTAAATGGGTTTATTTGTTCATGGATAGCCTGTGAACTTGAGCATGGTGAAACTCTAAAGAAACTATGCCTAAGTTTCCATTTTATACCCTTTTCGGGTATACTTTAGGTATGATGGATCCCTTAAATGTAAGACCACTACATTCTTTTAACCAATAATCAATAAACATTAGTTTCAACTAAACATTGAATTCATTAATGATGTTTTTACTATTATTCATTATTTCACCTTATCATTCCCAAGTCTACAACATAATGATTATTTTAATAGCATCAAATTTTGACCATGGTCAATGTTGTGTGTCAAGTAGGTCCATGGACTGCTGTAAATTTAGCATCATTCGGTAAAATTCATTCCTTGAATCTGAGCAAGGAAGATATCATTTTACATTTTGAAAGTATTTACCACTTTCTTGTTGGTGTTGAGGAGTTGAAGTTTCTGAGATTTGAAGCTGTTGATATTGAAAAGGTAAGGTTTTTATATTTACAACTATGAATTCAATTTTAACAAATACATATATTTCAAAAAAATAGTTATTGATAGAATATCAAATAGATTGAAGGCTTATGGATTTGTATCGTTTGCTTCATCTGAGGAAGTAGGTAGAGCAATCGCTGATATGAATGACAAAGTAAAAACATATTACTTTAATTCTAACATTAATTAAAGGAGGTACCATTTTCGTCATTAGCTTATTCCAAATTCTACCTGAATTTTACAATGTTTGGTTTGGTACAAAAAAAATGTATAAATTATGTGTTACCTGAATAAACAATTAAAGTAGTTGAAGTTGGTTCTGGAATGCTGACAGTACTAATACTAGTTTACCATATAAATATTTCATATTTTAAGTTGACGTTATTAGTCTTGTCTTGTCCCACATTGAGAAATTTGTGTCCCATTTCATGTATATATGCTATGAGACCGTTGTTCCTATTACCAATTGGTTTTAGAAACACTTGTTTGGTTCTCTAGTATTTTACATCGTATCAGAGCTTGGTTTCGGCTCGCGTGGCTTGGGCACGTCTTGGCCAGTGGTATCACACGTGCAGAGGTGGTGTTAGTCTTCTCTTGTCCCACATTGAGCAATTTGTATCATGTTTCCTGTATATATACTATGAGACTATTGTTTCTATTGCCAATTGATTTTAGGAACACTTGTTTGGTTCTCTAGTTTTCTACATTGTTTAGAGCTCGGTTTTGGTCCTGAAACACTTGTTTCGACTCATGTGGCTTGGGCACGTGTCACACGTGCTGGGGTGGTGTTAGTCTTGTCTTGTCCCATAATGAGCAATTTGTGTCTTGTTTCTTGTATATATATGTTATGAGACCGTTGTTCCTATTACTAATTGGTTTTAGGAACACCTGTTTGGTTCTCTAGTATTCTGCAGACTTATCATTACATATTTCTAAATCATGAATCTGTAATTTATAAAGCTTACTATGTACTTCAACCAAGTAGCTTTTCACTTCTATATAACAGTCATGATTTAGGTACCTTTAATTGGACTTAGAAATCTGAATTTTGATATCATCTGAGCTTAAGTGCACATAATAGTTCGTCTCCAACCTTTTCGAGATCATAGTCTCTTCTCGTAAATACGGAGCATTTGTACTGAAGTTTGTAGCAAGCTAAATTCCAGAACATGTTGTATCACATTATCACTAGCAAGGATAAATTTATTAACAAGTCTGAGTTCCTCTAGTTTGTCCATGTCAATAATTATTTCGTCATTTATATAGATTTTAAATGGGAGAACTGTGTTTGTGGACCATGCAAAAGATATTTTTTCCCACAGTGACAATCCTAGTGTAAGACCTTCATAATAATTACTGACTGGTAAATGATTCACTTTATTACTTTGGAGATGATGAATTCGTGGCAGCACTTTTAACCATGGGATTTTGAATATGAAATTATTGGATCAAGAGTAGAATTAAAGTAGCAGTATTTAACATGGTAATTGCGATTTTTGGGGACATAAAATGCATATCATGTTGCATTTTGAACAAAATGTCTTAATCCAAGTACAAATAATTATTGTTTATATTAATGTGCCAGTGTTTTAATTACATTCTAGGTGATATTTTGATAGATGTGATTTTCATATTAATCGTTAATTAATATCATGAACAATAGTGTATGATAAGCTCTAGTACTAAACAAAATGGAATGAGTTTGGTTGCATAAATATTTTAATTTCACCAAACTTGAAAATTATTTGTACCTATTACAAAGAAAGGATGAAACAGCGTGCAAGTGGTAAGACTTCCTTTGGTTTGAGAGTTGTCATTGTAAACAATTTACTGTGTGCGTATTTTTTTAAATAAGATACAGGAAAATTTTAATATTCCTATTTCTTAGAGCATCTCCAATCCTCAGGCAATGTAATGTCTTCAGAAGATGACGTGGAGACAACATCTTTACAATGTCAAATCTATGTGTCAACAAACATGGTATATATAAGAAAACCGAGTCCAATGCAAATATGGTGGAAAAATTAAACTAACTGAAGTGGCATAATTGAACATAGTGGATTAGCACAAAAATATGACGGTAAGCTACACAGAAAAAAAAAAAAAAAAAAGTGGAAGGCGCAGGAAAGCAAGGAAGAAACTAGGCTGCAACAAATAATTAACATAGCAGACATTATTGCAAATGCATTAACTCAGCACAACCTTCTTGAATAACTTTTTTCTTTCCCAAATTCTAAAAAGAATACTTAAGTATGTCAGTAAATGAAACAGTTGCAGAAATAGTAGTCAAATACTGCCACTATGACCTGCATACACACGAAACTGCAATTGAGGTGAAATTGATCAGAAAACAATTTAAAAAAAACAGAAAATATGTATGGATTGATGTAGGATGAGGGCAGATTGATGTAGGGCCGACAAATAAAGAAGAGAAAAGCAACTGTGGATGTCTGAAATTGTCAAACTAGATGTCCGAAACTCGACATCATGTTTCACAATGTGGAAAACAAAATGGCACACGTCAGATTTTACTTTGTGTTCAACATTGCATTGGAGACCTAAAAAACAAAATTGTTGTTATGTGCTGATGTGTCATTGACATTGCACTCAAATAACATCTGCATTGAAGATGCTCTTACTGCAGTGTGACTGTGTTTGGTGTATCAACTAAATCTATGCAGTATTCTTTCGATTCAAGAGGAAATAGTGTTCCAATAATATTCTCTCTAACGTAAAGATGACTTTATGAACCAGGTAGTCTCCGGATATGTGAAATGCAAGTAATGAAAGCATGCGTAATCTAGAAATAAGTTTTACTTTTGAAACTTAATCTTCACAAAGACATAAGCATGATGAAGGCATTTTTAGAATTAATGTGGAAAATGGACAGGAAGAGCTTGTGAGAGATCAGCTAAATCATGGCATTGTCCTTGATGGGACTGGCGTTCATTATTTAGCTGGTTTGATCAGGGTGATTTGCTTAATTGTATGTATTTGTGCATGCGTATCAGCAGTCATTTGTCTTGGGATCAATTTTAAGGCATATAACATTTAACAACATGCACACTCGCTCACTCTAAAAATTGGTAATTTAGTGTTTGTTTGTTTAAATTAAGTGTTAATATCATGTTTCACACAAAAATTCATGTCTTCAACAGTTCAAAATGAATAAAGGAAACCAATACTTGCACATGAAACTTAGCAAGGTATTGCTAAAAAGATTAAATAGAAAAGATGAAACAGAAATGAGAATCCTGAAATATTGGAGTATATTTTTGTTTACTAGCAATTTGAGTAGCATGCAAACTCCAACAAAAAGACACACATCTATCTTATTGTTTCCTTTGACAGAAACTATTGTCTGAATATTACTCGATAATTCATGGCAAATTCTTATTGATGATTGTCAACCTTGTCTATATGTAATTAGTTTTTCAGGAGTGAAGACCATCAACAACAATGGATATGACTTTAATTGTTATATTTATTATGATATTTGTTAGTACTTATTATGTAAACTTGTTTCTAAATGCTTGTGGTATGTGAATTTGCTGATTTTTCAAATGATTATTATTTAAATGGTTATGGAAAACACTTATGTGTGTTCACAGTTATTTGAGTATGATGATTATACGATTGATTGATTATATATTTAAATCATACTTTTATACGATTTGTTGATTTTATTATGATTATTATATGACTGGTGGAAATAATATAAGCCAATATATAGTAGCATTTAAAATATGCTACAAAACAATTAACACGTTTCAGTAACGTTTAAGAAATCCTACGGAAACAAATGTAATATACCATTTGAATTTTTAGTGGAAAAAAATAAATGCAATGAAAAGTTTCTAGTTGCACAAATAAATGCTACAAAAAAGCGAAAAATGACCCATGTACAAACCTTCAGAAGTGTTTGGAAAAACACAACTGTACAGAAGATTTGGTAGTGTTTATCAAAACGCAACCAAAAAAATAAGACTTTTAGTTGCGGGACTATAGTAGCATTCTTTCGAACGCTATCAAAAGGTTTTAGTAGCGTTTGCGAAAGGTCTTTTCTGGTATATCGAATTATACTTATATTTAAAAATGAACACGTATAATTTATTTAATATTAATGTTAACATTAATTTTCTTTAATTATGATAGTTAAACTGTAAGTTATATATCGTTGACATTCTATTTCATTACAATTCTTCCTATACAAAATTAAACCGAAAACGTTCATTAATTTATTATAAATTATCACATTAATTCCTATATTGAACCTTTAAAACAAAAACAATGATTCAACTGCTAATTTTTTTAATCAACAATAGTTCAAAGTTAGCTAGTCTAAATGCATAAACAATTTAATAATTTCTATTTTCAATCATAGTTCATCTCAACGTACATCATTGTTTATCAAAAATAAATTTTGAAATCATAAACTAATGACATCATAAATTTGGTATTAACACCATTTTTAATTCAATAATTAAATTTAATTCAATATTTTAATGGTCGAAATTTATAGGATGTTACAAGTATGTTGAAGAAGTAGATTTACGATTCTTGCCTTTTGTCAAAAATAACGGTTTTTGAATTCCAAATTGTCAACTCCTTCAAAAATGTGATGAAAAGTCTTTCGGTCATGTTCATTAATTTTGAAATCCAAGGGATCCATTCTCATTCTCTTATAACCCAAAATATTTCCTAAAACTTCACAATCTAAAACAATTCGAGTGCCTCTTACACTACTCCAAATTTCATTTTCATTTCCTTCATAAAAGCCTCGATTTAAGTTACCATAAAACATCTTTACAAGATTTGGATAATAAACATAATCATTTCCCCTTGGATCGATCAAACTAAGAATTCAGTTTTGATCAAAGAACGTTTCAAGTTCATAAGACGGAAAATCATTGAAAATAGCAAATTTTCACGTATCGAATTTACCAAAGTATACGTTGTTAATGTAATCTTTGATAGCTTCAAAGTTATTAAAAAAGCCTATGGTGGCCTTAAACAACCTCGTATCACTTGAGGAAGCCATTATTGATGTTTTGTGAAGAGTAGAAGATAATGAAGATAAGTTTGAATTTTAAAATAAACGTGGAAAGTGATGATAAGGATAGAGAATCTATAGATGTGTTCTTTGGTCAATTGATACCTTTTCGGTACATTGGAATTGGTGAAAAGGTGAAGGGAAATTCAAAAGTTTGAATTCCAAATATGAATTCAAAAATTACAGAAGGCATGTCAACATGTGTCCAATTTTTCAAAGGACATGTGTATTTCTATTTTTAATTGTTTATATGTATATTTATATATATCTTATATTCTTATCTAAACATTTAAGAGATAATATTTAATATAATAATATTTTTATATTAATATTTTGCCAAAATTATATTATTTATATTTTAAAATTTAAAATTTAAATGATGAATTTAGAATTTAAAAATTAATAAATTTTAAATGGAGCAAGCAATCAAACATCAATTTAGACAAGCAATTCCAACCAAATTAATGTATATGTGTACCTATTTTTAGATCCAATTTTCAATATTTTTTGAATCATGAATAGCTATGAAACACGTATTTGAATTTTTCATCTCTTGTTCTTCGTCCTCGGAGGATGAATCAGAATCGTCTAATGTGGTAGTATATGCTCTTTTCCTTTTCTTTGAAGTATTGTTATTTAGAGGATGATTCTGTTTATTTGGATATGAACAATCTCTTTTCAAGTGGCCTGGTTCATCACAGTTATAGCATCTAACATTGTTTATCTAGATATAGAGAGAGAAAGAGAGAGACCTACTTTTGTAAATAATTTTAGTCATTGTCTTCGTATTTATATTTCCTTGAATTTTTCTTTACATGTCCTGAACTACATTGTAAGATGGATCATTTATTATAGTGGGCATTGTACATGGGGTTGGTCTCAGTAGTTGGGTTGCCCTAGGCAAAGTGGAGGCTGAAAGGTGGAGCATGTGGGTTCGAGGGAGAAAAAAAGTTGATAATGCAAAAAATTGAACTGCAAACCTCAAATATAACAAGCATATAATATTCCATTGTGCCACAAATCACTTTAGTAAGTTCTAGTGCAACATAATTTTTATAACATTATTTCTTTAAACATTCTTCTTTCCCCTACCTTGTTTCTTTCGCCGAGAGGATCGCGCTAGGAGGTTGTTTGACTGTCCTTGCTCTAAGGCCAGGCCTGGTTGTACATCCAAATTTTTCTAGTAAAAAAGGCGGACACAATGAAAGTCTGAATGATGTGTATGACGTCTAATGCCATGAAGTGGGAAACTAATCAGATTTCATTTTTTAATAATTACAAGGCATTATTCACATAACTTGTGGCACCAAACTTCATTAAAATGATAACAAGTACGCATGAAACCTAATTTAAATTTTGTCCTTTTTGGTAAATATAAACCTTGAAAACATGAGAACTTCAATTATTTTATGCTGTCTAATGTGTTATTTCCGTTTCAGCTTATATTTAATTTGGATATATTCCTTATTATTTTTTTAAGAAAATTGGTACTTTATATATGTATATATATACATATATAATTTACATCTTTTGTTGTACAGCTTCAAAACAAGTGACAGACAACTCACTCTGAAAACTCACTCGTACTAAAAACCAAACAAATTAAAAAATGTAAAACCTAAAGACAAACTAACATTCCAACCTAAACTAGACCTTAACTAAAAGAAAGAAACTAATTAAACCATGCAGTGTTAGCCAATGTCTTCCCCAACAAAAATAATATGCCCTAAGCTCCTTGGGAAGCAATAAGATCAGAAGAGAGAAGAGTCGTCATCTGTTTAACCTTCTTTTCCTATCTTCTTTCCTTTTATCTGACTAATCATAGAATTCCATGTGGGGTTTTCAATTACTCTCAAATCTTCATATGCTTGACAGTCGAAATTTCCATCATCAATTTGGTCCTTACGTTCCGTCTTTGATCACGTCTAAATATGTGCCAGGCTATCTTTATCTATAGGATTACTATCTTGATCTCTCTTGTAACACCCCACATCTGTTAACGTTACCCAAAATAGGATTCTGTTAATAAATATAAAGCGTTGCAAGTATAAAGACAAAAAAACGTCATAGAGACTAAGATTCCGTATGACATATAGAATAAATTTTATAGCGGAAGGAAAAAACAATTTATATTAAAATGACAAAACTATTTTTTATTTCAACTGAACCAAATTGTAACAAAATAGCATGTCTCAAAATCATAGTCAAAACAACATTAGAGTACAAAATAATATACCCCCCAAGTAGTCAAAAGGTATAACCTAACCATTGAAAAGGAACAGAAAGAAATACATCTTATGTAATAATCCTTCAAGATAGAATTAGTAAAGAGATCTGAACTATGCACTTCCTCCCTGTCAGCTTGGGGGAAAGAAAAGAGAAAAGAAGAAAGGAAAATGGGTCAAACACAAAATCTAGTGAGCTTCCCTGATTACCAGCATGATTAAATAAGCAAGGGAAATAGGTAAAACAGTAGTTCTAGTGTCATGTATGGTAAGTATATGTGCACATCTAAAAGTGAACATAAGAGATAATAAGTAGGATAGACTGTTCTCATTTGCTTTCAATGTTTTTGAATATTTGCATTTCTACGAATTCAGAAAACTTAAATTAGGAAAGAAATATTCCTAATACTACCCATTGATCGGCTCCTATACCCTCACATGATAACATATACCCACTATGGGCCTTGGGTTTATCAAGCCCGAACCTAACAGCTCTATAGACATAGAATTCATCACAGGCGTTACATCGTCTTATTCTCACCAATTGGCACGATGCACGCTAACCCCCTCGCTAGAATGCTCTCGTACCCACCTCGTTTGTACCTCTTACTATTTAGTGTAGTGAAGCATGCCCTCGCATGCTCCTCGTGTGAGACCTCCATGATAAAAAGAGATACCGCCTGATATGGATCCCCAACCAAAAATGCAATTTTACTCAAGTCACCCCTAGAATTGGTCCCCCATTATTTATTTTATTACCGTTGACCGCCTACTAATATAGACCCCTATAAATTTGTTAACTGACGCCAAGGCCACCATAGAATTTTTGTTGACCGCCTAGCTACCCTAGACCCCCACAGAATGTCGACAAACGCCAAGTCCACCATAGATTAATTATTTTATTTGGCCACTTATTTTCCCTAATCAGCCTACCCTTATTGCCTTAACGGGCCACAACTACGAGCCACTTGTTTTTCCCAATCAGTCGACGCTGCCAGAATGGACTCCCACTATACGCTTACTTAATAGGCCACTTATTTTCCCTAATCAGTTTACGCTGCCGGAACAGACGCTATTCTTGCTTATTAATTTATTTATATTAAACTTAACGCCTATGTTAAGTTTATTAATAAGCCTACTCATTCCATATAATCTCTTATTATAATTTAGGTTGTATTAAACATCATCCTGTTATATTCATTATATAACCCCAATCCCCGTTACTTAGCGTCTTATTAAGTTAACCTATTCCAATTTTTGTATGCATTCTCCAATTGCATAATTTATTAATCATTCTCCAAATTATTGTTCATTTGTGGATTACAATATTTATCCAATTCCAACATTCCCCTAATTATAGTTCATTTGTGGATTACAATATATATATCCAACTTTATCATGCCCAAAAATCATATTTTCATTCCAATTTGCATAGAAATAATAGGAAAAAGGTTGTGGCTCTCGCTAGGCCTAAGGTCAATGCAAATAAGAGAGTAAAATGTTTAGGCTCTCGCATGGCCTAAACTCAAAATAAACAAAATGGTGCATAGCCTGAACTGTAAATAAAAGAACCACAAAGAAAAGGGGTAGGAGAAGATTGGAATATTAATAGTAAACAACAAATTACTGAAATAAAATAGAAATGGGAATAAGAATAGGAATAGACAATAATTAAACTTTCAGAATTATCTACAGACAATAGGTGTCGAAAAGACTGTAGAGAACTGAAAGAAGATAACAAACTATTTTATTGTCTGAATATCCCAAAATCGTACTAATCTAGTAATTACATAAAACTCATAAAGAAAGATTTATAAAAAATAGGAACAAAACGTAGAATAATAGATCTACAAATAATGTTGTACATACAACTACCAATGTTCCTAATTTACCCAAAACTATTCGAAAATCTGAGTAATCACGAAAGCTCACCTAAACATGCTTATCCAAATGGCCCTGGTAGGAATCGCTGGATCTGTATTTAAATATCCTCCAATTTGTGTTTATATATAAAATCTAAATCTCAGAACTCCAATTTTTTAGAGGAAGAAATTCTGTATAGTGGAGGCAGAGAAGGGGAATGGAGTTGGGAAAATTAGGGTTAGGGAGGGGGTATATTTATAATAGAGTTAGGTCAACTAGAACCTTTAGACTTTAGGTCAAAAACTCCAGATATCGGATAAAAGAAGTCTCCAGAAACTGTCGTTTTCGTGTCAAGCACGAAAACATGCATGGCAAGTACATCGGTCGACCCACCTCGCTAGTGGGAAACACATGGGTCGACCCAACTAAGAACTGGGTCGACTCATGGGTCGACCCATTCTGGAACTGGGTCGCCCACCTCTCATGCTAGCTTAGCGTAATAAATTATGTCAAAAACATTCTGATTTATTCTGGTATTTAATTTATACTTCAAACTATCATAACTTTTTTGTTTTAAGTCAATTTTATGCGAACTAAATGTCTATCTGAGCCAGAAAATCATAATGGACCCAATGGCGCAACCCCATTGCACAATTCCCATTATTTTACACCTTATTCTTTATTTATTAATTAATTAAGTATCATTTATTAAAATGTTGGGTTGTTGCAACCATCAAATATGACATGCTCCAACGACATGTTTCAACCGTATCCTAACATCCATGGCTTGAATCCTAAGATCTACTGTAACACCTGATAATATAAAATGCCATAATTATATAATGAAGTTAATAAAATGAATATTAATTAATTAAAAATTCGAAAGTAAGTAAAACGGACTTTACTATTGCGTTCATTATGAAATTCTAGTTCAGAAAATTCTTGGTTTTTGTAAATCTGATTAAGTATGAAGAAGTTATGAGCAAATGAATTTTAAATTATATTTTAATTTTATTAAGTAAATCAACCCTTAGTGTTAGTCCAGGTGTTAGGTGGGTCAACCCACCTGCATGTAGGACAGATTACTACACATGAACCTAGTCTGTTTTATATATTGTACTCTTTGCTGACTCAGCATGAGGTGTACGGTTTGATTTGATAACCTAAAATCCTATGGTTTAGAATTATCCTAGCATATCTATAAATAGGACTAGCAGCCTCACCATTTTATTGCACACCAATATTCTTCATCTTCTTCTTCCTCTAAGTTATATTCTAAAATAAATTTAAGAATATGCCAAGGTGCTGCTAAAACATAGATTGAAAGGTTAATTTTAGTTTTTCTACAACAACAATTTTAGAGACTTATTCTGGATCTAATTCAAAACAATGTGAGTTCTAGTTATTTTTAGATATGATATTTAGAAAGTATTTTGATAGTAAATAATTTGGATCTGAAATAAGTAGTTCTTATAAGTTTATTCTTATATGTTGTTCTTATGATTACTGTCAATTAACTATTCAATTTTCTATTATTATATGTTCATATATACGTCTTCCTTCCTTATTCCCTTTCTATCTTTGATTCATTTACAGTCTTTTCTATGCCTATTTATTAAGTTTGAGTTTGGATCTATTATCTCCTTTTTCCTTTTTATTTTACGCTGAGCCGAGGCCATGAGATGCTAGGCCATTTCCGTTTGAATTACATATAATTGGGGTAAACTAGAATAACTTGTAATGACAATAAAAAAGAGAATTGGGCATATTATGATATGAGAACATTTTACTGTAATTTTGGGTTATTACAAAAGGGAAGAATATGCAAACATGTTAATCTGAATAGGTTAGACTTAATTTAATACTAAGTAGAGCATGTTATGGAAAATATGAATCGGATGTAAATATAGTAAAAACTGGTTATCATAAATCTATATACATCTGAGCAGGTGCTTGTCTGTTTTAGGGGAGGGGTCGTACACAGAATAACATTTATAGGAAATGCCATTTACAACCATGCTTATTAATGAACTTAAACCTGCTAAATTAGACCTATTAATTAATAAGCAAAGTGGTCCCACGTCTTGCTGTCTATATCCGGTTTTGGGACTCTTAAAATCCTAGTTATTGGTGGACTAAGCCTAGGGGTGGCTATTTTCAATCTTGCTATTGTTTATGACCAGTTATCAGTCAGTATCCCTGTCGGTATCATAGAGGGGCCTCGCACTAGGTAGGGGCTAGGGCACACTTTACTGATCTGGATTGTAAGAGGTTCAAAGTCTTGAAGGTAGGAAAGGGCGCTTTCCGGCAGATTCACGAGCGTGCATAGATCCGATGGGGGAAACTAAGACGCTGTAACACCGGCGAATAAGGCTGTGTCTTAAAAAGTTGGCGGGTTAGGGACTGATATCCCCTACTGTCGTGGTTGGCACAGGTTATTCGTGTATGTAGGGAGCCAATCGCTGGGTAGTAATTAGGGTAACACCTAATCCTGAAAGTTGGTGTAGAAACTAGTTCCTAGGATATAAATGAGAAGCTTACTTGACCCTTACCTTTCCTATTTATCTCATTTACTTTGTACTTTTATATTTTACTGTAATTTCTTATCCATTACACTTTATCTTTCTTGATACTTCTTATGCTTATGCTAAAAATAACTGGAATTCACCAGACTTTATGTCTGACCTATTTTGTCTTTCCTTCCCTGTTTTCCTTTCCCCACTTCAGGTTCTCAGGCTAGTGGATTGCAGCAGTGACCGTGATTATTTCTATTAGCTTGGACTTGGATATCTTCTGACTTGATGTATTGTTTTGATTTCTTCTCTCATTGTTATGGCTTATGAGGAGGGATATGATTTTATGGTTTTGTATTCTGATGGTTTATGTTTTCATGAGAAAGATAGTTTTGATTATGGTTTTTGGTATTTGAAAATGTAATGATGTGATGTTGCTTTTAATAATAACAAAAGTTTTTCTACTGCATTTTATATCCTATCTTATGAAATTATTCTCTGTATTATTATTGCGCTTCACAGAACTTAATGCATCCTCATATGGGTGATATTAAGGGAGTATAACTAATTATAAACCATAGGATATTAGGTTATCAAATCAAACCGTACACCTCATGATGAGTCATCAAAGAATAAAGTACATAAAACAGACTATGTTCAGGGGAAGGAATCTGCCCTGCATGCAGGTGGGTCGATCCACCTTCAACATGGGTCGACACTAGGGTTCTCGCTTCGTGTTTGGTGGAGAGCAGCCGACTCTTGCCCCTACACGTCCCGGAGTGGTTGTTTACGAGTCAAGCGACTAGCCATAAAACTAGTGTTTGAGGTATCTGTTTATGCCACGATGGAGATTAGTCACTGCCGTCGGGACGTTACATTTGGTATCAAAGCATACGGTTAAAAGATCAGAGGAAAAGTTTCTGAAAAAGTGTTTTCAAAGCAAAGTATTTTCAAGTAATTTTTTTTGAAAAATATAACCCCTCAAGTCATTTACAATATTCCTTCGATCTCTTTTTGAATCCTTGTTTCTTCTCTTTTTCAGCATGTTTGGGGATCCTACCTTCCCCGAGGGCATTCCCATTCCGACACGGTTTCGTAGAATGTAGAGGCTACGACCCTAGCTGAAGTGCAAGGCAATTCCCCACCTTCAGCTGCAGTCGTAGTACCTCCACCTCATCCTGTAGTCAACTTTTCTAAGCGTTGTAAGGATTACTACACGATGGGAGGTAAGCCGTTTCGTGGTATTGAGAGTTTTGTGGAGACGCACAATTTGTTTAGAGAGACAGAGAATATGTTCAATTTGTTGGAGCTCGATGATAGGATAAAGATTCAGTTGGCCGCTTTGCAACTGAAAGAGGAAGCTTCATATTGGTGGGAGGTGACTTAGGCGAGGCGGGCAGTAGCCGCTTGGGATGACTTTAGACACAAATTTGAGATGAAGTTCATGTCATAGATAGAGGAAGGAATGCAGATAGAGAAGTTTTTGAGTTTAAAACAAGGATGTATGTCAAAAAAGGAGTATGTTAATAGTTTCAATCACCTAGCAAGATTCGGTTTGGATTTGTTGAAAACTCCACATAAGAAGGCTCTAAGATTTGCGAAAGGGTTGAATCAACCTCTCCAATGACTAGCGTTGACACATATCCCGATGGGAGCGACTTTCGAGAGGCTAGTTGATATGACTTTGATGTATGAGGACGGTAAAAAGGAGAAGAAGGTAGTCAAGACTGAGGAGGCATAACCCAAGGTTAAGAAAAAAATGGTGGCCCAAGAAGGGGGCGACAAAGAAAGGTGGGAAACCTGATAAGTCTTAAATCAAGATAGAGGTTAAATGTCGTGGTTATGGGAATTTGTGGTACTTTGTGAGAGGAGAGTTTTTAGGCTTTTGACGTGCCATGGGAGAACTCTCGAGATTTCATGTGACCCATGAGGGTCAGTAATGCTTAGTTTCCTAGATTCCCTTGATACTTCTGTATATGATCTTCGATCATTTCCCATAGTCAGAGGTTACCTGGACATGTTTGATGAGGCTAGAGGATTACCTCCCAGACGAGAGATTGACTTCCGGATCTACTTGGTGGAGAATGTGAAATATGTCGCTTTACCTGTGCACCTCATGGCTCCTAGGGAGAGGAGGGAGCTCAACAAGCAAGTAGGTGAGCTATTCGAGAAGGGATTCATCAGACATAGCATATCTGAGTGGGAAGCTCCAGTTTTTGCTACTAAGGCAGACGGATCTCTCCGACTATGCGTGGACAATAGGGAGTTGAATAAGTTCACCACGAGAAATAGGTACCCACTTCCGAGGATTGACGACTTATTTGACAAGCTAGTTAGCGCCTCGGCTTCCTCACAGTTGTATCTAGCCATGGGATTTCATCAGCTAAGGGTAGCAGATGATAGTATCGATAAAACAGCTTTCAGGACTCCAGATGGTTTCTTTGAGTGGCTGGTCATGCCTTTGGGCTGACCAATTCACCCGCTTACTTTGTGGACTTGATGAGTAGGGTGTTTAGGGAGTGTCTGAACAAGTTTGTAGTAGTCTTTGTGGATGTCATTCTTGATTTCTCAAAAAGCGAGGAAGAACATGTCATACACTTAAGAGAGGTTCTACGCACTCTCGGATTGCATCAACTTAAGGCAAAATTTTCTAAGTGTCATTTCTGGAGAAAGGAAGCAAGGTTCCTAGGGCATGTTGTCTCCAAGGATGCAATAGAGGTACACCCCACTAAAATTGTTGTAGTTCAAGATTGGAAAGCCTCTAAGAATGCGACAGAGGTAAGGAGTTTCCTAGGATTAGCGGGTTATTACAGAAAGTTCATTAAGGACTTTGCAAGGATATCAGCTCCGTACACCCGTCTGACAAAGAAGAACTTGGCTTTCGATTGGAGATAGATTGCGAGGATGCTTTCCAGAGGTTAAAGAGGGATCTGACATCAGCCTCTGTTCTGACTCTTCTTGATGGTAGAAATGTGTTTATGGTCTACACAAATGTCTGTGGCACAGGGTTAGGTGTCGTATATATGCAAGAAGGTAGGGTGGTCTGTTATAAGAGTAGGAAATTGATAGTTCATGAGAAAAACTTCCCTACCCACGACTTGGAGTTGGCTGGAATAGTGTTCACACTTTAGTCCTAGCGACACTATCTACTTAGAGAGAGATTTGAGCAATAAATGGATCAAAAGTCGCTCAAATATTTGTTCTCGTAGAAGGATCTCAATTTAAGGCAGCAAAGATTAATGGAGTTCCTTGCGTCCTATGATTTTGAGATAGCTTATACCACAGGCAAGGGGAACATGGTTGCGGACGAGTTGAGTATGCAGAGGATTACTTTGAGTCTTTTATTCGTAGAGCGGCAGAACTTGGAGCTTATCTTGACCTTTGATTTTAGCCTATCTACGGATTTTACACCTAGTTTGTTGGCATCATTAGAGGTGCAAACTACTCTTATGGAGCGTTTTGGATACACACGGTGAAAGGACCAGCAGTTAGCGGACATCTTGAATAGACTTAGTGGAGGAGAGACCTCTAGTCACCTAGCTAGATATTCTGCGGACGAGAAGGGGTGGCTACGTCGAGATGGAAGGCTTTGTGTTCTGAGAGTTGGAGACTTGTTAAGGACAGTTCTTGAAGAGGCTCATCACTCTCAGATGACTATCCATCCGAGAGGAGACAAGAAGTATCGAGATATGAAGAGAGTTTTCCATTGGACTGGTATGAAGAAGGATATTGCAGAGTTTGTGGCCCAATGTTTGACTTGCCAACGAGTAAAGGCTGAATAAGGGAAACATAGAAGATTGCTTCAGCCCTTAGATACCCCCCGTGGAAGTGGGAGAGCATCTCTACGGATTTTATTGCTGGTTTGCCTAGATCAAGGAAGGGCAACACCAGTATATGGGTTACCGTTGGCAGACTGACTAAGAGCGCTCATTGACAATATCTTGGCTAGCATTGGTATACCTTAGGGAGGTCGTCCGACTTCATGGAGTACCTTCCAGTATAATTAGTGATCGTGATCCCATCTTTACGAGTGATTTTTGGAAGAGCTTGCAAGAGGTACTAGGTACACAGTTACGACTGAGCACAACTTACCACACCTATGCAGTTAAATCCCCGCTTAAACCCCGTAATATTCCCTCTATTTGCCATAGCACTCTTCAACCGCTATGCTATTTCAGTTTAGCATTGATGAACAGTAGATCCTCTTTTAGCCCCGCTATTTTCCGTTGCATCCGCTAAATCAAGGCTTTTTAGCATTTACTTTAGCAGTACTAATATTTAGAGATTGATTTGACTAGTTCTCATTTTAAAAAAATCAAAAAATTGTCGTAAAGAGCTAAATTTAAGGCATAAGTACCAATATATGGTAGTAGTCAATTACACCCATCAAATTTAGCATGCATAACTATGATATTCCTTGATTTTAACATAAGATTAATTAATATTAGTTTCTTGTACACATATAATTGAGAAAGATGGTTAATTAATTTTCAAATATTTGGTTTTACATCTAATGAACTTTTTGTGCCTGCGCTAAATCCCCGCTATTTCTCCGCTTTATTCCCACTACACCTTTTTGCACCTCTATCGCTATAGAACCGTTAAACGCTTTAACTACACAGTACCACCCATAGATCAACGGACAGACTGAGAGGGTTAATAGGGTTCTTGAGGATTTTCTGAGAGTGTGTATTCTAGATTTCGGAGGGACTTGGTAAGAGAATCTCCCATTGGTTGAATTTGCCTACAATAATAGTCATCCGTCAAGTATTGGTATGGCATCCTTCGAGGCACTTTTTGGATGACCTTGCAGATCACCGACATGTTGGTGGGAGTCTATGGACAGACTTCTACCTGGGCCTGAGATGGTGAGAGAGACTTCTGAGAATATCTATTCATAGACGAATGAAAGCAGCTACGGATAGACAGAAGTCATATGCTGATAGGAGGAGGACTGACTTGGAATTTAAGGCAGAAGATATGGTTTTTATCAAGGTATCGGCTCTAAGAAACATTGTTCGCTTTGGCACAGTAGGGAAGTTAGCGCCAAGATTTGTAGAGTCATTCCCCATAGTTGAGAGGGTAGGCTAGATGGCGTATAGAGTTAGACTACCAGAGAGGCTTGCGGGAGTACATGATGTGTTCCATGTTTCCTATTTGAGGAAATGTCCACATGATTCAGCAGAGGTAGTATAGCCAAGTACGTAAGAGGATGTTGAGGTTGAAAAGGAGGCATTAGTGAGGAAAGTTCTGACCTATATTCTTGAATTCGAATTTAAGGGACTACGCAACAAGAAGATCAAGTTAGTGAAGGTGCAATGGGGAGAAGATAGAGACGATGCGATATGGGAAACCGAAGACAAAATTCATGCTTCTTACACTTTTCTCTTTGAGAGTACGTCCTTAATTCCTTTCCAAGCTTTTGAATTCAAATTTGTTTATCCTATCATTCGAATCTCGATCCCTGGGTAGAAGCCTATGGTTGGAAACATATGTTAGGGGCATGTTATGTTTGATGGTTGCAAGTGGATGCAAGTGTTCTAGTGGTTGCCAGTGGACGCATATACACACATATTAGGCACTAGATCGGCTCAAAAACTTACATATTGCATATGGATGTGTGCACATTTTAATTTTCAATGGATGGAAATGGTTGAATATCACATGGATGTTCCATTTTGGTGAATGATTGTGCACACATATAGAAGTTATATATACTATTAGGATTCTTTTGCATACTTATTAGATACATGGAATAGACATATATTGCATTAAGAAGGTCAACTGAATCAGTCGACTACCTGATTTTCGCATTAGTATAGGTACATATACACACAACACCTTTGCATATGTTCATACAAAGCATTACAAATTCTAAGGACAATGGATGCCAATGGTTGATGGATGAGTAGATGGGTGTAGGTGGTTATTAAATAAAAACATTCTTCTTAACTTGGAGATCATGGGGACGAAATCCTTTAAGGAGGGGAAAATGTAACACCTCATAATTTAATACATCATAATTATATAATGAAGATAATAAAATGAATATTAATTAATCAAATATTTAGAACTGGGTAAAACGGACTTTACCATTCCGTTCTTATGAAATTTTGGTTCACATAGACTCTTAGTTTTCGTAAGTCGGATTAAGTATGAAGAAGTTAAGAGCGAAAGAAATTTAAACTATATTTAAATTTAATTAAATAAATCAACGTTGAAAAAGAAACGATAAGTGGGCGACTCAGCCCCTAACTGG
This sequence comes from Allium sativum, assembly GCA_030737875.1. Classification (NCBI taxonomy): domain Eukaryota; kingdom Viridiplantae; phylum Streptophyta; class Magnoliopsida; order Asparagales; family Amaryllidaceae; genus Allium; species Allium sativum. The sequence goes on from CM060913.1 coordinate 1,020,249,116, forward strand.
GTCAACCCAGGTCTAAGGTAGGTCGACCCTTATATCGACCCAAGTAGTAGGTGGGTTGACCCACCTGCATTCAAGGCAGATCACTATGCCTGAACCTGGTCTGTTTTATATACTTTATTATTTGTTGACTCAGCATGAGGTGTATGGTTTTATTTGATAACGTAATATCCTATGGTTTAGAATTATCCTAGCATATCTATAAATAGGCTAGCAGTCTCACCATTTTCTTGCACATAAACATTATTCATCTTCTTCCTCCTCTAAGTTATGTTCTAAAATAAAATTAAGAAGATGCCGACATGCTGCCAAAACGTAGATTGAAGGGATAATTATATTTTTTCTACAACAACTATTTTAAAGACTTATTCTGGATCAAATTCAAATCACTGTGAGTTCAAGTTATTTTTATATCTGATATTTAAAAAGTATTTTGATGGTAGATAATTTGAATCTGAAATAAGTAGTGCTCATAAGTTTATTCCTATATGTTGTTCTTTTGATTACTATCAATTATCTATTCAGTTGACTGTTATTATATGTTTATATATACATCTTCCTTCCTTATCCCCTTTCTTCCTTTTATTTATTTACAGTCTTTTCTATGCCTGTTTATTCAGCTTGAGTTTGGATCAGTTTTCTCCTTTTCATTTTTATTTTATGCTAAAACTAGGCCATCGAGAGCTTGGGACATTTCCATTTGAATTGCATATAATTAGGATAAATTGGAATAACTTGTAATGATAATAAAAAGGAGAATTGGGCATATTATGATTTGAGAACCTTTGAGTGTAAATTTAGGGTAATTACAAAAGGGAAGAATATGCAAACATGTTAATCTAAATAGGTTGAACTTTATTTTATATTAAGTAGAACATGTTATGGAAAATATGAATCAGATGTAAATCAAGTAAAATTGATTATTGTAAATCTATATACATCTGAGCAGGAGTTAGTCTACTTTGGGAGAGGGTTTATACACAAAATAACATTTATAGGAAATGTCATTTACAACCATGCTTATTAATGAACTTAAACCTGCTAATTAATAAGCTAAGAGGTCCCACGTCTTGCTATTTATATCCAATTTTGGGACTCTTAAAATCCTATTTATTTAGGGGACCAATCCTAGGGATGGCTTGTGTAAATCTTGCTGTTGTTTGGGACCTGTATCTGTTAATATCCCTATTGGTATCATAGAGGGGCCTCGCATTAGGTAGGGGCCAGGGCACGCTTTACTGATCTGGATTGTAAGAGGTTCAAAGTCTTGGAGGTGGGTACGGGCGCGTTCCGACGGAGTCATGAGTGTGCATGGGTCCGATGGGGGAAACTAAGACTCTGTAACACCTACGAATAAGGCTGAGTCTTAAAAGTTGATGGGTTAGGGACTGACGTCCCCTACTATCGTGGCTGGCACATGTTATTCTTGTATGTAGGGAGCCGATTGCTAGGTAGTAATTAGGGTAACACCTAGGAGTAGAAATTAGTTCTTGGGATATGAACGAGAAGCTTACTTGACCTTTACCTTTCCTAGTTATCTCGATTATTTCATACTATTATATTTTACTGCAATTTCTTATCCAATACTATTTATCTGTCTTGATACTTCTTATCTTATGCTTATGCTAAAAATAACTGGAACTCGCCAGACATTATGTCTGACCTATTTTTTTTCAATCTCTCTCATCCTTCCCTCCTTAGGTTCTTAGGGTGATGGATTGCAGCAGTGACTGTGATTCTTTCTTTCAGCTTGGACTTGGATTTCTTCTGACTCAGTGTATTGTTTTGATTTCTGCTTTATCATTGTTATGGCTTATGAGGAGGGATATGATTATGGTTTTGTACTCGGATGGTTTATGTTTTCATGAGACAGGTAGTTATGACTATGAATTTTGGCTTTTTAAAATGTAAAGATTTTTGAAATTATACATATACATGTGGGGTTTCGACTCAAAGTGGTTCCACATATTTCCTTAAAATACTTCCGTTTTAAATTCTTGCCTTGGAACACAATTATTTGCCTTGTCAATCATCCGTTTGAAATCATTAGACTCTTTTAATCACTCTTTCACTAGCCCAGCTTATTACTTACCTCATTTTTGGAGGTCATATAAAGATTTATTTTACTAGTCCGATTCTATAAGCCATTTTTCTTCAAATGAAACTTCCAGGATCCAAATGGCATAATCTTCATAAGCACCAAATCTAAACAATAGGGCATAACAAATGGTTAATTCCTATCTAATGTTTAGATACAATCTAGGGTTAAATCTTTTGGGACTACAAAATATTTCCGAAGAAATTACATGAACTTTTAAACTTTAAAAGCCAAGAATTGTTAACTACATCCTCACTTTTACGAGAAAATCCCAAAAATATATCATTGGATGCTCAAATTCAATAAGTTTTCTTTATTTTAAGCCTCAATCCCTAGTAAGTAAATAACTAACCAACAATCCATGGTTACTGAAAATTTAGAGTTCCCTATAATTTCCCATTAATCTAAGAAAATTTCTTACTTTTCCAAAAATCATACTCAGAGATCTCAATCTTGGGTTTATGCACTTATAATGTATTGTTAGGGCTATCAATGAATACCTGAAAAATCCGATATTCGTCTGAATCCGTGTATGAAAATATGAAAAATATACGTTGTCCGGCATTATCCGAAAAGCGGATACGGATACCCGATATTCGATAAGCTTTTCGGATACGAATATGGTTATAGTGGTATCTGTATCCGAAAAATATCCATCCGACTAATTCATGTAATATATATAACTCAAAATAGAAAAATAGAGTTTATAATTATTTTGCAACTATTGGATATTACTATGTTATAAATTTTTGTCCATATTTAATGGAAAATGGTAGTTTTAGAGTTTAATTTTGGAATATTTTTGGATATGCTTATGGATATTAGTATAAAACAATGTTTCATCATCACATTTCTTTATTTCCTGGTTTTTCACAAACATTAGTATATAAATTATTTTATGTTAATCCAAAATATTTTATTTATACTCTTAAATTTATTAATTACTGGCGAAACGGATAAATATCTGATATCCGTCTGTATCCGAAAACTGAGCGGATACGGATATCCGGTATACGAAAATTAAATAGATACGGATATTACGCTATAAGTATCCGAAAGTATCCGTTGACAGCCTTAGGTATTGTAGTCCTCATTTACATACCAGCTTTATCCTCTACCCTTCTATATTTTAGACTAACGCGTCATCAACACAAACCCCTACCAAATTACCACATACCTCACCAAACGCCCTATCACACAAGTCAATGACCCGGCCTAGGCACACACAGTAGCCCAAAATGTATGGCAGCTATTCTAAAAATCCCTCATATTTTCTGCAAACAATTCTATCTCCAATTTTCTTTTTCCATCACTCAAACCTTGATGTAACCCATAAGCAAAGAAATCTGACTACATGCAAAATTTGGCTCTTAGTTATTTCCAAAAGACCGTCTTCATGTGTCAAACAGAAATGTTTCTTCTAAACAATTCACATATGATTACTACTGAGATGAAGGAACTACCCGACTTTGTAATAAAGACGAATGACGCATCTAATCCAAAAATGCTTTTAATCCTTTTCAAATAGTTTCATACTTTGCTTTTCGAAAAATCTTTTTGCTACAACTGAAGTCCAAAGACTTCCTTAAAATACATGCAGAAAGCTCCAACTCAAGTACCACACTAATCTAGCAAAAATAGGTTTAGGGAGTAAAATGAGGGCCCGTTTTTCACAGGTCCCTATTAAGTTTCAAAATTAGGCTCACATCCGCTTCAACTTTTCATGTAAATTAGGTCCCTATTTTTTGAAAGTAGATAAAAAAATATTAAAAAATCATGAAAATTCATTATTAAATAAAACATGTTCACACCAAAAAATTTAGGTGGAAAAACAATCGAAAAGCACGTCAAAAACCCAAATAACACAAAATCAGCGAAAAAGCAGGTTTTTGCATCAAAAGATGCACATATTTGTAAATAGTTGCATACATTAATGCTTATATTTCAGTGTTGTGCCCAAACTGCAGTATAAATGCATACATATATGCAGCTAAACTGCATTACAAGCATCCTATTATGTAGATATTCAAATTTGGCCTGTTTTTTCAAGCATTCACCATCTTCAGACATTGTTGCACACATTTATGCTCTTGTACAGAATAAATGCATGCATTCATGCGTATATTCACAAGCTGTCGTCCCTTTTAAATTTGTTGCACACATGCATGCATATATATAGAAAAGTTGCATTCATGTATGCAACTTTGTGTTACGCACGAATCTCAGTTCAACTTTGTATGCATACATGTATGCAGTTACTTGCTAATAGTTGCATGCATGCAGATATTGGTCCAGATTTTCAACATAAATACACTACACGAATTTATGCATACGTGTATGCTACTATAGGCAATAGTTGCATAGAAGTATGCAACTTTTTTTTTTCAATTTGCGTGGACTCCTGAGATTATTTCAAGATTTTAGAATTTTTTTTATATATATACATGAGCGCATTTTTATTTTGCAAAATTGAAAAAGGCGAAAGGGACAAGCTGGCAGGCGAAGGAATCCCAAAAAGTTTTGGCGGCAGCTCATTTTAGGGGGCGGGTTTGTAATGAAAGTTAGGGGGGATGTGGCGTTAATTTAAAACTAAAATAGGGATGTGAGCCTAATTTTCACGTAAAATAATCCATCCAACTAATCCTTCACGGGTCAACACTCGGGTGCGCCTACAATACGTACCCTTAAGAAAAACTATTTACCTTTCAACACTTGAGATGACTCATTAACAGGTAACCAGTCTAAAGTCCAAACCTATCCATTAACAGCATAACTCCATAGCTAGGGAAGATTCCAGTCATAACCGTGAAACTAAATTCTCACTTACACCTACAAAACTGTGTGTTTTATCCAAAATGCTACAAGTTTAGCATTGTCACAAATATAGATATGAAAATCAATATCTCTTCTAGGAGATAATCTTTCAACCTCTTATCATATTTGGAATACGTAGCACAAAGAGAACTGAATCAATATTGCCTAGAGATGGATTAAGGATAATCAACATGACAGACCCTTCGGGTTGCAAGAAGTCTAAAAAATTAGCCCACTACATATCCTAGCCCGACAACCCTCTTCATGTAGTTAAAATTGCTCCGTAATTGGCTAACCAATCGATCCTCCAGATTTTCCTATCTTAAAAACCTTAGAATATAAGCAACTCAACCAATCTCTACTACTAGTATCAAAATCCGAAATAACCAATTATATGGTTTAACTAACTAGACCTAAAAACCAACCCATACCCGGAAATGTCCCAAACATCTCCTAAATCATGATTTCTAGTTTCATTCACTACGAGGTTAAGAAACTACTACTGGGCCTAAGTGCATACAGTCAACTAGTGCTATACACACTTGGGGAGTTTCCATATCTATAAAGGATAGCTTCATTAAGCCTACAATACAGATGTCCTACATGGCTTATCTCATCTCAATCGTGGCTATGGCCCCACCAACCACTCCAACTAGTGAATCAAAAATAAAGGGACAAAATACCCCTAAATCAACTAAAATAGGAGATCTAGGAAGAATTAAAAATAGATAGCATTCTTTCTTTCATCAACTCTTACTTCCATTTCTTGATCCCTTTGATCAACACCTTCCCTATAATATTTTTAACATTAGCATACTAAATTTGCTCTTTACTTACCATCCTTAAGTTTACCCTTTAGGAAGTTTTTACTCATTCCTAATTGATTGGTTACCGAAAATGTACAAAAATTTATTTCCATAGTATAAGACAATATAATTAATAGAAATATGTAATTGCAGGTTTTGGTTATCTCTAAGCTGTCGAATAGTGCGTAATACGGTTAAATTCCTATTTCACACTAGTTCATATCTTTCTTCTTTTATTCTTGCAATTATGTTTTCTATATTAACTACAATCCAAACTATGGAGATGTATCCTTTTTTCTTAACCAACCAGTCTAGGTTATTTCTAACTTCCTACCTTCGTGTTAATCCTTAGGTTAATGATGCCTTTACAAAATTCCACAGTGATACTTTCATGGCTATCTTTACTCAAAATTTTTAAGTAGCAAGTTTCTCTCTAGCTTCGATTTTTACCAAAACCCATAAGCCAAAATTTCAACCTATACAAATTTGAGGTTTCTACACATAGAGAAGCCTAGATATGTTGTCTTATATATAACTCAATAAAGAAAAGATAGAGATTTAGATTTCGAAAAAGTCAAAGGAAGGTTGTAACTGACTAGAGGGGATATATTTTTATTTTCAAAAATAATATTTGGTTTCTGAAAAATATGTTTTCTTCTAAAAATAATTTCCTTTAAAACAAAATTTTAGTGATCTTGAAACCTTATGCTCTGATACCAAATGTAACACCACATACGTCTTAACATTACCCAAAATAGGATTCGATTAAGAAATATGGAGCGCTGTATGTATAAAGATAATAAAACATCATCAAGACTAAGATTCCACAAGACATGCACAATAAATTTTCCAACGGAAGGAGAAAACAATTTATATTAAAATGACAAAATTATTTTTTATTTCAATTGAACCAAATTATCACAAAATATCATGTCTCGATATCTCAGTCAAAACAACATCAGAGTACAAAATAATATTATCCCCCAAATAGTCAAAAGGTACAACCTAATCTTTGAAAAGGAATAGAAAGAAATCCATCTTCTGTAAGAATCCTTCAAGATGGATTAAGTAAAGAGATCTAAACTATGTACTTCCTCCTTGTCAGTCTAGAAAGAAATAAAAGAGGAAAGAAGAAAGGAAAATTGGTCAGACATAAAGTCTGGTGAGCTGCCTTGATTACCTACATGATTAAATAACTAAGAGAAATAGGAAAAACATTAGTTCTAGTGTCATATAGGGTAAGTGTATGTGCACATCTAAAAGTGAACATAAGAGATAATAAGTAGGATAGACCGTTCACATTCACTTTCAGCACTTTTGACTACCTGCACTTCTACGAATTCAGAACATAATATAATTTAAGAAAAAAAATATTCCTAATACTGCCCATTGATTGGCTTTTATACCCTCACATGATAACCTATGTCCACTATGGTCCTCGGATTTATAAGGCCCGACCCCATCAGCTCTAAAGACATAGAGTTCATCATAGGCATTACAACATCTAATTTTCTTCAATCGGGGCGATGCAAGCTAACTGGCCCGCCAGAATGCCCCCGTACCTACGTTGTTTGGACCTCTTACTATCCAGTGTAGTAAAGTGTGTCCCCGCATCCTCCTCGTGTGAGACCTTCATGATAAAAAGGGATACTACCTGATATGGATCCCTGAACAAAAATGCAATTCGACTCAAGTCGCCCCTAGACTTTATCCCTCATTATTTAATTTACTATTGCTGACCGCCTACTAATATAGACCCCATATAATTCTCAACGAACGCCAATGCCATTATAGAATTATTATTGACTGCCTAGCCACCCTAAACCCCCATAGAATTGTCAACAAACGCCAAGGCCATCATAGATTAATTATTTTGTTAAGCACTTATTTTCTGTAATCATCCTACCCCTACTGCTAGAACGGACCACAACTATGAGCCACTAATTTTCCCTAATCTGTCGTGGTTGTCGGAACAGACTCCAACAATTCACTTACTTAATAGACCGTTTATTTTACCAAATCGGCTCACACTGTTGGAACGGACCCCAATTATGCTCATTAATTTATTCATATTAAACTTAATGCCCATTTTAAGTTTATTAACAAGCCTACTCATTCCATATAACCTCTAGTCATATTTTAGGTTGTATTAAACATCATCCTGTTTATATTCATTATACAACCCCAATCCACGTTACTTAACCTCTTATTAAGTTAACCTATTCCAATCTATGTATGCATTCTCTAATTGCATAATTTATTAATAATTCCCCAAATTGCTGTTCATTTGTGGATTACAATATTTCTCCAATTCCAACATTCCCCAAATTATAGTTCGTTTGTGGATTACAATATTTATCATATTCCAGCATTCCCTTAATTACAGTTCATTTACGGATTACAATATTTATCCAATTTTATGTTGTCCTAAAATCATATTTTCTTTCTAATTTGCGTAGAAATATTAGGGTAAAGGCTTAGGCTCTCGCTAGGCCAAAGGTCAATGCAAATAAAAGAGCAAAAGGTTTAGGCTCTCTCATGGCATAAACTCAAAACAAACAAAATAAACAAAATAGGACATAGCCTAAACTGTAAATAAAATAACCACAAAGAAAGGGGATAGGAGAAGATTGTAATATTAAAAGTAAATAGCAAATTACAGAAATAAAACAATAGGAATAGATATAGGAATAGATAGTAATTAAACTTTTAGAATTATCTGCAAAAAATAGGTGCAGAAAAGACTATAAAGAACTGAAATAAGATAGCATACTATTTTACTGTCTGAATATTCCAAAATCATAATAATCTAGTAGTTACATAAAATCTACAGAAAATAGGAACAAAATGTAAAATAACATATCTACAAATAATATTGTATATACAACTACCATTGTTCCTAATTTACCCAAACCTATTCAAAAATCGGAGTAATCACGAGAGCTCACATAAACATCCTTATTGAAATGACCTTGGTAAAGGATATATATATATATATATCCTCCAATTTGTGTTTTATATATCAAACCTAAACATCAGAACTCCATTATTTTCGAGGAATAAATTCTGCATGGTGGAGATAGAGAAGGGGGAATGGAGTTAAGAGAATTAGGTTAAAGAAGGGAGTATATTAATAAGAGAGTTAGGTTAACCCAAACCCTTAGATTTTAAATCAAAAACTTCTGACGTCGGATAAAAGAAGTCTCCAGAAATTATCGTTTTCATGCCAGGTACGGAAACGAGCCAGGCAAATACATTGGTCGACCCACTTCCCTGGTGGGTCGACACTAGGGCCGACCCATGGGTCGACCATTCTGGGACTGGGTCGTCCCACCTTTAACGCTAGCTTAGCATAATTAATTATGTTAAAACATTCTGATTTATTCCTATTTTTAATTTAAACTTCAAAATGCCATAACTTCGATTTAAGTCCGTTTTACGCAAACCAAATGTCTATCCGAACCAGAAAATCATAATGGACCCAATGGCACAAGCCCTGTTGCCCAATTCACATTATTTTACAGCTTGTTCTTTAATTAATTAATTCAATTTATTAAAATTTTGGGTTGTCACATCTCTCTTCATCAGTAGCATCCACTGAATCCATCTAATCAGGGTCGGTAGAATACATATTACACTCATTCTGTAATGAATTAATCTTCTCGATTTGGAAATTGTCTTCATGATGATTAGAAGAGCCATTAAAATCTTGAGATGAAGGAACAATGGGATCTTGAACTTTGATGTTTGTGTATCAGGTCCTACCTTCATAGAGATCGAAAGCCCTGTCGGTGGAGCTAGCTGTTTAGGGATCCACACTTTAGTAGATTAGCACACATTCTCCAAATTTCCAAAGCAGTGGCACTTCGAGCATCTAGGTGGATACAAATCATTTTTAACTTCATGCAATATCATTTGATCATCCTCAAATAGAACTGGAACATGTTTGGGATTAGAAAAAGAATTCGACACTTGAACGAGCACCTGAGCGTAAGCAATTTTTTTAATTCGTTCTATGAATTTGTCTAAATTAAGAGGATTACCAAGAACAAATACTATACGACTAATTCCTTCTTCTGTCCAATATTCTAGTGTCAATCTAGGAAGAAGAAACCGTATAGAATAGAATTTAATATATCTTTACTAAGCTTCATTCTTACCGTCCACCGCCTCATCATCTATAATTTCCTATTATAGGAGGAAGGATCATCTTTTAATATCATATCGCAATCTTCCTTCTTATCAAATTTAATAATGTAAAAACCATCCTCTGTTAAATAAATAGTAAATTCCCCAGATGGATTTCATACCCTAAGGATATATGCTTAAAAAAAGGGAAATACGACTTGGAATCAACAACATAAACTATTGTAGAATTATCCTATTGTTCTCCATCTCTTTTAACTACCCCAAATACATTTGCATAGGCCATATTATTAAAATTCTTTGGATCGTAGAATCTAATTGGGGCGTAAACTGGAATTATCATTCATGTAACCACATCCGTCCAAGCTCGGATAGTTTCCTGCGAATGTTTGAATTCATTTGCTACACGTCCTGATTCCAAATCAAAAGGGCCAGGAAGTGAAAGACATGGAGCGTCATTTGTTAATCTTGCTGAAGGAGCTGCCCCTTTTTCCTTTATGACTAGAACAGTCCTTCTAATTGCCAACGGCGGGAAGTCTTGGTATTTAAAAAGTGGTCAACAAATTGGTGTTATTGATGAGGGTTATTCATAGTCATCACATCTAGAGTGGGAAATTGGCAAGAGAGGTTAAATTTGGAATCGTCGCCTACCCCAAAACACGTTGCTATATGTTAGGCCCACTCTTTTTCGATTGACTTCTTGTAATTCTTCTATCCATAGGTGGTTGTTCTGGCATTGTTTTGATACAACAGAAGTTAAATGAAGATGATGGAGTAGTTAAAGAAATAAGTAGAGAGTGTGCACGAGAGAAATTGGGAAGAAAACTTTCTTTTATTTAATCGAATACTTGACAGAATAATAGCTGAAGGTTTGTGAGAGTAAACTCCCGTACAAATCTCAACACACTCCCATTAGTGACAAAAACCCCTTATTTATAGGGAACAGACTCCACCAACACAGGCCAATACGAATTAAGCCCATTTACAAGTATTCACAATATTAATTCTAACAGCTGGTTTGCATAGTGTGCACATGTGAATGTGCACGCCCAATTCATGTGCCTAGTCAGCGTTCATCCAACATAGCTTTAACCACGGGGTCATCCTCTCTGATTCTGTGTTGTTCGTTGACCCTCCCAATCATTGATGACGTGTCCTTTCCTCTTGGGTTATTCTGCACCCAACTGTTTGATGAAATGTCATCTTTTGCTTTATTTGTACAAGCACCATCAAACTTCCACTCCCTCGTTGCTTTCTTCCAGGAATTAATGGGTGATTGATGTAGGAGCATAACACTCTCCCCCCTTCAAAATTTGACCTTGTCTCAAGGTCAAAAGTTGGAAATCTCTTTACTAACGGCCAATAATCTTCCCACATTCTTTCTTCGTAACATCTTTGCTTCTAGTTGATCAACACTTGAGTCGGAGTTACGGCCTTGTTATTTTTTGGAACAATTCGTCGATCCAATATCAATTCGGGTTCATCTATTATCTCTTCTACGAATGTAGGATCGCTTTGCTGTATAATGATTCCTTATCCTAGTCTTCTTTTCAATTGTGAAACATGAAACACAGGATATATCCTGGCATTGCTGGGAAGCTCTAACTCATACACCACTGTTCCAATCTTCCTGATGACTTTATATGGGCCATAATATTTAGGGGATAATTTAGTAGTTTTAGCACAGCTAATAGAAATCTGTCTGTATGGCTGGAGCTTAAGATAAACCCAGTCGCCTACTTCAAATTGCCTTTCTGTTCTCTTCATATCCGAGTACCTTTTCATTCTTTCTTGGGCAAGCTTCATGCTATCCTTTAATAGTTGTAATACGATGTCTCTTGAGTATAGAATCTGATCCACTTGAGGAATTGCTGCTGTGTTGGGTATATACGAAAGTAAGGATGGGGGTGAAATTCCATAAACAGCCATAAAAGGTGTCATATTTACAGAACTCTGCCAGCTTGTATTATACCAATATTCTGTAAGAGTGAGCCACTTAAACCTTTCTTATGGCTTGTGGCACACAAAACAACACAAATAACCTTCTAATACCTTGTTGATAGCTTTAGTCTGACCAACAGATTACAGATGATAAGCAGAACTCATTTTCAATGTGCTACCTTGTAGTTTCATCAATTCTTGCCAAAACAGACTAGTAAATATAACATCTCTATCTGACACAATGCTGCGTGGCATGCCATGTAGTTTGAAGACCCCATCAACGAAAATTTGTGCAACCTGCGCAGCGGTATAAGGATGCTTTAAAGGGAAGAAATTAGCATACTTCGATAGCCGATCGACCACTACAAATATAGCGGTGTAATTATGGCTTTTGGGTAATCCTATTATGAAATCCATCGAAACTTCACTCCATATCGCTTCAGGTATTGGAAGAGGCTGTAAACACCCTGGGCTGTTGACATTTTCATGCTTGTTGCGCTGACAAATTTCACATTCTCATATATACTTCTCTATATCGGTTTTTATACCCCTCCAATGGAATACTTGCTTAATGCGTTGTCTCGTCTTTTTAGTACTTACATGTCCGCTAAGAGGCGTCAAGTGATGTTCCTTAATTAATATTTGTATTACTTCTTTGCAGTCCTCTGTTATAAACAACCTGTTCTTGTGGTATATCATTTGATCTATCAGTTGGCAGAGGTGGCTTAATTTTCCTTCTTGCAACTTGTTTTTCATAGTCTGGTAGCATTTTGATCCTTCCAGTATTCTCTTAAGTTCAGACAACCAACTGCCTTCAATTGTAGTGATAGCTTGACAATAATTATTTGAAAATTGCTCGCCTGTACTTTCAGATAACAGCAAGGATGGTTCAGCTTACTCTCGGAAATCTTCAAGTAAACGAGAGAGAGCATCAACTGCCTTATTCTCTTTACCCTTCTTTTATTCAACTTTATAATCAAATCCATGTAATTTGGCTAACCACTTTCCTTGTATTCCTATAGTCAATCTTTGTGATAGTAGGTGTCTCAAGCTCTGGTGATCTGTTCGAATGATAAAACTCCTACCCAATAAATACTGTGCGCACTTTTTGTGGCAAGTAATACAACAAGCAGCTCTTTTTCATATGTTGATAGAGTCTGATTTTTTCCATTCAGTGCTTGACTCATGTACGCGATGGGTTTATAATCTTGTGTTAACACAGCTCCTATTCCCACACCACTAGCATCGCATTCAATAATGAATTCCTTGTTAATGTCTGGCATACTTAAAACTGGTGGGGTTAATAAGCACCTTTTGAATTGATTGAAGGAGGCTGTTGCTTGCTCATCCCAGTTAAAAGAATTCTTTTTAAGAAAATTTGTAAGGGGTTTTGCTGTTATTCCATAATGTCTTATAAATTTCCTGTAGTAACCAGTGAACCTTAGGAATCCTCGCAACCCCTTCATAGTGTTTGGTTGTGGCCAATTCTTCACCGCACTGATTTTCTCAGGATCCACACGCAATACCATTCTGTGTGATGATATGTCCCAAATAAGTGATCTGAGATTGTGCAAATGAACATTTGGACATTTTGATTACCAGCTGATTATCCTTTAATACCTGCAATGTCAGAAATATGTGCTGCAAATGCATAGACATGGCCTGGCTGTAGAATAGTATGTCACCAAAGAAAACTAATAAAAATTTCTTAAATATGGTTTAAAAATATCATTCATGAGTTCTTGAAAAGTAGAGGGTGCATTAAATAAACCAATAGGCATGACTATAAATTCGTAATGCCCTTCATGTGTTTTAAATGCGGTGTATGTCTTGTGTATGCATGTGTATTTGGTGATATCCTGACTTAAGATCTAACTTTCTGAAATAAAGTGAACCACGCAATTCATCTAATAAGTCATCGATTAAAGGGATAGGATACTTGTCTTTAATTGTTTATTTGTTGAGAGCTCTATAGTCAACACACATCGACCAAGTCCTATCTTTCTTTCTTACCATCACTACTGGCGACGAGTACTCGCTCATACTTGGGCTTATGAGTCCAGCCTCAAGCATTTCATTGGCCAAATTTTCTAGTTCATTTTTGATGTGATATGAGTGTTTGTAAGGCCTTAAGCACACTGGTTTAGATGTAGGAATCAAGGGTTTTTTGTGGTCACAATCTCATGCAAGGGGTAAGTAGTTGCTGGTAGTAGTAACAGTAGGGAATTCGTTTAAGATTTGAAGCACTTCTGAGGGTATGGCTTTATTGTCTTTGGTGGTATTTTTGTACACTTCTCTTGCACATAATAGAAGAGAAACCTGACAATGTAAACTCTCTTTAATTATACTTTGATTGCCTATAAGCTTATTGTCATTTTGAATGCCTTTCCATACATACTTAATACCATTCCAACAGAATTTTATTTGCAACTCAGAAAAATTGAAAGATATGTCTCCAAGCTCTTTCATCCACTGTTCCCTAAGAACCATGTTACAACCTTCTAGCGGTATGATTAAAAGATCAATAGGCATAACACAAACTTGTAATTTGAACATAACTTCCTTACATATTCCCCTACCTTGTATTTTCCCTCCATTGGCTACCTGAACCACATACTCATCAGTTTCTTGAACATCCAGATTTAGCTTCTTTGCCAAATTAGTATTGAGGAAGCTATGAGTTGATCCTAAGTCTATAAGCACTTCGATCAACTGGTTGTTAGTATACCCTCGAACATGTATGGTAGATAAGGTTGGTATACTACACATTGCACTCAAAGTGATAGCGTAAGATTGATCCTCCTCTCTTTTGCTGGAAGTAGCATCTATGTTAACTGTTGTGTCATTATCATTCACCTTTTGTTTATCTGTATCTTGCATTGTTTCGTGGGTTTCTTCAGCATCTTCAGCCTGTAATGATTTCACTCCTTCTATGATATATATATATGTGCTTTGTTTTACACTCATGACCAGGGTGTCATTTCTCATTACATCCAAAGCATAGGTTCTTTATTCTACTTTCCAATATTTCTTGAGGAGTAAGGCCTTTCTTTCTGGCAGTTACATCTTAAATAATTGTTTCTTTCTTAACAGTTCTTGACACCGCAGTATTCTTGAAGGACTTGTTCAATTTAGCCCTCTTTTTATTTATTTTATCGCATTCGAACACCTTGGCTAAACTCATAGATTGCTTGAAATCAATAGGATGCAAAGCCATAACATCAAACCTAATTTCATCTTTAAGTACGTCCATAAACTTTTCTAACATAAATTTATCAGGCAGTGCATCACACATGCCTTGCAAATATTCAAATTGTGCTAACTAAGCTACTACAATGGTGGTTTGTTTAAGATTGGAAAGGGAACTTTACGGTTTCAAAAAAATTTCAGGGGAAAACCTCACTAATATTTCATCTTTAAAGATACACCAACTTTCATAATCTTTAACCTTTTTTACCAACCAACTATACCATTTTCTGGCATCTTCTTGTAAGTGAAACGAACATGTAGGAACCCATTCAGTTTCAGGAGTTTGATGATATTTAAACAAATGTTTGACTTGGTTAATCCATTCAACTACCTCACTATCCCCATTATATGTCAGAAAATATAATTTAATGACCGTATTTTGAAGCAATTTGGGGGGATTTTGTGAATTCAGTGGCATAATGTGATTGTTCCTGTTATTATTACTATTATGATTGACAAGGGAATGATCAACATGTACCTGATTAGTAGTTGCAGAAGAGGAGGCATCTTGATTTTTCCTTGCTTGATTTTGTTGCGTAGGGGGTATATAGGCAATTCTAGGGTGTGTTGCTTGATTCCTCATATCTTTGAATTCCTGCGCTATGCTATTCAATGTCTCCTGCATTTTACCCATCTTCAAATTGATATTGTGTTTAGATTCCTGCAACTCTCGGATATTTAGGGCAGTTTGCACATTGACCAGTTCTTGCCTTGAATCATTATTTTGGAATTCGTTGTCGATGCCATCTGATCTATCGCCTTGTTCTCCCTCTGAATTCTCGTGTAATTCAGACTCAGCCTGCTCCGATACCAATGTGTTAGGCCCACTCTTTTTCGATTGACTTCTTGTAATTCTTGGATCCATAGGTGGTTGTTCTGGCAATGTTTTGATACAACAGAAGTTAAATGAAGATGCTGGAGTAGTTAAAGAAACAAATAGAGAGCGTGCACAAGAGAAATTGGGAAGAAAACTTTCTTTTATTTAATCAAATACTTGACAGAATAATAGCTGAAGGTTTGTGAGAGTAAACTCCCATACAAATCTCAACATACTCCCATTAGTGACATAAACCCCTTATTTATAGAAAACGGACTCCACAAACACAGGCCATACGAATTAAGCCCATTTACAAGTATTCACAATATTAATTCTAACAACTGGTTTGCATAGCGTGCACATGTGCACGTGCACGCCCAATTCCTGTGCCTAGTCAGTGTTCCTCCAAAATAGCTGTGAAGACCCACTATTTTTAAATGTAACAACCCAGAAATTCTTAGCCAATTTAATTTTTTTATTTTGGCGAATTTAATGGATTTAGATTATTTAAAATAATTTATTTTAAATAATAACGACTAAAAATTTATTTTCGACGAAGTTAGAACGTATAAATTTATTTTAATTATATAACGAGCCTGAAATGGCCCGGTAGTTTGAAAATTCGATTTCTAATTTCAATTGATTGTACACAATTCAATATAAGTCGGAATTAAACAAAACAAGAAATATTTGAATCTGTTTAACGATATCTTTCTAACGGATGTAAGAAACTGAGATTTCGTTTTACAAGTTGAAAGTTATGGCTAAATTAAAATTCAGAAAAGTCGCTGTGGAATTTATATATATTTTAATATATATAAAGGCCTTAAAATAGCCATTTTGCAAACGACCTCCGTTTTCGACGAAACCAATTTTGTTGGATTCAGAATGTCAAATATTGCTAGATTCCTATTTTCAGAATTTTTGAAAGTAATATGTAAGCATGGCGCATTTAAACGCATTTGGCCAATTTCAGTTTGAATTTAATCGACTGAAAATTGTCCGTTTTTCAAATGATCTTCAAATTCGACGAAATTATTTTTGTTAGGACCGTATCATCAAAACATAACTAGATTTATTTTTCGGGAATTTTTAGAGTCAGTATGTGGCCACGGTAAATTAAAATGTATGTTTGAATTCAATTTATATTGACTTATATTTTAAGTTGAAGGATAACTGATCGTAACATCCGAGTTGGGTTATGCAACATATCCCATTGTGTTCGGAATGGGGGTATTTGGCTTGAGGCAACAGCCGGTGGAGTTAGTTTGGAGTTCGTAGTGATAAACAATTAATTTTAGAATTAATTATTAAAAAAATATAATATATATATAACTTTCATCCAATCAGAAACCCTAATAACTTTCCCCTTTTTTCTGCCCTGTCACATGCGATCTAGGGCTAAAACCGTTCGATCCATTTCCTCAATTTTCCTCCTGATCCACCCAGCAAAAAATCAATACTCCAAGAATGAAAATGATGAGATTCTTTTGCTCTTCCAATTGGTACTAATGTGATCGATTTTTATTAACCCTAGTGCTCAAATTTTGTCCTCCAAGCTGCGCCATTCAGCCTCGTTTCCAAGCAAAGCGAGGCTGTCGAGTTCCTCAAGATCGAAGGAGCAAGTGGAGCATGCGAAGGTCTTCGACGGGGTGGAAGCCGATCATCTTCCGGCGCGATGGTGGAGGCGAACGGTGGGTTTTCTCAAATCGAACGGGTTTCAGCGATGGCCAAAAATTTTAACAGAGAAGGTATATCCTTTTTATTTTATTTTTATTTACTAAGGGAATTGTTTTTAAAATATAAAACCATTGAAAAAAATCAGTTATTAAAATATAAAACCATTGTCAAAAGAAAACAAATCAGCTTTGTTTTAAGTATCATTGTTTTAAGAATAAATAAATATCTTTGTTTTTAAATATTTAAGCATTGTTTTTAAATTTCTACATAGGATTGTTTTAGAAAAAAAATATAGCTTTGTTTTTAAACATATGAAAAGCAAGAGAAAAATATAAATTTTGTCAAATGAAAACCAAGAGAAAAATATTAATTTTGTCAAATGAAAACCAAGAGAAAAATATAAATTTTGTCAAATGAAAAGCAAGAGAAAAATATAATTTTTGTCATATGAAAAGCAAGAGAAAAATATAAATTTTGTCAAATGAAAAGCAAGAGAAAAATATAATTTTTGTCATATGAAAAGCAAGTTAAAAATATAAATTAGCTATGTTTTAAAAATATAAATTTGGTATGTTTCAACATATAAAATATGTACATTGTTTGTAAATATAAAAATATACATTATTTTTGAAAATATAGAAAGGGCATAGTTTTTCATTGTTTTTGAAAGTAACATTGTGATTTTAATGAAAATGCATGGTTATAGAAAATATATGATTTTTAAAATATATATTAGCATAATAAAAATATGATTTTTATTGTAAGGGTAGCAATATAAAAATGAGATTTTTTATATACGTAGTAGCAGTATAAAATCGTGATTTTTATATATATAACGATGTGATAAAAATGTGATTTTTATAGCCTATATAGCATTGTTAAAAATATGATTTTTAACATATACGGCGTGAAACAGATCTCGTCGGAAACGCGGCGAAGGTTTTCTATATATGAAGAGTCGCGGTGTTTGGTTTAGCTTCTGGGTGAGAACTTCTCACTTTAAATTTTATTTTCTAGTTATATAAATATATACTAGGATGCAGACGGTGTTTAGTAGCACCCGACACCCGTCGTCCACAGACCATGGATGGCTTGTTTGATTGATTGTTTGGTGGTTGATTTATTTGTTTGGATTGGTTTGGGATGTGAAACAAATTAATAATAATTTGGTTTGTGTATGACGTGCGACATTATGAGGCGAGGGATAAGGCTAGACCTTATCAAGTTTCTAGTATCGTGCCGTTATGCCGTCGAAATTTTCTAAAATATGTTAGAAAAATAGAAATATCATTTCTAATGATAAAGGAATAAAATAAAATATTCATTTACAAATCGGATGATTTGTTTATGTACACCTATTTGACTGATATGGATTGGGATGATAAATTTTACACATCGCCCAACTGCACAAATAAAATATGTGTTTGTTGATTTGAAACCCCATACGGTATTGGGATGATATTTGACATACACTAGTCCCAATTGTATAGTTGTATGTCGATCGATAGATTGACAAACAGCTGTAAAGTGCACTCTGGATGATGGTTGATTATTTATCGTTGTCGTTATATACATGTGTTGTATGGAATCCATATAATTAACATTATATGGTAATTGATTGGGTCTCATTCCAATCCAGAAAATAAAGAATATTTTAAAATAATATTCAGAATAGGATTAATAACTATTCATGTGTTGAATAGAAATAACTATTCATGAGTTGAATAAAAATACCTATTCATGTGTTGAATAAAAGTAAATATTCATGTGTTGAATAAAATAAATATTCATGTGTTGAATAAAATATATATTCATGTATTGAAGAAAATATTCATTTGTTGAATAGAATAACGAAATTATTGAAATATATAAAGCCGTGTTGATTAGATATGCGCCATTTTTGACGCGAACGATATTTGTATCGATTATATTCGTTTTTATAATGAATATAGAAAAAGGAAGTGATTTCAAATTTTAATAGTTTGAAAATATTATCATTTATATAGTGATGATAAAGAATATTCAGTTTTGATAATAAATTGAATATGAAGTTGAAATTGTTTTCAAAACGAAGTTAAAACGAAATATAAATTATCTTTTAAATGGAAATCGACGAAATATATAATATATTATATATATTAAATGGCCTGAATAGAACGCGCCGCGCCACGGCCGATAGCAAATTTCGACCATTGACTTCGAGTGGGCGTTACGGGAGATCCGACCGTCGGTTTCTCCTAAAACCAGAACCGTTGGGTTCGTATCGGAAATAGCTTTTCAGCGAATATAAGAAATTTAAAATCTAACGGTTGGATTTGGAGATACGACCAAATCAAATTTGGAAAAGGTCGCTATAAATGCAGTTCGACGACCGTTTATGGAAATCGACTGTACGGGCCTTGATAAAATTATTAAAAATATTAATAATCTGTGTAAAATCATAATAAGTGAATTGGAAAGAATTGGAATGTGATTTGGGTTTATCGTGAACGGTGTTTTAAATAACACTTGTTCTTTAACCTGATATACAGTAAAATATGATTTGAAATATGTAAATCTTTTATTAAGATTTAATAGGATTTTCCAAAGTAAAGTTTCCCAATTTAATAAAATAAATTGGAATTCCATTTGGTAATAATCGAAGTAAGCTTATGTGGAGGAAGACCGTTACTATATATGGAATTTAAAAGGCTTTGCCGTTATTTCATTTATATTATTGGTCGGATATGGAAGTTGATATCGATTATATATATTGATCTGTTTTCAGTGAAGATTCCATAATTAATGGAATGAGATTATGGGTTTATCATGAACCGTGTTTTAAATGACATGAGTTCTTTAACCCAGTTAAAGATAAGATTAATTTCTTAAATTTGAATAATCATTACATAATGATTATTGAGAGTAAAACTGAATTATAGTTTTAATGAATCTTTAATTGGATTAAAAAGATCGAGAATGGAGTGTCACCAGTTTTGCTCCAAGCGATAGTTAAATCTTTAATTAGATTTGAACGTGAAATGGTAATTAATATTTACCGATAACACTATGGTGTTAGATATGGAGTTTACCAGTTTTGCTCTATGGGATGAATAGGTTGGGGTTTGGGAAATAAAATAAATTATTACTTCGGTTTGTTCGCTAATCCTAACTAGTTTGGATAAACCTTGATATGATTTGAATTGATATTCAAAGGAAGATTAAAGAATAAATTTTGAAGAATTTATCTTTGATAAAATTAATGGGAACCTTTCCTTAAGAATGTGAAATTTAGAAACTAACTGAAGATTAGCTGAGAAGAATGATTTCCTGGGTATTGATCTGATGTTGGTTTCGGCCTTCGGGGTTAATATTTA
The DNA here is from genome assembly GCA_030737875.1 of Allium sativum. Taxonomy (NCBI): domain Eukaryota; kingdom Viridiplantae; phylum Streptophyta; class Magnoliopsida; order Asparagales; family Amaryllidaceae; genus Allium; species Allium sativum. The sequence continues at coordinate 1,020,270,020 of CM060913.1, forward strand.
GGGAATTGTTTTCTTACTAATTTACGATTAGGGACTGATGGATTGGAATGAGGCGTATGTTGTGTTTGTGTAGCACTTATTTATAATATACGCGGGTTATTCGGAAAGGCCGGGTTTATACCCATTCCGAATAACTGATTCGACGATATGTCGAAGATGAAGACGGTGGTTGAAGACCGGAGGTCTTCACGTCGTTTGGATGATTCCTGATGATCTTGATTGGGCTATACACCCAAGATGAGGGAATAAGTTGGTGATCGTCCAGACGTACTTGTGGATCTACGGATATGCGAGGAATAAGGTGCCTCTGGTTTCGTTCAGACCCAGAATGGACTTGTAAATGGACTGTGTATCTGACATTGGATTTTATTTTGTGTTGATTGATCTCTATTAAATATACATCTGCCTGGTGAAGGAGAATTTATTCTCTTACTTCACCCTTCTCTGAGACGTACGGGATCAGAGGTTGTATATCGATAGACATCAGTCGCGTGGAGTGAATTGCCTGTGTGTCATGCCTAAGTGGCAAATGATCAAGGCTTTTGTTGAAAAGCAAAGTCTTGTGGTTGATGATCAAAGCACCGCCTGTGTGGCATAGCTTTGTGTAGCGTTAATTCGCGAGCCTCACACCTTCGTGTGAACCCTTAACGGGAGAGGACCTCAGGGAGGACATGCGTTTCTTTCTAGCTAGGTGGTGTCAGTGGCTTTCCAGCCCTGACATTTATGTTATTTTCACCTGTGCGGTTGTTGGATAGCGAGGCGCCTCGAATATATCGGTAACTATGTGGAGCCGATGGAGTCATATGACTCATTTACGCCCCCAAAGGGTGGGGAAATGCAGTGTTAAGGCATAATAATCCACATCGGTGGACCGGCCCTGACGATCCAAGGTGCAGTTGCGGCTGTTCCGGAGGCTCAGGCTAGAGAGTCTCGAAGTAACACAGAACGATCCCTTGCCTTGGTTCACGATGGAAATCCAACTTCCAATACGACATATAGCCGTTTTAATTGTAGAACTAGAATGGCGACATGATATATGGTACCCATGCAGTCTATGATTGATATTATGATTGAAATTGTTTTTGAAACACTATACACTTATTATAATATCAAATGATTTCATTTTATATGTATCAAGCATTCTTTGGCTATTATAAGGTAACACCCTATCCTCCGGCTTGCGTTGCATTGTGTGATGGGACCTGGGTCTTATAATAGCTTCATTGTACTTTATTTAGCATTGCGTTGTTTATCGTATGCACTAGTATTCTTGGGAGGAAACCCGTTCTGTGTTATACGGCGTGGTCCCTTGATTTACTTTATTTCTAAAGTAAATTTTATATAACTGTTTTAGTTCTCACACCAGTCACATGACTGACCTGGAGTTTATTGTTTTAACCTAAACTCTGGGTGCCCTTATTTTCCGCACGGACAGCTAGTAGTTTTGGTTTTGCAGATTTATATTCACAGGATCCTGGTTTATAGCTGAAGTGATATTCGGAAAGCTCTGTATCCGTGTATTTCCTCCAGTTATGTTTTGTATTATTTTTCCGCTGCAGTAATGTATTTAAATCTTTTATAATCATCGAATGTGTAATATTTATTCATACTCTATATATTCTTGTATTTTGATGGAATTGTTGCAATAATAATGAAATGTTCTTCTGTTTGTGTTCTGATTCGTCTTATTCTCAAAGAAATCCGCGCTTTCCTTCACGGGGAAGTTCGGGTCGTCTCATTAAAGGTCCAAAATTAATTATAAATGTCATCAAACATGCTTACAACTAACTTCAGATATTAAAAGTGGCAGACCTTAAGTATATAAGATTTAAAATACTAGAGACAATTAATAATATGGAAGATCTCATGATGGAATAAAATAAATTATTTACATAACTAAAACATCATAATCCATTTTATTAAATTAAACATCCACAAAACAGCAACGATACATAAGAAGTGAATTTAAATAAACATCCTCTAGATCAACATGCAGGCTAAGCTCCTTTTTTCTTCATTTTTTTTCTTTTTTCCATATCTAAAATTTTTGTTCAAAGAGGAATAAAAAGAGCTTCAACTATATTTGGACCGCGGCTAACCCTATACACCCCGACCCAATCTAAGGGCTCCGGTGGCTATTGCATAGGAAAAGACTGCCTACGTACCCCTTTTGAGGGATCAGGCCTACGTATTTCTATTTCCTGCTATTCTCCTGCATCCAAATACTCTTTAGTACGTTAAAACCATTTCATCCATTCAACCATTGAAATCAATTTAGTACAAACAATGCGAACATTGAAATTGATGCGAACAACATAATTAATACAACTACTGCACTAACGCGGTCAATTAAGAGCAGAAAATAGTGTCTTACACATTTATCACAACACATCAACAGATGAACTAAATGAAATAAAATATACATGCAATCTTTAAGAACCAACAACATCCAATGACAATTCCAACTTATAAAATAATTAAGAAGGTAACAATATTAATATACTTACAAATTTTTATTCATCAATCAATAGTTGTATGCCATCAATGCAAACATAAACCAGTTTTTGTATACTAATCATTCCAAAATAGTAGCACAGTCACCAATGTGTAGTAATCCAATCAATATTGGTTATACAACATTCACCATTAAATAACCATAACTAACTACACATCAATTTGTAGTAATAATTGGTAAAACATCACATAAACATCCTTAATGCGATCCATCAATGTGAGATAAAACATAATGAATTAGAACCAATCTCTTTACCACAATTGTTTAATTACAAGTATAAGATTATAATATTATTGTTCATTGTAAAGGAAACTTTCTTATTTTATTCGGTTTTGGAATTTCCATTGTTCCTTATCTTTCAAAACTTTATATTCTATCAAAACATAACATTCGAATAACTTTACAAATCAACTATATTATTGTCTTACATAAAAACAATAACAATACTTTTAACACACTAGAAAGTTATTTTATTCCCATTTACTCCAAAGGAATGCAAATTTCTTTCAAACTGAAAAACTATTTATAAAGTCTTATTTTGTTGAATAACAATAAACATTCATTGTTACTACTCATGAATACCTAAAAAAACATATCAAAACACCCCAAATTGGTTATCATAAATTTTCTTCGAGAGACACCAAATTTGTAATTTAAATTCAATTATTAAATTAAAGAACTCATACCAATGCTTTTGTGAATAGTCTTCAACCTTATACAAGCCATACACGTGTTTTTTCTCCCTTTTATTTGACACATATTCTCCTTTGCTGTAGCAAATTGGTTGTGAACCTTCCATAAGCTTTTTCCTATTTCTCTTTTGTTTTGATCCTCTTTCCATTCTTTGATTTAGCATGTAATCTTTTCACTATTTACATTAAGGAAAATTTGGAGAAGAAAATAAGATGCGCTATGGAATTTCCAAAAGGGAAGAAGAAAACTGAAAAAGAGGATCCCGGTTATGTTAGATTTGGCTTATTTATATAGGAGCTAAAGATTGATTTTGTCCATTGGATTAACCCTAGAAATTTTAAATTACATCACAATCGCTATCTCAATTACTTCGTAATGAAGTAAGATATTAAAATACATCTCATATGTCCATTCGTATTTTCATCCAATCCATGACAAAAAGAGAGATTTGAAAATAAAATGGGTAATCAATGAATACGTTTTAAAACCTATTAAGAAATTGCCACTTATAAGAGAATTAATTGCTAGTCTTTAGGAAATAAATCCTAATAAAATAAACCAATTGACATGCATGTCAATCAGTGCCTAATTAATCTTCACATGCATAATTAATCAACATTTACAAACATGCATTTATATGACAATTCAAAGTTATGACAATTAATCTCTAACAACTGCAAAAATATGCATAAACCTCACAACCATCCACAATTAAAATATATTTTCAATTGATGCAAATTGATTGCCAAAATATTTTCAAAAGTGGAAATCAAGTGTATAACTTTAAATCCCTCTCTTTTCTTTTCACTAATTTCCCCATAACATGCAAAGTCAATACATAATGAAGTTATATATATATACACACACACACACACACACACACACACACACACACACACACACACACACACACATACATACATACATATACATATACATATACATATACACACACAGTAGATTTGAATAATATGATAATCAATGTATAATTAATTCACAGCTTATGAAATAAATGTATTATAATTGGGAAGTAGCATACACCCAATGTATACATACATATCTACACACATAAAATCTTTTTCTTATATGCAACATTTAATCCTATGTGTCTCCCATTTATATCTGTATACATACACACGTACTTCCTAATTGAAACATGCATCTTAAAATTAAAAAAAATATAACATTGACGGGAATTGAACTCATGACTTCATGTATCAAAGTCTACTCACTTAACCACTACACCAAACACTATTTTTGTTCTTAAAATGGGAACATTGAGAATTAATGGTTTCATGTGCGTATCTTTCATTATAAAAAAAAATCAATATCTTGTAAATGATAATTTCAAATATATCAAAATTATATATCAAACTGATCATCTCGGAAAGACCTTTGCAATGGTAATAGATACGACATCCGGTTTATCCTCTAGTAATAATTAATTCTTAATTACTTAACTTTTAAAACTGTAAAAGTTGTGGGATGTTACATTCTTCCCCCCTCAAAAGAATTGCGCCTTCGCAATTCCCCAAATATAAAACCCATTATAAATAATAAATCTATCATGGGGATAAAATCATCCATCATAAGTTAACTTCCCATATGTAATAACCATAGTTTCTTGCTAATCACAACACATAACACACTATAATAAATATGTACTTTCTTGTCATTCTATGGAACATGTGGTGTGTAAAAATAATAATTCATCAACAAAGTGTAAGATAATGAAAATCACTACTTGACAACATGAACCACAGCATTTCAACGTTAATCGACTATAATTGAAATCCATAGCAAACAATAGTTATTACAACATCCTCATACAAATAAAAGAATACACATAAATTAACAATCAACGTGGTTCACAAAAATAAAGCATACCTAAGCTAAGTGAAAAATCAACACATCATTAGTAACAATGAACATGTGGATGTCCATTCATGTGCGAACCGTATAGTTATTCTAACGTGTAAATTCCCCAAAATGTGATGAACTTCCTCAAAGCCTCGTCCTTATAATAATAGATACTAATCAAAATAGAATCCTTAATCCCTCCTTTACTTTAGTACCTGCGGTGATAGCCTACCCAGAGAAAACATAGAAGATAATACAAAATCAACCATAATAACCATAACATCCAATGTCCTAGCTATCACCGACTACATCCTTGAATCCATCAGTTATTGAACTTGCATTTCATCGATCAAAAGAGCTAATGGAAAACCCGGTTAAAGTCAGACTACTGCACGTCCCATGTACATTTGCCTCCCCGAGACAACTAGGCCCATCCCGTGTGCCCAGGGTACTCGACTAGTCCCACTAGTCTTTTAGGCATCCCTATTATACCCTTGCTTTGAGCCCGCCAGAACCTTTGATAACTAACGATTCCTTAGCACTTCAAATCCGTCGAGCCTTTCTTTTTGGCGATTTCACTTTTTTTTTTCAAGCTGAACTTTAAACGCTTATAACTTTTGCAATCTAAATCGGATTTCCAAGAAACAAAAAACAATTGATTTATATTAACAAGAGCTTTTAAATGAATGAAAGCAGATTTTCATTTCAGGTTATAATTTTCAAGTTATGTTTAAACCCATTTCGGGAAAAGGTCGCTGTAAGAGAAGTTATCGACCATAACCAAAAACAGCCATTTTTAATGTTTCTAAAAATATGAAAAAATGATAAAATCACTATAAATTATGTAAAAATGTTTTGAATTGTAAGCTTAAGTCTTGACTAAGATAAACGATATTTTGATCAAAGTAATTAAGATAACTGTTTTGTAACGCTTTTGAAAACACTATTGTAACGCTTTCTTCGAAAACAATCAATTTTGAAGTTTTTAACCCGCAAACTATTTCCGAACCATAAGTAATCATTTTTAAATGATTTTTGGAATGTTTTCAAAGGTTCAAAAGTATTGGAAATATTTTATATGGAATTTAAATTGATTTATTTAATATTAAAACGGGTTTTCAATTTTTTGATGTGGTTGGAGATAAATCTTCCGATGTTTGATATTAATTCTGTAAATGATGACTCTTACTATTTGAGGAATTTAAAAGGAAGTTCACCATTATTCCACTTATAGTGTGAGTTGGATACAAAGATTAATATTGAGCTAATGTCAAAGAGTTGAATAAATCTTTTAATTAAGATACGAGTTTCCTAAGTTGATTGGGATAAGTTGGATGGAAATAATCTACAGATATTTGATATGAAATTTTGTGGTGTAAACGTACACTATTTGAGGAATTTGAAAGATATTATTATTATATAGTTATTCCACTTATAGTATTTGTTGATTATGAGAATTGATATCGAATATAAGTAGATACAATTTATGTGTAACTTATGTTCAATATCGATTGATTAGGGTTTTATCGTGAATCATATCTTCTATAATATCATTCTTGAAACCCAATGAAATTGAGTTATGGAAATTCATATCGTAATTTGGGGATTTAACCAAATCTTTGATTTGAGGAAATTAAAAATAAGGAATTAGGAAGGAAGTATAATCTTTTAGATAAGATTACAGAATTGAATGTTCGGAAACCAATTTAATTGGAAACTAGGTTGAAATGTGGGGTAAGGGTTTTCAAAGAAAACTGGGTTTTTGATAACGAATTATCAAATGGAAAATTAATTAAGGCTTTGAGGCTAAATTATCTTTGACTTAAGGGATGTGTTTTTAAAGAGAAAGGTTAAATATGGATTTTGTTATAATTTGAGAATGAAGAAGTTTAATTTAACAAAATTCAAGAAGGAAGGAGATTGGTAGAAAGCATGTGTGTTCCATAATTGTGTTTTTAATTGCGCTTATTATTTTGAAGGACCGGGATCGAATATATGTTTGAAAACCATTCCAAGTAATAATACGACGTTGTGGAGAAATTCATGACTTGGAAAACGACAAATGAAGACCGGGATTCTTTGAGTTGTTTGGATTGATTGCGGATGTCTCGGTTGGGTAGGCCACCCAATACGAGGTTACAAGTGGCATGAGGTTTGAATATATTTATAGATTTTCGGATTGGTGTTTCGTTCAGAAGCAGAACGGACATTTATGGATTGTGTGTCTGACATTGTAATTGACTATGTAGCATTGATCTCTGTTAAATATATATCTGCTTGGTGGCGGAGAATTTATTCTCTTGCTTAACACCCTTCTCTAAGACGTATGAGCTTAGAGGTTATATATTGATAGAAATCAGTGATGCGTTGTGAATGGACAATGTGACATACTTAAGTTATGTGATGAGCCATGGATGATAAAAGCATGACTTATTTAAGTGTAGCTTTGTGTATATCGTGACCTCGGCAAGCCTCACAACCCGATAAATGGCTAAAACAGGAAAGATGCAGCGAGGTTAAGGGTAGTCATTTTCTTCTAGATAAAAGGTGTACTATGGTATAGAGTCCAGGTATTAACCTATGTGGAAAACTTCTATTTATATGGATGTTGATGTTGCGAGCGCTCGGTTTAAAGGTTGGTAACAACCAGGAAGTGATATACTCAGGCACGCTCTAAGTTACCCAGTTAAGGGGTAACCTGGCCTCGTGTTGGCAGAAAGCCCGATTTGGTTCTCGGGGGGTCCCTCTAAAGGCGTAGTACCCATCGGTTCGGTAAGGAAGTTCCTTTGCCTAGTCATTTGTTGGAAATCCAATTTCCACTACGAGCACATACGATTTTAGTTGTATAGCCTGCTACAAGCAGGATTACGTCAGTATAATGGGACGGGGCATTATTCTAGTTATGATTAATACATTTATTTGCGAAATTGTTTTCACACTATGCACTAATAATAATAATAATAATAATAATAATAATAGAGGATTTTTTCGTATCAAGCATTTTTAACTATCATAAGGAGAAACCTCGCCCATGTGTGCGTTTGCATTGTGTGTGCCGCGAGACCTTATGATAGTTTCATTTTTCAGAAGTCATTGCGAATTTCTATGCACGGGAATTCGTATGGAGCAAACCCGTTCCGCTTTAGCGGCATGGTCCATTGAATCACCCAACTTTTAAATGAATCCTAAATAACAATTGTTTTGAGTTCTCACACCAGTCCTTGTTTGGCATGAGGCAGCGTAATAGGGGGTTCTCGCTCTTGGTTTGGTGGCGAGCGGGGGAATCTTACCTCTACACGTCCCAAGAGGGGTTGGTTAGGCATGAGGCCACGACAGTCAAGAGGCTGGCCGTAAAACAAGGTGCTGGGGGTACCATTGTAATGTCACGGCAGAGTATTAGCTGATGTCCGATGGTTGAAAAAGACCAGATCGTTACATTGTGGTATCAGAGCTTTGGTTTATACATAGCAATGGGGTACGACATATTTGAACAAAAGTAAGAACTCGTCAGAGTTATGATATCTCATTAGAGATAGGGTTAGGAATACCCTAGAATGAGATTCGGGAATATTACGCTTGAGAGAGTGTCTTTCATTATAAAATCAATGTGTTATATATTAGTATGAAATTTATGAGTCGAAATTAACTTATGGAAATATTGGAATTTTTCCTTAACTCATAAATTAGTAGGCATTTATAATCTTATATGAGAATAAATAACTTAAGTGAGTAAAACCCTTAAAAGGAAATTAAGGGAATGTTAGATTGCACTAAAACTTAAATTCCTTTGTCTATTAGTGATTTTAGGGTTGGAAAATAAGAATAGGAATGACCCAGGTTATGTAAATTAAATCCCTTGATTATTAGATGTTAGAATACTTTGAATAGGGAATTCAAAGTATGAATGTTAAATGCATATAAATTTAACTAGTAAATGGATTAGTACGGGATTGGAAACAATTTGAATTGAAACAGAATGAGTGTTCTCGAAATATAATTCTACCTCTTCGCTTGTCACTGTGTTTTGCTTGACTCATCGTCATCTTTTGATAATCACTATCTTCCCGATTGTCATACTTGGATATTGTCCAACTCTATTTCTGAATTCTTCTTTTTGCCTCGTCTTGACGAAACCATGGACAAATGGATTACTGAAGTAGTTTTGGATTTGAGACAAGTATTAAGAATTATCTCTTAACTTGAACCTGAATTTGTATTTAGTGCAAAAGAGTTTCAAACGACGAATTTATCCAAGGTAATTGGTTGTTTTGAGAAAAGGATTATTTATTTGAAGATTTGGATTTAAAAATAATTTTGTGGAATATGAGGCATTAACCCTTAGTCTTATAGTTTGACTTAAATTGTTAAGTAAACCTTGGGTTCCGTAACTTCCGCAGTAAGTTATAAAATAATTTCTAAACTTTAAAGTTTGTTAAAGTCGAGGACATCTAAGTACTAGATGGTATCTGTCCTAGTTTCTTCTTAGTGGTAGAGGTAGCGGCTCTGGGTCTAACTCAGAGAATTTGATTATAAACATGACCAGGGACGACCCTAATAATCATAAGATTATAGGAACCTCTACCTTTAATGAGAATTAGATAAAGTATCCTGAGATGATATTGGTCTTGGTTCTGATATGTTAAGAGAGAAATGAGAATTTAAAATTGGTAGAGGAGTTTAAATTTACTCGTCTTCCTTTTCGAGGACGAAAAGTTTTAAGGGGGGTGAATGTAACGATCCACAATTTTTAACACTGGAATTTTTATTACTTAATTTGAATTTAAATTTGAATTTGACATAAATATATATGATCAAGAATATTTAATAATTTTGATAAGTTAGATGATAAATTTTATTTGAATTATAAATGAGAATGATTATTAATAAGTTTGGATTTATTGAAACTATTTGTCGTTCGATCGGATTTGGCAAACCATAACATGAATTAGTAGCATTAGAATTAAGTGTTGCCCTTAGTTTTCATAGCATTTAAGGGAAAATTCTGCCGAAAGTCAACCTTCTCTACTTCAGACAAGTGTCCTTACACTTGTATTTTTGCATGCTGTTTACACCAAAATTTGGCAAAACAACCAAAGTATTGCTTAACGCATCACCTAATTGGAGGCGGAATGCTTAGGAAGCATGTTACCTATTCATAGGCAAGGCGTAAGAATACCTTTTTTATTATGTGAGGCCATATCTAATATATGAAAACACCAAAATACGAAAAGAAGACCAGGGTTTATAGTGGTTCGACTCTTATTCGAGTCTACATCCACTTTGAAGATAGAATCTCATTATTCACCAAGAGTTTTACAACATTTTCTCATTTATACATTCATAAGAGCTCTTTTGACATGCATTCATCTTTACACTCCTTTGAGAATGGTAGAAAGCTTGAAACACTTATGCTTTTTCCTCCATGGAAGCCATGATCATATGCTTGATAGATCTTCGATAAAGCATGAAGAAGAGATGTTGAAATGTTTGAAGAAATCCAAGAACCAATTTGGCAGCACCTCCTCTTGTTTCCGGAAAAGTCCCCCCCAAAAAATGATGAGGTAGGGTGCTATTTATAGGCGAAGGAGTGGCTGAAATCTTGTATTCAGGGTTCGGGTCGGTATTTTTGGTATTTACGGAAATGCCACTGCTAGTTGTCTCCAGCTGTCAAGCCATTTTGGATGCTACGACCGACCAAAGGCCTTTATTTAAGGGAAAGACGACCAGGAGGCTTAGATGCGGAGCGGACCGACCAGATGTGAACGAACGACCAGGAAGTTGAAACCGAAAAGCGGACCGACCAGAGTAGGAGGAGCAAGATGGCGCTGTCTTCTAGAAATGCACGACCAGGATCGAGAAAACATCAGAATTGGCTTCTTCAAATATGGGGTCATCCTTGAGAGAAGAACGACCAGTTGACTTCCGCATTTGGAGCGACCAGAGGTCTTCTGCATTTGGAGCGACCAGAGGTTTCGCCCACAATGACTGACCCTTCCTTCGTTGTCTCAGGACCGACCCCTTCTTCAAATGCACAAAACCGACCCATACAAACTTGTTGATATCCCATCGATCGATTTAGGTGGATAACACATGCCTTTTTCCATGCATGCCTTCCACTTACCCCCTTAGGTGTCATTACCTCCTTAACCCTCCATTCCTATATAAAGAGACATTTTCTCCATTTTCTTATCATTCCATTCCATTTCCTCCTTTCCACCTTCTTCTTAAAGCTTATGGCTATGGTTTCCATGGCATAAGTCTTCCTCTTTTCCATCACCACGTTGTCAAAGTTCATCTTCATCCTCCTCCTCGTCTTATAAAATAAAGAGAAAGAGATTAGTGTATATTATATTATATATATTTTGGTGAAGAAGACGTTGTGCCGAAATATTGTCCGACGGTTCGCTTATTTAGGCGCTACCGTGAAGATTTGGAAAGCTGTTAGGTGAGAACTCTTTAACCACGGCTAATATATTTAATTAGTTAGTTAGACTAATTTAAATATAGTGATGGATTATTAGTGGTTAATGATGGTTGATGTTTGTTATGATGGATAATGGATGCGTATTTTAGAACACACACTAGTAAGCGTTAGTGTTATAACGCTTATGCAAAATTACGATTATTTAATCATGTTAATGATGGTTGTTGTGGATGTTTATAATGGTTGTTGATATTGTTTTGCACACACTATGACACAACAATTACGGTATCACATTGGTGATCGACAAATCTCCTTCGTAATTAGAAACAATATTATTATTGAAATTGAAGGTTAATAATTGGGAAAGACCATATGCATGAATTCATATACGTGGACAAAGTTCTTTAAATGAATAAAGAAAAACCGGAACATTCTAGGATGATAGAGAGGATAGTGTCTAGGCTTGGGTTTGGAAAATATATTTTCCTGCTCTCCCTCGCTATCCCTAACTGATCCGACGAATGGAATGGTTAATCTGAAATTATTTGAATTTAGAAATGAATTGGAATTTGATTAGTAATAAATGAAAGTTGAATTTTGAACCCAAAATAATTTGGAAAGTCAATGTAGATTACATTAAATGGTTTTAAATGGATTACGTGAGTATATAATGTTTTTTAAGGTATTTTGAAGTACTGAAGAATAATTTTTATTTCGGTCAAAACAGAGCTTGCCGCACAATGGCAATTTGCGTATTTTAGTTACAAACTTTAAACGTCTATAACTTTTGCAATCTAAATCGGATTTCCAAGAAACGGAAAACAATTGATTTATATTAACAAGAGCTTTTAAATGAGTGAAAGCGGATTTTAATTTCGGGTTATAATTTTCAAGTTATGTTTAAATCCATTTTGGGAAAAGGTCGTTGTAAGAGAAGTTATCGACCATAACCATAAACAGCCATTTTTAATGTTTCTAAAAATATGAAAAAAATGGTAAAATCATTATAAATTATGTAAAAATGTTTTGAATTATAAAGTTTAAGTTTTGACTAAGGTAAACGATCAAAGTAATTAAGATTACTGTTTTGTAACGCTTTTGAAAACACTATTGTAACGCTTTCTTCGAAAACAATCTATTTTGAAGTTTTTAACCCGCAAACTATTTCCGAACCATAAGTAATCATTTTTAAATGATTTGTGGAATGTTTTCAAAAGTTCAAAAGTATTGAAAATATTTTATATGAAATTTAAATTGATTTAATTAATATCAAAACGGGTTTTCAGTTTTTGATGTGGTTGGAGATAAATCTTCCGATGTTTGATATTAATTCAGTAGATGATGACTCTTACTATTTGAGGAATTTAAAAGGAAGTTCGCCACTATTCCAATTATAGTGTGAGTTGGATATAGAGATTAATATTGAGGATAAGTTGATGAAATTTCTATCCAGATCTAATGTCAAAGAGTTGAATAAATCTTTTAATTAAGATACGAGTTTCCTAAGTTGATTGGGATAAGTTGGACAGAAATAATCTTCAGATATTTGATATGAAATTCTGTGGTGTAAATGTATACTATTTGAGGAATTTGGAAGATATTATTATTATATCATTATTCCACTTATAGTATTCGTTGATTATGAGAATTGATATCGAATACAAGTAGATACAATTTCTGTGTAATTTTGTTCAATATCGATTGATTAGGGTTTTATCGTGAATCATATCTTCAATAATATCATTCTTGAAACCCAATGAGATTGAGTTATGGAAATTCATATCGTAATTTGGGGATTTAACCAAATCTTTGATTTGAGGAAATTAGAAATAAGGAATTGGGAAGAAAGTATAATCTTTTAGTTACGATTATAGGATTGAATGTTCGGAAACCAATTTAATTTTAAACTAGGGTTGAAATGTGGGGCCAGGGTTTTCAAAGGAAACTGGGTTTTTGATAACAAATTATCAAATGGAAAATTAATTAAGGCTTTGAGACTAAATTATCTTTAATTTAAGGGATGTGTTTTTAAAGAGAAAGGATAAATATGGATTTTGTTATAATTTGATAATGAAGAAGTTTAACAAAATTCAAGAAAGAAGGAGATTGGTAGAAAGCCTGTATGTTTCATAATTGTGTTTTTAATTGCGCTTATTATTTGGAAAGACCAGGATCGAATATATGTTCGAAAATCATTCAAAGTAATAATACGACGTTATGGGGCAATTCAAGAATTGGAAAACGTCGAATGAAGACCGAGATTCTTTAAATTGTTTGGATTGATTGTTGTTGTCTCGGTTGGGTAGGCCTCCCGATACGAAGTTATAAGTGGCATGAGGTTTTGAATATATTTAGAGATTTTCGGATTGGTGTTTCGTTCAGACCCAGAACAGACATTTATGAATTGTGTGTATGATGTTGTAATTGACTACGTAGCATTGATCTTTGTTAAATATATATCTGCTTGATGGTGGAGAATTTATTCTTTTGCTTAACACCCTTCTCTAAGACGTATGAGCTTAGAGGTTATATATTGATAGAAATCAGTGATGCATTGTGAATGGACAATGTGGCATACTTAAGTTATGTGATGAGCTATGGATGATCAAAGCATGGCTTACTTAAGCGTAGCTTTGTGTATATCGTGACCTCGGCAAGCCTCATAACCCGGTATATGGCTAAAACAGGAAAGATGCAGTGAGGTTAAGTGTAGTCATTTCCTTCTGCATAAAATGTGTACTATGGTATGGAGCTCAGGTATTAACCAATGTGGAAAACTTCTATTTTTATGGATGTTAATGTTGTGAGCGCTCGGTTTAAAGGTTGGTAACGACTGAGAAGGATATACTCAGGCATGCTCTAAGTTACCCATTTAAGGGGTAACCCGGCCTCGTGTTGGCAGAGAGCCCGATTTGGTTCTCGGGCTGTCCCTCTAAACGCGTACCCATCGGTTCGGTAAGGAAGTTCCTTTGCTTGGTCATTTGTTGGAAATCCAATTTCCACTACGAGCCCGTACGCTTTAGTTGTATAGCCTGCAGCAGAATTACGTCAGTATAATGGGATTGGGCATTATGCTGGCTATGATTAATACATTTATTTGTGAAATTGTTTTCACACTATGCACTAATAATAATATCAGAGGATTTTCACGTATCAAGCATTTTTAACTATCATAAGAAGAAACCTCTCCCATGTGTGCGTTTACATTGTGTGTGTGCCGCGAGACCTTATGGTAGTTTCATTTTTCAAAAGTCATTGTGAATTTCTATGCATGGGAATTCATATGGAGTAAACCCGTTCCGTGTTAGCGGCGTGGTCCATTGAATTACCCAACTTTAAAATGAACCCTGAATAACAATTGTCGAGTTCTCACACCAGTCCCATGACTGACCTGGAGTTTATTGTTCCCACACCTAAACTCTGGGTGCCCATAATTTTATACGGACAGCCTAGTTGTTTGGTTTGCAGAGTTAGCCTTGGATTTGGTTGGAGTAGGATTCTGGTTTTAGCTGGAGATATATGTTTTGGAGCATTCACATTCTTCCGCTGAGTTAGTATCTCTTCCACTGTGAAATCAATGTACTCTTATGTATTCCTTGTAACTCTGATGTTATATTATGGTAATGAAATGAAAAGTTATGTTATTTCTTGTGAAAATATGTAAGTACCCATAACCGGCGAAACCGAGCAAAAAGCCGGGTCGTTACAATTTATCAAAGAAATGTAGGTGATATTGTGTAAGGTCTGTGCCAATTATTTTATACATTGGCAGGAGAGGAGAAAAGTTGCTTGTATCGACAGTAAGGGATCTACGATTCTATGTTGACTTTCGATATCTGGTCATTTTGTCAATAGCAACCTTGTTCCATTTATTTCCTTCTCCTCCCTCTTCACTAAGACACGCAGTGAAAAGTCCTTGGATTTGTATTCACACTTATGACATTTTGATTTGAATAAGATACCCATAACAAGTTGTCTGCTTGTCCTTAGCTGTTAACATTCCTCACTTCTGAGTCACAGCAATCAAATTCTTCTATATTTGGACATTATTACCATATATGAATTAACATCCATATTCGTTATTAGGATCTATCATTGATTGTTCTTTCATATCCAAAGAATAACTATCTCGCTCATTTTTCTAAGCCCATGTAGCTTATGTATCCAATTTCAAATAGGCACTCAGAACAAGATGACTTAGCCATGTAAGTAACTTAATCTGATTATTAAGTACATATAATGGTGTAACTCGTCGTATTACATACTTGGCTACACAACTTATCAATGTGATATTTCAAGGTTTGCTATGTCAGTAACAACAAATTGAGTTCATTATATAAGCGGGTCATTTCTTCCTAGGCACTCTAATCAAGTCTTATACCCAACAGTATTAATGCACTCAATAATACGTGTGAAACCATACTACATAGAAACTACTAAAATCCTATCAATTATTAATTACTCTATTGCAACCACCTCCTATATTAGCTGACCTTTTATGCCTTCCAACTATGTGTTGTTCAATGAACCATATAAAGTGGTTGATACTGAAGGCATATTATTGAGTATATACAAGTAGCTATTGTCAGGTCACAATAGCTCGAGTCCAAAACAACAGTATGAATAGGAATTCGCAAGAGAGATCCAAAATGTACCATCGCTACGCCCCTTCAACTTTTATACAGGAGATACCAATGTGGATCTTTCATTACTAAGAGAAAAATCCTCTGAAATCATGAAAAATTCACATCTTCGATTATTCAAGAAAGACCTCCCTTACCTCTCCAAATAAATTATAGAGCAATCTCTTAAGAGCGCAGAAGAGGGTACTTCGTTACTGATACAGCACTACTTCTCGAGACCATAACGAAAGTAATACGATGGATAAGAACATGGAACGTATTTCATGTTTGACTAAATTCGTCGCTGATTTTCTGAAAAATCTCTGAGGCACGATGTGTTGATCGCTATCCTAAAACAGTATTTGCCCTCTTATATTGTGTTCACGAGTAATGGAAAATCTGTTCGAAGATACAACAAAGCAGATATATAATATCTTTAATCGACGTGGTTTGCACAAACACGACGATTCACTATCGTAGATTGGATCGCTGCAATGACAAGATAGTAGAACTATAGCCTGTAGAATTATGACTCAATTTCTTTTATATTTAGAAAAGTGGCAGAGAATTATAGAAAGAAGAAGATGTAGTGAGGAAATCAAGTGATTTAAAACTGGAGTTTAGTCTGATTTTTATAGAACTGAGGAGATACAGGTGCTTCCAACCGCAAACATATGAAGTACTTTTTCTCTTTGAACTCAATATAACAAATTTCTTTATTATGTTGAGTTGAGTTTCTTTCATTGGCGATTGTATTGTATAGGCTATAAACCCATTCCCTTTGATGTTTTTATCACTAAGTTCCTTGCAAGTCCTTTAGTAAATGGATCAGCCAAATTCTGACTAGATCTCACAAAATCTATGGTAATTACCCCTTCAGTGAGTATTTGCCTAACCAAACTGTGCCTTAGACCAATATGTCTAGATTTACCATTATATACTTGATTACATGCTTGTGACAATGTAGATTGACTATCACAATGCACAGATATTTGTGGCATAGGTTTTGGCCACACAGGAATTTCTAATGATAAATTCCTTGATCATTCCGCTTCTTTACTACCAGAAGCCAGTGCTATAAACTCAGCATCCATGGTTGAATCAACGAGACATGTTTGTTTCTTTAAGGCCCAGCATAGTGCTCCCCTACCAAGAGTGAATATCCATCCACTAGTTGATTTATTATTTTCACTTCCGGTGTTCCAATAAGCATCTGTGTATCCTTCTATTACGCTTGGATAACCGTTGTAATGTATACCATAATTTATGGTACTTTTTAAATACTTTAAATTTCTATTTATTGCATTCCAGTGGATATTACTAGGGTTACTAGTATATCAACTCATCTTACTAACAGCATAGGCAATATCTGGTCGTGCGCATGTCATTGCATACATCAAACTTCTAATAACTCTAGCATATTCCAATTGCTCTATAGCTCTTCTAGCATTAGTGTATAACTGCATATTTGGATCAAACGGAGTAGACATAGGTTTACAATCAAATAGATTGAACCTTTTCAAAATTTTCTCAATGTAATGAGACTGGGTAATTGATAACCCATCTTTTGTTTTCATGATTCTTATTCCAAGAATCATTTCAGGTACTCCCATATCATTCACGCCAAAACATGAAAATAGATATCTTTTAGTTTCTTCAATACTCGAAGTATCCGTTCCAAATATAAGCATATCATCTACGTAAAGGCATGTAATTACACCTTTACCTGAATGAAACTTGCTATAGACACATTTGTCAGATTCAAAGATCCTAAAACCATTAGATACAATAGTTTTATCAAACTTTTCATGCTATTGCTTTGGTGCTTGTTTAAGACCATAAAGTGATTTGACAAGTTAACATACTTTATGCTCTTGTCCAGGCATTACAAAGCCTTCTGGTTGAGAAATATATATATATATATATATATATATATCTTCATCAAGTTCTCCATTTAGAAATGCAGTGTTGACGTCCAGTTGATGAATTTCAAAATTATATATAGAAGATAATGCAATTAAAGTCCTAAAAG
This sequence comes from Allium sativum, assembly GCA_030737875.1. Classification (NCBI taxonomy): domain Eukaryota; kingdom Viridiplantae; phylum Streptophyta; class Magnoliopsida; order Asparagales; family Amaryllidaceae; genus Allium; species Allium sativum. The sequence goes on from CM060913.1 coordinate 1,020,288,166, forward strand.
TTGAAATTCTTGCTACTAGGGAATATGTATAAAAATAATCTATTCCTTTCTGTGTGAATCCTTTGGCAAATAATCTTACTTTTAATTTTTCGATTGTGCCATCTGCTTTTAACTTTTTCTTAAATATCCATTTACATCCTATTGGTTTAGAACCAGGAGGTAAATCTACTAGTTTCCATGTTTTATTTCCCATAATAGAATCCATTTCATCATTTATGGCTTCTTGCCAAAATGATGAATCTTGAGATTTCACTGCCTCATTATATGTTAAAGGATCAGATTCTAAGTTTGTAGATATCATTATTTGATGCTCTACATTATTTCTAGATCCTTCAACCAAATATACGATGAAATCTGGTCCAAAAGATTTTCCTATCCCTCTTCGTTTACTTCTCCTAAGAGAATCACCATTTTCGTCGTTATTTCCATCAGTGTTTTCTACAGGTTCAATAATTGGTTCATTAACCTCCACCGTTTCATTAATAGGTGTATTGACCTTCACCGTTTCATGAATCGGTTTATTTTGAATAGATATAAAGCTATTCTCATAAAACACTGCATCCCTTGATTCTATTACTGTATTTACTTCAATAGAGCTATTAGGCTCTATTACTAGAAACTGTATCCTTTGTTATGTTGAGCATATCCTAAGAATAAGCACTCGATAGCCTTTTCTCCAATTTCCTTATTTTTGTTCAGGTAATCGGACAATCGCTCTACATTCCCGAACTCGATAATAATCAAGATTTGATTTTCTTTTCTTTCAAAGTTCATAAGGAGTAACTTTACTTTTCTTATGCGGTATTCTACCCAGAATATAATATGCGGTAAGCAAAGCTTCACCCCAGAAACTAGTATTAAGTCCAGAATTACACAACATTGCATTTACCATTTCGGTAAGGGTTCTATTTTTCCTTTTAGCCACTTCATTTTGTTGTGGAGTATAAGCAATAGATGTTTCATGTATAATTCCTACTGATTTACAATATTAAGGAAATTGATACTCGCCTCCCGCATCAGATCTAAGTGTTTTTATTCTAGTATCACACTGTTTTTCTACTTCAGTTTTATAAGACTTAAATGAATTTAACACTTCACTTTTAGCATGCATAAGATAAACATAACAATATTTTGAATAATCATCCATGAATCTGACAAAATATTTCTTTCCACCTCTAATAGGAATACTATGCATATCACATACATCACTATGAATAAGTTGTAATAATTTTGTTGTACTTTCCGCTTTATTAGGAAATGTTTTTCTAGTGATTTTTGTTAATGAACATATCCTACACTTATCTAGCATATCATTTTGGTGTTTGGGAATCAGATTCAATGATATCGTATCAAGCATACGTTTATGATTAACATGTCCTAATCTATTGTGCCATAATGAAAATGAGTCAACAATATAAGCAGTCATACTTTTATTCATATCAACATTCAGTTTAAACATACCATCACACATGTACCATTTTCCTACAAACACACCACCTTTGGTCAACACATATTTGTCTGACTCAAATACTTGTTTGAAACCAAACTTATTAAGAAGACTTCCTGAAACAAGATTCTTCCTAATTCCAGGTACATAATATACATCATTTAAAGTCAGAACTTTTCCGGATGTGAATTCCAAATCCACGGTCCCCTTCCCTTTGACCTCCACCTTTGCTGAATTTCCCATGTATAGGTATTCTTCATCTTTGGTCAATTCCAGTTTCTTGAATTGATTCTAGTCTATGCAGATATGCTTAGTAGCACAGAATCGATCCACCAAGAATTGTCTTGTTCAATCATATTCACTTCTGATATGACTACTGCAAACTTTTCTTTTTTAGATTGCTGCTTCTTTTTCCAGAAGTGACAATCCCTTTTGAAATGTCCTGGTTTACCACAAAAGTAGCAACTATTTTTGCTTTTCTTGTTCTGGGAATTATTGTTGTTCTGCCCTTTCCTCTTCTTACTAGAAGAGTTGTGTGAATCATTATTTGCATTCTTTTCCTCCACCATATGGACTTTTGATGTATCAACAACTGTTTCATCTTGAGCATCTTTTTGCCTCAGTTGTTGTTTAACTTGCAAATACAGTACAAGGCCGTCTAGACTCATATCCTCCTTCTTGTGTTTCAATAGTTTCCTTTGATCTTTTCAAGAAGGGGGGTAACTTGTCTATTATCGAGGATAACTTAATTTCCTCATCCATATTTAACTTAAGTTGACTGAATTGGTTAAGTATGTGCATGATTTCATTGAATTGCTCTACTACTGAACAATCATTAGTCATTTTGTAATTAAAAATTTTGATGGCTAAAAATTTCTTACTAGTTGCGTCTACCATCAGATATTTTTCCTCCAATGCATCCCAAACATCCTTTGCAGTTGCCTTGTTGTAGTACATATCAAAAAGTGTGTCCGTCATCGCATTACAGATATGACCTTTGCAAATATAATCATCATGTTCCCATTTGATCCGATCTCATGTCTGTGCAATGGTTTCATCTTCAGTCTCCGTTGGTTTTGGCGTAGTTAGAACATATACCACTTTCATTCCAGCGAGGAAGAAATGCATTTTTTTTCTACCATCGAAGAAAATTAAGACCATCGAATCTCTCTAGCTTTGTAAAATCAGTGGCAATTCTTTAAGACTGTGAGGAGCCATTGCCAAAGTATTCTTTTAGATTGTTTGACTAAATTCGTCGCTGATTCACTGAAAAATCTCTGAGGCAAGATGTGTTGATCGCTATCCTAAAACAGTATTTGCCCTCTTATATTGTGTGCATGAGTAATGGAAAATCTGTTCAAAGATAAAATGGAGCAGATATATAATATCTTTAATTGACGTGGTTTGCACAAACACGACGATTCACTATCGTAGATTGGATTGCTGCAGTGACAAGATAGTAGAACTATAGCCTACAGAAGTATAACTCAATTTATAACAACCCGGATTCTAACAGATCGAATTTTTTTTCAAAAATCTCAATCCATCGAAACCCGAGTTGGTTTGCTCTGGTATCCTGCAGAAAAGACAGAGACATGAAACATGTCAGTGTTCGGAAAACATCTCACAGCGGAAGGAATAAAATATAATGTACTGCTAAACCAGTATCCAAAGCTATACATTCTCTGTCATGAACCTAACCTGCGAATGTTGTGAGGAAGGGGGGTCAGAACATAAGTCCTGTGTGACTGGATTTAAATTATACTTCTGGATAATCCTACATATACCGTTCAATTACATTTTCTAATTTATTGGGTTATCTGTGTTATTAGCATTCAAGGCTTACACACGTCGCACCCATCTACTCCCTAATAGATTAACCAAATACAGTGTATATGTAGCTAACCCCAACTAAGGTACACCCCATGGTACCCTACTTGCACGGTCTCCACCGTATCATCGCAGGAATATAGCAGTCCCTAATCATACGCCCGAATGTCGTACGGATTTCTGTATATATATCAACGTTGCGTCTGCAAAGAACCACTACTTCTATATTACGTAAGTGTTCAGACTGCCATCTCTGAACCATTCGATCGAATTAGGTTCCATCCTCGAATAATGCCCTCTAGTCTTATGATACACTATCCAAAGCGACATGAGTGTACCTAGACTTTCCCACTATTGTCAATCGTTCTCGATGTTTATTGCACATGTTCTCTATATGTGCGCCCGAGTCCCGTGGCAGGGCAAATCAAAAAACACGGAACTCGGTCGGGAGCTTTCAAATATCTATCGATTGTAGATGCTAAGGTCTACTTTTACAGTGGCTATGGTCCCACTAGACCCCTCCCTCAACTAATGAAAGACACCCAAGAATATCCAGAATGAGAACTTATCCCCGGCCCCTATGCCCTTCAAACCTATTGGCTTACCTCACCTACAACTAGATAACAAAATATATGGTCTTTTGGAGTTCTCTGCCTTTCCGCTTTACGTACTGACTGAAGATGGTAGGTAGAAGACGAGTTGCTATTACAAGGCACTAACTGGTCTCGCTGAATCACGCTGGTCCATCTTAGTCTTTTGATTGCCGCTTATTATTGCAATCAAGGCATACTCATTGGTTCACCTACGCAGACCTAACCTCTGTAAATATAGGCGGATCATCTGCCACTCACAAAGGAATACCAAGAGTACCCTACGTCCCCGGAAGCCGCGTGCTTCTTAATCCAGTCCGTTGGAGCCTACAAGAGTATCTAGATGGACATGCGCTCCTCTCTGTGTATTATGACACCCCGATGATCTACCCCTTATGGTTATTCATCCTCTAACGTATGGACTGGTCCAAGTGCCTTAGTTTTATATGTCATTAGACCCTAAGTCTGACCATTAATCACGTGCTTGCGCCACCTGGTGAGTTTTCTCATTTAACTTGGTTATTCTCCTTCACAATGACTTCCTTTTCAAGTTTACCAAGTTACCCTCGCTTATTAATTCAATTTATAACTCAACACATTAAGTTCATTAATAAGCCGACAACATGTTATTCTCATAATCTATTCATTATTCCATCCCATGGTTACCATAACATGTTCTACTTAATTTATAATTAAGCACATCTTAATTCACAGATACATTGGTAAGAGAATAATTTCATTTTTCCGTATCATTCCTTATAACATATCTTATTTCATAAGTTATAATTCCCACTTGTCCCTAGGACAAGCCTACCTATTATCTTTCTTATTCAAGTTCATTCATAATAGGATATTATCATCATTCCCCATTTTGGCAATAATTAAGATTAACTTAACCTTTCTCATTTCTTTAGCAAATTTACTTAACCCCTACTCAATTCAGCTAGTTCGTAACACCACTACAGATTTAATTAGGTTAAGTATTCCAATTCAACAAATTACCATGCTACCCATGTTACCCACTTAACCCCTTTTATTATATCCATGTCAACCCTACATGTGTCATCTTGGTTAAGTGTTCATTATTATTTATTATGTCCGTAAACACGCAAGACCTCTCACATTAGATTGCCGTTTGCGGTTGCTAGATATGCCGGGCGGTTCCGGGCAGACTTCAACCGCATTCGAACCTAAGCTCGTGTCTTGACACCATTACGGGTCCAAATTCCACCTAAGACCTCTCACATTAGATTACCGTTTGCGGTTGCTGGATATGCTGGGCGGTTCCGGGCAGGCTTCTACCGCAGACCAAATCTAACCTCGTGTCTTAGGCATATAAGTTCTTATTATAACTTATACTCATTATTCAAATCTTGGACTATAACATATGTCAATTACCCATCAACCCTCAATTCACGTTTATGCTTATAATCCTATCAACAGATTATGCCTATAATCCCAATTCAACTTATAATCCCAATTTCATGTTCATAATTCCAATTTGATTTATATACATAAATCCCACCCTAATTATATTCATAATTCCAAGCATAGTTATGCCCAATTCCCCATATATGTCGCATTTCTTCTTATATTTAATTAACTTCAATAGAGCGAAATTATTCCAATTCTACCAATTGTTCATATTCATTGAAGTTATGCTCCAAAATTCCAGTTTATCAATTTTGCCCCAAATTACCCAACCTTAAGTTGCGCTCAAATTACAGTCTTGCTTATTCATGTCCATTATTAATCCAAATACTTCCCAATTATCCCAACATTCTTAATTGTTCCAACTTAATTTACATATATTTTCACTAATGTCCTAGATTAATATTTATAGTTATGCGCCAAATTATCATCATTCCCAATTTCCTGTATTTCATGAGTTATACAACAATTCCCCAATCGCAGGTTTTGCCCAAAACTCATCATGCAAGTTATTTCAATTTCCCAAACATCCTTCCACTATTACAATATTGTTTGTACGTATGCCTTTCAACGAGATCTAGACTAGGCTCGAAGTTAGCCTAGTCTATAAAATTAAGAAGGAATGGGAAGAAGAACAGAATAGGCATTAAGTAAAAGCTATAAGATTTTAATTGAATTAAACATTTTAATTTGGGGAATTGCTAAACGATATGCATACAATTATTCATAAGGGTAATTTAAACCCACTCACAGTGTGTGCTCTCCCAATTCTGATTTTTGCACTCATGGTCTTTCTCTCCTTTTTCGTGCAGCGTAATTCTGGGCATTTGAACATTTTTCTTTTATTTTGAGAGGGATCCTAGTTTTACCTTTTTATTTTAAGAAGAGATTTTGAGAAGAGAGAGAGAGAGAGAGAGAGAAGAAGAAGAAGAAGAAGAGGAAGAAGAAGCCATGACAAATCTTCAGCGTAGCTGCCAAATTGTGAGTTTTAGGGTTGGGTACAAGGGTTTATTTATAGCTGTAGTAGATGAGTTAGGCCCTCAAGATTAAATTAGAATCCATCTAAACATTCCACCTTGCCAAAAAAAAGAGGGTTCTAGAGTAGGCTAAACCAATCCAGGTGCTTGCACCCATACGCACACGTGGACACTGATGGTGTTGACACCTTCGTATATGCGGTTTCTTTTCTTTTTGTACAAGCAAAATTTTGAACGCTCCTTAATATATGCTAAGTACGTTTCTTTTCCACTAATGCATCCTTCCAAGTGTCGTTATTTTATATATAATATAAATTGTATTAATTCTTCTGACATTAGCTTGCTTTAATTGAATCAATTTTTGTTTATTTTCCAACTTCTTTCCATGAATTACACTTTCCTATGTGACATTATTTCTTTGTTGCATATATTTCTAATATTCTTATTTAAATGTGTTAATGCTTTCCCGTTTCATGCACTTGATTTGTTACTTCTTTTTAACGCATTAAATTGCTTGGTTCCTCTTTCTAAACCTTTTTTTTTCTATGCATGCTTTAATTGCATAATTGACATGTTTGCATTATATATTCTTTTTCTTTTATTTGCATGACATAAATTCATTTTTATTTAGGTTCATGCATCTACACATTTCTATTATTTTTATTTAGGTTCATGCATCTACACATTTCTATTATTTTTAGTGCATGTATTATCTTCCTACAAAATTTTGAATTTCAAATAACATGTATACATATATGCCCCTTCTCATTTATTGTTGCACGCAATTTTATTAATTCACCTTTTTAGCATTTACATTAATTACATTAATGTTTCTCTTCATTAATTGTTTTCTCTTCATAATTACATGCATGTACTTCCTTTTCCTTTTTAACATTATTACATGCGCAATTGTATTGCATACTTTTTTTCCTTGCATTAACTTCTTTTTAATTTATATATATATATATATGCATGCAATTTATTTTTCGTTATTTCAATGCACTTATATATATATATATATATATTTATTTAATTTTCCTTTAAATATATCTATGCATATAATATATACATATATGCATATTTTTAATTATCACTAAAAATGCGGGGTGTTACATTCTCCCTCCCTTAAGAAATTTCGTCCCCAAAATTTGGTAAGGGTAAAATCAAATGATCCCTCGCATATTATACATCCATTATTTGTGCATCTAATTTTTGCAAACATTGTCCGCATGTGCAAAGTGAAATACATCATAACAGTGCATGTATGCCCAATTTGATACCATATGCAAACTTTCAAAAACTCTTTCAAAACATGATGCTCACATCCTAAATATACTTACAGTTCTATATGAATGCAATATTTTTGAAAATCAAAACACTTTTCATCCAAATTTACCCACACTCTTACAAAATAAGAGCATAGTTCATTCAATTGTTACATCCAAAATCCTACCAACCATCTTTAAATTTCGAATTATAGGAAAAATCTAATTTTCTAAATTCGATTTCTTATGTCACAAAAAGGTATAAAACGGAAAAATTTACATCTTTCATTTTTCTTTTATGTTCCTTTTCTAATTGCGCTTGGATTTCACTAAACTACTCTATACAAAGTTTCCTATTTTCCTATCCAAGCACAACTATATAAGAAAACTTCTTTTTTTTCCTTTTTCTTTTTCCGTCATGTTTTGTTGCTTCACTGAATTTATTGTTTTCTTTTTAGTTAGGCTATTTTTCTTTCTTAGCGTATTTTACTTAATCCAAGGATTTAAATTTATTCTTTTCAAATAAGCCTTTCCATCCTACACAGCTACTACTAAGGGCCAAGAATCAATGACTATTTCACTAATGAAAAGTCCAACCACAAACTCTCAACGCTCACTTGTCCTTCACTATCTAGTAGTCACTACTAGTCCTTGCTGTGCTTTGCTAGCCTATACTTTTTCTTTTTCAAGCAATAGTTCTAGTCTTTACAATGCCTATGCATTCTACGGGAATTTTCTACTATTCCAAGATAACCTTCTGTTAGACCAAAAATTGGCTCTAACACCCAAATTAGATATGAATTCAATGAAATAGAATCAAAAAAGCAGTAAAGAACACGCAATTTATAGTGGTTCGGCGTTAACGAGCCTACGTTCACTTTGTTTTCTTTTAATTGATGATTGGAATACAAATACAGCAATGATTCTCACTCAACCTCACAATTACAATGCACAAACTCACTCAAATCTCTCAAAATGGATTTTAAGAGATGATTTTGATCTAAATATGATTGTAGAATTCGGCTATGGTGGAAGTATGGATTGAGAATTTGCCAAAAGATCCTTTCAAATGCCTCTAGGTGGTGTATTTATAGGTGAAAAATCTCCTCGAGGTGGCTCCGGTTCGGAATTGCGTGGCATCCATCCCTTGAGAGTAGGGTTCGGAGGCTCCAAGATGGCTATAGCACATTGATTCAGTAGGAGATCGTGGGAGAAATGGTCAGAGTCTTCAGGGGATAGGCGCAGCAATGGCTACAGTTTCAAAGGAAAAAAGGGGTTCGGATCGGGGCCTCCGATCCGATCCGGTGATGCAACTCGCTGTCCCTTGATGCTGCTGACGTACTCATTCAATCTGAACCGATGGTATTGCTTGCTTTCTTATGATGCCACTGAAGTGCTCCTCCGATCTGAACTGTCGAAGCCACCTGCTTTATGATGTTGCTGCCATATTCTTCCGATCCGATCCGATCCGATTGGTGTCTTTCTCACTATTTTCTCTTTGTGTAGCCTAGTTCACAATGTAGGCTAACATTTTGCCCCCTCGAAGTACACTCTTATTTAAGATAAAGTGTGCTTCGAAGCAATTTACAGAACATCCTTTGAATTAGAATCATTGAATGATCACCTCCATTTATTTGTAGTGCCGTGTCGCTTCATGAAATCGTGGCTTTCGCTGCTTACATATATCCATAATTCACATGAATTACATTCTTCATTTTCAAAAAACTTTGAGAAATTTTATTTAATGTCCAGTGATTCTTCCAGGTAAGCTTTTTCTTTACTTTTCCTCAAATTCACCCCGCGTGTCAAATCAGTGTATATAGCCCCTTTTGGTTCGGATTCCGATCCGAATGGATTTCCTCCAGTGGCACATCCGAACAGACACTCGATATCGCTTCACCATGGATCAACAGGCCATAGGGCCATTGTGGGCTTGACTCCCGGTCCGAACGGATTGGGGAAACTGGGAATACGAGTGGTCACTGCGATTTCATATAAGTACCCCCTTCATCTCCTTCTTCCTCTTCCTCTTTTATTATCCTCTTCCAAAGAAATTTACATCAAAACCCTAGAATTTCAAAGGCTCCGAAATTTTTCTCGTTCTTCCTTAAATCAAACAAATTGGTAGGTTAAAAGCTCGAATTACTTTACTGTAATCAATTTCGATTTACGTTTGTGGCAAAACCGAATAATTCGATCATGGCGTTGCCTGTTTTGAATGCCTCGGCCTCCTCTCTTCTCGTCGTCGTCGTTGGTGGCTCTGTCACCACTTCGAGGCATGGAGAGAGAGAATCAGGGTTCTGTGGTAGGCTTGAGCACGTAAGTGCTTGGCTTCGATTGGGTTTTGTGAAATTGGATCGGGTTCAGCGAGATGGAGAAGGAAGGAGATGAAGGGGAAGAGAGGAGCTTGGATCGGTTCGGATGAAGAAGCATTGAAGTGAAAGAAAAGGAGAGGTGGTCACATAACCGGATCGGGTTGGGGCAAAAGAAAAAGCAAAAAAGAGGAAACAAAACCCACTTAACTGGACCAGATGGTGTTTACAAGACCAGATCGGGTCGGAGCAGAGAAAGGGTAAAAAAGGAAGGGGAAAACAAAACTCACCTGTTCGGATCGGATGGTAATAAGAGACAAAGAGAAGAAAGATTACTCAAACTGATCCGAACCGCTCCGAAAGCTTACATCCGAGCCGATCCGGTTCAACTCACTATCCGATCGAAACTTGACTTTGCCCTCCGATCCGATCCCAATGCAGATGTCCGAACCGAACCGAAATAGCCTAACTTAATGTGCAAGAATTTTTTCAACTATCTTAATAAATGCTTGACATAGCCTTCAACTTGACGAACAGTTAGGATAGCGCCTTTCGAACATGACAAATATCAAGAATCATTCTGAACATTATTGCATCCTTGGCCCTTTACATTACGCTTTCATGTATTTGCTCTGCATTTTTGTTACACGTAGCACATACTTTAGTTCACTTACACACACGGGGGACACGGGCAACTTTACTCTAATTCTTGCTATTATTTCTTCAATAGTCTAGCGATCATGACCGAAAGACGTTCTTCTAGATTGGCAAAGAAGATGGAAGTTGCAGAAACTTCTGAAAAAGTTACCATTGATGATCTATCTTCGTCTTCAGACCCTGAATGGGACGATGAAGGCCCAGATTATGAAATAGGAACGCATAACAATGAAACACCTTTGGATAGCGAATTTTCTCTGGGCTATGAGGAGGAAGGAGGGATTGGAGATTACCGAGCTCCTGACGAATTCGAATCTGCCGTTATCTTGGAATCACCCACAGACTCTGTTGAATCAACAATCGACGATGATAGACTTGCTCGCATATGTCTAAAGCACGGTATACTAAGAAGGGATACTCTGGTGCCGTCGAAAACTGACCGTCCTCACAATCCTCCAGAAGGATTTATGGCAATCACCCGATTGATGTGCATGGTTGGGGCTATTCCACCGTTTTCTTTTTTTGTTGTCGACTTTCTAAGACAGATGCAGATTGCCCCCATGCAGCTACATCCCAACTCCTATGCTTACCTATATACCTTATATGTAACATACCGCGAGATCTTAGGTACATAGCTCACTTTTGATGACGTTCGTTTTCTTTTTCAACTTCAAGCATCGGACTCGAGAAACTCCTTCTTTCTCTTACTTCGAATCAGTCCCAACAAGGAAAATAATTTCAGCGTCGTTCAGCAGCAAGGCCGGCGATTCCAAGTTGGAATGGTTTTATATAAGGCAACAGCCGGGATGTGCTAGGAGATGGATAAAATCAAGTAAAGCATTGGTTTTCTAAATCTCAACTCTGAGTGTCCACGCTAACACATTAATCCGTTTTCTTTTTGTTTGTAGTTGATAATCCCAAACAAATATCTGGTCAAGTGTACTTTGATCGGATGCATCAGCTCCTTAATGGCGACCAAAAATTTCTAACCATCGATGAAGCCCTTAAGGATGAATACCTTCATCATCACGGGCTGTCCATTACCTGTAGCATAGGTCACGGGTCGGGTCTGTATGTATACATCCCTCCAGTGGATGTAATTCCAGAAATGGGCGAGAGCTCGAAAAGCCCCATCATACCACTTCGAACTTCACCTTCTCCATCTTCGACTCAAGACGATGAGCTGGCCAACATACCCGAAAAGCACCGAGAAGGGTACATCGTCCCCGGGGAGGCTATTTCTCCTGAGAAATCACTATCTCTTAAAGAACTACCAACAGACGCTTCCCAAGGAGATGCCCCTACTACTGAGGATCCTACATTTCAAGGCTTAGGAGATCTCCCCCTACCTGAAACTATCTATACCTCCGAGGATTTCGGCTCAAATCCTTTAGTTTTTACTTCTTCAGAGGAGACTACTCCTGTTAAGGCCAAAGAGCCCGCTCACACTGGCTTGGCTTCGGACTCGGGTTTGTCGGGGGGGGGGGGGGGGCACACCACTTAGGATGCACTTAACACAATAGCACCACACTTCACAACACTTACTTCTCATGAGAATACTAATTCTGAATTTCATTTACATTGTTGTGCAGGTACAATGTCTCGTGCTCACTATGACATCAGGAAACTACGTCGCAGCATGACTAGACCCCCTTCTAGTATTGAGCATGATCGCCGCGAAAGCCGGGGTAGAGAGGATAGAAGGCCTCGTGACTCATATCAGTCGCGGACCTCGCGCTCTCACTCCCCTATTCGGTAGGACCCAGAGCGATACAAAACTACCAAGGCCGTCGGGGAGAAGACACGTCGCAGTCAAAAGGTCAAATCTCTCCTCAAGAAAAAACGCAGTAGGGAAAGAAGTCCACCGAAAATATACCGACTCGCGAGGCAAGCGTAAGGTTTCTGCTAAGCGGCCTAGGAAGGGTGAGGAGGCCATTATACCCGCCCATCATAAGGATACTGAGCTATCATTCCCTATACCTCCACCATTGGATGCTGAAACTAAAGTTAAGCGGGCATATCTGGAGGAGCAGTTCCCCGAACATTATTTTGAAAACCTGACTTTCTTACCTGCTCTCGAGCCCATTTCCTCGAGGCGGGCAGACGAGGCCAAAGCGAAGATTGACGCAGTCGAAAGACAATATTCGGAGATGTTCAAGTATTCACGTAACCTCTGCAGAATCATCCGACTTTAATTACGGACACTAACTCGATGAAAAAGACTGCAGAAGCCAACGCAAAGGCCTTGAAAATTTTGGGGAAAGACCTTGAGGATACACAGGCCCAACTTGCCATTGCTCAACGGGATGTTGCAGCTTCAAACAGCAATTTGAAGAGCTACAAAAACATTATCATGACTCGCTCGAGTCTCATAGTCAAGAGCGCTCGGAGCTGAAGAAGCAAGCAGAAGACGCTAAGTCAGACAACGCCAAAATGCAACTTGCTTACGCTGCTCTTGAGCGAGAAAAGGCCAAGTTAGTGAGGAAGAACGCCGAATTGGAGAAGAAAATGTTGAATCGCTAAGTATAGCGTTTTGACTATGACAACTATATATGTTCATATGCTATCGACTAACTTTGTTTTGCAGGAAGATGAAACTTTCTTGACAATCGGATTCAAGAACTCAAGGGAAATATTATTTGTATGAGTCTAGATTAGTCTTAGATAAGATATGTTAAAGTCTTTCCTGATGATTATACAAACACAAAGTATTTATGAATATATGTTAGCAACAATGAACAAGGAAGCAAGAAGTAGTCTGTTTACAGAAACAGACGTCTGACATAATCAGACCAAACGTCTGTTTGCTGAAAACAAAGAAAATTCAGTATGAATTTTCAGACATCTGACATAATTCTACCAGACGTCTATTTTTGGAGACAAACATACTACTCTTCCTATTTTTGAATTCAAATCAAAAGAGACTTCTGAAAATTTTAACTAAGACTTCTGCTTCTGAAAGGATGCATCTATATTGAAGAGATACAACTTACTTCTCTTCATCGAATCCTTTCATGATCAGTTACAATTCTTTTAATATTATAAATAGAGGTTTCAACAATTGTTTTGATCACTAATCCTTATTCTAACTCTCTATTATTCTAAAAGAATTCTGATTTCTCAAAGCATACTACTTACAAACATTTTGAGATCTTAAACTTCCATAATCTTTCACAAGCTTCACGATAATCATCAAGAAAAGACTATAGGAAGGTTGTACTTACTATTTGACAATTCGTGTTATCAAGAACACACTAAGTCAACATTTATCTTTGTACTAGTGAAGACCTCTTCAGCAGTCGAGGCAAGAAATCCTGTTCGGCTGTTCAGGTAATTGTGAACCTATTCCTCCGGGTGAAGTGAGGGTTGTTGCGTTAGTGAAATTCCAGAAGGGAGTCTGGGACTGGACGTAGGACGGTGATCCGAACCAGTATAAATCGACTGTTTGAATTTACTTACAGCTACTATTATTATCTACATTATATCCTGCTTATACTCCATAATATAAGATCCTACCGCTGTTTAGACTCTATCAATTGGTATCAGAGCAAGGACATCCTATAACCGTAACACCGTTATTCAATATTTTGATAAAATGGAGAATAACCCAAGTGCTAGCTCAACTACTTTTACCGAAGGACAATCTACTCAAAGACCACCACTATTTAACGGATTACACTACAACTACTGGGCTACTAGAATGAGAATTTACATGCAAGCAAATGGCTTTAGTGCATGGAATGCTACTCAAAAAGAATTCAGAGCACCTACTACTGAATATTCGACTTGGACAGTGACTCAAAAAGATGAAGCAAATGCAAATGCAAAAGCAATGAATATGCTATATTGTGCTTTGGATAGAAATGAATTCAATCGTGTTAGCATATGTACATCTGCTCATCAAATTTGGGAAACACTTAAAACTATTCATGAAGGAACAAACAAAGTCAAACAAACAAAGATTTCAATGCTCAAGAATCAGTTCCAGAATTTCAAAATGAGACAAAATGAGACGATTAATGAAATGTATTCAAGGTTTCAAGATATTTTGCATGCTTTGATAGGATTAGGAGAAAAGTATAGCGATTTTGATATTATATCAAAAGTGCTAAATTCTCTAACAGATGATTGGGAGAGAAAAGTATTAGCTATTGAAGAAGCAAATGACTTATCAGCTATGAAACCAGAAGAACTCATAGGAAATCTAATGTCATATGAGGTGAATCTTCAAGTTAGAAAAGAACAAGCACAAGAAAAGAAGAATGTAGCTTTTCATGCTGAAAAAGAAGAAGTAGAATCAGAAGATGAAGACTTAGCATTTATTGCTAAAATTTTTAAGAAATTCTTGAAATATCGAAAAGGAAATTTCAAGAAAAACAATTCAAGCAAACCTTCATCCTCTAATTTAGAATGTTTCAATTGCCACAAGAAAGGTCATATGGCTAAGGATTGTCCAGAACTAAAAGAAAATCATAAAAACTTCAACAAAAACAAAAAGGAGAAATTCGAAAAGAAGGCTTTCTCCGTCACATGGGATAATTCAGATTCAGATTCATCAGACAGTGATAGTGACAACGAACAAGAAAATGTATGCTTCATGGCTCAAGAATCCGAAGTAAGTGATTTATCTTATGAAGAATTAATAGAAGTTAATGCTGAATTTTTAAATATTATCAAAAGTCTGAAAAGAAAAATTAAAGAAGTACGAAAATCAGAATAAGGCAGAATTTGAAAGGGATATGATAAAGGATGAAAAAATTATTTTAGAAGAAGAATTTGAAAAACTTCAAGAAAATTTTAAAAAAACTGATAGTCAACTTTTGCTTTTGAGTCAAGAAATTGAAACTCAAAAAGTAAAAAATGATAATATAAATTCTGAAAATCATGTGTTGAAAACTAGAATAAAGGAATTAGAATTAGAAAATCAAAGTATTCAAACTAAATTTGAAAATATTTCTAAAAATGTTTCAAACTTTAATAAAGGAAGAGAAAATTTATCAAAAATTATTGAAAATTCTCGACCTTCTTCAAATAAAAGTGGTCTAGGGTATAAAAAGAAATTAAAATTTTCTTCAAACGAAAAGAAGAAAATTGATTCAAAAAGGATTAATAAAATTGAGATATGGGTTCCAAAAACAAATAATAATTTGATAAGGAACAAACATATAAAATCATTTATGGAATCTGTACATAATAATAAAAATTATTTATACAAAAGGGATACTAAACCCACATGGGTTTGGCTTCCTAAGATCTAACTCTTAGGACCCTATCAAAAGTGGGTACCAATGTGATTATTAATATTTTTTTCAGGTACCACTCAAGTAAAGAAAATGGATTTTAGACAGTGGTTGTTCAAAACACATGACTGGAGACAAAGATATGCTTACAAATATAACATACTTTGATGGTGGCTCTGTTACCTTCGGAGATAATTCAAAAGGTTTTATCATTGGCAAAGGAGATGTATGCAACTACGGTACTTCAAATTTACCTATTATTAAAAATGTTTCTTTAGTTAAAAATTTAAAACCTAATTTACTTAGTATAAGTCAATTATGTGACAAAGGATTTAAAATAACGTTTTCTGAAAATAAATGTAGTATTTTTGATGAAAACCAAAATATTATATTTGAAGGAAATAGAGATAGAAATATTTATGTATTAAATATGAAAATTAACAATAATAGACAAATGTGTTTAATAGCTAGTGAAAATGTTTCTTGGCTATGGCACAAACGGTTTTGTCATATAAATTTCAAAACAATTCAGAAAATTTCTAAAAATAATTTAGTAAGAGGTTTACCAAATATAAATTTTAAAGTAAAAAATCTTTGTGAAGATTGTCAAATAGGAAAATTAACAAAATCTTCTTTTAAATCTAAAAAGGTTATTTCTACTTTACAACCTCTAGAATTATTACATATGGATCTATTTGGTCCTACTCAAATTCAATCATTAAATCACAATCGATATGTTTTCGTAATAGTTGATGATTTTTCAAGATTTACATGGACTATATTTATGAAAAATAAAAGTGATACGTTCGATCATTTTAAACAGTTTATAAAAAGAATTCAAAACTCTAAATATTTAAAAGTCAAAAACATTCGAAGCGATCATGGAGGAGAATTCGAAAATGAATCTTTTGAAAATTTCTGTAAGAAGAAAGGAATTAATCATAACTTCTCTTTCCCTAGAACTCCACAACAAAATGGAGTTGTTGAAAGGAAAAATAGAACATTACAAGAATGTGCTAGAACGTTATTAAACGGAAGTACATTGCCAAAACAATTTTGGGCAGAAGCTGTTTCAACAGCATGTTATGTTCTAAATCGTATCTCTATTCGTCCTCTAACCAAAAATACACCATACGAACTTTTCAATAGAAGAAAACCATATATTTCTTATTTTAAAGTTTTTGGTTCAAAATGTTTTATTCTTAATACAAAAGATCAACTAGGGAAATTTGATGCAAAAGCTGATCATGGAATTTTCGTTGGATATTCAGAACGAAGTAAAGCTTATCGTATTTTCAATAAACGTACTAATTGTATAGAAGAATCATTACATATATCTTTTGATGAAAATTTTACTAAAAATATTCAAAATAATGACGATGATGAAATTACTGAAAATACAAATTCTGGAAATATTGAAAATAACACAATGGGAGATATTAGGTCACCTCCTAGAGTTTTAAAAGATCATCCTACACAAAATATTATTGGAACAATAAATTCAAATGTACAAACTAGAAATCAGTTAAATCAAATGGGACATTTAGCATTTATTTCAACTATTGAACCTAAAAATCCGAAAGAAGCATCTACAGATGATTACTGGATAATAGCTATGCAAGAGGAATTAAATCAATTTGAACGCAATAACGTCTGGGAATTAGTACCTCGACCAAATGATCAATAAGTTATTGGAACCAAATGGGTATATAAAAATATAGCTGATGAACTTGGAAATATCACAAGAAATAAAGCAAGATTGGTTGCTCAAGGATATAATCAAGAAGAAGGAATTGACTATGATGAAACATTTGCACCTGTAGCACGATTAGAAGCAATAAGAATACTTTTAGCATTTGCTAGTTATCATAATTTTAAACTATATCAAATGGATGTTAAAAGTGCTTTCTTAAATGGTTTCATTAAAGAAAATGTTTATGTAGAGCAACCACCATTATTTATACATGAAAAATATCCAGATTATGTTTACAAACTTAAAAAGGCATTATACGGTCTAAAACAAGCACCTCGTGCTTGGTATGAAAGACTTAAAACCTACTTAATAAATTCAGGATTTAAAATTGGTAAAGCTGATCAAACTTTATTTATTAAAAATAAAAATAAAGATATTTTAATTATACAAATATATGTAGATGATATTATTTTTGAATCTACAAATGAGAAATTATGTGAAGAATTTTCTAAAATTATGACAAGCGAATTTGAAATGTCACACATGGGTGAACTATCATATTTTCTAGGATTACAAATTAAACAAACAGAAAATGGAACTTTTATTAATCAAGAAAAATATTGCAATAATCTAGTTAAACGTTTTGGTTTAGATAAAACATCCGGCAAACCAACACCTATAAGTACAACGACTCATTTAGAAAAAGATGAAAACGGAAAAAATGATGATCAAAAACTATATAGGAGCATGATCGGATCACTACTTTATCTAACAGCAAGTAGACCAGATATAATGATGAGTGTGTGTCTGTGTGCACGATTTCAAGCCAATCCGAAAGAATCACACTTACGAGCTGTTAAACGTATTTTACGATACCTTAATAATACTAAAGATTTTGGACTTTTCTATCCAAAAGGATGTATGTTTGAATTAGTATCTTACAGTGATGCTGATTTTGGTGGATCCCGAACGGATAGAAAAAGTACGAGTGGAACATGTCATTTTATCGGAAAATCATTAGTATCTTGGTTTAGCAAAAAATAAAATTGCGTTTCACTTTCTGCATGTGAAGCTGAATATATATCAGCAGCTTTAGCATGTGCTCAAGTCATTTACATGCAACAAACATTAAAAGATTTTGGAATAAATTTAATGAATTCTATAATTTATTGTGATAATACAAGCGCTATAAATTTATCTAAAAATCCAATTAACCATTCACAAACAAAACACATAGATATAAGACATCATTTCCTACGTGATAACATAGAAAAAGGACTAATTAATTTAAAATATGTATCAACCGATAATCAAATTGCCGATATATTCACTAAACCTTTGATAGAATCATCCTTTATAAAACTTAGAAGAGAACTAGGAATTATATCTGTTAAAGACTTATAATTAACTAAAGTTAGCTTCTCATGTTTTAACACTCGTAAACTAAATTTCTTTTAACAAAAAGGTTTACAAAAAATAACTCTTTACCTAAGATTACTCATAACTAGTTATTATTTCTGGTTATAAATGTACTTAAGTTTTTGACCATTCATATAACTAAGTTATTCTCCTATTTAAAGAATTGTCTAAAACAAATCAAATATTAAAAACATAAGAAAACAATGTCTTCAAAAAGTTCTTCACCTTCCATCAACATTATTGTATCAACTAATAGCTCAGCTGAAACTCCAGTTCTTCCTACTCCTACTCCCGAAATTGAACCAACATATAAGTGGGGAGAATATCATACTGGCTATACTCCGGAATCAAAGAAAACCAAACGATCATTATTTACCTCTCCGGATACTAAACGAAAAATCGATGAGATTCATCATTATCAGCGACAGCAAATCGAACTTCAGAGAGAATTGTATTTCGAACAAAAAGCAACTTCAACTCGCTTAAGTACACTTCAAAAAATGATATCAAAGCTTTGCCGATCAAATGAAAAAGATGTTGTCTCACCTTTACCAAGCCCAACAAATCCTATCGATCCATCAGCTGCATATCGAACTGAAGATGATCCGGTGAATTATGCAAAGGAGAAATACTATACCTTCTCTCCTCAATATCCACCATATAGTCCAAACTCTTGGGACAAGAATTATAATAAAAATGAAGGGCCAAGTTACTCCACTCCGAAGACAACACCTCCTTCAAAATAAGATTTCGTTTATCCCTAAAATAAATTTGAATTTTATAGTATTTTTGATATTAATGTATATTTATTTTTTCAAATATATATGTCTATTATAAAACAGACGTCTGAAAAAATTCAAAACAGACGTCTGTCTTCAAAACAATTATTTGTTTTAACAAGTAAAACAGACGTCTAACAAGAATATAACAGACATCTGAAACAAGGCTAAAATGAACTAATTCTTTGCTGCCTCGTAAAACACTAAAAACAGACGTCTTTCTTTTTATAAACAGACGTCTGTTTCTGAAGAACCAACTAAAACTTAAGCGAAAACAGACGTCTGTTTTGTTAAAAAAGGACGTCTGAAATTGTTCCAAAATGAACTAAAAGCTTGCTGGATTAAAATTAGTTAGCAACAGACGTCTCCTTCATTTCAACCAGACGTCTGAATTAATGACAGGGCATTTTTTTTTAAAAAAAAAAGAGAAAGAGAAAAAGAAAAGACACGTCGGTTCCAAAAAAGTATATCTCCTCATAAACACCTTCTATCTTTTCACTTTTTACTTTCACCTTTTCACCCACTATAAAAAACCCTAAATCCCCAATTCCAAACTACTCCAAAATCTTCAATCTTTCTCTATTAATCATGACTACTAGAGGCAAACTCACACGAGAACAAGAAGCTCTACCTCCATCAGAAGATCAAATCCAAAAATGGCTTCATGGAGACATTGCAAAGGCTAGGTACAAAGCAATGAAGAATTCCAAGTTTTTTGAAGGTGCTTTCGTTAAATTTGATGCCTTTTCTAATTATAGACTTCTCCAATTCGCTAGACATTTCCACTTTGAATCTTTGGTAGAATATAATACAAACAATGTCAAAATATACCCTTTGCTTGTTAAGTTGTTCTTAGCCAACATGAATCTTGACCATATGAAACCTCAAAACACAACCGATTGCATTTGGACAATGGTTTGTGGAAAAAGGATTTTACTTCCTCTTCAAAGGTTGGGACAAATCTTAAAATGTGCTTGGCAAGGTTTGGATATTGACGATATAGAAGTTAATAGGACTCAAAGAGATGAAGTATCTCATAAATTTATTTCCGACGATCTTATTGATATGAGAAAACTAACTTCTACCAATCTTCGTCCACAAGCTAGAATTCTTAATCGTGTTTTAGTCCGAACAATAAATCCATGTAAAGGAAGTTATGAGATGCTTTATAAAAGGGATTTCCAAGCATTGTATGCCATTTACTCTCAAAAACATATCAATTGGGCAAAAATAATTATGGACGAGTGGTTAGACATCACCTATTAAAGGAAATATAAGACTTTGCATTACGGTGTCTACATTACTCGAATTTTAACTGCTGCTGAAATTCAAATCCCCGATGCTATTCCAACAAAGACAATTAAAGAAATTGGTTACAAGACATTGAAGTTAATGGATATTGATCCCAACCCATCGACTTTGGACCATCTATCTTTCGAAGAATGGACTCAACATGTTGCTTCTAATCCCGAATCGCTTGTTCCTGAACCTTCACACCGTCAACGAACTAGGGACGATAGAGGAATTCAAATTATCTCTCCGAAAGCTTCTTCAAAACAAGCTTTCGTCATTCTTTCGCAAAATCAGTCAAAACTTCATAGTCAACTTAACACTTTTGAAACAAAAACTAATAAGAAGTTTGACTCGATTAAAAAGTTTTTAAATCAAATTTGGTATTCGGTGTCTTGTTCTGGAACTACTTCGACACAAGCTCAAGAGTCATCACCGTTTCATTGGTCTACTAGCTCTCAAGAAGTAGTTGAAGATTCGGAAGACAGTGCTTCTCCAGATGTTCATGACTCGGACGAATCTCCGAATATTTGATGATGGTATGGGTATGGTATCTTTTCTTTTGATCAATTATCTTTTGGGAATGTAATATTTTAGTACTCCATGCACAAAACACTTATATGTGCATTTCTATGGTTGTGATGTTGGGTTATGATGTTTTGTTTTGATATTAACTTCATGAATATTATGTTTGTTTTCCTTAAAAAGTATTCCTTTTTGTCAAATGCCAAAGGGGGAGAAAACGTAAAATAATATTTATGCATATTGATAGGGGGAGTATACTTAGTTGTCATTAGTCAAAAAGGGGGAGAATGTTGAATCGCTAAGTATAGCGTTTTGACTATGACAACTATATATGTTCATATGCTATCGACTAACTTTGTTTTGCAGGAAGATGAAACTTTCTTGACAATCGGATTCAAGAACTCAAGGGAAATATTATTTGTATGAGTCTAGATTAGTCTTAGATAAGATATGTTAAAGTCTTTCCTGATGATTATACACACACAAAGTATTTATGAATATATGTTAGCAACAATGAACAAGGAAGCAAGAAGTAGTCTGTTTACAGAAACAGACGTCTGACATAATCAGACCAGACGTCTGTTTGCTGAAAACAAAGAAAATTCAGTATGAATTTTCAGACGTCTGACATAATTCTACCAGACGTCTGTTTCTGGAGACAAACATACTACTCTTCCTATTTTTGAATTCAAATCAAAAGAGACTTCTGAAAATTTTAACTAAGACTTCTGTTTCTAAAAGGATGCATCTATATTGAAGAGATACAACTTACTTCTCTTCATCGAATCCTTTCATGATCAGTTACAATTCTTTGAATATTATAAATAGAGGTTTCAACAATTGTTTTGATCACTAATCCTTATTCTAACTCTCTATTATTCTAAAAGAATTTTGATTTCTCAAAGCATACTACTTACAAACATTTTGAGATCTTAAACTTCCATAATCTTTCACAAGCTTCACGATAATCATCAAGAAAAGACTATAGGAAGGTTGTACTTACTATTTGACAATTCGTGTTATCAAGAACACACTAAGTCAACATTTATCTTTGTACTAGTGAAGACCTCTTCAGCAGTCGAGGCAAGAAATCCCGTTCGGCTGTTCGGGTAATTGTGAACCTATTCCTCCAGGTGAAGTGAGGGTTGTTGCGTTAGTGAAATTCCAGAAGGGAGTCTGGGACTGGACGTAGGACGGTGATCCGAACCAGTATAAATCGACTGTGTGAATTTACTTACTGCTACTATTATTATCTACATTATATCCTACTTATACTCCATAATATAAGATCCTACCGCTGTTTAGACTCTATCAGAAAAACGCTGACTTGGCTTCCAAGTTGATGGAGGCCGAAAACAGGGCTGCCCTAGCGGAGGGTAATGTTGAAAGTGTCATTAAATCGGCCGAAGAGACCCGCAAGCAGCGTCAGAGGCCCAGGAGGATGTGCATGGTTTCGGCGAATTAATGATCGAATTTTTTGCACATATAATTCGTCACCGAAACATATCTTGGATCGAAGATTATCCGACTACCTTGGTTCACGTGTAGAGCCAAATTACTGAATGGGAGAAGGACGAACTCAAGGTAGATTCCGTCGATGAAGACAAGCTCATGGAAAAATATCTAAGAGAAGATGAGCAGGCACGTCTCGCTGAGGGGCGTCGCCTCATCGCAGCTGCCATGGAGGAGGAAAAGAGGATGGCCAAACAGAAGCATATCTCTGAGCCTGGTTCTTCTTCTACTGCCGCTGAAACTCCTGAAGTCGAGGGATATGACCCCGAAAACCCGGCGATCCCTCAGGCATCTCTTTTATCCCCCATTCCCGAGACGGTGTCAGAGACGGCAGTTACTCCAGCTGAGAAATCATCGGAAGGTCTTTCTACCTTTTCACCCCAATTCGTCAATGCTGTCTCCACTTTCCGTCACATAATCGAGCAATCGATAAAGGACCCTTTATTTTCTCCCGAGTTGATAACTGTTGCTTCTCATTTTGTAGGTGCTGAACCGTCCGAGAAGACAGACGTGCCTTAGGGGACCACCGCCGGAACAGAATCCGCGGAGAAGGCTGAAGGAGAAAAGGATAAGGCTGATGCTCCTCATGATGACGAGATGATAGCCGCCTTGAAAGATGATGGCGGTAGCGAGGGGCATGAGGAAGACCCTGATGTGGCTATAGTCGGGGATCCAAAAAGCGCTGATGACATCACTTTGGCTGAAATGAAAGCTGAGCAAGATAAACATATGCAGCTAAAGGTTGAAGACCTGGACCCCGAAAGCCTTAAGCCTCTTGCGGTGGTGGACCCTGGATCAAGGTTAGTCGTTAAGCTTCCAAATAGATCTATTACAGAAGAGCTTGCTAAAAGATCTTCTTTTGATTCCAGCGTTCCTTCTCCTGGGAAAAAACCAACTAATTCTAGCACTTCGGCTACAGGGAAGAAAAAGTTGAAACGCGTTATGATCGAAGCTGAAAAGGAAGCTAAGGCTGCTCATAATGCCGCCAAAAAATCCAAGTCTGACCCGAAGCCTAAATGATAAAGTGCTTCGTTTTATTTTGGGCATTTGATTGGTTCGCAATTGTTGTAGCGAGTGCGGCCCTCGCACCTTCTTTTTTGCTTATTTTCCTTGTACAAACTCACATGTTTGTAAATAAAAATAACTTATTTCCTGCAATGCCTGATAGTAGTTAGTTCAACACTTATGTGAAAATACAAAAGCATGTCATACTAAAGTTATGTAATAAAGCCATGATGGAGGGGAATATGTGTGTACATGTATGCCCCCAGTCAATCTTGAATAATTGAGGGAGAACTATTCAAGATTAAATTAAAAAGTCCAAATGTCCCCAATTCTCTGACGGGGGTCATATTCCTTTCGTCATTGACGCCCGTTCTTTCTGGCATCTTTATACTCTCCTATCTCATACCTAGGTTAGAGTTTTCGTTGAGGCGGTCTCTCATCTGGGTGCACCTTCACGCCTCAGAGGGCGTCATCTTCCCGTCCTTTATACTCTCTCTCGATTCTTGAGAGTTAGAGTTAAGAATGTCGTCTTCCCATTCTTATATGTCTTATTGTACAAACAGTCGTTTTGTTTGTTCCCGCATATAGGTCATCTCCAACTTTAATTTAACATTTCGTGTTTCGCAGTCATAATAGAATAATAGTTGAAGATATAAATGATGCAAGAAAGTGAATGACACACGATATTTTTATAGTGGTTCGGCTAAGTCGTAGCCTACATCCACTTTATAATCTTTTGTTCACATAAACAGACTTTTTAAGGCAAGTCGTGCCTTTTCACATGGCTTATGAAAACAAAAGAAATGACATTTCATATTTAGCACAGACATCGTCGTAGGTGTTGAGCGTTCCAGGCTCTGGGTATCTCTTCACCGTCCACGGTCGTTAGCTTGAATGCTCCTGTATCAAGCTTCCGTTGGATGGTGTACGGTCCTTCCCATTTTGGACTCAACTGGGTTGAAGGCGGGAAGACTCGCTTCAGTACTAGGTCTCCTCACTACAACAGATTTACCTTTTAACAGCACGTGGAAAACGGTATAATAGGCTACCATAGCATTAGTGACGACGCTATATAATGACATGTTATAATAGCCCTGTTATATCTTATAGCTCAAATTTAAACGCTATAGTATTATACATTTTATAGCGCACGTTCACCACCATGAAATGTTTTACATAGCGTTCAGACCTTGCAATTATATTTGCTTACTAAAATCTCAACTTATTTTTTTATAGCATTATCAATATTTTCATAGCACATATTCATTGATATGAAAAATACTTTCCATAGCATTATCATTGTATACTTAGCTCATATTCAGTGATATGAAAAGTTATCCATATGATTTAATAGCATTTCACATATTGATTCCATAAGTGGAGTTTTCCGCTATGAATATTTGTAGCATATATAGCATTATCAGTGTTTTCATAGCACACATTCAATGATATGAAAAGGTTTTCCACACCATTTAATTTTTCACATATCATTCACCTTATATTTTCATAAGAGCAATTTTCCGCTATTAATATTTTTAATACATAGCAACATCAGATATGATCTTTACATAGCAAATCTCTTATTTAATTTGTGCACAGTTTAAACAATTAAACAGTAAGTTCAAAAGACAAAACTGTCAATAGCAAAAAATTAATATCAAAAGCATATTTGATTTCAATTACAAAGTCAAAGTTAACAAGTCTACTAATAAACATAGAAACAAGTCAATTAACATACGTATTGTTCAAACATCATTTCAAAACAAAATTACATGAAAAATCACTTAGTTTTCAGCTTGTAAGCTCATCCAACTTTTAGAACCTGCAATTCACAAGCACAAGTTATAGTTTTATAATAAAAAAAGCAAGAAACACAATTAAAATGCAAAATTGTAATAGTCTTAGATGTAATCTCAAATAGTTCATAACAAACATAAGATATGCTGCATGTAGTAATCACGTAAAATAGGCTTTTGGTATAACAGAAAATATGCAGAAAGTGTCGTTCACCATTACTGATCGTCTACAGAAACTGCAAAAAGTGTCGTTCACCATTAAGTAAAATGAAACAATCTGATTATTATTAATATGCAGAAACTGCTGTGTAAAATCAAATAGTTTTATAAAATAGGCTTTTATAACAAACACTTTCCAAATGAACAATTGCTTCCGTTCACCATTACTGATCCTCTGATTATTATAAATTAGCACATATAAACAGACCTAAAGTACTTCCGTGTACTAACAATGTAAACTTGCTGAAGGCCTGAACCTTACCTTCCTTACTAACAATGAACTACTTTCGTGTACTAACAATGAAGGAGATCGGAGCTACATATGAAAACACGTACGCATTTATATGAAAACACACATACATGTACGCATTTGTATGAAAACACAATACCTTTAGTCAGTTTGTGTTGATTACCTGATATTTTTAGCAACAGGAGGACTATGAAGGAGATTGGAGCTATCCATCAACCAGCCTCCATGTCCTGAGTAAAATCATGGATGCAACAAACCTAACTGCCATTACGGATCAAGCAATGTAAATTCAAACTATTTTCAGATATTAAATTGTAAAATTTTACCTTAAGGCATGGGACTGGCGTTCCAGCCAATAGTATATTCTCCAATTTGAGATCTCTGTGACAAAATTCTTATTCACAAATGTAATAAAAATACGTCTCTTAATCGATAGTTTGCAAAATAAAATATATATTCTACAAATAAATGAAAATGAGAAGCTATACAACTTGTGATGTATCATGGAATGACAACAATAGACTCCAAATATAAGCAGTTGAAAGTAGAACTTTGCCTACTCCAAATATAATCCAGTTAAATACAAGAACAACTATTTCAAAAATATGACCTCTGTAAAGTGAAACAAAGACAGGCTCAAAAAAAAGCACGAGGCTTTACGTTTCTTATATAAAAAAAACCCAAAGAATAAAAATAAAAAAATAAATAAACAAACCATCACTGATCATATTAATAATAAAACCGACACCCCTTATCTTTAAGACATAGCAAGTTTATTGTGAAACAACCACAAAATGGTTTCATGAAAACATCCATGATACTTGCTCAACCTCATCAAAATTTCCAAATTTAGGAACTAAAAATACTAACAGTTAATTTTATCAACAAGAATGATGCTTACAGTTGGGTGAAAATATGCATAAATCATCCCAATAATCTAGATATACCAGTCAAATCCAGATCCAAAGTGCCACGCGTGTAAAATTAGAAGATTTCCTTTAGAAGCTTGACATCTTTGCATTCTGTACAAGGTATCCAAAAAATTTCAGCACAAAACACTAGAAAGCAGTTCAGAAATTGCGCTAAAGCAGGTGCTTGCCAAACAAAAAGGTGAAAGGAGCCCATGCAATATCAAAAACTGCAGGAACTTCACAAATTAAAATCACCACAAGAAAACATGACATGATCTTCACTGTAATTACTTTATTGTATCAAAGAATAGAACTAATGTTAAACAATATTCTCTCATAGTCTCTCTATTGTTTAGTCATGTCCAATACCTTATAAAATTGGTATTGACCAATTTTTGATCAAGATAATACAAATAATAGAAGTTAGCAAGTGACATATAATCAATGCAGCATAATTCTAGCAAGGTTGTAGCATGATAAAACAGCTCTTGAATACTAAGAAGTACATTTGCAGTGAACATTTTAAAATGTAAAATAATTATTAAGTTACTAACCTTGTTGAATTCTATATCTCTAAAATGAATTTCAGTAGAATCGGTAATATTGGAAGCTTCCAGTAAAATCAGTGAACAAACCAACAACTTTGATTTTGTCTATCCAGTAGTCATATTCGGCATGTGGATCTTGATTGAAATTGAAATGCAAGTACTGGTTATCATTCCTAAATGTATATGGATGCTCCTGCAATTAACATTTACATATATAATGTTTATGTAAAATTGTAAATACATGTTTCAAAATAGAAGCAAATAGAGTACCTCAAAGAGAGTGTGTGTGAAAATTAAAATGTAACAGCTTATAATATGAAAATTAAATACATCTGTATTGCTGCTCCCTGAAACTATATTTTTGTTTATCCGGGAGTGACTTCAGTTCCAGAAGATAATGGTTACAATATTATTATATTGATGAGGTGAGATTAGCACATATAAAACAAAAATAAAAGTAAAAAAGGGAGGAAACTAAATAGAAAAACAAAAGACAAAGAACAGAAAAAGAGTAAGATAGGTCCTTAATGTTGACTGAATTCTCTATTATAAAGGTCCACATAAATCACTCCATTATATTTACGTTCTTTATAACTTAATACTCTAAATGAACATAGTATTGTATATTCCAATCTTTTCAATGGAACAATACTGAGTCATTGCCTCTATTTGCAGAGTTATTTAAGTAAGGGCCTGTCTAGCCAAGACAAAACAATAAATACGGGACAAGCACCGTCGAGTGTGTTGCAGGGAAATGAGGACATACGGGTCTAAAGGACATCAGGAGAGTGACCTACATTATGCAGGCTAATAGTCATAGGCGGGAAGCACTCTTACCAAAAGCAATATCCGGTTAGGTCGTTATCCGAAGCTGTTTAACTGAATTATGTTTGGAGTAGTTGTCTGATTATCTTTGACCAAAGAAGAATTTCGGAACCAGTTGCAGATGGTGCATCCCAAGCAATTACTGAATGGTCCAAGGATACCTCTGCAGAGTTATGTGTGGCCACAACACCTCCTGAACCTCGCACTGTTTCAGATGCACATCATCTCATGACTAACCATATTATTGCTGCCGATAATGTTTCCAATAGTAACGAGCAAAAGAAGACCGATCAGTGAGCAATAAAAACAGTCAAGTCAAGTAAAAGTAAATGATGAATAACTTTCTATAACTGTAATATTAGTAGTGTTTTGCCCAATAAGAACAAATTACTTAACCTTCCAAAATGAGGAAAAAAATAAGTACAACACAAAACATGGTAAAATGAACCAAACCAGCAATATTGCCCAACATTATCATACAGAATTTGTTAATAACTCATCAAACTATACAATACAGTCATTATATTAATTTTTAAACCTAGGTGATGTAACCATAACGATAGAAGACAACAAAAACAACAGAAGCATATAAGGAAAAATGGATTGCAAGTTTGATTGGAGGAGAAAAAATACATAAGAAACATGACAATTATAATATTAAATCATCATAACCAAGGTAAAGGTCCAAAAAATGTACATAAGGTATAAACTTGAATAGTTTATAGAAAATTATTTGTATAACAAATAAATTATTTTCAAAAAATAAATACGGTCTTTAAGTTGTCACAGCCAGCTCAAAAACAGTTGTACCTTGTCTTTATTCAAAACTTTGACGTTGTGTTGTCTCTGATATAAATATATAGGGTATAGGCGACGAATAGTAAACAAATTGATTAGCTTGGTGCCTACCTAATTAAATTTACACTTTGTCCCTGTTAATTGGAATTACATACAGGCATTCATAAATTGTGTGATTCCTGCTAAACTAAATTGAAAATGCTTACAGTTACGAACTGTAATGGTTCAAACAGTAAAACCCAGTTGGTTAACGTTCCAGAAAAAACCATAACTCTGCAGAATTTTTTTGAACTATCCTTTTTTAATAGAATATAAGAATGATCAAAGCAGCTATGAATCTATAATGTAGCAAGTAGTATGCAACGGGCTTTAACAGATGGGTTGGAGTTTAGGTAGGTTGCAGTACATGTATATGCCATATTATCAAGTTGCAAGAAAAATAAATAACATGGGGATTATGATGTGCTTATAAACCATTCAGACGCTGCTAGCTTGACTAATTTACCGCTTCAAGATCAGAATAGGAACACACAAGTCAAGATAACTAATATGTTGTTCATTACAGACTTAATTATGTAGTTGTTCATTACTTGCATTGAAATAGTTCTATTTGGTTAGTAATCCCATCTAAAATATGTGATGAATAGTAATTCCAAATAGATTTCCTCCTCAATAAACAAAGCACATTACTATGATCTAAAATGATGTTATTCCCTTTTAAATCATAATGATCAAAACTTATAAATGATTCCATATTATCAAAAGGAGAATATATAGCTAGTATGACATATCAACTATAATTATCAAAATGGGAATATCTTGGAAGCTGTAAAAAGATCGATACAAAACATGTACATATGTATAGTAAACTAATTCGATGATATGCTTAAATTTTGCATATGGATCCTCTGCAGTACATTGTAGATACAAAATTGTTTATGGTTCAGTTGGATAAATATGGATTTGACGGATGGTTAAAAAGTAAGAACATAGTATTTAAAAAAAAAGAATAACCCGCATTGAAAATCTAATAAAAGAACAGCGCAGCTGGCTGTAGTATAGCTCAAAGAAATTTACGTAATGTACGAACTATAACATGTTTGTAAAAAAATATAACAAATATGTAATTTTTAGAAAGTAATAATGTTTTTTTTTTTGCTGTTTCAGACAGCTTAACAACAACAATTATTTGGTCCGAAAGATTTTTACTAAAAGGTACCATTCTGATTATAAAATTGTCAAATTTTTCCTTTCCAGCACGACAATATTCCTTCATATATAAAATATCAAAACATATTTCTAGAAATTAGATTGCGTAATAAAGCATGAAAACAAATTTTGTAATAATTATATTCAAAATTTTAGTTGACTGTCACTACAGCAGGTTGAATTAAATTGTACATGTAGAAGATGTGTTAATATATAAGAGTAATATGTTTTGAAAATATGTCTCAAATATAACATTTGAAAAAACAAAATATTTAGTATTTTTTCTTATTTCAGGAAAAAACAAATAGAGGTCTCACAACTATAGCAAAGTCTTCAAAGTTTAACTGTGAATAGCAATAGTGGAACTATATAAAAAAAATTCCTATTTTATGTACGACATACATGAAAATTCTAACTTTGAACTGGTAGAAAAACAGTTAATAGCCTTGCACATGAATAAACATTTTGGTCACTGTTTAACTTATATTAGAGTGTGAGTTCTAATTAAGTCGGAGTGTATAGATTCGTAATCAACCGATAACATAGGAGGAATGCATAATAAAAGTAGGAAAACAAATTGAGTATTGGTGAAAATACCTGTCATATCATATCAATTTATTGAGGCATCATAAGATTATTTCTGTTGTGGTGCTTGATGGTGGAAATGCTCCTTGCAAATCTAACATTGAAAATGTAAGACATTGGAGAAGGAAAGAAAAACTATAATTAGCAAAGAAAAAGCTGGAGGAAGGGAACAAACATGCCGCTATCAAGTATTTTCAAAAAGTGGTGCATGTTACTCCAGTAAGGCAAATAAACTAATTCAGATTCTATAATTGAAAAATGCTTATTTCATAGTAGCTCCATATGAAGCTGATGACCAGCCAGCATATTTATCAGTTCGGAGTTCTTAGCAAAGAGGAATCGTTGGGCCGGTAGTCTGTTTGCAGCCGAAATTTTATTGTTTTTAGCTCCAAAATCATTCGATTTTATAAAAATGGCCGGCAACCACCCCTTAGATGGCATCGATCTGGAACTCTTGCATTCTCTTGTTTACTCTTTCAATATTTTGCACCAATTAAGGTTTGGGGCGAACAGATTCATTTCTATAATCGTCTGTGACTCGCAGAAGGAAGTCTGGCTAGTTGTTCTACCATAACGCCTAAACGACAAAAAGAGCAAGGGGGATGAAGGGTCCTTACCAACTATCTTGTGAAAGGCTGTTGATAAATTCTTCTGCAACTATTCATTGGATGTATATCCAGGTCTCCAACATTTATTTTGGATGTTGTTGCTTGATTATTACGTGATTGCAATTGAAAGTAATTCAATTGCAAGTTTTTGTATTCATGTATGAGGTTGTGTGGATAATTCTTCACTAATAATCCATTAATTCCACATCTAGGTTGTGGATGCTTCTTCGGCAACAATACATTTAACATACTACTAGATTAAATACAAACTAACCAATCCCAAGAACAAAGAGGGCACTCCTCCTGACCAAAAATGCCATATTTCCAAGAACACAGCCTGGAGATGGGAGAACGCTAGCGAAATACAATATTCAGAAATTCCCTAACCTCCATTAGTTCTGAGAATGAGAGAAGGCATGCAAACACTGACAGGGAAGACCATAACTCTCGAGGTAGAGAACTCAGACACCATTGATAATATGAAGGCGAAAATTCAAGATAAGGAAGGTATCCAACCAGATCAGCACAGACTGGTATTTGTAGGAAAGCAGCTCTAGGATGGTAAAACCCTTGCAAATTACAATATTCAGACGGAATCAACTCTGCACTTAAACAGCAGATGACCATTAGCTGGAAAATGGTGATATGAAGGTGCAAAACATTTCCAAGAAATAGTGGAAGTGCATGCTGGTTTTTGAATTCATGCAAAAAAACCATGAATGAATACCAAAGATGCAATACTCACAGCTAGCAAAATAACCAATATTACCCATTGGCCATGACTTCGGAACCCTTGGTTGCTGAAAGCTCAGTCGAGACTTATATGAAAAACTCAGATGGCTATAGAGAAGGAGCGGACGATAGTCAGTTTGTGCATAGATTCACATAACAAAGAGATGTCATTATATGCACTTTCGATGTTTTTCTTCTCATTTAACTCAAAAATGTTTTGAATCAGCCCCATAGTCGGTTGATGAAGAAGTGAACAGTACAAGTACAGAAGGATATAAAGGCCTCTTACAAATAAGTGAAGAATTGGGGGATAAAAGGCTAATGCTGTTTATTTAGGTTTGATTTACATCATATTTTAATTTGTGAACTGTGAATGTCCTTTCTATTAGATACCAAAGATATATTGTTAATCTCATATGGAATCATTGGTGTGCATAAAAATTTGAAATTCAAAATCCCCCCCCCCCCTCTATTCATATCTTGATGACTCGGTTAAATCAAGATCGTTGAATAAAATACGAGTTAAAAAAAGAGGAATCATTCCAGTAATAATGAAGATAGAGACTTGATTGCATATGATTGTCCAACATTTGTATCCAAGACTGTTAGATATGGAAATGGTGAAGAGTTTTTAGTGAATAAGGCATTTAATAAGGTTACCAAAGGCCTGCCTTTTAAGAACTTCAATGAAGAACTCTTTACAGAAATGTGCATCCTAGCAGGTTGTGATTTTCTTTCCTTCATTCTTGGTATTAGCCCCAAATAAACACACACATTGGTTTCGAAATAAGAAATTTGGATCGGGTTCTTTCAATGCTAAGATTGGACAAAAATTATCAAATGCTAGAAGACTATTCTGATACACAAAAAGAAAAAAAAAACACTTGCATTTTTTCACCATGCTCGAATATATGGAGATTATAATCGTGAAAGATGTTGAAGCCCTTGGACCAAAAGCATTCCCAATTCTAAATGGAGATTATAATATTTTTGCACCTGACCTTCCACCATCAATAGCCATTGCCATTGCAGAGTGACATCTAAATCCTATCAGTATGGAACCCTTTAATAACTTCTGTACACATCAGGATGTCACTGATTATATTTCCTTCAGCTCAGATTGAGTGCAAATAATTTCCACACAAGATAGTTCCGTTACAGTCTTTCCTGAACGGAGCAACCCAAAGAGCACAGTTACTATGGAAGAGATAAAAATGAACACATAAAAGTATAAAAAAGAAGCTATTGCACATGGAAAACTGATTACTTCAAAAAAGACACAGAAGACACTAATGCAAGAACCAAATAAATTGGAAGTACCAAACAACAATCCTTTCAATTTTCAAGAAGAGGAAAGTGGAGCCTGTAACATTTAAACATGAAGACTTTTCTGAATCTACCATTATTGGTAAACAAACAGTTAAGCACTTACATTCAGTCTTAAATCCAATCACTTTCGCTTTCTGGATATAATAAGATACAGCCAATCTAAATCGTATTTAATCACTACCTTTCCCATCTAAAGGCTACAAAAGTTTGTTCTAAACAAGTTAATTTATAAGTATATAATAATACCTCTTATGACAGTTGAAATCGGAGAGGCATGGATGTTTGCTGCATTCATGGATTGGGATCGACCGCATGTGAGAGATTATGGCACCGATGTACTCTATCGTCCTTCGCAATTTTGGAACCCCGATTCACGATTGCGATTTCGTTGAAGGATGCCATCAGCGATTTGGGGGAGATGCGAGATTAGCCATGAGCCAAGAGTAATCTGAAAGGACATGAGATAAGTTGAATGCCCGGTTTAGAGGTTGGGCGTTATCCTTTGGATGCGGAGGCGACGCGAGAGGAGACTTGGATGTTGGATTGAATAAGAGATGACCGACTTTCAGTGAATCGAAATTTCTAGGGATTTAGGGATAAAGTTGAACGTAATGGAGGGATATTTTTAATTTGGCGGCCTTCAGTTTTATTTTATCCCGCGTTCGATTTTCGCTCCCGCTTTTTCTACGAGGAATGGAAATATAGCGGAACAATACTATGTATAGCATAATTTATTTGTTATTGCTTCGCTTCTTTTATATAGCACAATTTATACATTATTATTTTTTCTTTAATTATTTTATTATAGCACTTTAATGTAAGGCTATAAGACAATGCTATGTCTATCATATTTTCTTGTAGTGCCTGGTTCAAAGGTTTTGAGGCGAACCTTTTGGTCATAATAACGTGCTACTTGATGTCGATGTCTTGAGGTACGCAAGTCAGCTTCGTCTCTTTTTTCTTCAATCATATCAAGAGACTCTAGGAGCGCTTTATTCGTCATCGGGTCATAGTACGCAACTCGATGAGAAGGGACTTCCAATTCTACCGGGATCACCGCTTCAGACCCAAATGAAACTGAATAGGGAGTATGGCCGGTAGCCGTCCTAAAGGTCGTCCTGTATGCCCATAAGGCTAATGGCAACTCATCTACCCATCTGGCTTTGGCCTGTTTCAGCCGCTTCTTTAGAATTGATTTAATGACTTTATTTACGGCTTCGACCTGTCCATTTGACTGCGGATGAGCTACTGCACTGTATCGCTTATCAATTTTGTATTTCTGGCAAAAGTTTCTGAACTCTATGCTGTCAAACTGCGTCCCATTATCAGTTATGATGGTCTTCGGTATCCCAGATCGACAAATAATGTTTCTCACCACAAAACTGATCACTTTCCTTGCCGTGATGGCTGTTAGAGGTTCGGCTTCCACCCACTTCGTGAAGTAATCCACGGCAACGATCGCATACTTGGCTCCTCCTCTGGCAATGGGTAGCACTCCAATAATGTCAATTCCCCACATGGCAAATGGCCACGGACTTACCATTGACTTGAGCTAAGTCGGAGGCGCTCTGGGAACTTTGGCATATCTTTGACATCTGCCGCATCGTCGTGAATAAGCAGCCGCGTCTTTGTTCACGGTAGGCCAGAAATATCCGTACCGTAACACTTTCTTTGCTAAGGTTTGGCCCCCAGTGTTATCTCCACACTCACCTTCATGTACCTCTTGCAGTACACGTTTGATGTCGTCGTGTGTGATACACCGTAGCAGGGGCATCGAAAACCCTTGACGATAAAGGACGTCGTCCTGTAAAACGTATCTGGTGGCCTTACGTCTTACAGCTCGTCTTTCACTCTTTTTCAACGGGAGGGTTCCATTTTTGAGAAAATTCTTAATTGATGTCATCCAGGATTCTCTTTCTGGTTCAACTTCCAGGGCTAGCTCTGTTTCCATTTGATCGAAACTTGGTGAATCCAACACCTCTATCAGAACCATTTCGGATTCTTTAAGACTATCTGAACTTGCTAGCTTCGCCAATCGATCTGCTTTCTGATTTTCTGCTCTCGGAATGTGTGTTATGCTATAATGCTCCAAATCTTCCAACAATTCCTTTACCTTCTTGAGGTAAGTGATGAGTCGAGATCCTTTAGCAGCAAATTCTTCCCGAACTTGACATACAACTATCTTGGAGTCGCAATATATATCTAGTGTCCTCACTCCCAAATCTTTGGCGAGTTTCAGCCCGGCAATCACGGCTTCATACTCGGAGTCGTTGTTAGTGGCAGCAAACTCTAACCGCAATGCATAGTAGATAGATCGTCCTTCAGGAGTTATTAAAACAACTCCGGCGCCGGACTTTCTATCATTCTTGGCTCCGTCCGTATATAATTTCCATGGACTAAGCTCTAATTCTTGATCCAAAGTAACTGTCTTGTCACCCACCGTTTCTTCTTCAGGAATTGTAAATTCAGCTATGAAGTCAGCCAAGGCCTGCCCCCGTATTGATCTTCGCAGCTGAAAGTTCAAATCAAACTGGCTCAGCTCGATATTCCATTTGAGTAGCCGTCCTGATGCTCCAGGTTTCTGCAACACTTGTCTCAAAGGTTGGTCGGTATACACAATTATTGGGTGTGCCTGAAAATAATGTCGGAGTTTACGGGAAGCAATCAGGAGGCTATAAGCAAGCTTCTCTATCTTTGGGTAGTTGCGTTCTGCATCAGCTAGTTTTTTGCTTACATAATACACAGGTTTCTGGACTTTTTCCTCTTCACGTACTAGTGCTGTACTGACGGCGTGAGATGATACCGCCAAGTAGACAAATAATTCCTCATGTTGCACGGGCTTTGATAATATTGGAGGCTTTTCTAAGAAGTCTAACAGATTCTGGAACACCTTCACACAGTCGGGGGTCCACTCAAAATTTCGCTTTCCCCGTTTTATGAGATCGAAGAAAGGCACACACTTGTCTGTTGCTTTGGAGATGAACCTGCCCAGTGCTGCAAACTTCCCAGCTAAACTCTGAACATCCCTAATCTTTCGCGGCTCCTCTATATTCCGGATTGCTGCTATTTGTTCTGGGTTGATTTCAATTCCTCTGGAACTCACGATAAAGCCAAGGAACTTGCCTGATGCCACGCCAAAAGAACACTTCAAGGGGTTCAACTTCACCCCATACCTTCGTAGTATGCCAAACATTTCTGCTAAGTCTTTCGTATGATCGGGAGATTGCTTGGATTTCACTAGCATATCATCTACGTAAACTTCCATAGTCTTCCCAATTTGATTGTAAAACATGCGGTTGACCAGATGCTGATATGTGGCTCCCGCATTTTTTAATCCAAACGGCATTACGACGTAACAATACAATCCCAAGTCTGTAATAAAGCTTGTATGCTCTTGATCTGGTACGTGCATGGGAATTTGATTGTACCCGGAATAAGCGTCCATAAAGGATAAAAGTTCATGCCCGGCAATTGAATCTACTAGTTGATCAATTCTGGGGAGAGGAAAACTATCCTTCGGGCAAGCCTTGTTCAAATCAGAAAAGTCGATGCACGTTCTCCACTTCCCATTTGAGTTTTTAACCAGGACAGGATTCGATATCCAGTCGGGATACTTCGAATCCTTAATGAATCTGTTACCTTTTAACTTCTCTACTTCTTCTTTCAAAGCTGCTGACCATTCTGGGCCCAACATCCGTCTCTTCTGCTTGACTGGTGGGTGCTTTGGATTAATACACAAGGAGTGACTCATGATGGTAGGCGAAATCCCACACATGTCAGCGTGAGTCCGGGCAAACACATCCAGATTTGCCTTCAAAAAATCAACCAATTCTCTTGCTCTAACTGGATCTAGTTGCGAGCCAATCTTTAGCACTTTTATTGGATCCGTTTCATCAATAGGTATATCAACTGTTATTTCATTGGGAGTTGCCTTCATGTCCCCAGGTTCTCTATCCTCTCTGGGATCTATATCCTCGAGCACGTCTGAAGGCGACTCTCTTGGGGCAGGACCCCTTAGTTGCTATGTTGAGGCCCCCTTTGGAGAGGCGGAATCATCTTTAACATCTACATTCAGCCCCTTCATTAGCATTTTTAACTCTGCCACGTAACAAGCTCGTCCCGTAGCTTGGTCGCCTCTCATTGTCCCAACTCCCGAGTCAATCGGGAATTTTAGCAGCAAACACCAAGGCGCAATACATGCCCTAAATTCGGCAAGGGCTGATCGGCCTAGGAAGGCATTATAAGGCGACTCCAAATCCAGAACTACAAACGGCAGGATCCTTACTCTCTGGCGATCCCCCTGCCCTAGTGTGACTGGTAATTCCACAAAACCCATTGGAGCTGTGGATACTCCGTTAAAACCACGTATCCATCCCTAGCATGGCTTTAAGTCTTTTGCTTCGAGCCTCATTTGTTCGAAGGCTTTCTTGAAGAGGATATTGACCAAGCTTCCGTTGTCCACTAACACCTTATGAACCAGAGCGGGGCCAATTGTCGTGGTTATCACTAGCGGATCGTCAGTTGGGGGTTGAACTCCAAACTCGTCTCTATTGCGGAATACGACATCATCGGACATCGTTTTTTGTTGCTTTATTGGAGTGACGTCTTCAAGGCTGCTGCGTTCTCCTACTTCATAATGCTTAGCGGCGTTGACGTACTGGTCCATTGCTTTAAAACTACGACCAACCAAGTGAGGCTCGCCTATAATGGAGTTAATGACGATTCTCTTACGTTTTTGTTGAGCTGTGGGTTTTGGAGCAGGCTGTTCTTGGTTCGGGGCTTGTCCCCCTTGCCCCCTGTCCCTCGGGGCGGCTTTGTACTCATCCAATTTCCCTTCTCGCAGAAATTTTTCGACGATATCCCTCAAATGACGGCATTCATTGGTGGAATGACCGTGTGTACCATGAAACAAACAAAACTTTTCTGTTTCAATCTCCTTCTCAGTAGAATCTCTGGGTGGTGGTTTTTTGTACTGCAATATGCTGTATGTGTCTAGATAAATGTTCTCCAACGTATCATTTAACAGCGTGTAATTTTCAAACCTCTGGAATCTGGGTCTTTTATTAGAGCTATTCCCACGGTTTCTGTTCCTTCTATTGCGTTCCCATTTCTGTTGCTATTAACACCACTCTGGTTGCCAACATTTACTTCTACTTTTCCCGAACTGTCACCAGACTGTTTCACAGTGACATTACTCTGAACACCTTCCTTCGAGGTCCCTTCGGACTTTCTCTTCCGATTTGCCTTAGCTTCTTCTCGCCTTAGGCGAACATTAGCCTTTTCATAGAATAATTCTCTTGTAGGAGGTGGTTTTCCAGCCAAGTAATCCCCGAACTCTGTGTCGGGATATACTCCTTCTATCAAGGCCATTAGGATAGTGGGCTCATGGGGATCAGTGACTTCGGTGACGGCTAGGTTGAAGCGATCCAAATATGACTTCAAAGATTCTCCTGGGCCTTGTTTAATTCGTGACAATTCTATGACGGTCTTGGACTTTTGGGCATGGAGTCGGAACTGATTCATGAAACGCTCACTTAATTCTGTGAAATTTGACACCGACCGAGGAGGAAGTCGAGTGAACCACATTAACGCTACATCTTCAAGATAAATGGGAAAAGCTTTACATTTTACGGCATCGGGAGCTACTGCGCATTCATGAACCATGCATATCTCATCAGATGCTGCCCTGGGTCTGTTCTTCCTGAATATCGATCCATCTAAGGCAAGTTGTATCGTCGAGGGAACTGGAAATTCAGGATGCCATCTGTGAAAGGGGTATGACTTCGCTCAATGCCTCAATCTTCATTGGTATATCACCGGCTTTCAGACATAATATGTCGCACCATTGCCCATACATCGGCGTTGGTTA
Source organism: Allium sativum (assembly GCA_030737875.1). NCBI lineage: Eukaryota > Viridiplantae > Streptophyta > Magnoliopsida > Asparagales > Amaryllidaceae > Allium > Allium sativum. The sequence goes on from CM060913.1 coordinate 1,020,327,817, forward strand.
ATGTCTGCACAGGTTCTCTAGATCTGATGTTCGGATTACCCCTGGGTTCCTGATCAGGGGATAACCTTGTGTTTCTGGCGGCAGCCGCTCTACGTTGCTCTCTGTGCTCCCGGTCGACCTCTGGAGGTAGAGGTTGGAGGAGTTGTTGCTGCGTGGGGTTAGTAATATTGGGACCCCTGGGTAAGACGTGGGATCCGCGCATAGGTAGTAACATAGGCTGTTGCAGACTCGGGTCATCAGGGCCCAATACACGAGCAGCATCTTCTCAGGATGCCAAAGATCCGAAAGTCAGTTGATCTAGGTTCTGAGGTCGTTCAAGCGGCCTTCTCTCGCGAGGACGTTCCTCCTCCGAAGAAGACGAATCATCTGTAGGAATGCGGCGTGGTGGGGAAGGAGTTCTCTGCCTCCGGAGCTCTTGTAATTCTCTACCCATGGTGTTCATGTTTTCCTGCATGCGAAGGTTGTCACGCCTTTGGGCCTCCAATGCTTCTTTAGTGCTCTGAAGCATGTCAAGAAAACGTGAAAAATCTCCCTGTGTAATGGGTGCAGATGGATCAGGCTGGACATTAGTCATCGTGGCTGGAATTGGAGCATTGGAGGGAACTCGAGTAGAAGTCCCAGCTTCATTCTGATTCGGATCGGATCAGTTCACAACAGCCTGGTCAGTGCGGTTCGGATGGAGAGAGTGAGAGCCTCCAACATCACCAGTTCGGATCGGATCCTCAGTTCGGATCGATGTTAACACGATCCGGTTCGTTTCCTCTTGGTTCAGATCGGCACCTCCGATCCGGTTTGGATCCTCCTGGTTAGAGTGATCTGCTCCAGAGCTTTGAGCGCGTGACCTTGTTAACACAATGGCTTACTGATTTTCTCTAACATCATTTCCCCTAGCACCTTGCACTTCCTTTCCTTTGGTCCTAGCCATAATACTTGATTCTTCAACGGTTAGTCAACAAGTACTGAAAGATGTCAGAGAGAAGGGATTAACTTATTTGAACTTGAGGGTCCAAATAGTAGAATGGTAATCCCGAAAAAGCTAAGAATTCGAAGTTTCTCAGTGAAAGCACCAAAATGTTAGACCCAAAATTGGCTCTAACACCCAAATTAGATATGAATTCAATGAAATAGAATCAAAAAAGCAGTAAAGAACACGCAATTTATAGTGATTCGGCGTTAACGAGCCTACGTCCACTTTGTTTTCTTTTAATTGATGATTGGAATACAAATACAGCTATGATTCTCACTCAACCTCACAATTACAATGCACAAAGTCGCTCAAATCTCTCAAAAATGGAAAAAAGGGGTTCGGATCGGGGCCTCTGATCCGATCCGGTGATGCAATTCGCTGTCCCTTGATGTTGCTGACGTAACCATCTGATCCGAACCGATGGGATTGCTTGCTTTCTTCTGATGCCGCTGAAGTGCTCCTCCGATCTGAACCATCGAAGCCACCTGCTTTATGATGTTGCTGCCATATTCTTCCGATCTGATCCGATTGGTGTCTTTTTCACTATTTGCTCTTTATGTAGCCTAGTTCACAAAGTAGGCTAACACCTTCACTATTACTTTATAGCCTCAAATTTCTCCGTTCTTTCTAGGCACTAACCCCTACCTACTCCCTTAGTTTTAAAATATGGTTTGGCCTCTTTTTTTTTCAAACATCAAAAATACTTTTAAGATTAAAACTTGAAAACATCATAAACTCTTTTGCTAAAACTTTTACAATTTCAAGTTCTTAAAAGTTTACAAGGGTTAGACTCATAGTGGGCTTCCGACTTTCCTAGGATTTCCTAGACACCCCCACAAGGTCAATTCTCTCAACTATATATATTCCTAATCCGTTTTCCTTTTTCTATTTTGTGGGCTCCTCTATGGATCTAGGTCTCTATATATAATATATTTATATTTTAAAATACAAATACGCTCACTCATTATCTAAATAAGGAATCCTAAACCTAAGCTCTGATACCTGATGTAACAACCCGGACTCTGACGGACCGATATTTTTTTCCAAAAATCATAATCCATCGAAACCCGAGTTGGTTTGCTTTGGCATCCTGCAGAAAAGACATAGACATGAAACATGTCAGTGTTTGGAAAACATCTCACAGCGGAAGGAATAAAATATAATGTAATTAAAACATAGTTTTACCTTAATAAAAATACTGCTAAATCAGTATTCAAAGCTATACAGTCTCTGTCATGAACCTAATCTGCGAATGTTGTGAGGAGGGGGGTCAGAACATAAGTCCTATGTGACTGGATTTAAATTATACTTCTGGATAATTCTACATATACCGTTCAATTACATTTTCTAATTTATTGGGTTATTTGTGTTATTAGCATTCAAGGCATACACACGTTGCGCCCATCTACTCCCTAGTAGATTAACCTAATACATTGTATATGTTACTACCCCCAACTAAGGTACACCCTATGATACCCTACTCCCATGATCTCCACCGTATCATCGCAGGAATATAGCAGTCCCTAATCATACGTCTGAATGTCATATGGATTTCTGTATATATATCAATGCTACGTCTACAAAGAACCACTACTTCTATATTACGTAAGCGTTCAGACTGCCATATTTGAACCATTCGATCGAATTAGGTTCCATCCTCGAATAATGCCCTCTAGTCTTATGATACACCACCCAGAGCGACATGAGTGTACCTAGACTTTCCCACATACGTATCATCAATTGTTCTCGATGTCTATATACCATGTTCTCTATATGTGCGCCCAAGTCCCGTGGCAGGCTAATCAAGAAACACGAAACTCGGTCGGGAGCTTTCAGATATCTGCCAATTGTAGATGCTAATGTATGCTTTTACAGTGGCTATGGTCCCACTAGACCCCTCCCTCAACTAATGAAAGGCACCCAAGAATATCAAGAATGAGAACTTAACCCCGGCCCCCTATTCCCTTCAAACCTATTGGCCAACCTCACTCATAACTAGAGAGCAAAGTATACGGTCTTTTGGAGTTCTCCGCCGTTACGCTTTACGTATTGACTGAAGATGGTAGGTAGACGAGAGTTGCTATCATAGGGCACTAACTGGTCTCGCTGAATCACATTGGTCCATCTTAGTCCTTTGATTGCCCCTTATTATTGCAATCAAGGCATACTCATTGGTTCACCTACGCAGACCTAACCTCTGTGAGTACAGGCGGATCATCTACCACTCACAGAGGAATACCAAGAGTACCCTACGTCGCCGGAAGCCTTGTGCTTCTTAACCCAGTCCGTTGGAGCCTACAAGAATATCTAGATGGACATGCCTCTTTGTGCCTTTTGACACCCCGATGATTTACTCCTTATGGTTATTCATCCTCTAACATATGGATTGATCCAAGCGCCTCAGTTTTATATGTAATTCGACCCTAAGCCTAACCATTAATCACGCGCTTGCGCCACCTCGTGAGTTTTCTCATTTAACTTGGTTATTCTCTTTCACGTTGACTTCCTTTTCAAGTTTACCAAGTTACCCCCGCTTATTAATTCAATTTATAACTTAACTCATTTAAGTTCATCAATAAGCCTACAACATGTTATTCTCATAATCTATTCATTATTCCTTCCCATGATTACCATAATATGTTCTACTTAATTTATAATTAAGCACATCTTAATTCACAGATACATTGGTAAGAGAATAATTTCATTTTTCCCTATCATTCCTTATAACTTATCTTATTACATAAGCTATAATTCCCACTTGTCCCTAGGACAAGCCTACCTATTATCTTTCTTATTCAAGTTCATTCATAATAGGATATTATCATCATTCCTCATTTTGGCATTAATTAAGATTAACTTAACCTTTCTCATTTCTTTAGCAAATTTACTTCACCCCTACTCAATTCAACTAGATCGTAACACCACTACAGATTTAATTAGGTTAAGTATTCCAATTTTACAAATTACCGTGCTACCCATGTTACCCACTTAACCCCTTTTATTATATCCATGCCAACCCTACATGTGTCGTCTTGGTTAAGTGTTCATTATTATTTATTATGTCCGTAAACACGCAAGACCTCTCACGTTAGATTTTCGTTTGCGGTTGCTGGATATGCCGAGCGGTTCCGGACAGACTTCTACCGCATACGAATCTATGCTTGTGTCTTGACACCATTACAGGTCCAAATTCCACCTAAATCCTCTCACATTAGATTACCGTTTGCGGTAGCTGGATATGCCGGGCGGTTCCGGGCAGACTTCTACCACAGACCAAATCCAACCTCGTGTCTTAGGCATATAAGTTCTTATTATAACTTATACTCATAATTCAAATCTTGGATTATAATATATGCCAATTACCCATAAACCCTCAATTCACATTTATGCTTATAATCCTATCAACAGATTATGACTACAATCCCATTTCAACTTATAATCCTAATTTCATGTTCATAATTCGAATTTGATTTATATACATAAATCCCACCCTAATTATATTCATAATTCCAAGCATAGTTATGCCCAATTCCCCATATATGTCGCATTTCTTCTTACATTTAACTAACTTCAATAAAGTGAAATTATTCCAATTCTACCAATTGTTCATATTCATTGAAGTTATGCTCCAAAATTCTAACCTATCAGTTTTGCCCCAAATTACCCAACCTTAAGTTGCGCTCAAATTACAGTCTTGTTTATTCATGCCCCTTATTAATTCACGCACTTCCCAATTATCCCAACATACTTAATTTTTCCAACTTAATTTGCACATATTTTCACTAATGTCCCAGATTAATATTTATAGTTATGCGCCAAATTATCATCATTCCCAATTTCCAGTATTTTATGAGTTATACAACAGTTCTCCAATCACAGGTTTTGCCCAAAATCCATCATGCATGTTATTTCAATTTCCCAAATATCCTTCCACTATTACAATATTGTTCGTACGCATGTCTTTCAACGAGATCTGGACTAGGCTCAAAGTTAGCCTAGTCTATAAAAATAAAAAGGAATGGGAAGAAGAACAAAATAGGCATTAAGTAAAATCTATAAGATTTTAATTGAATTAAACATTTTAATTTGGAGAATTGCTAAACGATATGCATACAATTATTCATAAGGGTAATTTAAATCCACTCACAATGTATGCCTTTCCAATTCTGATTTTTGCACTCATGGTCTTTCTCTCCTTTTTCGTGCAGCGTAATTCTAGACATCTGAACTCTTTTCTTTTATTTTGAGAGGATCCTAGTTTTACCTTTTTATTTTAAGAAGAGATTTTGAGAAGAGAAAGAGAGAAAGAAGAAGAGGAAGAAGAAGCCATGGCAAACTTTCAGCGTAGCAGCCAAGTTGTGAGTTTTAGGGTTGGGTATAAGGGTTTATTTATAGCTGTAGTAGGTGAATTAGGGCCTTAGGATTAAAATAGAATTCATCTAAACCTTCCACCTCGCTAAAAAAAGAAGGTTTTAGAGTAGGCTAAACCAACCCAGGTGTGTTGCACTCATACGCACGCGTGGACACTGATGGTGTTGACACCTTCCTATATGCGGTTTCTTTTCTTTTTGTACAAGCAAAATCTTAAACGCTCCTTAATATATGCAAAGTACGTTTCTTTTCCATTAATACATCCTTCCATGTGTCATTATTTTATATATAATATGAATTGTATTAATTCTTTTGACATTAGCTTGCTTTAATTGAATCAATTTATGTTTATTTTCCAACTTCTTTCCAGGCATTAAACTTTCCCATGTGACATTATTTCTTTATTGCATATATTTCTAATATTCTTATTTAAATGCGTTAATGTTTTCCCGTTTCATGCACTTGATATGTTACTTCTTTTTATCGCATTAAATTGCTTGGTTTCTCTTTCTAAATCTTTTTTTTTTTCTATGCATGTTTTAATTGCATAATTGACATGTTTGCATTTTATATTCTTTTTCTTTTATTTGCATGACATTAATTCGTTTTATTTAGGTTCATGCATCTACACATTTCTATTATTTTTATTTAGGTTCATGCATCTACACATTTCTATTATTTTTAGTAATGTATTATCTTCCTACAAAATTATGAATTTCAAATAACATGTATACACATATGCTCCTTCTCATTTATTGTTGCATGCAATTTTATTAATTCACCTTTTTACCATTTACAGTAATTACATTAACGTTTCTCTTTATTAATTGTTTTCTCTATCATAATTACATGCATGTACTTCCTTTTCCATTTTAACATTATTCCATGCGCAATTGTATTGCATACACATTTTTCCTTGCATTAACTTCTTTTTAATATATATATATATATATATATATATATATATATTGCATGCAATTCATTTTCCTTCATTTCAATGCACTTATATATTATTATTATTTTTCTAATTTTCCTCTAAATATATCTATGCATATAATATATACATATATGCATATTTTTAATTATCACTAAAAATGCGGGGTGTTACACAATTGCTTTTATATTTAGAAAAGTGGCAGAGAATTATAGAAACAAGTAGATGTAGTTAGGAAATCAAGTGATTTAAAGTGGAGGTTAGTCTGGTTTTTATAGAATTGAGGAGATACAGGTGCTTCTATTCGAAGAAATTGTTGCGATTCTTTGAACAGTAGCATCCATTCTGAAAGGTCCAAGGCCCATCTTTTGACCTTTAAGTATTAATGTTCATGCCAATGTCATGTATGTCATGTTCTTGTCTTATCTCTCCTCCTCTTTCTTTTGATATAACATATCATGCTTTTACATATATAGTTGCATACCATGTTATATTTCATGATGTGGGACAAATCAAATTTTTTCTTTATTTCAAATTTCCTCTAACATTTCAGAATATCCAAACACCAAAAGGTATAATAATAAGCAACCCAACTCACAAGAAAGCTTCGAAAAGAGCACTTGCTATGGACGTCCATAGTCATACAGATTCAGTAGAAAACTGGAGCCAATACAAGTTAATGAAGTAATTCATAGGAGTACACATTGGTCGAGTACCAAAAAAGAAGCATCCAAATCCATGGTTTCGTTATGATTATGAAGTTTGCTTTTATGATTCTACTTGCACATTGTTGTAATAAAACTGGTTTAAAACAACGGATGTTTAATTATAAACGATCTAGACCAAAACATAATTCTCTTATCGAAATTATGAAAGTATCAATTTTTTTTAGTAAATTAAGAAGAGATTTGTTGTGCTCACACATATACTCAATCACAAGGTACTTGTGCATCATATCTCGATCTCTCTCCTTTTCCATGCACAATGGGCCAGTTGGTCCTTTAAGAGTGGCTTATCTTCCTAGTAGCATTTCTTTTCCATGCCTTATGATTATTGTACATAAAAGAATGGTTGGTTAAGCACAAGACCAAAGATCTTAACTTTGAATTTCAAAAGGACATTTATAGATGGACTTTAGAAGAAAATGCGATAGAATGCTTGCGATAGAATGCTTGCGATAGAATGCATTTCTTTTCCTTGCATGAGTTTGACCATGCTTTGACGATGAGTGGGATTGTCATGTTTTGATCTCAGGTTTCCATCAAAAGAATCTTCCAGGTTAGACCCAAGTTTTCATTTAAAGACTTTCTCTAATATTATATATACATGAGCTAAGGATAAAAAAATAATTTGACGGCTTAGCACATGGATGTCACAAGTCTATGCATGCTACATAAAATCTTCTCATGTAAGTTGATTGTACGAAGTTTGCTTGTTTATACAAACAACGTGACCTGGGGATATTCTGTTTGCTCGACAAACGTAGGCAAAACTAGTCACTTTTCACTCAAAAGACATGATAATCTACAACTATTGAAAAATAGCACGAAGAACGACCAAGAATTATGTCTTCCATTTAATACATTACACAAGACAAGATTCTTCTATCACTATATATATATATATATATATATATATATATATATATATGCAAGCGTTCATTGACACCCAAAAAGAGCACTTTGATATCCTCTTGATTTCCACCTTTCGTTTATATTAATTTAAGCTAGTGGGAGGTGAGAGAATGAGGGGAAGGAGAGAGAAGAGAAATACTTGATGGAAAATATGAAACCTATTGGGATGCTCCACTGTTTCGGGATTCATTGAATCTGCCTCATACACACACACACACATACGTGGTCGTGGCACGCGCTTCGTTCGTGATTGATGCAAGTTGTTTGCGCATTGATTGATGTTCGTCAACGGTTATGTATATGTGGAGTAATTGTATATTTAAATTTTTATTTGTCGTAGGTTATTTAATATAAATTGGAAGTAGATGAATGTAATACGTTGGAATTATTTCAGTTCGGTAATAAAAGATGCACGAAGTTGGCAATAGAATAATAAATGAAAGAGAAAAAGTGTCATAATTCAAAACAAACTGCAAACTTATGCATACAAAGAAAAGACAACTAGGTTTATACAGTGGTAACAAAGGTGTGAAGCGAACGTAATTTATTAGAGGGGAATACAAATGGAACTGTTGAGTGTGGAAAGAGGGAAATGCGATTTTAATGGGGAAGCAACTTGATTAATTCCTTGAACGTCTTGCCAGATACTCTACCTTGATCCTATCACAGTCTGCAAACTACAGTGAAGAAAAAAATGGTAAGAAAAGCAATTTGTATGATAAATATGCTAGGAAAAAGAGGTGTAAAAAAAATTGTTGCAAACCACTTCTGTCCAGTAAGCTTCATCATCCTTATCCATATTTTGTGCAGAAGCAGTAGGTAGAAGATCGTGCAGCTAGTTAATGTTTTAAAAATTATTGGGTTGAACGGGAGAAGCGGTAGGAGGTGCGACATCAGTCGGGGTAGGGGTGTTTTCGTAGCTCGTTGATTCATGGGGTATAGTTAATGTCAGTTGAGATAGTTTAGTTGAGACAAAAACCTCGGACTGCACAATGTAATGTCAGATGAGTAGAGTGAGAGAAAATAATAATTAAGCAGTTATGTTAGAAGAAAAGAATTACCTTTGTCATTTTGTGTGAGAAAGCGTACACAACTGTGGATGAATGTTGAACAAATGAGTATGGTAGAAACAAAAAGATGTGTTTACATATTTATAGTGGTAGATTGTTTGACTGAAACGCATTATAAATGGACGCATGTAGGTAATTGTGGAAGTAGAATTAGAGAAAAAAGAGGAGAGTAATAGGGGTTGAGTAGATGACTTGGTAACAGATGCAAGTAAATAGTGCACCAATTCAATATGGAGTACAAAAGAGTGATGGGAACAATTTAGTGATTTACATGGACACAAAAACATGCAAACAATGGTAGCATGTTGGTGAACAAATAGGTTTCATGCAGAATAGAATATTTAACATGGAAAATACATGACATTGTGGAAATTAGGAATGAAGGTGCAACCATACGTTGATACTAAAAGAGCATTTGGTTAAAAATGGAAATGGGAAATTGCAGACAATTACAACAATGGGTAAGAGCATACTCTTCTGTCCATGTGAAGCCTACGCCTTAGTTTCAGATCCATGTTTAGGTATAGACGTTGGCAAGATTTAGAATACTGGAAATAGCAAAACCGATATGACTGTGGGAAGAATGCACAATCAGAGACATGGTGCTTGCATGAACTGCAAGTTAAAGGGTATGTTGATTTTATTCCAGAATAATATGCCATATCTAGCAAGGATGAGAGAACTAAAGAAAAATGAAATTTCTATAATACATATGTCAAAATAGCAAGTAGAGCAAATGCGTCAACTAAAGAGCGAAACTGACAGGTAACAAAGTATTTAAATAAAAGTAAAAAAAGATTAAGATCATATTAGTTTAATGCACAGAAACAAAAAAAGAGGGAGGAAGCAGAGTTTTATCTGGAAGATTATCAATGAACAAATTGAATTTAAAAGCAGTTGGTAACAAAACAAAGAACTGAATTGAAAAATCTGCTACCAGTTTGCATACAAATGTATGTGGTGTGAAAAAGGAAAATTATTGTACGAAAACAATATTACAGCTGTACATAAATTTATTGGATGAAAGAAAACACAAAGATCTAGTTAAGGGCGTGGTGGATCTTGTACTAGGTACTTTGAGTTTGGAGAACATATAATGACCTGAGCAGATCCTCGGTTTCCTATTGTCTCTTTGTTTGCTGCCATTATTTACGCAAAAGCTTGGTCGGGAACATAAGATGTGGCGTGCATATTTGTTACGTTACTTTGTACTAAAATGAGCATAATGGAAAGTGGAAGTACCCGTAATAATTAGTTGACGTGCTCTGTAATCTGAAGTTGTAAGAAATAAAAAAAGGAATGAGGTATATATTAGTTGTGCCCAAAATTGCAAGCTTGATCTTTTTGCGTTGAATTGTGGCCAAACTCACGTTGAAGTCCACATCTGAATAATAAAGCAGGGTTTATAAAAAAGCTAAAATGAAGTTCAAAGTTAACATGAGTAGAATAAAATGTAAATTGTAATAAATGTAGTGGTTGGATCCCAATGCATCAACTTGATTAACACTGCCAGAACTAATATCTGAGATCGACAGAGCACGCATGAAATCCACAATCCCTATCTGGGGGAAAAAAGACCATTATGTACGAATTTTGGGAAAATGATGAGTTAATAGATAAGTGTGTAAAAGAAAAAAATACCATATGTTTTGTAGACTAACCTTTCATGGGCAATCATAATAGCACCTCTAGATAAACAATATTTGCAGTAGTTGTTGCTTCATCTGACGGTATTAGGATCGAAATCCTACTAAACTTTGTACATCTAGATAGAGCAACATATAGTTTTCCATGAGTAAACGCTTCGGTTCTTAAATCAACACCGACGTACTTTACAGATTGACCTTGTGCTTTATTGATAGTCAATGCATAAGCAAGCTTAATAGGAAACTGATGTCTTGACATGTTTATAGATAATTCTAACGGTGATGGTTGAAGAGAAATTCGTGGTATGAAAACAAAATTTCCAGCTTTATCCCCAGTAAGTATTTGCGCTTCAATTATTCGTGCTGCACATCGAACAACTATTAGCCTTGTTCCATTACACAGCCCTTCCTTCGGGGCAATGTTTCTAAGTAGCATGATTGGGCATCCAACTTTAAGTTCAAGTTTGAAAGGTGGTAATCTAGAACATTCTAATGAGTTTAGAAACTCCCTTGGATAACGATCACTTTCCACTAACTTGTCAGCAGTAAGAAATATGTGAACATCACCAGGGCATCCTTGTAAAAATGAATGATTTATCACACTAACATCATCATTACGTGCCGAAAGAATAGCTCTACCCTTTAAAAAGGTCGGAGATCCATGTTCCACGTTAAGGTAGGGGTAAATCGTGTCAATTAATTTAGCAAGGCTGTTACACTTGTGTATCATTGACAAATCAATTTTGTCTTCGGGCATTGATCCAATCTATATAAAAGTACAACTAAAAAAAGGCATAATAAGAAGCAGCATACTTAGGTTAGAATAAAGGTAATCGTACGGAAAGAGAAAAAAAACTTGTTTAAGTAATCAGCAAAAGCACGACTATCAACGTCGTTGGAGTTCAGCCGCATGTTTATATTAAGTGATAACACATGAATAACAGCCATAATGTTGATCGCCTTAGTGTTGATGCAACAATATCTTCTCGTGTTCCATTGGTGATAACAGGTAAAATTTGACAAAAATCTCCTCCCAAAACAAGTGTAACTCCACCAAATGGGTGCGTGGTATCTCAAAAATCTTTCAGCGATCGGTCAACTGTTTCAACACAAAATCGATGGTGCATCGGCACTTCATCCCATATAATAAGGTTTGTTTTTCTTATGAGCTCGGCCGTTATAAATTGTTTTGTAAATCCGCATGTTGAATCTTCTAAGATATTTAGAGGAAGGCAAAATGTTGAATGTGTCGTTCCACCCCCAGTAGTAAAGAAGCTATACCTGATGAAACAACAGTAAGAGCGATATGTCCTAGACTTCGACATTTGTCTGCAATTGTGTTGTATAAGTATGTTTTCTCAGTCCCAGCTCCACCATTTAAGAAGAAAGTTTTTCCTTCTCTATTTTGAACAGATGAAAATATTGATTCATATGCTTATCGTTGATCATCATTAAAGGTAAGAATATTTTGTTCCGCCTTTAAATCTTGTCCGTCATACTACAGTTGTCTATGCTCCTGTATAAGTCTATTTTGCCTAGCGAAAATCCAATTTCCAGTTGGTAGAGGCATTGGAGGAAAGTCTAGTAGACTTTTTCCAGATTCTTGTAATAATTTATTCAGAATATGTAAACCGTAGTCTTGGATTTCATATTCTATAGGATTGGGAATATGGAATAGATTCTTAATGGCATGACCTAAATCATCACATATATGCATAGCGAATTTTGTCCAAAGATTATGTGGTTGTAAAGGGTAGCACTGAGTCAAAATAATAGAGAAGTCTTCTTAGTTGATATCCAGTGTTCATAATTGATGCTTCTTCCAAACACGTAATACATTCTTCGTCGTCCTCAAGCATGCCTTTAGCAACACATGCATCTTTGAATGTTTCATGCACATCACCATTCACCGTTCGTGTAGTCGTAGAAAAATCGTTCATCGGAGTTTGGGCTTGCGAAACACATTCTCCCAATTGCGGTGGAGTTTGAAGCTCTTGGGGACCAAACGTGCATATCTTTATTCCATGTATAGTATTCGGGAAATTGTTGGTATGTAAATTTTATTGCTTCTGGGTGTGCTTTGTAGTAGTTGAAAAATTTAATCAAAGTAGACGTCTAGCTATCTGCCCTTTCTTTGATAGCGTGTGAAGAATCAGATGGGTCGAAGGTGACCTGGTGCATTCCGGGAAGGTGAAGTTGTAGATGTATAACTGCTGGTTTTTCTTCATGCATATGGTAACCAAAAATAGGCCATGCTGCTTCCGGAGGGCTTATGTATCTTGAGTCAAGATACCGCTTTATTTCATCTTCTTCACCCAATACAGTTGTTGTTCGATCATGAACTTTACACACACACACACACACACACACACATATATATATATATATATATATATATATATATATATCAATTTATGTATATATTTCACAGCGCGTACACTTGCACATCCTTCAACATTTATGTGACAATAAAACATCTGTGAAAGCGTCGGGTTATAAGACCGATGGTCGGTAATATAAGACGAAGTAGAATTGTTGTTGGTGCCCATGCAAGCTGACAGTGGTAGCCGAATAGCAAATAGCTTCATTAATAGTTGTAGTCGAATAGCCAATAGCAAATATAGGCATTTGGTTATGTAATAGTGTAACAATAAGAAAGAAATATATTTATATGCAACATGAGCATGGAAGTGCAATCTAAAATAACAAAAAGGAGCGAGGACTATGCCAGTACTAGTATTAGATGTTGAGGTAGAATATGTATGTTAACTTGGTGGTAGAAGTAGCAACATGCATAATATTTGATTATGTTGTTTTGTGTCCTAAATCCGTTCATACTGTAATCTATATCAATACGCGTGTAATTATATATCATTATTGACGTAAATAAAAAGTTCAAAGAATAAGAGTGTACCTGGAAATGTGTTTAACTTTAAACACTTGATCAGTGAATACAAATGGAAATAGTAATAAGTAAGAACAGTCGTCCGGAAAATGGAAAGGAAGAAATGGGTTAGATTCTTTGGATCGTTGAATGAGGCAAAAAGCGAATGGTATTGATATGTTTGAGAGTAATGTAGGCAGGTGTATTGTGGAAGGAAGAAAAACAGATGGTAGGAGTGGTGGGTATTGTTGGTGTTAGACCAAAAATTGGGCCTAACACCCAAATGCAGATCGCAGATCACAAAATGCAGAAAAGAGTAAAATAAAGAGGAGACACACAAGGTTTTTATAGTGGTTCGGCTGTAGATGTAGCCTACGTCCACTTTATAATCTTATTGTTATACTGACAAATTACAAGAATCAGTTACATGCAAGTACACAATCAGTGTGTTAATTGTATTGAAAAGAGAAGATTTTGAGTGTACGAAGGTGCAAAGTCCTTGCACTTCAGTAATGGTGGAAGCAGTGAAGAAGAATGGCAAAATCGATCCTTGAAAATGCCTTCAAATGGGGTATTTATAGCCGTTTCCTGAAGGTGGTTCATGGGACACATGGCACGCATCCCAAAAATCTCGAAATGTGGTGGAAAACGTCCAGATATCATCTTCAAATCGTCATATGACATGTGTAATAAGATCCATGCAAGTTGGAGTGAAAATAGCCTTGAGAACAGGTCAGAACAAGCTGCGCAGGAGCAGGTGCGGCGATCGGATCGTGGTGGGGTACGTGGCACACGATCCAGGATAATAGGAGCAAGATGTGGCATGAGAATAGGTCAAAACAGGGAGCGTATCCGCAGGTCGGAAGTTCGGATCGCGATCACGGGGTCGGATCGTGGTCATGGGTCGGATCGTGGTCATGGGTCGGATCGTGATATGGCTATCACGAGCCGAGTCTGGTCGTGAACGGCATAGTGAAGCTGGAGTGAAGTGATGGCGATCGGGTCGGATCGTGAGATGTACCACGGACGGTTCGTGGTCTGAGGAGGGCGATCCGATGAGGGGCGATCCGAGGGTGCGTGATCCATACTTCGATCGTGTGCTGCTTCGTTGCTTTATCCAGGAAATTGCCAGTTTACACCAGTTTACGGAAACGGGCATAACTTTCAAACCGTAAGTCCAATTGAGCCAAACCGAAGCTCAAACTGAAGCTAACTCAGAGATCTACAAAAGTTACGGAGCTTAGCTCCGTAATCGCTGTTTTTGGGCCCAAAAGAGGTCGTCTGATAGGAGTTTCGGGCCTATTTATGTTGAGGATGTGATTTTGACCAAATCTCTCAATGTCTTCTGATGTCGTTTCTATCGCTCGAGCATGTTATCATTCAGGAATTCCATGTGTGACAGCTTTTGCCAAAAAATGTGTCAAAATGTTTGCCCCCCAGAACATATCTTGCTGGTTGAAGGAAGATGTGTTCTGGATAATCTGAGAAATCCAAATTCAGAATGCGACGATCACGCCGGATCGTATTAAGGCCAGAAAAATCCAAGAAGATCAGGAGTTTGTACCTGCAAGAAGATAAAACAAGCAATGCAAGAATATTTCCTAGATGGCCTTACCGGAGTAAACCATCCAGGGAGATGTTAGAGGGGTTCCAAGACGGCCTTACCGGAGTAAGACGACCAAGGAAAAGCAATGAAGGTTCCAAGACGGCCTTACCGGAGTAAGACGACCAAGGAAATGCCATGAAAGTTCCAAGACGGCCTTACCGGAGTAAGACGACCAAGGAAAAGCACATGAATGCTCCAAGACGGCCTTACCGGAGTAAGACGACCAAGGAAAAGCACATGAAGATTTGTTTATACTGGACGGATCCAGTTAGGAGCCGGAGCTCATGTTCATACTGGACGGATCCAGTTGGGAGCCGGAGCTCAATGCTTATTGCTAATACATGAAACGCAGCGGTCGTTTGCCGGACACGACTGGAGACCACAAGTAGGTTCCGTGCGTGTGGGTTGATGTGACGGCTCTTATTACATGCAAGGAAAAAAAAGAAGGGCGAGAAGTCGCCTAAAAACCTAAAAACATGAATTGTGAACCGGAGTTCAGCAAACTGAAGAGATCCGCTGAGTGGGATCAGCGAATGATAATCCCGCGATTGCTCGATCCAGGATCGTTCCCTCTCTGGGGAATAGGTGGTGGCAACGCAGGTGTAGGCGTTGTTGGTCGAGTGACATATTCGGGTAGCTCTCCTCGTCTGACCCGATCCTCAATAAGATCTCGCAGATGTCTACAGTCATCAGTATTGTGACCGTCTATGTCGTGAAATATGCAATGTCTGCCAGAATTGCGTTGTGCTAGCGTCGGCTCCCTCTTGGGAGGTCTTGGATAGGAGGCAGCACCTCCTGTATCCATGTATATGTTGCTCAGAGTATCATTCAGTTCAGTGTATTTGTCGTATCTGGACCCTCTCCGGGGTGGAGCATTACGATCATTTGTAGCAGGGGTCTTTCCTTTAGCCTTGTCATTGCCTTTTTCAGGATTGGGCGGTTCTCCATCTCCGAGCATGTTGACTTCGATGGTTTTCTTCTCGGAAGTTGCATCTTCTTCCCGCAGAAATCTATCTGCTTCAAGGTAGAATTCGCCGAGATTTCGTGGTGGATCTCTGTACAAAGACTTTTTGAACTCCGAGTTATCTAGAACGCCGGATACTGCTGCCATCAGTACCATCGATGGTTCAGGACGATCAACTGATGCTGCTACAACGTTAAATCTTTCCAGGAATGAACGCAGAGTTTCTCTGGGCCTCTGCTTGATTGTGGTGAGTGACATGACGTTCTTGGGTCGTGCGATGTGGACACGAAATTGTTCAATGAAGCGTGCGACCAACATGTTCCAACTGTTGATCGATTCTGTTTCCAGCTGCCGAATCCACATGGCGGCTATGTCAGTCAGAAAGAGGGGAAAACATTTAGCCATGACGTTTTCTGATGCCGATTGAACTTCCATATGCCGTTTGTAATGCATCAGATGCACGGTAGGATTTGTCCTACCGTTGTAGGGCTCCAGTTGTGGAAGTTTGAAATCTGGGGGATTGCGTGAATTCCTGATTTCCTGAGTGAACGGATTGTGATTGACGTCGTCCACGTCATTCTGATAGGTGCGACCTCTCGAGAGGCGATGAATGAGATCAGCGAGTCGATTGCCCTCAAAAAGCTGTTGTAAACAACCAAAATCAGAGCTGGTGCCCCCAGCGTTGAATGCAGGAGAAGATGGAAGTTGGTGAGCTATCGCCTGGGGATCGCAGTAGGTAACTGTAATAAGGCAGTGGTCGGGTAAAATATGAGTGGTGGGGTAAAATATGCCCAGCATTTATATGATAAAAGCCGGATATGTTAAATTGATGGAAATATCATTTGATAGATGGTTCAATTTTGACTTTTAAGTGATAGAACGTACAAAGGAAAACCTGTAGATCAATTCGTACACCAATTGGATGAAGTTGATGAAGTTTTAACAGTTTTCAGCTGGTTCTGTAGCTTTTACCCAAGATTGCACGTGCAAATTTAACTATTTCAGTTTATTTATCAAACTTTCACACAATATCTGCTTTGAAAAAATAAGTTGCATACGTCACCAAATTATTACTTGTGCAAACGAACTTTTCCATTTAAATACATAAAGAGTGCAACACTTTCCTGTGTCCTCGTGTTTTCTTGGATGTAAGCTACGTGTGCGGGGGCGCCCCTCTTTAGTCCATGTACACTAAGACACACACCTTTCCTTTGAGAAACACGTCAAGATGCTAACTGGCACATATATTGAAATATATGAATGAATACACGTATGTTTATATTTCGTCCTTCATTCTTGCTTTTCATATCATTTAACCCCATCACATCTCATATCAGTGTTGTATTCTCATAGTTATATATGTATGCTACATGTGAAATACTTAATATTCATGACACAGAAAGAAATCAACAAGGGTATCTGTTCAACTCCTTTACATGGTTGGTGTTTCCAACCTGAGCATTGTTTTATGAGTTCTGATAAAAAGGATGAGACGATACACATCTCTCAAGTATATGGTTTAAGAAACTAAAATCAATTAGAATACAGACTTATCTTCTGTGGTCGTCATGACTGCAAACCTCATTTAAGGATGAAAGCATACATAAGTAGTGCTTAGAAAGAACCTGTAGAATTCAAAATCATCGTCAATTTCATGAAAAGCAATTAAACTGCTGGAAACAGAAGTATAAGGCATCGATATAATTCATATCAGAAGTTAAAAAAATAACAACAGAGAATGTCACATGCCATAAATTGATACTCACTAAATTAAACCATCAATACAGTACACATAATAGCAAAATCTGGGACAAACATAGATGTTAACATTGCAAATATTAAAAGAGTAAATGATTTGTATCCTAAAGTATTAATATAACACAATCCAAACTGCCACTCGGCATGAGCTAGCAACATTGAATCTGGCTGCAATAAAAAGAAACTTAAAATCGTCTTTCAATGAAATGAATATGCAGTGGATAAAGTTAAACATCCCATACATTAACACCAAAACTGGTCCGAGTACGCACAGCAAAAGCCAAAAAATGTAGTCAACAACATCAAGCATATGGTACACATAAATCGAATAAATATAATATTAAAAATCAAGATAACATGAGCGTAAATATATGAATCAGGATGGTTTTGATATCAACTTCAAAAGCATGCAACAAAGCCAGAAGATAGCCAACACCAAAATGTAAAAGCATCCCATATATTAACACAAAAACTGGTCCGAGTACTCAAAGCAAAAGCTAAAAAATTTAGTCAACAACATCAATCGTATAATACACATAAATCAAATAAATATAATATTAAAAATTAAGATAACATGAGCTAAAATATCTGAATCAGGAAGCTTTTGATAAACTACTGTTCTGCTGCGGTCACACTGATGAGGTTTTGTGCGTGACTGTATTAGAGATCGAGGCAGAAAAACTTATTTCGCACAGAAAGCAAATACAGAGAGGACAATTTTTTTTTTTTTACAGACTTTGACACCGGATACATATAATACAACTTATTGTCAACAATTAAACATTCGTTTAAGCACACGTAAAAAGGTGTAATTATCAATGACCACGTCCATACTTCAATGTGGTGAATGCAAGTTAAGCTTCAAATAAGAGTAAATAAGCAGTTGGTTAAAATGTAACTGGAGTTATTTTAGTAATTAAAATATAAGCAACAGATGGTCGTACCGTAATTTTTTTTAATGGCCAGTAAAAAATTTGCCGATTATTCTTCCAATCCGTTTTATAGGCTAGTATTGCACTATCCCAAATCTGTAATGTGAAATGAATACTGTAATATGAAATGGTAAGTAAATGAAAGAGTATAGGAACAGATGAGCAGAGGACGTACTTCACTTCCTACACTTGTTCTCGGTCTTGGCCATGTGCTTCTCCGAATTAGCGTACGTTGGTTTGGGTAAACATGTCGTCCCTTAAAAGATTTGGGTAGATGTTATGTACGAATATTACAAATGAAAATACATAAGCACAAAAGTAAAAGATAAACAGTTACATGACTGTCATACACAATGACATTGACCCCATATTCATGTAGCAAATCTACAATTTTGGAAACAATGTAATCTCCATCCGTCCAAAGATTTCCGTGAATGATGAGATTATTAAATATTTTTGTTGCTTCTCGTCGTGCATCGTGTATAGTTGACATAATCTTGTATTCGTATAATGGGTAATGGAGTGAATGGGTAAGTAGATATAACTTGTTGAGCTGGGAGAATAGAAGACGTGAAGTGAGCGGCGAAAATAGTTGACATATTCCCACTTCACGTCTTCTATTTTCGCCGCTCAACAAGTTATATCCACTTACCCATTCACTCCATTACTCATTATACGAATACAAGATTATGTCAACTATACACGATGCACGACAAAAAGCAGCAAAAATATTTAATAATCTCATCATTCATGAAAAACTTTGGGCGGATGGAGATTACATTGTTTCCAAAATTGTAGATTTGCTACATGAATATGGAGTCAATGTCATTGTGTTTGACAGTCATGTAACTGTTTATCTTTTACTTATGTGCTTATGTATTTTCATTTGTAATATTCGTACATAATATCTGCCCAAATCTTTAAGGGACGACATGTTTACCCAAACCAACATAAGCTGATTCAGAGAAGCACATGGTCAAGACCGAGAACAAGTGTAGGAAGTGAAGTACGTCCTCTGCTCATCTGTTCCTATACTCTTTCATTTAATTACCAATTCATATTAAAGTATTTTCACATTACAGATTTGGGATAGTGTAATACTAGCCTATAAAGCAGATTCGAAGAATAATCGGCAAACTTCTCACTGGCCATTAAAAAGAATTACGGTACGACTGTCTGTTGCTTATATTTTAAATACTAAAATAACTCCAGTTACATTTTAACCAACTGCTTATTTACTCTTATTTGCAGCTTAACTT
Source organism: Allium sativum (assembly GCA_030737875.1). Taxonomy (NCBI): domain Eukaryota; kingdom Viridiplantae; phylum Streptophyta; class Magnoliopsida; order Asparagales; family Amaryllidaceae; genus Allium; species Allium sativum. The sequence continues at coordinate 1,020,347,842 of CM060913.1, forward strand.
GCATTCACCACATTGGAGTATGGACGTGGTCATCGATAATTACCCTTTTTTACGTGTGCTTAAACGAATGTTTAATTGTTGACAATAAGTTGTATTATATGTATCCGGTGTCAAAGTCTGCAAAAAAAAAAAAAAAAGTCCTCTCTGTATTTGCTTTCTGTGCGAAATAAGTTTTTCTGCCTCGATCTCTGATACTGTCACACACAAAACCTCATTAGTGTGACCACAGCAGAACAGTAGTTTATCAAAAGCTTCCTGATTCAGATATTTATGCTCATGTTATCTTGATTTTTAATATTATATTTATTCGGTTTATGTGTATCATATGTTAGACGTTGTTGACTACATTTTTTGGCTTTTGCTGTGAGTGCTTGGACCAGTTTGGTGTTAATGTATGGGATGCTTTTACATTTTGGTGTTGGCTATCTTTTGGTTCAATTGCATGCTTTTGAAGTTGATATTTATCAAAACCTTCCTGATTCGTATATTTATGCTCATGTTATCTTGATTTTTAATATTATATTTATTCGGTCTATGTGTATCATATGTTTGATGTTGTTGACTATATTTTTTTGGCTTTTGCTGTCCGTACTCGGACCAGTTTTGGTGTTAATGTATGTGATGCTTAACTTTATCCACTGCATATTCATTTCATTGAAAGACGATTTTATGTTTCTTTTTATTGCAGCCAGATTCAATGTTGCTAGCTCATGCCAAGTGACAGTTTGGATTGTGTTATATTAATACTTTAGGATACATATCATTTACTCTTTTAATATTTTCCATGTTAACATCTATGTTTGTCCCAGATTTTGCTATTATGTGTACTGTATTAATGGTTTAGTTTAGTGAGTATCAATTTATGGCATGTGGCATTCTCTGTTATTATTTTTTTTTAACATTTGTTAGGAATCATATCGATGCCTTATACTTCTTTTTCCAGTAGCTTAATTGCTTTTCATGAAATTGATGGTGATTTAGAATTCTACAAGTTCTTTCTAAGCACTAATTATGTATGCTTTCATCCATAAATGAGGTTTGCAGTCATGCACTACACCAAAATAGTCATTTGGTAACACTTATTTTTTCTACACGCCAACACGTATTCCCGTTGTAGCTTAGTCACCGAAATAAGCGTTGTTAAGGGAAAAATGTGTTACCATAAATACAAATATACAACTCTTTTTTCGCCAACGCATATTTGGGTTGAGAATTTCCGTGAAATTGTAATTTCTTGGGGCAGAAACATAAATGCCTGTACTTAACCCTATTTCCAATCTCTCCAACGCTTTTTCATTCATCGGCCGCTACAAATCAAATTAGGTAGAAAAAATTTGCAAATCGGATTCCAAGTCCTCCCCTCGTTCAGGTGAATCCAAGTCCTCCACTCCTTCAGGCGATCGAAATCGGCCTCTCATTCGATCGACTCAGTGAATCGGCCTTTGCTTTAGGCGATTCGATTTCGAGTTTGTCATATGAATTTTATACTTATTTTGATTTACTTTCTCGTATATTTCTTCATCCTTTAGCGTGAATTCGCCGTACAATTATTGCTGGTCTGAAAGTTCATGTTTATGTATGTAACAAAACTAGGTTGACGCAGGTTGTAGCGGGTTTGAATAATTGCTATTCAATGCTTTTACCTCAACATCCATGGGCGACGATTAGTTCGATTTATTGAGGTAATTTTTCAGTAAGTATTTCACCTCGAAATCAGTAACTGTTCAATGTTTTTATTGAAGTTTATGTACAAGAACCCTTTTCATTTAATTTAAATGATGTGATTGTGTCATTCTAGCATAAAGGCAGAGAGGTATTTCAGTCTGTAATCAATGATTTTACGGTATTATTATTAATAAGTTAATATAAAGATTCATCGTGAAAACGAAAATTTCAATTAAGATAACACTCATAACTATAACTATAATTTAAACATGTTTGTTTGCTTAAAAAACATGTTTATTTTTTTTTCTAAAATTAGAGTTATTCCCTTGAAATTGATTCTCAAGGAGTTTGAAAAAGTTGTAGTAGTAGTTTAAAAAAAAAAACTGAAATTCATTTGTTAAAAAAAACTAAAATTTATTTGTTAAAAAAAAACTAAAATTCATTTGTTAAAAAAACAAATTGGTGGTCAGATTCCGTTGATGGATGAGGTAATTTTCGAGATTTTAAATGGACACTGAGTAAATCATGTTCATTGAGTTCTCCTTAGTCAATATGAGTTATGGTATATACTTTTGAGATTAATATTTCAATCAGAGATTTGCACCTAAGATGTACTTGTGTTGTTTGAGATATCATCTGATAGGCTTTTTGTGAGATAGTGAGATTAGATGTAATCAAAATATGGGATTTGCATTTTTAAACCTAGCAAATGGTAGAAAATGGACTGTATGAGTATATGATACATATTTTATAACAAGCAGACCCCAAAAAAAAAAAAAAAAAAAAAAAAAAAAAAAAAAAAAAAAACTTATTTTGTAAGATTTACTTATTGTAATATAGATTGCTTAGTTACATAGAACTAATCAATGCTGGGTGGGTTTTTAAGTTTGATGATTGTAGATGTTTACAATGTAATTTCTACTTGGAAGTTTGACAGTACATTATAATTGTGCATGTGATAGTCCTAAGCGATATTCTTTTCAAGTTGATCAGCGTCATTGTCGTTGGTTCATGTACTTCTGGTTGGATTTTTTTTACACATTTGTATTTCTGTCGGACATAATTCCTCACCCATTAATAAGCTAAAGGCAATGAATGAGCTGCTTCTCTGTTTAATATCATCCTACATCATAATTTTGTTGTCATTAAATCAATAGAACCTGGACACATTGCTCGAATTTAGCTGGTATCAATCATCCATTTAAAGTTGTATAATAAAATAAAAATAAGGTTTTTGTGACTTGAAACCCAAAGCAGCTCCCGCTCAACCTTTCTGTAGTTCTTCGACCAAATAAAAAGTACCCTGTAGTTCTTAGGCTATAAATTTGATTATATAGACAATATGCCTGCTAGAAACATTGAAGTAGTAGGTAATATAAATTGTATGACTACTTATACGAGTGTACATGAGTTTAAACATGTGATTATACTTTCATGATGGCTATGCATGTAATGATTGATCAATTAAAAATGTAGTAATCTTAAGAAGCGTTATGCTTGAATGTGAGATGCCTAAATTAATGCGCCCATTAGTCTTCGTTCATTTAAATTTAGTCTTACTTGAGTTAATTTTTAAAATGAATAATAATCCATATAAGTATACAGTCAGTGCATGTAAAACCGAGCCTGTGGCTCAGCAAATCTGAGCCACGGCTCAGCGAAAACTGAGCCTGTGGCTCAGTTTTTTCTGAGCCATTAGGCTCAGTTTTGCTGAGCCACAAGGCTCAGTTTTTCTGAGCCATTAGGCTCAGTTTTGCTGAGCCTGTGGCTCTGCAAATCTGAGCCACGGCTCAGCGAAAACTGAGCCTGTGGCTCTGTTTTTCCTGAGCCATTAGGCTCAGTTTTGCTGAGCCACAAGGCTCAGTTTTGCTGAGCCACAAGGCTCAGTTTTGCTGAGCCTGTGGCTCAGCAATTCTGAGCCATTAGGCTCAGTTTTGCTGAGCCTGTGGCTCAGCAATTCTGAGCCATTAGGCTCAGTTTTGCTGAGCCTGTGGCTCAGCAAAAACCGAGCATATGTGGCTCAGTTTTGCTGAGCCACAGGCTCAGCGATTCTGAGCCACGGCTCAGCGATTCTGAGCCATTAGGCTCAGTTTTGCTGAGCCTGCGGCTCAGCAAATCTGAGCCATTAGGCTCAGTTTTGCTGAGCCTGTGGCTCTGCAAATCTGAGCCACGGCTCAGCGAAAACTGAGCCTGTGGCTCTGTTTTTTCTGAGCCATTAGGCTCAGTTTTGCTGAGCCACGGCTCAGCGAAAACTGAGCCTGTGGCTCTGTTTTTTCTGAGCCATTAGGCTAAGTTTAATAAAAGATTTCAACGTATAATTCATTTTCATACTAACTCATAGCCACCTAATTTTACTTTTCTGGCTTCATGTCATCTAATGTTCTACTTATCATTTTCAAGAAAAATGAATAATAAATGTTATTTTACATCATTCTTTTGAATTGTAATTCAAATGAAGGTTTTTGTGACTTGAAACCCAAAGCAGCTCCCGCTCAACCTTTCTGTAGTTCTTCGACCAAATAAAAAGTACCCTGTAGTTCTTAGGCTATAAATTTGATTATATAGACAATATGCCTGCTAGAAACATTGAAGTAGTAGGTAATATAAATTGTATGACTACTTATACGAGTGTACATGAGTTTAAACATGTGATTATGCATTCATGATGGCTATGCATGTAATGATTGATCAATTAAAAATGTAGTAATCTTAAGAAGCGTTATGCTTGAATGTGAGATGCCTAAATTAATGCGCCCATTAGTCTTCGTTCATTTAAATGTAGTCTTACTTGAGTTAATTTTTAAAATGAATAATAATCCATATAAGTATACAGTTAGTGCATGTAAAAAGAAGTATTCTGTTTTTTTTTTTAGTTTTGGTTTTTTGACAATCGTTTGTTTGAATGAGCTTAATTGATAAACTTGATGTTGTGTTTTCCTAATTAGTTACCATATTATTCCACTTTTATATGTAGCCTCAATTATCACTCATGTTTGTGTAATACTCAATTTGCAATTAAGTAGATTATGGTTCAGTTAGTATTGTTGACACCATATATATATTTATGACAAGTAGAACATAATTTGGGGCTGAAAATAAATCTGAACGTGAGATACCTACAATAAATTAGGGAAGGAATTACCATGTAGAGCAATGGGTTTTCACGTGCTCTTTTGTTGTTCTATTTAGTTCCGTGCACATTTTTTGCAACTTTGAATCTCATCTCACCAATATGACCAAACTATTCATTTATTTCAGTTTTATTCACACTGTTAACATTTAAGTTCTCTCAGGCTTGCTTATTTTGCTCATCACTGTAGAATATCGTGAAGTGAGATATATTTTTAGACTTTGCTTTAGCTGTATTGTTTTTTTTCCTTAGAAATTAAATCAACACAAGGCAACTTTTCCCTTGCTTCAATTTCAATGCCACATGTTATTACCTGGATGATTCCTTTCAATAGCATTAAATTTACTTTGTTTCTTCTTGCTAATGAATTACAGATGATTCCATATGAGTCATGTTTTCACGAAAATTGTAAGATCTTATAAATGGTTCCAAGGTTTGTAAATAAAACTGAAGCATCTTACATGTTGTTCAAATTTATTTGTTGTTTAAGATCTTCATACTTTGAGCATTATATTTTTCTTCAACCTTTCTACACCACAGAGGCTGCTAAAGAGAAGGTGAATACTGATGAGCAATAGTTGGACAAGGTAGTCGAGTGATGGCAGAAACTCCATTTCGTAAAAAAAAGGCTCAGCGACCAATGTATTAAACATAGCCACAGGCTCAGCGATTTTGAGCCACGGCTCAGCGATTCACAAAACCGAGCTTGTGTTGGAACTTTATTATATTTGACTCACTGCTCATCTACTTATTTCCAATAGCAAAGTAGCATGTGTCTAACTCATTGCTCATCTACTTATTTCCAGTTGGTGGATTTATGTCTAACTCAAGTTCAAGAGAGTGGATTAAAAGTCCCTATAGAAATACTGAAGAATATAAGCAAGGCGTTCGAGACTTCATTAGTTTTGTGAAGAATCACTCATCTCGCGATGTTGAAATTTGCACCTGCCCATGTATTAAGTGCAAGAACTCTAAGAAGCTCTCACTAGAAAGCGTTGAGAAACACTTAATCATTCATGGTATGATTAAAACATATAATAGATGGTTTTTCCATGGAGAGATGAGCAACAATAACACGGGGATGAATCATACAAAAAATATTATTTCAGATCCCCTTATCCAAGATCAAATTCAAACCGACCATTGTGTAGAGGGAGCTCTTAGAAATTTCATAGACGATGCTTTTGGAGTGCATAATATGCCACAAGCTAGCGGCGAAGAGGAAGTTCAACAGACAAATACAGACAATTATCATTCTTACTTTGGAGAGAAGCACAAAAAATACGCAGACAAAGCAAATGAAAAACTTTATTCTTCTTGCGAAGAGGGGATTACAACGTTAGGTGTAATTGTTGAGCTTCAGAACCTTAAAAAAGAATTTAACTGGTCGGGAAATAGTGTGACTGAGTTGTTGAAGCGATTAAAACGTTGGCTTCCAAAAGAAAATAATTTACCTGACAAGTATCCCACGATGAAGAAAATAATAAAGGATTTGGGAATGGAGGTGAAGCATATACATGCTTGTGTCAATGATTGTATATTATTTTGGAAAGAAAATGTTGATGCGAAAGAATGTCCTGTGTGCCATAAAACAAGGTACAAAACTAAAAAAACAGTGTTAGGGGAGGTCAAGTTAACGAAAGAACCAAGAAAAGTTTTAAGATACTTTCCTATAAGTCCAAGATTAAGTAGATTGTACACTATACCATGGATAGCTCGTAAAATGCAATGGCACAAGAAAGCTACACCATCTTGGAATTCCATGCGACATCCTATAGATTCAGCTGAATGGAGATCAGTTAAAAGTCGATGGCCAGAATTTGCTATTGAAGGACGCAATGTTTGGCTTGGTATTTCTACAGATGGGTTTAATCCAAATGGCGTTCTCTCCAATAGTTATAGTTGTTGGCCTGTTTATATGATACCTTATAACCTACCCCCTTCGTTGTGTATGAAATCACAATTTCAAATGTTGAGTATTTTAATTCCCGGACCAAGAGCACCAAGTCAGGACATTGATGTATACTTGGAACCTCTTGTCGATGAATTAAAACATCTTTGGGACGAAGGAGCGTCTGTTTTTGACACAGACAAGCAAGAATTTTTCAATATGAAAGCAATATTACTATGGGGAATTCATGATTTACCAGCTTTGGGTAACTTATCAGGTTGTGTGACTCATGGTTATAAAGCGTGTCCTGTCTGTGCTACCGAGACAGAATCAGAGTACATCGGCAACAAGACCATCTATTCAAAATATAAAAGGTTTTTGAAGAATGATCATCCATATAGAGCATTAAAACACGGATGGTATAGGGATGTTGAATATAAAGAGCCTCCAACTCGTCTAAGAGGCTCGCCTCTTTTAGAAAAGCTTGAGCGTGTCAAATATATTCATGGCAAGATACCACCAAGCAAAAAGAGATTGATTTCTGAAGCTTATGGTAATGTAGATTGTCTTGTCGATGAGGAAGGAAGGCCGGCGTGGTATAAGAAGTCAATTTTGTTTGACTTGGATTATTGGAGCAATCATAAAGTTCGTCATACTATTGATGTGATGCATACTGAAAAAAATGTTGTTGAACATCTCATCAACTTTATGTTTAACAAAGGAAAGCAATCTTCTAAACTTGCTTTTGATAAGGATCACAAGTTGCAATGTTGTCAAGTTCTTAAAGATGCAAAACTTCGATCATGTCTTGCAACTAAGTTACACGGTCTTATTTGTCTTCAACCACCCGGTTTGCAAATTAAAAAGACATATGATTATCATATTCTCATCCAATATTTGCTTCCTATCATGGTTCAACATGCATATCCAAAGTGTCGTGATTTAAGACGAGCGCTTTTACAAGTAAGCTTGTACTTCAACATAATATGTTCAAAAGTTCTTGTTCGAGAACATGTGCAAGCGGCTAAAGATATGATTGCTGAAGCATTATGCGTGTTGGCACACTATGTTTCAACGGATTTTTTTGATATAAGCATCCATTTGATGGTACATTTAGCAGATCAAGCTCTTCTTTGTGGACCATCGAATTATATATGGATGTATCCATTTGAAAGGTAAATATTGTTTTTGCATTCAAATTATTTTACCTAAGGGTTATGAAGTAACTAACTGTAAGTATGCATATTAATTTTTGTGTGCTAGGGCTATGAAAGATTGCAAAAACATACCTAGTAACAAAAGGTATATAGAAGGATCAATTTCTGAAGCATACCTTGTTTCAGAATCAGTTCGATACGCAATGGAATATATGCCAAATCCACGTGATGGAAATCATAGCTCTAAACAAGCATCCTTTTTAGATGAGAATACTGATGATATATATGAGCGTTCCATCGTTGAAGGTAAACCGTTAAAATTATCTAGAGTGCAACGATCACAGATTCGACGATGGTTACTATTTAGAATTGATATACCGGAACGAGATGAATACTACAGGTCATACATTTTCACCTTTTTCAATACGTATATCAAATTTAGTCAACAATATACAAATATATATTTACCACAATATTGAATTTGCAGTTCATACCGCTTATCTTTAGAAGACGGTCTTCGTGGTAAAAGGAAAACTATCACAAAAGAAGAAGTAGTAGTCCAATCTGAATTTGTTGATTGGCTATACAATAAGGTGTGCTATACTTACTTGAGAGCAATGTATTTCTTCTTAGCTAATGTTATTCTATTAATTTTGTTAATTCTTAACAGTTAGTGGACGAAAAATGCATGAACACAATGTTATGGTTGTATGTTAATGGTCCAAAGTGGGAAGTCAAAACTTTTCTTAAGTATAGAGTGAACAGCTATACATTCTCTCCTCAACATTATGACGATAGCATTTCAACGCAAGATAGTGGTGTCTGTATGGATGCGATCACTACGTTTGTTGCAAGTTCAAAAGATTTAAATCCTATGGATGATGATACTACTTGGTATGGTGTTATTAGAGAGATCATGGAAGTTGATTACTATGATTTTCAACATGTGGTATTCTATTGTGATTGGGTGAATGTTGCAGATAAGACAAATGGTTGTAAAGTTTGCCCAGATACAAATTTGTTAATGGTAAACTTAAAGAAGCTCAAGAATACTGATGGAGAATATGATGAGCCTGCTATTCTCGCGTCTGAAGCAAGTCAAGTATTTTACATCATAAATACACAAAATTCCGACTGGTCCATTGTTCGACGCTCTCCTAAACGCATAATGGATAACATAGATGATTATGAAGTACCAACAACATATCAATCTATTTTGAAAGAACAACCAAATTTAGAACCATTATTGAAATGTATTCAATCGAAATCAACATGTTGATTGAAAATATTTTGCATGTATTTTGCTTGTTTTGATCATGCATTAACCTTTATTGATGTATTGTACAATTGTGTTGTGCTTTGAAATGTATGATTTTCTTTTATTGATGTCTTTTGAAACTATTGCCAGTTTGTTATGTTAATTCATGTCTTGCAAGTATCTTTCACGTGTTATGTTAACTTTACATTTTGTTTGTTTTTTAATGTAGATTTTTCATTAAAATGACAAACGATTTTAGCGCAAATGCAAATTTAAGTACAACAGAGACTATTGAACTTCAACCACCCAAAGGTAAAAAGTACTTTATAACGGTTGGTGTTGAGGGTGCAATAGGGGAAGATTCAGCTAAATGGAGTACACGTTGTGGTGAGTTAATCCGTTGTCATATACCGGTTGGCTACAAAGAATGGAGGGCCGTAGATAGCTTCTACAAGGATAAACTATGGGAAGGGCTTTTGGTATTTTCACTCATATCAATTTCACTATCAAGTTTAAATTATGATATATTTGATTGGTTCATGATTTTTTTTTCCTCGTGATAGGAAGAATTTGACATGGATGTAGATCCTACCATAGCTCGACCGTTATTAGAGAAACATTTCCCACCGTACTATAGATCTATGAAGTCAACATTAAGAAAAAGTCTTCTTAAAGTTGATAACACTATGATTCCTAAACGTCTTGCCATTGATAGATGTCCAAATGATATAGATAGAGTACGGTGGGAAAAGTTCCTTGATATTGAGTATACGAACGAAAAGATGGAGCAATGTAAAAAAAATGCAAACAACAAAGCGAAAAACAAAATCACTCATACTCTAGGAAGGAAACCTTACCATAGAGTGCACCATGAAATGGTAATAAAATTATCTTTCGTAAATGTTGTTTGTAGAATGTTATATTAACTATGTGTTGTCAACTTTGATATTTTCTTGTAGGTCGTAGCCAATCCAGAAGCAAATATTTCACGAACGACGATTTGGAAGGCTGGACATAAAAGAAAATCGGGAGAAGTACTACCATGTGCTGCGGAAACATATGTAGGTTTGCATATATATTACTTTTTCACAAGCACTATTTTTTCCAGTGTTACACTACTTCATAGTTAAGTTAGTCATCGGTTTGAGCATATATCCCATTTTATTCATATTTATATGCCATTCAGCTTTTAAATTACTACCATGTGTTGTCAACTGTGTAATTCATAGTTAAACGTATGTGCTTTTGGTACGTGCTTTCAGCAAAACTGAGCTGAGCCAAACTGAGCCACGGCTCAGCGAAAACTGAGCCACGGCTCAGCGAAAACCGAGCCTGTGGCTCAGCGAATCTGAGCCACGGCTCAGCGAAAACTGAGCCTGTGGCTCAGTTTTTTCTGAGCCATTAGGCTCAGTTTTGTTGAGCCACAAGGCTCAGTTTTTCTGAGCCATTAGGCTCAGTTTTGCTGAGCCTGTTGCTCTGCAAATCTGAGCCACGGCTCAGCGAAAACTGAGCCTATGGCTCAGTTTTTTCTGAGCCGTTAGGCTCAGTTTTGATGAGCCACAAGGCTCAGTTTTGCTGAGCCTGTGGCTCAGCGAAAACAGAGCCTGTGTGGCTCAGTTTTGCTGAGCCACAGGCTCAGCGATTCTGAGCCACGGCTCAGCGATTCTGAGCCATTAGGCTCAGTTTTGCTGAGCCACAAGGCTCAGTTTTGCTGAGCCACAAGGCTCAGTTTTGCTGAGCCTGCGGCTCAGCAAATCTAAACCATTAGGCTCAGTTTTGCTGAGCCTGTAGCTCTGCAAATCTGAGCCACGGCTCAGCGAAAACTGAGCCTGTGGCTCTGTTTTTTCTGAGCCATTAGGCTCAGTTTTGCTGAGCCACAAGGCTCAGTTTTGCTGGGCCTATGGCTCAGCAAAAACTGAGCCTGTGGCTCAGTTTTTCTGAGCCATTAGGCTCAGTTTTGCTGAGCCTGTGGCTCTGCAAATCTGAGCCACGGCTCAGCGAAAACTGAGCCTGTGGCTCTGTTTTTTCTGAGCCATTAGGCTCAGTTTTGCTGAGCCACAAGGCTCAGTTTTGCTGGGCCTGTGGCTCAGCAAAAACTGAGCCTGTGGCTCAGTTTTTCTGAGCCATTAGGCTCAGTTTTGCTGAGCCTATGGCTCTGCAAATCTGAGCCACGGCTCAGCGAAAACTGAGCCTGTGGCTCTGTTTTTTCTGAGCCATTAGGCTCAGTTTTGCTGAGCCTGTGGCTCAGCGAAAACCGAGCCTGTGTGGCTCAGTTTTGCTGAGCCTGCGGCTCAGCGATTCTGAGCCATTAGGCTCAGTTTTGCTGAGCCTGTGGCTCTGTTTTTTCTGAGCCATTTGGCTCAGTTTTGCTGAGCCTGTGGCTCAGCGAAAACCGAGCCTGTGTGGCTCAGTTTTGCTGAGCCACAGGCTCAGCGATTCTGAGCCACGGCTCAGCGAATCTGAGCCATTAGGCTCAGTTTTGCTGAGCCATCAGGCTCAGTTTTGCTGAGCCTGTGGCTCAGCAAAACTGGGCCACGGCTCAGCGAAAACCGAGCCTGTGTGGCTCAGTTTTGCTGAGCCACAGGCTCAGCGATACTAAGCCACGGCTCAGCGAATCTGAGCCATTAGGCTCAGTTTTGCTGAGCCATTAGGCTCAGTTTTGCTGAGCCTGTGGCTCAGCAAAACTGGGCCATGGCTCAGCGAAAACCGAGCCTGTGTGGCTCAGTTTTGCTGAGCCACAGGCTCAGCAAATCTGAGCCACGGCTCAGCGAAAACTGAGCCTGTGGCTCAGCTTTTTCTGAGCCATTAGGCTCAGTTTTGCTGAGCCTGTGGCTCAGCAAATCTGAGCCATTAGGCTCAGTTTTGCTGAACCTTGTGGCTCAGCAAAACTGAGCCTTACGACTCAGTTTTTCTGAGCCCGTGGCTCAACAAAAACTGAGCCTATGGCTCAGTTTTGCTGAGCCTGTGGCTCAGTTTTTCTGAGCCGTATTATTGATCACTCCATGCCTGCAAGTTTATATTATTTTGTGCGAGATGTAAACTCATGTTTTTCTGTTTTTTAACAAGAAACTGAAATTTTCAATTTAATGTGATATTCAATTAATGCAGGCACTTCTAGAGGCAGCGGAAGAAAAGAGAAAATTGGATGGTAGTTCTAGTGGCGCAGTAGATGATCTTGATAATGATCCAATTGCAGAAGTTTTTGGTTCCGACATGAAGAAAAATTATTGTCGAGCAATTAGTTCTACTTCTTCTTTAAAACAAGTAACGGTGGCTCGAGTTGTAAAAGCTGTAGCTGATAAAAAACAAGCCGTGGATTTGTCCGTTTGGAAATTGGAGATAGAAAGGCAAGTAGCTACTCAAGTTGATAAGGCCATCAATTCAATTACTTCAACTTTTATGAAATTTATACCTACTTTGCAAGAAAAAAATTATTGCAAGTCCTTCAAGTACTACTCCTCATACAGAAGGTGCTTCTAATTTAAGGGATCCTCCTATAATCAATAATGTAACCGTTACTCCAAATGTGTCACTTAATGATCTTCATTCTTCTACAATGGAAAAGAAATACGTAATGCTATTGTCCAATGATCTAGAGAAGGAGGTAGCAAGAGGTTATCTTGGAACACAAACAATTTGCCATTTTAGGAAAGTGGTACCGAATATAGAGAAAGTAATTTGGGTTGTTGAAGTTCTTGAACCGGATGCACCAATTTATGATGGTCCTCAAAATGGAATGTACAAGTTATGCGAATTTTCAGATGGAGGCTTCGTTATATGGCCAGAGTTTCGTATTCGGTATTTGTAGGATCTAATTTATGTATTGAATTTAGCAAACTAATTATGTATTGAGTTTGACATCTTAATTATGTATTGTGCTTGTTTATTGTTAACTGATATTCTATATCGTTATGTGATTATGAATGTTATCAATTAGTATGCATTGAGTTTAATATTAGTTTTTGGTTCATAATAAATATCGTCTATATTATCGTTATGTTGGTTATTAATTGACTATTAATGTTAGAATATGCAAGTTGTTAATACATATTTCTGTTTTTATTGAAATTTATATTTGTTGTGAATTACAATTTTGTAACATGTATAGGCGTTGCGAACAAATATATTGCAACATGTATAAGCGTCGAAAACATAAATCTACCAACATTAATAAGCGTTGGTAGAGAAAATCTACCAACGCTTATAATCGTTGGGACAGAAAATATACCAACGCTTATAAGCGTTGGGACAAAAAATATACCAACGCTTATAAGCGTTGGCACAGAAAATATACCAACGCTTATAAGCGTTGCTACTACATTGCCACGCCCCCGTAGCAACGCTAATAAGTGTTGCGGAAATTGTTTGCGACGGTTATACTCGTTGGCAATCGCCTGTTTTGGTATAGTGATAACGACCACAGAAGATAAGTCTGTATTCTAATCGATTTCAGATTCTTAAACCATATACTTGAGAGATGTGTATCGTCTCATCCTTTTTATCAGAACTCATAAAACAATGCTCAGGTTGGAAACACCAACCATTTAAAGGAGTTGAACGGATACCCTTATTGACTTCTTTCGGTGTCATGAATATTAAGTATTTCACATGTAGCATACATATATAACTATGAGAATACAACACTGATATGAAATGTGTGATGGGGTTAAATGATATGAAAAGCAAGAATGAAGGACGAAATATAAACATATATGTATTCATAACCTTTATGTCCATATATTTCTATATATGTGCTAGTTAGCATCTTGACGTGTTTCTCAAAGAAAAGGTGTGTGTCTTAGTGACTAAAGAGGGGCGCCACCACACACGCAGCTTACATCCAAGAAAACACGAGGACACAAGAAAGTGCTGCACTCTTTATGCATTTAAATGGAAAAGTTTGTTTGCACAAGTAATAATTTAGTGACATATGCAACTTATTTTTTCGAAGCAGATATTGTATGAAAGTTTGATAAATAAACTGAAATAGTTAAATTTGCACGTCCAATCCTGGGTAAAAGCTACAGAATAAGCTGAAAACTGTTACAACTTCATCAACTTCATCTAATTGGCGTACGAATTGGTCTACAGATTTTCCATTGTATGTTCTATCACTTAAAAGTCAAAATTGAACCATCTATCTAATGATATTCCCATCAATTTAACATATCTGGCTTTTATTATATAGATGCTCGGCTTATTTTACCCCACCACTACCTGATTACAGTTACCTACAATACCCACCACTCCAACCATTTGTTTTTCTTCCTTCCACAATACACCCACCTACATTACTCTTAAACATATCAGTACCATTCGCTTTTTACCTCATTTAACGATCCAAAGAATCCAACCCATTTCGTCATTTCCATTTTCCGGACAACTCTTCTTACTTCTTACTATTTCCATTTGCATTCACTGATCAAGTGTTTAAAGTTAAACACATTTCCAGGTACACTCTTATTCTATGAACTTTTTATTTACGTCAATAATGATATGTAATTACACGCATATTGATATAGATTACAGTATAAACGGATTTAGGACACAAAACAACATAATCAAATATTATGCATGTTGCTACTTCTACCACCCAGTTAACATACATATTCTACCTCAACATTTAATGCTCTAATACTGGCATAGTCCTCACTCCTTTTTGTTATTTCAGATTGCACTTCCATGCTCATGTTGAATATACATATATTTCTTTCTTATTGTTACACTATTACAAAACCAAATGCCTATATTTGCTATTGGCTATTCGACTACTACTGTTAACGAAGTTATTTTCTATTTCATTACTAACGATAATCAATTGTGATTTAATGATAACGAAGCTATTTGCTATGCGGCTACTATTGTCAGCTTGCATGGACACCAACAACAATTCTACTTTGTCTTCTATTACTGACCATCGATCTTATAACCCGACGCTTTCACAGATGTTTGACTGTCACATAAATGTTGACGGATGTGCAAGTGTACGAGCTATGAAATATATACATAAATATATATATATATATATATATATAAAGGTCATGATCGAACAACAACAGTAATGGGTGAAGAAGATGAAATAAAGCAGTATCTTGACTCAAGATACATAAGCCCTCCGGAAGCAGCATGGCATATTTTTGGTTACCATATGCATAAAGAAGAACCAGCAGTTATTCGTCCACAACTTCACCTTCCCGGAATGCACCAGGTCACCTTCGACCCATTTGATTCTGGACACGCTATCAAAGAAAGGGCAGACAGCCATACGTCTACTTTGATTGAATTCTTCAACTACTACAAAGCACACCCAGAAGCAATAAAATTTACATATCAACAATTTCTCGAATACTATACATGGAATAAAGATACGCATGTTTGGTCCCCAAGAGCTTCAAACTCCACTGCAATTGGGAGAATGTATTTCGCATGCCCAAACTTCGATGAACGATTTTTTCTACGACTACTACTTACCGTTACTAAAGGGCCCACATCGCTTGACGATTTACGAACGGTGAATGGTGATGTGCATGAAACATTCAAAGATGCATGTGTTGCTAAAGACATGCTTGAGGACGACGAAGAATGGATTACATGTTTGGAAGAAGCATCAATTATGAATACTGGATATCAACTAAGAAGACTTTTCTCTATTATTTTGACTCAATGCTACCCTTTACAACCACATAATCTTTGGACAAAATTCGTTATGCATATATGTGATGATTTAGGTCATGCCATTAAGAATCTATTCCACATTACCAATCCTACAGAATATGAAATCCAGGGATATGGTTTACATATTCTGAACAAATTATTACAAGAATCTAGAAAAAGTCTACTAGACTTTCCGCCAATGCCTCTACCAACCGGAAATTGGAATGTCGCTAGGCAAAATAGACTTATGTAGGAGCATAGACAACTGCAATATGTCGAACAAGATTTAAAGGCGGAACAAAATATTCTTACCTTTAATGATGATCAACGATCAACAAATGAATCAATATTTTCATCTGTCCAAAATAAAGAAGGAAAAATTTTCTTCTTAAATAGTAGAGTTGGGACTGGGAAAACATACTTATACAACACAATAGCAGACAAATGTCGAAGTCTAGGACATATCGTTCTTACTGTTGCTTCATCAGGTATCGCTTCTTTACTATTACTAGGGGGTAGAATGGCACATTCAACATTTTGCCTTCCACTAAATATCTTAGAAGATTCAACATGCGGATTTAAAAAACAATCTATAACGGCCGAGCTCACAAGAAAAACAAACCTTATTATACGGGATGAAGTGCCGAAGCAACATCGATTTTGTGTTGAAACAATTGACCGATCGTTGAAAGATATTCGAGATAACACGCAACCATTTGGTAGAGTTACAGTTGTTTTAGGAGGAGATTTTCGTTAAATTTTACCTGTTATCCCCAAGGGAACACGAGAAGATATTGTTGCATCAACATTGAGGCGATCAACATTATAGCCTGCTGTTCATGTGTTATCACTTAACATAAACATGCGGCTGAACTCCAACAACGTTGATAGTCATGCTTTTGTTGATTACTTAAACAATGTTTTTTTCCTCTTTCCGTACTATTACCATAATTCTAACCTAAGTATGTTGCTTCTTATTATGCCTTTTTTCAATTGTACTTTTATATAGATTGGATCAATGCCCGAAGACAAAATTGATTTGTCAATGATACACAAGTGTAACAGCCTTGCTAAATTAATTGATACGATTTACCCCCCACTTAACGTGGAACATGGATCTCCAACCTTTTTAAAGGACAGAACTATTCTTTCGGCACGTAATGATGATGTTAGTGTGATAAATTATTCATGTTTACAAAGATGCCCTGGTGACGTTCACATATTCCTTGCTGCTGACAAGTTAGTGGAAAATGAGGAAAATGATCGTTATCCAAGCGAGTTTCTAAACTCATTAGAATGTTCTGAATTACCACCATTCAGTCTTGAACTTAAAGTTGGATGCCCAATCATGCTACTTAGAAACATTGCCCCGAAGGAAGGGCTGTGTAATGGAACAAGGCTAATAGTTGTTCGATGTGCAACACGAATAATTGAAGCGCAAATGCTTACTGGGGAGAAAGCTGGAAATTTTGTCTTCATACCACGAATTTCTCTTCAACCATCGTCGTCAGAATTATCTATAAACATGTTTCCTGTTAAGCTTGCTTATGCATTGACTATCAATAAAGCACAAGGTCAATCTATGAAGTACGTCGGTGTTGATTTAAAAACCGAAGTGTTTACTCATGGACAATTATATGTTGCTCTATCTAGATGTACAAAGTTTAGTAGGATTTTCCATCAGATGAAGCAACAACTACTGCAAATATCGTTTATCCAGAGGTGCTATTATGATTGTCAGTGAAAGGTTAGACTACAAAACATATGGTATTTTTTTCTTTTACACACTTATCTATTAACTCATCATTTTCCCAAAATCCGTACATAATGGTCTTTTTTTTTCGATAGGGATTGTGGATTTCATGCGCGCTCTGTCGATCTCAGATATTAGTTCAGGCAGTGTTAATCAAGTAGATGCATTGGGATCCAACCACTACAGTTATTACAATTTACATTTTATTCTACACATGTTAACTTTGAACTTCATTTTAGCTTTTTTATAAACCTTGGTTTATTATTCAGGTGTGGACTTCAACGTGAGTTTGGCCACAATTCAACGCAAAAAGATCAAGCTTGCAATTTTGGGCACAGCTAATATATACCTCATTCTTTTTTTATTTCTTACAACTTCATATTACAGAGCACATCAACTAATTGTTGTGGGTACTTCCACTTTCCATTATACTCATTTTAGTACAAAGTAACGTAACAAATATGCAAGCCACAACTTATGTACCTGACCAAGCTTTGGCGTAAATAATGGCAGCAAACAAAGAGACAATAGGAAAACCAAGGATCTGCTCAGATCACCATATGTTCTCCAAACTCAAAGTACCTACTACAAGATCCACCACGCCCTTAACTAGATCTTTGTGTTTGCATCTAATAAATTTTATGTACAGCTGTAATATTGTTTTCGTACAATAATTTTCCTTTTTCACACCACATACATTTGTATGCAAACTGGTGGCAGGCTTTTCAATTCAGTTCTTTGTTTTGTTACCAACTGCTTTTAAATTCAGTCTGTTCATCGATAATCTTCCAGTTAAAACTCTGCTTCCTCCCTCTTTTTTTGGTTCTGTGCATTAAACTAATATGATCTTAATCATTTTTTTACTTTTATTTAACTACTTTGTTACCTGCCAGTTTTCGCTCTTTAGTTGACGCATTTGTTCTACTTGATGTTTTGACATACACAAATTTCATTTTTCTTTAGTTTTCTCATCCTTGCTAGATATGGCATATTATTCTAGAATAAAATCAACACACTCGTTTAACTTGCGGTTCACGCAGGCACCATGCCTTTGACTATGCATTCTTCCCACAATCATATCGGTTTTGCTATTTCCAGTATTTGGAATCTTGCCAACGTCTATAACTAAACATGGATCTGGAACTAAGGTGCAAGCTTCACATGGACAGAAGAGTATGCTCATACCCATTGTTGTAATTGTCTACAATTCTCCATTTCCATTTTTAACCAAATCGTCTTTTAGTATCAACGTATGGCTGCACCTTCATTCCTAATTTCCACAATGTCATGTATTTTCCATGTTAAATATCCTATTCTGCATGAAACCTATTTGTTCACCAACATGTACCATTGTTTACATGTTTTTGTGTCCACGTAAATCACTAAATTGTTCCCATCACTCTTCTGTACTCCATATTGAATTGGTCCACTATTTACTTGCATCTGTTACCAAGTCATCTACTCAACCCCTATTACTCTCCTCTTTTTTCTCTAATTCTACTTCCACAATTACCTACACGCGTCCATTTATACTGCGTTTCGGTCAAACAATCCACCACTATAAATACATAAACACATCTTTTTGTTTCTACCATACTCGTTTGTTCAACATTCATCCACAGTTCTGTACGCTCCCTCACACAAAATGACAAAGGTAATTCTTTTCTTCTAACATAACTGCTTAATTATTTTTTTCTCCCACTCTACTCATCTGACATTACATTGTGCAGTCCGAGGTTTCTGTCTCAACTAAACTATCTCAACTGACATTAACTATGCCCCATGAATCAACGAGCTACGAAAACACCCCTGCCGTGACTGATGTCCCACCTCCTACCGCTCCTCCCGTTCAACCCAACAATTTTCAAAACATTAACAAGTTGCACGATCTTCCGCCTACTGCTTCTGCACAAAATACGGATAACGATGATGAAGCTTACTGGATAGAAGTGGTTTGCAACAAAAAAAAATTTTTACACCTCTTTTTCCCAGCATATTTATCATACAAACTGCTTATTTTTTTTCCTCACTGTAGTTTGCAGACTGTGATAGGATCGAGGCAGAGTATCTGACAAGGCGTTCAAGGAATTAATCAAGCTGCTTCCTCATTAAAACTGCATTTCCTTCTTTCCACACTCACCAGTTCCGTTTGTATTCCCCTCTAATAAATTACGTTCGCTTCACACCTTTGTTACCACTGTATAAACCTAGTTGTCTTTTCTTTGTATGCATAAGTTTGTGTTATGTAGTTTGTTTTGAATTATGACACGTTTTCCCTTTCATTTATTATTATGTTGCCAACTTCGTGCATCTTTTATTACCAAACTAAAATAATTCTAACATATTACATTCATCCATTTCCAATTTACATTAAATAACCTGCGATAAATAAAAATTTAAATATACAATTACTCCACATATACATAACAGTTGATGAACATCAATCGATGTACAAACGACTTGCATCAATCACGCACGAAGCACATGCCATGACCACGCGCGAAGAGCATCAAACGACCACGCGCAAAGCGCGTGCCACAACCACGCGCGAAATGCATGCCGTTACGCTTGTATATAACAAATTTCCTTGGTACATAAAAGAGAAGACAAAGAGAGGCTGTGATTTATTTTCAACGTGTATATCAAGCGGCTCAGGTTTGTTCACAGATTTCGATTCATTTGCACGATCCACGGTACTCTCCTGATGGTTACATCATTTTCCACGTTCCATCTTCCTTTCTACTTTATTCATACCCATCTCTTTCTCTTCAAAAATAAGTTTCGAATTTGTCACTCCACTTTCGCTAATTACTATTGAATCACATCCAGACGGTTGTTAATCTCTTTACTAACATGAAATCTTTTGATGATAAAATCACGCAGAACCCTCAATTTTGACGCTGCTAGATCAGGAAATTACTCGGTCAAGTTCATTGCTGCTGCTCTAATTTCGACGTCATAGGTAACCAGAACATCGAACCTCTCATTAACATTCTAATCTTTCCTATTCTAATTTAGTTTGTTCTTATTCGATTTTCATGTACGTTCCCATGGAAAAATGACCTTCGATTTTTTTTATCTGCCAATTCCAACGTTTATCTTTGCCGATCTACTTACTAGAAGATCACAATATATTTGTTTCGACTGTAGAAAAATGGCCATGTTCTTCTTTTCGCTGCCATAGAATTTAAAATCTTGATCTAAGCTTAGTGTTTCTGGAAACAAATGATGTTGTTTGCAATGTTTTGGTTGAAGCACAAGAGCTACGAACTTATGTACGTGATTACATCTGACCAATTTCTGTCTTACCATATCAAGATGCAAATAAATATATTTATCTATAATACCTTTTTACATAGCATAAGATGAAGTGCTTACGATTTGTATTTCAGTATTTTGCGATTTAGACATAAGACATAAGATGTCCTACTGGATTTTGACTTAGCATGCATCATGTTGTAACAAAGTATTTTATTTCTTCTGAAAATATAATTTTTAACAGAAAAAAAATATAGCACGAAGAGCAGTTGCAACCCATTAAATCTGATTTTATATATTCCTGCTCCCTTAGTTTAAATTCAGTAGATCAAGATTCGTCGTTGCATCTTCCATTGGGGACCAAGTCCGATTTGGATATCTAAAATCTCAGACAGATCACCTGAGACCATTTATTGTAATTGTGCCTTTCTGAATCCTACATAAAATGCATAGTTCTAAACTGGGTTTGACATTCAAATATGGTTGCTACATACGGATGCACTGACAGGTTTTTGTTGAAGAGGGATTGATCCTAAAAATAGTACTATTCTGCTCTATTTTTTTTATATATATTTTTTTTTACATGTTTCTCTTGGATCAGTGACTTGCTTGAGCCACTTAAGTGAAATTAGTTCTTTTTCATGTTAAAATTGAAATTGTTTGTGATTCTAGTTTTACAATTTTTAGCATTTTTTATATCATTGTACATAGAAATATATGTTTGCAGTCGAGAATAGTTGTTTCGTCACCGAATCTATGTTTATAATTACTTAAAACTGAACATGCTTTTTCTATTATGATTTAGTTGTGGATGGTTGGCTATTGGATTAATATTAATCTGATTTTCCCTCTTCCACTCCATGAAAGATCCCACGTCAAAACTTGAGAAATTATTTTCTCCACCTATTCTACTCTAGGTTTTGACTTATCTTCTTTCCATTAGTTCAATGCTTCGTTGCTTCGATGTTGTTTCATAACCACAGTATTTTGTTCATGTGCTTCGTTTAGCAGTTCTATAAGGCAAATTGCATGGGTATTGTTTGATATGGAAGCTTGCTTCACTTTATGGTCTCAATCCCTTCATATTACCATCATTATCATTTGAATGGAGTTTTTCATGTTCGCTGCAAGGACCTTTCAGGTTTGTTCATGTGTTACACTTATTTGTTGGATTTTGGGCTAATGCAATGTGTTTGGTTGTTCTCCAATATGAGTTTCACCACCTTTTTTTTTTTTTTTTTTTTTTTTTTTACGTGATTGTTGTATAGCTTAAAATAACACGTGGAACCACCTGAAATGTTATGTATATCAGTATTATATAGGGAGTATCCATTGTACATTTCCAGTTTCGCTTGACACTATGTTTGTGCAGTTTTTACATTTGTTTATAGGATATTCATTTAAAACTAATAGTAGCTTTTAACAGATTTTTTTTATCGCAACCAGTATAGAAAATATTTACAGAATATTCGGTATTATGGTCCAAGAAACCAGTAGGGGTTTGTTCACGCTACTTTTGGCTAGTGTGAACAAAACACCGCCTTTGATTGGTGGAAATCAGCGGAATCTATATAAACCCTCCTGATTTCTACCGATCACGGCCGATGTTTTGTTCATACTATTCAAAATAGTGTGAACAAACTCGGACTCGCAAGAAACAACCAACTCTTGTGATCCAATCAATGACAGTGTGGGAGGCATTGCTGAGATGAATGAACCGTTATGAACAAGACAAATCTTTGGATGCACTGTAATATGTCAAATTATTATATACTGGAGATGCGGTCATCATTTTGGATAGCAAGTTTTTGTCATTTTCCTTTCGTAGACAGGTAATATCAAATTTCAATATCCAACCACAAATTTTATTAGTTAATGATTTCAGGAAACCATCAGCAGTTGAGCACCCATTCAACTTTTATGTCTTTTTACTGTATTCAAGCAAAAACTTCAACAAATGCTCTTCCAAATTTATCACTGATTTAGCATATTATCTTCTGTGTTAAGAATTTGTGTGCCATCTGTTCACGCTTAGAGAACTAAGACGATCATGGTGTTTCGTTAGAGCATGACATTTTTCATTTAATACATTACCACAATTATTAGACAGTCAAAGAACATCCATACTGAATATTTCAATTCTACAAGAGTTGGGAATACAGTCTAGTGTACTGTACCAAAACATAAAAATAAAAATATTAGGTAAAACAAACGAGGGAATGTCTTCTTCTATTTCATTATCACAAATATTAGTCAATATTACTTTTCTATTGAAAACTTGCAAAATTATGATGTGGTGCAGCAACATATTTATAGCATGCAAACTCAGAATCCAATGGTAATAAAATCTTCTCCACTTGCCCTATGATGATTTCTGGATATTTTATCAGCAGCTAAAACTATGCATGGCTCATTAACTCCCACAAATGATACTTTGTTTCTTATTACACTCACTTTAGGAAAAAATCTTAAAATTTGAACTTATTTTATCTTCTTGTTGATTCATGCTGGTATGTTTCATCCTATTGTTTGTTTATGTTTGTTTCTGATGTGTTTCCTTCATTATTTTTTTTCCCAATTTACTTCAGTTTTCATTTTAACTGAAATGCTGCAAGATCAAGTGCTTTGTCGACTATGCAGTCTATGCCATTTCTGATGTAATTGCTTCTACTTTAGTAAAAAAAAATTTCAAATAACATAGACAAACCATAATATACTTATATTTTATTATAATTAATGGCTTAATATTAGCCAAAGTTATGCTTCAAGCAATATAGAGTGTCAGAAGTCGGATATAAATAAATTCAGACCCGTGCCATCCACACAGGAATCATACTATCTATATCTATGTAACAAATATCATTGGTATTTAATGTTAAAGACAAAGATTGTTCAGGATTTAATATGCAAACGATATTGATTGAATGTCAACTAACCAGACAAGACAAACTATCACAGTGCCATCTCAATGTTCACACAGTTAAATATCATGCACCGCTTGCCTAAACTACAAGTGCAATATCTCCTCCACGATCATTGCTTACACATGTCTAAGTGGTTAGCTCAGGTTATCATTTTTATTAACAATTCAGTCCTCCTTTTATCCACGCTTTTATTTTGTTGGATGTATTTGTGATAATACCCTTTCGCAAACATTTCTGTCTGTTTATTTCGTTGGATGTTTACTCATTATACGTTTTCACTTTGAGGTGGTTCAGTCTGTTTTCTGTTTTAACTGCTTGACTGTTATTTTCATTTGGTTAATAGGATGGAACCATAACAGAAATTGTTACTTGACCATTATGTTTCTTATACCACCAAACTACGGATTGAATTGTCACTTGATGACTATTGTTTATGTTATTTCTTACTCAACATTTTGCAGTGTGCTTTATCTTATGCTGTAATTACACTGTTTTTTAATCAATATGGTGGAATCGCAAAAAAATTAAATTCTGCACGAGATAAAGTTTACACTGACCCTGAAAAGCTCTTATCAATTTCCATATTTCTCCCTCAACTAAAGTATGGTTTCTATGCTTTATTTTTACGCTTGATAGTTAACCTGATTTGATTTTTATCTTAGAGATGTTTTAAATTAGTTAAGATAACCACTTTTCGAAATCACGACTTTGTATGATCTCAAACATGGAATCAGTCGTACTGCGCAATTAATGAATCATTGCTGATAAAAATGTCTACGCTTGATTTGTATTGATTGGTTTATTGTGGCATTAGTAGTCATAGCATTCATATTTGCACATTATGTGGTTGGCTTGAACACAATGAATCACTTAAATTGTTTTTTGGATAAATTTTATATGTGCCAGTGGTACATATTCATCTTTGGCATCCATTTAGAGTAATATAATAGCATATTTGTATACTGTATGTATTTCTATTGCTTACATTTTTTATTATGATGCTATTTTGATATGGAAAACCTTTGTTGAATAATAATCATCTTCCACCATTAGTGCACTGAAATTTCATATATTTGAAATTCTGACATTGAAAATTTCTAATACCTGTGTATAACCTTTATAATACTTTGCTTTGTTACTAAAACTGAAGCAAATATTGTCTTTTAAGTACATATTTTCAATGCTCACTTACAAGAGATTATGCCCGGTTCTTACTTCTTTAAATTACGCACATACACACACACACACACACACACACACACACACATATATATATATATATGTGTGTGTGTGTGTGCGCGCGCGCGCGCGCGCATATCATGTTGCTTCTATTTTGATAACTAACAACTAACAAGATTATTTAAGAAAATTAATAGTAAAATAATAAAGATATTATCATTTATATAATATCTATTGGATGGCAAGAAAGTGGTCATACTTCGGTTTTACAATGCTAGAAGAGTGTTGACAGCCTTCAAAAATAAAACATAAAGAGTAAGGTCAAAATAAAACATAAAGAGTAAGACGGCTCATTCTTCCAATTGATGGTCTGAGAGCACTTACAGCAGCATGTTGATTCCAGTGTGAGGAGAAGGAAAAATTAGCGTGGCCACGTCACTCTCTCCCAGCAGTAAAGTGGGGATCCTGCGAGTTTTTTATTTTATTTTAATGTAGAATGGTTAAACGGCAAACAGTTTGCCGTTTAACACATTCTTTTTGGCTGTTTTTGCCTTAAACGACATTCTATTTGTCGTTTAACATCCCCACTTAAAAAAAAAGTGGGAGGAATTCCCACTTAAACGTTGAACTCACGTTGCTTGCGATATTGCTGCAGCGCGAGTTCGCGATTTTAAGTGGGAATTGCCCTCACTTTCACGAATATTCCCACTGCTGGGAATGCTCTGAAGTTGACATTGTTCCAGATTTCTGGGTTGGTACATTTTTCTTGCATTGATAGAATGGTATATTATCATGTAGTTGCTACCGTCAAATTTCAGTATTTGCATATGGTTTCTCATTTTCTTTTCTGGATATTGCAGGAGTTAAAGAATGTTATATCGCTTTGGTTTCAGGAGTACAACGAGCCCTTATTTTTCAATTATGATTTTATTTCGGTCTATCGCCAACGTATGCGTTGGAAGTATCATATGTAGAAGACGAAATTGCAATTGCTGAGATGGCTGAGATGGCCGAGATGCATATATTTATCTGCTCTACACACTACTGATATTTGGAGTTCGAAAACTTGGAGCATTAATGTACCTTTATTATTACTAATAAACTACTGCTTCATATTAAATTTATTATTCAAATTGTTACTTATAAATTGCAGCTTCATATTACAACTATGTAAACTACTTAACACTGTAAGTGTCACTACCGTTAATGCAAAACTGCCGTTTCATGTTGAAAATATAGTTTGGTATTATGGCTTTGCAAAGGATATTGATGATCCTAACTTCCTGGGTAACATGAGCAATGAAAAACGAGTGTATGGCCATATTACAATTTTAGTTTATCAAAAGCATGTGAAACACAAAACTTTACCAGCATAGAGACTATTCAAGCTCTCTTTGGTCACTGGACTGCCACAATGGGTCTTATGTGTCTTAAAACAAAATTATAGCCTACAATCTTGCAAGCATTTGAAATTGATTTGCAATCATTTACTCCGTTTCCTAGTATCAATTTTCTTTTTCAAAATCACATTGTACTTATCAAATTTTTGTTTTCCATATGTTAGCACTATATCTACTATGTTAAATTATCACTTCCATGCACGGCCATTTTCTATCAGTTGCAGCAAATACATGAAAAAATAGTTCTAGAAAATTGACAACTAAAAACGCTGTTATACTACCGATTGTTCGTTCCGCCTGCGAAGCAAGCGTCTCATCATGCATGTGAAGTGAATGACATTTTGTGTTCAATTATAGCTTCATGAAATGGTGGGTTGATTTGATGTTTTATGCTGTTTTGTGTGTTGATTTAATCACATATTATCGGTTTGATCATGTTAACAAACTATATTTATATTTGTCATTTGATTTTTTCACAATCATATGCAGTTGCGTATCCCAAAAATAAGCAAGCAATTACAAAATCAAATTATAGCACTAATACTAGGTAATAAGCTTACAGGCACAAAAACACCAGTCTGTCTCAGTTCAACAAACAATTAACGATTTTGCTCTAAAAAAACAAACAATTAACGATTGAGCTTAACCATCAAAGGTCCACGCGTGGAGCACGTGCCTCGATCATGCGCGGAGCGCATGACACGATCACACGCGAAGCGCATGCCATCATCATGCGCGAAGCGCGTGCTGTTACACTCGTGTGTGTGTATAGAGAGAGAGAGGGGCGTTCAATGGCACCCCAAATAGTGAGCACCCCATTTGCCCCCCTATATAAACCAAGCATTTATATTAGAATAAGTGAGTGGGAGGTGAGAGAATGAGTGAAGGAAGAAAGAAACGAGATATATGGTGGAAATCATAGTAGTTAAGGCGCAAAGGCGCAAAAAGGCGCAAGGCTTGAGCCCTAGGCTTTTTTGAGCCTTGGGCTTTTTTGTGTGACTTTTATACAAGTGTGTTTTTTGCTAGAAAGAAACTGTACTATAAAATTCTACTAAAAATGATAAATTTAGTGATACAAAAACTTTGATTAATAGGTACGAAGTCACAAATGCAAATTCGGAACTAAAACAATTACAAATTCAACAAATTTAATTATTTAAAACATAACTCTTTTAACTTTAAAATTAAAACATAACTTAAAAAATTTCAAAACATGTCTAAATTTTAATTTGAAAGTTAAAACATAACTCAGTAAATTAACTAACAAGTTTAGATTAACAATTAAACCTTTGAACTAATTAATTTAAATGAAAACAATTAAAAAAAACTGATGTTGATATTTGAAACACACACACACATGACTGTAGCAACAACAGCGGAGACGACAACAATTTCTTTTAGTGTCGAATGCGCTAAAACGAAAGGGAAAACCCTCAAAGTTGACCAAACCTGTTCGAATTTGAAGGTTGAGAGTTGGATCGGGTCCAAACAAAAGTGGGCTTGGCATAAAATCAATTATTTCACAAGGCGCACTTTTTGAGCCTCAGCGCCTCGAGAAAAAGCGCCAAAGACGCGCTTTATTTGCGCCTCAGTTAGCCGATGCGCCTCGAAGGCCAGCGAGGCGCAAACCCTGCGCCTGAGCCTTAGGCGCGCCTAGGCGCGCTTAAGCGCGCGCCTTAACAACTATGGTGGAAATCAGGAGGCATTTAGGGGTGCTGCACTATTTGGGGTGTCATTGAACGCTCGCATATATATATATATATATATATATATATATATATATATAGGCGAGCGTTTAATGGCACCCCAAATAGTGCAGCACCCCAAAAGCCCTCTGATTTCCACCACAAGTTTCCCCCTCTCTTTTCTTCCACTCATTCTCTCAGGCATGTATGGCTACAAATATTGCAATAGGTTTTCCTGCAATTGATGCCAATATGGGGTGGTGGATACCCAGTGCCAAAGGCTCCCGTACTCAAGCGCGAAAGGACTTCCAAGACAGTCTCCCGTCCTAGTACTATTCTCACGGCTTTCCAGGTTCTGGGGGTGGTCGATTAGAGCGTTAAACGTTCTTTTGGGAAGTGTTAGAACAGCGGATTCTGCAAAGAAAGAAGCGTGAAGGGTTTTAACAGAACGCACAGATGGTTTTGGAGACAAGGCAACAAATGCTAAAAGCAGAGCAGTAAGGCCTTATTGTGCATACTAGCACCCGTGGCCTCGGCTAGACAAGAATAGAAGTCTACTTTTTTTTTTTCCCCAGTTTTCGAATGATTAAATTAAATAAGTGCCTGGAGAGATTTTGTTTTCATATCTGCTGTTATTTGTCTTTTTTCAATGTAATTTTCTTTGATGCCTATTGACCCTACTGAAAATAAACACCTTTTTCTTTTGTTTTTTATGTTTGAATGTATATTATGGTATGATAAAATCCCTAGTGTAAATTATTTACTACTCAAGGTTATGTTGATAGAATAATGAATAAAGGCATGTACATATACCTTAAGGACTTCGAAGAAAAAAGTGGATTAACTAAAAGATAGAAAGAGGAAACCATATGCATTGCTAAAGGAAAGTGTTTTGCTTTAATGTAAGTCAAATATTCTTTGAATCCAACCTAATCTCATGAATCACTTTGTCAAGATTGTGCTCGATCAGTGAATTTACTAAACATGTTTCATTACCTTCTCACTGCTATGTTTCATTGAGATTTAAATAATGATATATCTTCTCGTTACTAAATGGGTCAAATTCTTATACGTTCGTGTTCTATTCCAAAGATCTATCTGAACTCCAGTTATACATATATGACAAATGATCGCAATACCACTTCCTCTGCCATGACTTTTTTCGACTTGTTTCATGTCTCCCAAAAATGATTTGATCTATTCATTATAATGACTGGTTAATGGCACCTCTTTAATTAAAAAAACTATAATAAATCATATACATACCGGCTATTTGGACACGAAATCAAAGACAGTTGGTAACAAGATAGTCCCGGACCATTGTATTCTATTGTATTCACTTAGGGGTTTGAAATTAAGGGGATATCCAACTCTCGAAATTCATTGTGTCACTATTTTGACCTATTCATTATAATGGTTGGTGCAGGTGAATCAACAAGACTTGATCCAAACCCTTCACAAGGGCCAATTCCCATCTTTTAAAATAAATCACCATCGATGTTGTTAATTGATTACTTCAATGGCTAGTTCTCACCTTTTTAAATATATCATTTGTTTTGGATATTTTGGTTTATTCAACAATATAGTTCCCATTTGGTTCAGCCATCAGGTATTTACAAGAAATGTTCCTATGTTAGCTACAGCCCAACCGACTGCACTTAGAGTTGAGCATTATTTGGTTAAACCAAATAAACTAACCAAACCAATTTATTTTGATCGGTTTGGCTTGATTTTGAAATTAGATCGGTTTATAAATAGCCCGAAAAAATATTTAGTTTGGTTATTGATTTAACCAAATTAACTAAACTTTTATTATATTTTAAAAATTATCGATGTTAAAGTAGTTTAGCTATCCAAGTAAATTTTAATCACTGTATGTGTCAAAATTACTTTTAGAAAGTACAAGAATCATAAATAAGAATACTTTAGTCATATATTTATAATTTATTTCAAATTACAGTGAATATTCCAAATATGAAATATTTTTAGTTCAGTTAAATCAGATAACCAATCAAACATAATTTGATTGGTTTGGTTTTCATTTTTATTGGTTTTAGTTTGATTTAACAATTTTCATTATCGGATAAACCACACCAATCAAACGCTCACCCCTCGCACACTTTTTTTATGTTTAATTATTCTACAGACAGTCAACTTTGGAAAAGCCTAACAAACGAACATCACATATGGCTATGATGTGTTAACTATATAAACTGGTTTTGGTAACTATTTTAACTGCAATTCGTCAAAGCTACACTATAATACATCGTGGATTCATACGAATGCATCAAGGCATCTCACACAAATAACTATCTATGTGGTAAACTAAAAACACAGTAACGACTGCAAACTTTATAAACATCGCTTGACTAGAGGCTAGAGCAGAAGAGGAAACAGAAATTGAGGTAAAATTATAGGTTAGTAAAGAAAAGTTGTTATGTTCAAGAATACCTGGATGCACATTCAGTTTCAGGAAGCATTCAACAGAAAATGTTGTATTACCCGCTCTTTAGACAGACAGCTCTGACGATATTACTCCATATGGTTAGCCATGACAGCCTACGTCCTAAACATCATGATGGTTTGTTAATAAAAGAAAATATATACTTCATCAGCACAGTAAATTACAGTGAGAATCGGCTTTAATTTGCAAAACTATCACCATCCTAAACTTGAAACTCCACCAAACTGTGTATTCTATTAGAAAGAAGATTAACATGTTTAGTCATATGCATAAATCATAATTAAGAACAACGTGATGTTTTATGCAGTAAGAATCAAAATTAAGCGATCCACACTTTCACTTATTCAATCTAATCAGCAAAATTAGTTGAGGCATTCATGCTTTCCCTAGTGCAACTGATTATTCTGTTGGTCTTTATAGAATTTTGCACAAGTATTTCATTTTCATTGATGAAGTTAGCAGTTCACCTAAAGATTGCCATGTTACCTCGATTCCAACAAATTAGGATTGGATATATGAACTCGACAGCATCAATATTCATAAAAATGTGACATAAGTTTAACTGAAAATGTGACACAAGTTTAACTGACAGTTATTAAACCACCACAACATCCTCTTTTGTTCCAGCTTCAACCCAAACTACTGGACGGTTTATCGATGAATCTAAATGTTGTAGTTTTATAAGATTATACAGCCTGGCCCTAGTACCTTTGCAAGTTTTGCGTGCTGTTAGTCTGTTCCCCGTAGTATTCTAATTTCTCAATGTTAAATTTCTTACTCCAAGATGCAAAGCTGAAAGTACATATCTAGTGCCTACCTTAACATATTCAGATTTGTATAACGGCAATTCTTAACTAGAAGTGAACACTTAACAGTCTTTATTGCTAATAACAAACAGATGGAAGAAAATTTATTATCTCCTGGAGAAATACATTCAGTCTAAACAAGAAAAATGAAATACTGCTGCTTCTAAAACTTTTTTTAACTGTACTACGTTCACCTCATTGGTCATGGAATTTCAAGTGGATAAAATGACAACAACTGTGCTTTTCTGTAATGTAATTACTATGTTCGCTCTTTAAAAAAAAGTGCAAAAACAAACTATATCTAATTGTGACGGTCAGTCAACATAAGAAGATTAAAATAACTTATTTGATCTTAACTATTTAAATTGACCTAAGGAAAGCGCAAATGCAAAATGTAGTTGAAAACCTGTGAGCCTTTTGAACTCTAGTTTGAATTTGATAAATTCTTTCATGTTAAGGATTCATGCGCCCAATTAACAAGACGGAAAAAAAGGAGCATCAGGGAGATATTTTCTGCAATATGCACTACAGTGTTAAACAACTGATAACATTGACAATGAAATTTTGGGAATATGACAATAAAGAGTGATGAAGCTATTCAGGTCTGTTTTCGATGGTCCTTACATAACCTTTCCATTTGTCTAGAAAAGTTACCAAGTAGCATTTAATTCTACTTTTGTTTACGTAGAGATATATACATCTCATAATAATGTTGGAATACAGTAAATTCACATCTAAATTATACGGTGATTTGCATCCAAAATTTGGAACTCACATACCATAAAATATCAAGCAATATTTAGATACTTGAATTAGTTGCAAGCATCACATAAAACGTATCTGTCCTTTCACTTTTGATACAAAGTTTAACACAAATCAGGAAATCAAGAGACAAATATTTTTAACCCTATTAGATGTGTATGCGTGTGTGGGCACACACACGAGCGTTCCGTTACACCTTAAACATTGCAGCATCCATAAGTGCCTTCGATTTCCACCATACAACCATTTTTATCTCCCCATCTACTCATTCTCTCGCACTCATTCATTACATAAATATAAAATAAATGGGTGTAGTTCGAGTGCAAAAAATAAAATAAAGCTTCCAAACATGGACGCGATAAATAATATAATGTATACATGCACAAGGAGCGCTATATGACACTCCTATTTTGCACCACTCTTTTAGCACCTCTATAGTATCGTGTCATTTCAAATCTTACAAAATTCTACAAATATTCGATTCACATTAGAGAATAATCTAAATAAAATTTGGGTTCTCTTCAATATTTGTAGCTTTTACAAAAACCTAACACAATTATTCACCATTCAAACATTGACTTGAACTAGTTTCAATATTCATAAGTTCTACAAAATCTTAAGTCAATTATTCACCATTTAAACAATTATTTGAACCATTTTCAATATTCATAGCTTCTACAAAATCTTAACTCAATTATTCATCATTCAAATATTTATTTGAACCGTTAAATCTAAACATCAAATACATTATGCTATAAATATAGAAATAAAATCAAATTTTACATACACGGTCCTCCATATGAAGATTTAACATCCACAAATTTTCATTATATTCGAAAGTGTAGCTCACAATACGATAAGGATGCTAAAGAGAGTGCAGCAAAATAAGGTTGTCATAGAGCGCTCATTTACAATACGATAAGGATGCTAAAGAGTGCAACAAAATAAGGGTGTCATAGAGCGCTACTTTATGTATATACATATACATGTATATACATACATGACCGACTTGAGGAGTGGGTATCCCTAGGTAAATACAATTTTAAAGTGCTGAAATAACATGAGCAGACATGCAAAAGCGTAGTGAGCAACAACAAAAATCATAATGCAAACGGATTGAATCCCTCACGCAACACATCAGAACTATTGACACACTACCAACAAGTGAAACTTACTGATGCCTTTATATTTATAACATGTTATTAAACAAACCAGCACTTGCTCCACCCCTGTTGTTACCCCATCTATAGGGGGTTCCCTTATTCAGCTGCCTAGCTGGCATACCCCCAAATTGACCTAGGATGCACACATAAACATACATACATATATATATACACACATGTGTATATATATATAAATGCGTGTGCATGTGTGTGTGTGTATATATATATGTATGTGTGTGTGAGGAAAATTCAATGGCATCTCAAACAGCACAACATTGCATTAGCTCTTGGATTTCCACCACAAGCTCCAAATTAAATGATATTGCTTTGTCTCTCTCCTGTTAAATTCGGAGACGGTGATGGAAACCAAGGTGCTAACGGAGTCTATACTATTAGGGATGTCACTGAATGCTTCTCGTAACACACACACGTGCACACACGCGCGCGCGTGTTTGTGTGTGTGAATAAGGAAGGATTAGCAACCCTCCCCTCTCTATGTTGTGATTTATGATATTAAATCACATGTCCATTGAAGTCTCATGACTTGTTTGCCGATGTGATTTCATATCAGGGTGGAACGTTGTGATTTATGATATTACATCACATGTCCAATGAAGCCGGCGATGTATGTTAGTTTTGGAAGTAGCTTCATGATGTTGGAGATTGTTCACAAATTAGAGCTCGGGGGAGGAAGACTAGACGATCACGGGGCAAAATCTGGACAAAGCAGCAGCTCAGACGTCTAGGGCCCCCCAGCCTATACATTTGAGTTGAAAGAGTTTTGTTTCCCAAGTGTCTGGCCAGACGTCTGACCACCCCGGTCAGACGTCTGAGCTAGATATTTCAGCATGACTAGGTGTTTCTCCATAAATATATTTGTGACATTTTAAAGGAAGAATTTTGATACATGTCTAGGTTTTCTACTTTTCTATATAAGCTACTTTCAGGATTGGATTAATGATGACCGAATTGGACACCGAATTGAAAACCAAAATTGAGATTGTTGAAACCGAAAAAAAAAATATGGGGTTAACCATCATTCTTCATGGTTCTTCTTCTCCAACAATATTAGTATTTAGCCATCAAGATATATTTTTCATTATCTCGGTTGGGTTATTGATTCAATTGTAATTTGTTTTTTTTTTTTTTTTTTTTTTTTGTCATGTTCCAGTAAGTATATACAAAAATTATTTTTGCAATAAAGAGGGTGGTTGGGTGAAATATCTTGTGTTTGTGTTTTATTGCATATTCGCCTTGTTTTCAATCAAAGTTATCTCTTGTGATTTGTGTGACTAAGATCCTGGTATAAACGCTTCCACAAAGTGTTAATTTCCACAACAGTTGGTATCAAAGCTAAATCATCGCAAATTTTAGAGTAATTTTGATGTGAAAAAAATTGTTTTTGATGTCGGATGTGAACTCGTTTTCGAAGATGGTTATTTTATGGGGAAAATCGGAGAATTTGAGAGCCTAAAAAGGAGGATATTCTATACCTCAATGATCTTCATGATCTGATTGATGGACATGAGAAAAGCCCTCTAATGTAGATGAGGGAAAATGAAAGAAGATGAATAAGAAGGCAATCGCTTTGATTCGTCAATACCTTGATGATTCGCTTCATATTTCAGATAGGGGTCTTCACATATATGATGCTCGAGAGATCGATAGAGATCGAGGAATGAGCTCATCTCAGTGACAAACGAGTGTCGACTTAGAAAATCTACAAAGACAAGATAGTGATCTTTGTGGTGTTACAAATGCTTTTTTAGACGAGTTTTGTATGTTGCACCTCATGTGGAAGATGCATCGCTTGTAGACGATGGGTGAAGTTTGTAATATAGTTTTTAACTGAGATTTGGTGTATTGTGAAAGAGCTAGTGATGACTTGTTTGTTGATTGTTGAAATGCTTATGTGATTTCATATCAAGGTGGAGTGTTGTGATTTATGATATTAAATCACATATCCATTGAAGCCTAATGACTTGTTTGGTGATGTGATTTCATATCAAGGTGGAGTGTTGTGATTTATAATATTACATCACATAACCATTGAAGTTGACGATGTGTGTTAGCTTTGAAAGTAGCTTCGTGGTGGAAGAGATGGTTCACAAATTGGAGCTCGAAGGAGAAAGATAAGGCGATCAAGGGGTAGAAACTGGACAGAGCAGCAACTCAGACGTCTAGGACCCAGTCCAGACGTCTGGTTTGAAGAAGATTTGTTTCCCGAGAGTCTGGCCAGACGTCTGAGCACCCCGGTCAGACGTTTGAGCCGCATATTTCTGTTTGATCGGGTGTTTCTCCAGATATATATTTATGATATTTTGAATAAGCAATTTGAATATTTGTCTAGCTCTTCTACTCTCTCATATAAGTTGCTTTCAAGATTGGATTAACTGTGACCAAATATGGAACTAAAATTAGAGTTGTTAAAAACAGGAAAAATGTAATTCAAGGTCAACCGTCGTTTTTCATGGTTCTTCTTCTCCAGCAACATTAGTTATCTAGATATTATTTCTCTTTCTTAATTAGGTTATTGGTTTAAATATGATGTGTTTATTTTTGACTTGTTTCAATAAAAGTGTAAACAAAATTTATTTTTGGTGAATCAATAAAGAGAGTGGTTGGATGAAATATCTTGTGTTTGTATTATATTACATATTCGTCTTCTTTTCAGTCAAAGTTATCTCTTTGTGACTTGGGTGACTAAGATCTTGGTACAAACGCTTCCGCAAAGTGTTAACTTCCATAACACCCCCTCCATGTGTGTGTGTGTGAATGATGAAGGATTAGCAACCATCTCCCCACCCCCACCCCAAAATCTCC
The DNA here is from genome assembly GCA_030737875.1 of Allium sativum. Classification (NCBI taxonomy): domain Eukaryota; kingdom Viridiplantae; phylum Streptophyta; class Magnoliopsida; order Asparagales; family Amaryllidaceae; genus Allium; species Allium sativum. Next base: position 1,020,383,814 of record CM060913.1, read on the forward strand.
CTCCATATAGTATCAACAGCAAATACAAAGTCAGTTAGCAAGAATTCGTCAAGCCTACCAGCAACAAATACAAAGTCGGTTAGCAAGCCTTTGTCAAACCTTTTAATCTCCTTTTATTTACCGTAGATTTTATTATTGAAATGGTCTTGTATTTTAAATTCAAACTCTCTACACATGTGCATGGGCTGTAAGGCTATATATACAGCCATGATTAAACTTCAATAAAATAAGAGAGATCAAATCATATCTTGTCTTCATGATATCAAAGCAATAATGATACCCTCAAATTTAAAAAAAAAATGCCAGTATCTTCTTCCCTATCCTCCTCTCTTTCTTCCATCTCCACTACCAACATCCACCATACAGTTTCAGTGAAGCTTGATGGCACAAACTATGTGCTCTAACGTGCTCGGTTCCTCCCTCTTCTCTGTGGCTACAAACTAATGAAGTATGTTAATGGCAGTCATCCATGTCCGACGTCTACCACCAAAGACGATGGTTCCTTTGATCCCGAGAATGAAGCTTAGCAACAACAAAATCAAGTCCTACTCGGTTGGCTTCTGTCCTCTCTATCTGAACCCATCCTAGCCAGTGTTGCTTGCTATGAACTTCATAAGAAGTTTGGACAGCCATAGAAAAACTATATGCATCCAAATCTCAAGCATGAGTTATGCAGCTCCAAAACGAGCTACGACATATGCGCAAAGGAGACAAGACGATGACTGAATATTTAGTTCACGCTCATTCCATTGCTGATCTCCTCGCTGCCTCCGAACAAAAGATACCAGATCTGACATTTCAACAACTCATTCTCATGGGATTGGAATCAACTTATGATCCAATTTAACCACCTTATCTGTCACTATTGATAACATTACTTGCTCCATGGATGATTTTCAAGCGCATCTCCAAGCCTTTGAAATGCGCATTCAAGCACAACAAGCTTCACTTTCCCATCAACCTTTTGTCAACATGGCCACCACCAGTCAATTATCTCGTGGACGTGGCAGTCGCTTCAGTCAAGGCAGACGTGGAAACGATGGTCGATTAAACATAAATCGTTAACCCAATACTTCATTACAAGGATCATGCCAAATATGCGATAAAAGAAATCACACAGCTCAACGATGCTGGCATCCGTTTGATCAAACCTTCGTTGTTCAAGACTATAGACCTCCACAACAAAGTCAAAACTCTACACAACAACCACTCAAATACGACCTATGTTCTTCACTCAAATACCCATCATGGTAGTCAGTGGATAACTGGCAATGGCGCATCTACTCATGTAACCGGGGATCTTCACTTCTTCAGAATTTGCATATTCACAACCCTTATGATGGACCCGCCCAAGTTCGTGTAGGTAATGGTTTCAGCCTTCCTATAACTATTATTGGTAAGACCATTTATCGTTCACTCTCATACATTTATCATGAGTCCAATTCATTATGTTACTTCTCTTAAAGCAAACTTACTTTCTATTTCTCAATTTTCTGTTGAAATAATGTTTGCTTTGAATTTCATCCTACTTAATTTATTGCGAAGGATCGTCATACGAGGAAAACAGTGCTGCAAGCCTGCAAGGGCTGATTAAAGATGGTCTTTACTATTTCACTAATGTTCATGATTTTTCAAATTCTGTTTCTTCAGCTTTTTTGTCGAATAAATGTACGCTTGATATTCGACATCAGCGATTAGGACATCCTATGTTTAGACTTATGAAACATGTTTCTCATTTTCCCCTTCCAGTTTGCAGTAATAAAATCAGTTGTTGCAATTCATGTCATGTCAATAAAAGTCGAAAACTTCCTTTCCATGATAATCTAACTACTTGTTCATCTCCTTTGCACTTGATAGTTTCTGATTTATGGGGACCTTCACCTATTATATCTAAAGATGGATTTCGTTATTATTTACTACAAATGGATGTATTCAGCCGTTTTGTTTGGATATTTCCTCTACGCCAAAGATTCGAAGCATTAATGGTATTTATCAATTTCAAAAACAAGATTGAAAACGTACTCAACACAAAAATAAAAGTGTTTCAATCTGACAATGGTACCAAATATCGAAAATTCACAACATTTCTTGAAGTAAATGACATCTATCATAGATTCTCCTGTCTACACACCGCCGAACAAAATAGACTAGCTGAAAGACGTCATCGACACATTCGAGAAACTGGCACCACTCTTCTTTCTCAATCTAGCCTTCCCGAACGATTCTGGGTTGAAGCTTTTCAAATTGCATGTTATTTGTTAAATAGATTGCCCTCTCCTATTAAAAAATAAATCATCATTCCATGCGTTGTTTGGTACCATTCCCGACTGCATTCCCGACTGCAGCATGTTGCGAGTCTTCTATTGTCTTTGCTACCCTCATCTGAAACCATATGCAGCACACAAACTAGCACCCAGATCACTACCTTGTGTATTTATTGGATATCATTCATCATACAAAGGCTATCTTTGGTTTCACATCCCCACGAATTGTTTATACATCTCACAACATGTGTCTTTTATAGAGAACATATTCCCTTTTGTAGAAACTGTTAATACACTCCATGATGACACCTTCAAATCCACTAATATTCCAATCATCTTTACTCCTCCTCCTACGCCTACACTATCACCAGTTTCTACATCCTCTATTACAAGTTTTCCAAGCTCCCCTCCTCCAAATATGTCTACTGGAGTGTTTTGTCCAGAATCAAATTCACATGCATCAACTACCTTAATACCACCAGCACATGCAACATCTCCATTGGATCCTACATCACCACAAACAAAATCTTCATAACCTGCACCAACTCCAACAGTAGATGTTGTGCCAACACACCCTATGCAGACACGTTCAAAAGGTGGCATATTCAAGCCTAAAATTTACATAGCAACCAAACACCCAATGCCTAATCTTCATCTCCAAGAACCAAGCTGCTACACTCAAGCTCTCAAACATAAAGAACTGAGGCAAGCTATGGACGTTGAAATATATGCACTACTTCATAACGGAATGTGGACTCTAGTTCCTCCAAAACAGGGAATTAATATCGTAGGCTGCAAATGGATATACCGAATCAAAATAAAAGCACATGGTTCCATTTATCGTTATAAAGCTCGATTGGTAGCTAAAGGGTTTCATCAACAACCAGGCAATGATTTCAAGGAAACTTTAAGTCCAGTTGTCAAATTTAGCACCATACGTATTACGTACAGTACTCACTATTGCTCTCTCTAAAGGCTGGTCGATTCGGCAACTTGATGTTCAAAATGCATTCCTTCGTGGTTTTCTTCAAAAAGAGGTTGTATGGCCTCAAGCAAGCACGACGAGCATGGCATCACCAACTTAGCTCTCATCTCCTTATTTTGGGCTTTCAAATTTCTCGTGCAGATTGCTCCTTATTCATTAAACATGATACCAATTTTACCATTTATGTTTTGGTGTATGTTGATGACATCATTGTCACAGACTCCTCCAATGCATGTATTCATTCACTTATTACATCATTAAACTCTTCCTTTGCAATCAAGGATCTTGGACCTTTGAACTATTTCCTTGGTATTGAGGCTATACAGACCTCCACTGGTTTGTTTCTATCTCAAAGAAAGTATATCAATGATATATTAGAACGTACCAAGATGGCCGGTGCTCGTCCAGTATCAACTCCACTTGATATGAAGAACAAGCTATCGATTCATGGTGGTAAACAAGTCATTGATCCTGCGCTATATCGTAGCGTTGTAGGTGCATTACAATATCTCACATTTACACGTCTTGATGTATCATTTGTTGTAAACCGTGTATGTCAATTTATGCAACATCCGCGGGGACATCATTGGGAGCCGTCAAAAGAATCATACGATATCTTAAAGGCACTACTGAATTTGGGCTTCCCTTAAGTGCTGCTTCAGCACTAAATTTATGTGCATACTCAGATGCCGATTGGGCTGGCTGCCCCGATTTTTGTCGATCCACAAGTGGCTTTTGTATCTTTTTAGGCAGCAACCTTATATCTTGGAGTGCACACAAGCATAACACCGTCTCCAAATTCAGTACAAAGAGTGAATATCGTGCTTTAGCTACAACTACAGCAGAACTCATATGGATTGAATCTCTTCTTCAAGAACATGGTGTTCATGCTAATATTCCGACATTATGGTGCGATAACCTAGGAGCAACATATCTCCATGTTAATCTGGTGTTTCACTCTCACACCAAACATATTGAGGTTGATTATCATTTTGTACGGGAAAGAATAGCGCGTAAGCAATTAGATGTTCAGTTCATATCTACTAAAGACCAACCTGCAGATGTACTAACTAAAGGACTGGGTACTCAACGTCATGCTTTTCTTAGGGACAAGTTGACCGTCAAGACGCTCAACATACAGGAGAGTATCAACAGCAAATACAAAGTCAATTAGCAAGACTTCGTCAAGCCTATCAGCAGCAAATACAAAGTCAGTTAGCAAGACTTTGTTATACCTTTTAATCTCCTTTATTTACTTTAGATTTTATTATTGAAATGGTCTTGTATTTTAAATTCAGACTCTATGTACATGTGCATGGACTGTAAGGCTGTATATACAGCCATGATTAAACCTCAGTAAAATAAGAGAGACCAAATCATATTTTGTCTTCATACAGTCCCCAAGTAGTCTCTTAATTTCAGTCACACGTTCCAATTTAAATAGTATTACTCTATTTTATCACAACATACAAATACATAAATCGAAAAGAGTTCCTGAAATTTAGGGACTGCATTGGGTGTTGAATAGAGAGATCTGTTAATCCTTCTCCTATACACACATGCACACAGAGTTGACATAAAATAAGCCATTTCATGCTCATCCCCTAAGGAAGGCTGCTTAGCCAAAAGATTACCCAAGCATCCTCACACTGCAAGATTTATCCAATAACATTGCTTCTCACATCCAACCACAAAGAAGCCTTATGCAATGAATATGAGTAAAAGTTATGGTTCAATTATAAAAATTAAAAGCCAAGACGGTAGATCAGGTTAAAAAATATCACTGAATTTTCATCAGAAGTCATGGGATTTCTCAGAAAGCATTACTTGCACATGGTTCAATCTATATTGAACAAAATTTCATCATACTATAATTACTTATCCCCTTCTTCATATTTCATTCCTATGTCTTGACCCATCCAAGCATGTAATTTGGTCCCTTACCAGCACCCTCAATGGAGGGTTAAGTGGGTTTTCTTCCCCCCTTTACTCCCCTAAACTAGGAGTGGATAAGTGAGGCTTGTTTCGCTTGCCTCATACCCACGACAGCTAAAGCTGTTCAGATGCAGAGAAATTTGTGAGGGATTATCAATGCCTAAACATATTCGCATCACAACTTTCACAGAGTTCTAGGAAAATTTGATGTTTCTGTGTTGATGCAAATTTGTGGTTTTTGTGTTGGATTTGATTTGAAAGTGAGCACGATGTGACATAACACTTACAAATGTACACTCGATCACACTCTGGTGTTGAGAAGCTCAAAGGGTTGTGCCAAGTTTCTTTTGTACAACTTAATCAACCAACAAGCAAATAAACAAATTAAGAGAATGTAACTTCAGACAAAGTACAAAATGTTACACAAGCATATTATGTTGTAAGGAAAAATGCTTGACTGGACCCTAAAATGCATATCATGCATGCCTAGGGGATAGATACTGTTTAATGGAAAACTCTAATGCAACATCAGAAGGAAGCTAAAATATACTTAGGTTAAACTAATACCTACTAATGTGTGATTTATGCAACGTGGGTAAACAAGCCAAATGACATATTCAATTTTATCACGTAAACTTGTATCCGTATGAGAAAGCACTTTAACATGAGTTGCACTTTCACATGTGTGTTGCATGTTAGAATTTGGTAATAAAGGATGATTTGAAGGTAACGGTTTCAAATTTCGCATCATTTTTGAATTATTGATGAAAGATGTGTATATCCAGCAGCCCACGTAATACAGACAAAAGAAGAAATTTTGGGTAAAGCAAGTGACTCCAGCATATATTTACAAACATGAATGGTATTTCTCCACTTATAAGTGAAATAATGTCAATATATGAAATAATGATGATGTTGCAAGAGTACATCCATTTGGGCTTACATAATAGTTATGTACACACTTATCATTTAGCCACATATTGCCCTTTCTCATGCTCCACTAATTCGTAAAACATACAATAATATGTTACCTTTTGATAGCACTAATGACTCAAAGTTGGCCATAACACACTCACACCATTTCTAGTGCATTCCATGTCTGGAAAAGATAATGATATGACAATATATGAGGGCATGCATACTTTGTCACTGGTTACATAAACTCAAATTTCTCAATGTATTTAATGCTCAACATAGCTAAAACCATCTTTCTCATACTTAGACTCAAAAAAAAGTCATGTCATCGATAACTCCAACAGGAATGGATGATTTTATTCATCAACATCCAAGAACTTTAAAACAAAGAATTTTCTTGGAGCTCAAGAAGCAAAAGAGATTCACTCTTCCTCTAATACCAATGAACTCAACATGGTTCATTAAAACTGCAATCACAACCGCTTTCTTAGGAAGAATTGGAGAGCTCCAGTTGGCAGCAGGAACTCTCGGTTACACGTTTGCTAATGTAACTGGTTTCTCAATTTTAACTGGACTATGCTGGGGCATGGAACCAATTTGCGGACAAGCTCATGGAGCAAAAAACCACAAGCTACTACACAAGACTCTCTTAATGACCATTGCTCTACTACTCATAACCACCTTACCAATAACTTTACTATGGTTCTACATGGACAAAATATATGCAGTCTTAGGCCAACAAAGAGATATCATAGTTATAGCTAAAAGATATCTATTATATCTCCTTCCTGATCTTTTAGTAACCACATTTCTTTCTCCTCTTAAGGCATACTTAAGTTCACAGGGAAAAACGCTACCCATAATGGTAAGCTCAGGAAGTGTACTTGCATTAATTCATATACCAGCAAATATACTTCTTTCTAGAGCTAAAGGAATAGAAGGAGTGGCATTAGCAACTGGGTTGACCGACTTAATCTTGACAATAATACTAGCAATGTACATTTTATCCACCGAAATAAAATCAGGATACATTAAAGAAGGCTGGTGGGACACCAAATGGGGGGATTGGGTACGTCTGCTGAGCCTAGCCATACAATGTTGTTTCACCGGATGCCTTAAGTGGTGGTTTTACGAAATAATTATCTTGTTAGCTGGACGAATGCATGACGCTCAACAAATGGTAGCGGTTCTAACAATAGTGCTCAACTTTGATTACTTATTGAATGGTTTTATGGTCTCGATCGCCACATGTGCATCGACACGTGTGTCTATTGAGCTCGGAGCAGGTAATGCGGTATTCGCACGTACTGCAGCTTATGTTTCATTAGGCTTGAGCATGATAGTGGGAGGGATGGGAGGATTAGGCATGATTGCTCTCAGATATAAGTGGGGATCGTTTTTCAGTCATAATAATGAAGGAGTCGTCGAAGGTGTTCGGAAAATGTTGGTTATAATGGCGATGGCGGAAGTGTTTAGCTTCCCATTAGGAGCATGTGGCGGCATTGTTCGAGGAACATCAAAGCCTTGGTTGGGAATGACTAGTGTGCTAGGCTATTATGTAGTAGGGCTGCCATTGTCTGTGATTCTTTGTTTTAAGGTGGGAATTGGACTTTATGGACTTATGTTGGGATTTTTAGTGGGAAGTTTTAGTAGTGCGGGGTTATTAAGTGTGTTTGTACTAAGAATTGATTGGGATGCTGAAGCTCAGAAGGTGAAAAAGTTGGTATCAGCCAAGATGGAAGTAGCTATTGCGGACATTGAGAATATAGGTCTCGATGCTTGAAGTTCAGAACGTCTCCACAAGTTGTGAGTTTAAAATTTAAGTTGTTTTTTCGTATACATCTAAAACTCTAAATGCAATTATGCTGGTGTGTTTGCTATATTCGATCTTTAATCTCATATATTGCAAAATAACAATGCCCACAAAAGAGCATACATTCGGTAAGTGAAAACCTTTCACCGTGACTTCTTGCCTAACTGATCCACAATGTTTGGTGGTACATGTGATTCGTAAATCGGCAGAGATAAATGTCCACAAAACCGGTTTCAGTTTGCAGACTCCATGCATGATAGCAGTAGATCGGTTATGTCAATCACTAAACAGCTACAAATTGTACCATAGGAGATATGCAAGGACAGACGATTTTTTTTTTACTTCATTATATTAGCTCTATTATTTTATTTTTAAAAAAAGTATGTTCCTAAGAAGAAAAAAAAAATCTATTTTACTTCTTCATTTGTAACATAGTACTTTCAATATTGCTTGCATAATTTGTTCTGTATTAAGTATTAAAATTGTTGTTCAAACAGTTCACAGGCTATGGCAGAAATCTCTCATCCTATGATCACAGTGGCACTCTACCTTCAAGATTTAATCAAAAATCTGGTAGAAAACTTATGCTAGAATTCTAAAGAAGAAGTTTTTTTTTTTTTTAATACGGAACAAATAGGAATTAAGCTATTTTAGTAGTGAACTTGATTGTTATATTGTGTACCTATTTTGGCTGCTACAACTGAGCTCAAAATTTTCCAGCAGTGAAAAGAAGTAGGGAGGTAAAGCGATCTCATTCCTTCCCTAGCTGATCATAGTCATCGGTCTAAAATATTAGTACATGAACTTCTAAAAAAAATAGGATTTTGTGCTAATCGCTAGATCTACAGATGCAAAAGAAGCAGAAAACACGATAATTGTATGAAATCCATTATCAACACATTTGCGAAATGGGATGAAAGCTACGGTATGCCCAGCTATGCTCTAAAATAAACTCTTTGCTCTATATGAAATTTGAGCTCGGCTGGGCAAAGTCTGAACTAGATTAGTAACTTGTGATCTCACTATCATGTGATTGATTCCCCTTCTTGATCAATTTCTCAAAAATATAAATAGAAAAATATTTGACTAATAAATCAGCTTAATTCAAATTTTTATTTGCATGTAAAAAAGTTATCCTCTTAACATTCTAGAATCAATTTTCTACTGATCAATAAATCCTATAGGGAAAGAAACTGAAATGTAATTTTTGCTCTAGCAAACCTATAATGCTGGCTTTTCCATGGTTCGGGAATGAAAACGTATACTCATGAAACACTTATTCATGCATTAAAAAAATGAGTAATATCCTAAAACATGGTTCTAGAACAATCAATTAACAATGATATCTCTAAGCAAAGAAGTGATTGATAATGAATATTTTATAATAGTTAACACTTTACACACAATATGCACTATGAAAAGTTGTTTACATAACAATGGTTTCAAATATGATTATCTGCATGAAACAGTGTCGAATGCTGAAAAACTATAGTAGTGGACATGTCATTGTTATCTACAAGATCCATCAACAGTCAATTCAACAGTGAAGTTTTGCACCACCCCAGTCTAGGTTGCATACTTTTACCAGCTAACTTTAACTAAAATGTGCCATGTTGATTGATGTGATAAGTGAATGTTTGTGCATCGCTCACTACTAACAGCTTTTAAATCACATGTAAGTGCAGAGGAATTTGTTTCGCTGTTTGTATACTTTTCTACATGAATTATGAATTATGTTCATATTTTAGCTCCTATTCTGACAAGCATCCACCATAGTTCAACAAATCTTAATTACAATTGAACCATAATCTGATAATTCATACCATTTTTCATACCCACATTCAATAAAAAAAAGAAAATCCCCATCTATATTATTTGGGAAGATAACAACATTCTACGAAGAAACTAGCAGTTTTCTGGAAAATTGTAGTCTTCAATTAAATCTTACAGATAAATCTAGGAAAACAACAAAGAAAGAATCTGCACGTTTCCTTTATTTCCATGGACATCAACGGTGTTACTTATTGAGACTGATTTTAGAATACTTCGTAACTATACATGTGTACGATATTCTAGATAAAAATCATAAATAGATGTAAAAGGCATTGGTACGAAATATAAGGACATTAGGCTGGAATTGATATTACCTTGATCGGGAAATTTGGCAGAGACAACATACGAAGTTCGTCTGATGAAGAGAGCTAGAGATGTACTGGAGACTGGAGTGCCACTGGGTATAACTTACGATTTGAAAGAGAAGCTTAACATACGGATGTTTAGGCAATCTAACAGCATCTCATGTTCCTAATTTGGGAGAGGTTTCTTTCCAACAAACATTGATTTCCACACAAATGTTACGTCGATTTTATCGTTGCAATACAAGCACGATGGTTTTTTTCAGAGTGCGTCGAATTAATCGATGTGTTTCGTACTGCGGCTATAAATCGACGCTGCCTCACTTAAAATATTAGTTTTTTTAGCGATTCGAACGGTCATACAATGATGATACTTTACTCCAACGAATATAAACTGTTCATATTTTCGTATAACGAGTATAAAATGGTCAAACTACAGCTACAAAAGCTGACAGTCTTTCCGAAAATATGATAGCTTTAGATGTTAATAATAGATGGTTGATAACACGTAAAAATACAATGGAACCCTTACATTTAAATAAAGAACTAAATCATCATTACTGCGTAATTTCGTACAATTAAAAAAAAATCATAAGTTCGGACAAGCATACATCATAATAAAGGGATTAAGATAACTAATTATCGCGAGAGAGGCATTAAGATAATTAATTATTGCCATAATGGTTCCATAAATCATTCATAAGGTCTTTCTGTAGCCTATTATGAAGTTATGCATCTCTAAACAAAAGCTGACGGTCATAATGAATGTTGAATTCTTCTTCTGCTATTTGTGTGTATTGTCAGAACACATCGAGTGGTTGCGAAACACCTTCATATTCGTAGTGGCGTTGCCCGTCATCCATATCTCTTTCATCTTTTATGATCATGTTGTGTAAAACAATGCAAGCAAACATGATTATAGACATCTTTTCTTGGACCACAACCGACATGGATTACTTATCATTGCAAATCCAGCTTGTAAAACACTGAATGCTCATTCTACATCTTTTCTTTGTCCCTCCTGCATCGCCGCGAATTTGGCTTGTTTAGGAGTCAATGTATTTGGACATGTTTTAACAATGGTGCTTTATTTCGGGTAAATGTCATCGCCTAGGTAATAGTCATGGTTGTTAGTATTTTGGCCAATGGTAAATGTTAAAGGAGGTACATGACTTTGAGCAAGACCATTAAACAGATAGGATATTTCTATAACATTTAAGTCATTATTTGAACTAGGTATTCCGAAGAAAGCATGCAATATCCACAAATTGTATGATGTTACGGCTTCCAAAATGATGGTCGGTCGATTTTCCTTGCCATCGTACGAACTTCATAATCCCTTAGGGTAATTCTTTCATTTCCAATGCATACAGTCCAGACTTCCTAAAATGTTCGGCCATCCCCTGCTTTCGTGCATCTCTCTGATGCGCACTATATCGCCCTCGTTCGGGAACCTTAAATACTTCTCTCCGTGGACGACCACCACAGCCTGACGGAAATTTTCAAGTGTTTCAAGTGTCGTGCTCTCCATAATTCGGTATTCATCGTCCAATCCATCTACAGGAGTGTTATAAGTTAACATTCTCATAGCGGCCGTCATTTTATGTTCACCGATGAGCCCCTGTGTCTTTTATGCATTTTGTTTGTACTTAAAGTAATCATTGTTACATTGTATGCCATCCAATATTTGAAGAAATAGATCTCTCTACATCCCGTATCTTCTACGACACATATCAGGCCTGTAAGTGAAGTTTTCGTTGATGTAAACTTGCATTAGAGATTTATGGTATGCACCTTGGTTTCGATTTGTAAACTTCCTTCCAAGAATCGATCGTCGTCGAGTTATGGATGATGAACTATAGGCTTCATGGTATATTTTCCGTATTTCTTCTACTTCTGCTTCCTCTTGAAGGGTTTCTTCTTCCTCTGAATCGCTCTCAAAAGCTACCATGCATTGCATAAAATACGGATTCCATTTTTGTTTGTAACTTTGTTTGGAGATGAGATATGGTTTGCAATGTTGTTGTTGTATATATGGTATAAGGTTTTGGTTATTGTGTAGCTTTATTGTTATGTGTGTTGCTTTATTAATTTGTGTGCGAATTTATTGGTTGGAGTGTACCTTTGTCGATAACCACGTAGTTGCAGTGTTTAGTGCTCAGCTTTATTAGTACAAGTGTCCCTTTGTCGACAACTGTGTAGTTGCCGTGCTTAGTGTACATCTTTATTGACACAAGTATCCATTTGTCAATAGTTGTGTACATGTAGTGCTCAGCTTTATTGGTACGAGTGTCCCTTTGTCGATACTTATGTTAGTGGAGTGTTCAACTTTATTGGTTAGAGTATACCGTAATATGGCTAAGGAGTTAAGCGTGTAGGGTCGTCCCCTAATATAGCTATGGAGCTAAATGTGTATGTCATCCCCTAATATAGCTATGGAGTTAAACGATAAGGGTCGTCCCCTAATATAGCTATGGAGGAAAACACTAGATTACAACTTTAATTTTACAACGGTCAGAAAAGCGCAATTGTATTAAATGTTTTTTACAACTGTCAATTCCCTAAAGTTGTAATAAACATATTTTTAATTAACAGCTTTTCATTTTGTTAGTTGTAATAGATTCCTATTACTAACTTCATGTTTATAATATATATATTTAATAACTAATTATATTAATATTTAATAATAAACTTAGGAATCAATAATATTTATTTATTATTATTAAATAATTAATAAGTAGTAATTTATTTTTAATAGTTAATTATTATTATGAAATAATTTCTATTACTAATTAATAATTAACAATCCAAGAATTAATAATCAATAAATAAATATTAAATATTTAATTAATGATTGATAAATAACAAATAAGGGAAAGTCTAAATGGACACAAAATTTTGACATAAAATTAAACACACAAAATCTAAGTCATTAGATCTCCCTTGAATTTCACCTTACACATAAAGATAATCAAATTGTGTGGTAAAGATTTTATGTACATAAAATTGTGTCTAATTTTTGTTACTATAGCCGTTCCCAACAAATAATCATTATCAAATAAAAATAATTAACAGAAAGTGAATTTGGGCGCTTTACCTAAATTCCTTTTTTGGCATATGGTTATAGTGTTTCCTTACTTCGTGCTCCTATTTCTTCTGAAAATTCATTCCCACTAACCTAAATTCCTTTTATTTTCAACTCCCGCTTCTCTCATCTATACAGCCCTAAATCCCAAATCCTATCACCATAAAATTCCCATATCGCATCTACACAGCCCTAAACCTGCTCTGCTTTGATGCCGTCGTTCCAGCTTCCCTACCATGCTGGCAAACATGCCTCCGCTCAGCTATCCTCCTAATCTGAAGAAGCTCGTTCAGCCTTTATTCTCCACCAGTAAACCCGAGATCTCATATCTTCCTCTTAACACTACCCATAGCAACCGGAGATGATTGAGGAATTCCTCCACCACTCCAATCATGAGCAATCCCCACCTCCATTTCCTCAGTTTTGGAGAGAAAAAACAAAGTCTACAACCTAACCTACCACCACCGCCCAACCTGGTGGTCCTCTCCTTCGATCTGACAAGCACGTAGTTTCCCGTGCAGCGACGTGGACCCACTAGCCTGGCCGAAGCCGACTTAAATTTTATGCTATAGGCTTGTGCACTTATTTCTATTGTTCTGCTTCAAGCATTTTGTTTGTTGAATTTTACTTATGCAAGTGTGTTTGGACTTGCTTTTTCTGTCTTGAATAATTGAATTCCTTTACATCTTACCTGTAATTACTTTCCCTATCCTGCGGCACCATGTAAATAGCTGCATGTGCACATCTTTAATTATACTTGGTTTAACTTAAGCGCTTTGACACTTTAGCCTTGCTCCTTAGTCTCCTAAGAGCTAATGTGAATTGTTTCTCATAAAATCTAACCTAGTTGTGCATTCAACATTAGTCCTTTGTTGTGTTTTGCTGGCTTGGTCATTATTCCCAGTTGTACTTGTGTATCTTGAGATTGGATTGGTCATTATTCCCAATTGCAATGTGAAATATTTTGACTTATCTGAAGCACAAATTTGAATTGTTTTGTGTCATTTCGTTTTGGGAAAAAATTGATTTGACATTCCTTACTATTTATCAGTGGGTGGTTGATCTCTTTTTGTTCATGGCCATAAGCATCAACATGCTTGTCCTTCGATAGAGTAGCATTAATTTCGTAAATGATACATGTACTCAAACAGACGTTTGTCAAAGAATTCCATGGAGCAAGGCATGTATTACCACAGTTGGTACGTCACATCGTATAAAGATGGTTACACACCACATTTTGTATGTTCAAATCATTGTACTGCAATTGAATGACTCATCTAACTTTTTGATATCTGTAGCGTATAATTTGTTTTTTTAGTGCAAAACCATTTACAGATGCCTGCCTTCCCTATGCCTAAGGAAATTTTTGATGAAGACCCTATCAATCTTCAAGTTAATATTATTAATTTTGAGAATTCTATTTGATTTATATCTCTTCCATCTAATAGTGCAATGGCTATTATGTCCAGTTATTAGAAATATAATTGGTCCGAATGGCTGGTGCATTCATTATAATCAGACGGCCCGTATGTGTTCCGTCTATGAAGGTATTGCACATATATAATACATGCAACATTACATGAAGTAGACTTGATAATATTATATATGTCAGTATATCATACTATCAGAAAAAGAAAAGAAAAATCAGAGTGTGATGTCTAAATATCTACTTACTATATTTTATGATGAAGACCGACCCTCCTTTTGTCGTGTAAAGCTAGAAGTTTTTGAGAAGTTATATGGCAATCCTGAGAGAAGATTCAACAAGGAGGCATGCAGATACATCCTACTTGTTTTTCTTTTTCTGTATATTTTATCTTGCATCATGCGTTTCGTTTATAGACTATAGTCTATAATGCAGCTCCTGCAAGGATACCATAACTGCAGTTTATGGCTCCAGTTCTTAAGAACTAAAGAATTTCAGTCAAGTTATTAAAAGCAACATTGAGTCATAATTGGTATCATCATACATGACACTACCTATTTGAGTTTTTTTAGACCTGATATCAACTCCCTTGATTTATCAAAGCAGTATATATAAGGTGCACAGAAATGAATTCAAATTATTATTATGTGTATATATATGATATGTTTTTTCTTATCTTCACCATTTCATAAACATGAAATATTAACATTGAATGATGCATAGCTTATGCTATGTTTTATAGATTTTGTTACTTCATACTTTAATATACTTCATTCTTATTGCTTAATATGTTACTTCATATAGTTTAATTCAAGAACACTTGCAGCATTGCGAGAAAATCTCAAATTCATTGGAAGTCAACTCAAGAATGAATATCATTGAAAGATCAGCAGCATTGCAAGCAAATCTCAATTTCATTATGTTTGTATTACTCCTAGTGATGTATATTTATGAAAGACGATTTCAAGTCATTCGGATTTTGGAGTCTTGGATAGTGGACTTTGTAGTTGCTTTATGTACTTGAGATACTTGTATGATTTATAAAAAAAGATAAGAGTTTGAAAATTCTAATGTATTGTTTTGATTCATGTTTTAAGTTTTTTTGATATCTTCTGTTTTGTAGACAATATGTTTTAAAATAAATTCTTTTATTAGCAATATGTATATAATTTGTTCATATATTAAAATTGTAAAATAATACTTTTTATAAAATATATTACAACAGTTAAACAGTTGTAATAAAGTTTATTACAACGGTGAAAAACAGTTGTAAAATGTACATTTCACAACAGTGTCACAACGGTGCAAAAAAGTTGTAAAAGATTTTAGTCTATTACAACTTCTTAATAGCCAACGATTGCTCCACCATTGTAAAAGGTCTTTTACAACTGTTTTCCACCGTTGTAATATAGTCAGTTTGTTGTAGTGTGACTAGAGTTTGTAAAGGATCGAACTTACAACAACTAAAAGATTATGTTTATAAACCAGCTAAGATCAAATCGGATGAGTTTGATATCGATTTATTTTGTAATTAATCAATTGGTTATAGATCTAAAGCTACAAAAATTATCGATGATGACGAAGTTGATCTAATATTTTATGTGGTTTTTGAAACAATGGTGTTGCATTAGTAGCTAATTATATTTCACAAGTTTTTTCATCTTTTGATTATAGAAACCCATCTATTGATGTAACCCAGTATGGGCAACAACATATGTTCTTAGATTATCCTTCATTTATAAATTATCAACAAAATGTTCATTTTAGCTATCCATATCCAACACAGGATAGTTTTGTATGCATAAGGCAGAGATAAATCATTTTTGTTGAATTCCTTTAATAGTATATTGTTTATTGTGATTGATCTCATATGATTTGTTTGTCGTAAGCTGTTATAATCCACATCAACATCCGACGTAGAATAATGTTGGACCACCTAACACTTGCAAATCACATCTAATGCAGCCTACAACATCTGAATTATACCACATGAGCCAAAAATAAGCTGCGTTCAAACAATGTCAAAGAATTGTTCTATATTTTATAACCATTGAAAATGTTGTTTATTAATTTTGTAGCTTTTTAATGCATGATATCTATACACACTCGAACATTCAACTTATGAAGTTCAGTGTTCCGAATGTATCCAATAATGATATGGATATAAACGTTGATGAAGATGCATAAATACATGACATACCCGCTTTTGATAGCATGACTGTTGTAGGGGTGTCAATTGGACCCGACCCAATGGGTCTCGATTCTAGACGAGTCGGGTTTTGCTGAATCTAAGCTATACATTTCAAAAATCTGAACTCGACCCAAGCTTTGATTTGTTTTGGGATCAGTTGTGTAGTAACATTAAAAATACATATATTTCTATGTTTTTTTGTATTGGGTTTGATTTTCTCTTTATTGTATTTTTTTATTACCTAGACCCGACATGAGACCGATCTAGTTTGGTATGGATCCGGGTCTTTTCAGATCTTACCAACTGAAACAACCCAAACTTCCCCGTAAAGGAAAGCCCGGATTGAGTTGAGGACAAGACACAGCAGGACACAAACAGAAGAACATTTCATTGCTTATTACAACAATTTACATCAGAATACAAGAATATACAGAGTATGAATTACATATTACACATTTACTAAATATCAGAGATTTACAAATTACAATGCAGCGGAAAAATAATGCAAAACACAACTGAAAGGAACATATAGATACAAAGCTTTCTGAATATCATTCCAGCTGTAAACCAGGATCCTGTGAATATAAATCTGCAAAACCAAAACTACAAGCTGCCCGTGTGGAAATAGGGGCACCCAGAGTTTATGTTAAAACAATAAACTCCAGGTCAGTCATGTGACTGGTGTGAGAACTAAAACAGTTATTTAAAACTTTACTTTAAATCGGATATATCAAGGGACCACGCCGTATAACATGGAATGAGTTTCCCCCCAAGAATACTAGTGCATATAACAAAACAACGCAATGCTTTTTGGGAAAATGAAGCTATTAGAAGACCCAGGTCCTATCACACAATGCAATGCAAGCCGGGGGATAAGGTTTTACCTTATAGTTTGCCAAACATGCTTGGTACGTTTAAAATAAATCATTTGATACTATTATAAGTGCATAGTGTATAAAACAACTTCAAATATAAATGTATTAATCCTAGACGGCATGGGTACCATATATCATATCGCCAATACTAGGCTCTACAATCAAAACCGCAAATGTCACGTATTGGAAGTTGGATTTCCATCTGTGAACCAAAGCAAGGGATCGTCCTTATCTCTTCGAGATGCTCTAGCTCGCCCCTTAGGCAAGCACGCAGGCAAGCCTTGGATCGTCAGGACCGGTCCACACGGAGTGGATTAAAACGTCTGAACAATGCGTTTCCCCGTCCTATGGGGCGTAAACTGGTCATATCCGGACCAAACTATCATCCCCGGAATGACCGATATAACTGAGGCGCCTCCTATCCATCATCCACATAAGTAAAATGCCAGGGCGTGCAAAACACTGACACCGCTCCTAGCTAGAAGGAAACGCATGCCCTCCCTGATGTCCTCTCATGTTTCTGGTTCACACCGGGGTGTGAGGCTCGCGAGTTAACGCTATACAAAGTTGCGCTATATAAAGCCGTGCTTTGATCATCAACCACAAGACTCTGCTTTTCAATAGAAGTCTTGATCATTTGCATCTCAGCATGCCACACAGGCAATTCACGCTATGCAACCGATGTCTATCAATCACACAGAATGAAATCCGATGTCAGACACACATCCATTTACAAGTTCGTTCTGGGTCTGAATGAAACCGGAGGCATCTTATTCCTCCCCCATATGTCCAATACAGGGGAGAGGTCCTCGCATATCTGGTCGACCTCCAAGTACGTCTGGACAATCACCACTTATTACCTTGTCTTGGGTGTACAGCTCAATGAAGACATCGGTAATCATCCAAACGATGTGACGACCTCCAGTCTTCAACCACCGTCTTCATCCTCGACATATCATCGAATCAGTTATTCAAAATGGGATAAACCCGGTCTTTCCGAATAACTAACGTATATAATAAACAAGTGTTATAAAAATAAAACATACGCCTTATTCCACTCCAAAACATTTCTTTATTCAAATATTCTTAAACTTTGGGAAAGGTTCCCATTAATTTTATCAAAGATAAATTCTTTAAATTTATTCTTTAATCTTCATTTGGATATCATTTCAATCTAATTAAAGATGCATTAAAACTCCGCTTGGTTTTAATCTTCCCAAAAATCAATATCAACGATTGTTTAACTTGGGAAATCATATCCTGTCTTTAACTGGGTTAAAGAACCAATGTCATTTAAAACACGGTTCACGATAAACCCAAAGTCACATTTCATTCCATCAGCCACTAACCGTAAATTAGCAAGTGAACAATTCCCTAAGTATAAACCCGGAAGGCCGAAACCAACATCAGATCAATACCTAGGAAACCATTCAACTTAACTAATCTCCAGTTAGTTCCTGATTTTCTTAACTCCATTGGGTCTAAGAACAAGATTATTAAAGATAACATTCACGACAACCCAAAACCTCATTCCGTTGTTAATTAGGTTAAAGAACAAGTGTTATTTTTAAAACACCGTTCACGATAAACCCAAATCACATTCCATTAATTATGGAATCTTCACGATAAAACAAATCAATATATAATCGATATCAATTTCCGTATCCGACCAATATTATAAATGGAACAACGACAAAGCCTTTTAAATTCCATATGTATTAACCGTCTTCCTCCACAGAAGTTCACTTCGATTATTATTAATCGAATTCCATTCAATTCCAATTTAATATATTAAATTGGAAAACGTTACTTTGGAAAATTCCCATTAAATCTTAATAAAAAGATTTATAAATTCCAAATCACATTTCACTGTAAAGCCAGTTAAAGTACGAATGTCGTTAAAAACACAGTTCACAACAAACCCAAAATCTCATCAGTCTCTAACCGTAAATTAGTAAGAGAATGATTCCCTAAGTATTAACCCCGAAGGCCGAAACCAACATCAGATCAATACCCCGGAAACCATTCAACTTAACTAATCTCCAGTCAGTTTCTAATTTTCTTTACTCCATTGGGTTTAAGAACAGTATTATTAAAGATACCATTCACGACAAACCCAAAATCCAATTTGATATTAAATACAAGGCTCTGAATAGAAAACATATCGGCTTATAGTCAATGTCAAATTCTGAAATCAACTTATATCATATTGGAATAAAGATATATATATATATATATATATATATATATATATTCCAAATTCCTCCACAATATCCATATAATCACGGAATCCAATATAGAAATATTCTGATGGTAATTTCGATTCTGATCCACTCCAATTCATATATTGGAAATTCCGGTTATTTTCAAAGCCATTTCAAATCCAATTTATTTATTTCTAAAAATAAATAAATTATTTTTCTAGTTCATAACTAGTTCATTTTGATAAAAATATATTTTTGTCTTTTCAAATATGAAATTTTTCATTCCAATTCTTTCCAAATCATTTATTATGATTTTACACAAATTATTGATATTTTTAATAATTTTATCAAGGCCCGTGCAGTCGATTTTCCATAAACGACCATCGAATTGCACTTACAACGACCATTTCCAAATTTGATTTGGACATGATTCCAAATCCAACCGTTAGATTTCAAATCTCTAATATTCATTAGAAAACTCTTTTCAATACGAACACAATGGTTCCGATTTTAGGAGAATCCGAGAGTTGGATCTCCCGTAATGTCCATTCGAAGTCAATGGTCGAAATTCGCGAACTGCCGCGGCGCGACGCGTTCTATTCAGGCCATTATATATATAATATCATATATATTTCGTCGTTTTTCATTTAAAATGTATTTTATAAATCGTTTTCAAAACAGTTTCAACTTCATATTCAATTTTAAATCAAAATTGGATATTCCATATCATTAATATATAAATGATAATATTTTCAAAATATTATATTTTGAAATCAATTCCTTTTCAATATTCATTATAAAAATGAATATAATCGATATAAATATCGTTCACGTCAAAATGGCGTTACCTAATCAATGCGGCTATATATATTTAAATATATTCGTGTCCTTCCCAAATCGGACATCAAAATCACATTTTGATCTTTTACTGAATATTATTGTTTGGGTTTTCAGTTCTCGATTCTACCTGTTTGCCTTAAACTTTTGTTGCTTTTAAGTCCATTAAATCAAGCAAAGCAAAATATACAACCATTTGCAACATCGATTCAGATTGCCATGCAAAATACATGTCATAGATTCGAAAAATCACAATCCAGATGGTGTATTTTTTAAAAATATCTTGGCGATCTTACATGCTTTAACCCAACAATCAATTCTAATCATAAACAAGCAACATCTACATTTTTGGATTCGAAGATTATGCCTTTCTTTAACGGGTATTTGAGCGTTATAGGTGGAACGGTTCAAGTTTTGATAGAAGAGCAGTCGCTTATAAACTTGGTTCTATAAAAGCATGAAGAGCTTTGAGCAAGGCAATTGAATCGATTTATAGTGATGGGATATATTCATATTCTAACTTACGATAGTACTTTGTTGAATTGCTAGAACAAATCCAAGTAGAGTCGAGCGCATAGTTACCGACGAGGATTGGGTTTCTGGTCCTTGTATCGGAGTGTTGTTCATTGTTGATCTTTGCTTTGTTTTGATGGGACATATTTGTATATAAAAAGGTACTTTTCTAGTACCAACCGCAGTGGATGCTAATGATCAACTATATCATTTGGCTTATGTTATCGTTCATCTATAATCTTATGATAGTTAAGGTTAATTTTTTGCTTGTTGATGGAGGTCCATTCATAGAGTTAACAATAGCAGTCTTCCTTTCATTTCCGATAGAAGGAAAGGAATATCGATAGCATTAGAGAGTCATTAGAGATTCTCTCATAAGCATAGATTCTCTGCTACACATTTGGAAGTACATTTTCAGATCGATGGATTTAGAGACAAATGGTTGACAAAATTATTTTACATCGTATCATGTGTTTTAGAAGTAATTGAGCACCAAACAATCTAACAGGACATAAAGACCATCAATATATGAGCTCAAAATTAGAAAGAAAAACATTTTGCATGGAAGAAGGAAATTTGGGCTTTATGCAAGGATGGTGGTGGTCTATTTTATGTTATGACTACGAACATATCACAAAAATTTTAATGGTGTACTTAGAGTTGCACGTTTGCTGCTAGTTTAAGAACTAGTTGCACATACCTCCTTTTGATCTGTGAATTACTTTATCAGTGAAGAGAGTTTGCAAAGACTTTAACGACTAGTTTAATGCCAAAATGTGAATCAAAGATAGTTGAAAGAGCAAGTGAAGAAAGATTTTCAAGGATAGTTTGCTTTGATTAGGTCAAATGGCAAGTAATCTATTACTCTGACGAATTTAAAGTAATAGTTGAAAGTAAAACTTGCTGTTTTACATGTAATATTTGTTACTTCAGCAGCTGTCTTGTGCACATGTGATTGCCTCTTGTTCCTTAGTTGCTAAAGGGTAAAATAGAGATCATCATGACTTCACATCTAATTGGTACGTGGTTCAAAACTACCGAGTAGCTTACATGACAAAATTGCATCTTGTTCACGACTAAAACTACTATAGTATATATCATGTTGGTTGTTCTGCTTTCAACTGCATGAAGAGCTCTCAAGAAGACCCATACTGACAAGGATAAAATGTACTATGGACGAGATGCAAGCTTCAAGGGCAAATATGTGTAGTAGGTGAGGGTTGCACGGACCCAAGAAGATTCAATGTACTTCAGCAACTTAGCTTTGTCTGTTTGCTTGTTCTGGTATAAGATGTATTTTTTAAAGAACTTATTGTATCGCCAGAACATATTCGTAGATTTGTTTCTTAATTTACCTGTTACATGGAAGAGTCAATGTACTTTAGCGACTTAGCTTTGTCAGTTTTCTTATGTTAGTATAGGATGATTTTGTTTGACAACTTGCTGTATCACAAAATTGTATTTGTAGATTTGCTTCTTATTTGATGCCTTCTTCTTCTTCTTTTTGGCAAAGCCGACGGGGGTTGGATGGCTCCCTACCTTTTTATTGATATACCAAGAAGAATACAAAGTTATATAAGGATAGAAAAACAACAAAAAGAGAAATGGAGGCAACAAGGCATACCAATGTCTAAGGAAACTAAAACACAACACATAATTACAATATTAAGCAGAGCGCTTAACCAAAAATGCCCAGGTCGAAAATAAATTTCAATAATTTCAAGCCATCCCTTGTGTCATGCTATATAAAATGCTTCCACTGACCGTAATTCATGCTACTGTTAGCATTAAAAACTTTCACATTGCACTGTCTCCAGATATTCATAGCAATCTTTTTGAGTACGTAACTGTAGATCCGTGCTCTCGGGCTCTTGCCACTTATTCTTTTGCGTATTCTTTCCCAATCAGTTATGCTGGAGGCATTGAAGCTAGTTTCATTAATTTGCAGAAGAGCTTCCTTCCAAATATTGTCAGTGAAAGGGCAATTATAGAATAGGTGCTGGATAGTTTCGTCTTCGGAGTTGCAGTATAGACAAGTTTTATCCACCTCCATGCCGTAGCTCGCAAGCTTATCCTTGGTTAGTAGCGCTTAAGAGATAATCTTCCACAAAGCGAAGTTATCTTTAGCACAATTATATTTACGCCATACTGCCTTATTCCATCTGCAATTAATCATATTAGAAGTACCTTCCATCACCTTATATGTATTATTAATAATATGAAACTGCTCACCAGTAGCGTTCCAACTAGCAAAATCACTGTGGAAACCGTGAAGCGCAGCCAGCTGAATTCTTTGCCATAGCAATGTGATGTTCTGGTTCGAGCTAGATGGCAACCTCAGTTCTCGGTTGCTTATTACTTCACCCACCGTACTATTTTGAGGTATACCAGAGTTTTGTTTCTCCATTAATGTTACCGCTGCTTCATTGATGAACCCATATTCGGTCCACGGATCTGTCCAGAAATGAATGTATGCAAAGGTAATCTGCCCATATTTGAAATGCGGTAGAACTTTGGATCTTAGCTTAAGAAGACTCCGCCACGTCCAACTATAGTTTAGCTTCATATTAACAGTCCAGAAGGACTTATCTTTCAGCACATGAACATGGGACCAATGCACCCAGAGGCTGTGCTTATTGGACACAATATCGTTAATGTGTTGTGTAAAGGCAGCTTGATTCCAGATAATCATATTGTTTAAGCCAAGACTTCCTTTATTGACGGGTTTCTCAAGAACAGAAAATTAAATTGGAGCCAAGATTTTAGAGTGTATATTACCTTTCCATATGAACTTCATGACGCAGTCTTGATCATGCAAAGGAGTTTTTGAGGTAGAACATGCGCGTTCTCGCCCAAAATACTTGCACTGCAATGATCACCGACTTCACAAGAGTGATTCTACTAGCCTGACTGAGTAAATTGGTGGACCAACACTCAAGCTTGCAAATAATTTTGTCGTATTGCGGCAAGCATTGAGCAGTGGTAATCCGGGAAGTTGCAAGTGGTAGCCCCGGGTATGTCGAGCCAGAGCTATTCATGTTGAGGCCAGTTAACATGTGTATTTGTTGTTTTCTAGTATCGCTCACCCCTGCTACCATGATATCGGATTTTTCGTAATTTATTTTAAGACCAGTCATCTTGTAAAATTGATCTAGTGTAGCCGTAATGTTGATCAGTGTGTTATCGTCCAGTTTGCAAAAGATGATCAAGTCATCAGCAAACATCAAAGCAGTAATCATGGGATTCTTGCACTTAAGGTAAGGAGTAAAAAGATTTTTATCTACAAGTTTATTCAACATTTGTAAGAAGCTCCATGACCGTAATAAAGAGGTATGAGGAGATAGGATCTCCCAGGCGTATACCTTGCTTACTACCGAAGAAACCCACTAGATTACCATTTACATTAACAGAGTAATGCACAGTGCTTATACATTCATATATCCAGGCAGTAAACAAAGAAGGAAAATTCATATAACTAAGTATTCGAATAGTAGATTGCCACTGTAACGAGTCGAAGGCATTCTTAATATCTAACTTGAGCATAGCGCCAAGTGATATAATTTTAGTGTTATATCCTTTAATTAGCTCATGAGCTAGAAGGACAATGTCAAGAATATTACGTTCAAAAGAAAGGCTGATTGGTTGTGTGATATAATAAACAGCAAAACTGCTTTCAATCTGCTAGCAAGAATTTTAGCTATACCTTGTATATTGTGTTACAACATGATATTCGTCTGTAGTCATTAACGCTGTTAGAATTCTCGGATTTGGGTATAAGGGCAATAGTAGTGTTATTGTACAATCCCATTAAATTAATTCTACGGAAAAATTGTTTCACAGCCTTACAAACATCCACATTTACTATATTCCACCTATGTTGAAAGAATTTAGCATTGAAACCATCTGGACCCCCCACACGAACTAGTGTTAAGGGAAGAAACAGCGGTTTTGATTTCGGTGTCATTAATAGGGGCCGAAAGAATTTCACTCTGGACCGCATTAATTTTGGGTAGTAGATAAGGATTGATTTCATCAAGCTATGGACAAAAATCAAATTCATTTCCAAAAAGTTTCTCAAAATAAAGCAAAAAAGCATTCTGAATATCGTACATGTTAGTATGTACCTGGCCATTATGATCAATGATAGTGTGGATATCTTGCTTCTTGTGTTTGGCTTTAAGCACCACATGGAAGTAGGCCACATTCCAATCTCCATCAGCAAATTAGCGTATTCTGGATTTCTGCTTCTTCATTAGCGCTTCGATTTGCAAAGCATTCCAATGCTTAGTGGATAGATCAGTTTCCGGTTGCGCAAGAGAAGTGTTTGAAGGATCATTGAGCATTTGATTTTAAACTTGAGACAATTGTTACAACCACATGGTAGAAAGCAAGCTACAACTGCCAAATCTATTCTTAGCCCAAGTTTCAAGTGTGTCTTTAAGCATTTTCAGTTTTTTTGTAAGGTGTACATCAGGTTACCATAGCATGGTGAAATCCATACGGAGTTTACAATAATCTTGAAATCAGGTTCATATATCCAAGTGTTAAAGAATTTGAAACAAGGTCTCCTAATATTAATCTGGTCGCTAATATGAAGTAATTGAGGTGAGTGATCAGATAATATAGGCAATAAGAGTTCTTTATAAAGTGTAGGCCACTTGCCAAGAGCACTGCCATTGTATAACGCATGGTCAATTTTGGAAAATGTTCTAGTGCCTTCACGTTTACAATTATTCTAGGTAAATTCCGCTCCAAAAGCTTTAATTTCAATTAAATTGGACAACGTGATAGTGGCGTTAATAGGTCTTATTTTGTTAAGGCTAACTAGGCAACCCCGAACCGATCACGAAGTTTGAATGGGGAATTGAAATCGTCACAAACCAGCCATGGTTCTGAGGGATGGTGTAAAGAGGGTACCATGCTGAAAAAGGTTCTCTAGTATCAACAGTGTTGCAAGCATACACAAAGGTTCAGTAGAAGTAGGTGTTGGTAGAAAGGTGCGTAGAATAACAGTGTATATGTTGACTAGAAGAATTAACTATAGAAAAACTGTAAATAGTAGGATCAAAAATTAAAAGAATCCTACCATAACTAGCATCATATAAGTTATTTAACATGCACCAGCTAGAGTTAATATACCTGGTTGCTCTCCTCGTGAGTGCTTCATTCAATTTGGTTTCCAGAATAGCGAGAGCACTCATGTTGTATTTTCTTAGAAGAAGCTTACATCAGTCTAGTTTGAGGTTAGAATGTGCACCTTTAATGTTCCAAGCACAGATGTTTTGCATCATTATTAAACACTATGTTTTTGTTTGCACTGTTTTTCATTGATCTGGTTTAGACCATAGATGCTTCCGGAATCATTGTGTCGCTAGCACTGTTTCTTGCTACAGGTGATTCCATAGTGGAAAAATTGCCAATCTTAAAGCCTACGCTAACTTGCATGTCCTAAAAGTTTTTGCCAGTCTCGTAGAAGTGGAATTCAGTTGGAAATTTGTAACCTGGAAGGGGGTATGATTACTTATGGAGTTATTTCCAATAGATAGGTCTTTGATCTTGGTATCAGAGGGAGTAACTATCATTTCATCAATTGAGGGTGCAAATAGATGTAGAAATATCATGTTGAGGTAGCACTTGTTATGCTTTATCAACTTTCTGCACATCCTCCATGGCACTATTGACTGTCTTATCCTCGGTAGTATGGTTTTCAGCTTGTTTTTCATTGGCTGGTGGTTCCTGCGCATTATTGTCCTGTAAATTTTCTGTCATAATGTCATTAGCTAGCTGGTCAGTAGAGTTCAAGCCTCGGGTCAGAGGAAATAAGCTATGAAGCATTGGGTGGAGCCGGCTCTCATCATCAAAATCAACGGTTTCATGAAGCTGTTGTTCTTTGCGGACGTTCTCATTGCTGTTGTTATTCTTTTTGCATGCTTGGTCAGTCACCGTTTTGGTAGAAACATTTCCTTGTTTTACAAAGTCCACTTCCTTTGCCACATTTTTCTCATTAGCTTTATCCTGAGAAAGAGGAGTTTTGCATATTTCTTGTTCAATAGAGTTACCTTGACTGTTATCGTCTAAATCATGTAGGCTCGCAAATTTATTGCTTATGGGTATTGACTGTCTTGATACCATCATTTATTTCACTTGCATTAGCTTCCATAACCGTTTTCCCTTTGTCATATGTCACTCTGGTCTTCTTTCATTGGTATTTCCCCTTCTTCCAGTGTACTTTCTTCAATGCTTGAACTAACTTTTTTTTGCCATTGTGATTTGTTTGCAGCGCTCATAAAGTCTCCCAGGGTGCTTTTATTCCTTGAGAACCTAAGGTTGAGTTTATTCTTGTTACGCTCGACTTTTTGCCCTGGATGTACTCTAATAGGAGGCACTCTCCTCTGGTTCGTGAACATATTGTTTAGTTGTGGTCCCATGTGCTGAACATACTCAGTGTTTTTACTTGTGTTTGTTACTGGAGGTTCATCAATCTGTCTTTTGCCGATATTTTGCTTCCTCGCAACTTTTTCCCCTTCTGCATACTTTTATTGACTTCACAACTTTCCGTGCTATGGCCAAAAACATTGTAGTAGGTACATAGTAATGGTCTCCACAAGTATGTCACTTTGATTCTTTGTGTTCCTCCGTCAGGTGTTGTCGCTATGAAGTCGTCAACTAAATCTTTATCAGGTTTGATTTCGATTAAACATTTGGCATAGTGTAGCCTTTCTAATTTCTCCGTCATTTCATCCAAACAAATGAGCCTTCCTAGTCTATACGCAAGCCAATTAATCCCTGCATGTGACCAAGAAAAAATAGGGATATTCGAGAATTGGACCCAGACAGGGACCGCTTTAACAGATCCATATACATTGCTGACTAAGGGATCATAAGGTTTGATGATGAACACTTTGTTTCGCATAATGATAGGATCCCCCATTAATTTTTTTCATTTATCCTCATTGTTTGAGAACTGAAATAGGAAAACTGTACCATCAGATATGACTCTGAGAGAGCCTTTGAGATTCCAAGTCGAATTGACTTTCTGAACGACAGCAGAGAACGAGAGCGGTTGATCTAAGAAGAAACCCACTAGTGATCCTTCCAAACTTGATTTTCGACCTCAACAATTGCCTCAGTGTGCATCATTGCGTCGCCACAGAAAGTTGGTACCATATCCATGAGTTTGTAATGTTATAAAATAATTCGCTACGGATCTGAATATAACCATATTGATTCAATCGAGAATAAACTGAATAAGATCAAAGAGATCAGCGGAAGCCATACCTGAATCCATCGGTGTTTGCTGATACGTAGAATGAGGTTGAGTTTTGATCTTCCAAATTGACACAAGCTCAGATCTGTAAATATGTCTCTATAGAAGAGGTAAGAGAACACTCTGATCACTTGTGTAATTTGGGGACCATAACCCTATATATATAGTAGTGTGATATTTTTAGTTCGGCCCTTCAACAAACTAAAAAATTATCACTCCGGTATCCACACATTATTATATTACAAGATAATTATACCCTAAAAGTCCTCAGATATTTATTTCAAACTAGATCACGTATTCGGACTTAGTCATAAGACAGCCAATACATTAGCATATGTGGCCCCAATAAGTGGAATATTTCCAACAATCTCCCCCTGGGCCACATATGTAACTTTATAAATGTATTTACTTTATGAGCTCTCAAATAGCTATCTTAATAATAAGGTATATCCAAAACAATCTCGTCCATTGATTGTGTTAATATAGGACCAAAGCGGCTTTCGTCACTATCATTGTAACTAAACTCATCAATGATCACATATACTAACATAACCAAATGACATAGATCAATCATGTATGTGTAGCATGGAAATTACATGAAATGTGATCTTTTCATGCCTATTTCCAACTGGTCCAACTTTACTTTATTGAGATCAAAATGTTCAATATATGTATATATGAACAAATGGAGTGCAAAAGAAAAATGACTTTATTTCTGATCAGAAAAAAAAACTAAAGTATGTCCATAACCAAATTATAGAGCAACATCATAAAACTAATTTATTACAAACTCCCCCTGAACCAAAATATCCTTAAATAAAAGATACACTCATTTTAGCAACATGCTCATGAAAGACCTTAGGTGGTAATCCTTTTGTAAGTGGATCCGCCAACATGGAATTTGTCCCAATATGCTCTATGGATATCAACCCATTCTGCACTCTCTCCTTCACAACGAGAAATTTGATGTCAATGTAATTTGACTTGCTTGAGCTTCTGTTGTTATTAGAATATAATACTGCTGATTTGTTGTCACAATATAACTTTAATGGTCTTTCAATACTATCGATAATGCGCAGCCCAGTGACAAAATTTCGCAGCCATTTCCCATGATTAGATGCCTCGTAACAAGCCACAAACTCTGCTTCCATGGTAGAAGAAGCTATGAGTGATTGCTTAACACTCTTCCATGATATGGCTCCCCCACTTAGTAGAAATATATATCCTGAAGTGGATTTTCTACTATCTGGGCATCCAGCAAAGTCAGAATCAGAATACCCAATGATCTCCAACTGATCTGATCTTCTGTATGTAAGCATATAGTCCTTTGTTCTCTTAAGATACCTCATAACCCTTTTTGCTGCTTTCCAGTGATCCATTCCAGGATTACTAAGATATCTACCCAACACTCCTACAATGTACGCAATATCCGGACGCGTACACACCTGAGCATACATCAAACTCCCTACGATAGATGCATAAGGAATTTTCTGCATTTCATTAACTTCAAGGATGTTATTAGGGCATTGTTTAAGACAAAATCTATCTCCTTTAGCGATAGGGGTATCTCCTACTTTACAATCTTGCATTCCAAACCTTTCAAGCACCTTTTCTATATAGCCTTTTTGTGACAATCCAAGAATACCACGTGAACGATCACGGTGTATTTGGATTCCTAATACAAAAGAAGCTTCGCCAAGATCTTTCATTTCAAAGTTGTTTGAAAGAAATCTCTTGGTTTCATGCAATGTATGTAAATCATTGCTGGCTAGCAATATGTCATCAACATATAAAATCAAGAATGCAAATTTACTCCCACAAAACTTGTGATACACACAGTTGTCAATAATGTTCGCCTCGAAACCAAATGAGGTAATTACATTATGAAATTTGTAGTACCACTGACGAGATGCCTGTTTGAGTCCATAAATGGATTTCTTTAATCTGCAAACCATATTCTTTGGATCTCCGACCACAAAGTTTTCTGGTTGTACCATATAAATTGTTTCCTCAATGTCTCCATTGAGAAAAGCAGTCTTAACATCCATTTGATGTAACTCAAGGTCAAAATGTGCAACAAGCGCCAAAATTATTCTAAAAGAGTCTTTCGATGAAACCGGAGAGAAAGTCTCTTTAAAATCGATGCCTTCCTTTTGAGTAAAACCTTTTGCTACAAGACGTGCCTTGTATCTTTCTACTTTACCTTCTGCATTCCTTTTGGTTTTAAATATCCATTTACAACCAATGGGTTTTGCACCTTCAGGCAAAGTGACAAGGTCCCAAACTTTATTGTCTTGCATGGATTTATACTCTTCATTCATAGCCTCAATCCACTTTTGAGAATTAATATCTTGCATGGCTTGGTGCAAGTTGATAGGATCATCTTCCACCAATCCATTGTGATCCTCTAATTCTTGAAGAAATACCACATAATCATCCGTAATGGCACTTCTTCTATCTCTAGTGGATCTTCTTAATGGTAATTCTTGTTGAGGTTGTTGAGTTTGTTCTTGTAGAACATTGTCTTCAACTTGAAAGGGATTTTCTTCAACATTGTCTTGTTGAGGTTCCATATTTACTTCTTGATTAATGACAGGCACGATAACCGTCATATCATCTGAAGAAGTAACCTTAGTGGATATCATAGATGATGATTCCTCCTCAAAAGCAATGTTCCTTACTTTATTTCTCCCCCCAAACTCTACATCCTCAAAAAATGTTGCAGTTCCCGTCTCAAAAATTTTCCTTAGTGTGGGATCATAAAATTTATAGCCCCTAGATCGCTCAGAATAACCAATAAAGTAGCTGCTTACTGTTTTAGAGTCCAATTTTCTTTCATTGGGCCTATAAGGCCTTGCCTCAGCTGGACATCCCCAAATATGAAAATGCTTTAGAGTGGGCTTTTTGCCTGTCCAAAGCTCATAAGGTGTTTTGGCAGTTGCTTTAGTGGGTACCCTATTAAGGATATAAACTGCTGTGTTTAATGCCTCTCCCCAGAGTGATTTTGGTAAGGTAGAATGACAAATCATACTCCTTACCATATCTTTAAGGGTTCGGTTTCGTCTCTCAGCAACACCATTCATGCTAGGTGAACCCGGCATTGTGTATTGTGGGACTATTCCGCATTCCTCTAGAAAGTTGGCAAACGGTCCTTGGCATTGTTCACCTGATCCGTCAGATTTACCTTAATATTCACCGCCACGGTCAGATCTGACAGTTTTTATTCTTTTGTTGAGTTGGTTCTCAACCTCTAACTTAAATTTCTTGAACATGTCCAAGGATTCCGATTTATCATGTATAAGATATAGGTAGCCATATCTTGAATAGTCGTCTATGAATGTGATAAAATATTGTTGTCCATTCCATGATGCCTCAGGAAATGGCCCACAAATGTCTGTATGTATCAATTCTAAGACGTCGGTTGCTCTATTGGCACCTATTTTCTTATGTTTGGTCTGTTTTCCCTTGATACACTCTATACAAACATCAAAGTCTGAAAAATCAAGGGATTGCAAAATGCCATCTGACACGAGCTTTTGAATTCTAGCTTTAGATATATGACCTAAGCGCTTGTGCCATAATGCGGCTGAGTTTTCTTTGTTAGCTTTTCTTTTAGTACCATGTAATTCCACATGCAAGGCTTCATTATAAAATGAATTAACATCAAGCATATATAAGTTATCACAAACATTAAGAGAACCAGTTCCAACAAGAGTTGAATTTATTGATAAACTAAAAATACCATTCCCAAATGAACAAGTATATCCAGATTTGTCCAATTTAGAAATAGAAACCAAATTCCGTCTAAATGACGGTATTACAAAAGTATCAAATAAATCCAAATAAAACTGAGTTCCTAATAATAACTTAAAATGCCCAATAGCCTGCACTTGAACCGATTTTCCATCGCCCACATAGATGTATCTTTCAGCATCAGTTGGATTTCGGTAGCTCAGGCAGCCCTGCATAGAAACACTTATGTGAGTAGAGGCACCAGAATCTATCCACCAAGTGTTTTTAGGTACTGTAGCTAAATTTACTTCAGAACAGACCAAAGCAAAAGACATACCTTTCTTAACACGCCAAGCGTGATATTTGGTACAATCTTTCTTCAAATGTCCAGGCTTTTTACAAAAGAAACAACCATCAGTTTCCTTTTGTTGTTTCTTTTCTGCCGGACCCTTAGCAGCTTCATTATCCTTCTTTCTCTTTTTGTCTTTTCTCTTAGGGGTATAGGCCAAATGAGCACTTTCAGTCTTATCATGCTTCAACCTCTCTTCTTCTTGCACACAGTATGAAATGAGCTCATTAAGAGTCCATTTCTCCTTCTGACAGTTATAACTGATTTTGAACTGGTTATACTGTGAAGGAAGAGAGATTAATACCAAATGCACGAGCAAATCATCTGAAAGCTCTAGCTTAAGTGCCTTAAGTTTTGAAGCAACATTTGACATTTCCATAATGTACTCCCTTACGTTTCCTTTGCTTTGATACTTCATGGATATCAAGCATTGCAAAAGCGTGCTTGTCTCCGCCTTATCGTTTTTGGCAAAACGTTTTTCAATCTCAGCAAGGAAATCTTTGGCGTTGGTTATCTTTTCAGACACCGCACCCCTAAATGCCTCCGGAATACCGTGTTTTATGATCATTAGACTCATGCGGTTTGAACGATCCCACCTCTCAAAGTTCTTTATAGCATCAGAAGAACTTTCATCCGTAAGAGGGGTAGGTGCGTCCATCCTAAGCGCAAGGTCAAGATCCATGCAGCCAAGAACAAGTAATATGTTCTCTTTCCAATCCTTGAAGTTTGTTCCAGTCAGAATAGGAATATTGTTAAGATTGGCAGATACCGTAGTCATATTAACTGTAATAAATAAAAGAATCAATTAAGTATGCTTACATTATAAACCAACAGTAGTAAATTCAAATAATTGGTAGTTCTCTTTTTTCAAGATATCTAGTACAACATTAATATCAAGTCTTTGGACAGTAATATTAATTGCAAGTGATACTCTTGTTGCAACGATCAAATACTGACAATAAATAAAAGTCGAATAACAACCTTCCTTTGGGCCGATTAATTATCCACTCTTAAATCCTTATAATTGTCACGTATTTATCATCACACATGTGTAAGTGATTCGGCCAAATATTAGCCTTCCTTTGGGCCGACTAATATTCGCATGAATAACTACACACAAATATCAAACATTTTCATGAACCACCAAAATATAGAGGTCACTTTGGTGACATATTATTTTAAAGTTAATTCACTACTAATGTAAAATATTTACAGCTGTAAAGAGACACCAAAAAAATATTTGAATTTATTTGCATCTTAACTCACTTGACTTAACTCACTTGACAGTTCAAAAATTAAACTGAAATAATGGTTAAGACCAATAAAATTCTAAAGTCAGTTCAAACAAAAAATTAGTTTATGCGAACAACAGTAGGAAAGGAATCCGAAATATTATCCGTATTATGAAAAACCAAGTTTTTCGAATCTTGAACAGGTCAAATAAAATGAAAATATCCTGAGCATTCTTAATATTCGGATCCAATAAACTAAGTTTTAAATAAACTAACACGTCACTGCATAATAAACTACACTGCAGAAACAATATTTAATCCATCCGCAATGATATGCAAGTAATATAATGCTAATGCATTTTAAAAAAAAAAAGGCGGCTGCAATTATAATGATATGCAGAAACCATTAAAGTGCCATTGAATTCAAAATTCATACACGTACAGTTTGCCATCATAAATAATTCATCCATGCAAAGTTAAACCACTATTATAATATAAAACAATCATACTACTGCAAGAACATTAATGAATGAATCCAAAAAAAAAAGGTCCACATGAAAAAATGATTCACCAGACTAATTATCTAACGTAATACATACTGGAACCACACCTTTTAAATGGTTTGATGCGATTTTTTTTTTTTTTTAATCAGCTAATATTTCCACGCAACCAGCTTACACCAGAGAATGAAACAGAATGAACAGGGAAGCTATTGTAACCGTATGAACTGAAACTTTAAATATGAACTTGTTTAAAGACAGCAAAACGGTATGTATCAAACTACAAAACTCATCATACGGATACATGATAACATAAAAACATAATTTTCTCAATAGAATCAATAATGGTCGGCTCTGATACCACTTGTTATAAAATAATTCGCTACGGATCTGAATATAACCATATTGATTCAATCGAGAATAAACTGAATAAGATCAAAGAGATCAGCGGAAGCCATACCTGAATCCATCGGTGTTTGCTGATACGTAGAATGAGGTTGAGTTTTGATCTTCCAAATTGACACAAGCTCAGATCTGTAAATATGTCTCTATAGAAGAGGTAAGAGAACACTCTGATCACTTGTGTAATTTGGGGACCATAACCCTATATATATAGTAGTGTGATATTTTTAGTTCGGCCCTTCAACAAACTAAAAAATTATCACTCCGGTATCCACACATTATTATATTACATGATAATTATACCCTAAAAGTCCTTAGATATTTATTTCAAACTAGATCACGTATTCGGACTTAGTCATAAGACAGCCAATACATTAGCATATGTGTCCCCAATAAGTGGAATATTTCCAACAGATATAGGAAAACTGTACCATCAGATATGACTCTGAGAGAGCCTTTGAGATTCCAAGTCGAATTGACTTTCTGAACGACAGCAGAGAACGAGAGCGGTTGATCTAAGAAGAAACCCACTAGTGATCCTTCCAAACTTGATTTTCGACCTCAACAATTGCCTCAGTGTGCATCATTGCGTCGCCACAGAAAGTTGGTACCATATCCATGAGTTTGTAATTGCCGGCATTGTGCGACAAATGTGGAAAGAGGTAAGTCCATTGCTATTGAGATTCGTGCATAAGAGGATTTTGAGACAAGGACGGAAATGAAGAGGTGTACGAGAGTGGGTCTGGAGGAGCTAGAGGAGGTAAAGGCGGAGGATCTGAAGGGCCGGAGGTTTTGGAGGAGGGTCGTAGATAGGAGGAACGTTAGTGGAAGCACTGGTAATCGGTTTTGAGGAGGAGGGCAAGGAAGAAGAAATCGCTATAGGTAGCGACATGGATATTACCGTTGCTTTTTTGTTAGCTTAATATTAAAAATTGTTTTGATGCCTTCTTATTGTACCTCTTGTTGATGATTTTATAGTAGATGGTATTTTATCACTGGAAACTCTAGGAACAAGAATACTTCAATATACCATGATACGTTAACCCATGATATGAACTTTCAATTCAATATACAATACAACACACAAAATGATCATACTACAATGCACCATACAACATTAGCTACCCATGATGATTTCCAAATCATGCCCGTTGGAACTCTTTTTCTAACCGTGAATTTTCGGTTTACAACTCAAAAGTATACTTAAGTTCTCTTTGAAACATTGAAGGATCTATCTACTGAAAGAAACAACAACAGCCAAAAAATTCATGCATTGCTTTACTTAACCTATAACGTCAACATGTGTAGAACATATGACCTACATTCATGTTGTTTGTTTTCACGATCACATCATATATGATTCTACAGTAATACATTTTCTCTAGAAAGGACTTTGTTATAGCTAATGCTATATCACAATTTTTCCACCAACCACCATGCATAGCAACATAACATCCTGATTACAAGCAACTTTTTCCAAAAGCTTCTGCCGCTTCAATGCAAATCTTTTTACTCAATCGACGCTGATTTACCTCAACATTTATTTGAGTTTCAGCTGCAAGTCTGTGTCGTTGCGAGTGTGGTGATAACTAAGTTTTTGGTACATATTCAACATAAATCGCATCAGTTGTAGAGTTAAACTCTGAATGCTCATGATACTTCATTAATGTCTCATCATCAACTTCTCATTAATGCATTTGCACTAAAGATAAAGAAATGAAATTATAATTAAACTTATAAAAAAAAAATAGTTTGAACTATTGAAAATACCTTAGAGTATGCCAAAAATATGAAAAAACAAGCACAATTTCTATGAGAGATGTTGTAAAATTATGAAAAGAAAGGTAGTTGGGATTACAGATTTGTTGTGTTGAGTTTGGTAAATTGAAGAATGAGGTGAAAGAGAAGGAGTATTTTTCCATTTGAATCCTCTAAAGCATATCCGGGGTGACATTTGAAATATAACTAATTGGTGGCATTTGGAATGCCTCTAATTATACTATTTTAAATTCCACTTGGGTATTTTTTTACAGGTACCAAAATAGAGACTTGTAATCACTCAATCACTATGTACACACATTTTGCCAATTACCAAATCACTTAGTAGCTTCGGGATTCTATCGTAATAATACACATTCTGTTATCATTCAACCAATAACATAGTTTTTAACATCAACTTAGAACAAAACATTAAACTAACTGAATCAAAGTACAACATAACATTTTACTCGATAGCAGTCCAAACTAAAAGCATATTATAACACATACAAAAAATGAAGGTTTCTTAATTCATAAGGAATTCTTTTACCTTTCCATCGTGCCAATGGAATACCGTCCTGCGAAGACCGCTCACTTTCTTTTGAAACGTTCGACCCCTGAGGTTATGAAGGCCTATGTATAAATTTCTCTTGTGAAACTTAAGAATACGATGAAGCTGGCTATGTGACCCATCATCCGTATCTGTGAGCCGTATTTGATGGTTTTATAACTTGTATGAATTGCGGTATGATCTTTGGTTTAATCCATTTAAAAGGAGAATAGTGTGAATTATTTGACCAAAACATATGAGTGTAACTAAATAGGACAAAATACATACCTAGTAGGGCAAAGAACAACAATTGTTCCCCTCATTCTTAATCTTCAGATTGGAAGATACATCCAATACCATAGCCACAAACATGTATAGACATAAAAATGCAAGGCACATACATATACAAGATATGTGCATATAAGCAGAAAAAGTAGTAATTCATGTAGTAAACTCAGACAATATCTAAGTGATGTGAACTCTAGCAGTGTTTTCTTGGTGTACATATATGCCAAAATTTCACTACCCGACAAATATGTACAATATACATCGATGTACTCTATAAAATGAAGCTATCTAGGCCGGAGATGGATCTTGGAATGATCACAAATCAAAAGGGAAGTGGTGATATGTATTAAATGTCGGATTTGTGGCCCATTTTGTTTTGGCCATAAACCCATTATTAACAGCCCATATTTTCCCTTAACCACTCACTAATTTTGAATCACTTTCTAACCGCTCCATGATGGCCAAAGCGGTATAACCGAAACGTGATTCATTTTTTCTGATAACAGTTCACTAATCATATTCTCAATATCGAAAAACACCATCCAAAATTGAGAAAAAGGGTTTGGAAACAAAATCAGAGATAAAGACTCGAAATTGAAGGAAGAAAAGCATACAATTCCGTCGATTTCGCTAGGCAATGGCTGGAGGTACTTTATTGATCCCCTTATTTGCTTCCGTTTTTGATTTATGCTGTAGTTAGAGAATATAACATATGGTATCGGAGCTTTCAATCGCCTCTGCCTTGCTTTGATAATTAGACTGCCATCTATTTTGTTGAATCCCTTGCCTTTGTATTTCGCTGAGAAATTAATGGATTTGAATCTCATACTTTCGTGACTGTATTTCGATGCAATAAAGAATTTCTCCAGTCCATTTTTATTTGATGCTTTAGTTGGTATAACGAAGGGATGGCACGATTTCCATGGTTGCCTTTTATTGATAATCATAGAACCAGTTGCTCATTTTGACTAGAGTATTCTGAATAGTTTTTTTTTATTGAAGCATATTTTTGGACTGTAGCATAATAAAGGCGTTGCTGTAGCCTGTATGGTATGCACTTATATGTGTATGAATAAAATAATGTGAAAAGCATTATTTTTTTGAGCTGGCACTTGTTTTAGTTGACTGCGAAAGTTTTCTACAGTAGAAAACTTTGTCTGAAGCATCTCTTTTTATGACTAGAGCATGTTTAATTTTGTAAGCATATATGTAGTGAAAGTCATCATACTTAGGCTACATCATAGACTTACATATAATAATCGGTAGACTTGCTTTCTTTTCTAGTCAGCCTACAGTTTTGGTTGTACTGATTAAAAAAAAAATTGTCATTTATACATTGCAAGCTAGGTGTATGCGTATAAAATAATGTGAAATGTCAAGTGATTGAGCAAATTTTATTAGTTAGAGAGTAGCCACAGCATCTCTAATTATTTAAAATTTTGATAAACTGAAATCACATGTGGATACTAGACATTGATTGTAATTAATCATGTATAACATAATAAGATTTGCCCACAGGAAATTTTATTGTTTTGCATGATTAATTAGGGTGATGTATCATATTGTGTTTCTTAATCTACCCACAGGAGTTAAGAAATAATGATTTGATAGTTTCACTATAAAATTAAATTTATGAATCTGATTTGAGTAGACTTTAGCCCATAGGCAAGTTTTATGTCACCGGATTCATATGTGCATAGTTTACATTGGTAAATTATGATAAAATTACAGTCTCGGTTTATTATGTTAATAAGCATATTTTATTTTATTTGCAGTAATTTTACCTGGAAATATTTCTGATGTTAAATGTGACATTCCTGAATTAAGAGGAGATAACTACAAGGTATGGAAGGAGAGAGTATTACTGCATTTGGGATGGATGGATATTGACTATGCTATTCGGAAAGACGAACCACCTAGCATAACGGAGGATAGTACTCCTGAAGCTATTGATCTTTATGAAAAGTGGGAGCGATCTAATCGTCTTTCAGTTATGTTCATAAAGACCAAGATTTGTGCTAGTATTAGGGGTTCAGTCGATCAGCATGTTAAAGTCAAGGATCTTCTTGAAGCCATCGATGAGCAGTTTGCATCCTCTGATAAGGCTCTCGCCAGTACCTTGATTATGAAGTTCTCATCCATGAGGCATACTGAAGTTAAGGGAGTGCGTGATTATATCATGCGCATGAGGGATATAGCGGCTCAACTAAAAGCTTTAGAAGTTACCATGTCTGAATCTTTCTTGGTCCATTACATTCTGTGCACTCTACCTCAGCAATATGCCCCATTTAAGATCTCTTACAACACACATAAGGACAAATGGTCAATTAATGAGCTTATGACCATGTGTGCTCAAGAGGAGGGTAGATTGTTGATGGAAGAGGGCGAAAAGGTGAACCTTGCTACGACTTCTTATTCAAAGAAGAAAAAGGATCACCATAAGGAAAAAGAAAAAGGAAAGATTCATGCGAATCAAGTCGTGAAGAAGGAGTCAAAGTGTTACTTCTGTAAAAAGAAGGGACACATTAAGAAGGACTGCATTAAGTTTAAAGCATGGCTTGAGAAGAAAGGTAATTTTCCAGCATTTGTTTGTTATGAATCTAATATGGTTAACGTTAATCATGATACATGGTGGATTGATACTTGGACTACAATCCATGTTTCGAATACCTTGCAGGGTATGACAAACCTAAGGAAACCAGTGGACAGTGAAAGACTTATCTATTCAGGCAACAAGATAGCTTCACGTGTGGAATCCGTTGGGACATGCAGTTTGGTTTTAAGTAGTGGTTTTACTTTATGTTTAGAAAAGACATTCTATGATCCTAATTTTGCAAGGAATTTGATTTCTGTATCTAGACTTGTACCTTTTGGATTTTCCTTTAATTTTTCAGAATCTGGTTTTAGTATTATCAAAAATTCTGAAGTTATTGGCTATGGTACATTGTCTGATAATTTATTTCATCTTGACTTGCAAAATGATACCACTCATAATTCTATGCATGCTAATGTTGGTTTAAAAAGATGTATTATGAATGAGGATTCTTCTATGTTGTGGCATCGGAGATTAGGACACATCTCCATTGACAGAATTAAGAGGTTAATAAAGGAAGGGGTACTTGGTACTCTAGACTTTACTGATTTCGACACTTGTGTTAGTTGCATTAAAGGAAAGCAAACTAATAAACACAAAATTGGTGCCAAGAGGAGTTCTGACTTATTAGAAATCATACATACGGACATTTGTTGCCCGGACATGAATGTTGATGATCCAAAATACTTTATCACCTTCATAGATGATTATTCGCGATATATGTATCTCTACTTACTTCGTTCCAAAGACGAAGCTTTAAATGCCTTTAAATTGTTTAAGGCTGAAGTAGAGAATCAATGTGGTAAGCACATTAAGATCGTGAGATCAGATCGAGGTGGAGAGTATTATGGTAGATACACTGAAAACGGACAAGCACCTGGTCCATTTGCTAAATTTCTTCAAGAGCATGGGATTGTTCCCCAATACACTATGCCTGGTTCTCCAGACCAGAATGGTGTAGCTGAAAGAAGAAATCGGACATTAATTGATATGGTGCGTAGCATGAGAAGTAATGTTAAACTTCCATCATTTTTGTGGACTGATGCTCTTAAGACGGCAGCATATATATTAAACCGGGTTCCATCCAAGGCCGTCTCTAAGACGCCTTTTGAGTTATTCAAAGGTTGGAAACCGAGTTTGCGACATATACGCATTTGGGGATGTCCGTCTGAAGTGAGAATCTACAACCCACAAGAGAAGAAACTTGACCCCAGGACTATTAGTGGGTATTTCATTGGATATGCCGAGAAGTCAAAGGGTTATAGATTCTATTGTCCGTCCCATAATACCAGGATTGTGGAATCAAGAAATGCTAAATTTCTTGAGAATGATTTGATCAGTGGGAGTGATCAATTTCAGAATATTATTCCTGAAAAATACCACTATGAGGTTCCACCCTCTGATTCAAGTGATAGATTGATTGTCATTCACACTCCTCAAGTTAAGCCGAGTGTTAGACAACCAAATATAGAAATTCCACAAATTATTGATCAAAATCCGATAGATCATGTTGTAAATGAGGATTTGGTTCATAATGAGAATGAACAAGATTTGGTTCATAATGAGAATGAACAAGTCCCATTAAGAAGATCTACTCGAGAAAGGCGATCAGCTATTCCTGATGATTATGAAGTGTATCTACAAGAATCGGATTATAATATTGGAGTCGATAACGATCCTTTGTCATTTTCACAAGCCATAAGTTCTACAGATTCAAACTTATGGATGAATGCTATGAAAGAAGAGATGAATTCAATGGCTTCTAATCGAGTTTGTAATCTTGTCGAGTTGCCTGATGGTGTAAAAATCATTGGATGCAAGTGGGTTTTTAAGATAAAAAGAGACTCACTAGGCAACATCGAAAGATATAAAGCAAGACTCGTTGCTAAAGGGTTCACTCAAAGAGAAGGAATCGACTACACGGAGACCTTTTCTCCTGTATCAAAGAAAGATTCCCTTCGTGTAATTATGGCATTGGTAGCTCATTTTGATTTTGAGCTACATCAAATGGATGTGAAAACGGCATTCCTTAATGGTGATTTAGAGGAAGAGGTTTATATGAAACAACCTGAAGGATTCTCCTCTAAGGATGGTGAACATTTGGTTTGTAAGTTGAATAAATCCATATATGGGTTAAAACAAGCCTCCCGCCAGTGGTATAAGAAATTCCATGAAATAATTACTTCATTTGGTTTCGAAGAAAATATCATGGATCAATGTATATATCTTAAGGTCAGTGGGAGTAAAATTTGTTTTCTTGTATTATATGTGGATGATATTTTGCTTGCAACCAATAATAAAGGGTTGCTACATGAGGTAAAACAGTTCCTTTCAAGAAACTTTGATATGAAAGATATGGGAGATGCATCTTATGTCATTGGCATTAAGATCCATAGGGATAGATCTCGAGGCATTTTAGGATTGTCTCAAGAGGCCTATATCAATAAAGTACTTGAAAGATTTAGAATGAAAGACCGTTCACCAAGTGCAGCACCCATTGTGAAGGGAGACCGGTTCAGTTTGGACCAGTGCCCTAGGAATGATTTTGAAAGAGAACAGATGAAAAATATTCCATATGCTTCAGCTG
This sequence comes from Allium sativum, assembly GCA_030737875.1. Classification (NCBI taxonomy): domain Eukaryota; kingdom Viridiplantae; phylum Streptophyta; class Magnoliopsida; order Asparagales; family Amaryllidaceae; genus Allium; species Allium sativum. The sequence continues at coordinate 1,020,426,250 of CM060913.1, forward strand.
TTGGTAGCATAATGTATGCCCAGGTCTGTACCAGACCTGATATTGCATATGCAGTTGGGGTATTAGGAAGATATCAGAGTAATCCAGGGATCGATCATTGGAAGGCTGCAAAGAAAGTGATGAGGTACCTTAAGGGTACTAAGGATTACATGCTTATGTATAGAAGAACTGATAATCTGGAAGTGGTAGGCTATTCGGACTCTGACTACGGTGGCTGCAGTGATTCACTTAAATCCACATCAGGATATGTGTTCATGCTAGCTGATGGTGTCGTATCGTGGAGAAGTGCAAAGCAAACTTTGATGGCTAGTTCCACTATGGTCGCAGAGTTCATTTCTTGCTTTAAGGCTACCTCGCATGGTGTTTGGTTGAAAAGTTTCATATCTGGACTTAGAGTTGTTGACTCTATTAATCGGCCGATAAGAATGTATTGTGACAATTCAGCTGCTGTCTTCATGGCTAAGAATAATAGGAGTGGAAGTCAAAATAAACACATTGACATAAAGTATCTAGTCGTGAAGGAACGTGTTCAAGAAAGAAAAGTGATCATCGAGCACATTAGCACTGATTTAATGATTGCTGATCCCTTGACTAAAGGCATGCCAATTAAGACTTTTAGGGATCATGTAGTGAAAATGGGACTTGCACCCATTATGTAGTACATTCATTATGTTGTTATTGAACTTTATTATGTTGGATATTTTCTCTTTTTGGATTTAAGCGCATATTTATGTTATTATGTTGAGAAATATCATTTGTTTGAACCTAGAGTAAACATGAGGTTTACTCATTAAGTTAAGTGTGCGTGTGGTTGTTGAGAATTTGATATATTGTGATACATGGAAGATTAATTCTCGTATTAAGAGATTTGGTCGCTGTGATTCGTATATCATATCTCATTTCAGATGGGCCAAGTAGGAGAATGTCGGATTTGTGGCCCATTTTGTTTTGGCCATAAACCCATTATTAACAGCCCATATTTTCCCTTAACCACTCACTAATTTTGAATCACTTTCTAACCGCTCCATGATGGCCAAAGCGGTATAACCAAAACGTGATTCATTTTTTCTGATAACGGTTCACTAATCCTATTCTCAATATCGAAAAACACCATCCAAAATTGAGAAAAAGGGTTTGGAAACAAAATCAGAGATAAAGACTCGAAATTGGAGGAAGAAAAGCATACAATTCCGTCGATTTCGCTAGGCAATGGCTGGAGGTACTTTATTGATCCCCTTATTTGTTTCCGTTTTTGATTTATGCTGTAGTTAGAGAATATAACATTAAATGGGCCTGAATGCGCAGCATAATTTGAATTTGTAAGGCACCTAGTGAATGTCATGAGCAAGCTACTCATAAAACCAAGTGAAAACTATCATCTCATTACCCTACAACTGCTTGGTTTGAGAAGATAGATCTAAAAGCTACTCGCGCATCTCCATATAATATGTTGGCTCTAGGTTTCACAATGGATGTTACACCTTCGATTTGATTGAGGCCACTAAAAGTAAAGCCACTGGCTTGGTTGACAGCTTCGGCCATCAGTTCACCAGAAAGTGCAGTACAACCATGAAGGTGCTAAGATGATTATACAAGAATTGGTTAAAGATGTGCATCAAGGTGTATCATTGTTCATGTGCCATGAAGTTTCTGCTGTGTGAATAAATAATTGATGAAAGTTGTGTAATGTTGGCTGTTGTGAAAATAGATGTGAGCTGGCCAATATAACCGTTATCTATTGCAAGTATATATATAGTATGAATCTGGAACAAGGCTATGTGGATTAATAAATACAAATTCCCTTTCCTGCTACTTTATTCTGTTATCTTGTTTTCTCTCTGATTTTCCCCTCTTTCTTCTGTCTCTTAATTCTCCTTTTATCTTGAATTCACCCAGTTTCTGTCTGAATATCTTCTGGTATCACCTATCTTCTTCTAATCCATACCTTACCTCCTTCTTCTAAATCCTTACCTCACTTCCCCTTCATCAACAAGGTAGTTTTATTGATCCAGTACCCATCATAATTCCATCAGAGAAAGAAGTGATGGCTGCACCTGAATTTGGTCCATTACAAATGGTATCAGAGCAAGTGGCTGGGGTAACCTTTAACAACCAGACGGATTCGTGGTTGATCAGTTGCACCCCTCAAACCCTGCCAGATCCAAGAACCACCGAAACTGCAACAATGACTTCCTTTTTACAACCAAGAGATGGTCCATGTTTCATGAATTCACCATTGTACTCTCAAGAACAGTGACAAGTGCCCGTAAACCATCAAGAACGTTTACATGTACCAACCTGTAATTCCAAAAGAAGTTTCCAAAAACAAAGACTTTTACTAACACTACCCTCAACATCCATCAAACCCAAGATTTTGAATCATCGACATGGCTGATAAACAAATTAGACCATTTAATCAACGTCTTGGAATCAATGGAGTTAGGCACCAAAATCCTGTTCATTCAATCTATTAATTTAATGATTGCTGAAACTATCATTTCCCTTCAAAGCAAACTATTAGCAGCGAATCTTTTGGAGTTAGAGAAAGAAAGAATCGCCAATCTTCCTTATAAGATTTGGAATATTTGCATTGAATTGACAAATCATTATCCAACAGGTTATGATCTGAAAATCGATGAATTTGGATTCTTCGCTTTGATCTTGGATGAAATATTAAAGAATTCAAATACAGTTGATTTTTCAAAGAAATCTACAATGGTTGCTACTTCTTGTGATGCTAATATTAGGCCCATTTCATCTGTCCAAGTTCCCCCGAAAATAAAGAATAAGACTGCTGTATACTCCAATCACTCCATGTATACCTCTTACATTTCAGTTCATACACCAACGGTTCATAGTTCAGATCCAAGAATTCTTGAGCCTCTAGTTACTGAATTTGAGGTTGAGAGTGGTAAGCTTAAAGTAGAAGATAAGCATGTCGTTTCGGAAATCGAGGAAAAAGAATTGCTTGATCATCTAGTGAATGACCTTGCTACGAAAATTGCACTTGTGAAAAGGGGAAGACATATTATTGAAATCAAAACCCCATTTGTTAGGAAAGGAGTGATTGTTAATAGATTATTGATCGACAAACAAATTTTTTTTTGACTTTGTACTGTTTACTGAAGATAATAGGTTAAATGAAGATGTGTTTGAGAGCATTAAAAGTATGATATCTAACTTTGCTTCCATTCCTTTGACTTCTGTAGTCACTTCATGGATAGTGAGTGAGAAGTCCAATGCAACAAAGAATGAATGTGAAAGAAAGATTTTCATATTTGACCCCGGGTGGTTGGCACTTTAACTAATAATTAATGTAGTACTATACAAACATATTCTTGCAAAGCTCTAGCCCACCAAATTGAAGCAGAACTATTATTAGTTGCCATTATTGATTTTTCTATCAAGTTTCAAAGCAAAAATGGCAGAAGCAACAAAGATTCTCGTAATACTTTTCATGTCTTCCTTCAAAAGAAGAACCAAAATTACTGGTGCAAAGATAGATTAGTGGCATGGACATAAAATCTCGGAATAGTTCTAGTTCTGATGATATGCAGCACTTCCGTAAATTCAGCTCAATGGATCGGTGATGACATCATTCACGTAGGCGTTGTGGATGCAAAATACGGATGTTGGTCTATACTTAAAGGAGGTCTTTCTGTTCTGAAATCTAGGCCAGCTGAGCTCTGTTTTGAGAGAGACAACACAAACTTTGAAATATGGGTAGACAGCGTTTCTTTGCAACCATTTTCGCAAGAAGAATGGAGATCTCACCAAAATGATAACATTTTAAAGGCACCGTATTTGGAGGCGAAGCTGAGAGAAGCATACTCACACCCAGTTGTTGATGGCATCATGTTGTGGACAGGATGGACTGAAAAAGGCTGGTATAGAGTATGTTTAACTGATAACAATTTCAGTAATCTTCCAACAGGGAATGTAGTTGACAAACTTATTGAAGACAGGCAGTGTTTCTGGAATAATTGATGCTGAAGGCTTTTATGAAGTCAGACTTGTTCATGGTGAATATGAAATGAAAATTAATCATGCCAGCATAGACATCACAAAGCCTTGGAGATTTTGTTGATGCTGAATCTGTAGAAGAGGTTGTGCTTAACGTTGATATTTGACTATTTGAGTGTATATCCAAATGACAAAAGATAAGTGAAGCAGGAACAAAGAACCTAAGCTCAAGGATCAACTTAAAAATGCTGAAATGAATGGAGAAGCTCCGACTTAACCTTGAGGACAAGGTTGCTTTAAAGGAGAAGAGATTGTAACGCCTCTGATTTGATTGAGGCCACTAAAAATAAAGCCACTGGCCTGGTTGACAGCTTCGGCCATCAGTTCACCAGAAAGTGCAGTACAACCATGAAGGTGATAAGATGATTATACAAGAGCTGGTTAAAGATGTGCATCAAGGTGTATCATTGTTCACGTGCCTTGAAGTTTATGCTGTGTGAATAAATAATTGATGAAAATTTTGTAATGTTGGCTGTTGTGAAAATAGATGTGAGCTGGCCAATATAACCGTTAACTATTGCAAGTATATATATAGTATGAATCTATAACAAGGCTATGTGGAGAAATAAATACAAATTCCCTTTCCTGCTACTTTATTCTGTTATCTTGTTTTCTCTCTGATTTCCCCCTCTTTCTTCTGTCTCTTAATTCTCCCTTTATCTTGAATTCTCCCAGTTTCTGTCTGAATATCTTCTAGTATCACCTATATTCTTCTAATCCATACCTTACCTCCTTCTTCTAAATCCTTACCTCACTTCCCCTTCGTCTACAAGGTAGTATTGTTGATCCAGTACCCATCATAATTCCATCAGAGAAAGAAGTAATGGCTGCACCTGAATTTGGTCCATTACAAAGGAGCACCATCTATGGGTAGATCAAGCAAAATAGCAACTCACACAATGAGATGGTGATCTCCCTAGATTTAAAGGTGGAATGTGGATGTTTCGAGGCTCAGTCTATCCACTAAAGCAGCGATAAGATGGTGACCAAATTGGGTTTACCACAATTAGAAGATAAATGAGGTTCGCTCGTTCTATCGGCTTTAGAACGACAGAATGAGAAGAAGTCACTGCCTTAACTAAAAAGGAGTGATCAGCAATTGTAATTGGATATTTACGCAATACGAAAAATAACAAAATATAAGCACTATGTACATCCAACATCGATATCTAATTATATTATAGAAGAACATGTTCTACATCCATCAAAACATTATTCGTCGATTATGCAGTTGTCAATCGGTTTGGGAAGCATCTCGCAGTACTCTACAAAAAATTTTAACAGTTTCACAAGATTAAATTACTCAATTCAACAACTTTCTCATTAACAACCTTAAATTTAACTGTGAAGGTAATAATGTTAACAATTTATATGAAAATCATTTTATACTCAACTAGTTTGTGAATTATATGATAAATCAACTATAACTACAACATCAAAATGGAAAATTTTCCTAATTTTACAGAACTCTTATTTTTAGTAAATTTGGAAGTTGATCGTAAAATTCATACCTATATAACTTTCTTGTTGATGAGCCAGTCATGCTTTGAATTGGTGATATCATCGAAAATAGAGATTGATTTTCTATTTGAGGAATAAAAGGGGAATTGTTTTCATTTATTTAAGTTTTAAAGAGTTGGAAAAGAAAAGGGAAGATAACGAGATGTTCGTTTTGAGTTTGTAACATGACTAGGAAACATTTGAAATGCTTCATGTTGGTGAGATTTCAAATGTCACCCCAATGTTTATGAAAAGTATCCTCTTTCACACTATAAACATCAAAGGAAATAAAAATCTCATTTACATTGGCGCCATTTTTAAATAGTGCTAATATAAACGGACAAAAATAAAAGTCATTCACTTAAAATTGTACTAATGAATTTTGGTCAGCTCAACTCTAAGAATCAGTTTCAATATAGGTCTATTTCATTGTAAGTTTTCAAAAAAGGGACAAAAGGAAATAAAATCAGTTTTATTTAAGGATATATTTTGGAAGTAGGCTAGGTTTCAAAATAATTTCGCGACTTGTTCTTGTTTTGAAGCTTATTACCAACAATGTTGGTTTCAGTCCAGTTAAAAACACAGTTGCCATCGTCATAACTGCCAAGGAAAAAGCGCAACTTTGAGTTTCATTTATTTTCCTTTTCATAAGGGCATAACTATGAGTTGCATCAAGTATGACTTGCGGTTATATAAACAGTAACACCCTCATGTCTCCACCCTCACACGTACGACTGCTCATTCATCTTTCTTACTTCCCCAATATCGAATCCGAAACAACTCAATCACCAATTTTAATTTATTCATCAAATTAACTTTGTATCATCTTATTTCTACATCATTATACAATTGAAAAAAGGTATAACAATCTCTGGAGAGTACTTGACTATACCCAATTGAAAAAAGGTACTTATTTTAATTTATTCATCAAATTAACTTTGTATATGTTGACTTGTTCTTCTACATATTCCAAATTTTTCTAAACAAACAAACATAAATAACTGGAGAAATTAAAGATGATTTTTCAGTGAAATATTTTGAACAGTGGGAAAATAAAATTGAATTTGTTCTTGAAACTCAGTCAGATTCAGTTCCTTATAGTAACGTTGCTATTGTAGAAACTTGTTTAGAGAATCAGGTTCACTTAGACTCATCAGATCATAAATTAGGAAAAGAAATGGTTAAATATGATGAATTAGAACAGTAATCGGTGTCAGTTTGTCACCGTGGAGTTATTTGTGCAAAATTTGTTTGTTTAATATGAAAGATGCAAGATTTTGCTATTGTGTATATGCACGATATTAGGGCAAAAAAATCAATAGGAACTGTTTTCCTAGCTGTAAATTCTACTAGTAAATAGGCCTTATGTTATGTTATAGGAATTCAATATATCTAAAAGATGTAAGCCAAAAACACTTGGTTGGAATGGGAAAATATATGGTTATAGTCCATATAATCCAATTAAAAAAAATTCTAGCAAAGTAGTCAATGAAATTGTTACGCAGTTGTTGTGTATCAGAAGATCTAATGAAGTTATGTATTAAGTGATTTTAATAGTTGATGTACTATTTGGTTGTCTTAATGATCACGTAATGGATAATGTACTGCTATGATGTTATCCGACTATGCTTATAAAAAATAATGCATACAAAATAAATTGCAATCGCAAAAAATAACATCTCACATCGAAGTTCGAAAAAAACTCGACTGTTAAATTCAAATGTGGCATTAAAATTAAAATGACAAGTTTTACAATACAGGAATAACATAAGTAGTAAAGGAAAGTAAACACACTATCATTTTTTGCATATTCTTCTCTTAAGACTTAAGTTACCACATTGACCATATATATCCTGTCATCTACTCCCATCTCATCCATAACCAATCAGATTCTTACTGACTTTGTTTCTGTATTCCTATGTGTAGGAGGCAGTTCTATAATCAGGCATTCATATGTATCTCGATATCTACTATTTGAAACAAAATGAAAAAGTGGAATAATTGTGTTTATAGCTCTCTACTCTAAAGCATAGTGACTATAGTGAGCTCTTTAGCTCTTCCTCTACATCGTGCACATATACCGAAATAAAAGAGCATATAAAATGAACAGGAAAATGAACATTGCACAAACAATTACAGTTGTTTTAGATAATATTTACCATGTAGTTACAAGCATTTATATTGGTTATTTGCCCCTTTGTCATGCAAAATCCGTTAATTCTCCTACTTTGTGATTTAGTTGCATTATTTTTCATTATTTATTCATATGAGTTCATATGTGTCCTTCAGTCCATCAACATAATTTTGTAGAAGTAACTATAACGACCTGATTTTTCGACCTTCAATGTCAATGCTAATACATCCATGGTATTCATCTGCCAAAGGTCCTAGCATCGAAAATAAAAAACATTAAGGGTTAAGAAAAAGAAGATAAAATAAAATCACACAATCATAGCTAATAATATATAACTAGTCCTTAAGAAGAAATTAAATTATTTTAAAATACATATACAACATTAGAGTAACCAACCAAACTGAACAGTTACAACAATGTATCCGAACCAACTGAAATAACAACAAAAATCACTAGCACAGGGGGAAGTAAGAATCTACGGAAGTACAACATGAGCTAGCTCCTCTTCTAAGCTCCGAGCAACTAAACTGACCTATCAATTATGCTTGGTCTGACCCGAGTGATATTGCGAAATAACACCCAGTTTAGTCAGGAAAACTAGCGTGAGAAAGCTTAAGTAACATGAAACTTTACTTCTTATTAACTTATAAAACCTTTTGAAATAAAAGGTTCTCTAAGACTGTGCCACACATAAACATGGACGAGTTTTTACCTTATGATAACCAAAATATTTTATAGAAAATCTCATGATATTATAACACTGTTTAGATACAAATACTGATGAATCTTAGCAGAAATTGTTACATTAATTAAATTCTAGCGTTGTAGGTATACAACTAAAACCTTAAAAAGGCTTGTATTGGACTCTGAATTCCATACAATTACTGAGCTACTGGGGTACCGCCCATCATGATACCACTATTGATAAGCATACCGAGGTTGCAAGAACGTCTTGCACCCTTGCTAACACAGAACCGACCTACCACTCAACTTTATAGTATCAAATATGTCAGCACCGGGGTTGTGATCATCAACCATACCAAAACTTAAGATATTCAAAGGGTCTATCCTTCTAGGTTGGTGATATACATACCTTGATTGGTGCGACCCAAGTAGCCTTGCTGCATATCCCCTGTTTTAGCCATCACTGGTTGATAATGCATGAGACAACATTTTTTAACCTTTCTTCAGCATATTTCACTTTGAATTTTCATTACCCTCCATTGATAATGTTCTGATAACATTCATCCATATAATTTGTCCAGGAACAGGACAAACCAAAGGCAATAATACTTTTGCTATATCTATAGGATTAGTAACATCTAACCGTTGCATTTCAACTAATTAAGTATAGGATTCATCATCTTCAATTTCCTCTACATTCAGTGATTGGATGGATAGAAGTGGGTTTCACATACTTGAACCAATCCAAGTCTCTTCAAAATGGTCGATAATATCCTGTAAACTCAACTCAGTAAACAGCTGAGGAAAAGAACGGAGTTCACCTCCAAATTGTTTGTAAATATGATTTCCTTATCACTTTTTCTGGGAGAACAGAACGAGATTTATATGCATAGTGAATCATAATGAGGATGACTGTGATATACAAGTCGCACATTTCCACCAAATATTTCCAAAGTAATATTTTGGTCTAGATTTGATACACGATTATTTGACTATCAATTAACACACATAGTACAATCATTCAAGGTATTGTTTTCCCATAACAACTAACTATGCCTTCTTTAATTATTTTTTAATTAAATAAATTTTAAATCTCTTATGATCGAAACATCACATACTTAGCTCTTTGGCATAAGTACGTATCTCAAAACCAATTAAGATGGTTCCTCTTTTCTAATTCACCTTAATGGAATCTGAAATCCAAGTCACTTTATTTTATTTTTAAAATTTTGGCTTTCTAAGTAATCAGTCATTAATGGAATTCAAATTCAACTGTCGATCTCAAACTAATGCTACCCCTCAGATAACTACGAAGCCATCTAAGCTGGGTACTTATTTATGTCTTAGACCTTAACTCGACATCACCCTCATCATTAAGGTAATAGAAGTTTACTGTCTAAAGTTATAAATTTCTAACTTAAATTTACCAAATTTCATTTGTAATTCATCCAAAACAAACGCTAAATACCCCATCTTTCCTCTTTTTTTCAAATTCATAACATATTTTACTTTATTTATCCCATTTAAGTAAATTCCTGTACAATATTCAACTTATTAGATTTAAATACAATTTTCAAAATCCAAAATTAAATTTAAAGTTTATTCTTAAGTTAACTGAATTAACACGAACCTTATTAGTTAATAGAGTAATTAACTATGAACAAACTAACTATATTATATATAACAAGTAACATGGTTCATTAAGTCCAAACCTCTTTATTGAATAAATTGGTTAGCTATTAAATCATGTTCAAAAATTAATCAGACAATTATTATTTTTTTATTAAAACAATTAATTATTTAAATGTCTTATTTATAATTAATCAACTTATAACATTAATTAATTAATTTAAGGTAATCATTTGTAAAAATGATAATTACTTTTAAATTAAGATAGCAATAATATTAAATAATTAACAATTAAATAATAATTGAGTAATTATCAATCCTTAAAATAAATAATTTAATATTTGTTTAACCATTAAATAAATATTGGTTGATCATTGAATTAATAATTTAAAACCAAATAATCATTATATAATAATAATTAAAAACTTTGATTGATAATTAAATAAATATTAAAAACTCATTTTGAATAAATAATTATTATGTAATCTTAATCATTTATATGAGTCATTAAATAACAATTAAACTTTATTTAATTATAATATTCATAGTTAACTTATTTAGTAAGTTAAATGTAAACTACATTTAAACATCATTAATAGGTAATTAATAAACCAAATTATTATTAATAAACAAATTCTTAAGCTTTAAAACCTCATAAATATATTTTAGTGTGATGCTTAGGGCACCCCAATATGTTCTTCCTAATACTGTAATTAAAAAAAATACTCATTAAATTTTGTATGCTTCCTAATATCACATTACCTCTCCATTTTAATCTCTCAATCAATCATTATTTGTCAAATTAATCACATACTAAGCTAATCTAAAACCTAATCTCTCATAATCATTGTCTTCTTCGCATCTCCCGTGGGAAAATTCAAATTCGTAATGTAATCTCCTAATTGTTTGGTGATCTAAAAACCATGATCTCTCATTTTCTCTTCTAGTTTGCTTAATTCAAACCTTATTCATAGTTTTTGTATATTCCTCTGCATCGCAGTGTCGATTTCGTTGATCGGTTATAGATCTAGGGTTTAACTCGTTGATCGATTTTAGAAATGAGGACAAACGAATATCGAGCAAAATAGAAATAAGGTAAAACAATGTGGTAGCCTCTATTTTTTAAGTGTGTGGTATTAAGAAGAGTTTAATACTAATTCTTATGTTATTTTTTAGTCGTAGTATTAGTAAGAACATATTGGGTGCCCTTAGCATCAGACTAAATTTTATTTGAACTATTTTATATCAAACTTAACTATTCTACTTAAACCAAAAACTAGGTGCTTCTTCTGGAAATGGAGACTAAGGCGAATCGCCCACCTCTTCTCTTTTCTCACTCACCTTCATTACCTACCGTCTCAACTCAAAAAAAAGGCAAATTCTATTTAGACTCAAGAATTTGCTGAGTAAACCTAGCGAATCTGGAAAAACAAGATGAACTCAGCGTTTTGTTGAGTTCACCCATGTATTTTTTTTAAAAAGTCATTTTTACCCTCCCTCGTAGGGGCTCTACGAGATTCTTTAGTCAACCTTGTAGAGCCCTTACGAGATTCTTTACTTTACCTCGTAAAGGCACTATGAGGTAAAGTAAAGAATCTCACAGGGGCTCTAGGAGATAGACTACAAAATCTCTTAGGGGATCTACGAGTTATGTTGAAAATTGGAAAAAAAATATTGCAAAACAGGGGCATTTTTGTCATAGTTCTTTCTGGGTATACACAACAAATTCCTGGGTCTAAATAGAATTTGCCCAAAAAAATTCTTCCACTTTCTTTACCTTAGCTTTCTCCATGACTTGGTTTTGGCAGCTCGATATCCCCTAAAACTCGTTGCACTTCTCTTTTCAGATCTGATTCAGAAAACTATAGATCCACCCCTAATCCCTAGCTCTGATGAATTGTTGATGGTTGGACCTAGCATGAAGACACGGTCTGAATAATTTCTACTCCTGCTAGAGTTCCTTACCAATCACGAATTGAATCTTAGCTGTTTACAACTAGTGATGAGTGTTGTGGTAGTTCTTTGGCTCTGTTTTAATATTTCTTGCTTCATATTTTGTGTGTGTTTTGATCGTCAATGGTCTATGCCTCTTTTTATTTGCAGGTTGAATTTTTGCTTTTGCTTTTTTGGATGTGGCCATTATTCTGGGTTTTGGGGGGAAGCCAGTAAGTGTATTGTGCACCACGGTGGTGCACCTCCTTTGAGGTTACTATGTTTGTGGGTTCCCGTGGTCTTTGAATTTTATGGCTGTGTTTGTGATATTAGCTTTGTTCTATGTTCTTATTTGGTGGCTTGCCATTGCACTGGCATGGTCACCTTGGTGATTGCATTGCAGCGATGGTGTGCCAAGACTAGCTGTTGTTGGTTGAACTGCGCTTCAAGTTGCAGTCAAGGCTGGATGCATCACGTATAGTTTAGGCGTGAAGTTTTTGATGTGAAGAATTTGATTGGATTCTTTATTTATGACAAATTGCTGCTACTGAGGTTTTCGGTAGGGGTGGGCACGGTTCAGTTCGGTGCGGTTTGGAGCTCAAACAGCTTCCGCACCGCATCAAACAGTTAATTAAAAATACAAACCATTATACTAACTGTTCAAACGGTTCGGTTTTGGTTCGGTTTTGATGTAATACGGTCCGGTTTTGGTCCGGTTCGGTTTGAACCTGTATTAAATATGTAACAAGAATATTACTTCCATCAGCAATCAATTTGTGATTGTATGACGTTGTGTCACCTGAAGGTTAAAACACATAGTGTTATCTTGAATTGGCATAACTACAACATATGCTGCAAACAGAATATATATAGTTGAAATAAAAATTAGATGGGAATTTTTTATCGTAACATTACCGGTGTAGCTATGCGGTTCAGTTCGGTTTAATATGGTTTGGTAACAGTTCAAACCGCAACCGAACTGTATCACTGCGGGTCGGTTCGGTTTGAGTTGTTAGCTTTAGAGAGAGAATCTAGTGCGGTTTTCTGCACCGTTTACGCGGTCCGATCTAGGCAGTTTTTGTATTGCGGTGCAGTTTATGCCCACCCCTACTTTTCGGTTTGGAGCTTGTCAAATGTGTATTGCTATGTTGGATTTGTGATAGTACCGTGTTCAGTTTAGGTTGAGTACATGTCAAATTGTGTACTGCTATGTCGAATTGTTTTGTTGGACTGCTCCCAGCGTGGAGTTAGCTTTGTGTCATGTGATTTTTAGTAGCAAATGTCAATTGTGTATGGTTAGTTATTATGTTAGGCTCACCCGGCGTGGTGTTGGGTTATGGTCGGTCAACATTAAAAACTGTTTCAATGGTCGGTCCACTTTAAAAATCATTATTAGTAGTTATACAATATGTCTAGCTCTTATAACTGTTCGTATTTATTATTTATTATAATAAAAAAGTGTTACGGATTACTATAAAAACTAGGGATGGGCACGGTTTGGAGCTCGAACCGCTTCTTCACCGCATCAAACGGTTGATCAAAAATACAAACCATTATACTAACCATTCAAAAGGTTCGGTTTCAGTTCTGTTTCAATGTAATATGGTCTGGCTTTGGTTCGGTTCAGTTTGAACCCGTATTAAATATGAAACAAGAGAATTACTTCCCTTAACAATCAATTTATGATTGTATGACATTGTGTCACCTAAAGGTTAAAACAAATAATGTTATCTTGAATTGATATAACTACAGCATACGTTGAAAATATGATATATATATATCATTAAAATAAAAAGTTAGAAAGGAATTTGTTAATTTTTTATCATAATATTACCTGTGTAGCTATGCGGTTCGGTTCGGTTTAATATGGTTTGGTAATAGTTCAAACCGCAACTGAACCGTATCGTTGCGAGTCGGTTCGGTTTGGGTTGTTTGTTTTAGAGAGAGAATCTAGTATAGTTTTCCACACCGTTTTTGCAATTCAGTCTGGGCGGTTCCGCATTGCGGTGCGGTTTATGCCCACCCCTAATAAAAACCGAGCGGCCTTACCAAAAATAAACCTCATAAATAAATAAAACTAAAACGCTTAATTAGTTAAACTTATCTTAAATAAATAAACTGACTTAAATATCTTAATTAATTCTTAAAATCTTCAATGAGTAACTTTTAAACCAATATAATTAAAATATTTATATGTTAAAACCAATCACATTAAGGAATTTAAATAACTGAAAACAATTTTCCAATTTAAGGCTTAGCAATCACAACCGTACATAAATAAGTTGTCACCCAACAACTAACAATCGATAGTTAACTAACTATACAATTCATGTTACTCAATACTAACATCAATTTGTTGCACAATTTAAACTGTCACTTAGCAAACATATAATGAGGTTTTATTATACTCAGTAGGTGTAAATAATGATCTAAACTACTCAAATTAATTTGACCATATTTATTTGTCCAAATAAACAATATAATTTAAAGACGTGTGATTTATGCAATGTTATTATTTAAATAACATTATTTAAATCTTGTATGTTTTAATATGTCACAATTCTGTACTTAGCCAAATATGAAAATAAACTCCATTACAATGATGTATTCATTGTTAGGAACCCAATGTAAAAATCCATTTGTCGAATGGATTAATTTATAATTATATATGACCTAGCATATGTAACTTGTCTGAATTTCACATAAAAATATAGTTTACCTCACCTATTAACCAAAATTGGTCAATCCCAAATGCAAATAAACCAACATCCAAATACCATGATAGCTGTAACAACCCGAGTTTTTGAGTATTCGAGTTAGGCAAATTATAACTTATTTTGTGATTTTAAAACCAAAAAACTAAAATATGAGTTCAAGAGCTTAACTCGTATAATAATTCAAGATGAGAAAATAAAGAATTTGTGATCTACAGAAAATTGTGCATATTGAAATAAATTAATTTCATTTGGAGTAATAATAAAATTTGTTCTAATTCGTGTTTGATCATCAAATGTGGGTTTTGGGAATTAATTCGGGGGGAAATTGGATTTAGATATTATTCGACCATTTAAAATGGTTAAACAGGGTATCCTGTGGAAAATTGTACTTGGGTTGGAATAAACTTACGCTTAATAATATGTGTTGGGTAAAATTTGAGGAATAAATGAATTTTGTGATCAAAAGTATATTTGATGAGTTAATTTAGAAATATAGAGTGAATCGGGTAAATACTTAATATTTGTGAAATAAAGTTGGCAAATGTCAAAATAAAGTTTTTGAAATTTTATATTGTGTATCAATTGTCAATATGTATGAATTTATGCAATTCTTAGAGGTTTATTGCATTATATTACAATATACAAGCAAACGATGAATTTTTTGGGAAAACCATGTATTTTTAATAAAAATTATGTAAAAATTAATAATAAAACATATAAATACCGTTGATATATATTTATGCATGTGCAATAGTAAGCATTGTGTGTTTGCAAATTTATTTATGTTAAAATGATGTGCTTTGAACATTTAAACCTTTAAAAATGTCCATTTGTTCAAACTAAATATAAAATGTACACTTTATGTAAATTGTAAACTTTTTGTGTAAATACGTTTAAATAATGCTTAAAATTGTTAAAAATGTATTGAAACATATTTGTATATTTTTTATAAAGTGGTTTGGTGAAGTTTTATAAATTTTAAGTTGAAAATGCGCAATTAGGAGAAATACAAATTAAAACTAGTGTTAATAATTGCTAAATCCACTAATATTTCTCATAAGCCTAAGCTCTTTTTGAATTACCTAATTATGACATAATTGGGATCTTAATCCATTTCCTAAGGAAAGATAAATCTTGAGATCACGTTTCTCCTGTTTCATGCAAATTTCCTCCTTATTTCCCTTTTATAGTAAAAAGAAAAATGATTATTCTTGGAGAAATTAAAAACCAAGCTTCTAATCCTTCCATTTAGAGAAAATTAGAGCTAAATTAAGTGTAAGAAAAGGTACTCTACTCATTGCCAATATTGTTTGTCGAAAAGCATGTCGCATGTCATTGTAAATTGTAATTCAGGCGCAAAAGCTGAGAAAGAAGCCTCAAATTATCATTTTTATCTAAATCCAAGCTTAATCGATCTTCGCTGCAAATCAAGGTAAGGTTCTCCCTCACACTTTCTTACTTGATTCTTGCTGAAAATATTGAGTTTGTGCTTTACATAGTAGAAAAACGTTTATTGTACAATAAAATTTTTTTGAGGTAGCAAAACATGGCCTGTGTCCATGTTTGAGGCTGCACAAATTCTTCATTTATCAACGAAATATTGACATTTTTCTTCTTATGTTGTTGAATAGTCCCAGTGTTTGCATGTCAAATTCATCAAGTTCTGAAGTGATTTAAGTTCCTAAAAAAATACGAGTTTTAAAGAGAATGACAATCTCTTATCAGACTCGTTAATGGCGACAGGCATTTCTTATTCCACCTGATTTCGCTGTGCGTGAGATCTCCTCTATCCATAATTTCATCTTCATCTTTATCCGATTTCTTCTTGATAACCCTCAGTGAATTATCTCTTCGTCTTTCATTGATAAGACATCAGACTTTATTTTATTTTTTACAACCAAATGTTGGATCTAGATCGATAAGTCAGATCTATAAGTTTCCGTTAGTGATTCGCTTTTCACCATGCTTAAACAATCTTCTCAATCCCGTCTGATTCGGATTAGCTTCGATTATGGAAGGTCAAACATTTGTGGATTTGGGTTTTGGCATTGCCGGTGCAATTGAATTAATTTCAGTTCCAAATTCACCAACCGATCTCTCCCCTTGTTGAACTAGATCGATATCAGTCTTGGATTTGGGCACGATTAATCGATTGTCAATGGCTAATAGGTAGTATAGATCTGGTATATGCGATCAAAGTCAGATCTGGTTTTCTTCTTAATTAACTTTTTTTCAATTCGATTTACACGCTGGCTTTGGCAATGATATTTTAAGAATTGTTGTGCCATTGTATTTCAATCTGGGATTAGTGTTTCAATTGTTTATATTCATTCTGGAGGTAGTCTTGGTTTAATAAGACTTAGGATTTGGATTACTAGTATAACAGCATAACGGTGGAAAAACCGACTTTGTAATAATATACAACTGATAAAAGAATTTGCTTTATTATAGTTTTTTAATTATTTGAAACTACATACAAATGACAATACGAGAAAGAAAATTACATATATTATTATAAATAAAAAATAATTACTTTAATCAGTCATGCATCCGTACCGGTTAAATACACAAATAATATTTATAAAAAGGTCAAAAAAGATTGGTGTAATGCTGCACATGAACACTTTTAAACTGTATGTTTCGGTTTCACTAATTGTTAACCTTGTTGCTCTTATAGTTGAGACTAATTTTTGAGCTTCCTTGCTTGCCACACTTCAGTTCTTAAAAAATGCAGCTGATAAACCTGATGCCCATATTACCAAAGATTAGATAATTTAAGGCCTTCCACATTTGGCTCTAATACTGTTATCAAAGGCCAAAATTGATATTAAATTGCCTCAACAATCATGAGAGGCAAATTAATAATCCTCTAAAAACTATGCTTCTAATAATAAATAGAGGCATATAACTCTCTTAATTTGCCACTGATGGAGAGCCTTCCACACAAGCAAAATGTAGCAGAGGCAATTATAATTTCCTCTAAAACACTTCAATAAAGGCCATAAAAAGTGCCCTTGAAGCTATGTATAATTATAGTTATAAACTGTATTTCAGATAACCCCAAACAACATGCCTATATAGTTATGCTTCTGTCAAACGTTAGACAGAAGAAAGAAACAGTAGATAACTATGATTCGACACACATTATAGTATATGCATCCAAACTACATTTCAATACGAAAAAAGGGGAACATCCAAAATATAATTAACACAATAAAATTGGAATAAATGGTCAATTCATCACATTTGTAACAAGTAATACAGCTTACATAAATGCAAATTGCACCCGTACCGTAGAGTATGTAAATTTAAGTACATATCATACTAAATATCATACTAAGGTTATTTCTTACTAGAAGTCTGTATAACAGACTGAACTTATCTAAAAAAGTAGTAGTAATCCTTCCAAACTCATGTCCAGTCGCCTCACCACTCGCTAATCAGTGGGATAATCCCTGCAAAATATTGTAAACAAAGGATAAAGGCCAAGACATATAGAATTACAAACAAAACAGGCTTTCAAATAACATTTGTTACTACTTAACGTATTCATGCATGAAAAAGATTTCTTCTAATTATAAATACAAGATTGGCCCAAAGTCTGACTACATCTATTAATAGAGTGGTCTAGCATTGACGATCATATGAGTATTTCAACCAAATTATTGATGTTAAATACTATTACTGTAAGACAAATGTAACTGATTTATGAAATAACCAAAAAATCTAAGGGTGTGTTTGGTTAAAAATGAGTTTTGGGTTTTTAGTTTTTAAAATTAATTACAAAACTTTAAATGTGTAGAAGGAGGAATGGTAGAATGAAAGCAAGATAGAGGGGACCGCGGAGGGGATGTAGCAATCATGAAATGAGGATTTGGTCTCCATATTTCTCTCATTTCTCAAAACATGAAAAATGGATAAAAGTTGTTTTTGATTTTGTGTGTTAACTTTATTTTCTAAAATTGTTGTTTTCCATGATTTACATGCGTTGTGTACATTTTTGTATGGACGAAAAACCAAAATTTAAAACGGTAAACCAAACGCTACCTAAATGTTTGGTTGCGTACATTCAGCTGTCAGAAGGTGATCTATATGTTGATAGGAACTCTTAAATTGCAGTCGATCATATGCTATTACTGAATATGTAGTACATTTTTATCACGAAAAGCGACTAGTCGAGGTTGAGAAATCGACTTGCCTCTCCAGTATAACCGCCAATTGAATGGCTAAATCTCAGGTCAGTATCTAAATCGCAATTCGAAAATTTGAGTCCATATAGTTGTATAGTTGTTAAAATTTGAGTTTTTTTCCTTCTAAATAGGTCACTAATCTCAGATACTATATTTCTTTCGAATCGTTTAAACTGCTTTCAAATCAGTTAAATTTGAGTGTACCGATAAAAGAGTTATACACTGCAACCATACGGTTAAGTTATGTAGCTACCTGAATTAATTGTTTAACTGTACAACCATAATGTTTGAAATTCAAATCTCAATTGTATTGCTGCAAAACTGTTTCTAAATTACGTCTAAACCAGCTTCTAAATTGTTGTTTTTTATACACTACATATGGTAGCAGAAATAACTACAACAAATGAATCGTATGATCCCTCTAAGGATCCAAAGCGAATAACTAAATTACACATGTATTAGTTAAAAATTTAGAATTACATATGTGTATATGATTTATTTGTCGACTAGTCTACGACTTATCTATGACTAGTCCACTAGTCGACAAGCTGGACCTTTGTCGATCGACTCGACTTGACTTACCATCGTAATAACCATGGTGTAGTATTACCATTTTTAGCACAAGTTCACATTTAAAGGATGAATTTATAATTTGTAAACGGTCACATACCTAAACTCAAACTCAACAGCTGTTGATCTTCAAACAGTAATGCATGTTCTATGAATTTCATCTCAAACTGCAAAAAGAAAGGTTATGTACATGAATAACTAATATCAAATACTATTGAGAAATTGGTATATTTACTAATAGATGTTTATGACATATGAGTTCAGAAAGGTTATGTACAAGAATAACTAATATCAAATACTATTGAGAAATTGGTATATTTACTAATAGATGTTTATGATATATGAGGTCCTTTCCTACCTACAGACAGGAAGCACGTCATTTGAACTGCCTCTTATATGTGATTGGTTTATAGAAACAAATTTTTTATTTAATATTTCTGAATAAAAATACATTTTTCATATTTTTTAGTTGTTTCTCCTTATGCAAACAAATATGTATAGCTCCTCCATATCCCTAGAGGTGCAAAATCAAATTCCAAAATACATAATGTAGTAGTTAAACTATAAACTATGAGATAAGACACAATAGAAGCAAGAAAAATAATGATTCTACAATTAAACAATTATTTCCAAAATTAATCGATGTTAGTTAAACACATTAACTCTTTTCCAGATTAACGTGTGTAGTATAAAAATCAAGTGGTTGTAAAAAGAATTTCAAAGTTGACACTTAATATTTGATGATAGGAAAAAAGCCATAATTTGGTTGCATGTGATAACTGGGCTAGCATAATAATAAGAAAATAAATGGCAGTATATAAGATTGAACCATAGTCCTTTGCTATTGATATTCCTCATTGTTGAACTTAAATCCCCATGCAGCAAAACAAACTCATTATTTCCATTCCTTCCACCAGCATCCAAAACAAGTCAAAACAGCAACAACTATCAAATTGGAAAATATAGCAATTATGCATAAAGTTATTTCATGCATGCCTATCAGCTGCATCTATAAATACCTGCAGCAAAAATCAAATCTAGGACGCCATCCATGCTTCATTGCAAAAGTAACAACAAGCAATAATAATCTGAGCAACAGCCAAATAGTAAAAAAGTTGAAAGTGAAAGCATAATTCATGCTCTTGAAAGTCAGCAGCTATAGCAGAGGCTTCAGCTCATTCGATGCTGTGGAAGTAAATGCAAAGTTGCAAACTCAATTTTAAGTTCTAAAAGTTTAAAAATAACAGTTAGGTCCTAAAATTACTAGTTATCGAAAACTGCTGATGTTAGCATAGCAACATAGGCAAAAAATAGTGAATATACCCATAGAAAAAGAAATTATACGCTAAGTGTAATGACGCAAATTAAAGAAATCTACAACCATCCAAGCAGAATTCGTTGGCACCATCTAAGTAGAATACATGCAAACTGAAAGCACATTGCAACTCTTTAAGTGGGTGGCAGGGAGGGATTCAAATTAGCATATTTTCTACTTTTCATCAATGTCTAATAAAATCATGTGTACAAAGTGTAAATCTAAACTAAGCTGTCCTTATTGATCCAACGTCAACTTTGTGATACAATCTATTAACTTTTTGGTATAGCATGTATTTTTAATTATACGTTTTATGGTTTACATGCAAAAATATGTACCAGTATACATTAAAAACACACAAAATTTGAGTTTTAGAAAGGAGATTGGTCTAATCTTTCTTTGTCACGTTAATAGATGGGAGATCGGATTTTATAAAAAAAACGGAGAAGAAGTAGGGAGAAAGATAAATACGGAGAAGCAATCGTCGAAGAAGAAGGGAAGAAATGTATTTCCGAAAGACATGGCAGAAGTAGATAGGGGATTGCCTGGCTTCAGACGGACAGAAGTTTTTGTTAGCTCAGTAGAACTAGTATTACCGTACAACGGTGGGAAAACCGACCGTTAAGGTGTTCAATAATATGAAATATAAAATTATTAATTAAAACATATTTCAAATTAGATTTTATTTAAAAATTATATGGTACTTTAAGAGAAAACAGAAGTAATTAATAAAGTAGATATTCAATCAAACAGAAAAGGTATGTTCATGTTGTCTTATTAAGCATATCTATAGCTAAGAAATTTAGTGTGTTCTTAGGTTGGTAAAAAAGATTGGAATAGGATCAGTTCAGAGTGTTATGACATGTAGTCGTTTGGGCAGTAGCAACTACATGCTGTGATTTGTTTTCAACAAGGGATCTATCATATATATATATATATATATATATATATATATATATATATATATTTAATCTTTTTGTGTTAATTTTATCGGTTTCAGTACTTAATTTTATTTGTACAGATAGTTTTATGTTGTTTGAAACAAGGTTTGAAGTTCCGGTTTCCGGTTCCGTTCCGGTCATTAGACAAATTTGAAATTCCGGTTCCGTTTTATTTCCGGTTCCGGATTTCATTAGCATATAAAAAAACTTATATAGCATTAAATACTAAAAGTTTGTGTTTAGAGGTATCATATTTGTAATGTGATCTTACTGCAAAGGCAGATTAGACAAACAAAAGTCAATTGCTCAAAAATCATAAATAACCTGAAGAAGAAGCCCAAATCAAGTCGCTGTTGTTAAATAATAAGGCTGGACTTTCTCGAAACAACCCATTTAATTATAAAAACCAGAATATTACCCATTCCTAACCCTAAACGGTAAACCACGTCTTCTCCTCTTTCTTATTTCGCCGCCGAACCAAAGAGAAGAAACTCATTGCCTGCTACTTCTCTGCTCCGCTGCTTCCTGTTTTGTCATCGTTTCCTTTCTCAAGCTCGTTGCCTGCTACTTGCTATTTTCATTATTTCCCAAATCGACTTTTTTTAATTTTTTATTCATTGAGATCCGGAACCGGGTTTATTGCCTTATTCCGGTCCGGTCACCGCCGGAACCGGGTCGGAATGACCGAAATTCCGGCGTACCGGACGGAATTTCAAACCATGGTTTGAAATTTGGTGCATGAATCTTATCTATTGGTTTTTCATATCCATGTACATATGAATATATGTTAGTAACTTCTATATTTGAGAACATGCATGTTTTTAAAGTTAGGATTAAAATATATTACATGTATAACTTACTACATATATACGTCAGTTTATTATTACCAGGAAACAAGGCAGAAAAATGATAAATCTGAGGTAAAATCCAAACAACTAAAAGGATGGGAAAGTAGATGGATATTGCATAGGTAAAATAAGACTATAATTGCACATGAAATCCCAACTACGATGTATAAATGTTCATAGAGGTATAGATGTGTTTTCCTTGATATCTAAATAATATTATTTTCCAATCATTTAATGCACAATGTAAATTCAACACTATAAGGCTCTGAATGCTCTAAACAAAAGACAAAAAAGGGATAGCACATTAGTGAATGAAGAGTGCAGACCATACTTCAGCGTATCGAAACCAATAAATAGATAACAACCCCGATTTGCTCTACTTTAAATGAGCATTTCCAAATAATTAGTTTATATCAACTAAACAAAGTAAAAATAAAAATTAAAACAGCACGGATGTGCCAGTTTCAAATAAATTATAGATATATTTTCCTTGTCCATGATGATGCAAAGTATTTGTATAAATTTGACACAGAGAGTGTACATATGAATCATGCGTTCCCCCCCCCCCCCCCCACCCCCCCCCCCCTTTTTTTTTTTTTTTGGTATTAACTTACAAACTAATGTAGCATGCATCAATGAGTAAGCAAAATATGACATTCTTAAAACTATGCTTTTTTCTTAAAAAAAAAACGTAGCCTTTTCTGGAGCGATTCTAGGAAGGCGGAATGGCTCATTGAAATCATGAGTTCATAACCCATTTCTTGCATGTTACAGTAATCATTATGTATTTATTTAGCAACATTACACTGTCTCATTATCTTGTTTCTAGTACTCATCAAAATAATTGTTTTCTTTTTTTGGAATACATATCCATCTGATTCATCACCCACTTGAAGTTTTAATCTACAGAATAATAAACCAATAGGCAAACATCATTTCCAATATGCCTTTTACATTTTTTCTAGTGGACCCAAACACATAATTCCCTTAAAATGAGCAATACAATCCCGAGTTGCAAGAATTTTGGAAAATAAATAAAGTGCTACTTCTCAATATCATGAATACCATTCAATTGACTTTATTTGCCACTAGATATAGTTACAATTTGACCCCACTAATTTAACAGTATTGAACATTTTGTTCAATATCAGGTGAATATAGCAATAATTCGTTTTGTATTACTGAAAGTTTAGAATCAACACCCGGTGCTCACTTGATGTAATTGACAGGATATTATGTATGGATAGGCTAAGTATTCCCAGCATATCATATTTGGTAAACAAAACAATTTCAATTAACTAATGTAGCACGCATCAATGAGTAAGCAAAATATGAAATCCCAAAACTACGTATTTACTTTAAAAAAAGGCAACCTTTTCAGAAGCAGTTTCAGGAAGGTGGAATCAATTTGAGTAACTAATGAGCATGCATCAATGAGTAAGCAAAATATGAAATCCCTAAAACTATGTTTTTTCTCAAGAAATAAAAATAAACATTAACAACGTAACCTTTTTAGAAGCGATTTCAGGAAGGCAGAATGGATTTGAGTGACGAAATGGATTTGAGGGGCGGAATCGAATTGAGGGGCGAACAAAAGCAGCGAGAAGAACCATTTTGAGGGGTTTAAGAGGCCTATAATTCCTTAGATTAAATATAATATTAAAAACTAATGACCTCTTTACCTTTTTAAAGCAATATGATTCCAAAACATTTCAGATTTTTAGCTTTTATTCTTTTAAAAATAGTTTCGACCACATAAATATTGCATGTGAAAATTGTTTGAAATTATGTATATATTTTCCTTAGAAGATTATTTGTTTAAGATAAATATTCTTTTCATATTTATGGCGTAACTTCAGTGTCCGACAATGATTTGTTTTCTGCAATTTAATGTTAAACCATATGAAAGAATATAAAACCATTATATTTATTGCAAAGCAAGCATGTACTTATCTAAACTGTAACTTTAATTTTATATAAGTAACATTTATGTCTTCAATACAATCCAACTGACTATATTAGACCTACAGTTTAACTTTATTATTATGGCATATTATAAACCAAAGTTTATTAGGTCAGTTGCTGCAGGACTTACACTAAAAGAAATGACATACACTAAAAGAAATGAATATATTTCTTCTAAAGAACCAGCACTTAGAACTTCAGCAAGAAATATAAATTACAATGAAATCATAATTTGTACCATTCTCTGTGATATTGCTAAAAGAGACGGGCATAATAATCTATTCTACTCACCCTGCTTAATGGTACATAAATACAAAGTTGCCAATTTTACATACGTATGCATTGAGATATTTAATATAATACAAATACAAAAAGAAAATATGCATTGAAATATACAAAGGAGTGGAAAAGATAAAACCTCTTTATTTTCAAACCTCGTATTAAACCATCAACCATTAATATATTATGTAAGTAGTTACTCTAATACTCATGGATTTATTATACAAAAACTAGTTTTTTTAGTAAAATGTAAGCATACATACTGTTCCACTTTTGTACAGACTACAAATTTATTTTTCGTATATAAAGGAATACAAGAGTTAAATCTTCTTAGACATTGGAAATCTGTTCCTAACTTCTATCCTGCTAGCATATCTACATATTATCCTTTGTGACAGGCCAAGTAAAAATGTCAATGGCCCGAGGAAATAAACAGTTGCATAGCAGTTTCTCGTTCTTCCAACGCATAAACTTAGAAAAACCAGGTGACTGCGAGCTTCAAATCTGTAGCTACACATTCCACAAATTCATCACAGGGTACAATTGTACATGGATAAATATTTAATAAGTGTAAAAACCGAAACTAACTTAAAAAAATGGCAGTCAAGGAAATTGTCAGAAATCCTACTTCTAAAAATTGATTCACCACAAAATAACTTTCAAATAATTAAATAGCCTAAAATCAATTTGCTAATTAAAGCACCTGACATGCGACATAAGTGGATCTAACAGTGGATCTAAGATGCGATGTCGGATTTGAGGCAGGGGTGGAGGAGATGACGTGCAGTCGGGTCTGAGATGCGCCGTCAGATTCAAGATCGAGATGGAAATGCAGCAGCGTTGGATCTGAAGTTGATACAGAGTGAGATTAAAATTGGGTATGACTTAGAAATTGTCAAATTATCGGGAATAAAGGAATCGATAAAGAATTTGAAGAATAAAGTCGGAGAAGAAACAGTAAAATAGGAAGAGATGGGGAGCGTGAAACATGGGTGGAACACGGGAGAGAAAGTGGCCATGTTTTTTTGGCTTCAGACGTTTTTCCGTTAGCTCCCACAGTCGGTCGGTTTGACTAAGAGAAACCGAGAAAGTCGGTTTGATGATAGTTTTGAAGTGCGACCCAGTTTTAATGTCCGTGTAATTGCCGAAAGTTTGGGAAGAAGAATAATGGTCTGGTTTCTTTGCGTCTTCCATTTCATGGAATTCATGACCTTTTCTAGTACTTGGATGTACATTTTTATACCCAATGACCTGATATCATTCCTGATTATAAATTTTATAATGTATTTGGTACTTGGTTTTTCTGGATGAGGCATCAGTTACTCGTGTTAGCTAATAAGGGTCTTGTATTAGAAACCGTGCTTTGATTGAAATTACTTTTGGGTTTTCTGCAAGTAGAAGTTCTAGATGAATTAAGTTTGAGTTGTGAGTTAGATATCCAAATCTATCAACACGGTTTTCCTCCATCATAGCATGTGGTGAGTTAACCTTTACCTTGCTCTTGGAGAGTCAAACTACTCAAGTTTATGATTCAGAGGCTTGGTTCAAGATGCATAAAGCCAGTAAATCATTTTCCTACC
Organism: Allium sativum; assembly: GCA_030737875.1. Classification (NCBI taxonomy): domain Eukaryota; kingdom Viridiplantae; phylum Streptophyta; class Magnoliopsida; order Asparagales; family Amaryllidaceae; genus Allium; species Allium sativum. Next base: position 1,020,452,557 of record CM060913.1, read on the forward strand.
GACATCCTATTTGGTTTTCGGAATTCATGTGTACCCTTTTATCGGTTCAGAAGACAAATTTCAGGAAGTTATGCAAGGTGGTTGATTGGTTTTGTGTATGGATCAGAAACATGATGCAATGTAGGTGTTGATTGTGTTGGTACAGTACATAAGTTCTAGTATGACTCAACACTCATCTGATAATCCTCTCTGAATGTCAACTTTTTGTGGATTAGAATTGACAAAATTTACTAATAGTAAACCATTTGTGTCCAATCTTCATGATAACACTCTGGTCGTATGGACTAGTCATATGTTCAAAGATGCTAAGTGTATAAAAATATTAATGGAAAAGAGGTTACATTTCAAATATTACGTTCTGAGATCTTGAACTAGGTAGTGATAATGGTCTGCTAGCACAAGTATTATTTGGTTTTCACTTACTATTAGAAGATTCTAGTGGTGTTATGCTTTGGTTTCAGAAACAAGTGTTCAAGTGCATGCAGGTTTCTAGTGCTGTCACTTTTTCATTGATAAATCATGGAGCAGCATTTCTGTCGGAGCAGTTCCATTCAGGTTTCAAATAACAGTTAAGATTTGTTAATAGTATTGAAGATGTGCTCTTTGCTTCCTATCTTGAAGTAAAACATGTTATTTTTGATTGGTGTATTATGGGTGGTGATCGGTTGATGATCACGTACAAGAGGAGCCTTTGGCTCGAGTGAGGATGCAGGGTGTTGCACGCGTGGGATGAAGGCTTAATCACAGATCGATTTTATGTTAGTTAGGTTTATTTACTTGTATTTTCAGTTTTTTACGCTTTTAGCTTATGTTTGTAATGGTTAGTATGCTAACCTGCCTATTGTTTTGTTTTTTAGTAGATAATAAAGTGAACCAATTTTCAAAAAAAAAAAGTTCCTAAAAATAATTTGGAAGTTGCATTCGGGTCGACCCATCCTGGTAAAAGTGCCTAGGTTACCTCTTGTTTTTCCAGTGAGCTTCTATTTGTTTTCCTTCTATCTTAGTGCATTTCCGAGTCCACTTAGTGATAAATTTCCGTGCCATTTCATGCATATAACAATAATTATAGTCAAGTGTTGTCATCATAAACTCTTGTGTTAGTTTTGTGGTTTGCTTCAACAATAGAAAAGTAGTGTATACTATTGAATTCCTAGTATTTTTGTCAATGTGTTTGGTGTGCATTGCTTGTGATATTTCCCTTGTGTTTTCGAATAAACGTACATAGATTTTAAATTGTTTCTGAAACATTTTGAGTATAGAAACATGGCCTTGAAAAGAATTATTTTTATAACAACATTTTTTAATTTTACAAATAATTTTATTTATACAAGAGTTTTATAATCTTAACGGTTTTCTTTTAAATTTACGAATAAATTTATTTATACAAGAGTTTTATAATCTTAACGATTTTCACATACTCTCCGAAAAATAATTTTTCAAACTGTTTTTCTAAAGTATATTATCTACTATAAAAATCACATGTTTTTTCATCCTTCTAGAAGGCATGGTAGTGATTAAATGGTGTCGTAAACCTTATGGTATGAGACACGAAGGTATACGAGATAGGTTAATTCCAAACTCGTGTAAACGAAGCTATTAATTTTGGAGTTTTCTCATGTTCTATGCTTTTCAAGTGTTCCTGTGCTTTCCCGTATTCTTATGTTTTTCGTGTGGAATTAATGAGAAGTTAGTAAACCAGTAATGAGAACGTGTGGAATGAGACTCGCAGTTACCACTATACGGGTTACTATTTGTGAGTCTGTGACATATTTCTATGAGTTCGGCAGTACTGGACCTTCAGGTCACTCCTATGTGAATTTTGTGTGTTACGACCTTCACATCAATCATGTTGTATAAGGTATCCCTCATGTGTGAATCCTTTGTGTTATGACCTTCAACTCAATCATGTTTTACATGGTACCTATCATATTGATATTTGTACTGGACATGGCTTTGAGCAATCATGTTGTTAGCATGCGTAGGCATAGCTTCGGCTTGCCAACTATGTTGCTGGATCCAAAATTATGTTGTTTTTGTGTTTGTTTATGATTTCACCATTTTTAGATGACTGCTATATATATATATATATATATATGTATGTATGTATGTATGTATGTATGTATGTATGTATGTATGTATGTATGTATGTATGTGTGTGTGTGTGTGTGTGTCCCTAACTTCGAGATATTCAGAGTTTTTCGTTTGTATATGGTGATTTCATTTCTGTGGTTTTGAACACCTAATAAAGTACCCATGTTTCTGTGATTCTTGTGGCTCTGTGTTTTGTCTTGTTGTAGGTTTGTGTGATATTCCTCGTGTCGCTTTTATGGAAAGATGCGTTGTATCAAGTGAACTTACCTTCCCTGTGTACTTCAGTAGTGATGTCTTGTGCTTTCTCTTATATTTGCACAAATTTATATGGTACCATTCCTTTATGTCATAAAGGAATACTCTACTTAGTGAATAATATCTTCATCTCATTATATATGATAATTCAGTTCAAGTTAGACTAACCCGTGTATTCATTGCTCGGGCCAGACCAAGTTATTTAAGGTAAAGCTTGTTGTCGATTCGAGGTTAGTTGATCCATCTTAGATTATCTTTTTGGGAGCTATCACATTTGGTACCTAGTGGTGTATTCTTATTATCCATGTGCTTGTTCTTTTAGAACATGTTGTATATATGGTTCATATGTAAGCACTCAGGTTTTATAGCACATGTATATGTTGTATTCTTTGATTGCACCTATATGTATTTTGTACAGTGATCTATTATCTGTGATGTGTTATAAATTGTTCTGAATATGATCCTTAGCCATCGTAGTATTTTATAGATGAATAGAGTACATTGATCCACTTGAGTTTAGAAGAAAATTTATAAACTCAATCTATGTATTCAGCACTTGTACAATACAAGATTATGGATGGTCGTTCTCAACCATCCCTATTCTTTGCTCTAATGGATGACATTATTTGTTAATGCTCTTTATTAGGCTAAGTCTCGAGGTGAGGCAATACATTTTGGTATAAAAGCAGAGTTCAGGAAAAAAAAACAACAAACACAGAACAGAACCAGAATAGTACATGTGCTCAATATGGAAGGATAACACTTGTGTCTACTTCATTGTTTTCATTGTTATCCTTATTCCATGATCCTTACTAGTCGAGCTATGTGTAATTCTAGCTTTGGAATACATTTAGGAATATATTTTATTTTATAGTATTCCATAAGTAGTGTCCAATCATTTGTAATATATATTGATAAAGTTTCTATTCCTCTAGTCCTTTTTGTGCTTAAGTCTTAGCTTTAATTTTTTTTAATGAAAGTTAAACCTCATCTGCTTGTGTCTAGTTGATTGTTGAATTAAATAAAATGAATCGGGAAGTGTAAATGAATTAAATCCAGTATAATATGTGTAATTCATATTTGAGTAAAAGAGTGCTAAATTGAAATTAATCAAAGTTGCGTGGAAACAAATGAATTGTTTTGACTGTGCTGAATCTAATAAATCTGTAAATGGGATTGTAGGATGGTAAATATTGATAATTAAGTGTTTTCTAGTTATTAGAAATCAAATGAATAACTAGTGAAACTTAATGCTAGGTCATTTTAATCAAAATAAAGAAAAAAAAAATGTTTATGTTAATAAATACTATGGGAAACTATGTGTGAAAAAAATATGTGATTATCTTCTGGGTTGGCTTGTTCGTTAGGTTTTTTAAGGGTTCTGATCAATACGTTTGATCAACAACATCGATAATAATTTCTTAAACACTTTAATAAGACTATGAACACAATATTTTGTGTAATAAAATAAATATACTAAAAGAAAAGTGAAAATTATTTATGTGAAAATAGTGTTAAACCACTATATGAGATGAGAACTCTAGTAAGATTTGCGAGGCAACAACAACATTATATCGACTTTGCAACCAAATAGCGAAGAAAGTTGTTATGGAATTGGTGGTATGATTCCATTGAAAATGTATTAAAAGAGTTGATAAATGGAAAAATAGTGTTTTGAGAAAGACTTAAGTGAATAAAGATAACATGTTTAGTATAAAGGTTATTTTCAATAAATGACTATCTTGAAACATAAGCAATATGTTTGAAAGGCACACCCTTATACTTGGGGCTAAAAGGCGGTTGTAGCCATCAAATTGGGGATATAAATGGTAAATGGCAAGGCTATTTGATATTATAATCAAAGAATCTGTCATTTTTCGGGAAATTAGAACAAAAAATTGATGTCTTAGCAATGTTTGTTATTTATTGGAAACTGACAAAGATGTGCGTTAGTTCTAATAATTGCTATGTGAAAGATATGTTACAATAAACTAAATCTTATATATAGCTTATTTGGAATAAACGTTAAGACCTTTCTGCAAATTTAGTGACTAAAGTAGAAATTTTGAACGTTGCAATTTAATAAAGTTGGGATAACGTATAAAAAGTTTCAAACACTATGTGTTTGGATACTTGAATTAAAATTTCCTAGCGGAATAAAATTGAAGTGTGTTGTCGGGATTCGAAATTGTAAATGTATTAACCTAAGTAAATTGCTAGGACGTAATTTCTTTAAGGAGGGGAGTCTGTAGCAACCCAGATTTTTTGGTACCTAAGGTAGGCTGATTATAACCAGTTTTTGATTTTAAAAATAAGAAAAATAAAATATGAATTGAAGAGACCAGCTCGCATACTAATTTAAGATGAGAAAACAAATAATTTTGATTTATAGAAAATTATTCGTTTTGAAATAGATTAAATATATTTAAAATAATAAGAAAAATTATTGCAATCCATATGTGATTAACAAATGTAGTTTTTGGGAAATAATTTGAAGGAAAACTGAATTTATATATTATTTAACCATTTAAAATGGTTGAATTGGGAATCTTAGGGAGACTTATGCTTGGGTTTGAATAAGCTTAAGCATATAATATATGCTAGGTAAATTTTGAGGCATACATGAATATTGTGATCAAAAGTATAATTAATTTGTTAATTTGGAAATTCAAAGTGAATTAGGTAATTACTCAATATTTGTGAAATAAAGTTGGAAAATATCAAAATAAAATTTTTGAAATTTTATATTGTGCATAAATTGTCAATAAGTAGGAATTTACGTAATTCCTAAGGGTTTATTATATTAAATTACAATAAACAAGTAAACGGTGAATTTTGGGAAAAACGTATATTTTGAGTAAAAATTGTGTAGAAATAAATAATAAAACATATAAATATTGTTGAAAAATATTTTTATGTGTGTTATAATAAGAATTGTGTGTTTGGAAATTTATTTATGTTAAAATAATGTGTTTCGAACATTTTAAACTTTAAAAACATTCATTTGTTCAAAATAAATATAAATTCCATTTTTGTATATATTGTAAACTTTAAGTGTAACTAAGTTTAAATAATGCTCAAAGTTATTAAAAATATGTTGAAACATATTTTTATTTTTTTAGTAAAGTGGTTTGGTTAAGTTTTGTAAGTTTTAAGTTGAAAATGTGTAATTAGGAGGAATACAAATTAAAATTAGTGTTAATAATGGTCTAAATCCACTAATAACCCTCCTTAACCTAAACCCTTTCTCAGTTACCTAATTGTGACTTAATTGGGACCTTAATCCATTGGCTAAGAAAAGATAAGTCTAAGGAAAAATGGTTGTTCTTAAAGAAAATTAAAAATCAAGCCTCTAATCCTTTCATTATAGGAAACTAAAGCTAAATTAAGTGTGAGAAGCAGGTAATGTACTCATATCCATGAATGTATCTCATGTTCTATTAATTTTGGAATTCTTTTACTGTGGATTGAAAAGCCTGTTGCATGTCACTTTAAATTGTAATACATGTGTTAAGGTTGAGAAAGAAGCCTCAAATCTTCATTTTCATCTTTATCTAAGCTTAAATTGGTCCAATCTCGGTGCAAATCAAGATGAGGTGCCCCCTTACACTTTCTAACTTGATTCTTGCTGAAAATATTGATTTTGTACTTTACTTCATTGAAATACGTTTGTTGTAGAATGAAAGTTTTCTAAGGCATTAAAATATGACCTGAGTCTATGCTTGAGGCTGCATAACTTCTTCATTTCTCAATGAAATGTTGAAATTCTTCTTTTTGTGTGTTGTCTAATAATTCTAGTGTTTGAATGTCAAATTTAATCAAGTTCTGAAGTGGTTTAGGTACCTGAAAATGATTTCATAGCTGCATTCGAGTCATGATTCTGAGCTGAGAAAAAACCGCGTGCCTAGATCGACCCATTACGAAGTTCAGTTGACCCGGGGGTCGACCCAAGTCATTGGGTGGGTCGACCCATCTTGGGAAAAATGCCCGGGTTGCCCCCTGTGTTCCCAGCGAACTTCTGTTGTTTTTCTCTCCCCAACTTAGTACATTTTCGAGCCTACTTAGTGATAAATTCCAGTGCCATTTCATATAAATAACAATACTTTTAATCAAGTGTTCTCATCATAAACTCTTGTGTTAATTTTATGGTTTGCTTCAACAATAGAGAATCAGTGTATATTTTTCAATTCCAAGTATTTTTGTTGATGCGTTTGGTGTGCATTTCTAGTGATATTTCCTTCGTATTTTCGAATACACATACACGGATTTTAATTTTTTTTTTTGAATTGTTTTGAGTAAAAAAGGGACTTGAAAAGAATTATCTTTATAATAATATATTGTAAATTTACAAATAATTTTATTTATAAAATATTTTTATAAACATAACGATTTTCAAATATTTTCCAAAAAATTATTTTTCAGACTGTTTTTCTAAAGTATTTTCTAGTATATAAATCATACTTTTTTACACCCTTCGAGAAGGCGTGATTGTGATTAAATGATATCATAAACCTCGTGGTATGGGACATAAAGGTATATAAGATGGGTTAATTATAGACTTGTCGAAATGAAGCTATTAGTTTTGGAGTTTTCTCATTTTCCAGTGCTCTTGTGTTTTCTCGTGTTCTTATGTTTTCCATGTTGAATTGATGAGCGGTTAATAAATCACTAGTGAGAATGTGTGGTAGGGGACACATAGTTATCACTATTTGGTCTACTGCCTGTGAGTTTATGACACATTCCTACATGGTAGCCAGTACTAGACCTTCACCTCAATCCTATGTGATTCCTGTGTGTTACGACCTTAAGGTCAATGATGTTGTATAAGGCAAAACTCATGTGTGAATCATGTCTGTTACGACCTTCAGCTCAATTATGTTGTATAAGGCATGTAACATTCCGTAAAATAAACTTAAATTAAACATAAGGTGACTTAATTGTCGGAAGCATATTGTTCTATTTCCCTTTTCCGCTTCATTATCCGCAAGGCATCCACTCTTAGCCTTTGTTCTTCTGTCACTTTTGGGTCAGTGATTCCTGACTTATCCATTGGAGATTCAGAAGACTCTTGTTGGGACATCTTACCCATGATTTTGCTTGTTCAAAAGCCTTAGTCCAATCCGAGACGGAACAACACAGGTAGATATGTGGCTGTTAACCACAAGGTCGGAGGTTCAAGCCCTCCTTCTAGCGTCAAAATGTTAACAATATTTTTTGTCAACACCAGAGATACGTCTATGGAAGTGGACCTAGGGGAAAATAGGTTGTTTAGCCTTCACTAGTTTGAGTTAGTTCAACATCTCCTAGATAACAAGGTTTAGAATCTGAAAGAACAGTTACCCTTCCCTTAGTGGGGTGAGTATCACGCTTGAGTGACTCGAGAACCAATAGTTATCTTGGGATGAATGATTCCTAAGTGTAACCCTTAGCGAATGACTTAACATTTTATGGAAAGGGGTTCTGCACTGGGATTACAGAAGGGTCTGAATTTATAGAAAGAGGGGTGTTTCACTTAGCTTACAGAAAGACTTGGATATAGGCTCATATACATGTTGGAAGCAAACAGTACGCTACGGCAACAATAAATGAGATATCATATAACAATCCCATAAAGAAACACTCTAAGTATTGGTTCACACTTTACTGATCTTTGATTTAGAATACATGAATAGAATAGAATAAATCCTAAATCGATCTGTGAATTATGGTTTACTCTAGAGAAAAAGAATACAAGAGTAAGAATAAGGAAAATCCTCCCCAAAATGTGACCCCTGGGGTCTTATTTATAGAGAATTGGTGGCCCCTTCTGTTGTTAGGCCATTGGTTTCACATAAGCCCCTATCGGCCGCTTTTCTCCATGGTCTCGGATGTTTAGCTTCTGTCCACCCTCGTGGCGTTGATATTGCTTCAGGAGTGAGGGTCCAGGTTAGTTTGGGTTTCTTTGGGATTGATATGAGATTGTCGATGTAAATGACTTTCGGAAGACATCCGTGCCCCCGGTTATGGCTTCCGGGTGTAGGCTTCCGGCTTTCTCATGAATCCTTTGAGGAGCTTGCCCTCGTGATGTATGCAAATAATTACCGGTTCGGAACCCCTATCAGTGTCGGTACCTAGCAGATCGGTATGGATAGTTGGTGTACCTTAGGGTGCCGGTTTGCCTTTCGGTGGAGTCTTCGAGTATAGCCTGGTATTCCGGAAGGTAGCTCTAGGTTATTTGTCTGTTGTTTATAAATGTAGACTTTCGGTGCTTATGCAATGTATATTTCGGAAGATGGTTCCAGATAACTCCAACGTGCTCTCAGCTTGGTATTCTTGATGTCTTTGTCTTCTGATGTATCTGTATTAAGCATGTTAATATTGATAGCCCTTCCTTTTTTTGGGTTTCTGTTATCGGAGCTCTTGCCTCTCTCTTTCTCGGCTTCTGACTTAGACGGCCTTTCGCTATAGAACCCCCGCTAGACATACCCTACCGGGTATATCTTGGCGGGTACGCTCTGCCGGTATCCAATAGAATTTGAGTTCCTTTCTCCTAAAAAGGTGTCGGTTTATGCAGCTCTCGGGTCATTCTTTCATGCTCCTGGTTCTTCCTAGTATTTGGCTCTTGCTTTTGGAGAATTCCTATGTGCTTGTGTTCATCTAATACCCCTTCACCGTTGGCCTATTTCGGAGTAAATTTTGGTAGTAACATCATTATTTATTAAGAACCTCTTCCCTTTTATAAGTTAAAACATCTTCTTTACTATCTTTATCCAGAAAGATTCAATACTTGATTCTATCTTTAAAATACACTGTTGGAAATTTGTGTGAATTATTAAAATATTTGAATAAGTGTATGAGTGGCTCCTTAATGTGAATAGTCCCACATCATGGGATTATATGAGAGAAGCAAGTATTTATACTTGTTTCTAAGAAGCTTTGATGAGGCCTTGGGGCTCCCAATACATGCTTTGTTGTGAGGAGGGAGCCCATGCATCATGACCACCACACACGCGCGCGCGACCGACCGGCCTGGTTCGGTATTGGGCTTGGGCTTTGGGCCTTGGCTATGTGGTGTAGACAATTATATTTTTGGTCTAGAAAACACTGCATTTTTCGAACCTGTTTTTTAAATACGGATATTTCTGAACCGACTTTAATATGAAGCGGTAAAAATTTTGACCAAATATTTCGCAGATCCTATTTTTCTCCACTGACCAGTATTTTCGAATAAACTAATCCTCGTCTATATATTATCATCAGATCAGACGAGATCTATATAGAAAAAAATTCTGCTTTTCTCTTTCTCCGCCATTAAAAATATTCTTAAGAAATTTTCGAGCAGTTAAAAATCAGAAAGTGCAAATCTGCACTGGTTTGTTTGTGCAAAGCAAATCAATTATTAATTTCGGAGAGGCTGTTTTATCCTAGAGGCGGCGGCGAAAGTACGAACTGGTTTTGCACCACCGGCCAGATCGCCGAATCGTCTTCAAGAAAGCGACAGAGTACGTGACTCAGCCATTTGTTTCCCAACAAATTGAAGACGAATAGAAACAATGGCTTCGACAACAACCATAGATGATGCTGCTCCTTCCTCTGCATTCCAGATCCCATTGGTGACTGCTGCCCCGTTTCGTTTCGAGGGTCTGCACTTCAAACGAAGGCATCAGAAAATGGAGTTCTACTTGACGATGAGGAAGGTGGCTGCTGCTCTAGCCACCGACAAACCGCAGCTGCCAGACAAACCTGACGGAGCTGATGAAGCGCAGATGACATCCTGGACTGAACAATCAAAGCAGTTGCAGAGCTGGACTGAACAGGATTATCTGTGCAAGAATTTTATTCTGAACGGATTGAGCGATGATCTGTATGATTACTACAACTCAGAAGATAAGACAGCCAAGCAGATCCGGGAAGCGCTGCAGAAGAAATACGATACAGAGGAGGCAGGGGCGAAGAAGTATGTTGTGGGCCGCTATCTGAAGTACCAGATGACAGATGATAGGTCAGTAGAGATGCAGTCTCATGAGCTGCAGAAAATAGCTCATGAGATCATCTCCGAAGGTATGGTTTTAAATGAACAGTTTCAAATTGCTGTTATTATTGACAAACTGCCCCCAGGTTGGAAAGACTTTAAAAATTTCTTACGGCATAAGACTAAGGAATTTTCCTTAGAGAGTTTGATCACTCGCCTTCGCATTGAGGAGGTAGCACGCAAACAGGACCAGAAAGAGGAAGTGTTGTTTGTTTCAAACAACAACACTAAAAAGACCAAACCCACAGTTATGAAACCAAATCAGAAGTCTTTCAAGAATCAGAACAGACGCAACAAACAGAATAGGAATCCGCAAGGAAACCCAAAAGGACAGCAAAAACCAGCTCAAAAGAATGACTCTGGACAGTTGTTTCTATGTTACAACTGTGGAAAACCAGGTCATATGGCACGAAAGTGTCGGAACAAGCCTAGCTCTGTACCACAGGCTAACTTGACTGAGGAGGAGCCTCTTATGGCTATGATTACAGAGATTCACCTTGTTGGTGGATCAGAGGGTTGGTGGGTAGACACTGGTGCTTCTCGCCATGTCTGCTATGATCGTGCTATGTTCTCCACATACACGGCTGCTGAAGATCAGAAAGTGTTGCTGGGAGATTCTCACACCACTAAAGTTGCAGGGGTTGGGAACGTGGAGATCAAGTTTACCTCTGGAAAGACTGTGATCCTCAAAGATGTTTTGCATACTCCAGAGATGAGGAAGAATCTGGTTTCTGGCTATCTCCTTAATAAGGCAGGGTTTACTCAATTTATTGGGGCTGACTTGTATACCATAGTGTATAAGGGAAACTTTGTAGGAAAGGGTTATGCTTGTGAGGGAATGTTCAAATTAAATGTTGAATCTAATAAAGTGAATAATTCTGCTTATATGTTGTGTGATTTTAATATTTGGCATTCTAGATTATGTCATGTTAATAAACGAATAATTCATAACATGAGCACTCTAGATATGATACCTAAGATAGCAGAATCTGAATCTGATAAATGTGAATTCTGTACACAAGCAAAAATCACAAAGAAACCTCACAAGTCTGTTGATAGAGAAACTGAACCCTTAGACTTGATTCATTCTGATATATGTGAACTTGATGGTACTTTGACTAGACATGGACATCGCTATTTTATCACTTTTATCGATGATTGTTCTGATTTCACATATGTATATCTTATGAAAAATAAAACTGATGCTTTTGAAATGTTTAAAACATTCAAAACAGAAATTGAGAATCAAGTAAATAGAAAAATTAAGAGACTTCGTAGTGATAGAGGAACAGAATATGAATCTAATTCAATTCTGGACTTCTATAAACTACACGGTATTGTACATGAGAGAACTGCACCCTATTCACCTGAAATGAACGGTAAAGCTGAAAGAAAAAATAGGACTTTTACCGAATTAGTAGTGGCCATCCTACTAAATTCTGGTGCAGCAAAACATTGGTGGGGGATATTTTATTAACTATATGCTATGTTCTGAATAGAATCCCCAAATCTAAGAATAAAATTTCACCTTATGAAATTTTAAAGAATCATAAACCCAATGTCTCGTACTTTAGAACTTGGGGTTGTTTAGCATATGTTCGCATTCCGGATCCTAAGAGAATAAAATTGGCAAGTAGAGCATATGAATGTGCATTTATAGGCTATGCTATTAATAGCAAAGCATACAGATTTTATGATCTAAACGCACATAATATAATTGAATCAATTGATGCCGATTTTTATGAAACTAAATTTCCTTTTAAATTAAGGAATAGTGGGGGCACAACAAGTACGCCTATTAGAACAGAACTTGATAAAAGTTCTGAAGTTGAACCTAGAAGAAGTGAAAGAGCAAGAACCGTAAAAGATTTTGGTTCGGATTTTATCGCTTTTACTATAGAGGAGGATCCCTTAAACCTCCAAGAGGCCTTATCTTCAATAGATGCCGATTTCTGGCGAGAGGCTATAAATGATGAGATGGATTCTCTTGAATCCAATAAGACTTGGCATTTGACAGATTTACCCCCTGGTTGTAAATCTATAGGTTGTAAATGGGTACTTAAAAAGAAACTAAAACCTGATGGTACTATAGATAAATACAAAGCAAGACTAGTAGCTAAAGGTTTTAGACAAAAAGAAAATATAGACTTCTTCGATACTTTTTCACCTGTAACTAGAATAACATCCATTCGGGTATTAATCTCACTTGCTTCCATTCATAATTTACTAATACACCAAATGGATGTTAAAACTGCTTTTTTGAACGGTGAATTAGACGAAGAAATTTATATGGACCAGCCTGAAGGATTTGTAGTACATGGTCAAGAACATAAAGTATGCAAATTGGATAAATCATTATATGGTTTAAAACAAGTACCTAAGCAATGGCATGAAAAATTTGATAACTTAATCATTTCAAATGGTTTTAAAGTTAATGAAAGTGACAAATGCATTTATTACAAATATGAGAATGACATTTGCACTATTATATGCCTTTATGTAGATGACCTACTCATCTTTGGGTCAAACATTCATGCCATAAATTCAGTCAAATCCTTATTAAGTGCCAATTTTGATATGAAAGATCTAGGTGAGGCGAGTGTAATCCTTGGTATTAAAATTACTAGGTCAGAAAAGGGAATTTCTTTGGATCAGTCTCATTACATTGAGAAGATACTAAAGAAATATAATTACTTTGACTGTAAACCTGCATGTACACCATATGATCCAAGTGTAAAGTTATTTAAGAACACTGGTGAAGGTGTAAGACAATCTGATTATGCGAGCATCATTGGCAGACTTCGGTATGCCACTGATTGTACTAGACCCGACATTGCCTATGTCGTGGGATTATTGTGCAGGTTTACCAGTAGACCTAGTATAGAGCACTGGCATGCTATTGAAAGGGTTATGAGATACCTTAAACGAACTATGAACCTTGGATTACATTATGAAAAGTTTCCAGCTGTACTTGAAGGATACTCAGATGCAGACTGGAATACTTTATCTGATGATTCTAAAGCGACCAGTGGCTATATATTTAGCATCGCTGGAGGAGCTGTTTCTTGGAAATCCAAGAAACAGAGTATTTTGGCTCAGTCCACTATGGAATCTGAGATGATAGCACTAGCTACAGCTAGTGAAGAAGCAGAGTATTTGAGAAATCTGCTAGCTGAGATTCCTTTATGGGAAAAACCGATACCGGCTGTGTTGATACATTGTGATAGTACCGCGGCTATTGCAAAAGTTCAGAACCGTTATTATAACAGTAAGAGACGACAAATACGTCGTAAGCATAGCACGGTTAGAGAGCTACTTTCTACAGGTACCGTTAGAGTAGATTACGTACGTAGTGAAGAAAATTTGGCAGATCCTTTGACGAAAGGACTGTCAAGAGAGAAAGTCCGTAATTCTTCTAAAAGAATGGGACTATTGCCCTTAGATTGTTGAGTCACACACAATGGTAACCCGACCTAAATGACTGGAGATCCCAAGAAATAGGTTCAATGGGTAAAAACAAGTTGTGTAGTGATAGAAGTTGAACATGCTATTTAATAAACTAAGAAGCATGTATTCCTGAAGTGATAGAGGATGAGTTAATATAAACTCTTAATGAGATCTATACTCTATTTGGAGTGGAGTACCTACCTTCAGGAGTACTCTTGATAGACTCACCTATGTGAATGTGGAAATGAGGCCGTTTCCTATGGAGTTTTGGGCAAAACTTCTAGAGCGTTCACTAAACTGGGATAGACGTGCATGGCCATAAACGCACGGGCTTATTTGATTGCACTATAGAAAAGATTGTGTGTGGTTTGATGTCAGGAATAGAGCTCAAGACTACGTGTCACTCTAGTAAAAACTGAATCTTACTCACTATGCAAAGGTTCAAGTCGGATGACACCTTTGTTTATGCACAGTCTTATGTTTTTTAGAAACTGCTCGATAATATTTTAAAATTCAAGTGGGGGATTGTTGGAAATTTGTGTGAATTATTAAAATATTTGAATAAGTGTATGGGTGGCTCCTTAATGTGAATAGTCCCACATCATGGGATTATATGAGAGAAGAAAGTATTTATACTTGTTTCTAAGAAGCTTTGATGGGGCCTTGTGGCTCCCAATACATGCTTTGTTGTGAGGAGGGAGCCCATGCATCATGACCACCACACACGCGCGCGCGACCGACCGGCCCGGTTCGGTATTGGGCTTGGGCTTTGGGCCTTGGCTATGTGGTGTAGACAATTATATTTTTGGTCTAGAAAACACTGCATTTTTCGAACCTGTTTTTTAAATACGGATATTTCTGAACCGACTTTAATATGAAGCGGTAAAAAATTTGACCAAATATTTCGCAGATCCTATTTTTCTCCACTGACCAGTATTTTCGAATAAACTAATCCTCGTCTATATATTATCATCAGATCAGACGAGATCTATATAGAAAAAAATTCTGCTTTTCTCTTTCTCCGCCATTAAAAATATTCTTAAGAAATTTTCGAGCAGTTAAAAATCAGAAAGTGCAAATCTGCACTGGTTTGTTTGTGCAAAGCAAATCAATTATTAATTTCGGAGAGGCTGTTTTATCCTAGAGGCGGCGGCGAAAGTACGAACTGGTTTTGCACCACCGGCCAGATCGCCGAATCGTCTTCAAGAAAGCGACAGAGTACGTGACTCAGCCATTTGTTTCCCAACATACACTATTAAAAACTAAGTATATTCAAAACCAATAAATAATACACTTCCAGTTTAAGTATATTTCAAGGGTATAAAATCAAGTGTTGCTAAAATACTGTTTACGACATACCTAAAACAGTTCCTTTATAATTATCTCTAAAACATTCATTTAAAGATCTAATTATATTAACTTTATTAATATAATCTGAGAGGGTGAAAAATAAATGTAATCAACACATTGTCACAAAAAACCAAAATCATGTTATACTTATTCTTACCATTAAAACATTCATTAAATATTTAAGTATCATCGTTATTCAACAAGGTGAAATACTTGTGGTTTCTAACTCCTTTTTTATGACTGGTGTTAAAATTCAAAATCATTTCTTATTCTTATAAAAAGGCTTAATTCATTTTAAAATATATATAGTAAAATAACTTAAATAGGTTTTAGAGTAAAAGGATTAAATAAGTTGTTTTATATTTTTAAAACCTTTAAATTTCCCTTTCCTGAATTCCCGTTTAATTTATATAATTTTTCAGTTCGGTTCAGTTATGCCAAACACACTAAAATGTGTGAAATGGACAAACTCGATATATTATCTATAATAATATATTTGTTTCACCACAGTTCAAAATATAACCATGTTATATAACCAAAGGCTCCACAATCATGTTTAACTTCAATCAGTTCATATAGCATCATATGAATACAAATACTGTAATAATTATATTGAGGAATCATGTTAGATCCCTCCAACTTTCCCTCTACATCACAGCTCATATGTCAACACACATACATATAATACAACTCATATGATTTACTTTATATAGGATGAATCATCTGCTATAAAGCAAGTAGTGTCAAAGGTCATCCACTCCAATGGGCACACTACACCATAACAGGCAAATACTAACCCTTATAAGTTTTACAAATAATTTTCGCAATGCTTTTCAAGTGCTACCAATGTCATGTGAGGAATTGGAAAATCAACATAGTAAAACTTATAAGTGTTACAAACAAACTTTGTACTAACGCTTATAAGTGTTTAGACTTGAATATATAGTAAAACTTAAAAACGTTGGAAAACAATTATTTAGTGACATTTGCAAATGTTACTAAACAAAAAAAGTGTAACACTTATAAGTAGAGGTGGGCATGTAACCGAACATATCGACTCAATCGCCTTATTTGATTTATACTGAATCGACTTAACCGCTATAATCGGTTAACCAACAACATCAGTTAACCGACCACCTTAACGAAATATTTTCGGTTCGATTAACGGATCACCAAATTTTGGTCGATCGGTTAACCGTTAACCAATATAATATTTAATTTATTATTCCCGGCCCAATACTAACAACACAACCCAAATCCATTACCACAATGTGACCCAATCTTCAATTTTGTGCCCTAGCTTAACCCCTAATCAGCTAATCCCTATTCCATGAAAATGAAAAGTAGCGCAGCTTCACTTTACTTCAATACCAAACGAAAAAGAATAAAAACCCAAGTTTTTTTATTTGAATCCAATTGTCTACGGCACTGCTGCCTTAAAGGCCTGCCACTCTTCATTCTTTATTACCTCCACCTACCACTGTTGCCTTGAAGGACGTCACCTGTCAATGATTGTTCGTGTCATGCCACTATTTTAATTTGAGAGTTGTGCAGACTGTAGATATAACATGGCTTTGACTACGAGAGTAACAAGAAAGAGAAACATGTGAGTATGATAATTCCAAATATTGATTTATACCCTTTAGTGTTTGCTATTCATGCCGATCTGTAGCGGAACGGTCTGGCATAAACAGTTCTTTTTATCAAAATATAAAAATAAAATAATGGTATAACAAGTATTTATAGATGAACAGGCGTATTTGTAGTAAGGGTCTAACAAGTATTGCTATTTTAAAAGTAAAAATAAAATAACGTTCACATGTACGAAGTGAAGATTTTTCCCTATTTTTAATGTTATTAAATAATTTATTTGGATGTAATTGATGTTTGCCAGATGATTTGTATAATTTATTTCATGGTTTCATTGATAATATAATATTTGATTCTGTAAAAAGGTTAAAAATGAAATTATGAAATATATTGGTCATTTACAATTTTACATTGCTTGATGAAATTCAGGTTGTGTAACAACCCGGATTTTCAGAACCAATTTAAAATTTTTATTTTGGCAATTTTAATTGATTTTGAATATTTAAAATGATTTATTTTAAATAATAACGACAAAAAATTTATTTAAATCGAAGTTAGAACGAATAAATTTAATATAATTATAAATATAGTTTAAAATAGCGCGGTAGTTTGAAAATTCGATTTCAAATTTCAAATGAATGTACATGATTCAAAATAAATCGGATTTTAGTAAAACAAGAAATATATGAATCTTTAAAATATCTTTCCAACGAATGTGAAAAATCCAGATTTCATAGCGGGAATAAAAAGTTATGTCCAGTTTAAAATTTGAAATAGTCGCTATGGAATATAATATAATATAATAAATAGCCATTTTGCAAACGACCTCCGTTTTCGATGAAACCACTTTAGTTGGATCCGAAATGTCAAATTATTGCTAGGTTTCAAATTTCATAATTTTTGGATTTAATATGCGAGCGTAGGAAATTTAAATGTGTCTGGTAATTTAAATTTGAATTGGAACGACCAGAAATTGACCATTTTTCAAATGGTCTCCAAATTCGACGAAATTAGTTTTGTTAGGACCATATCGTCAAAACATAGCTAGATTTATTTTTCGGGAATTTTTGGAGCGAGTATGTAGCCCCGGTAAATTAAAATGTACGTTTGAATTTAATATATATTGATTTATATTTTAATTAAATGAAAACTGATCGAAACAGTCAAACTGGCTTACCAGACATATTCCATTGTGTTCGGAATAGGGGTATTTGGCTAGGGGCGACATTCGTTGGGTTTGATTTGGAGTTCGGAGATTAAAAGAGCTATTTTCGAATAAAAAATATATAATATACATATTAATTTAAAGTCAAAAACCCTAGCTTCATTCACCTACGGTCAACTCATTTCTTCAACCGACATCTCCCCAACCCGACGACCAGGATTCTCGATTTTTCTCCTCCTAAATCCGTTCGATCTATTCAATATTTCCAGAAATTATTAGCTGCAAAATTATCAAGCTCTTTCAATTCGTATGGCATTGATCAATTCTTGTGTAGTGTTTCGTGAGATTTTGGGTCACGAACTCCGTTCGGTTGCACGAGTTTCTAGGGCACGTCAGACTGTCGAATGGCCACACACTCCGGACGTTGGTGGCGCAGCCTAAGGCCGAGGGGGTGGTGACCTCTGATCTGACACCGGCGTTGAAAATGGTGGCGCGAGGAGCGGTTGATGGATTTGAGCGAGGTACGACTTTTTTTTACAGAGGGTAGAACAATGAGGGAGACAAACCGGGGGTAAAGATGGTAAATAATATATTTAATTAAAATAGATTGTTTTAATTATGTAATTAAAATTCCAAGCCTTGTAACTTTTGCAAACAGAGTCCGAATTGAACAAAACTGAGTTCGTTGGAACCGTACATTCAAGATCTATACAATGGAGCTGACCAGAACCAAAACGGAGCACGCTAGAATTCGAGACAAATTTGTATCCAAACAGAACCGAAATTCAAAAATAAAAGAACGGAGGAGTGGAAACCGACTGTGAAATCTCTCTCACACTCAAATTATTTTCCAGTTATTATATACTAGGATGTAGAGGGGCTTAGAAACCCCCGACACTATTTATTGTACAGACCAGTTGATTGTTTGTTTGGATTGTGATTGTTTGATATTGTTGTACATAAAAATTATTTCTATAAATATATATAAAAAATTACTATGAAATGAAAATAAAATAAATATTCATTTACAAATCGGACGGTTTGTTTATGTACACTTATTTATCTAATATTGATTGGGACAATAAATTTTACACATCGCCCAACTTCAAATATAATAAACAGTATTTGTTGTTTGAAAACCCCACACGGGTATTGGGATAATATTTGACATACACTGATCCCAATAATTAGTGGTATGTCAATCGATGGGTTGACAGACTGTATAATCGTTATTTATTTTAATGCTTATACAGTTGTAGAATGCACTCTGGATGTCATATGAATTTTTAGTGATTGTTTATCATTATTGTGGTATACATGTGATGTTGAAACCCATATAAATAAAATTTTATGGTAATTGATTGAGTTTGATTCCGATTCATAAAATAACGAATATTTTAAAATAAAGAATATTTTGAATTAACAAATATTTTAAAATAGTATTCAGAAAATATTGAAATGTGAAGCCGTGTTAAGTAGTTAAACGCCATTTTAACACGAACGGGAATTTTGTCGATTTTATTCATTTTATAGTGAATATCGAAAGGTGATTTCAAAATATGATATTTTGAAAATATTATAATGATATGAAATATTCAATTTTGATTTAAAGTTGAAATGGAATTGAAATCAATTTGAAATGAATTTATAATGGAATATTCAATTTTGATTTAAAATTGAAATGGAATTGAAATGAATTTATAAACGAATTTATAAAGAACAATCAATTTTGAATTGATATTCAAAATGGAATGGAAATCATTTAAATGAAGTTAAAACGAATTTATAATGGAATATTTAATTTTGATTTAAATTTGAAAATAAAATTGAAATCGTTTTAAAATGAAGTTAAAACGAATTTATAATGGAATATTCAATTTTGATTTAAATTTGAAAATCAAATTGAAATCATTTTAAAATGAATTTATAATGGAAAATTCAGTTTTGATTTGAAATTTAAATGGAAGTGGAAATCGTCTTTAAAACGAATTTAGAACGATTATTAAAATTCGTTTTAAATGGAAATCGATGAAATATAATATATATATATATATATATATATATATATATATATTATAATGGCCTTAATAGAACACGCCGCGCAGTGACTATTCGTGAATTTCGACCATTAACTTCAAATTGACGTTATGGGAGATCCGGCCGTCGGATTCTCCTAAAACCGAAACCGTTGGGTTCGTATCGAAAAGAGCTTTCCGATGAATATAAGAGATTTGAAATCTAACGGTTAGATTTGGAGATATGTCTAAATCAATTTCAGAAAAGGTCGTTGTGGATGCATTTCTGTGGCCATTATAGGAAATCGACTGTACTGGTGACAATAAAATTATTAAAAATATGAAAAAATTATGTAAAATCATAATAAATGATTTGAAAAGATTCTGGATGAAAAAAATCCAGTTTTAAAAAGATAAAAATATATTTTTATCAGAATGAACTAGTTATAACTTGAATAATAATTTAATTATTTTTAGAAATAAATAAATTGGATTTGAAAATGGTTTTAAAATAACCAGAATTTTCAAATGATTAAATTGGAATGGGTCTGGAATGGAAATAATCTTCGGAATATTTCGATATTGGATTCCGTGATTATACGGATATTGTTGAGGAATTTGGAAGATATATATATATATATATATATATATGTATATATCATTATTCCTAATACGATATTTGTTGGTTCCAGTATTCGAAATTGAATATAAGCCGATATAATTTCTATTCAGAGCCTTGTATTTGATATCAAATTGGATTTTGAGTTTGTCGTGAACGGTGTCTTTAATAACACTGTTCTTAAACCCACTTGAGAGACGATATGCTTTAGAGATAAGGATAGACATCCTACGGGTTATCATGGATTCAGTCGGCCGAGGTGATACTAGGTGTGGTTGCCCCACACCAGTAGGGATACGGTACACCACCTGATTCCCAGATGGATGGAGTTAGCGGTGTTTTCCAATGCTTGGACGTAAGTCGCAGTAACTTGTTTCCTGGATAGTGCGGATGTGCATTACGGTGTTTTCGCATGCCTGCGATGAAACCGTTGGGAATTGTATTACGCGATAGATCTTTCAGATCAGGAGCCACCATGATGGAAATCCAAACTTCCAATACGAAATTTTGCGGTTTTCATTGTATACTATATATGGTGACATAGTGGGATGGGGCGCTCATGCCGTCTATGATTAATACATTTATATTTGAAGTTGATTTCTTCACTTATAGTAATAATAAAAGATTCGTTTTAAAACATACCAAGTATATTTGGCAATTATAAGGTAAAACTCTATCCTCGACTGCGTTCATTGTGTGATGGGACCTGAGTCTTATAATAACTTCATTTTTCTTTATTTAGCATTGCGCTGTTTGTTTTAGGCACTGGTATTTTTGGGGGTAAACCCGTTCCATGTTATACGGCGTGGTCCCTTGATTTACCTTATTTTAAAAGTAAAGTTTTAAATAACTGTTTTAGTTCGCACACCAATCTCATGATTGACCTGGAGTTTATTGTTTTAACCTATACTCTGGATGCCTATATTCTCCATACGGGCAGCTAGTAGTTTTGGTTTTGCAAATTTATTTATACAGGATCCTGGATTTACAGCAGGAGCTATACTCAGAACGCTCTGTATCCATGTATTTCTTTCAGTTGTATTTGTTAATGTATTTCCGCTATGCATTGTATTTTTACATTTTATTTCCGCTGCTATGTATTTTTAATCTCTGATATTTTTCTATGTAATGTTTAATCATACTCTGAATATTATTGTACTCTGATGTAAATTGTTGTAATAAGCAATGAAATGTTCTTCTGTTTTTGTTCTGATTTGTCGTGTTCTCAATTCAATCATGGCTTTCCTGTAATGGTGAGTTCGGGTCGTCTCATCATGGTATCAGAGCTTTGGTTTACTGAGCTCAAAAACAAGACACATTAGAACCAAACGAAAGAATTCATTAGAGATTGGATTAATAATATCCAATAAGAATGACTCGTTAGAGATAGGATTAGTAGTACCCTAGAACGAGTGTGAAGAGTTTTATTTTTAAAAATAAAAATGAAAACAAATTTTGTTTTGGAAATTTTAAGCTTTATTATACGTATTTGAATATTTTATTTTAAATTGATTTGGACTATCAAGTGTAAGAAGAGTTTGAATATACGCCTTGCAAGCGTGTATTTGAAGTCTCAAATATACTGGGTAGATATAGAGTCACACTCTAGTCACCCGGGGATGATTCTGATGATAGTCTAGGAATCATCAGCATCTGTGTTCGATTTTCGAAAGTGGGATATCTATATATTTCCAATCGACTGGTGTGAGAACCAAAACCTCATTTTGAAGTAATTGTTTGGAATTTGACACTAGAAATATGATTTTTGAGTATATAAATACAAAAATTATATGTTTTGGAAATCTAATTCACAAATTGGTTGCTGGTTGTATTGTCTGATTAGAATTTCAACTAAATAAAAATGTTGGAATAATAAATCCAATATAAGAATGAAAAGTTGAATTAAACCAAATTTAACCAATATATGAACGAAAGGTAAATTTAGCCAAATAGAATCAAAATTTTGAACTGAATTGAAAATTGATTAGAATTGCATACATGTACATGCATATATATTGAACAGGTCATAGCAAGGAGGCTAGAGAAGAGGGATAAAATTGTATCCCCGACAAATAAGTACATGTTTACCATTTTATTGGGTTTTGGTGATTTTATGAGCCGATTGGCTTTTTCTTTTTCTTTTGGATTGGTGAGGCCCTGTGAGGCAAGTTGTGGTTTTAAATATCTCCCCGTACAAAGGAGGTTATGGTGAAATTTTTCGAAAATTTAGGGTTTAGCCAAATTTTTGAAGAATTAGAAAATCTTAGAAACTGAAAAGTTGAAGAATGAAAGCCAGAATGAAAGTAGAGTTGGTAAGTTAAACAACTTTCAGCTCCGTTCCTTTTCGAGGACGAAAATTTTTTAAGTGGGGGAGATGGTAACAACCCGAATTTTCAGAACCAATTTAAAATTTTTATTTTGTCAATTTTAATGGATTTTGAATATTTAAAATGATTTATTTTAAATAATAATGACTAAAAATTTATTTAAATTGAAGTTAGAACGAATAAATTTAATATAATTATAAATAGAGTTTAAAATGGGGCGGTAGTTTGAAAATTCGATTTCAAATTTCAAATGAATGTACAGGATTCAAAATAAATCGGATTTTAGTGAAACAAGAAATATATGAATCTGTTCAAAAATATCTTTCCAACGAATGTGAAAAATCTAGATTTCATAGCGAGAATAAAAAGTTATGTCCAGTTTAAAATTTGAAATGGTCGCTATGGAATTTAATATAATATAATAAATAGTCATTTTGCAAACGACCTTTGTTTTTGATAAAACCACTTTTGTTGCATCCGGAATGTCAAGTTATTGCTAGGTTTCAAACTCAGAATTTTTAGATTTAATATGTGAGCGCAGTAAATTTAAATGTGTTTGGTAATTTAAATTTGAATTGGATCGACCAAAAATTAGCTTTTTCCAAACGGTCTCCAAATTCGATGAAATTAGTTTTGTTAGGACTGTATCGTCAAAACATAGCTAGATTTATTTTTCTGGAATTTTTGGAGTCAGTACATGGGCCCGGTAAATTAAAATGTACATTTGAATTTAATATATATTGATTTATATTTTAATTTAAATGAAAACCGGTCGAAACTGTCGAATTGGCTTACCTGACATATCCCATTGTGCTCAGAATAAGGTTTTTGGCTAGGGGAGACATTCATTGGATTTGATTTGGAGTTCGGAGATTAAACGAGCTATTTTCAAATAAAAAACTAAAAAATATATATTAATATAAAGTCAAAAACCCTAGCTTCATTCACCTACGTCAACTCATTTCTTCAGCCAACATCTCCCTAACCCGACGACCAGGATTCTCGATTTTTCTCCTTCTAAATCCGTTTGATTTATTCAGTATTTCAAGAAATTATTAGCTGCAAAATTATTAAGCTCTTCATGCTCTTTCAATTCGTATGGCATTGATCAATTCTTGTGTAGTGTTTCGTGTGATTTTGGGTCACGAACTCCGTTCGGTTGCACGAGTTTCTAGGCCACATCAGGCTGTCGAATGGGCCCACACTCCAAGCGCTGGTGGCGCAGCCCAAGGCCGAGGGGGTGGTGACCTCTGATCTGACACAGGCGTTGAAAATGGTGGCGCGAGGGGGGTTGATGGATTTGAGCGAGGTACTTTTTTTACAGAGGGTAGAACGATGAGGAAGGCAAACCAGGGGTAAAGATGGAAAATAATATATTTAATTAAAATAGATTGTTTTAATTATGTAATTAAAATTCCAAGCCATGTAACTTTTGCAAACAGAGTCCGAATTGAACAAAACTGAGTTCATTGGAACCGTAAATTCAAGATCTATATAATGGAGCTGACCAGAACCAAACAGAGCCGAAATTCAAAAATAAAAGAACGGAGGAGTGGAACCGACTGTGAGATCTCTCTCACACTCAAATTATTTTCCAGTTATTATATACTAGGATGCAGACAGGGCTTAGAAGCCCCCGACATTATTTATTGTACAGACCAGTTGATTGTTTGTTTTGATTGTGATTGTTTGATATTGTTGTACAAAAAAATTATTTATATAAATGTATATAAAAACTATTATGAAATGAAAATAAAATAAATATTCATTTACAAATCGGATGGTTTGTTTATATACACTTATTTATCTGATATTGATTGGGACGATAAATTTTATATATCGCCCAACTGCACAAATAATAAACAGTATTTGTTGTTTGAAAGCTCCACACAGGTATTAGGATATTATTTGACATACACCGATCCCAATAATTTGTGGTATGTCAATCGATGGGTTGACAAACTGTATTAGCGTTATTTATTTATTTTAATGCTTATACAGTTGTAAAATGCACTCTGGATGTCGTATGAATTTTTAATAATTGTTTATCATTACTGTGGTATACATGTGATGTTGAAACCCATATAAATAACATTATATGGTAATTAATTGAGTTTGATTCCGATTCAGAAAATAACAAATATTTTAAAATAAAGAATATTTTGAATTGACGAATATTTTAAAATAATATTCAGAAAATATTGAAATGTGAAGCCGTGTTAAGCAGTTAAACGCCATTTTAACACGAACGCGAATTTTGTCGATTTTATTCATTTTATAGTGAATATCGAAAGGTGATTTCAAAATCTGATATTTTTAAAATATTATCATTTTAATATTATAATGATATGAAATATTCAATTTTTATTTAAAATTGAAATGGTATTGAAATCGATTTGAAATGAATTTAAAAACGAATTTATAATGGAATATTCAATTTTGATTTAGAATTGAAATGGAAATGAAATCTATTTGAAATGAATTTATAAACGAATTTATAAAGAATATTCAATTTTGATTTGAAATTCAAAATGGAATGGAAATCGTTTTGAAATGAAATTAATACGAATTTATAATGGAATATTCAATTTTGATTTAAATTTGAAAATAAAATTCAAATCGTTTTAAAATGAAGTTAAAACGAATTTATAATGGAATATTAAATTTTGATTTAAATTTGAAAATCAAATTGAAATCGTTTATGAATTTATGATGGAGTATTCAGTTTTGATTTGAAATTGAAACGGAAGTGGAAATCATTTTTGTAACGAATTTAAAACGATTTATAAAATTCGTTTTAAATGGAAATCAATGAAATATATAATATATGTATTATATATATATATATATATATATTATAATGGCCTGAATAGAACGCGCCACGCAACGACCGTTCGTGAATTTCGACCATTAACTTCAAACGAACATTTCGGGAGATTCGACCGTCGGATTCTCTTACAACCGGAATTGTTGGGTTCGTATCGAAAAGAGCTTTCCAATGAATATAAGAGATTTGAAATCTAATGGTTAGATTTGGAGATATGTCCAAATTAATTTCAGAAAAGGTCGCTATGGATGCACTTTGGTGGCCGTTATTGGAAACCGATTGTACGGGCGATAAAAAAATTATTAAAAAAATGAAAAAATTATGTAAAATGATAATAGATGATTTAGAAAGATTTTGGATGAAAAATTCTAGTTTTGAAAAGATAAAAATATATTTTTATTGAAATGAACTAGTTATAACTAGAATAATAATTTAATTTTTTTAGAAATAAATAAATTGGATTTGAAAATGGTTTAAAAATAACCAGAATTTTCGAATGATTAAATTGGAATGGAAATAACCTTCGAAATATTTCGATATTGGATTCCTTGATTATATGGATATTGTTGAGGAATTTGGAAGATACACATATATATATATATATATATATATCGTTATTCCCAATACGATATTTGTTGGTTCAGGAATTTGATATTGAATATAAGCCAATATAATTTCTATTCAGAGCCTTGTATTTGATATCAAATTGGATTTTGGGTTTGTCGTGAACGGTGTCTTTAATAACACTGTTCCTAAACCTAGTTGAAAAAGAATAAATCTTTTAATTAAGATTTAGGGAATTTTACCAATT
This sequence comes from Allium sativum, assembly GCA_030737875.1. Classification (NCBI taxonomy): domain Eukaryota; kingdom Viridiplantae; phylum Streptophyta; class Magnoliopsida; order Asparagales; family Amaryllidaceae; genus Allium; species Allium sativum. The sequence continues at coordinate 1,020,479,065 of CM060913.1, forward strand.
AATTAACATTTAATTGGATTGAAATTGGATTTTTAGGTTTGTCGTAAACGGTGTCTTTAATAACACTATTCTTAAACCCAGTTGAGGAAAGAATAAATCTTTTCATTAAGATTTACGGAATTTTACCAATTAATTAACATTTAATTGGATTGAAATTGGATTTTTGGGTTTGTCATGAACGGTGTCTTTAATAGCACTATTCTTAAACCTAGTTGAGAAAAGAATAAATCTTTTAATTAAGATTTAGGGAATTTTACCAATTAATTAATATTTAATTGGATTGAAATTGGATTTTGGGTTTTCCGTGAACGGTGTCTTTAATAACACTGTTCTTAAACCCAGTTGAGAAAAGAATAAGTCTTTAAATTAAGATTTAGTGAAGTTTTCCAATTAATTAATATTTAATTGGAATTGAATAAAAGAAATGGATTTTTGGGTTTATCATGAACGGTGTTTTAAATAACACTTGTTCTTTAACCCAATTAACAGTGAAGAACATGATTTGGAATTTATAATCTTTTAATTAAGATTTATGGAATTTTCCAAAGTAAAGATATCCAATTTAATATGTTAAATTGGAATTCGATTTGGTAATAATCGAAGTGAGTTTCTGTGGAGGAAGACTGTTAATACATATGGAATTTAAAAGGCTTTGTCGTTATTCCATTTATATTATTAGTCGGATACAGAAATTGATATCGATTATATATTGATCTGTTTTCCGTAAAGATTCCATGGTTAATGGAGTGTGATTTTGGGTTTATCGTGAGCCGTGTTTTAAATGACATTGGCTCTTTAACCCAGTTAAAGACATGATTACATGTCTAACATTGTATTTCGAACTGTATTTGTTGATCTTTGCTAAATATATATCTGTTTGGTGACGGAGAATTTATTCTCTTACTTAACACCCTTCTCTAAGACGTACAAACGTAGAGGTTGTATATCAGCAGAAATCAATGGTACGGTGTAGATTGTCAATGCGGCATGTTTTCCCAAAGTTAAATAATCATTAATATTGTTTTTTGGGAAGATTAAAACTAAGTGGAGTTTTAATGAATCTTTAATTAGATTGAAAAGTGAATGTGATAATTAAAATTATCAATTCAAGAAAATGATTGTGTGGAGTATCACCAGTTTTGCTCTAAGCGATAGTTAAATCTTTAATTAGATTTGAACGTGAAATGGTAATTAATTTTTACCGATTACACCGTGGTGTTAGATATGGAGTATTAACAGTTTTTCTCCATGGGATGAATAGGTTGGGATTGGGAAATATAATAAGTGATTACTTCGGTATGGTGCGCTAATCCCGACTAGTTTGGAAAACCTTAATTTGGTTTAAATTGTGAAAAGAATATTTGAATAAAAGAATATTCTGGATTGGAATGAGGCGTATGATGTGTTGTTATAACACTTGACTATAAGATACGCGAGTTATTCGGAAAGACCGGGTTTATCCCATTCTGAATAACTGATATGACGAAAAGTCGAAGAGACTGAAGACGGTGCAAGACCAACGAACTTCACATCGAATGGATGAGTTGCTACTGATGCTCATGATTGGAGTAGCTACCTTGAAGGGGCTACAGTGGTAGCCGTCCGGACATACTTGTTGATTGTTCGGATATGCGAGGGCCTCTCTCCTGTATTGGACATACGTGACGAGGAATAAGGTGTCTTTAGTTTCGTTCAGACCCAGAACGGACTTATAAATGGATGGTGTATCTGACATTGTATTCCTTTATACTGTATTCGTTGATCTCTACTAAATATATCTGTTTAGTGGCGGAGAATTTATTCTCTTGCTTAACACCCTTCTCTGAGACATACGAGCTTAGAGGTTATATATCAGCAAAAATCAGTGGTACGGTATGGATTGGTAGTGTGGGATGCTGAGATGCAGTGATGCAAACTTTTGTTGAAAAGAAAATTTGGTGGATGCTGATCAAAGCACAGCTTTAAATAGCACAGCTTTGTGTAGGGTTAATTCGCGAGCCTCACACACCGGTATGGTGGCGAACTGATGGTTATATCAGTATGCTTTAGAGATGAGGATAGACATCCTACGGGTTGTCATGGATTCGGTCGACCGAGATGATACAGGGCGTTGTCGCCCTACACCAGTAGGGATAGGGTACACCCCCGATTCCCAGATGGATAGAGTTAGAGGTCTTTTCCAATGCTTGGACGTAAGCCGCAGTAACTTGTTTCCTGGATAGTGCGGATGTGCATTACGGTGTTTTCACATGCCTACGACGTAAACCGTTGGGAATTGCACTACGCGATAGATCTTTCAGGTCAGGAGCCACTATGATGGAAATCCAAAGTTCCAATACGGCATTTTGCGGTTTTCATTATATACTATATATGGCGACATAGTGGGATGGGGCGCTCATGCCGTCTATGATTAATACATTTATATTTGAAGTTGATTTCTTCACTTATAGTAATAATAAAAGATTCGTTTTAAAACGTACCAAGCATATTTGGCTATTATAAGGTAAAACTCTATCCTCGACTGCGTTCATTGTGTGATGGGACCTGAGTCTTATAATAGCTTCATTTTTCTTTATTTAGCATTGCACTGTTTGTTTTAGGCACTGGTGTTCTTAGGGGTAAACCCGTTCCGTGCTATACGGCGTGGTCCCTTGATTTACCTTATTTTAAAAGTAAAGTTTTTAATAACTTTTTTAGTTCTCACACCAGTCCCATGACTGCCTTGGAGTTTATTGTTTTAACCTAAACTCTGGGTGCCCATATTCTCCACACGGGCAGCTAGTAGTTTTGGTTAGGGGTGGGCGCAGTTTGTTTCCGTGCGGTTTGGAGCTCAAAACTGCTTCCGCACCGCATCAAATGGTTGATCAAAAATACAAACCATTATACTAACCATTCAAAAGGTTCAGTTTCAGTTCGATTTCAATGTAATACGGTCTGGCTTTGGTTCGGTTTGGTTTGAACCCATATTAAATATGAAATAAGAGAATTACTTCCCTCAACAATCAATTTATCATTGTATGACGTTGTGTCACCTAAAGGTTAAAACGGATAATGTTATCTTGAATTGATATAACTACAACATACGTTGAAAATATGATATATATCGTTAAAATAAAAAGTTAGATAGGAATTTGTTAATTTTCTATCATAACATTACCTGTGTAGCTATGCGGTTCGGTTCGATTTAATATGGTTTGGTAATAGTTCAAACCGCAACCGAACCGTATCATTGCGAATCGGTTCAGTTTGGGTTGTTTGTTTTAGAGAGAGAATATGGTGCGGTTTTCTAAACCGTTTTTACAGTTCGGTCTTGGCGGTTTCCGCATTGCGGTGCAGTTTATACCCACCCCTAGTTTTGGTTTTGCAGATTTATTTATACACAGTCCTGGGTTTACATCAGGAGCTATATTCGGAATGCTCTGTATTCGTGTATTTCTTTCAGTTGTATTTGTTAATGTATTTCCGCTACGCATTGTATTTTTATATTTTATTTCCGATGCTATGTATTTTTAATTTTTGATATTTTTTAGTGTAATATTTATTCATGCTCTGAATATTCTTGTACTCTGATGTAAATTGGTTTAATAAACAATAAAATGTCCTTCTGTTTGTGTACTGATTTGTCGTGTTCTCAATTCAATCTGGGCTTTCCCGTAAGGGTGAGTTCGGGTCGTCTCAGATTAACTGTTAAAAATGAAATTATGAAATATGTTAGTCAACACTACAACAAAAACACCATATTACAACTTTAATTTTACAACGGTGGTAAAAGCACTGTTGTAATAAATGGTTTTTTACAACGGTGGTAAACGCACCGTTGTAATAAATGGTTTTTTACAACGGTGGTAAAGACACCGTTGTAATAAATGGTTTTTTACAACGGTGGTAAAATCACCGTTGTAATAAATGGTTTTTTTACAAGGGTGGTATTCCCTAAAGTTGTAATAAACATATTTTTAACAACTTTTTGTTTTGTTAGTTGTAATAGATGCCCATTACAAACTTCATGTTTATAATATCTATATTTAATAACTAATTATATTAATATTTAATAATAATTAATAATTAATAATAAACTTAGGAATCGATAATATTTATTAAATAATTAATAGTTAATAAGTGGTAATTTAATGTTAACTGCTTATTAATTAATATTTAGGTGACATATACATTTAATAGTTAATAATAAAATTACTATTAAATATTTAATAGTATATAATCATAAAATTACTAATGCATATTTTCAATTTAATTATTAATTAGTATAATAGAAATAATTAATAAAGAAAATTAATTATTTTCATTAAATAATTAATTTTTAATAATTAACATTTATAATTATTTTAATTAATAATTATTTTTTAACAACCAAGAAGTAGTAATCAAGAAGTAATATTCAATATTTAGCAATTTATTTTTTATAGTTAATAATTAAAATGTTTTTATTAGAAAATTGTGCAAACTTGTTTTTAGTAGTTCATTTTTCTACTTGTTATAATAGAGGCATATTAGGTATTAACACTAACTAATATTTAATAACTAATAATTTTAATATTTAAGAATAATTAATAAATAGTAATTAAATATTGTTAATTTTTTAATAATTAATAATTAGTAACATATACATAATAAGCTTTTAATAATTAATATTCAATTATAACTAAGAAGAAATAAGTAATAATTAATAGTAACTACTATTCATAATTATTATTTATTATTTTAATAAAAGTTAATTCTCAAGAAATTCATATTAACTTTTATATAAATTTTTACTTATAAATTCTAACTTATAATATTGAATTTTATATATTTTGATGAAATATTGATTATGATCAAGGACAATAGATGGTTAAAAAAATTAGCATAGAAGGATGAACTTTAAGTGGGAAAAATGAAAATTCAGACCGAAGGAACGTGCATCCTTTCTAAATCAAATTTTAGGTGGGAAACGTGAATATTTAGGCGGGCCGCCTCTCTTATGCTTTACCCTAAATCAAAATCGTATGGACAAATCTAAACAAAATCGTCATCGACTTTTACTCAGAAATGGAGACCCGAACCTCCTCAAAAACGCGATCTACATCCATTCTCTAATCCGCTCGACTTCCCCATCATTTTCTTTTACCAAGGAAGAGGAAATCTGCATGTGACTCTTTTGGTAGTGTGTATCTCACTGTAATAACCGCTGCTTCAACAACAGATCTGAAAGGGCTTGTGGTATGGTGAGCCCTAGTTCGTTGTCAGCGCCGTCAAGTTCTGGTAACGGTTTAACTCTGTTAATTGAGGCAACTTTTGCAGCGTTGCCTGAAAATCCCCTTTCTAATCTGTTCAATAATCTAAATGACTTGCTTTTTGTCGATCCTGCAGTGGAGCATTCGGTGGCAGCTCTCTCTAAATCAGGTACCCTAGGCCCTAACCTATTTTCCTTTGTTGGTAAACGTTGGATTGAAAATAGTGTTCATTTGGGTTTAAAAGCATTGATTCATGTCGTGGATGTTAATACTATTGTGGATGTTGTGGATGCCAACCTAGTCAGTCCAATTGAGAATCAGTTAATGTTAATGCTTGTGGTAAACACACTGACAGTGTTATCTTGGTTAAACAAGTAGTTGATGTTGCTCCTGTCACTAGAGATGCTCCGTCCTATTCTTCCTTATCCAAAAGAAACTCTAAACAAAATGGATATCTCCTTTTCTATTCCTGAAATGTTTATTTCACTGATTTTTCTTTGGTTATCTTTTTTTTTCATGAATAAAATCCTGTAAAGTAGAATATAAATGATCAATTGCTGTCAATATACTGTATATAACATCTATTTCACAAGCTTAACAGTTAGCAACATCTATAGAGATAACAACAAAGGCTTGGTCAACAATTAAATAAATCATAAATACGAGAATATTCTGATTCACGAAGAACTTTCGGAGAAATCCGCCTGAGATGATAAGGCAAAAGATAGTGTAGTTCGCATTGAGTTTGGATCATATATGGTATCGGATATCTTTGATGGAGGCAAATATCTGAACATTGATCTTCCAAGAATGTTTTTGATTGAAAGAGGAGCACAATTATGAGAGTCAAAGCTATTGTTATGATTATCACCTAAAACAAATACATACCCTTTGGGTATCAACATTGGTTTCATCTCATAAGCTAGCGGTTCCAATATGAATTCTTCATCTTAGGCTATGCCATTTACATACAGTTTTCCATTACGAACCTCAACGAGGTTCCCAGCCTTTGCAACAGCTCTCTTGATAAAAACAACGAAATAACTGTAACCATTTTCCTAGAGTATTTTAGGGGCTCTGCAGATCGCTATCTCGGTTACTTCTGGCTCTCTAAATAAATAAGACACCTTCTTAGCCAAAATTATGTGCCCAACATCCAAAGTAGGATACATAGACAAGGAAGGAACTAGGTTCAGCCAAATAGGATTTGTGCAAAATTGGAACCGTAACAAAAGCAAAAACTGTCTTTGTATCCTAATAAATATAGAAATTTAGAAACCTAATAAATATGTATTGCTATTTACAGTAAAACTTATCATGTTTTTTTTCTTTATTAGCTATTTTGGCTTGTTTTGAATTGTCGTTCCTTTTATTTTGTTAGTAGTTGAATTGTTCACTTTTAGTTAAGGTGCCAGCAAAATTGAACATCAAATCGCCAATAAATTGGATATATAAAGTATAAATATTACATGGTGATTATGGTTGAATTGTTCACTTTTATCCGTTTTTGTTGTTGTGGCAGATTTTGATTTGAACTTTAATTATCTTCTACATTGTAATCATTTTATTTTTTCGGATTCTGCTTTAATATAAAATAATATAAGTTCAATCCTGATAATGGTTAATTCTGCTTATAGACTGTATTATGTGTCGATGACCATTGGAGATCTTGTGAAGCCTTATTTTCTTGATGTGGGCACCGAAAGCGATATGAAATGGCTTTGGTGTGATGCACTGTGTGTCAAGTGCTCAAAGGTTCTACCATGGTAATCTCTGGTTATTCTTTATGTTTTTAATGGATTTGATGGACTTTATGAAATTTCCATGTACTGGAAAACTGTGTATCAGGGACCTCATCCAGTTTATAGGCCAAAAAAGAATGGATTGGTAAAATGCAGGGATGAAATGCATGCTTCAGTTTCATCTGATACCTGAAAAAATAGTCAAAACATGCTTAGATGCTTATCCGTTAATTTTCTTTTCAATAGCAGCAGTCTTAATTCAAAATTTAAGTTAATAAATTTTTAGTGGAAACTAAGTAGAGCTGTTGGGCTAACTGGGTGACAATATATATTTGTTTATCTGGCACATAAACAATTCTTAGATGTCTTTTTGAAATCTTTGTACAAAATACTTGTTGGGATTATAGAGAATACTGATTATATGAATCCACTATCTGCTTATTAACTACATTTCTATTTCTGTTATCATGTCCAGTATGTTATAATTATAACTCTATATCAGAAGAAAAGCGAATAACATTGATTATGTTTTTTTCTTCATATTGTTATGGATATGATATTGCTAGCTTTTATATTGTTATTTATCATGTCCGATATATTATGACTGAACATATTAAGTTCTAACATGGATTTTGATTTCTAAGGCTATTGGAATTCGACGTCCCTTCTTATGGTCAATGGTGTATGATTCAATGTATGATAAAGTTTACATTAGAAAACAACTTACTGATTTAAGCTATTTTCATGTGGAACTATTGAACTCTTTAATAGTAATATTTGATTAAATTGTGTAATGCAGGTAATGGTTGCATTGTCATTCTTTTTGGTACTCTTCATCTTGACACTGGTATGAAATTGTGACCCTGGCCATGTCATTAGGTAATAAGTGAATTTATTTTCTCTGTTTTGTTTATTTATCAATTTGAGACGTTTCATAAGCATGCAGGTGATGATTGCATTGTCATTCTTTCTAGTACTCTTAATCTAGATGCTATCAGTTTGAAATTGAGGCCCAGATCATAGCATTAGGTAACTCAATCTTCTCTGTTTTTTTTTTGTTATTCAATTAGAGAAGTGTACATAAACATCCATCTATATTTTTAGCGTAAAATATTAAGTTGGGAAAAACAAGTTCATTCAGAAATTAAGCGCTTTAAGGGACAATAACTTAAATTGATTAAGAATAGCGATTACATTAGACTTTTAACTTATATTTATTTATGTGTTGTGAATCTATGGCTTTATAAAAGCATAAAAACTGCCTTAAAACAAATCAAATAATAATGCATCTATTGAAGTTATTATATACATCACTGATAAGCAATACTTATTCGGTAATCATAATGCAATGTGTAGAACAATTCATTTTAATATACCAGTTGCATAATTTGCATCACTTGCCTTTAGAGATTATAAACTACATAGATGTGTTCTCTGTCTACAAAGTCTAAACATCTATGTTTCAATGATATTTTTTACAACATGACATAAATGCAGGTGGATCTTTCTGTGAATCTTTTTATTCTTTTAGGATCCGCTTTGATTCCATGATTCACAGTCTTTATGTGACTGGTATACAGGTGATTGAACTGGATGCTGGAGCATATGAAGGTTCGTTGGGTGTATATTTATATGAAAGTTTATATGTAATTAAGTGTACCAAATGAGTAGTCTCTAGTGAGAAATGTATGTATGTAATTGACTGTATTATATAACAGATAGTTGTACAATAGTGGGATCATAAAGTTGTACTATTTCAAATAATGAAATAAAATAAATGTTTGAGTATCAAATTCTGTGCAGTATGATTTTCAATATAAATATCTATTTCTATACGAGATGTAATGTATCATTAAATAAAAATCATATTGTTGTACTCAACAGTTACAACAGTGTAAAATAGTTGTAATAGCTTCTACTGCAACAGTGCATACCAGTTGTAATAGCTTCTACTGCAACGGTGCAGAAAAGTTGTAAAAGCTTTTACTACAACTGTGTCTGCAACCGTGTATAACAGTTGTAAAAGATTTTGGTCTATTACAACTTCTTAATATACGACGGTGCAACCACCGTTGTAAAAAGTCTTTTACAACTGTTTTGCACCGTTGTAATATGTTGATTCTGTTGTAGTGCAATTACATGACCTGATGACATCTAGGTTGGTCATTTTTCATATAATGTGGTTTCATTCCAGTTTCAGTTAATCTTTGACTGCCTTTGATTTCTCATTTGATAATCTAACTTTGATTGATCTAATATCCTTTCTTGGCAATTGAGATATAGGTATTTCTATTGGATAATCCCTCAAAATTATGTATGATTATAAAAGTGAATGTGTGATTTAGTTTTATATAGCTCAACACTGGTTTATTACAGTTCAACACTAATTTTATAACACTAGTTTACATTAATCCAATCGGTATTTTTTGATATCACTGGTTTACATTAGTTTTATACAACTCATACAGTTTTATTTACAGCTCGAGGTACTCATTATACTCGAAGTAAATATTTATGGTATTATTTTTATTTTTCAGGTGGAAGTTGGCACTGCAGATGCTTTATTAGAGAAAGATTAGTTGGAAAAAGAAGAGAACAGTGACAACGAAGAACCGATTGGAGAGCCTGATAATGTAAGAAAGCTACTGCTGGCTCCTAAGCACCAAGTTTCTATAAGATAACCCTTCATGGTATGGGAACATTTAACTATAGTGAATTTTAAATATAGTAAATCCTAAGTGTTTTTGCAATTATTGTCATGCATAATTTGCTTATGCCAGTAAAGTGAATGTCACTTCACACTTAATATGCCACGTAAGACTAGCTTGTAGGTCAATTCCTCGAGAAAATGATAAATAATAAAAAAAGTTAAGCTTTTACAAAAAAATAGTGAAAGTGAAGGAACCAACACCCTTATTAGATGGACATTTAACAAAGACAAGTGTAAAAGGTCTCTAGCTCGAATGTTAATTATCGATGTGCTCTAGCTTTGCAGTGCCATCACGTAGGACAATTTGTAGGTATGTGCTTAACTTATATGGAGACTCCTAAGGTTGTTTTATTGTTGATGTTCTCAAATTGTTTGCGTGGTGTATGTCTTACTACGGATACATGGACTTCTTGTCAAAATGCAAATTACATGGTTTTAACCGTGCACTTCATTTACAATGATTGGAAGTTGCATAGAAGGATTTCAATTTTTGTGTGATCACAAGTTATAAAAGGGAAAACCTTGGAAAACTATTGGTTTCTTACATCAAACAATGAGAACTTAAGCGAATTATATCTATCACAATTGATAATGCCAGTGCTTAGTGGCACTTATTATGTGAAAATTTCTTTGAATGATTATAATGAATCCATTGGTTTTGCTTTGATTGGTGAATTCTTTCATAGACGTTGTTGTGCTTATATTGTTAATTTAATTATTAATGATGGTTTGAAAGAAATTTATAGCACAATCACGGGGATTTGTACCACTGTTAGATTTGTAAGATCATCTTCATCTAGATTGGCTAAGTTTAACGTGGTTTATGTTGATTTGAGAATGAACGACAAGTCCATGCTTGCGTTAGATGTTCCTACTAGGTGGAATTCTATGTATTTAATGTTGGAAACCGCTTTGAAATATGAAAATGTTTTTGATGAGATGGAAGAAAGCGGCAGTATTTATGTTGCATATTTTAATGATGAAATCCAACCCCCGAAATTGCAAGATTGGAGAAATGCTGATTTTTTTGTAAAAAAAATGTAAGTTCTTTTATGATATTACTTTAAAGTTCACTAGTACTTTATCTATTACCTAAAATATAGGTTTAATGTAGTTGAGTGGAAATCAAGAAGAATTGCGAGAAATGGTTGGTAAATTGGATCCTAATCTATCTCAAATGGCAACAAATATGAAAAAAATTGATAAATAATAGGGGAATATCGGTAGCAAGAACAAAGTTTTATTTATTACATGTGTGCTTGATCCTAGATATAAAGTTATGTCTTGAAGACATGTATGATAAAGAAGTGGCACAAGATATATTAGTAGATGTGAAACGTATTCTAGTAAGATTTTTCGATTTTTACGCTACTGATTCTACGTTTGGAATGCAAAGCTGTGATGAACCACAACTTACGGATCCTAATTCATCTTTTTGCTAGTGAAGTAAAAACCAATAGTGTTAATAGTATTCAATCTAGAAGAATGAGTAGTTTCCTAAAACAAGTAGAATAAGAAGACAATGAAACTAATGAAATTGAAAGGTATTTAACTGAGCCGGCTGAAAAGCCAAAGAGCAAATTTGATATTTTATTATGGTGGAAGGTAAATAGTCCAAAGTATTGAGTTTTATTCCTAATTGCACGAGACCTTCTTGCAATCCTGGTATCTACGATTACTTCAGAATCTGCTTTTAGCACCCGAAGGACATGTTATAGATCCATTTCATAGTACTTTAAGTCAAAGGATGGCTGAGGCATTGGTTACTACTCAAAATTGACTAAGGTCTAAACCTATTTTTGCAGACCATCGAACCGAGGTTCCTTTAGATGATGTGAGTTATTATGATGTACAAATTTTCAGGTAATATTCTTATTTCTTTGCAGTATACATTATTATTATTTGATCATTATAAAAAATACATATTATCATAATATCATCGACTTGTTTGGCTATAGAATTTGTACATGATCGTGGTTTGATGGCTCCGTTATCTATAGATTTGTCGACGGATAATGCAACATTACTGTTGAACTATGCGATACTATATGTTGGATTGAAGAGGTCGAAGACAGCTTCGAGTCGGAGGTGACCATTCGCAAACCGGAGCTCGTATGTAGGAGTTATGAGCTGGAAGGTGTTTGCTGTCAGCTGGGAACAGGGAGAGATGTCTGTCATAGGGAATGACAGACGCCTGACTGCAGGGAATTGGTTTCCCGAGAGTTTAGACAGACGTCTGACACATGGGGGACAGATGTCTGTGCTAAGTGGATGTGCCCAATTAATCTCTGGAAGATGACAGACGTCTGTCAGGCGATGTGATAGATGTCTGATCGGGTATTGGGCTGTTTTCGGCCTGGAAATTAGCAAGCAGATTTGTGATTAATTCGGGGGAAACTTGGGTAATTGGCTAAACCTCTATATAAGCTATTTTCTGATGTGAATTAAAGAGAGCTTGAAAACTTGATTTGGGATCAAGGGTTTATTCTCAAGGGTGAATTAGGGTTATAACCTAATTCCAATTCTTCAATTCTATTCTCCTCTAACTCTCTTCTATATTGAAATATAGTGATTACTGGATCAATCTCTTGTATTCCTTTCATCATGGTAATAAAATACTCTCTCCAAAGTGGATGTGCACTAACAAGATGTTAGTGGAACCACTATAAATCCTTGTGTGATTTATTTTTGCTACTTTGTCATTAGTTCTTTGCTTGTGATTGAGATTTGAATCGTTCATGATTGGTTGATATTGGTTTTTGTGACTAGAGTTATTGCTTTGGTTGTTTTTGCAAGTCTAACAACGATCTAGTCTTCCGCTAGCGCATTGTGGTTTAGATATCAGATTCGAGTGGTCTTGAATCAGATTAATCACAATGGTTACAACAGTTGGTATCAGAGCTGTTTGGTGCTTTTTAGGTGTTTGTGAAAATGCCGGAGACGGATAGTAGCTCGGTAAGTCCTTCAACCAGAAATCCGAATAGTGTGGCGTCTTATGTACGAGGTTCGTATGCGGCGTCGGGTTCTCAATTGGTTATTGACAAGTGGAATGGTGATAATTTAATGACTTTGAGAAGTGACAATGGAAAATGAAAGCGATTCTTAGGCGGAATCGGGTGCACCGAGTAGTATTTGATACTCACTTATTGCCAAGTGATATCTCGGATGTTGAGAGAGAGGAGATGGAGGAATGGGCTTTCACTACTCTTCAACTTGCCATGGGGGAGAATGTGATCTCCGAAATTAGTGGTGAGACTACCGCTAAAGGTATTTGGGACAAGTTGGAAGAACTTTATATGAAGAAGTCGCTCACTAACCGTTTGATCTTGTTGCGAACGTTTTTCACCTTCAAGATGAAGGAGGGTAATTCGCTTAAGGCACATTTGAATGCCTTTGATGAATTGCTCATGAAGATAAAGGCCATTGATCTGAAGATTGAGGAAGAGCAAAAGGCGATGATATTATTGTGTTCGTTGCCGGACCGTTATACGGGTTTCTCAAATAGTTTGATCTATGGCCGGGATACCTTGACTCTAGATGATGTCAAGACGGGTCTTCTTAGTGAGGAGTTGAGAGATCAAATGAAGGAGATGAGTAAGGGTAGTAGTGGAGCTAGTAGTAGTCATGGGTTGATTGTGGAGACGAAAAAGAATGTGAAGAAAGGAAACTAGGGGCGTTCTAAATCAAGAAAACCCGGTGGAAGAGGTAAACCGAAAGAGAGAAATGGCAAGTGCTTTATTTGTAAGAAACCGGGACATTGGAAGAATGAATGTCCGGACAAAGATAACGAGGAAGTAGCGTCTTCATCCTTGGCGGTGGAGAGTGGGGATGGTGAGATAGATGAGAATGTGTTGACGGCGGTAGCAACGAGTGTTTCGGGTAACGAATGTGTACTCGATTCGGGTGCGTCGTATCATATGACGCCAAAGAGAAATTGTTTTTCATCCTTTGAGGTCAAAGAGGTAAATGCAGTTGCTATGGGAAATGGTGCTATTTGCAAGTTGATGGGTAATGGCTTCATGCAAATAAGGATGTTTGATGGAGTTGTTCACACGCTCACCAATGTTAGCTATGTTCCGGGACTTAGAAAGTCGCTTATATCTTTGGGGCAATTGGATTCTCTAGGATGCAAGATCACCATCGAGAAGGATTGCTTGAGGGTTTCAAAGGGGGAACTTGTGGTTAATGAAGGGTGCTAGGACTCATGGTATATATTTGCTTCAAGGTGTGACCATAAGAGGTGAGACTTGTGTGGGTGTTGATAGTTTTCGTGACTTGGATGCGACACGGTTGTGGCATTTGAGATTGGGTCGTGTCTCGAGAGGAGTTTCGATATTCTTCGGAAGTGGGAGATGATCGAGGGTGAGAGTTTCAACAAACTAGAGTTTTGCGAGGAATGTGTCATGGGGAAGCAAACAGGGGTTTCATTCGATGAAGGCAAGCATGACTCAAAGGAGGTTCTTGAGTATGTTCATTCGGATGTTTGGGGACCGACACTGGTTGCTTCTTTGGGAGGAGCAAGGTATTACATCTCTTTCATTGATGATTTGTCTCGCAAGGTATGGGTGTATGTAATGGGGGCCAAGTCAGAGGCATTTGCTAAGTTCAAAGTGTTGAAGGCTCTTGTTGAGAATGAGAGTGGTAAGACTTTGAAGGTGTTAAGGATTGACAATGGCCGCGAATATGTTTCTAGGAATTCTTGGAGTATTATAAGCATCACGGAATCCGGAGATATTTTACTACACTGGGAGATCCGCAATCTAATGGAGTAGCGGAGAGAATGAACCGAACTCTACTTGAGGAAGCTCGATGCTTGAGATTGACATCGGGTTTGTCTAAGGGATTTTGGGCCGAAGCTTTATCAACCGCGGTGCATATTGTGAATCGAATTCCGTGCTCGGCCATCGGTAACAAAATTCTAGAGGAAGTGTGGAAAGGAAAGAGAGTTGACTTGAGATATCTTCGTGTGTTTGGTAGCCCGTTTTAAGTGCATGATCCGGGGAATGATAAGCTTGGAGCTAGAGCATTCAAGGGGATCTTGCTTGGTTTCACGGATGGCGTGAAAGGCTATCGGATTTGGAATCCGGAAACGAAGAAGGTTGTTAATTCTCGTCATGTCACTTTTGATGAGTCGGCTTTATTCAAGGTGAATGAGAGCTCATCGGACGTTCCATATTTGGTTCATGGTGAATCAAAGGAGAAGGAAGTCATTCTCACATTCCATCCAAGTGGTAGTAGAGTTGAAGAAGCTCGGGGGGTTGAGGCGGTCGATGAAACATCACATAGTCCACATGGTTTCTCTAGTGATGTTGGTGATGTACATGATACTAGAGAAGTTTTGACTCAAGGTGGAGCCGAAAGGGGTTCGGCTGATATTATTGCTACTCGGGTTGGTTGACGTGCAATAAGGACTCCCGAAAGATATGGTGATTGGAACTACCTTATTTTTGTGATCATTTGGACTATGCTCTCAATGTGGTCCAAGATGAGCCGGTGGACCTTGATGACGTCATGGAGTCGAGAGAGTGCTCGAAGTGGATTTGCGCCATGGAGGAAGAGATGCAATCGCCTATGAAGAACTGAACTTGGGAGTTGGTTCCACTTCCTCAAGGAAACTGTGCTATAGGGTGCAAATAGATTTACAAGGTGAGGGATGATGGAAGGTACAAAGCAAGGTTAGTGGTAAAGGGTTCTCACAAAGGAAAGGAAAGGAGTATGATGAAATTTTTGCACCAGTGGCTCATCATACATCTACCGGGTTTTACTAGCCATAGTTGCTATCCATGATTTGGAGTTGGAGCAACTTGATGTGAAAACCACCTTCTTGCATGGAGACTTGGATGAAGACATCTACATGGAGCAACTGGATGGGTTTGTTGTAGATGGTAGGTCTAAAATGGTTTGCAAGTTCAAGAAATCACTATATGGCACTACAACAAATATACCATATTACAATGGTGAAAAAACGTTGTAAAAAGTTTTTACAACAGTGGATCCACCGTCGTGTATAAAGAAGTTGTAATATACTTATATCTTTTGCAATATTTCTGCACCGTTGCAACACCGTTGTGAAATAGGGTATTTAACGACTTTTACTCACTATTGTAATAAATTTTATTACAACTTTTATTCCCGTTGTTGTAGACATTTAAATATCGTAAGATTATAGGTATGACAACTGGTGATTACCGTTGTGACTTCCATAATATTACAACTCTTTCACACCATTGTAAAATGATTTATTACAACTTTTTTTTTTGCTGTTGTAACTTATATACACCTTACTAATATAAAGAATTTGTAAATATTAATAATAATATGATTCATATTTCAATGCAACAAATATAACTATACAAAATCATTCATATATATGTTAATTAACATAATATTCGATCAACATACACATAGTACATCACCAACTAAATCCATCACAACAAAAATAACCATTTCAAAATAAATACATCGATCTAACACAAAAGATACATAAGGCAAATAGAAGTTTTGTCCACAAAAGATACATAAGCATACCCTACGAAAGCACTCTTGCTGAGGATCAATTGGGGGCACTCCATCTAATCCCGGATTTTGAACACCTTATTGAAATTGTTTAGCCATCTGGGAAAATACAAGATCATTCACGATTTTCTCAGCTAATTTTTTTATAGATGGATCCTACATGTCACATTCAAAAGTAGACCTTGTATGAGAACTCAAACAACTTAATAAAAATACCAGCATGTGTACGTACAAAAGCATATACTAACAGTGAAATCTAGATATAATCACATCTAAAAGCAGTTATGTATCTTTTTTAACAACATTTTACCATGTTTCCTCATCCATATCACATCCGATTATCAGAAGAACTATGACATGGTCTAATTTGACTTATAAATAAGCATTAAACATTTCTAAATTCAATTTGCATTACAAGTATATTAAAGTTTGATTACAAATTACAGAAATGGAACCTGTGTTTTTAGACCACCTTTGAGCTTCACACTATTTACTATACATATAAGAAGAATCAAATGGCAGATGTCAATACACAACAAAATTAGATACAAGATTACAAAATTAAGATAGGAAATCTTTGCATAATATTTTATATTCATATGGAACCAACGTAAGTTTGACAAAATTAACAAATCCATGTAAGAAATTAGATAACATTTTATAATCTCCCTTTAAATAACCAAAATAATGAATACACAAATTAACATTGTAATAAAACAAAAAATGATGTCAAAAGCTAAACATTTCATACTAGCGTATTAAAATATAAAGGAGTGTCAATAATTACATACATTTTTGTATGATAAGCATCTTCAATTGAAAAGACTGCCCCTTTGAAATCAACCAGAAGGTATCTTGCATTATATAACCTGCTACATAGGCAATATTTCATTATTTATGTATAAGCTCTTCAGTATCAATATATAAGGTTTTCATATATCATTCTCGTAGCCGTCTCGGTATTAGTTCAACTTCCTGGTTCCCTTTTAGTTCTCTTTCATTTCCCATCACAGAGAAAGGCATGTGCTTATGCATTCTAGTTTGTTTCCTCTTCTACTATGTCCAGAAAACAAAATATTATCACTAGAAAGAACCATACCAACCATGTTATGCAATGATTCGGTGAAAAAGATCTGCATGGAGTTTGTTGTTTTATTCTATTTAAGTAATCCTTTTTTTTAATGCAATCTTTAAATAATATATTTTTATCAAGGAGATGATGTAGAGAACACACGCACAAAAAATGAAAAAGTTAGAAAGATGTTGAGACCTCAAGGCACAATACTAACTTATTCCAATTCAATCCCACTTTATTGTGGTACTAATAACAACATTCATATCTCCCTTAATAGAAATCAGGTGAGAACAGTGGTACTAATTTAAAAATATTCTTAAGATTACGTGACCAGGTGCTATGGAGAAAAAAAAAAAGAGAGAAAAAAGGGTCCTATAAATCAAACCTATGTAGCGGGTATTATAGCAGCCTCCTAATTAGTAGCAGATCCTCCAATGGGCACCAAACTCTCCACAAAGCTGGTTACTATGAACATCACCTCTGGATTGAATATCTGAAGCCGGCAATTCTCCTTTTCATAATATGTCATATCCCAAGTATAATATATATTACCTCAGTCCGACTGAAAATGAATCTCGCTCACACTGATTGATACTCAAACTTGATTCAAGAATACCAACTATATTCAGAATATACTAATAATAAGATGCAAGAAATTGAGCAGAAGAACAGTAAAAAAATCTCGATTGCTTACAGTAATTATTAATTTAACGAGGAAAATGCCAAATCTACTTTCACTTTCCAGATCTACAAGCGGCGCCCTAGGCGGTGCCATAGACGGCCGAGACAAATCCAGATCTAAACGCACTCCAGGCAATAACACAAGACCGAACCACGATGGCTCGAGCAGCGCAATTTTTTGACAATGGACATTTTACTTTTGAGCATTGCTAACACAGACGATTGATTTTTGTTCAGTATTTTGTTTGGATCTGAA
The DNA here is from genome assembly GCA_030737875.1 of Allium sativum. Lineage (NCBI taxonomy): Eukaryota > Viridiplantae > Streptophyta > Magnoliopsida > Asparagales > Amaryllidaceae > Allium > Allium sativum. The sequence continues at coordinate 1,020,497,276 of CM060913.1, forward strand.
TTTCGCAAGAAAAGAAAAAAGGGGAGGATGATAATAATGTTTTGTTTTCAATAAAGTATCTGGGGAAGTGGAACAAGCAGATGCAAATTTTTCAGTTTGGAGCCAAAATTTGGACTCACGAAAGTGGCAATTTTTTCGGATTGGAGCGAAACTTTGTAATGGAGCGAATACCGGAAATAGTTTCAATTCAAAAGAAAATGTTGGATTGGAGCCAAAATTCCAGCAATTTCAAACAAACGAATACTTGCATATATGGATTGAGAAAAAATATATTATTTATATACATTAAAGAAAGTATTTACAAATACAACCATCCGGACGCGTTTAAAAATAGTAATTTGTAGCATAATATTTGTCGGGACAGGGTCATTTCTGTAAAAAAAAAAAGTCGGGTACAACCTAAATTTGAAAAAAAATGCCTAAAATTTTATTTTTGGGCAGAAGTGCCTGAACCCGTGCCGCAGCGCAGTGGCCAACAATAGTAGTCAAGATTCGATAGTTAGTCGGAGAACACCAACAGTAAATGGCGACTATTGATATTATTTCAGAGACACAACCTATTCATAGACATTATTCGATGCATGGAGTCTTCAAGCAGATTCAACATGTCGACAATAAGAACGATGCAAAACTTATAATAATAGCTAATAGGTAGTACTTATTTCTTCTTAGTTATAACTGAATATTAATTATTAAAAGTCAATTGTTATGTATATGTAACTAGTTATTAACTATTTACTAGTTATTTTATATTTAAATTTATTAATGCTATTTATTAGTTATTATTATCGTATCCATTATTAACTATTTAATGTTAATTGTCAATGTTAGTTATTTCATATTTAAAATTTATTATTATTATTAATTTTTAACAGTGATTATAATTTAATATTAGTCTTTTATTATTAATTATTATTATTTAAAAATGAAAGCTTGTAATAGCCATCCAATACAAATGACAAAAAAGAAAGATTGTAATATGCATCTATTACAAGTTATTTAATATGGTAAATTAAATAATATATAATAGCTATTTATTAATCTTATGATTTTTCTTTTTTTATTTTATGAAAAAATGTAATAGAATATTATATAAATTTCTTGAAATTTTTATTAAAATATTTAAAAGTAATTATTTAATTATTACTTCTTAACTAGTGATTCTTACTTCTAATTTATTGATTACTAAAATTAATTATTCATTACTAAAAACAAATATTTATTTATTTATTTTTAATTTCTAATAATAATACATAATTATTATTTATTAATTATTATATAGCGAAAAGAAATTATTAATATTAGTTATTACATATTTTCAAATAAACTATTTATTATTATTATTATTAAACAATAGTTATGGAGTATTAATATTTTTATTAATTATCGAATTTTTATTAATTATTAATATGGTAATTTTTGTTGTAGTGTAGTCATATATTACAGCAGTCAAAAAATAAAAGTTGTGATAGACTTTTATTACAACTGTCAAAATAACACAGTTGTTAAAAATAAGTTTATTACAACTTTTCTGGAAAAAAGTTGTAAAAAAACATTTATTACAATGGTGATTTTACCACCGTTGTAAAATTAAAGTTGTAATAATGTGTTTTTGTTGTAGTGTGGGTTGAAGCAATCGCCTAGATAATGGTACAAGAGATTCGATCATTTCATGCTTGAAAGTGGCTTCCATCGAAGCATCAAGGATGCTTGCGTATATTTCAAGAGGTTGGGAAATGATTGTTGGGTGTATTTACTCTTGTATGTGGACAATATGCTCATTGCTGCCAAGGATAAAAATGAAATCAACAAGTTAAAGATGCTTTTGAATTAGGAATTCGAGATAAAGGATCTTGGAGAAGCAAAAAAAGTCTTGGGCATGGAAATTGGAAGGGACCGAAAGCGTTTTGAGTTAAGATTGACTCAAAAGGAATACATAAAGAAAGTGCTTTGCCGGTTTAGCATGGAGGATGCAAAGGCGTTAAATACACCTTTACCTTTGAATATGAAGCTTTCGGAGAAGGGATCACCTATCGGGGATAAAGACAAGGCTTATATGGCAAAGGTGCCATATGCAAGTGCGGTTGGTAGTTTGATGTACGCAATGGTATGTATAAGGCCCGATATTGCAAATGTCGTCGGGATGGTTAGTCGGTATATGGCTAATCTGGGGAAATCGTATTGGGAAGCCGTGAAGGTTATTATGAGATACTTGAAAGGCACAACATCTCATGGACTTGTCTTTGGCGGTAGTGATGATTGGAGTTGCAAGTTGGTTGGTTATTATGACTCGAACTACGCCGGTGATAGGGATCAGAGGAAATCAACTTCCAGGTATGTCTTTACACTTGGCGGGACAACCATTAGTTAGAGATCGCGATTGCAAACCGTAGTTGTTTTATCCACTACGGAGGCGAAGTTGGTTCTCGCTGTGGAAGCGGCCAAGGAGGCACTCTACTTGAAGCGATTGTTGTGTGACTTGGGTTTCGAACATGAGAGTGTTGATGTTCGATGCGATAGCCAAAGTGCTATCCATTTGGCGGAGAATTTGGCGTTTAGCTCACGGACCAAACATATTGAGGTGAGGGAGTCATTTCTTGTAGCCATGGATGAGGGTAAGCTAGTATACCTTCGAAAAGTGCACACAAAGGATAATGCAGCAGATATGTTTATGAAGGCATTGCCATATGGGAAGTTTGAGCATTGCTCGAACTTAATTCGCTTGTTGAGTTTCTAGGTGCCACGGGGTGGCACGAGGTCGAGAGAGTGATTTTGTGTTTGATGGAAAGGAATAGCGGTGAGAGATTGGATATCTATCTTCATGGTAAGTACATGTTACACTCCCGAATACATTGTCTTTAGGTGAGACGGTTTTGGTTTGAATGTTTTCAACACTACAGTGGCGGGTGGGGGCATTGCCTGAACTCGTTGGTGTAATGTAATGGGTGGTGGCCATGCCAGAGCTCATTGGGAAAACATTCAAGTTTGTTTGGTCGAAGGTAGAAGGAAATGCTTGGGGCATTGGAGTTTAGAGTTGAGATGGTTATAGTATCGAGGTGGAGTGTTAAAGTATGCGATACTATATGTTGGATTGAAGAGGTCGAAGATAGCTTCGAGTCAGAGGTGACCGTTCGCAAATCGGAGCTCGTATGTAGGAGTTATGAGCTGGAAGCTGTTTGCTGTCAGCTGGGAACAGGGACAGACGCCTGTCATAGGGAATAACAGACGTCTGACAGCAGGGAATTGGTTTTCCGAGAGTTCAGACATATGTATGAAACATGGGGGACAGACGTCTGTGCTGAGTGGATGTGCCTAATAAATCTCTGAAAGATGACAGACGTCTGTTAAGCGATGCGACAGACGTCTAATCGGGTATTGGGCTGTTTTCGGCCTGGATAGCAAGCAGATTTGTGACTAATTCGGGGGCAATTTGGGTAATTGGCCAAACCTCTATATAAGTTATTTTCTGATGTGAATTAAAGAGAGCTTGAAAACTTGATTTGGGATCAAGGGTTTATTCTCAAGGGTGAATTAGGGTTTATAACCTAATTCCAGTTCTTCAATTCTATTCTCCTCAAACTCTTTTCTATATTGAAATATATTGGTAACAGGATCATTCTCTTGTATTCCTTTCATCGTGGTAATAAAATACTATCTCCAAAGTGGATGTACACTAACAAAATGTTAGTGGAACCACTATAAATCCTTGTGTGATATATTTTTGCTACTTTGTCATTAGTTCTTTGCTTGTGATTGAGATTTGAATCGTTCGTGACTGGTTGATATTGGTTTTTGTGACTAGAGTTATAGCTTTGGTTGTTTTTGGAAGTCTAACAACGATATAGTCTTCCGCTAGCACATTGTGGTTTAGATATCGGATTCGAGTGGCCTTGAATTGGATTAATCACAACGGTTACAACAATTACTATAGTCAGGTAAATGACTTCGTGCTTAAGTTCTTTGTTCATATCCTTCGACAATACTATTGCCATCTGCTTTTGGAAAGATGCATGAATAGTTTGATCATAACTTTGTTTTCAATTCTTGCATTTGGACATCAGTTAGAAGTGAGCAAATGTTATCATTTCAAGAATCATGCATAATATGTCATGGCAGAAGTTTCTGCAGCAACAACAAGCATCATATATGTAGCACCCTTTCTAGTTGTTATTAATTTGCTTTTTACCTTTCTTTGCTTTGGTTCTGAAGCTTTACCAGATCCTATAGTTCCATTCGACTTGTCAGACATGCATGTTTATCAACTTGAACACTAGTTCTTTTGATTAAAACATGTCTAAACACTGGTTTACCAGATCATATTTATCAATAGATCCTATGTTTATACACTGGTTTACTAATATAGGTAATTTATCAGATCCTATGTTTAAACACCCGGTTTACTAATATAGGTATATACCGAATCCTATGTTTATGTTTATCAAAACATGTTTAAACACTGGTTTACCAGATCATATTTATAACTAAATATCATCTAAATACTAAATTATCTAATGCGTGTTTTTGTATCTTTACTTCAATTAACAAATTAGCATTGGAGTTCCGAGTAAGGACTTGCTTCCGTAATGGAGATTAGAGAGTCTATTGCTTCTCACTTGCCACTTCCAGCAAGCTCATTCTCAGTTTCAACTTTCGATACAATTTGCAATTTGTATCATTATATTAGTAATGCTTTTTACCACTATTAGTATTAGACTATTAACTATTATGTAAACAGTAAACTATTATGTTTGTGTCACTGTAGAGCGTGGAGTGTGGACAGTCACTGAGTTACCGAGTCAGTGTTAGGGTGCGTTCGTAGTGAAAATTTGGCACGCTCATTTTTTTTCGCGTTTGACGCGTCGGACGCAAGCACCTTTTACCCCTTCCAGATCCCACGATTCTCGAACGTTGGAAAACTAACCGTTGGCGTCTGACGCGTCGGACGCCAACGGTTAATTTTCCAACGTACCCTTTCAGGCTCTATTAAATCGAGCCCCCCATTTTCTCTCATCTAAACCCGATTACACTCCTCCTAACCTCCGATTTTCGATTTTTCGGAGCAATTACAAGCGGCAAAAACGGTAATTTTTAATATCGTTGTCTTTGTTTTTCAATTTTCTACCACATATATTTTTTTCGGATTTTTCTGGAATTTTTTTTGGTTACGCAGATGGCTTCCTCTTCCACCACTGCTACCTCGCAGCCATTTGCGAATTGGACAGACGACCGGGAGTCCGCTTTCATAGATATTTGCGTTGAGTTCATAGCCGCTCGCGATACAAGCGTAAGTGGGTTCTACGCAACAGTCGCAGCAACTATGAACGACCGTTTTGGACTGGAGTTCACAGAAAACTAGATTAAAAATAAATGGGACAACATGAAGCGCACTTTTCGAGAATGGGACACTCTGCTACGAACACCTGGCGGTGTGTGGAATGCAGATTTCGATTATCTGGACGGTCCTGATGATTTTTGGAGTACCGGCGGTGGCAGACCATTTAGAAAATTCAGGAAGCACTCGCCGGTGAAGTTCCGAGACCAAGACATTATGTTCGAGGGTTGTTTGCACAAAGATACTTGTGCGTATCCGATTCCTCAGGTTGCGCCTCCTACTGCACCAGCACCTCCACCAGCGCCTACAGCAGCTGGTTCTTTCTCCCCCGGGGACGCGAGTTTCTATACTGGTTGGATGGCTTCGGGCGATCCACCGTCTGGTCAGCCCTCTAGGCGCAGACAGGTAGAGCGTGCCAGCTCGTGGGTGACCGACAATACGAGACAGCTTGCTGCTCGTTGTTTGGAGCTTGTTCGGAGATCGGGGACGCGTGTGGATCTTTGGGAGATTCTGACGGTTGTTCGCAACGATGAGCGGAATGTTGATATTGCTCAGGAGCTTAGCGATGAAGGCTTATGTGCCTTTATTTCATCGGAGTTGAACTTATTACCTCATCGTCGTTTATTGTAGATTTTCATGTATTTGTTTTAATTCCAGTACCGTTGTGTTCTTTATGTTTTATGAAAAACGTGGTCGTGTTATGAAATATGTTGTCGTTATAGTTTGATGCAATTAGAATTTAATTAAATCAAAACCATTAATTTAACAATTAATACCACACTCAAATACCACGCACAAATACTCTGTTCGTCGCTAAAAACACAATTCCCCTTCGCTACAGTACCACGCTCAAATGGCACGCTCAAATGTCCCGCTCACGTTCGTTAAGAACGCACCCTTAATGTGTTATCTCACTGTGTATGCGAATTTGTGTGGACTGTTGTAACATTATATTTGTGCAAGTGCTAATGTAAGTGACTCCATATGTATGCTTATCTGTAGCTATTGTGTTTGTGTAAGTGTTATTTGTTAGTTGTACCTAAGGGTTAATGTATATGAAATTTTGTATATGTTTTGTAAGTTCTAACATTACTGCCGTAAAATATTGTTCTTATCTGTAACTATGTATGCTTATAATAGCATCTGCAATTGTTATCAGCTTTGCAAACAGTTGACCGTTTAATTTAAATGGTTAACCGCTTGATTTTAACAGTTGACTACTTAACAGTTAACCGGTTAAATTGGACGATTAACCATTTTAAATTAAAAAATTAATTGCGGGTAATTCTGAACGAGTCGGTCGATACTGTTCACTCACTACAAGAAAAAGGCCTTTTTATAACAAGTATGGATTGCACGAAAGCTTGGCTTGCTATCATTAAATGTTCATTCTTTCTTTAATTTAAAACACAACAATGTTAATTGCCATAATATTAACCGGGTGTAATTATATTTGTCTAGTACATCGAAATCGTGCGCTCCACTTTAGTTTCCTTCCAACATTTTTCATTGGCTACCAAAATTTCACTTTCCTTTTACTTCTCCTTAGAGTTATCATCTTCTACCTTTACGCAATTTTTTAATCTTACGCTCAATTCTTAAGCGCACCCTTTTAATCTCACGCTCAATTCTCATTCTCGCTCTCTTCAGGAACTTTCATTTTGGATTCTCCTTCAGTCTTCATCTTCACACTCAATTCTTCCTGAAGTTCAACGACCTAAATTTCGATTTGATCCAAAGTGAAGCACCAATTGGTTCGAACGCTACTCTTCAAGCTCCATTTGGTCCGAAGTTCAACCACCTAAAGGCTGCCAGAAGCCCGATTTGGTCTGAAGTTCAATTTTTCAAGCAGGACAATTAGGTATATATTTCTGAACATTTTTAACCTGTGCAATTTTAGTCTTTTGTAACCGGCAATCGTTCATTCATTATGTTAGAATCATCCTGCAAGAAAAAAAATCTTGATTTACTTGTTAGTTTCAGTTTTAGTGGTTTATGAAGTTAGAATCTGGTATTTGTATACCCTTTTTTTATAATAATCATTTACTATAAGAATGAAATACTAGAGTTAAATTTACATAAAAGGAAAAACTTTGATTCCCATCCTAATATCCTTTACAGATCTCAAAGCACGTAATGGCCTGAATTTTTTTTTTTTTTTTTGAATTTTCTGACCAAAAATAAATTATGCATAAATCTCATAGCTACCTTGTTTTGTATTTCCATGATGAAATTATCACATACACGTGCTTCCCTTGGGTATGTTCACTGTGTGTTGAGTTTTAATGCTACATGCGCAGACTGCAAAATGGCATGTTTGAGCCTGGCTTTCCTGTTTATAAAAGTTTGATTATCTAACTTAAGTCATTTTTTGTAATTTATTTATTTGAGTTGATAAAAGATTTATGTATGCACCATACATTACTTAAGAACCATTATATATAAATATGCATGCAATTTGGTATTTCACATTTCATAGTTCATGCTCTTCTAGTTGAAATTCATGCCTACCCAGACTTGAACACTACATGTACTTTGGCAAGACTATTACCAGGCGCCACTTGCATACTCATTTTGATATTGTGGGGTTGAATTATATCTCGGTTTGCATGATGCATCTTTAAATTGCAATAGTTAAACACTTACCCACATGTTTGTAAATACATTTAATACTGGTATGTGAACATTTAGAGTGTCTTTTCAGTATTGATGTGTGAATTCCCTTTTGTTAATGTCTGGTTCGTGCCTGCACATGATAATATACATGTCATCCCTACTGGCCATGTCCTTATAACCCGAACCCAAGCCACTATTATCAGGAATCGAACCCCTGTTCACTAATGTATCCTCTCTCTTGGTTGCCACATGATGTGTGTTACTTACATCCGTGCTTACTTTGATATCCTATTATCTTTTACTTTTGATAGTCAATTCTGCATGCATATATTCCAACAACAACGTGATCATATTTATAACAGGAGACTAGTTAGCATCTATAGAGGGTTATAGCAAGATGTCTATTTACCATGATATGATAAAATGGTAAACAAAAAGTAAGAGAGAAAAAAAACATATTTTGTAAGTCAACTTTTTTTTTTTTTTTTTGAAATTTTAAGTTAACCTTGTACAAGTAAATATTTCTATAATTTGTCGTAGGTAGTTTCCAGACGTCAATGTAATTTCCTACGAGTCTAATGTCGCTTTCTATCTTCTTTTATAAATACTGCTGCTTATGTCATCGCATCGCTAATTGGACCAAAAAATAAATCAGTACATACAACTTTAGTTATAAGTCCAACAAAAAACATGATCATCGTCTTAAGTTGTGTTGTTTTTCAATGTTCTTTCAAAACAAAAATATCAAAATTTTAATCAAAATTGTAAAGTAATGAAAGAATTTAAAGCAATTTTCTGACTTCTTAATCTTCAAAAACATAATAAAAACGTAGTATAAAATATATGAAGCAGAAACCTGTGTTATGTGATATATTTCCAAGACTAAGGTAATTTATAACATGTTAATTAAACACATAGTCGGACTACTACAAGTGAAACAACAGTGCATTAAACATACACAACATCGAATACAATTTGAGACAACTACAGACAATATGATATACAAGTAAACTACAGGAAAAAATTACGAGAAAGCGAAGACGTTGTGACGAAATTCTAGTATGTAACCTTTACTTATGAATTTCTCATATTAGAATAAAATCAACCTTTTTCCCTTTTTTTTCAAAGCAAACTGAAACGCCACAAGAATTTAAATTCAAAACTATAAATAGTAAATTCTGAAAAAATGCAGAATTTATATGACCAATCCCAATTTGTTGAGAAAATAGCAAGGATGATGGTACGCTATAAAGTTATTAATTTTTTTGCCAAGCACAAGTATGCTGGAAAGCTTACATTTTGACCAAAGATCATGACACCGTTTACCTTTGCATGTTGGATGGAGAACTCCTGACCAAAGACGCTAATATAACATAACACTATGAATATAAACATACCTAGTTAGAAAAAATGATAGTACACGGTAGCATATTAACACATATTATATTCTTGGTCAGTTGTTTAATTTTCCTCAATTTGCAATATAAATCCTGCTATTACAATTTAGAAACTGCTACCATAACCATATCACTATGAACATAAATATACCTAGTTTACTGGTCAGTAAAAATGATAATACATATTAGCATTAATACATATTATATTCTTGTTCAATTGTTTAATCTTACTCAATTTGTAAGTTCGTTTCTAACATGACTACTTCATCCATCATTAGTTTAGTTCATTACTATCACTATAGCCATCCATTCTCCATATGTACTTGGTGTCACTCTTGTTAGTGACAGGGTCACTCTTGTTAGGTGACATGGTCACTCTTGTGATCAATATGATATTTATGTGAAATAGATAAAAGTTAGCGATAAGTGAAATTGCTGAGATGTCACGTAATCACGATAAATGAGAATGTTGAGATGTTCAATTAATTTTCAGTTCTGTTTTATTCCTACGAAATATCACTTCGATACTCAAAAATAGTTTTTAGCATGTAAATATGTATATGTATGTGTAAATATATGTAAATTTAACACCTATTGAATTGTTCTCTTTTTTTTGTTTAGAAATTTGCTTGTTACAGTATTATATATGGCGATGGAAAAAAGATTGGGTGCATTTACACAGGTATTTATACAATATTTAGCTTAAAATTTATCCTGGAAATTAAAATAAAAACTTGATTGGTTATGTTGATTATTTTGGTTTTATTTTTATCATAGAACTAGTAGAGAATATGAGCAAGGAGTATGGAATTTTGTGCATGCCGCAAAGAGAAACTTAGGAAACATGGGAAAAAAATATGTCCTTGCTTAGATTGTCGAAATCTCACCCATCACTATGGCGATATTGTTGTCGAGCATTTGATTATAAGAGTAATGGATCATTTATATAAGTGCAATAAGTGGTACAGTCATGGTAAGCAAATGAATATAACTAAAAAGGTGGAGGTGAATGACACATAAAAACTACTTCAAGCCGTTCACTTTGAAGATGAAGCATTTGTCAATCATACATTCTCCGATGATAAAAATAATGATGATGCACAGAAGCGAGTGGATGATTTTCTTAAGAATTTAGAAGATGCAGAAACTCCACTATACCCTGATTGCGTAGATCAAACAAAATTGTCTGCTATCATTGCATTGTATAAATTTGAATGTGAAACTGGATTATCCGATACTGGTTTTGATAAGCTTCTAAATGTGCAACAACTGTTATTTCCCAAAAATAATGTCCTTCCAAAAACTTTATATGAACTAAAGAAGTTTCTTAAAGTATTTGATATGGGATTCGAGAAGATTCATGCATGCAAGAATGATTGTTGTCTTTTTAGGAAAGAGTACAATGATTTGAATAAATGTCTGAAATGCGGCTCTTTGAGATGAAAGATAAATGATCGGACGAAAGAGATAATGCCAGGTATTCCGGTCAAAGTGTTGAGATATTTTCCAATTATTCCAAGATTCAGAAGAATGTTTAGATCCCCACAGATGGTAGAAGATTTAAGATGGCATTTTAGTAATAAAAGTAATGATGATAAAATGCATCATCCTGTGGAATCTTTGACAAGGACCATGGTGAATGATATTAGAAGCCATTTTCAAATGAACCACGTAACCTTCGACTTGGTCTTGCTACCGATGGTTTTACCCCCATTTAACATTAAGGGTACCAAGTATAGTTGCTGGCCAGTGATACTTGTCATATAAAATCTTTCACCTATATTATGTATGGAAAAGGAGAATATTATGTTATCGTTATTGATTCCTGGTCCAAAGCAACCTGGAAATGATATCGATGTATATTTAGCTCCTTTGGTAGAAGATTTGCAGCATTTATAGAGTAACTGGGTGAGATTTATGATGCGTTTAGCAAGACACTTTTTAACTTAAAAGCAATCTTGTTATGGACTATAAATGATTTTCCAGCTTATGAAAATCTTGCCGAATGTTGTGTAAAAGAAAAAAAAAGGTTTTCCATTATGTAGCATGAATACTCACCATATATGGCTAAATCATAGTAGAAAAAATGTATATATGGGACATAGAAGACTCTTACCTCCTTCGATCCACAAAGAAAACAAAAGTCTTGGTTTGATAACACTATGGAAAAAGCTAACAAACCTAGAATTCTTACAGGTAGAGATATTTCTGTTATTTTGAAAGATTTTACCAATGATGTTGGAAAATCTGAAAATGAAGAAATAAAAGCGGCTAAGAAGAGAAATAATAAGAAGAAAATGTTAAAGCGGTCGTATTGTTGATGTTTGTAGGAGCTTGCACTCCATTATAATTTAGACGTGATGCATATTGAGAAAAATGTGGGTGAAAGTTTACTCAGCACAATGTTGCATGATAGCAAATCGAAAGATGGCCTTAATTCTAGAAAGGATTTAGAGGATTGGGGAATTCGACCTGATCTATATGCACAACCTCGTGGGAAGAAAACATATCTTCCTCCGGCTCCATATACTATGCCCAGTTCTGAAAAAATAAATTTGCAAAAGATTATATGACTTTAAGGGACCTGATGGTTACTGCTCAAATTTCAAAAGATGTGTGTCGTTGGAGGATTGCAAAGTTAGTGGATTGAAGTCGCATGATTACCATGTTTTAATGCAACAAATGTTATCGGTTGCACTGAGAGGACTGCTTCCAAAAAGGGCAAGAAAAGTAATAACTCATTTGTATTTATTTTTTAATAAAATATTCCAACGTGTTCTTTATAGAGAGAAGCTGCAACAAATCGATGATGAGATCGCTACAATTTTATGTGATCTCGAAAGATATTTTCCACCTTCATTTTTCGACATAATGATACATCTAATAGTTCATCTTGGAAAAGAAGCTCTATTGTGTGGACCGGTTCATTTTCGCTGGATGTACCCCTTCGAAAGGTACATGAAAATGCTTAAAGAGTATGTTAGGAACTATGCGCGCCCTGAAGGATGCATTGCAGAAAATTATCACGCAGAAGAATCTCTAAGATTTTTTGGCGAATTCCTAAAGAAATCATCACAGTTTGAGGAGAAAGAAGGTAGAAACGGAGATTATGAGAATGATGATGCAATACTCGAGGGGCGTCCGATATCACCATGCAACACAATTACATTGACAACTAATGAGAAGGAAGTTGCTCACCTTGTTGTGCTAATGAATATGGCTATAACCGAGCCATTTTTCGAGTAAGCGCATATTGTTTTCTTATTTATTGTCGTAATATGTGTAATTTTAAATGTAACTTAGTATCTTTTATATTATGGTAGTATGCATTTGGAAGAGTTGCAAAGATCGGACAAACGCATGGAAAGAAATGCTACATTGCTATGGAAAACTAACACCAAAAACTTTGCTGATTGGATTAAAAAGAAGGTTAAATAACTCTTTTAAATTTTGTTTATAGGTTTGAAAATATTATTTTTGAATCTATATTGAATTGATTATTTTTTCTTCAGATACCTGTTAACTCAAGCGAACACGATGAATTATTAAAATGGATGGCCTATGATCCAAGTAGTAATGCTTTGTCCTACAAAGGATATATAATTAATGGGCTACGTTTTCATACAAAAGACGTTGAGAGAGAAACTCAAAATTCTGGAGTGACTTACGATGCTACTACCATGTGTAGAGCAAGTGCAAAAGATGTCTCTCAAGTAGCTGATGTGGTCACATACTATGGGATTTTGACTGACATAATCTTGTTAGACCATCACAAATTTTATGTTCCACTTTTTAAGTGTCACTGGGCAAACACTGGAAACAGAGTGAAGGTTGAAGATGGATTTACTCTTGTTAATTTGCATCAAAATCAAGCTTCATTTTCGAGGGATCCATATATTCTTGCATCTCAAGCGAAACAAATTTTTTATTCAAGAGAGAATGATACTTCGAATTGGTATGTTGTAATGAAGGCACCACCAAGAGGTTTTCATGAATTAGAGACAGATGATTATATTGAGGACACGGGCTATGTAATTCAAGATTGCGAAGAAAACTTGATGGATGTGGATTATGTGGAGGATGCTAGTTATGTTAGGGAAGACTGTGAAGGCATACTTGAGAAAAGTTCTAGAAACCATCATTGATTATGCTTGAATTAGTTTTTGTATCCACTATCCTATTAACCATTAGAGATGAATGAAAATTTAGCACTGACTGCCTTGTCGATAAATTGCTTTGCTTTGAGTGCTCGTGGTTATTTTAGTACTGAAATAGCATCAAACTATCAATCCATAAATGCTAAACTATTGCCGCAAAAGCAGTGTTGACAAAGTTTTCCATTTTGTATGAGGAAAAGTGGAGGACAACTGCCAAACTGTTGCTTTTCATTAATTAAACTGACAGTAAATAATGAACATTGCTTTGTAAATATTTATTATTCACTGTCAATATTGACAGTATTGCTAATAAATAAAGTGATAAATAAGAAACAAATACATTTAAAAAACTTATTGTAAATTAATTGACAGTAATAAAGTAAATAATTACCGTCAGGAATCCAAGTTCTTTTGTAAGTTGATTTTCTTTTGTAAATAATATTCATATGTGATCAAAAGTAATATTCATATTGATCCGAGTTCTTTTGACAGTAAATACAAAAGCAATATGAATGTTGACAGTAATTACTTATAAAATAATTACTGTAAAATAGTGACAGAAATTTGTATAAATAGTGACAGTAATTCATCTTGTTTTATTTTGTTCTTGGTCCTGAGGCTTGTTTGGTGAAGTGATGCTTTTTCAGTAGCTCTTTTGGGGTGTTGCGTTTTCTGATCACTTCTTTGATTTGCTGAGCATGCTTCTTCCTTTGGTATGTACTGCTATGCTTGTAGTTTCTATTCCTGGTTTTTCTGGTTAGGCCTGAGTGGTTGTCATTTTGTGGTCTGTGCATGAAGTTGTATTGGTGATTAAGCATTCAAAATTAGTCAGGTTTGGTAACCTTATAAATCAAAACAACAGCTTCAGTTAGTGTAGATTGTTTGTATGTAGATTGTTAGATTGTTTGTTAATGTGTTTTTAGACGTTTAGTGTTGATAAGTAAAAGAAAACCGAATTGTCGCAGCTTAGGTTGCTCCCCTTCCGAGCCCTGGTCCGGAAGTTTCTGCACCAAGTCTTCCCCCAATACCACCATCATGTATTTACTTTAATAACAATATTTATGGTTTTAAGTAAGCAAAATACTTGAACTTCTTGCAATTTTTCTTTTTGAAATTTGATTAATATATCGCCATATAGGTCTCGTGGGAGTTTCAAACTCCCAATCTCTTATTTGGTAGGTACCCATGAATTTTTTGTACTTTGATACATTAGTTTTAAGTTTTAAAAATGATTTTGTAAACACCTGTATTTTTTTTTAAGTGTAAATACTTCAGAATTTTAGATAATGAAAACAACAATTAGGCAGAGTTCCTATTTTTTCGCAGCTAATACACGACCTGATGCTGCATCACCATCGGCAGATGGTTAACCTACACCACAACCACCACCTGCAAAAGTAGGCCAGCGGCCACTTTTGTAGCTGCCTAACTCTGCCATCGAGCTTTATGTTTTCTCTTTACCGGCTGTCGTATTGACCATGAGTCTTGGAGCTATATTATTATACTAATTGGTTACTTCACATATACTATATAATTTTTATGCTTGAATTTTGTATGCGTTAATAGATTTTTGATGGTCGTTATCTTAGATGAATAATATACATGTATTTGGAACCGAAATGTTAGCTTATTAACATACTTATATGTCATATAACGTCCTTTCCAGGTTAAAGGTAATATAAAGATGCTAGACATCATTTTTAATTATTGATCATTTTCTTTCATGTCATTTAACAGTCAAAAGCAGGAGTATGTGCCTTTTACCAATAGCCATAATTAAGTAATCCAACTCTGAGCTATACATATATATGATCAAAACATTGTACAACATATGAATGATATCCCAAAGTGATTGGAAACACTAGCAAATATAGAACGCAATTTTTGATATGCCTTATTTGCATCCGACATTCCTACAGTATGCTGTTTAGAATCAATTAATTACTTTGAAATTGCAAATTCATATCATGATGAACAAGGCATGGGCATGTGAGTAGTGCATAAGACTTCATTTTCTGTTTGTTTTCAACCTTGAATCATTTTAACATCCAATTTTTTTATATGCAGCAAATGGGTAAAAGAAAGTTGGCTTCTCTAAAATGGCTAGAAACAATGGATAAATCCACCACATCCAAGGCTAATGCAAAACACAAGGATTGTAGGGAAACAATGGATAAATCCACCACATCCAAGGCTAATGCAAAACACAAGGATTGTAGGGTCGATAGCGACTCACGTATTGAAAATAACTCGAGAGAAGTTGGAAACATGGAGAATAATGATGATCAAAATCAAGTCATAGCTGAAGCAGCTGAGGAAAATACAATGCAAGTTGAAGAAGATTTTGAAGTTGACATGGATGCGAGAACTACTCGAGATGCCACCACAAATCCATTTATGAAGCGCAAACATAGAGGTCCGACTAAAGTGAAAAGGCTTCCAGTAAATCCATTGAGTCGTATTGAAGTCGAATTTAATGAGAATGGCAAACCAATAGGAGATGGGTCTATCAAGCTGTCTTCATATTTAGGTCCGCTAGTAAGAGAACATGTTCCGGTTACACTTGATAAATGGAAAAATCTAAGTGACGCAAAACAAGTTGCTTTGTGGGGATGTATTCAGGTATATGTCTGATTTATTTTCCAAATTTAATTAAAATATATATGAAAATGATGCATTTTATATTACAACTTCCTCCTCTTTTCTGGATTGAAAATATATATTGTCGAATTGAACTGAGCAAGGGTTTTGGCCCATACTAGACTGAAAACCAAGCTGAAAAAACTGCATTTAGTTTGTGTAGATGCTTATGAAAAAACTGCATATATTCTACTTCTAATTTTTGTATGCATGTACGTATTTGGTGAGCAGTGCGCATAGACATTGATCTTTATTGACAAATCCAGTAGCTAATTGTATTATATTCTTAGCTATCTCAATTTTTGACAAGTGTTTAATAGTTACCTAATTTGAGATTATATACATAATTTACTAGGATAATATTTGTGTATAAATAGGCAGTTTTTCTTCCTTGCAATTTTGCATTCCATTTTATAGGTTAGATCTTGTTACATTCCTGCTATTTACCTTTACTTTCCATTACTTGCTAATATCATCTACCTTTTCTGTTTTAGTTTATCGACTTTAATTCTTGTTGCTGTTCTTATTTGAAATATTAAGTCCTGCTTTTGTTCAGTTGTTCATATCTTAGTTCTTGAAACATCGACACAAATTGCACAAACTAAAGTGCAACCTTGCCATGTAAGATCCGCGCTGGCAATAATAATATAATATACACCATATTATTCTAAAAGATGCATTAACAAGTGCCGTGGTTTGTGGGTTAACACAACATTGCAATAACACATCATTATTTTAAGGTATGGATCAAATGAGAAGGTGCAATAAAATGCATATACATATACAGGGCACCACATAAAGAAAGTGCACTTTTTTGTTTTTGAGTTTATGGGTAAAAATGCTTTCCTAACTTGTTTTTTTTGTTAATTATACACTTATTCAATGTTTAACTTTGGTAATTTATTATATTGCAGGCTAGATTTAAACTGGATGAAGAACGGCAAAAGACGAGCATATTTCAGCAAATGGGATGTATTTTTAGAGGTTCAAAAGCTAGATTAGTTCGCAAAATAGCAGACGCAAACAACGAAGATGAAAGAATTCAGCTGAAACCGGACAACTTAAGCATGAATGAGTGGAAGAAGTTTGTCAAGTCCAAAACAACTCCGGAGCTTAAGGTATTTTAGTATTGATTTGATTGTTTAAAAGATGCCTACAACCGATGCTTAATTTTTTTGACTAATTCTTCAAATAAAAATGTTTATTTATTGTCACATTGGCTGAAAGGTGTGCAGTTTGAATTAGTGAACGAACATAAATAATGCATTTTTTATTCTTAGGAATTGAGTCGCAAATTCAAAGCTATTAGAAAGAATCAAATACCACACACATGTAGCCGTAAAGGAATGGCTCGGGTAGCTAATGATTTGGTAAGAATTGTCAATTTATTTACTGCAATATTTATTAACTAGTTAATGTGACATGTTGTAATAAATATTCATCAAACATAGAAAAATGCGAGTCCTCACCCATCTTTTGTCCCTCGATCTCGAGTTTGGATCAAATCTCACACTCGAAAAAATGGCGAACCGGTAAATATGATTGCTGCAGATGCTATCGTAAGTACTTTGATATTTTATTAAACAACAATTTGTTTGCTATTTTGATATTTCAATTGTGTATAATATATGCATATATGATAACATGTATAGGAAAAAATTAAACAAATTGAGAATGATTCAAATTCTGGCTCAACATCTAATTACGAAGAAGACGCGCTTGCACAAGTGTTGGGACGAGATAGACCCGGACGACTGAGAGGCATGGGAAGAGGTATAACTTACACAAAAGCAATTTGGTCACACGTAAAGGATAAAGAGACAGTCAGCATGCAGAACAAAATTTTAGAATTAGATGGGCTGGTCCGCATGCTTTTGAAAAATCAGGTGATTGACATAATAATGTTAAAATTTTCGTTTTCAACACGTGGAAAGTAAGATCGAACAAAGTACCCTAATTTTTAAGCATGCCCGAATTCTTTGTATTTTCAAAAGTTCATTTGGATGCAGCATCAAACACAATTTTCAATAAATTATTACTGTAGGTTGGAAAGAAAAACTGTCTAATTCTGTCTATACCATGGTGCATAATGCGTCTTCAATGATTTTCTCACCCTATGTTGGTATGAAAGATTATGTTAAGTCCATCCAAAATGTTAAGTCCATGCAAAATGTTAAGTTCAATGAGAATTCCAAGCAAACCGTAATGTTCAGTTCAGTATGTAAGGCTATTTATTCAGCAGAACTCTATTTTTTTTTAAATAAATAAACACGAGGCAGGATCATGTTCTCTCAAGTATGCGACAATGCCAAAAAGTGTAACGTCCTAGATTTTCAGTCATTTAAATTGGAATATTTAAATCCATTGTATATATTATATTGGAAATATAATAGATTTTATATCGAATTTTTTTATAAAATCGAGTTCGAATATATATATATATATATATATATATATATATATAACTAAACCGAGTCTGAAACGACGCGGTAGTTCGTAATTTACGATTTAAACTGAATATACAAGATCTGATATAAGTCGGATTTCTGTGAAACAAGAACCATCCGGGTAGATTTGATTATATTTTTCTAACAGAAGAGAAAAATCGAGATTTCATTGTATAAATTGTAATATATGTCCAATTTAAACATTCAATAGTCATTATGGGATTTGTTTTTTTAAAGAATGACAATAAAATCTTGAAATGTCCGTCACGGTGTCTTTATTGGTACCCGAAACCGTAAGGTATTTTGAAATTTAATATAAAAAGTGTCACCTTCAGTAGATCATTTTCAAATCTTTATAAATCCTTAGGTAATCACTAATCTATGTAAATCCTTCTGAAAATTTTCATGCATTAGAAAATATTTGACAATCCATACAAGAATCGTCTCAAATCCTTGACCACATTCTGCATATCTTTATCAAATCTATACAACACTTTATCAAACCAATGGCGTTTGTTCTTTGCACTCAACAGTTGCTGTATCTTGAATAATAAAGGAAAAATATACGTTGGCAAGAAATCTTGCCTATACAGCAAATCTTCAAATTATATACATAGAATAAGATTTTGAAGTTTTTCTATCTATTATAATTGTACAACTATAGGCATCTTGACCTAGCAAAAGAAAAGCTGGACTAAAATCCTATAAAATCTCACGGCAAACCTATAGAAATCTGAAACAAAGCTAGCATATGGACGGTTCATTTGCATAGAACGAGTAAAGAGGAGTAGATCCTTTATTCACGCCTACACTGTACCACTGCATTTGAAAATATGATTTGTTCTCTGCCATCTTTTCATTCTTCACGCTTTTCCCATTTTCTTCTTCTGTTCTTTATGTCATTCTTACTACAGAGAACACATCTCTAGCTCCTTCAGCTTTTAGGATGTGAACAACCCTACCCATTTAATACTGAAAACACTGCTTATTTCTTCTTTTCCAAAAGCCTAAACATATTAGCTTGTGCGTCCTTTACTTCTAGCCTAGTACAGTAGGGAAAGTTCTCAAGCAAGATACCACCTCATAAATTTTAATTTGTTTACCATCCCTGTCAACTGGGTTATACCACATGACTACTCTTCAACCTACATTTACCCTATAACCTATCTCTTGTCCCAATCCTATACACTGAGCATTGTTATTTCTTTTCGAAGCAGCCTACCTACAATTTTCATGCCATGCTGATACCATATACTGGAGAGTGAAAAGAAAATTCAAGAAGTGATCTTACCCATGCTGAAATCCTATATCTCTACGCATGCATGGCTACTATAGAACAGGAAGTGACATGATGCTTATCTCCTTCAGCATGCATATATATATATATATATATATATATATATATATATATACAGCACCGCTCATCCCTTCGGTCTCCAGAAAGAAAAGAAAAAAACAAAATCAACGCTGCCACCATTATAAAGAACGAAAGCTCCTTCTAAAAAAAAATCACATTCGATCCCTGTAAACAAAAAGGAAACGAAGCAACCTCATTTCAAAACACTTCTGGAATCCAATGTGATGAGAGGAGGAGTGCAGCTCACGTGACAACAGCAGTTGCTCTAATTTTCTGGTGGCGTGTGGTTCCTTGAAATCAATAGCTGACGAGATAGCACCGGCAATGCAGCGTCAACCTGGAGAATGATGGCGCGGGGGGTGGAAGCAACGATTCGAAGCGGTGGCATGAAGAGGACTGAAGACGAGATGGAAGAAGGAGTGGGTAGTGTGTACTAAGCCAAAGGAAATGGAGGATGCGTTCCTTTTTGGGTTCGGGAAATATTGAAATTGGGGAGTAGCGTGCAAACCACAGAAGAGAAAGGGGAAAAGATGGGAGTAGCAGCTTGAAGCTTTGTGGGGAAGAAATGATACAAGAAAGGGATGTTGTTGTGTTAGTAAGGGGAGACGTGGGTCACTACTCTGGTGGGCCTTCGGGCTTATAATAAAAACTAGGCCCAAAAAATAAAAAAATAAAGGAGAGGACATGTTTAATGCGAATGGGAAGAATCGAGAATATCAAGCCATTGGGTTTCTTCCACCTGAACGAATGAAACGCATTGAGGAACAATAACAAACACATGGATCAGGCTGCTGTTAATGACTGTTTAAGGTAAATGAGTAGGTATTAAATATTAATTAAAAATTTAATTTATAAAATATATGATATAACTTGTACTTATGATAACTAGTTCATACGATCACAGAAATATACAGAATTGGATCCGAAGGGATCATATTGATGGAAGCTACGCTGCTGAGCTGATTCAGAGGGGATTGGACGCAATTGGATTTTCATTTAATTTTAAACGCCTGTTTAAAATTAAATGAAACAACGCTGAAATCGAATCGAAATACAAAGTGAGTTAATTCTCGCACTTTTCTGGAATTATATGATGTGTTAAATTCATATTAAAATATAATTCACCGTTAATCATAGAATTGGTTGATTGGATGCCTTGGTTGCTTACTAAATGGTTGTCGACAATTTTATTTGTCGTATTGAATGATTTTGATTTAAATGATTATTTCATAAATTATTATCAAATATTATCGGTGATGCAGGGAAGAACAGGTTGGAGGGATCCGACTGGATTCCTCAAATATTTTGTATTTTACCCATATTATTCAGATATGAACTGTTTACCCCCAAACAACATTATATCCTATGTGGTTATTGATGGTTGATTATATATTGGACGTTGAATTGAAATTCAACGTTGATGTGAAATCAATAGACGGTATTGATTAGGTTATTCGCAGCAAATGATCTGAAACACTGTTTAATGACGTTAATTCACCATTAGGCGAATTGACAAAAAATTGAAGCAATAAAATTTTATTTTATAACTGAAGTGAAGTTTTAAATTATATTTCTATTTTAAATAGAAGTCTTAAAACAGTCAATGATTATAAATGATTTCAATATTTTTAATAAATTGAACCTATGAATAGTATTTGGAAATAACTGTTTTAAGTAAATAGTTGAGCCACATTATTAGATTGATTATATTAATCTAATAAGAGAAATAAGTTGAATTAGTTAATAAATAACTGACGTTAAGTTAACGAAGTCGACTGTTTAATTAGAATAATTAGATTAATTGGTCCTTGATTAATCTAATGAAAATGGTTTAATGAATAATTGTTTTTGTTTAATAATATTCTTAAATATTAATTATCTTTTTATTTAATGATATTTAAAGTTGCTCATCGATTAATTAATCATTAGTAAGGTATTTATCGCTAAAGTGATTAGCTGATCTATTTTTAAGGGAGAGAACTATTTAAGTTCATTTAATAATGAAGTTAATTAATTATTGTAATTAATAATAATTAAAGTGATTTACTTCCTATATGGAAGTAAATTAAGGAGTGAACGCGGTTTAAATTGAATCGTGTAAAAGGCAATGGGATACCAAAGTTATAAAACAAATTGTGAAGCAAACAAGTCATTGTAAATAATCATTACTTAATAATCGATTAAGTATATAAGCAAGGGAGTCAGAAAGAGATTTCGTGAAGGACTGGATAATTAGATCCAAATTATAATCAAAAGTTTGTAAAAGTACGATAAGCTAATGCAAAGTTTTTAATAAGATTTGATATACTTAATTATTTAATTAAGTAAATTAAAAGTGCAATATAATTTCAAAAAGGAAATGGATTCCATAATAAGTTTTGAATTCAAGTTAAGTAAATCAAAGAATAGAATGATAAGTGAATACCAAGTTTTAAATGGGTTATCGAATTATGTATAGGGCGAAGTTATACTGAAACTAATATGATATTAGTAAATAAATATTACTTAATAGTTGAATTAAGTACATACGAAGAAATTGGAAGAAGTTTCCGAAACATGAAGGATAAATAAGATTTGTGTTTACTTAATTATACAGTAAACAAAGGTAATTTGAAATGTGATTTCATAGAAGGGAGATTAATGCATTACTGTAAAGTTAGGAACTAAGTAAATGGGCTTAATATAAATTCAAATGATAATGAGTTATATTACATGGTTTTAAAGCCAAAGAGTTTGCGTTAGTTAGTTTACTTGAGTAAAAAGTAAAAGAGATGTTTTTTTGAAAATAAATATGCCAAATAAAGAAATGGTTATTAAAAACCAAGTTACGAATAAAATGGTAAAGTGGATTGATAAGAAATATAATATTAGGTTTGTGTTCAAACTTTTATTTATTCTGAGATAAGAACGTTGTCGGTCAAGGTCTGAGAGGTAATTAAATACCCCAACTTGAACGGCTTCACTATTATCGAGGAATGACATTAGTTTGTAACAGTTAGAATTGGTTTATTATTGTAAGAGAATATTGAAATGTTAATTGCAAGATTTTAAACTAGTACGTTTAAAAGTAAACGATGCATAAATTTAACATCGTCCAATCAACGTTGAAATATAAATTTATTTATATCTTTGAGATAAGACTATAATCGTTTTCGTAAGCCAAGGAAAATAGAAGAGATTTGGCGAGTATATAATAATGTTTTGGAATAAAGAAATGAAAACGGCACTTGGTAAATAACGATATGATATTATTTTCCATATAACGAATAATGAGATTTGAGACAAGAGAATATGAAATCAATTTTTAGTGATCGATAAAATAGTTGTAATAAGTGAATCAGAGCTGCCAATATACTTAACCGTACTATGTGAATTGATAGAATATATTATTGGACCTTTTTACGTGTTGTTTCGAAGAGACAGGTATGGGAACTAGACCCAAAACCACTTCGATCCACCGTTGCGTATAGAACAAACTGGCAGCAAATGAAGATGGATCATTGAATATCGCAAATCTTCATAAAATGGAAGAACTACTTATAATCTCTGGTTGGCCCCCTCGAGATACACTGTGGTTCGGTCGTGGCTGGAATCTATGGATTGCAAGGACTTCTCGCTACTGATCCTTGGGGTGATTCCTATATAAGGATGCAGTAGGAGAGTGCCTTCGGTTCATCCTACTCCTGGATGACGTGACGATGTGGAATTCAAAGCAAATAGTGGCCAGGTGGTTCAAAAGTCGATTATAACCTTAAGCCTCATCAACCGGGAAATGACAAAAATCGGGCAGGCAGCATGACTATGTGGGTCGCGCCCATTAGGGTGTATTGTCACCATCTAGAGAATATTCATTTTGTTACTTCTTTTCATTTCTGTATCTCCCGGGAAAACGGTAGTTGCGCAGTCGTAAGGTGGCAATATATTTGATACACTCAAGAGAAATGAGTGGTCGGTCAAGTGTGGGCCGGGTTGCAAGACGTTCTTGTTGAACCCAGTGTATTCATCTCTAGAGATACACTATCGACAGGTGGTTCCATACCTTGTCATAGTTGGAATCCAATCTCCAATAAGCGCCACAGTTTTTGGTTGTATACTATATATGTAGAGCGTGAGACGCAAGCGTTCTACTAGATGATTATTTATTTGTGATTTGATAGACACTATCATAATATCAGAAAAGATATTAATTTTAAAAGTGGTTTGCGTTATAGTAAGGTAAAAATCGTCCATATTTATGTGTGGGTTGGTCTTGCTATTATCCTTTTCCTTCAGAAAGGATTTCCAAAGTTAAACAAGTTGTTGTGCTATGAATTTACCACTGAAGTACTCCAGACTGACCCGGTGAATTTTGTTTTAAATCAAATATACTCGGGTCAGACCGAGTATATTAACAGGTTAGGTATCGCTGGAGTTTCGAGAGCTGAAATTAGGAGCCTTTACCGTTATATAGTTATTCAGGGTTTATTTCCGCTGTGTCTGATATATGATGTACTCTGATGGTTGGTATGTATACTGTTTCTTTATGTATAAAGAGATTTGATATATTATATTTTGTTCGTTCCGCTGTGAGATTCTGATGTGTTTTCTTATTCTCCTATCCTAATATTTATTTCTTTCTTTTCTCACCCTCTCATTTCTTTCTAATAACGTTCCGGTGTTTTCGATGCTTGAATGTCGACATGGTGTTTTTGTATCAATTTTCGGGGTCGAAAATCCCTGTTCGTTACAAAAAGTTTCCATTAGGATATTCATCTTTCTTAAGTTATTTCTCCTTTCTTATCCGCACCCATTTTTTAAACTGCATCAAGTACGAGATGACAATAATATTTTAAAGTTGAAGTTAGTTATCAATCAACGTTGTAGATAGTCTCTATCATCCTTTAAATAAAAAGCAATGGACGAAAGACTCTACCAATTGAAATGGGTTGGTTGCTTGCTGGGTTCAAACTCAAATATCATTTGTAGTCTACTTTCTTTACTGTCTTGCTCTCACATTGAATTGATCTTTCATGTGTATCCAAACCCGTTTATAGGGTACTATAAAATATAAAAATCAGAATTTTCTACCGAACTTTAAGGGAACTTTGTTCCTTCTTGGATATTGATTTGAACACAAAAAGGATTGTGTGATCCATTTATTGTTTTTAATTTTGAAATTTTGTTCATTTAAAAATGCACATGATGCATGTATATTGTGAAAATTTGTTAATTTAGAAAACAAAGTTAACAAAAAGAAAAACATTTTTTTTTCTATTTTTATGGTTTTGAGAAATAATAGGAACACGACAAACATTTCACTTCTTCGTCGTCCTTTCATCTCCTCCAATGTCCTCTCCTTCTCGCTTCTCTCAGGGTGTCGAGGATCTTGCTCCATTTAGGCCAGAAATCACTCATCCTAGCCATACACACATCCTTAGAAATATCCAGAACCACTGATGATGGCTCCAACTCAAACCCCATGCATTAAATATAAAATAGAACTTTAGACAATTATAGATATATCATGTACAAGAAATTAAATTGTTATGCTGCTAATTTTGATACTTACGCATGATTAGCCTTTGGCTTCAAGTAAACGACTGGACGAGCTTGTAGCTCGCCTCTACTCTCATCAATCTACTCGGAAGAGCTACGTCACCGAGAGCCAGACATAATATACCTGCCACATACATACATATACAAATCATAATAATTATGGTATGATGAACCATTACAAAATGTAATACATGCTACACATGTGTCGTGTTATATGTGTGAGTATACACTTTTTGTCATTAAAATTGTATAACTTGGATAAATCAATATTAATCGGAGATAAGTGGATTGTGAATAATTGTGACAACCAGATTTTCGACAAACCGGTTTTTTTTTTCAAAATTCTGATCTACCAAATCCCATGTTGGTTTGTCTGATATCCTGCAGAAAAGACAGAGATAATAAACATATCATAGCTCAGAAAACATCTCACAGCGGAATAAAATATAATATAATCAAAATATAGCCTTACCCAGATAATAATACTATCTAACCAGTATCCAAAGTTATCAAATCTCTTCCACAAATCTAACCTACAACTATGTTATGAGGAATGGGTCAGAACACAAGTTCTGGTGATTGGATTTAAACTACATATTTTGGATTACCCTACGTATACCATTCAGTTACATTTTCTTATTTATTAGGTTACTTGGGTTAATAGTACTCAAGGCTTACATACAAGTCGTACCCATCTACTCCCTAGTAGATTAACCTAATACAGTATATATGTATCTACCCCCAGTATTAAGGTGCACCCCATGGTACCCCACTCGCATGGTCTCCATCGTAACACTACAGAAATGTACGTAGTCCCTTACGCCGGAGCGATGTACGGATCTCTATATAACAACACTATGTTTCGCATATAACTGCCATCACCATACTACGTAAGCGTAGGGACTGCCACCTTCGAACCATTCGATCGAATCAGATTCCATCACAGAGTAATACCCTTGAGTCTATGATACACCACCCGGAGCAGACATGCATGTATCTAGACTTTCTCACGTACGTATCGTTAGTCATACTCGATGCCTCAACCTCGTTGATACACCATCCGGAAACGGTATGCATGTATCTGCACGTGTTATCTATTATGCACCGAGTTCAGTAACAGGGCTATATCAGATACACAGAACTCGGTCGGGAGCCTTTTCAGATAATTGTATACATAGATGTTATGGCCTACATTTTCACAGTGGCTATAGTCCCACCCGACCCCATCCTCAACTAGTGAAAGACAAAAAAGAATTGAGAGCTAGTGACATGGCCCAGAAAAACCACAAACAATAAATCCTTATTGGTATGTCCCTCACCCAAAGCCTTAATAGTAAGGGGTCGATGGTCTATTGGTTTAGCTCTCCGTCTTTCCGCATCATGCTGACTGTTGATGACCAGTACCCGACAATTATTATCGATCATATGGTCAGACCCGCCTAAAGCAAACAGATGAGATGGTCGTAACCCTCGTAGTCACTAGGCAATAGGTCCGTCGAATCACCTATGCCACCCTATAGTCTTATGACTGCCCTCTATTGTGGCAGTCAAGGTATACTCACCGGGTAGTAACGCACAGACCTAACCTCTACAGGCACAGCCTAAACATTGTCACCACATATAGGACTACCAAGAGTACCCTCCACATCCCAAGAAGTCACGTGCTTCCCCTTCCATTCCTTTGGAGCCAGTGGAATATCAGCAGAACAAGTAGAATAATCAGATGGGCGTGGGCTCCTCTTGTACCCCATGGCACTATGATGATCTATCCCGTTGGTTATTCACCTTCAAATATACAGACTGGTCCAGCGCCTCAAATTAACATGTTATTAGACCCTATATCTAACCATTTATGTAACACCCCGAATTTTCTATTAACACTAAAGTTGCTAAAATAATAATAAGTGTGTAGAAGAGGGGATGTATCTAATATGAATATAAAAATATTAATAAGTATGTAAGAGAGGGGATGTATCTAATATGAATATAAAAATATTAATAAGTGTGTAAGAGAGGGGATGTATCTAATATGAATATAAAAATATTAATAAGTGTGTGAGAGAGGGGATGTATCTAATATGTATATAAAAACAATAATAAGTAAAGGGGGATGTATCTAATATGTACATTGTAGAAAATATATATATATTTATGACATGAATAGAAGTTTATTAATATGCTGAGTGTTTGCTGAGTCACTTCTGACTCATTGCTGAGTCAACAAGATAAACCCCATCTTGTCTGAACGGCTGCGGTTATTTCTAGGTTAAATCTAATGGCCTAGAATGAATTCTAAAATCTATAAATAAGTGGGTAGACCCTAGACCTAAATCACTTGTAAAATTAGAGAAGCTACCGTCATGCTGCTGCCATGGAGTTCAGCATAGCCGTCACAAACTAAGAAGAGGAAGCCTAATCATCTACAACTAAATCTACACAAATCAAATCAAAAGATCTCTCTTTCTCTAATTCTTTTCTTTTGTTGGTGAGTATGATGATTCTCACAAGACTATTACAAACTAATTTGACTCAGTTATGAATGGATCACAAGAAAGTGATGTGATTTGTAATTGTAAATTCTATATATTGTGGATCTCTTATTATGTTATTATGTTGTCGTATGATGTAAATTATATATGCTATGTCATGCTATGTTGTAAATTCTCTTATGCTATGTCGTGCTATGTTGAGAATCATGTCAAGCTATGTTATACTATCATACTATGCCATGTTATAAATCATGCTATATTATGTTGAAAAATCATGATGTTGTTGGATCATGCTTAAAGTTATGTTTTTTTTCTTAATTTAAATGGATCTTGTTTATGGGAATTTGCCTATTAGGTTAGGTGTACCCATAAACTTGAAACTATAATTAAATAAAACTTGATTATGCGAATTTGCCTATTGAGTTAGGTGTACCCATATAAAACCATGTTGTTAAAAAATTAGATGATGTTGATTCACACATGTTCATATGTAAGTTTATGAAAATTGATTGAGATTATATTAGGTGAATTTTGAACAAGTTGACACCTTTAGGTCCATGACATGTATAATCTATGCAAGTTGGACATATGCAAGTTTCACCCCTTATTATGATTCATTTGGTCACATATACATGTTGTTATTATGATAATCTCTTTTATGCTATGAGTTAGGCTATTCGAGTCTAACATATATTTTGCGAATAAACGTTCAAACGTGGGGTAGGGGTAATATTAGGAATTAATAAATTGGGTGCAATTTTGTAAGATTTTGCATACCATGAATGGATGTCCATAATTGAGTCAATTATGGACATTGTTAAAAATTGGAAGTAATTAATAATTCAAGTAGGGAATTATTAAAATTGGGGAAAAGTGGATTATTATTAATAATCAATGCTTAGGACACGAGGTTGGACCCGTTTGTGATGTAAACCTGCCCGGACCCGCCCGGCAAATCCAGTAGTCACAAATGTCGGCCCAATGTGAGAGGTCCTAGGCCCAAACTAAAGCATAACAGTTGTAAAGACACGAGGTTAGACTCTTTTATGGTGTAAGACTGCCCGGACCCGCCCGGCAAATCCAGCTGCCATAAATGCCAGTCTAATGTGAGAGGTCTTTATGAGGTTATGGCCTAAATGAACTAAGAAATACTTAACCAGATAATCATGTAAGGTGGGACATGGGGGTTAAGTAGGTGCCTTGGGTGGCATCAGGAATTTGGTGGTTGCCTTTAGAGGCATTTGAAATACGATTAGACTTAACCAAACACACATGTAAATGAACATGACTAAGTGGGTTAAGTGGGATGGACTAATGGGGACAAGCTTAGGTGGAATGCTTGTGGTAAATAGTGGGGGCCCATTTCAACCAGTATCCCAAAACGTATCTTTGTGGGCTCGACCCAAGTCGAGGACGGGACACGCATACTGGGTTTGACTATAAGAGGCCAAAACAGGGAGCGGTGGCAACGCAAGTCCAACGGGTTTCATATGCGTGTGTGGACCCGGGCTGGTAGGTAAGACGTTGTTGCATCGTGTAGGTATAAGCCGTGCATGTCCGTTGTATCAGGTTGCCACTTTAGGGGAGTGATACACCCCACTGTGGGGCCAGCACGGGTATCTACGAGTTAGGGAGCCGATCGAATAATGGGAAGTAGGGTACACCTAGTGGAGATAGGGGCAGGCGGCACCTATGTAGTCAGCTAGGGGTACGTAAAGCCATTGGGAAAGTTTCTAAGTGAAGCTAAGTGGGATGAATCTTTAGGGTGACTGGTGTGGTGCAGTATAGTGTTTATCCTTTAGTATTTAGGAGCGCCTATAACGTTGCCTTTAGCGATTGTCTATGTCCTTAATCTGCTCTTCATAGACATTTTCTTGTTTTCCAGCTTATGCCTTAGTCCAGTTATTTTGGTAATAGTATTGTAGAATTATCATATTCACCAGACTTTATGTCTGACCCCCTCTTTTCCATCCTTTTTCTCCCTTCAGGTCCGCAGGTTGGGCCAAGTTCTAGTGGAGTCTAGTTGGATCGCTTATCTTCTGGAAAGCTTGGACTGCTGAAGTAAAGTCCAGCTTGTTATCTTTCTTTTTAAAGGCTATTCATGTAATGGGATTATGTACTTGTTTTATCAAGATAGATATTGTACTTGACATTGAATATGGTGTTATGATGTAATCAAACATGTTTTGACTTCTGCTACAATGAAATAAAGTTTTTGAATTTCCAAGTACTATTTTATATCTGTCTTGTTGTAATTTTACTGTTCTATATTCACTTAAAACCTCCATGGAAGTTAATGCATTCCCTTTGTGAGTGACATTAATGGACGTGGGGTGTTACACGTGGTATCAGAGCATAAGGTTACCAGAACAGATAAAAAATTTTTTTAGAAAAATATTTTTTTTCTAAAGTATTTTTGGAAGAAGTGCTTTCAAAAAAAAAACATGTTATTTAAAGAGAGTTTTTATGAAAAACATAATCCCAAATAGCCACATCCTTATCTTTATCTTTCGAATTCTCCATTTTGAATCTTTCCTTTTTCGTTTCAGCATGGCTGAAGATCTTAATCTCCCAGAAGGTGTGACGATTCCAGGGTGGTTTAGGAGATACTTGGAGGCTAGGGCCACCACTGCAGGCCCAGCGGATACTCCTCCACCCCTAGTTGCACCCATTCCTCCTCCTCCTCGTGTTGACACTTTTGCAAAGACGTGCAAGGAATTCAAGGCTATGGGAGGAAAAACTTTTCAAGGGACTGAGACGTTTGTGGAGGCCAGAGATTGGCTTAAGGAGACTGAGGAATTGTTGGATATCTTTGAAGTGGAAGATGGGAGGAAAGTCCGTTTAGCTGCTTAGTTAATGAAGGGAGAGGCCTCGTTTTGGTGGGAGGTCACTAACGGGGAACGTCCAGTTGATTCATGGGCGGATTTCAGACGAAGGTTTGAGGCAAAGTTTCTTTCAAGGGCAGAGGAGAACTTAAATATGGAAAAATTCCTGGCACTAAAGCAAGGGAGCTCATCAGTAAAGGAATATGTCAATAAATTTAATCAGTTAGCAAGGTTTGGCTTGGAGTTGGTGAACACGCCAGAGAATAAAGCTTTGAGGTTCGTTAGAGGCTTGAATGAACCGTTGCAAGGGTTGGCTATGACCCACATCCCTATGGGAGCCACCTTTGAAAAGCTAGTAGAAATGGCACTTATGCATGAGGATAAGGCAGTTGAAAAGAAAGGGGATCAGAAGAAACCCCAACAGCAAAATAAGAAGGGTGGTAAAAACAATAATGGCAAAGGGAAGAAGAAATGCTTCAATTGTGGGACGCCTGGCCATCTCAGCAAAGATTGTAGGAAGAAAAAGAAGACTGGTTGTTTTCATTGTGGAGATGCGGGACATTTAGTGAAGGACTGTCCAAAGAAGGGGCAGAGGGCAGGGTCTACCTCGGGAGGACAGGTGCAGGCTCTTATGGCACCAGGGCAGGAAAGGGGGCAAGTTCAGGCTATTGCGGCCCCACCGCTGCAAGAAAGAGGTAGAACAATTTCTGTTGAAAGCTTAGTTTTTCTGTTTGATCATCCTGTCCATACCTTATTCGATTCTGGCGCATCTCATTCGTTTATCTCTGCATCATTAGTTGAATCACTGCACTTGAACACCAGTTTAGTAGAGGATCCCCTGGTCGTTTCAAATCCAATTGGGGGTTCGGCTCATTTGACCATGATATGTTTGGATTTGAAAATCTCTATACTTAGCGTTGAATTTAGATGTGATGCTTATGTATTGGGCTTCACGGGCTATGGGCTAATTTTAGGAATGGATTGGTTGTCTAGAAATAGGGCCATTCTTGATTGTGAAAGGAGAGTAGTTAGGCTTGTGACTCGCCTTGGTAATGCTCTCGACATCTTTTGTAATCCCATAAATTCCGTTATGCTAAGTTATCTTGAATCGCTTGACGCATCTGTAGAGAACCTGCGATCGGTAGAAGTGGTCCGGGAATATCCGGATGTGTTTGAGGAGGTGAAGGGCTTACCTCCAAAGCGGGAGATAGACTTTCGAATTTATCTTGTGGATAATGCTAAACCCGTATCTTTGCCAGTGCGCCACATGGCTCCTCGTGAAAGGAGGGAACTCAATAAGCAAGTAAAGGAGTTGCTTGAGAAGGGGTTCATAAGACGTAGTATATCGGAGTGGGGTGCTCCAGTAGTTTTTGCCACAAAGGCGGATGGGTCTCTTAGACTTTGTATGGACTATAGAGAACTAAACAAGCTTACTAAAAAGAACCGACACCCACTGCCGAGGATTGACGATCTCTTTGATCAATTAGTTGGCGCCTCAGTGTTTTCGCAGTTGGACTTAGCCACTGGCTTTCATCAACTGAGAGTGGCTGAGGATAGTATAGATAAGACTGCTTTTAGGACTCCTGACGGATTCTATGAATGGCTAGTGATGCCCTTTGGTTTGACAAACGCCCCTGCATATTTTGTTGATTTGATGAGTAGGGTGTTTAGGGAATACCTTAACAAATTCGTGGTAGTCTTTGTGGATGACATCTTAGTCTTTTCTAAGAATAAAGAAGAGCACTCCCTACATCTTAGGGAAGTGTTGGAAACCCTTCGAGCGCATAACCTTAAGGCAAAATTTTCTAAGTGTCACTTCTGGAGGAAGGAAGTACGGTTCTTAGGGCACGTGGTTTCCAAAGAAGGGATAGCAGTGGATCCCGCAAAGGTAGTGGCCATCCAAGATTGGAAGGTCCCTAAAAATGCAACCGAAGTAAGAAGTTTCTTGGGGTTGGCTGGCTATTATAGGAAGTTTATCAAAGACTTCGCAAAAATATCAGCTCCATTAACACGTTTAACGAAGAAGAACCTGGTTTTTACGTGGGACAAAGATTGCGATGATGCGTTCCAACGTTTAAAGAGAGCCTTAACTTCAGCCCCAGTCTTAGTGCTGCCAGACGGGAATAAACCGTTTACCATCTATACTGATGCTTGTGGGACGGGACTTGGCGCGGTCCTCATGCAAGA
This sequence comes from Allium sativum, assembly GCA_030737875.1. Lineage (NCBI taxonomy): Eukaryota > Viridiplantae > Streptophyta > Magnoliopsida > Asparagales > Amaryllidaceae > Allium > Allium sativum. The sequence continues at coordinate 1,020,530,258 of CM060913.1, forward strand.
GGGAAGAGTAATAGCCTATGGTGGAAGGCAGTTGAGGGTTCATGAAAAGAATTACCCCACGCATGACTTAGAGCTAGCCGCAATTGTTTTCGCGCTTAAGTCTTGGCGTCACTATCTTCTTGGTGAGAAATTCGAACTGTTCACTGACCACAAATCATTAAAATACTTATTCTCTCAGAAGGATTTGAATTTAAGGCAGCAACGGTGGATGGAATTCTTAGCCTCCTACGATTTTGAAATAGCATATACCCCGGGCAAGGGTAACGTGGTGGCAGACGCCTTAAGTAGGAAAAGGTTGTCCTTGAGTCCGTTGTTTGTTGAACGACAAAGCTTAGAATTCATCTCTATGTTTGACTTTAGACCCTCCGTTGACTTAGTACCCGGTCTGTTAGCATCCTTGGAGGTTAGACCTACACTTCTAGGACGGGTTGGTGAGGCACAACGAGACGACCCACAGTTGGTTGAGATAGTAGAAAAGCTCAAAGGGGGGGAGTCGTCAAGCCATCTTCGTAGGTATACCCTAGACGATAAGGGTTGGTTACGAAGGGATAATAGACTTTGTGTACCACAAGACGAAGACTTAAGGAAGGCCATTCTTGATGATGCTCATCGCTCAAAAATGACCATTCATCCCGGCGGGGATAAGATGTACAAAGATATGAAGCGGGTTTTCTTTTGGGCCGGTATGAAAAAGGATGTGGCCGAGTACGTCGCTAGATGCTTGGTGTGCCAACGAGTTAAAGTAGAACAAAAGAAACCCGGTGGGTTGCTTCACCCATTAGAAGTTCCACTATGGAAATGGGAAAGCATCTCAATGGATTTTGTGGATGGATTACCAAGATCAAGGAAGGGTAACACGGGGATTTGGGTTATAGTAGATAGACTTACTAAAAGCGCCCATTTTATTCCCGTGAAAAGTAAGAGGACTGCTCCGTGGTTGGCCTCTGTATACATTAAGGAAATAGTTCGTTTGCACGGTATTCCTTCTAGTATAGTAAGCGACCGTGACCCCATCTTTACTAGCGAATTTTGGAAGAGTTTACAAGAGGCGGTAGGGACTCAGCTATGTTTGAGCACCGCATATCATCCTCAGACAGACGGCCAGACCGAGAGGGTGAATCGCATTCTAGAGGATCTTTTAAGGCTTTGTATCCTAGACTTTGGGGGTACATGGGAAGAGCACCTTCCGTTAGTAGAATTCGCATATAATAATAGCTTTCAGTCTAGTATTGGCATGGCACCTTTCGAAGCTCTTTATGGAAGGCCTTGCCGTTCGCCTACATGTTGGTGGGAATCTACAGATAAAATCCTACTTGGGCCCGATATGGTTAGGGAAACCTCGGAGAAGATTGAGTTGATTCGAAGGAGGATGAAAGAAGCACAAGATAGGCAGAAATCGTATGCTGATAAGAGGAGGACAGATCTTGAGTTTGACATTGGGGACATGGTTTTTATCAAAGTATCTCCGTTACAGAATGTTGTTCGCTTTGGGTCCGTGGGGAAATTAGCACCAAGGTTTGTAGGGCCGTTTCCTGTAAAAAAACAGGATTGGGAAGATGGCATATAGGGTGGATTTGCCTGAGAAACTTAGTGGAGTACACGACGTATTCCATGTATCACATTTGAGGAAGTGTTTGCACAAGACCGCGGAGGTGGTAGAGCCGAGCTTGCTTAAAGAGGTGGAAATAGAGCGTGATGCAACAATTAGACGAGCTCCTACATGCATTCTTGGGTCAGAGATCAAAAAGTTGAGGAATCGAGAGGTCAGACTGGTTAAAGTGCAATGGGGAGATGATGAGAGCAACGCAACTTGGGAGACAGAAGAGAAGATGCGTTCGTTGTACCCTTTTCTTTTTGAGGGTATGTCTTTAATTTCTCCTTTATCGCTTAGCTTATCTTACCTTATCTTTAGTATGTCCTCTCATTAGTATCTTTGACCTTTAGTTAGGATAATCCTATGGTTGAAACATGTGTTTGAGACATGTTATGTATGATGGATGCAAAATGGATGCAAGTGTTTGCTAGTGGTTGCTCGTGGATGCATATATACACACACTTTAGGCACTAGATCGGCTCAGTCACTACATATTGCATATTGCATATATATGGATGTATTTAGTAAAATGGATGAACGATGGTTGTATTATCATGTGGATGCTGCATTCAAATGATGGTTGTGCACGCATATAGAAGTATTATGTAGCATTAAGAATCTTTTGCATACATAATGGATGCATGGCACGATCATAGTTGCATTAAGGAGGTCAACTGAATCAGTGGACCGCCTGATTTTGCATTAGATACGGACATATACACACACTGTGCATTTAAACATGAAAGCATTAGAAGTCTGTAAGGACAATGGATGCCTGTGTATGATGGATGAGTAGATGGACGTTTGGATGGTAGGATATACATTCTTCCAGACTTGAAGATTTCGGGGACGAAATCCTAAAAGAAGGGGAGAATGTAACACCCCGAATTTTCTATTAACACTAAAGTTGCTAAAATAATAATAAGTGTTTAGAAGAGGGGATGTATCTAATATGAATATAAAAATATTAATAAGTATGTAAGAGAGGGGATGTATCTAATATGAATATAAAAATATTAATAAGTGTGTAAGAGAGGGGATGTATCTAATATGAATATAAAAATATTAATAAGTGTGTGAGAGAGGGGATGTATCTAATATGTATATAAAAACAATAATAAGTAAAGGGGGATGTATCTAATATGTACATTGTAGAAAATATATATATATATTTATGACATGAATAGAAGTTTATTAATATGCTGAGTGTTTGCTGAGTCACTTCTGACTCATTGCTGAGTCAACAAGATAAACCCCATCTTGTCTGAACGGCTGCGGTTATTTCTAGGTTAAATCTAATGGCCTAGAATGAATTCTAAAATCTATAAATAAGTGGGTAGACCCTAGACCTAAATCACTTGTAAAATTAGAGAAGCTACCGTCATGCTGCTGCCATGGAGTTTAGCATAGCCGTCACAAACTAAGAAGAGGAAGCCTAATCATCTACAACTAAATATACACAAATCAAATCAAAAGATCTCTCTTTCTCTAATTCTTTTCTTTTGTTGGTGAGTATGATGATTCTCACAAGACTATTACAAACTAATTTGACTCAGTTATGAATGGATCACAAGAAAGTGATGTGATTTGTAATTGTAAATTCTACATATTGTGGATCTCTTATTATGTTATTATGTTGTCGTATGATGTAAATTATATATGCTATGTCATGCTATGTTGTAAATTCTCTTATGCTATGTCGTGCTATGTTGAGAATCATGTCAAGCTATGTTATACTATCATACTATGCCATGTTATAAATCATGCTATATTATGTTGAAAAATCATGATGTTGTTGGATCATGCTTAAAGTTATGTTTTTTTTCTTAATTTAAATGGATCTTGTTTATGGGAATTTGCCTATTAGGTTAGGTGTACCCATAAACTTGAAACTATAATTAAATAAAACTTGATTATGGGAATTTGCCTATTGAGTTAGGTGTACCCATATAAAACCATGTTGTTAAAAAATTAGATGATGTTGATTCACACATGTTCATATGTAAGTTTATGAAAATTGATTGAGATTATATTAGGTGAATTTTGAACAAGTTGACACCTTTAGGTCCATGACATGTATAATCTATGCAAGTTGGACATATGCAAGTTTCACCCCTTATTATGATTCATTTGGTCACATATACATGTTGTTATTATGATAATCTCTTTTATGCTATGAGTTAGGCTATTCGAGTCTAACATATATTTTGCGAATAAACATTCAAACGTGGGGTAGGGGTAATATTAGGAATTAATAAATTGGGTGCAATTTTGTAAGATTTTGCATACCATGAATGGATGTCCATAATTGAGTCAATTATGGACATTGTTAAAAATTGGAAGTAATTAATAATTCAAGTAGGGAATTATTAAAATTGGGGAAAAGTGGATTATTATTAATAATCAATGCTTAGGACACGAGGTTGGACCCGTTTGTGATGTAAACCTGCCCGGACCCGCCCGGCAAATCCAGTAGTCACAAATGTCGGCCCAATGTGAGAGGTCCTAGGCCCAAACTAAAGCATAACAGTTGTAAAGACACGAGGTTAGACTCTTTTATGGTGTAAGACTGCCCGGACCCGCCCGGCAAATCCAGCTGCCATAAATGCCAGTCTAATGTGAGAGGTCTTTATGAGGTTATGGCCTAAATGAACTAAGAAATACTTAACCAGATAATCATGTAAGGTGGGACATAGGGGTTAAGTAGGTGCCTTGGGTGGCATGAGGAATTTGGTGGTTGCCTTTAGAGGCATTTGAAATACGATTAGACTTAACCAAACACACATGTAAATGTACATGACTAAGTGGGTTAAGTGGGATGGACTAATGGGGACAAGCTTAGGTGGAATGCTTGTGGTAAATAGTGGGGGCCCATTTCAACCAGTATCCCAAAACGTATCTTTGTGGGCTCGACCCAAGTCGAGGACGGGACACGCATACTGGGTTTGACTATAAGAGGCCAAAACAGGGAGCGGTGGCAACGCAAGTCCAACGGGTTTCATATGCGTGTGTGGACCCGGGCTGGTAGGTAAGACGTTGTTGCATCGTGTAGGTATAAGCCGTGCATGTCCGTTGTATCAGGTTGCCACTTTAGGGGAGTGATACACCCCACTGTGGGGCCAGCACGGGTATCTACGAGTTAGGGAGCCGATCGAATAATGGGAAGTAGGGTACACCTAGTGGAGATAGGGGCAGGCGGCACCTATGTAGTCAGCTAGGGGTACGTAAAGCCATTGGGAAAGTTTCTAAGTGAAGCTAAGTGGGATGAATCTTTAGGGTGACTGGTGTGGTGCAGTATAGTGTTTATCCTTTAGTATTTAGGAGCGCCTATAACGTTGCCTTTAGCGATTGTCTATGTCCTTAATCTGCTCTTCATAGACATTTTATTGTTTTCCAGCTTATGCCTTAGTCCAGTTATTTTGGTAATAGTATTTTAGAATTATCATATTCACCAGACTTTATGTCTGACCCCCTCTTTTCCATCCTTTTTCTCCCTTCAGGTCCGCAGGTTGGGCCAAGTTCTAGTGGAGTCTAGTTGGATCGCTTATCTTCTGGAAAGCTTGGACTGCTGAAGTAAAGTCCAGCTTGTTATCTTTCTTTTTAAAGGCTATTCATGTAATGGGATTATGTACTTGTTTTATCAAGATAGATATTGTACTTGACATTGAATATGGTGTTATGATGTAATCAAACATGTTTTGACTTCTGCTACAATGAAATAAAGTTTTTGAATTTCCAAGTACTATTTTATATCTGTCTTGTTGTAATTTTACTGTTCTATATTCACTTAAAACCTCCATGGAAGTTAATGCATTCCCTTTGTGAGTGACATTAATGGACGTGGGGTGTTACAATTTAATTATGCACTTGCTCTACCTCATCAGATTTCCAGTTAACTTGGTCATTTCAAATCATACTAACTTCTTATTCAAGTTACCAAGTTCCTCTTGCTTATTAATTTTAGTTATATAACTTAACCCGTTTGAGTTCATTAATAAGCCTTCAACATGTTATTCTTATCAGTAGATTTCAATTTTCAGGTTTTCAAATTATTTCATCTATGATTAAGTAAAACTTATTGCATTTCATAAGTTTTCCCCTCTTTTCTCTACTTATTACAAACATCAGATTTCAGGTTTCCAGATTTACAGATTACTTAATTTATAATTAAGTACAACTTATCTTATTACATAAGTTATCACATATTCTTTATCGTTTATTATAACCTAAGTTTTAATTTCCACTTGTCCCTAGGACAAGCCTACCTATTATCTTCCTTTTTCCCATTTACGTTTATTCATAATAGGTTATTATCATTACCCGTTCATTCCAATCCTCCTACTGTTGTAGGATTCACTCACTTCCATTAATTTCAATAATTCCATTTATTCCTGTCATGTTATATACATATATTGATATATATGTTCATGCACCTGACCTCTCACATTAAGCCGACCACTTATGGATGCTGAATTTTTCGGGCGGTTCCGAGTAGACTTTTACCACAACTTAGACTTAACCTCGTGTCTTAGCACCGTTATATGTGTGCTTATGTGTGTTTACGCACCAGACCCCTCACATTAAATTAACCACTTGTGGATGCTGGATTTTCCGGGCGGTTCCGGGCAGACTTCTACCACAAGTTGAATTTAACCTCGTGTCTAAGTGCGGTCACAAATTTTCTATTTACTGTAAATTTGGGCATATTCATTCTTCCAAATTGTACTGTAATTCTTATATAAAATCTTTTGGCACAATAATGTTCTCAAGAAATGTTCATCATAAATTTCATAATTACAATGTTCACAGAAATTCCCAATTTAGACAGGTGATTAACGGAAATATGATTTTATATAACGACAATGAATTAAACATGATAAGTACTACAGGTTAACAGGTTCATATTACCCCCAAAAGATAAAACATATTTACTTAACCCCAAAAATTCAACAAGTTTACTTAACCCCATAGATTTAACATATTCCACAGGTTACTTACAGTTTCATTAACATGTTCCACTTAATCTTGAATTAAGCCTACAGATTTACATGTTGATACAACCCTAAATTTCCAATCATATTGCACAATTCTAATTTCAACAGATTTCAGCAGGCTTACAGTTCACCAAATTAATCATTTCAATAGATTACTGCAGGTTAAACATTTCAGTAGATTTATTATACATATTAACGGGGAATACCAAATGATAAATATACCATTATCAAAAAGGCATAACTTAAGTCCACTCATCTAATTGCTTTCCAATTCATGAATCTAGTCCAGACCTAGCATCCATGGCTCTCCTAACTGGATCTAGAATCGAAATAACCACGGATTCACAATTCTCAGACTAAAAGAAAAAGGGAAGAAAGAGGAGAAAATTAAATTGACCAGATCCATGAATTTACCTGTAACACCCCGAATTTTCTGTGAACATAAGAGTAACAAATCAGAGAATAATTAAATAGTAACAAAATAATTAAGGGAAACGGGTTGCGCCATTGCGTTCGCCTCGAAATTCTGCATTGAATAGAGTCCAAGTTTGCATAAATAGGACTCCGTATGAAGAAGATATGACCTTCAGAAGTTTCAGTAAAAATCAGCCCGGAATTCAAAATTCAAAATTCAAATTTCGAAATTCAAAACAGACACCCGGACTGGGAAGGAAAATTCCCGCCCAGGGCCCAGGTCAACACTAGGGTCGACCTGGGGGTCGACCTAGCTAAGCAGGTCGACACTAGGGTCGACCCTAAGGTCGACCTCCCCCCCCCCCTTTTCCAGATCTGTAGACTGATCCATTTTTCTGCACCTGGACGCCTTTCCAACTGGATTCATGAGCTCTAACCAATTTAAACACCCCCAAGCCCAGCTTTCTCTCCACACAATTTCATTCTGTCTATACTCTTCCTCTATTCTAATTAAAAATAAAATAATGGCGTCGCTACTCTGCTGAAACCTAGGATAAATCTGGTGCATCTTCTTCCAAACTGAATAGGATTAAAAGAGCAACTAGTCTACATCAAAGGAGCGCTATTTAGTGTCAGAACACAGATTCCAGAATTCAAGAATCGTTCCCTTTTTGTGAGTACAGTTATTTTCAGATATAAACTTTTATTATGATCTTGGCATGGTTATAAATATGAATCTGAGGTTATGCATATTCTTATCTGTCAGATCTGTTATTCTGTGACTATTTTGTATCTCCTTTTTCTTTTTGTTCTATAGCGAGGATACTACGAGCCTGCGCCAAATCTCATAAGAGATTAACGCATGAACGCTAATTTTGGGACAAATAATCAGTATTGTATAATTGAACATGACTGATCTGTGACTGATTTGAGAAAAGAACATAGTTTGTAAATTAAGATCTAGAATCAGTGCATACTATGTATAAAAGACTGTGATTTGGAAGAAGAATTATTATATGATAGCATTTGACTTGGGATTTGGAATATAATGCATATTATAATGCAAGATCTGATTTTGAGGACTTAATACATGATTAAAATTTAAGATCTAGATTTTGGGGCATATTTTATATCACGATCTATGACTTGAAAAGAGGAAAAAAAAGATATATGTGACTTGGGCGTAAAGATCTATATTAAAATAGGTTAACTATTTATGTGAATGCGCCTAAACATGGATTTTAGGATATTTGGCATCATAGGCTATAATTTGGCATAATTCATATTGTTTGGGACTTTTTAGAGAATATTATGTATTGTGCAAAGTTTAACTAAAATTTGGGCCATATGTCGTATTATGAATTATGACCATGATTTAGGCATGTAAATTTAGGCAAGATATGCAAATAAAACTTTAAGAAATATTTAATCCGTTAAATCTGCTGAATTGCCTAATCTGCTAAAATTGTTATCTGCTAAATCTGTTGAATTGCTTAATTTGTTGAAAGCTGAATAATTATAAATTGGAGGCTCGATCTAAAATTGAGCAAAACATGTTAATAGAATTTTGGATAATCTACCGTAACCTGTAAAGAAGTTTAATCTGTTAAATAGACATAATTAGTGTAATATCTATATAATATGTATTGGAATAAATTGGCTATGACACGAGGTTAGACTCTGTTTGCGGGAGAAGCTTGCCTGGAACCAACCGGCTTAACCAGCGATCGCAAACTGTCAGTCTAATGTGAGAGGTCGTAGGTATAATTAAAATATGCTTAGACACGAAGTTAGGTCTCGCTTGTCGCAGAAGTCTGCATGGAACCGCCCGGCATATCCAGCGGCCACAAGCTACCGACCTAATGTGAGAGGTCTGTGCATTAATAATTAATTAATGCAAATCTAAGATAAATATGATACCTAAAACGTGTTGGGTGGATAGGGTTAAAACAATTGGTCTGTTGAATCTAACAAACCCGTTTCGTAAATTTGTGGGCCCAATACAAAGTTAGGTAAAACAATCTGTAAGCCTGTTAATCTGTATATCTGATCCATTAGTCTGAGAACTTGTTAATCTGTATATATGATCTGTTAGTCTGAAAACTTGTTAACTTGATTGTCTGATCTGTGAACTAGTAACCTGAATTCTGTCTGAAATCTGTAAACATGTTAGTCTGAAATCTGTCAGTCTGGGGACACAAGGTTAGGAGGGGAAATACTTGTGTCATCTGTTGTTTGGGACCCATATTAGTCGGTAACCCTTTCTGGTATCAAAACTTTGACCCCGCGCTATGTAGGGGTCCGGGAACGCTTACTGAACTAATTATAAGTGGTTCATTCTGATAATGGCAAGGGGTGTAGATGGTGCATTCCAACCGGGTCATGTGCGTGCATGGATCCGATCTGCTCTGAGGATGTAAGAAACCGGGACATCTGTAAATAGGTCTGTGCCAATAGGCTGCCACTTTAGGGAGTGATACACCCTACTGTAGGGTCGACATAGGGTATTTATGTATTAGGGAGCCAATGGCTTGGGGGTAGGACTTAGTGTACACTTAGTTCTGTCTGTTTCTGTTGGTACTGTCTGTTTCTGTTGGGTGGCAGCACCTGTCTGTTTCTGCGTGGTACCGTCTGTTGGGTGGTAAAGGCCCATTGCTAGTGTACACCTAATTCTGGCATTCTGTTTCCGTAAGGATTATTCTGTTTCCGTAAGGATTATTCCGTTTCCGTCTCTGATTCCGTTTCCTATTCTGTTTCCGTACCTTCTGTCTGTTGGGGAGGTAAAGGCCCATTAGTTGGGTGGTAAAGGCCCATTATTAGTATTTTCTTTTTTACCTTCTGTCTGTTCGGGTGGTAAAGGCCCATTACTAGCATTCTGTTTTTGGTAGAGATTATTCTGTTTCCGTTTTTGTTTCAGTTTAGACATTAGGGTAACACCTAATCCTGTTATACTAGTATTGGTGCAGAGAAGTGAAGACTAAGTAAGAAGCTTAGCTTAGTCTCTATCATTCTATTAACCTGCTATTCCTGTTACGGTTATCTCTCATCCAGTTTTATTTACATGTCATGATACTATTATCTGTTTATATAATGAAAGTCACTGGACTCACCAGACTAATGTCTGACCTGGTTTGTTTCGCCTCTTTTCTTTCCGTTCCCCCCACAGGTGCTTAGGGTGGAAACGTAGGAGCTTGATTCAGATTCTCTCTGCTTGAAGTGTTTGAAGTATTGCTTGGCTTTGGCTCTATCTTTCCATGGCAGTTTATGTTGGGGATTATGACTTTAAAAACTATGCATTCTGAAGGCTTTTGTGCAAGACCGATATTTTGTACTTGAATTATGATATTGTGATTTGAAAAGATGTAACCAAACTTATTTCTGTTTCTGTTGTAATAGATTTATAAATTTTTCAAGTACTGCTTTATCTGTCTTGTAAATTTCTGTTATGTCTACTAAAACGCTCCATCAAAGTTAAGGCATTCCCTTTGTGAGTGACCTTAACGGAGGTGGGGTGTTACACTTGGTATCAGAGCAGAAGGTTACCAGATTGGATAAAAAGTTTCTGAAAATTATTTTCAAAAAGGTTTAAAAAGGAAGTATTTTCAAATGTAGATTTTATTTTGAAAAACATAATCCTCAAAGCCATAGCCCATATTTCTATCCTTTGTTTTGAATCTTTCCTTTCCTTTCGTTTCAGCATGTCTAGGGATCTTAACTTTCCGGAGGGCGTACAGATACCTGGATGGTTCAGGAGGTACCTAGAAGCTAGGGCTAATGATGCGGGCCCAACAAACGTCCCTCCTCCCCTAGCTGTAGCGGTTCCTCCTCCTTCTCCTCCGCGTGTGAATACTTTCCTGAAGATATGTAGAGACTTTCGAGCCATAGGTGGGAAAAACTTTAATGGAACTGAATCCTTTGTGGAAGCAAGGAACTAGCTCAAAGAAACTGAGGATTTGTTCATTATCTTCGAGGTGGACAATAGGCAGAAGATACAATTGGCGGTATGGTTGCTTAAGGTCGAAGCTTCTTTTTGGTGGGAGGTCACAAATGGAGAGCATCCGGTAGAGAGATGGATGGATTTCAAGCATAGGTTCGAGATGAAATTTCTCTCACAAGCAGAAGAGAGTCTATACGTAGAGAGGTTCTTGGCGTTGAAGCAGGGGAATTCATCAGTGAAAGAGTACGTCAACAAGTTTAATCAGTTGGCAAGATTCGGCTTAGATTTGGTAAATACACCGCATAAGAAGGCACTAAGGTTTGCTAAAGGTTTGAACGAGCCAATACATGGGTTGGCAATGTCCCACATTCCTATGGGGGCTACCTTCGAGAAATTAGTTGACATGGCATTGATGCATGAAGAGGAAACCAAAAGCGAGAAGAAAGAAGAAAAGCTTGAAGGACCACAGAACAAGAAAGCAGGGCCCAAAAAGGAAACACAAAAGAAGGATGAGAAGTTTGAAGACAAGAAGGAGAAGAAGTGCTTTACTTGTGGAAGCTCGACCCATCTGAACAAGGATTGCAGAAAGAGGAAGGGCACTTGCTTTAACTGTGGAGAAATGGGGCACTTCACTAGGGACTGCCCAAAGAAACGAGGACAAGGGCAAAGGGCAGGACCAAGTTCTGAAGGACAGGCGAATACCCTCGAGGCTCGTGGATAGGATAGAAATAGGAAAACTTTATGTAGAGGGATTAATCTCCTTATCTGATTGTGGAGTTAAAAACTCTTTCTGATTCTGTTATTTTGATTCTGTAATTGAAACTCTGCACTTTAATTCTAGTCTTGTTTCGGGTTCCGCTATAGTCTCAAACCCCATGAGGGTTACGACTCATCTGTTTGTGATAAGTTGGGGTTTGAGGGTATCTGTGTTGGGCGTTAAGTTGACTATGACGCACATATTCTGGGTTTTTATCATGCTTAGTTTCCTAAGAATCATTTGGTAATCTGATCTGTATCAGTAGTCTGTAGGTATCTGAATATTTCTGAAAAGGATAGGAGTTTTTACTCAAAGCGTGAAATAGATTTCCAGTTGGGCATTTGTTTAATAGGAGTGATTCTCTGAGTGTCAATCTGATGTTGATTTCGGTCTTCGGGGTTGATACTTAGTGGGTTATTCTCTTAAACCGATGTCTAATGGGAACCTAGCTTTAGTTTTAATTATATTTGCTTATATCACTCAGCTGTATCATATCGATCGAATCTTCGACCTTTAGGTAGAAACTAATGGGTGTAAACATGTGTTTGGGACATGTTATGTTTGATGGTTGCAAGTGGATGCAAGTGGATGCAAGTGGTTGCTAGTGGTTTCTTGTGGATGCATATACACACACTAGGCATTAGATCGACTTAAAACACTCTTATACTGCATATGGATGTGTGTGCATTTTTAAAAATTTTATTGATGCAAAATGGTTGACTCAGCACATGGATGTTGCATATGAATGAACAGTTGTGCACTCATATAGAAATGATATGTATCAAATAGGAAAATTGCATACATGTTGGACTCATGGCACTGACATAATTCGCATTAAGGAGGTCAACTGAATCAGTGGACCGCCTAATCTTTGCATTAGATAAGGAACATATACACACACTTTTGCATATGTTCATACAACATCAGAAATTTTCTAAGGACAATGGATGCTTGTGGATGATGGTTGAGTAGGTGGGTGATTGGATGGTAGGACACATTCTTCCTAACTTGAAGATTTTGGGGACGAAATCCTTTAAGGAGGGAAGAATGTAACACCCCGAATTTTATGTGAACATAAGAGTAACAAATCAGAGAATAATTAAATTGTATCAAAATAATTAAGGGAAACGGGTTGCGCCATTGCGTTCGTCTTGAAAATCTGCTTGGAATAGAGTCCAAGTTTGCGTAAATCAGACTCTGTAAGAAGAAGATATGGCCTTCAGAAGTTTCAGTAGAAATCATCCCGGAATTCAAAATTCAAATTTCGAAATTCAAAACAGACACCCGGGTTTAGCGGGAAAATTCCTGCCCAGGGCCCAGGTCGACACTAGGGTCGACCTGGCTAAGTAGGTCGACACTAGGGTCGACCTTAGGGTCAACCTCCCCCCTTTTCCAGATCTGTAGACAGATCCATTTTCTGCACCTAGACGCCTTTCTGACCGGATTCATGAGCTCTAACCTATTTAAACACCCCCAAACCCAGCTTTCTCTCCACACAATTTCATTCTGCTTATACTCTGCCTCTATTCTAATTAAAAATAAAATAATGGCGTTGCTACTCTGCTGAAACCTAGGATAAATCTGGTGCATCTTCTTCCAAACTGAATAGGATTAAAAGAACAACTAGTCTACATCAAAGGAGCGCTATTCAGTGTCAGAACACAGATTCCAGAATACAAGAATCGTTCCCTTTTTGTGAGTACGTTTATTTTCAGATATAAATTTTTATTATGATCTTGGCATGGTTATAAATCTGAATCTGAGGTTATGCATATTCTTATCTGTCAGATCTGTTTTTCTGTGACTATTCTGTATCTCCTTTTTCTTTCTGTTCTATAGCCAGTCTACTACGAGCCTGCGCCAAATCTCATAAGAGATTCACATGAATGCTAATTTTGGGACAAATAATCAGTATTGCATAATTGAACATGACTGATCTGTGACTGATTTGAGAAAAGAACATGGGTTGTAAACTAAGATCTAGAATCAGTGCATACTATGTATAAAAGACTGTGATTTGGAAGAAGAATTATTATATGAGACTTGGGATTTGGAATATAATGCATATTATAATGCAAGATCTGATTTTGAGGACTTAATACATGATTAAAATTTAAGATCTAGATTTTGGGGCATATTTTATATCACGATCTATGACTTGAAAAGAGAAAAAAAGATATATGTGACTTAGGCGTAAAGATCTATATTAAAATAGGTTAACTATTAATGTGAATGCGCCTAAACATGGATTTTAGGATATTTGGCATCATAGGCTATAATTTGGCATAATTCATATTGTTTGGGACTTTTTAGAGAATATTATGTATTGTGCAAAGTTTAATTAAAATTTAGAGCATAGGTCGTATTATGAATTATGACCATGATTTAGGCATGTAAATTTAGGAAAGATATGTAAATAAAACTTTAAGAAATATTTAATCCGTTAAATCTGCTGAATTGCCTAATCTGCTAAATCTGTTGAATTGCCTAATCTGCTAAATCTGTTATCTACTTAATCTGTTGAATTGCCTAATCTGCTAAATCTATTATCTGCTTAATCTGTTGAATTGCCTAATCTGCTAAATCTGCTGAATTGCCTAATCTGCTAAAATTGTTATCTACTAAATCTGTTGAATTGCTTAATCTGTTGAAAGCTGAATAATTATAAATTGGAGGCTCGATCTAAAATTGAGCAAAACATGTTAATAGAACTTTGGATAATCTGTCGTAACTTGTAAAAAGTTTAATCTGTTAAATAGACATAATTAGTGTGATATCTGTATAATCTGTATTGGAATAAATTGGCTATGACACGAGGTTAGACTCTGTTTGCGGTAGAAGCCTGCCCGGAACCAACCGGCTTAACCAGCGACCGCAAACTGTCAGTCTAATGTGAGAGGTCGTAGGCATAATTAAAATATGCTTAGACACGAGGTTAGGTCTGGCTTGTGGCAGAAGTCTGCCAGGAACCGCCCGGCATATCCAGCGGCCACAAGCTACCGACCTAATGTGAGAGGTCTGTGCATTAATAATTAATTAATGCAAATCTAAGATAAATATGATACCTAAAACGTGTTAGGTGGATAGGGTTAAAACAATTGGTCTGATGAATCTAATAAACCCGTTTCGTAAATCTGTAGGCCCAGTACAAAGTTAGGTAAAACAATCTATAAGCCTGTTAATCTGTATATCTGATCAATTAGTCTGAGAACTTGTTAATTTGTATATCTGATCCGTTGTCTGAAAACTTGTTAACTTGATTGTCTGATCTGTGAACTAGTAACCTGAATTCTGTCTGAAATATGTAAACAAGTTAATCTGAAATCTGTTAGTCTGGGGACACATGGTTAGGAGGGGAAATACTTGTGTCATCTGTTGTTTGGGACCCATATTAGTCAGTAACCCTTTCTGGTATCAAAACTTTGACCCCACGCTATGTTGGGGTCCGGGCACGCTTACTGAACTAATTATAAGCGGTTCATTTTGATAATGGCGAGGGGTGTTGATGGTGCATTCCAACCGGATCATGTGTGTGCATGGATCCGATCTGCTCTGAGGATGTAAGACACAGTGACATCTGTAAATAGGTCTGTGCCAATAGGTTGCCACTTTAGGGAGTGATACACCCTACTGTGGGGCCGACACAGGGTATTTATGTATTAGGGAGCCGATCGCTTGGGGGTAGAACTTAGGGTACACTTAGTTCTGTCAGTTTCTGTTGGTACCGTCTGTTTCTGTTGGGTGGCAACACATGTCTATTTCTGCGTGGTACCGTCTGCTGGGTGGTAAAGGCCCGTTGCTAGTGTATACCTAATTCTAACATTCTGTTTCCATAAGGATTATTCTGTTTTCGTCTCTGATTCCGTTTCCAATTCTATTTCCGTACCTTCTGTCTGTTGGGGTGGCAAAGGCCCATTAGTTGGTGGTAAAGGCCCATTATTAGTATTCTGCTTCTGTACCTTCTATCTGTTCGGGTGGTAAAGGCCCATTACTAGCATTCTGTTTTCGGTAGAGATTATTCTGTTTCCGTTTCTGTTTCAGTTTAGACATTAGGGTAACACCTAATCCTGTTATACTAGTATTAGTGCAGAGAAGTGAAGACTAAGTAAGAAGCTTAGCTTAGTCTCTATCATTCTGTTAACCTGCTATTCCTGTTATGGTTATCTCCCATCCAATTTTATTTACATGTCATGATACTATTATCTGTTTATATACTGAAAGTCACTGGACTCACCGGACTAATGTATGACCTAGTTTGTTTCGCCTTTTTTCTTTCCATTCCCCCAAGGTGCTTAGGGTGGAAACGTAGGAGCTTGATTCAGATTCTCTCTGCTTGAAGTGTTTGAAGTATTGCTTGGCTTTGGCTCTATCTTTCCATGGCTGTTTATGTTGGGGATTATGACTTTAAAAACTATGCATTCTAAAGGCTTTTGTACAAGACCGATATTTTGTACTTGAATTCTGATATTGTGATTTGAAAAGATGTAACCAAACTTATTTCTGTTTCTGTTGTAATAAATTTATAAATTTTTCAAGTACTGCTTTATCTGTCTTGTAAATTTCTGTTCTGTCTACTAAAACGCTCCATCAAAGTTAAGGCATTCCCTTTGTGAGTGACCTTAACGGAGGTGGGGTGTTACATTACCTCTCTTCGATCAGAATTCTGAACACCCATTTGCATATGTACATTCTTTTCCTCCAGACCTTGAACCAGAATTCCCTTAGACTAATTATTCTATTTTCTAAAGAGATTTGAGGAGGAAGAAGAATGGCAAAGTCTAGACATCCTCTCAGAAAATATGAGATTTAGGCTAGGCTCTGCTAGCCTATTTATAGGTGTTCAAGATCTTATCATACCTGCAGCGTTGAGTTAGCAACGAACGTAGTTTGAAAAACAGTCCAGATTCATCAAATGAACCTGCCGGGATCAGGGATGGGTCGACCCACTTGCCCCCTGTGTCGACCCTAGGGTCAATCCAACACCCTTTGGGTCGACCCAACCAGGTGTGGGTCAACCCATTTGGGTCGAGCCGTTTTGGGCACAATTATTTATTTGTTAACATTTTTAATTTTAAACATTTGATTTATATGCCCATTATACCTTCTTTGATTTATTTACATATAAACTCCTAATATGTATACAAAACTCATAATGCCCGTTTTAGACGTATATATATATACCCATAACTTTTATTTCCTTTTCAAAATTCAAATGGCATTATGTCGTTATTTAATTCTTAATAGATTTCTTTGATTGCAGCCTTATTTTGAACTTCTCTCTCTCTATATATATACATACATATATATATATATATATATTTGCACACGCATATACTTACATATCCATGTATACATATATTATTGTTCTTTCTTATATGGATAATTTTCCTTATATGTGCATATATACCTATTTTCTCCTTAGAACATGTACTATTTTAGTCGTTCCCCTAAAAAAAAAATATGGCGTCGACAGGAATTGAACTCGCGCCACTCTCTTGAAATTCACATGCTCTTACCAACTGGACTATATAGGATTTTATTAACAAGACTAAAAACAGTGGTGGTCAATGTTCTTTTTCTTTTACCTTCTTTTCATGTTTGTTACAATATTTCATTTAAAGGTATCGCTTCCATCTTAAGTCGGTTTACTGCAATCCATAGGTCTAAATTGACTTGAAAATGGCCACGGACACAATGACGCTAATCCCATGACCAAATTCTGGAAGCTCTTAAAATTTTATTTTATTTATTTTACTTAATTAAAAATGTGGGGTGTTACATTCTCCCACCCTTAGGAAATTTCGTCCTCGAAATTTAGTAATGGTAAAATCAAGTAAGTCCTCGCATAAATAACAACCATCATGTGTGCATCCAATTTTGCAGCCATTTGTGTACTAGTGCAAAGTGTAATTCAACATAATAATACATGAATGAATTGAATTCCTAACTGGTACCTCCTATATGAATACAATTTTTTCTTGAAAATCTCTTTGAAGACATGATTCCTAAATATACTGGCAATTTCTATATGAGTGCAATACTTGAAAACCAAAATACTTTTCATCCAAATTTTCCCACACTCCTATTGATCTAGAGCATAGTTTATCCAATTTTTGCATCCAAAACCCTACCAAGCAACTTTATTTTTCAAATTTCAGAAAAATCTAATTTTCTAATTTCGTTTCTTTTGTTACAAAAAGGTGGAAAACGAAAAGCTTCACACCCTCTGTTTTTTAGTCACCTTTTTCTATCTATACTTGGATTTTATGTAACTATTATATAAAGATTCTCTATTTTCCCATCCAAGTACAACCTATATAAGAAAATTTTCTTTATTATAGATTTTCTTTTTCAACTTATCTTGGGAAAAAAATTTACTCTTATTCACCTTTTCTCCGAATTTTCCATTTTTCTTTAATTGACATATTTGTTGCTTTACCGAATTTGTTTTTTCCTTTTATTTGTACCTTTACTCTTTTCTTAGCGTATTTAACTTATTCTCTGATCTAAGTTTAGTTTCGAATAAGCAATCTAGTCCTTCAACTAGAATAGGAAAACAAACGCTTTACACAATTACTACTAAGGGCCAAGAATCTCAGGACTATGTCCCCCTCAGTCCGAAAAGTTCAAACCACAGGATCAATGACATGTTTAGGTGTTACCCTAGCTACCCAACAGGAGCAAAATAACAGAACGATCCCAATAGAAATGTAATAACGGGTTTTACCCCTAACAGGAACAATTAGCAACATGATCAAAACACTTACTTGCCCTTCACTATCTAGTAGTCATCACTAGTCCTTGTTGGTTACCAACATTAATTTTCAAGCAACACCCTAGGCTTCTCAATGCTTATGCATTCTACGGCAGCTTACCGTTATTCCAAGATAATTCTCACTACCTACTTCTTAGCCTCAAAACTTTTCCCGTCTTCCCTAGGCACTAATCCTTACCTACTCCATAATTTTTGAAACACGGTTTGGCCTTTTCATTTCACTTTTCCTCCAAAAGTTAAAAGTGTCAAAACTTTATTTTCCTTACCAAAACTTACTTTTGCCAAACCACAAAAATATGCCGTCTCATAAAAATGTAAACCATTTTTTTTTTCAAATCACAAAAACTGGAGTAGACAAGAAAACTATTACTCAATCATGTTTACAACTATTCTTGCTTACAACTAGGTGCAAGCATCTACTCTATTCATAATTTCTATAACCTATTTTTTTTGCCCAACAAAATTTTATGTCAAAACAATTATAAAAAATGATAGTTAAAAGAATAGAGATTCCAAAACTTTCTTTATTGAAAATTCTAGCTTTCAACAAAATGCATCACATTTTTTTCCATACCATATAACTTGAAAACTAGCGAGCTATACATGCTTTATAATGTGCACCTTTTTCTGAGAGATTTCATATTAGACAAAAATTTCACAAAAAATCACTTTTTCCAAAATATAACCCATTTTATATCAAAACTCAATATGTACTTTTCAAATAAGTTCTTTACATATTTTTTTTCAAACATCAAAAACACTTTTAAGATCAAAACTTGAAAACATCATAAACCATCTTCCAAAAGCTTTTACAATTTTCACGTTCTTAAAATTTAACAATGGGGTTAGACTCCAAGTGGGTTTCCAACTAAATTAGGCTTTCCTAGACACTCCCACAAAGTCAATTATCCCAACTATATATATTCATAATCCATTTTTCTCTTTTTAACCTTTTTCCAATTTATAAGGTTTTACTGCAAAACCCACTAATCTGAAATACTAACATATAGGATACATATTTCGCCAATACAAAGCATATTGTATACCTCCCACCCAAATTACTTGAAGGTCTCAGATTTCCATATTCATTCCTTTAGTGTAAAAAACCAATATCCCAATTCTTACCATATTTTTCTCTTTCTATTTAGTGGGTTCCTCTTATGGATTTAGGTATGTATATAATATACTTACATATTTTTTTTAAAATAAAAATATGTTCACTATCTATACATGAATCCTAAACCTATACTCTGATACTGTTAGACCCAAAAGTGGTTCTAACACCCAAATTGATTAAAAGCAAAATGAAATGAGATAAAAATAAAAATGAACACACAGGATTTATAGTGGTTCGGCGAAGAAATGCCTACGTCCACTTATCTTTCACTATATTCAATGATTCAGTTGGAAATACAATGTAAGCTTCACTCAATTCCACTCACAACTCACTTATATTCACTCAATAGACTAAAACAAGCAATGAAAGAAGATTTGGATTCTCCGGGAGTAATGGAGTTCGGATTACGAGGGTGGTTGAATTCTCAAAGTGCCTAAAAAAGATCCTTTTCTTTGTCTCCAGACGGGGTATTTATAGGTGTGAATTTGCTCAAAACTTGATCCGGGTCGGGGCCACGTGTCGTCCATCCCGTTAGCTTCGGGTTCGGATGAATTATTGTGTTGACAACACATCAAAGTAACGAACTTTATGGGTAGGAACTGGTCACAGCCGGTCCGGATATCCAGGCGCTTTTGCAGGAGAATAATATGGAACATGGGCTCGGGTCGGAGACACACAGATAAGGGGTTCGGATCGGGATACCCGATCCGACCCGGATTGGCTTGGATGCAACGCTCTCTTCTTCTCTAATCTGCTCCGCTCCGATCTATTTCCGTGGCAAACAGGTGGCTTTCCGATCCAATTGAGATTATGTTGCCCTCCGGTCCGATTAGATATGCCTTACCAATTTCCTCAGCAGCAGTTCACCGATCCGAACAGAAGATTCTACCCGACCCGAACCGATATGTTGCTCTGACCCGACCCGAACAATCGCTGCTGTCCAATCTAGGTTGTAGTGTCTTCTCCAATCCGAACCGAAGTCTTCTTAATTAAAAATGCTCTTCAATGTCTGATTTCTTGACTTTGTGTTGCCTAGTTTACAAAGTAGGCTAACACTTTGCCCCCTCAAAGGATGCTTCTATTGGAAACGGAGCATGCTTTGACTGCCATAGCACAAAAACTTCATCCTTCCTTTTGAATTCACATGCCAAGTTGTCGTACTTCATCCCGTTCGGTTCGGATTCCGACCCGAACGGATTTCTGCTTTGGGTTCCGACCCGAACTGATTTCCTTCTTCTCTGCAATGTATTAGTGGGCCAAGCTGCGTCATTGGGCTTTTCGAGCCGGTCCGATCGGGAATACGAATAGTCAGCTTGCTTTTTATATAAATTCACTTCAGTTCCCTTCTTTTCTTTCATTCACTATTCTTGCTCGTCCGAACCGACTCCACATCGAAGCCTTAGCTTTTTCAAGAAACTTTAAAATTCTTGCTTCAATCTTTGAATCAAACACATAGGTAGTCTTGTAATCTTGAATCTCACTGCCACAATCGCTTTTAATTTACATCTGCGGTTAGTTTGAACGATTCTAGCAAAGTAATTGACTGGTTCCATTGCCACCGCTTCCTTCATCCCCCGCCTTCGTCGTTAATGGCATCGACGCCACTTCGAGGCGTTGGAGGAGGGTATTGAAACTCATTATTGAATACTTGAGTGTTTAATCTGTCGATTTTAATTAAGGCCTGGGAATTTGAGTTGGGTTCGCTACTTAAGAGGAGGAAGAGGAAGGAACTCGAAGGAGATCGGTTCGGGTAGGGGAACGGTAGGAGAAAAAAAGGGAAAGAAAGAAATTCATAGATCCGGACCGGGTCGGGGCAATAGGACAAGGAAATGGGACTTAACTCGTTTAACCGGGTCGGGTCGGAGCTAGGAATAAAATGGAGGTTAAGGCTTATTTGCCTGGGTCGGACTGGGTTATGAAACAAAAGAGAGAATAGTAATATGGTTATCTAGGTTAATCCGACCCAGTTCGAACGTCAACCTCCGAACCGATCCGGATATTTCTCTCTGAGTGTGAGCCTTTGCTCATCCGATCCGAACCTGGCGCCTGCATCCGAACCGAACACTACTCAATCTAAACACAATCTTTCGTCCAACTATTTAAAAGATATTACTTCCAACTTCATGAACAGTTAGGATAGTGCCTTGTGGACATAAATGAACATTAAGAACTACTCTGACTATCACTTTCTCTTCAAAGTTTCGTCTTACATTGCTGCACTTTTACTTTGCTTTTCTCACATTCACTGCACACATTTTAGTTCACACACATACACAGGGGGGTATGGACTAATTTACTCTAATCCGTGCTATTGCTTCTTCAATAGTTCCATGACAATGAGGCCCAGACGTTCTTCTAGACTAGCTGAGAGGAAAGAAGCCCCGGAAACTTCTAACAAAATCACTCTTGAGGATATATCTTCTTCTTCGGATCCAGAATGGGACAGCGAGGGTCCAGATTACGGGGTTGGACATCGGGAAAGCGACGAGGTGTCTTCAGAGAATGAAGTTTCTCTGGGCTTTGAGGAGGAAGGAGGGATTGGTGACGATCGAGCCCCTGATGAATTTGAATCAGCCATTATATTGGAATCACCTTCGGACTCCGTTGAATCAACAATCGACAACGATCGACTTATCCGAATTTGCTTAAAATACGGGATAATGAAAAGGGACACTCTAGTGCCTTCACGCTCTGACCGTCCCCACAACCCTCCAGAAGGATATATGGCGGTCACTCGATTAATGTGCATGGTCGGTGCCATTCCTCCATTCTCTCCTTTCATCGTTGATTTCTTAAGACAAATGCGGATTGCCCCCATGCAATTGCACCCCAATTCATATGCCTATCTGCACACCTTGTACATAGCATATCGTGAAATCTTAGGCATAGAGCTCACGTTCGATGACGTTCACTTCTTCTATAATTTCAATCATCGGACTCGAGAGACTCCATCCTTCTGCTACTTTGAATCAGTTCCAAAAAGGAAGATAATCTCTGCACCATTTAGCAGTAAAGCTGGAGACTCCAGACTAGAATGGTTCTACGTGAAGCGACAGCCTGGATGCGCTAGTAGATGGACAAAATCAAGTAAAGCACTGATTTTCTAAATCCGGGCTCTATACACTTGAATCATCATCTTGACATGTTTTCCTTTTTGTTTGCAGTCGACAACCCCAAACAGATATCAGATCAGGTGTTCTTTGATCGGATGCACCGACTTCTTAATGGCGATCAGAAATTCTTGACTATCGACGAAGTCCTTAAAGACGAATACCTTCACTTTCATGGGCTGCTATCCGTTTTTCGTAGCATCGGTCATGGGACGGTCCCTTACGCATACATTCCTCCAGTGGAGGTAGTTCCAGAGACAGGAGAAGGCTCGGGAATTCCTACAGTGCCTCTTCAAACTTCACCTTCTCCATCTTCTACACAAGACGATGAATTGGCTAATCTGGCCGAAAAGCATCGTGAAGGATATATTGCCCCCGAGGAAACTACTTCTCTAGACAAGTCAAAATCCTCCCAAGAGTCGCCACTTCATGCTTCCGAGGGGGATGTTCCTAGTACTGATGAGCAAATATTTCAGGGTTTGGGGGATCTCCCCTTACCTGAGACTATATACACTTCAGAGGATTTCAGGAAGGATCCTCTAGTCTTCACCTCTTCTGAAGAGACCACTCCCGCTAAGGCCAAAGAGCCTGCCCGTACTAGTCTAGCTTCAGACTCGGGTCGGTTGGGGGAAACACACCACTTAGGATACACTTTACACAACAGCATCAGCATTCATTGCACTTCTTTCTCCGTGAATCCATTAATTCTAAACTTCATTTATTTTGTCGTGCAGGTACGATGTCTCGATCTTACTATGACATAAGAAAGCTTCGTCGCAGCATGTCCAATCCTCCTCAGGATGTCGAGTATGACCGTCGTGATGATAGCGGCAGGGATGAGAGAAGGCCTTACGATCCTTATCGCTCTCGACCCTCGCGTTCTCGCTCACCAGTTCGGCCAGAACAAGAGAAATACAAGGGTTATCAGAGTCGCAGGGAAGAGGACAGACCACCATCTAAAGACTCCACTTCTTCCCATGAAAAGCGGAGTAGAGAGAAAACTCCTCCAAAGGAAACTGGGTCTCGAAGTAAGCACAAGGTCCCTGCCACTAAACGACCTAGGACGGACAAAGAGACTACTGAATCCTCTTCACATAGGGACACCGAATTATCAATTCCCGCTCCTCCCCCACTAAATGCGGGAACTGCAGTAAAGCTGGCATATTTAGAGGAGCAATTTCCCGAGCACTACTTCGAGACTTTGACCTTTTTACCTACCCTTGAACCTATTTCTTCTAATTGGGCAGATGAAGCCAAAGCAAAGATTGATTTGGTGGAAAAACAATATACCGAGATGTTCAAGTATTCACGCAATCTTTCTAGAATCATCTGCACCCTAATCACAAATACCGATTCAATGCAAAAGACCGCGGAGGAGGATGCCAAGGCTCTAAAAGCCCTAGGAAAAGATTTGGAAGACACTCAGGCTCAACTAGCTGTCGCTCAAAGGGACGCTTCTAATTTCAAACAACAGTTTGAGGACACACAAAAACGTTATCATGACTTGCTTGAATCCCACACTCAGGAGCGCTCTGAATTGAAAAAGCAAGCTGACGAGGTCAAGTCAGAATCTGCCAAGTCACGCCTTGCTTATGCTGAACTTGAACGGAAAAGCGCCGAGTTAGCAAAGAAGAATGCTGAACTAGAAAAGAAGAACGCTGACTTGGCTTCAAAGCTGTTGGAGGCAGAAAATAGAGCTGTCCTGGCCGAGGGCAATGTGGAGTGTGCTATCAAATCTGCGGAGGAAGCCCGCAAGCAATTATCTGAGGCGGAAGTTGAGATTCAAAGTTTCGGCGAACTAATGATTGAATTCTTCGCACATATTATTCGTCGCCGAAACATTTCTTGGATCGAAGATTATCCATCCACTCTGGTTCAAGTATGGAATCAGATCATCGAGTGGGAAAAAGAGGAACTTAAGGTCGATTCCATTGAAGAAGATAAGCTAATGGAGAAGTACTTGAGGGATGATGAACCGGAGCGCCTAGCTGAAGGGCGCCGCCTTATTGCTGAGGCCATGGAAGAAGAGAGACTGAAGTCTAAACAGAAGAATGCTCCCGAAGTTGGTTCCTCTTCCTCTGCCCCTGCAACTTCTGAATTAGAGGGGTATGATCCTGAAAATCCGGGAATTCCCCGAACAATTTTGCTATCCCCTATTCCTGAAACAGCATCAGAGGTAGCAGTCACCCCCGCCGAGAAGTCTTCGGAAGGTATCCCTACCTTTTCTCCTCAATTTGTCAAGGCTATTTCTACCTTTCGCCATGTGATTGAGCAATCGATGAAAAACCCATTGTTTTCGCCTGAGTTGATAACTGTTGCTTCTCATTCTATAGGTGTTGAGCCATCCGAAAAGACAGATGTAGCTCAAGGAGCTGCCGCTGGGACAAAGCCCGCAGATAGGGCCAACAAAGGGAAAGACAAGGCTGCTTCTATAGACTTGGGAGAAGGAAGTGAGCCAACTAAGGTCACCACTCCCCATGATGAAGAAATGATTGCGGCTTTAAAGGACGACGGCGGAGACGGGGGGCATGAAGAGGAACCAGAAGTTGCAATAACCGGGGAGTCAAAAAATGCTGATGACGTTACCTTGGCTGCAATGAAGGCTGATCAAGACAAGTGCTTGCAATTAAAGGCCGAAGAACTAGACCCTGAGGTCCTCAAGCCCCTCGCAGTTGTGGATGCGGGATCAAGGTTAGTTGTTAAGCTCTCAACTAGATCTATTACAGAGGAACTTGCTAAAAAATCTTCTCTTGATTCCAGTGCCCCGCCCTCCGGGAAGAAGTCTACTGGCTCCAGCACCGCATCTTCAGGAAAAAAGAAGTCAAAACGAATCTTGACCGAAGCTGAGAAAGAAGCAAAGGATGCGGAGAAAGCTGCCAAGAAATCCAAGGCTCATTCAAAATCTAAATAGTGGATTGCCTTGTATCTTTTTAGCATTTAGTGAACCAATAATTGCTGCTACAAAAGTAGTTCCTGCACTTTCCTTTTTAGCTATTTTCCTGTACAAATTCATTCATTTGTGAATAAAAATAACTCATCTTTTGCAATGTTCATTTGTTAGTAGTTCTGCCCTTATGTAAAAATGCATGTCTATAGTTGTGAAACGAAGTTGTGGAGGGGGGAAATATGCATGTACATACGTGTCCCCAGTCAATTCCCACAAACTATTTAATGCTTAGTCGAGCAATCTGAATGCTCCCGATTCTCTGACGGGATAGCACTTCCTGTGCCGTCGGTACCTGTCGCTTTCTCTGGCATTTCTTTTATACTCTTTCTCTTTCTTTTGAGAGTTAGAGTTCGAGCTCAGTCATCTATTTATTCCCCGGTCTTTCAACGGAGAAAGATTTCTTTCTCAGCGCTCAGTCGGAGACGCTTTTATACTCTCTCTCTCTCTGGAGAGTTAGAGTTAAGAGAAGAGAACTTCTTTTTCAGCGCTCAGTCGGAGACGCTTTTATACTCTCTCTCTCTCTCTCTCTGGAGAGTTAGAGTTAAGAGAAGAGAACTTCTTTTTCAGCGCTCAGTCGGAGACGCTTTTATACTCTCTCTCTCTGGAGAGTTAGAGTTAAGAATGTCGTTTTCTCATTCTTTTATGTCTTATCGCACAAATAGTCGTTGTGCTTCTTTTTATGTCTGAACTGTTTTCAACCCTTTTTAGGTTGTGAATTATCCTGTATCTTATAATCACAACAGAATAACTGATAAATGTATATATGTAATGCATAAAAGTAAATAACACACAGTATTTTTATAGTGGTTCGGCTAAGTCGTAGCCTACATCCACTTTATAGTTCTTCATTCATATCGTCAGATTTTCCCAAGGCAAGTCGCTC
Organism: Allium sativum; assembly: GCA_030737875.1. Lineage (NCBI taxonomy): Eukaryota > Viridiplantae > Streptophyta > Magnoliopsida > Asparagales > Amaryllidaceae > Allium > Allium sativum. The sequence goes on from CM060913.1 coordinate 1,020,556,786, forward strand.
CTTATTACAGAGTTCATAAGAAAAATAACACAAAGTACAGCATTTCTAATCCAAATATCGCATTAAGTGCTGGGCATTCCATGCTCTGGGGACTTCTTCGCCATCCACGGTCGTTAACTTGAAGGTTCCTTTTTCAAGTTTCCGTTGAATGACAAAGGGTCCTTCCCATTTTGGACCAAGGTGAGGAAGGGATGGAAAGACTCTTTTTAGCACCAAATCTCCTGGTACAAAAGTCCTGAGGCGAACTTTTTTGTCGTAATAGCGTGCCATCTGACGCCGATGTCTTGCTGCACGCAAATCTGCTTCGTCCCTTTTCTCTTCGACTTCATCAAGAGACTCAAGTAAAAGTGCCCGATTTGTCATTGGGTCATAATATGTCACTCGGTGGGAAGGAACTTCTAGTTCAACTGGAATTACAGCTTCTGAGCCAAAGGAGAGAGAGAAAGGGGTATGACCGGTGGCCGTTTTAAATGTTGTTCGATATGCCCACAAAGCTAGGGGCAATTCATCAACCCATTTTGCCTTTGCACGCTCTAATCGTTTCTTGAGGATGGATTTTATTACTTTGTTTATTGCCTCTACTTGCCCATTCGATTGCGGATAGGCTACTGCAGTATATCGTTTGTCTATCTTATACTTTTGGCAGAAATTTCTGAATTCAGTACTATCAAATTGGGTTCCGTTGTCAGTTATAATCGTCCTTGGGATCCCGAACCGGCATATAATATTTCTGACCACAAAACTTATCACCTTTCTTGCTGTGATCTTGGTCAAGGGCTCAGCTTCCACCCACTTCGTAAAATAGTCCACGGCCACTATTGCATACTTAGCTCCTCCTTTAGCAATTGGTAGAACTCCAATGATATCAATTCCCCATGTGGCAAATGGCCAAGGACTCACCATTGATTTAAGTTGGGTCGATGGTGCCCTGGGGATTTTGGTGAATCTCTGGCACTTATCGCAGCGTCGTGAATAATCAGCTGCATCTTTATTGATCGTAGGCCAGAAGTATCCGTACCGCAATATCTTTTTTGCTAAAGTTTGACCTCCTGTATGATCTCCACACTCACCTTCGTGTACTTCTCTTAGTACACGCTTGATGTCGTCGTGTGCTATACATCGCAACAGGGGCATAGAAAATCCTTGTCTATAAAGAGTATCGTCTTGTATGACATATCTGGTAGCTTTGCGAACTACAGCTCTTTTCTCACTCTTCTTCGATGGGAGTGTTCCATTCTTAAGGAAATTCTTAATTGGAGTCATCCACGACTCCTTCTCTGGTTCCGCTTCAAAAGCGAATTCAATTTCCATTGACTCAAAGCTTGGCGATTCCAACGTTTCAATTGGAATTATTTCAGTTTCTTCTGGATTGTCGGAACTAGCCAGCTTTGCCAGTCTATCCGCTTTCTGGTTTTCAACTCTGGGAATGTGTGTGATGTTGTACCGCTCTAAGCTATTCAATAGCTCTTTCACTTTCTTGAGGCAGGCGATAAGTCGAGGTCCTCGAGCCACAAATTCCCCTCGCACTTGGCAAACAACAATTTTAGAGTCACAGAATATGTCTAACATTTTTACTCCGAGGTCTTTTGCAAGCTTCAGCCCGGCAATCAGGGCTTCATATTCGGAGTCATTGTTAGTCGCCGAAAATTCTAATCGCAGGGCGTAATATAACGACCGTCCTTCGGGAGTGACTAAGAAAATTCCAGCTCCGGACCTTCGGTCATTCTTGGCTCCATCTGTATATAGTTTCCACGGATCTATCTTTAACTCCTCCTCGGACTTAACCACTCTGTCATCGATTACTTCCTCCTCTGGAACGGTGAACTCCGCAATAGAGTCTGCTAGAGCTTGCCCCCTGATCGACCTTCGCGGTTGAAAATTCAAATCAAACTGACTTAGTTCTATGTTCCACTTGATCAACCTTCCCGATGCTTCGGGTCTCTGCAACACCTGCCTCAAGGGCTGGTCGGTGTATATGGTTATTGGATGAGCTTGGAAATAGTGACGAAGTTTTCGGGATGCGATTAGGAGGCTGTAAGCAAGCTTCTCAATCTTTGGATAGTTGCGCTCTGCCGCTGCTAATTTCTTGCTTACATAATACACTGGCCTTTGTACTTTGTCTTCTTCTCGAACCAGGGCTGTGCTGACGGCGTGAGCCGAGACTGCCAAGTAAACAAACAATTCTTCGTGATCTACGGGCTTTGATAAAATCGGCGGTTTCTCTAGCAGTTCCAATAGATTTCGAAAGGCCTCAACACAGTCCGGAGTCCACTCGAAGTTCTTCTTTCCTCTTTTAATCAAATCAAAAAACGGAACACATTTGTCTGTGGCTTTGGAGATGAATCTACTCAGCGCCGCTACTTTCCCTGCAAGACTTTGGACGTCTTTAATTCTCCTCGGCTCTTCGATATTTCTAATTGCTGCTATCTGGCTAGGGTTGATTTCAATTCCTCGGGAGCTTACAGTGAAGCCAAGGAACTTTCCCGATGCCACTCCAAATGAGCATTTCAGAGGATTCAATTTCATCCGATACTTTCGCAGGATACCAAACATTTCTGCCAAATCATGCGTATGGCTGGAGGACTGTTTCGATTTGACAAGCATATCATCCACATAAACTTCCATAGTTTTTCCTATTTGATTATAAAACATTCTGTTCACCAAGCGCTGATAAGTAGCTCCAGCGTTTTTCAATCCGAATGGCATTACAACATAACAATATAATCCCAAATTCGTAATGAAGCTCGTATGTTCTTGGTCTGGTACGTGCATAGGAATTTGATTGTACCCAGAATATGCGTCCATGAAAGAGAGAAGTTCATGACCTGCTGTCGAGTCTACAAGCTGGTCAATCCTGGGAAGTGGGAAACTATCTTTTGGGCAAGCCTTGTTTAAATCTGAAAAGTCAATGCAAGTCCGCCACTTTCCATTTGGCTTCTTTACCAAGACGGGATTCGATATCCAGTCGGGATACGTCGAATCTCGAATAAATCCATTCTGCTTCAACTTCTCTACTTCCTCTTTGAGAGCAGCCGACCTCTCTGGGCCCAGCATGCGTCTCTTTTGCTTCACAGGTGGATGTTTCGGATTTACATTCAATTTGTGACTTACAATAGATGGCGATATCCCACACATGTCAGCATGGGTCCAGGCAAACACGTCTAAGTTTGCCTTTAAAAAGTCCGTTAGTTCTTTAGCTCGACGTGGATCCAATTGAGAACCAATTTTCAAAACTTTTGTCGGATCAGCTTCATCAATGGGAATTTCCACTGTCGCTTCATTAGGAGTTGCATTCCTAGCCTCTGGTTCCTCGTCTTTTCTGGGATCCAGGTCTTCAGGCGTTCCTTTGGGCAACTCCTTTGGGGTCAATCTCTCTAATTGCTATGCCGAGTCCCCCTTTGAGGGAGACGAGGCATCTTTACTTTCAACGTTAAGTCCTTTCATCAACATCTTTAATTCGGCCACATAGCAGGCCCGTCCGGAAACTTGATCCCCTCTCATTACTCCAGTTCCGGCTTCGGTTGGGAACTTAAGTAACAAGCACCAAGGGGCGATACAAACTCTGAATTCAGCGAGGGCAGGCCTCCCCAAAAATGCATTATAAGGCGAATCTACGTCCAATACTACGAACTGAAGCATCCGCACTCTTCTACGTTCTCCTTGCCCCAGGGTCACGGGCAACTCTATGTATCCCATGGGGGCTGTCGACGCCCCGTTAAAGCCTCTGATCCATCCTTCACATGGCTTCAGATCTTCAGATTCAAGCTTCATCTGATCAAATGACTTCTTGAACAAAATATTAACGGAACTTCCGTTGTCTACTAATACCTTATGGACCAAGGCCGGCCCAATGGTGGTAGTAATAACCAACAGATCATTGGTGGGTGATTGTATCCCAGTATTGTCTCGGCTGCGAAATACCACGTCGTCAAACATGGTCTTCTGTTGTTTTATGGGGGTGATATCTTCCAAATCATCTCCTTCATTCACGTCTAGATGCTTGGCAGCATTCACATATTGATCCATTGATCTGAAACTTCGGATTGCTGGGTGAGGTCCGCCTACTATGGAGTTGATAACAATTCCTTTACCTTTCTGCTGCGCTGTAGGCTTGGGAGCAGGTAGAATCTGTTTTGGAGCCTGCTCTCCTTGCCCCCTGTCCCTCGGGGCAACCTTGTACTCATCCAACTTCCCTTCACGCAGCAGTTTCTCGATCACATCCCTCAAATGCTGACATTCATTGGTTGAATGCCCGTGAGTTCCATGAAACAAACAAAATTTTCCTGTCGCCATCTCTTTCTCGGTCGAATCACGAGGTGGCGGTCTTTTGTACTGTAACACATTGTACGTATCCAGGTAAATATTTTCCAGGGTGTCGTTCAATGGTGTATAATTCTCGTAGTTCTGGAATCGGGGTCTTTTGTTAGGGTCACTTCCCCTATTTCGGTTTCTTCTGTTACCGTTCGGATTACGGTTATTGTTGTTGTTACCCCCGCTTCCAGCATTGCTGTTTCCACCCTTGTTTCCTACATTTACTTCCACCTTGCCAGAACTTTCCCCAGACTGCTTCACGGCGATATTACTCTGCACATTCTCCTTTGAAGTCGTCTCAGACTTTCTCTTTCGGTTTGCCCTGGCCTCCTCTCGCCTTAGATAAATATCGGCTTTTTCGTAGAATATCTCCCTTGTGGAGGGTGTTTTCCCAGAAAGGTAGTCTCCAAAATCAGATTCAGGATCGACTCCTTCCTTCAATGCCATCAGAATAGTGGGCTCATGCGGGTCACTGACCTCAGTTACAGCTTGGTTAAAACGATCAAGATATGCCCTCAAAGACTCTCCTGGTGCCTGCTTGATTCTCGATAATTCAATAACACTTTTGGACTTTCGGGCGTGGAGTCGGAACTGGTTCATGAAACGCTCGCTTAGTTCCTTGTAATTCGAAATCGAACGAGGAGGAAGTCGGGTAAACCAGAACAGTGCCACATCTTCTAAGTAGATTAGGAATGCTTTGCACTTCACCTCATCAGGGGCAGCAGCAGCATTTATGAGCCACGAATACCGCATCAAATGCTGTCCCGGATCAGTCCTTCTGTTGTACTTGTCCATCTGTGGCAAGTTAAAGCGTCGGGGAAATTGGAAGTCGAGGATATCATCGGTGAAGGGAGTATGGCTTCGCTCAATGCCGTAATCTTCATTTGTATAATTCTGCCTCTCGGACATGATCTGGCGAACCATTGCCTGTACATCAGCATTAGTTAGGGGCCGCTCAGGTTCCCTGGCCCTAGTATCCGAGTTCCTTCTGGGCTCTTGTTCAGGAGATGCCCTTCTTCTTCGAGCTGCCTCTGCTCGATTCCGTTCCCTGCGCTCCCGGTCGATCTCGGGAGGAGGGGACTGGAGTCTTTGCCCCCGAGTGGGGTCATTGTTTCCTAATGCTCATGCAATATCCTCACGAGACCCCAAAGATCCAAATGTCAGCTGCTCCAAGTTCTGAGGTCGTTCGAGTGGCCTTCGTTCACGGGGCCGCTCTTCCTCGGAAGATGAAGATTGATCCACTGGTGTGTGACGAACCGGTGATGGAGTTCTCTGTCGACGGAGTTCACTAATCTCCCGACTCATGAGCCTCATATTTTCCTGCATCATGAGATTAGTGCGCTCGTGAACTTTCATAGCCTCCCTTGTGCTCTCAAGCATGTCAAGCAAGCGCGAGAAATCTCCTTGAGTGATGGGCGCAGATGGATTGACCTGATCACCGACCCTGGTGGCTGGAATCGGAGCATTCGTAGGGACTCGAGTAGAGGTTTCAGCTTCACCAAGCATCGGGTCGGATCGGAGGTAGGAGGTCGGGTCGGTTCGGAGTTGGGGAGCCTGGTCGGATCGGTACGTGGCAAGCAGCTCGGGTCGGTTCAGATTGGGGGAATGCACTGCTTCAGAATCTCCTACCCGGATCGGATCGGAGCTCTCCCCCTGCTGGCGGCTCGGATTTCCTGCATGGGTTCTTCCTGCTGCTGAACTCTGCCCCCGAGACCTTGTTACAACAGCATTTTGCTGATCTTCGCCAGCTCCATTTCCTCGAACAGACTGAACTTCCTTGCCTTTTCCTTTGGCCATGAGTCTTTGACAATCACTTCGACAAATATAAAAAAGCGGAGAAACTTAAGGATTCACTTCTTTGAACTCAACGGTCCAAAAAGTAGAAAGAGATCCCGGAAAATAAAGAATTTAGATGAGGTTCTCAGTGAAAGCACCAAAATGTTAGACCCAAAAGTGGTTCTAACACCCAAATTGATTAAAAGCAAAATGAAATGAGATAAAAATAAAAATGAACACACAGGATTTATAGTGGTTCGGCGAAGAAATGCCTACGTCCACTTATCTTTCACTATATTCAATGATTCAGTTGCAAATACAATGTAAGCTTCACTCAATTCCACTCACAACTCACTTATATTCACTCAATAGACTAAAACAAGCAATGAAAGAAGATTTGGATTCTCCGGGAGTAATGGAGTTCGGATTACGAGGGTGGTTGAATTCTCAAAGTGCCTAAAAAAGATCCTTTTCTTTGTCTCCAGACGGGGTATTTATAGGTGTGAATTTGCTCAAAACTTGATCCGGGTCGGGGCCACGTGTTGTCCATCCCGTTAGCTTCGGGTTCGGATGAATTATTGTGTTGACAACGCATCAAAGTAACGAACGTTATGGGTAGGAACTGGTCACAGCCGGTCCGGATATCTAGGCGCTTTTGCAGGAGAATAATATGGAACATGGGCTCGGGTCGGAGACACACAGATAAGGGGTTCGGATCGGGATACCCGATTCGACCCGGATTGGCTTGGATGCAACGCTCTCTTCTTCTCTAATCTGCTCCGCTCCGATCTATTTCCGTGGCAAACAGGTGGCTTTCCGATCCAATTGAGATTATGTTGCCCTCCGATCCGATTAGATATGCCTTACCAATTTCCTCAGCAGCAGTTCACCGATCTGAACAGAAGATTCTACCCGACCCGAACCGATATGTTGCTCTGACCCGACCCGAACAATCGCTGCTGTCCAATCTAGGTTGTAGTGTCTTCTCCAATCCGAACCGAAGTCTTCTTAATTAAAAATGCTCTTCAATGTCTGATTTCTTGACTTTGTGTTGCCTAGTTCACAAAGTAGGCTAACAGATACCAGATGTAACAACCCGAATTCCGACAAACTGATTTTTTTTCAAAATTATAATCTATCGAAACCTATGTTGGTTTGTCTGATATCCTGCAGGAAAGACAGAGATAATAAACATATTAGAGCTCAGAAAACATCTCACAGCACAATGGAATAAAATATAATATAATCAAAATATATCCTTACCCAGATAATAATACTGCCTCACCAGTATCCAAAGGTATCATATCTCTGTCACAAATCTAACCTGCAAGTATTTTATGAGGAGGGGGTCAGAACACAAGTTCTGGTGACTGGATTTAAACTACACATTTTGGATAACCCTACATATACCGTTCAATTACATTTTCTTATTTATTAGATTACTCGGGTTAATAGCACTCAAGGCTTAAACACACATCGTATCCATCTACTCCCTAGTAGATTAACCTAATACAGTATATATGTAGCTACCCCCAATATTAAGGTACACCCCATGGAACCCCACTTGCACAGTCTCCGCCGTAACGCCATAGAAATATACGCAGTCCTTCGTCCTATGCCGGAGCAACATACGGATCTCTGTATAACAATGCTACATTCCGCATAGAACTGCCATCTCCATGCTGCGTAAGCGTATGGACTGCCACCTTCGTACCATTCGATCGAATCAGATTCCATCACAGAGTAATGCGTTAGAGTTTACGACACACCACCCGGAGCAGACATGCATGTATCTGGATTTTCTCACGTATGTATCGTTAGTCGTACTCGATGCCTCAACCTTGATGATACACCATCCGAAAATGGTATGCATGTATCCGCACGTATTATCTACTGTGCATCGAGTTCCGTAACAGGGCTATATCAGATACTCGGAACTTAGTCGGGAGCCTTTTCAGATATTTGTATACACAGATGTTATGGTCTACATTTTCACAGTGGTTATGATCCTACCCGACCCCTCCCTCAATTAGTGAAAAACAAACAAAATTGAGAGCTAGCGACATGGCCCAGAAAAACCGCAAACTATAAATCCTAAATGACATGTCCCTCACCCAAAGCCTTGATAGTAAGAGGTCGATTGTCTATTGGTTTAGCTCTCCATCTTTCTGCATCACGCATAACGCTGACTGTCGATGACCGGTACCCGAAGATTACTATCAGTCAGATTGTTAGACCAGTCTAAGGCAAATAGATGAGATGGTCGTAACCCGCCTAGTCACAAGGCAATAGGTTCGCCGAATCACCTATGCCACCCAATAGTCTTCTGACAGCCCCTATTGTGGCAGTCAAGGTACACTCACCGGGTAGTAACGCGCAGACCTAACCTCTGCGAGCACTGCCTAAATGCTGTCACTGCACAGAGGACTACCAGGAGTACCCTCCATGTCCTAGGAAGTCGCGTGCTTCCCGTTCCATTCCTTCGAAGCCGGCAGAAGAACAGACATAAAAAGCAGAATAATCAGATGGATGTGCGCTCCTCTTGTGCCCCATGGCACCATGATGATCTAAATGTTGAGTTATTCACCTTCAGACATACGGACTGTTCCAGCGCCTCGGGTTAACGTGTTATTGGACCCTATGTCTAACAATTTAATTACAAGCTTACTCTACCTCATCAGATTTTCAGTTAACTTGGTCATTTCAAACCATACTAACTTCTTATTCAAGTTACTAAGTTCCTCTTGCTTATTAATTTCAGTTATATAACTTAACTCATTTAAATTCATTAATAAGCCATCAACATGTTATTCTTATCAGCAGATTTTAAATTTCAGGTTTTCAAATACTAAATTTATGATTAAGTACAATGTATTGCATTTCATAAGTTTTCTCCTCTTTTCTTTACTTAATATAAACAGCAGATTCCAAGTATCCAGATTTACAGATTACTTAATTTATAATAAAGTACGACTTATCTTATTACATAAGTTATCTCATCTTCTCTATTGTTTATTATAACCTAAGTTATAATTTCCACTTGTCCCCAGGACAAGCCTACCTATTATCTTCCTTTTTCCCATTTAGGTTTATTCATAATAGGTTATTATCATTCCCCGTTCATTCCAATTCTCTTACTGTTGTAGGATTCACTCACATCCATTAATTTCAATAATGCCATTTATTTCTATCTTGTTATATACATATATTCATATATATGTTTATGTACCAGACCTCTCACATTAAGCCGACCACTTGTGGATGCTGGATTTGCCGGGCGGTTCTGGGCAGACTTCTACCACAAGTTGGACTTAACCTTGTGTCTTAGCACTGTTATATATATGTTTATGCACCAGACCCCTCACATTAAATTAAGCACTTATGAATGCTGGATTTATCGGGCGGTTCCGGGCAGACTTGTAACATAAGTTGAATTTAACCTTGTGTCAAAGTGCAGTTATAATTTTCTATTTACTGTAAATTTAGGCATATTCATTCTTCCAAATTTTACTATAATTCTTATTTACAATCTTTTGGCACAATAATGTTCTCAACAAATGTTTTTTGAAAATTTCATAATTATAGTGTTCACAGAAATTCCCAATTTAGACGGGGATTAATGGAAGCGGACTTTTATATAACACCAACAGATCAAACAAGTTAAGTATTACAGGTTTACAAGTTCATATAACCCCAATAGATTAAACATATTTACTTAACCGCACAAATTCAACATGTTTATTTAACCCCAGAGATTTAACAGATTCCACGGGTTACTTACAGTTTCATTAACATGTTCCACTTAATCTTGAATTAAGCTTACATATTTACATGTTCATACAACCCCAAATTCCGGTCATATTCCACAGTACTAATTTAAGTATATTTTAGCAGGTTTACAGTTCAACAGATTAACCATTTCAACGGATTACAACAGGTTAAACATTTTAGCAGAATTATTATACATATTAACGGGGAATGTTAAACGATAAGCAAACCTTTTTCAAAAAGGCATAACTTAAAACCACTCAATTAATTGCTTTCCAATTCATGGATCTGGTCCAGACCTAGCATTCTATTGTTATCCTGACTGGATCTAAAATATATGTAACCATGGATTCACAATTCTTAGACTAAAAGAAAATGTAATAACCCGGAAAATCTGAGCCAGTTTAAAATTTTTATTTTGGCAATTTTAGCGAATTTAGAATATTTAAAATGAATTATTTTAAATAATATCGACGAGAAATTTATTTTGAATATAATTCGAACGTGTATATTGTATACGTCGTCGTTAGAATATAAATATTTATATATAATTATAAAAGGAATTGAAAATGGCGCGGTAGTTCGATAATTCGATTTCAAACTTCAATTGGATGTACCGGGTGCAAAACAATCCGGAGTTTAGTGAAACCAAAAACATTAGAATCTATTCGTGAATATCTTTCCAACGAATCCGAAAAATCAAAATTTCATAGCGGGAATCAAAAGATGTGTCCAGTTGAAAATTCTGAATAGTCGCTATGGAATTCAAGCCCTTAAAAATGGGAATTTTGCAAACGACCTCGGATTTCGACGAAACCACTTTTGTTGGGTCCGTGATGTCAAGTTATTGCTAGATTCCAAATTTCATAATTTTTCGAATCAATATGTGAGCGTGGCAAAGGAAAACGCGTTTGACCAGTTTTAGTTGATTTTAATCGATTGGAAAATGGCCATTTTCCCAACGGTCTCAGAATTCGGCGAAACTATATTTGTTAGGACCGTATCGTCAATACGAAGCTAGAAAATATTTTTCTGCAATTTTTCAAGTCAGTATGTGACCCCGGTGATTTGAAATGTACGTTTAAAATTCAATATAGCGATTTAAATGTAAATTCAACAGAAACTGATCGAAACGATCGAATCAACCTACGATACATATCCCATTGGGTTCGGAATAGGGGTAAAACGCTATGGACGATAGAAGGTGGGCCTCGTTTCGAGGTCGTACGTAAAAGTCAACTTTTTGAAAATAAATTAATTAAATAAATTAAAAATTAAATTTCTCTCTCCCTCCCCTTAAATCCTTCTGCCCCCCCCCCCTTTATTTCGAAATCGAATTCACAGAAGAAAAAAAAAGAAGAAGAAGAAGGACGGGGCGGAGCAGCCGCCGCTCCTCCTCCTTGAGTGCCGCCGTCCCTTCATCGAGCCCCGCTCCTCCTCCCCTTCGTTTCCCCCTCCAACCGCAGCCCCAAAACCCCAATCAGCGAAACCTTAAACCCCCATCGCGCAGCCGCGACCCGCACCGCACCACCGTGCTGCCGCCCCCTCCTCTTCTTCCCCCTCCCTTCTTCTTCCTCCTCCCCCTTGCTCTTCGTCGACCGAAACGCCCAGACCCCCCCATCCACCGACGAGCGCGACAGGCCCCCCCCCAAACATTCACTGTAAGTTTTATTAATTTCATTTATTTGTTTATTTTTGTTTTAATTCATTTTAAATGTTTATCATAGTTTAAATGAAATTAGCTTGATTTTTCGAATAGAAAGATTAGTTTTTTTTCGAACAGAAAAAAAATAGGATTTTTAAAGAATTAAAAATATGATTTTTATATTTTTAAAGTATTAAAAATATAATCTTTACTATATAGAAGTGGTAGAAATATGATTTTTGTTTATGTAGAGAATTAAAAATATCATCTTTGTATATGTGGCGAAATAAAAATCTGATTTTTGTTATGTATACATTGAAATAAAGAGGTGATTTTTATAGTAATGAAATCCTTACATTTGAAAAGGCGAAATCTTTATATATAACATCGTCTTAAATAAGATTTTTATTATGAGATAGAATTTATAAAAATCATTGTTTTAAAATCTAAAAATATACATTGTTTAAAAATATATTTATAGCATTGTCTTAAATAAATAAGCATTGTTTTTGAAGAATATAATGTCGTTGTTTAAACATGAAAAGTATATTTTTATTTAAGTAAAGATAAGATTTTTGAATATAAAAGGACGGATTTTTATATATTGAATAGCGAAGTAAAAATTCGATTTTTATATATTGAATAGCGAAGTAAAAATTCGATTTTTATATATTGAATAGCGAAGTAAAAATTCGATTTTTATATATTGAATAGCAAAGTAAAAAATTCAATTTTTACATATGTAGAGAATACGGGCAACGAAAGCGACAAAAGGCGAAAACAATGATGATTTCCTACAATAGAAGAGTCAAGATGATTGGATAGCTATCGGTGAGAACTTCTCACCTTTCAATTTAATTTTTCTAGTTATAAATATATACTAGGATGCAGACGGTGTTTAGTAGCACCCGACACCCGTCATCCACAGACCATGGATGGCTTGTTTGTTAATTGTTTGGTTGTGTAGTTGGTTAGATTATTTGGTTTGAATTGAATTGTTTGGTGAAATGGAATTGATTTGATTGATGTGTGAATGGCGTGGGCCTTCACTAGACCGGGGATAAGGCTAGGCCTTGTCCCGTTCCTAGTATCGTGCCGTTATGCTGCCGAAATTTTCTAAAAATAAGTTAGGAAAATAAAGATAACATTTTATTTAATAAATGAACCGAATAAAATATTCATAGGTTGAATAAAATAGTTTGATCGTTAAAAATATAATTTTTAACGTGAATGTGAATAAATAAATATTCATTTACAAACCGGACGGTTTGTTTATGTACACCTATTTGAAGGACATTGATTGGAACGATAAATTTTACACATCGCCCAACTGCACAAATAAAAATCTGTGTTTGATTGCTTGAAACCCCACATGGGTATTGGGATGATATTTGACGTACACTAATCCCGATTGTTTAGTTGTATGTCGATCGATGGATTGACAGGCTGTTATAAGTGTTGAATATTTATCTTTGATGCTTATACAGTGTAGAATGCACTTTGGATGATGGTTGATTATTCATCGTTGTTGATATATACATGTGTTGTAGAAAAATCCATATAATTAACATTATATGGTAATTGATTGGGCCTCATTCCAGTTTAGAAAAAAAAGAAACATTTGAGATAAAATATTTGAAATAGAAATATTCGAAATGGAATATTTGAAAATATCAATATATGAAGCCGTGTTGATTAGATTGACGCCATTTTGACGTGAACGATATTTATATCGATTTTATACATTTTAAAATGAATATTGAAAAGTGATTTCGAAATCGAATATTTTGAAATGAAATTTGATTTGAATTGAATAGAAAATGAAATTTGATTTGAATTGAATAGAAAACCAATTTGAATTTAATTGAACTGAAAACGAATTCGAATCGAATAGAAAACGAATTCGAATTGAATTGAAACCGAATTAAAATGAATTCAAATTGAATTGAAATTTGAAATGAATAGAAATGAATTTTATAACGAATTTATAAGGAAGAATTCAATTTTGATTTGAATTTAAATGGAAGTTGAAAATGTTTTTGAAACGAATTCAAAACTATCTTTATAATTCGTTTTAAAAAGAAATCGACGAAATATATATTATATATATGTTATATATATAATATAATGGCCCGAATAGAACGCGCCGCGGCAGTTCGCGAATTTCGACCATTTATTTCAAACGGACATTACGGGAGATCCGACCGTCGGATTCTCCTAAAACCGGAACCGTTGGGTTCGTATCGAAAAGAGCTTTCTAATGAATATTAGAAATTTGAAATCTAACGGTTGGATTTGGAATTATGTCCAAATAAGATTTGAAAAAGGTCGCTGTAAGTGCAGTTCGATGGCCGTTGATGGAAATCGACTGTACGGGCCTTGATAAAATTATTAAAAATAGTAGTAATCTGTGTAAAATCATAAGAAATGATTTGTGAAGATTTGGGATGAAAAACTCCAGATTTGAAAAGATAAAAATAGATTTTTATCGAAATGAACTAGTTTTGAAATAGAATTATAATTCTATTTATTTTTAAATAAATAAATTGAATTTGAAAAGGGTTTTAAAAATAACCAGAATTTCCAATGATTGCATTGGAGTGGATTTGAATCGAAATTGTCTTCGGAATATTTCGATGTTGGAATTCGTGATTATACAAATGATTGTTATGGAAATTTGAAAGATATATATTTATATCGTTATTTCCAATACGACATTTGTTAATCGTAGAATTTGATATTGAATATAAGCCGATATATTTTCTATCTAGAGCCTCGTATTGAATATCAAATGTGATTTGGGTTTGTCGTGAATGGTGTCTTCATTAACACTGTTCTTGAACCCAGTTGAGAAAAGATTAAATATTTTTATTTAGATTTAATGAAGTGTACCAATTAAATGATATTTAATTGAAATTGAATTGATATTGATTTTTGGGTTTATCGTGGACAGTGTTTTAAATAACACTCGTTCTTTAACCCGATAATTAATGGCATGTGATTTTGGGTTTATCGTGAACCATGTTTTAAATGACACTGATTCTTTAACCCAGTTAACGATTAAAACTAAGTGGAGTTTTAATGAATCCTTAATTAGATTGAAATGATCGAGGATGGAGTATCATCAGTTTTGCTCCAGGCGACAGTTAAATCTTTAATTAGATTTGAACGTGAAATGGTAATTGAATTTACCGATAACACCGTGGTGTTAGATATGAAGTATAACCAGTTTTACTTCATGGGATGAATAGGATGGGATTGACGAATTAAAACAAATGATTACTTCAGTAAGGTTCGTTAATCCCGACTAGTTGAATCGAAATTCAAAAGTAGATTAAAGAATAAATTAAAGAATTTATCTTTGATAAAATTAATGGGAACCTTTCTCTATGAATGTAAAATTTAGAAACTAACTGTCGGTTAGCTAAGAAGAATGGTTTTTTGGATATTGATCTGATGTTGGTTTCGGCCTTCGGGGTTAATATTTGGGGAATTATTCTCTTGATTAATTTACGGTTAGTGACTGATGAATTGGAATGAGGCGTATGTTGTGTTTGTGTAACACTTATTTAAAATATACGCGAGTTATTCAGAAAGACCGGGTTTATCCCATTCTGAATAACTGATACGACGATAAGTCGAAGATGAAGACGATGGTCGAAGACCGGAAGTCTTCACGTCGTTTGGGTGATTACTGATGATCTTGATTGGGCTGTACACCCAAGAAGATGGAAACAGTTGGTGATCGCCCAGACGTGCTTGGAGATCGATGGATATGCGGGGTACTAGGTGCCTCCGGTTTCGTTCAGACCCAGAACGGACTTGTAAATGGACTGTGTGTCTGACATTGGATTTTAGTCCGTGTGATTGATTTCTATTAAATATATATCTGTTTGGCGGCGGAGAATTTATTCTCTTGCTTAACGCCCTTCTCTGAGACGTACGAGCTCAGGGGTTATATACTGATGGATATCAAACGCATGGAGTGAATTGCCTGTGTGGCATGCCTAAGTGGAAATTGATCGAGGCTTCTGTTGAAAAGCAAAGTCTTGTGGTGATGATCAAAGCACAGCCTGTGTAGCACAGCTTTGTGTAACGTTGATTCGCGAGCTTCACACCCGGTATGAACCAAAAACGGGAGAGGACGTCAGGGAGGGCATGCGTTTCTTTCTAGCTAGAAGTGGCGTCAGTGGTTTTACACGCCCTGACGAGTTTGACTTATGTGGTTGTTGCTGTTGCGAGGCGCCTCGGTTTGATCAGACGATCCGGGTCCGGTGGAGTCATTCGTTGGCTCATTTACGCCCCAAAGGGCGGGGAAACGCATGTTCAGGATTTAAGTTCAATCCACATCGGTGGACCGGCCCTGAGGATCCAAGGGTCGATGTGTTTTGTCCCTGAGACTCGGGCTAGACAGTCTCGAATAGGTAGAGGACGATCCCTAGCCTCGGTTCATAGATGGAAACCCAATTTCCAAGTACGAGACATTTGCGGTTTTAATTGTAGAACTAGTATGGCGACATGATATATGGTACCCATGCCGCCTATGATTGATACTTATGATTTGAAGTTGTTTTATACACTATGCACTTATAATAGTATCAAATGATTTGTTTTAAACGTATCAAGCATTCTTTGGCTGTTATAAGGGAAAACCCTATCCCCCGGCTTGCGTTGCATTGTGTGATAGGACCTGGGTCTTATAACAGCTTCATTTTTCTTTATTTAGCATTACGCTGTTTGTTTTATGCACTGGTATTCTTGGGAGAAAACCCGTTCCGTGTTATACGGCGTGGTCCCTCGATTTACCTAACTTTAAAAATAAAGATTAATAACTGTTTTAGTTCTCACACCAGTCCCATGACTGACCTGGAGTTTATTGTTTTGACCTAAACTCTGGGTGCCCCTATTTTGACACGGGCAGCTAGTAGTTTGGTTTTGCAGATTTATATTCACAGGATCCTGGTTTACAGCTGGAACGATATCCGGAAAGCTTTGTATTCGTATATCTCTTCTAGTTGTGTATTGTATTATTTTCCGCTGCTATGCATTTAAATGTAATTTAAATCTCTGATATTTCTGTGTAATATTTATTCATTTGTACTCTGTATATTCTTGTAATCTGATGCATTGTTGTAATAACAGTGAAATGTTCTTCCGTGTGTGTTCTGATTTGTCGTGTTCTCAAACGATAGGGCATTTCGAACGGTCTGGGTCGGTTTAGCGACTGGTTCGGACCGAGCGAAATCCCTTTTCGTCACAGAAAAAGGGAAGAAATAGGAGAAATTTAAATTGACCAGATCCATGGATTTGCCTCTCTTCGATTAGAATTCTGAACACCAATTTGCAGATAGACATTCTTTTCCTCCAGCCCTTTAATCAGAATTCCCTAAGATTAATTATTCTATTTTCTAAAGAGATTTGAGGAAGAGGAAGAATGGTGGACTTTAGACATCCTCTCAGAAAATAAGAGATATAAGCTAGGCTCTACTAGCCTACTCATAGGTGTTCAAGATCTTATCGTACACACAGCGCTGAGTTAGCAACAAACGTGGTTTGAAAATCAGTCCAGATACATCAAATGAACCTTCCCGAATCAGGGGTGGGTCGACCCACTTACCCCATGGGTCGACCCTAGGTCGACCCAACTGGGTGTGGGTCGACCCGTTTTGGTCAAGTGAGCCGTTTTGGGCACAACTATTTATTTGTTAACATTTTTAATTTTAAACGTTTGATTTATATGCCCGTCATACCTTCTTTGATTTATTTACATATAAACTCCTTATATGTACACAAAACTCCTAATTCCCATTTTATACATATATATATACACACGCACACATGACTTTTATTTCATTTTCAAAATTCAAATGGCGTTATGCCGTTATTTAATTCTTACCAGATTTCTTTGATTGCAGCCTTATATTGAACTTCTCTTATATATATATATATATATATATATATATATATATTTACACACATATATGCATATACTTACATATCCATATATACATATATTTTTGTTCTTCTTTATATGTATAATTTTCCTTATATGTGCATATATACCTATTTTCTTGTTAGAACATGTATTATTTTAGTCATTCCCCTAAAACAAAAATATGGCAACGACGGGAATCAAACTCGCTCCACTCTCTTGAAAGTCGCATGCTCTTGTCAACTGGACCATATAGGCTTTTGTTAACAAGACTAAAAACAATGGTGGTCATTGTTCTTTTTCTTTTATGTTCTTTTCACGTTTGTTACAATATTTCATTTAAAGGTATCTCTTTCATCTTAAATCAGTTTCCTCCAATCCATAGGTCTAAATTGACCAGGAAATCGTCACGGACGCAATGACACTAATCCCGTGACCAAATTCTGAAAGCTCTTCAATTTTTATTTTTATTTCAATTAATTAAAAATGCAGGTGTTACAATAATTGTAAAAAATATCGGATATTACTCAGTCCTTGTCGTCTTCCGATTTAGGCTCGGTTTCATGTTCTGTGTTGTTTTCGTCTACACTTTCAAATACTTTGACTAATACATTTATCTCATCATTTAAAGATCCAAAATCAGTTTGATCGTCTGTAATTGCTATTTCAAAATTTTCCTCTAGATTTGCTTGATAGGATTGTTCATTTGGAATAATCTTTCCATCGAACGTAAATCTTTCCTTGGTTTTAAAAAGTGCAAACCAATTTTCTTTATCCTTTTTAAGAGATGGATAAAGGGAATAATAAGCTTGTAGGTCTTGTTTGATTAGTACAAAAAGGTCATACTTTTGATAACGCAAGGTATGTTTAATTTATATAAGATTATAGTTTGGATGCATGTTTATACCATAACTTGGAACATTGCTGAACCAGTTGCATCTTAACAAATAAACATCCTCCGCGGATCTTGTAAAATATGTCAATTGCAAAATTCGAGTTAACACGCCATAAAAATCATTTATATGATTATTAAGATCATCACCGCCTTTAACAAATACACCAATATTGTTTGTTAATTTTTCAGCATCGTATTCTTTGGCATTGAATCTATATCCATTAACGAAAAATATTGGATATGTTTTTATTTTTATTTCCGGTCCAAACACCAAATATACCAGTCCTTCATCGAGCACATGATTTGTGGGATTAGAAACATAGTTCAAAAACATAGTATTGATATCTTTGCTCAAATTGCTACTTGGATTTTGTGATTCATAAATACTATAAACACAAACATGATATTTTACATTGTTATTTACTTACACTTGTAGTAATAAATTTAACAAAACTTGCAAGGTGATAATTACCTAACAAATGGTGCAACTTCAGGACAATTAAGAAGAATATACGTGTGTGCTACATGGTAATTTTTATCATCTATCCATACTTCCATACATCTTATAGCATATCGGCTATGTTGTTTAAAAATAGATAATATTGCTTCAGACGAAGAATCTTGTTCAATGGCCTCATCGTTACGCGTAGCACTTTCAATTGATAAGTTCACATGATCATTAAAATAATGAGAGGAAAATAAAGAAGCCTCTTCTTTGATATATGATTTGCAAATAAAACCTTCAACTTGAGCTTTTTGTCTCACTTTTTCCTTTAAATGATTTAAATTCCTAATAAAAAATATTTCAATTCAATATTAGCTTCTATTTATAATTTAATTAACATTTGCATACTCACTATCGTAATATACCTTTCGAATGGATACATCCATCCATTCTGCACAGGACCTCGAAGACATGCTTTATATGGAAGATAAACAGGTAAATGCTCCATTGCATTTAAGAAACTCGAAGGAAATGTTTTCTCCAGTTTGCAGAGCAGTATAGGGATTTCTTTTTTAAGTTTAAGTAGACGGTCGACTTTTAACGTTGTTGAATAAAGCTCCTTGTAAAAAAAACTAAGTTCTGTTATTACCTTCCAAACTTTTATGGGTAACAATTCTTTAGATGCGACGGGTAATAAAATTTCCATCATTACATGACAATCACGGCTTTTCATTCCACTCATTCTTCTGTTTTTATAGTTGACACATTTACGAAGATTAGAGGAAATTCCATCGAAAAATTGTAATCCTTCCACCCATTTTAACAATACTTTAACTTGGTTGTTATCTAATTTATAGAATGCTTTAGTTTTTTTTTTACTATTATTCGGCTTCATATGAAGCTCAGGACAATTGCATATTTCCTCTATATCACGTCAAGATTTTAGATCATCCTTAGTCTTGCCCTTCACATTCAAAACTGTTTTAAACATATTATCAAATATGTTTTTCTTGTTGTGCATCACATCAATGTTATGACGGATTAAGAGATTTTTCCAATAAGGGAATTCCCATAATATACTTTGTTTGCACTAATTATGAACTGTCGATTTTCCTTGAGTTTCAGTTTGTTGTTCGGTTTTGTGTACCTTTTGATAATCTTTTACAAGTTCATATGTATCCTTTTTGACCAAACTGTTGGTAGCCGTAGAGTCTTATGTCTATTAGCCGTGAAGTTTTATTGTCTCTTCTAAAATGATGATTAATATGAAGAAAAGATCGATGACAATCAAATCATGAAATTTTCTTCCCATGCGGTAAGGTAAATGCTTGTGTTTATTCCATGCAATAAGGACAAGCAAAAAGACTGGTCGTACTCCAACCCGAAAATATTGCATATGCAGGAAAATCGACAATAGTCCATAACAAGAAGCGAACATCTGGAAAAAAAAATCTTTTTTGATACGTCGTTTGTTTCAACTCCTTCATACCATAAATTTTTTCAACTCTTCGATTAACTGTTGTAAGTAAACATCAATGCCATGTGTCAGATCATCGGTGTCAGGAATGACAACAGTGAGAAACATATATGGTGTTTTCATACACATCCACGGGGGTAGATTGTAAGGTGTGGTTATTATAGACCAAGATGAATATTTAGAACCAAACTGAGAAAATGGTGAGAAGCCATCTGTACACAAAACTTGTTTAACATTGCAGCTTTTCGCTGCGAAATTAGGATATTTCTATGCTTCTCTATCAGATGGATGTGTCAACGTACCTTCTTGAGGTGTTCTCACACTAGCCATCTCATATGATGCGTTATTATAGATGATGCAAATAACCGCCGAAGTCTAGGGGTGATGGGTAAATAATGCATATGCTTGTACGGAACTACTTTTCCTTTCTTTTTCCTTGATTTATATCTTTCTTGATTACATATTTTACAATTTCTAAGATTGATGCCTTTTTTCCAATACAACATGCAACCATTTAAACATGTAACTATTTTTTGATATGGAAAACCGAAATATGACATAAGTTTTTTCACTTCATAATAATTTTTGCACATTAAATTATTGGAGGACATATGGCATTTAGCAGCTTGAACAACAACCATAATTCTAGCTTTCGTAAGGTTGTATTTTGATTTCATCACAATGTATTCTAAAGTTAATGATAATTGAGTGCTGCTTGTACATCCATTCCAAAGTTTTTTTAGCATGATCCGATAAATCATATATATTTTTAGCTCCAACATTTGGTACCTCTTTGACGTTAACATTGTGTTTATCAATTTCAATGGTAAGGAATATTGATCATGTTGCATCTTCGACCATATGTTCTATGAAATTTGTCTTCATCACTAATGACCTTCACCGACTGTTCTTGATTATTAGGGGCTAAAATTTCTCCATGATTATCCTACAACAAATAATTGGGTATGAAACCGTGTTGGCGCAAATGAACCTTAATCATATTTGGTATTAAATAGTTCAAAATTTTCCACTACTACATGGACAATGAATTTCTTCTTTGTTTCCAACATTACTTAAAGCAAATTCGATGAACCCTTGTACCTTGTTTAGAATTTTTTTACTTATGCGCCACTAATTTCCCTTCTTTGATACATACAACTTCGATCAATAAGATAATTGACCACTTTTCCTACTTTGAAACCTATGATGAAGTAAAAATTATTAACCGTTTGTTAAATATTTTGTTTAAATTTTAATTACTGATTTAGTAAACATACACTAAATTTTATATTTTTACAAACTTTATTTTAAATAAACAACTATTGGTTCATTGACACTTATGTGTCTTCTCTGATGGTCGGTCATCCTACTTCCCATTACAAACACGATAGTAACTACATTCTGCAAATCATATCATTTTAAACAATTTCACAAATTTTCGGCAGCATTTTCCCCCGTATTCCTTATATCGTACATAAATGTTGTACACAAGGAAGGTAAAGGAAATATCTTCGAAACTTTGTGAGCTATTTAAAGTGATATGATTTATGAAACATAATCACTTTATAGTGTTTGTAACTTGTCCATTATAGGGACAAATCCAACAAATGTTGAATCAGATGAATAAGGATGTCCATTTTGTAGAAAATACGAATATCCATATACCGATCATAAACAACACTTGTCATGGGGGCTAAAAAATATCTAAGGGTTTAAATATTTGTTTATATTAAATTTAAATATATAATTTCTTTATATTTTACCATTTTATTACATATGTACTAAATTATATATCTTTACAATTGATTGAATTCTAATTACGACAATTCCTATCAAAATCATTTGAAGTCATCCAAAACTTACTATTCACCAAATCAATTCGCGTGTTCGCATAAGCATAAAACTTATGTTCACACAAATTATCCAAAACTATGATCAATCATAACATAATTTATACTTTGTGTTTGCATAAATTATACTATTTGCAAACTCTATCACAAACCTACATTCCGTACAAACCAAATCAGCCTAAACATACACAATATACTAAATTGTAAAATGTTGCTATTGGTATTAATTTGATTATTATGGTGATAGTAATAGCAATTAGAAGGTAACATGATGCAATATACATACACTAACAATTAGGAATCAATCATAATTTAAATTAGGCCTTAAATAAATAAAAACCTAAATAATAGGTTTGGGAAAATTACCCGATTTGGCAAGCTTGGAGGTTAGAGAGGGAATGCAGCACTTTATACGTGGCATCGGATGTTTTTGGGTTTGTGACGACCCGAACTTCCCCGGTCTCCAAAGAGAAGAGAAAGAGCGAATTGTCTGAGAACAGGACCAATCGGAACGCAAACATAAGAACATTTCATTGCTTATTACAACAATTTACATCAGAGTACAAGAATATATAGAGTATGAACAAATAATTACATTTGATAAATGCCAGAGATTTCCAAATTACAATGCAGTGGAAAATAATACAAAACACAACTGAAAGAAATACACGGATACAAAGCGTTCCGAATATAGCTCCAGCTGTAAACCAGGATCCTGTAAATATAATATCTGAAAAACCAAAACTAATAGCTGCCCATATGGAAAATAGGGGCACCCAGAGTTTGGTTAAAATAATAAACTCCAGGTCAGTCATTCGACTGGTGTGAGAACTAAAACAATTATTTAAACCTTTACTTTAAAATGGAGTAAATCAAGGGACCACACCATATAACACGGAACAGGTTTCCCCCCAAGATTACCGGTGCATAGAATAAACGGCGCAATGCTTTTTGGAAAAATGAAGCTATTATAAGACCCGGGTCCCATTACATAATGCAACGCAAGCCAGAGGATAGGGTTTTCACTTATAATAGCCAAATATGCTTGGTACGTTTAAAACAAATCATTTGATACTATTATAAGTGCATAGTGTATAAAATAATTTCAAATATAAATGTATCAATCATAGGCGGCATGGGTACCATCTGTCATGTCGCCAATACTAGGCTCTACAATCAAAACTGAAATGTCACGTATTGGAAATTGGATTTTCGTCATGAACCAAGGCAAAGGATCGTCCCTACCGCTTCGAGACACTTTTGCCAATGTCTCAGGACTACACACTCTGGGCAACCCTAGGTAACATGCAGGGCCGGTCCACACTAAATGCATGGTGGATTCATAATTCCTGAACATGCGTTTCCCCGCCCTATGGGGTGTAATTGAGCCAAATGACTCAATATCCATCGGCTCCATAGTAACCAATAAATTCGAGACATCTCATTTTCCATCATCCACATAAGTAAAAATGTCTAGGCTCCATACCATGACACCACTCCTAGCTAGAAGGAAACGAACTGCCCTCCTTGCCGTCCTCTCCTGTTTATGGTTCATACCGGGGTGTGAGGCTCGCGAATTAATGCTATACAAAGCTAAGCTATATTAAAGCCGTGTTTTGATCATCAACCACAAGACTCTGCTTTTCAATAGAATCCTTGATCATTTGCATCTCAACATGCCACATAGGCAATTCACGCCATGCGACTGATGTCTATCGGTATATAACCTCTGAGCTCGTACGTCTCTGAGAAGGGCGTTAAGCAAGAGAATAAATTCTCCGCCGACAAACAGATACATATTTAATAGATATCAATCCACACAGAATAAAATCCAATGTCAAACACACATCCATTCACAAGTTCGTTCTGGGTCTGAACAAAACCGGGGGCACCCTATTCCTCGCCCTATATGACCAATACATGAGTGAGGTCCTCGCATATCCGGTCGATATCCAAGTACGTCTGGACAATCACCACTTACTAACTTGTCTTGGGTGTAAAACCCAATCAAGGCATCAGTAATCATCCAAACGATATGAAGACCTCCGGTCTTCAACCACCGTCTTCAACATCGACTTATCGTCGAATCAGTTATTCAGAATGGCTATAAACCTGGCCTTTCCGAATAACTCGCGTATATAATAAACAAGTGTTATAAAACACAACATAAGCCTCATTCCAATTCTGAATGTTCTTTTACTGAAATATTCATATCCTTTGGGAAAGGTTCCCATTAATTTTATCAAAGATAAATTCTTTAAATTTATTCTTTAACCTTCCATTGGATATCAATTCAAACCAAATTAAGGTTTATCCAAACTAGTCGGGATTAGCGAACCTTACTGAAGTAATCATTTATTATATTTCCCAATACCAACCTATTCATCCCATGGAGCAAAACT
This sequence comes from Allium sativum, assembly GCA_030737875.1. Lineage (NCBI taxonomy): Eukaryota > Viridiplantae > Streptophyta > Magnoliopsida > Asparagales > Amaryllidaceae > Allium > Allium sativum. The sequence continues at coordinate 1,020,581,287 of CM060913.1, forward strand.
GGTAATACCCTATATCTAAGACCACGGTGTTATCGGTAAAATTATTTACCATTACACGTTCAAATCTAATTAAAGATTTAACTATCGCTTGGAGCAAAACTGGTGATACTCCAATCTCAATCATTTCATGAATTCGATAAATTTAATTATCTCATTCACATTCCAATCTAATTAAAGATTCATTAAAACTCTAATTCAGTTTTAATCTTCCCAAAAATCAATATTACTGATTATTTACCTTTGGAAACACAAACATGTTGCATCGACAATCTACACCGTACTATTGATTTCTGCTGATATATAACCTCTAAGCTCGTACGTCTTAGAGAAGGGTGTTAAGAAGGAGAATAAATTCTCCGCCACCAAACAAATATATATTTAGCAGAGATCAACGATATAGTTCGAAATACAATGTTAGACATGTAATCCTATCTTTAACTGGGTTAAAGAACCAACGTCATTTAAAACACAGTTCAGATAAACCCAAATCACGTTCCATTAATTATGGAATATTCACGGAATATAGATCAAATATAATCGATATCAATTTCCGTGTCCAACTAATAATATAAATGGAATAATGACAAAGCCTTTTAAATTCCATGTATATTAACAGTCTTCCTCCACAGAAGCTCACTTCAATTTTTACCAAATCGAATTCCATTCAATTCCAATTTAATATACTAAATTGGAAAACTTTACTTTGGAAAATTTCCATTAAATCTTAATAAAAAGATTTATAAATTCCAAATCACATTTCACTGTAAATCGGGTTAAAGAACGAATGTCGTTAAAAACACAGTTCACAATAAACCCAATTCACATCCCCTTTTGTTCCAATTAAATGTTAATTAACTGGAAACTCTAATAATCTTAATTAAAAGATTTATTCTTTTCACACGGGGTTTAAGAGCAGTGTTATTTAAGACACCGTTCACGACAAACCCAAAATCCAATTCTTCTATTCAATTAAAATTAAATATTAATTAATTGGAAAAAAAAACTTCACTAAATCTTAATTAAAAGATTTATTCTTTCCTAAACTGGGTTCAAGAATAGTGTTAATGAAGACACCATTCACGACAAACCCAAAATCCAATTCAATATTAAATAAGGGCTCTGAATAGAAATAATATCGGCTTATATTCAATATCAAATTCTGAAATCAACAAATATCGTATTCGGAATAACGGTATATATATATATATATCTTCCAAATTCCTCCACAATATCCGTATAGTCACGGAATTCGATATCGAAACATTCCAAAGATAATTTCGATTCAAATCATTCCAATTCATATATTGGAAATTCTGGTTATTTTTAAAACCATTTCAAATCCAATTTATTTATTTAAAAATATTGGATTATAATTCTAGTTCATTTTGACAAAAATATACTTTTATCTTTACAAACGTGGATTTTTCATCCAAATTCTTTCCAAATAATTTATTATGATTTTACACAAATTACTAATATTTTTAATAATTTTATCAAGGCCCATACAGTCGATTTCCATAAACGGTCATCGAACTGCACTTACAACGACTTTTTCCAAATTTGATTTGGACATAATTCCAAACCTAACTGTTAGATTTCAAATCCCTTATATTCATTGGAACGCTCTTTTCGATAAGAACTCAACGGTTCTGGTTTTAGGAGAATCCGACGGTCGGATCTCCCGTAATGTCCTTTCGAAGTCGATGATCGAAATTCGCGAACTACCGCGGCGCGACGCGGTAGTTCTATTCAGGCCACTAAATATATATAATATATATATATTATATATATTTCATCGATTTCTATTTAAATCTTATTTTATAAATTTGTTTTAAAACGATTCTAACTTCATTTTCAATTTTAAATCAAAATTGAATTTTCCTTATCATTATAATATATAAGTGATAGTATTCTCAAAATATCAGATTTTGAAATCATTTCCTTTTCGATATTCATTACAAAAATGAATAAAATCGATATAAATATCGTCCATGTCAAAATGGCGTTAATCTAATCAAAACGGCTTCATATACTTCAGTATTTTCGTGTCCATCCCAAATCGTACATCAAAAATATATATTGATCCATTACTGAATATTATTTTAAAATATTATTTATTTTAAAATATTCATGATTCGTCATTTTAAAATATTCTTTAATTTAAAATATTCGTTCATTCCGAATTGGAATCAGACATAGTCAATTACCATATAATTTTATTTATATGGATTTCATACACACATGTACACAACAATAATCAAACATAGTCAACCATCATCCAGAGTGCATTACACAACTGCATAAGCGTTAAATATAAATAATTAACGCTTACAACAGTCTGTCAACCCATCGATTGACATACAATTAAATATTGGGATTAGTGTATGTCAAATATCATCCCCATACCCGTGTAGGGTTTTCAAACAACAAAACTGATTGTTATTTGTGCAGTTGGGCGATGTGTAAAATATATCGTCCCAATCCATATTAGTTAAATGTGTGTATATAAACAAATCGTCTAATTTGTAAACTAATATTTATTTTATTCATATACACGTTAAAAATTATATTTTTAACTATAAAATATTTATTCAACTGATGAATATTTTATGCAGTTCATTTATACATTAAAAATGATATTTTTATTGTTCTAACATTTTTAGAAAATTTCGGCAGCATAACGGTGCAATACTAGAACCGGAATAAGGTCTAGCCTTATCCCTCGCCCACTAATGGCTCACCCATATACATACCAATTCTAATCAATTCAATTCATTTCCCAAACCAAATTCCAACAAAAAAACCAATCAACCAACCAACCAAACAAACAAGGTTTCATACAAAGGTGTCGGGTGCTACAAAGCACCATCTGCATCCTAGTATATATATTAAACTAGAAAATAAAATTAAAGTGAGAAGTTCTCACCATTGGGATCCACTCCTCTAGTCTATATTTCCAAACGTTCAGATTTGGATTTGTTTTCCACTAGTTCCATCGCAATCCTTTTCACGTTGTTCATATTAAAAATCATATTTTTAATATGATGTTCATATATTTAATAATCACATACAAAAAACTCATTTTTATATTTTTAAAAATCTCATCTTTATATTTTTAAAAATCTTAGTTTTATATTTTATAAAAATCTTACTTTTATATTTTTAAAAATCTTACCTTTATATTTTTAAAAATTTAATCTTTCTATATTTTTAAATCTTACCTTTTATATTTTTAAAAGTCTTACCGTTATATTTTTAAAATTCTTATCTTTCTATTTTTAAAAATCTAATCTTTTTATTATAAAATATAATCTTTACTATTTTAAAAATATAATCTTTCTATTATAAAAATATAATCTTTAACTTATAAAAATTCAACCTTTTAACTTATAAAGATTCAATCTTTTAACTTATAAAAATTCAATCTTTTAACTTACAAAAATTCAATCTTTTTCTAAATTAAAAATCAAATCTTTTTCTAAATTAAAAATCAAATCTTTCATAAACAAATAATCGAATCTTTCATAAAAAAATAAAAATCAAAGCTTTTATTAACAAAAAAATCAAAGCTTTCATAAACAAATAAATCAAAGCTTTTATAAACAAAAAATCAAAGCTTTTTCAAATAAAAAAGAAACAAAATCAGAAAACTCACCTTGCCACCGCAGTCACGATTTAGAGCAGGCGGAGGTGCTCATGCCGGGCTCGCGGTTTCAGGGAGACGCGAGTGGTGCGTCATGATTTGGGGTGGAAGTGGGGTTCCTGGGCTCGCCCACTGCTTGTTTGAGATGGCGGAGGGTGGAGCCGTCGTCGAGATGGAGGGGCGTGGTGGTACGCCGATGGTGGGGCGGCGCTCCAGCGAGGGGGCGGTGGCGGGTATGGGCGAGGGAGCGAGGTCGATTTGAAAATGGGGGGGTTGGGTTTTTTTTCTGATCGTTAAAAAAGAAAAAAGAAAGGGGGGTTAAGGAAGAAAAGGGGTTATTACTACATATATAATATTAATATTTTATTTAATTCTTTTGATTTCAAAATACATGTTTAACGATACAAACTCCAAATCAAACACAACGACTTCCGCCCCTAGCTAATTACCCCTATTCCGAACACAATGGGATATGTTTGGTAAGCTAATTCGACTGTTTCGATCAATTTTCATCAAAATTAAAATATAAATTAATTTAATGTTCAAAATTGATTTCAGCGTACATTTCAATTTACTGGGGCCACATATTGACTCCAAAAATTCCAGAAAAATAATTATGGCTATGTTTTGATGATACAGCCTAACAAAACTAATTTCGTCGAATTTGGATGCCATTTAAAAAACGGTCATTTTCCAGTCGATTAAATTCAAACTGAATTAACCAAACACATTTAAATTCACCACATTCACGTATTGATTCCAAAAATTACGAAAATTGGAATCAAGAAATAATTTATCATTCCGGATCCAACAAAATTGGTCTCGTCGAAAATGGAGGTCGTTTGCAAAATGGCTATTTTTAAGGACTATATATTATATAAATTCCAAGACGACTATTCTGAATTTTAAACTGAGCATGACTTTTTATTCCTGTTATGAAATCTGGATTTTTCACATTCTTTGGAAAGATATTTTCAAACAGATTCAAATATTTCTGTTCTACTAGAATCCGGTTTACTTTGAATCTTGTACATTCATTTGAAATTTGAAATCAAAATTTCAAACTACTGCACCATTTCAGGCTCGTTATATAACTAAAATAAAATTATTTGTTCGAACTTCGATTTAAATAAATTTATACATTCCAATTCTATTCAAAATAAATTTCTATTCATTATTATTTAAAATAAATCATTTTAAATATTCATTATTCATTAAAATTGCCAAAATATAAATTTTAAGTTGGTTCCGATTTTCCGGGTTGTTACAATCTCCCCTACTTAAATCTTTTCATCCTCGAAAAGGAACGGAGCTGAAAGTTGTTTAACTAACCAAGTCAACTTTCAGTTTGGCTTTCATTCTTCAACTTTCGGTTTCTAAGAATTTCTAATTTTTCAAAAATTTGGCCAGCACCCTAAATTTTTGAAAAAATTCGCCATAATCTCCTTTGTACATGAAGACATTTAAAATCTCAACTAGCCACGCAGGGCTTTCATCATCCAAAAAGAAAAAGAAAAAGCCAATCGGCTCATAAAATCATCCAAACCCAAGAAATGCAGTAAACATGTACCTATTTGTCAGGCATACAAAATTATTCCTCTGCTTAGCTTCCCCGTTATGACCTGTTCAATGTATATACATGTATATGCATGCAATTTTAACCAATTACAATTTAGTTCCATATTTGATTCAATTTGGCTTAATGGTTTAAAATTTTAATTAATCAAACCAATAATCAAAAACCACAACTAGCAATCAATTAGTTGGTTATCATTTCAAACTCATAACTTTTATATATATATATATATATATATATATATACAAAAATCGTATTTTTGATGCCAATTCACAAATAATAAATCCCATCGAGTTTTGGTTCTCACACCAGTCAATTGGAAACATATAGATATCTCACTTTAGAAGCTCGAAAATAAATACTGATGATGCTGCAGCGATCATCAGAATCATATCCGGGCGACTAGAGTGTGATTCTATATCTATCCAGAATATTAAAACTTTGAACATACGTTTGCAAGGCATATATGCAAAACCTTTATATACTCGATTGTCCAAATTCAATATAAAATAAATATTCAAATACGTATAAAATGGTTTAAATTTTAAAAAAAAAATTTGTTTTCATTTTTATTTCAAAAATAACACTCTTTCAACAAATTCTAGGATACTACTGATCCCATCTCTAACGAGTTACTCTCATTGGATATTACTAATCCAATCTCTGATGAATTCTTTCGTTTGGTCCTAATATGTCTTGTTCTCGAGCTCTGTAAACCAAAGCTCTGATACCAAACTGTGATGACCCGAACTTCCCCGGTCTCTGAAGAGAAAGAGCAAATTGTCTGAGAACAGGACTAATCGGAACGCAAACAGAAGAACATTTCATTGCTTATTACAATAATTTACATCAAAGTACAAGAATATACAGATTTAATTACATTTGATAAATGCTATACGTTTACAAATTACAATGCAACTGAAAATAATACAAAACACAACTGAAAGAAATATACGGATACAGAGCGTTCCGAATATAGCTCTTGTTGTAAACCAGGATCTTGTAAATATAATATCTGCAAAACCAAAACTACTAGCTGCTCGTGTGCAAAATAGGGGCACACAGATTTTAGGTTAAAACAATAAACCCCAGGTCAGTCATGCGACTGGTGTGAGAACTAAAATAGTTATTTAAAACTTTACTTAAAAATGGAGTAAACCAAGGGACCACGACGTATAACACGGAATGGGTTTCCTCCCAAGAATACCAGTGCATAGAATAAACAACGCAATGCTTTTTTGGAAAAATGAAGCTATTAAAAGACCCAGGTCCTATCACACAATGCAACGCAAGCTGGAGGATAGGGTTTTCCCTTTTAATAGCCAAACATGCTTGGTACGTTTAAAACAAATCATTTGATACTAGTATAAGTGCATAGTGTATAAACCAATCTCAAATATAAATGTATCAATCATAGGCGGCATAGGTACCATCTATCATGTCGCCAATACTAGGCTCTACAATCAAAACCGACATATCACGTATTGGAAATTAGATTTCCATCATGAACCAAGGCAAGGGATCGTCCTTACCGCTTCGAGACACTCTAGCCAATGTCTCAGGACTACACACTCTGGGCAACCCTAGGTAACATGCAGGGCCGGTCCACACTAAGTGCGTGGGGGATTCATAATTCCTGAACATGCGTTTCCCTGCCCTATGGGGCGTAATTGAGCCCGATGACTCAATATCCATCGGCTCCATAGTAAGCGATAAATCCAAGGTGCCTCGCTTTCCATCATCCACATAAGTAAAAATGTCTGGGCTCCATACCATGACACCACCCCTAGCTAGATGGAAACACACTGCCCTCCCTGCCATCCTCTCCCGTTTCTGGTTCATACCGGGGTATGAGGCTCGCGAATTAAAGCTACACAAAGTTATGCTATATTAAAGCCATGCTTTGATCATCAACCACAAGACTCTGCTTTTCAACAGAAGCCTTGATCATTTGCATCTCAGCATGCCACACAGACAATTCATGCCATGCGACTGATGTTTGTCAACATATAACCTCTGAGCTCGTACGTCTCAAAGAAGGTCGTTGAGCAAGATAATAAATTCATCGCTGCCAAACAAATATATATTTAATAGAGATCAATCCACACAGAATAAAATCCAGCGTCAGACACACATCCATTCACAAGTTCATTCTGGGTCTGAACGAAACTAGAGGCACCCTATTCCTCATCCCATATGTCCAATACAGGAGAGAGGTCCTCGCATATCCGGTCGATCTCCAAGTACGTCTGGAAGATCACTACTTATTACCTTGTCTTGGGTGTATAACCCAATCAAGACATCAGTAATCATCCGAACGATGTGAAGACCTCCGGTCTTCAACCACCGTCTTCATCGTCGACTTATCGTCAAATCAGTTATTCAGAATGGGTATAAACCCGGCCTTTTCGAGTAACTCACGTATATTATAAACAAGTGCTATAAAACACAACATACGCCTCATTCCAATTCTTAATATTCTTTTATTGAAATATTCATATCCTTTGGGAAAGGTTCCCATTAATTTTATCAAAGATAAATTCTTTAAATTTATTCTTTAATCTTCCATTAGATATCAATTCAAACCAAATTAAGGTTTATCCAAACTAGTCGGGATTAGCGAACCTTTCAAAGTAATCATTTATTATATTTCCCAATCCCAACCTATTAGTCCTATGGAGCAAAACTGGTAATACCCCATATCTAACACCACGGTGTTATCGGTAAAATTATTTACCATTTCATGTTCAAATCTAATTAAAGATTTAACTATCGCTTGGAGCAAAACTGGTGATACTCCATTCTCAATCATTTCATGATTTCGATAAATTTAATCATCTCATTCACATTCCAATCTAATTAAAGATTCATTAAAACTCTAATTCAGTTTTAATCTTCCTAAAAATCAATATTAATGATTATTTAACTTTGGAAACACAAACATGTCGCATCAACAATTGACATCGTACTATTGATTTCTGCCGATATATAATCTCTAAGCTCGTACGTCTTAAAGAAGGGTGTTAAGCAAGAGAATAAATTCTCCGCCACCAAACAGATATATATTTAGCAGAGATCAACTATACAGTTCGAAATACAATGTTAGACATGTAATCCTGTCTTTAACTGGGTTAAAGAACCAACGTCATTTAAAACACAGTTCACGATAAACCCAAATCACATTTCATTAATTATGGAATATTCACGGAATATAGATCAATATATAATTGATATCAATTTCCGTGTCCAACTAATAATATAAATGGAATAATGACAATGCCTTTTAAATTCCATGTATATTAACAGTCTTCCTCCACAGAAGCTCACTTCGATTATTACTAAATCGAATTCCATTCAATTCCAATTTAATATATTAAATTGGAAAACTTTACTTTTGAAAATTTCTATTAAATCTTAATAAAAATATTTATAAATTCCAAATCACATTTCACTGTAAATCGGATTAAAGAACGAATGTCGTTAAAAACACAGTTCACAATAAACCCAATTCACATCCCATTTTATTCCAATTAAATGTTAATTAACTGGAAACTCTAATAATCTTAATTAAAAGATTTATTCTTTTTTACATGGGGTTTAAGAGCAGTGTTATTTAAGACACCACTTACGACAAACCCAAAATCCAATTCTTTTATTCAATTCCAATTAAATATTAATTAATTCGAAAAAACTTCACTAAATCTTAATTAAAAGATTTATTCTTTCTTCAAATGGGTTTAAGAACAGTGTTAATGAAGACACCATTCACGGCAAATCTAAAATCCAATTCAATATTAAATACAGGGCTCTGATTTGAAATTATATCGGCTTATATTCAATATCAAATTCTGAAATCAACAAATATCGTATTCGGGATAATGATTTATAAATCTTCCAAATTCCTCCACAATATCCATATAATCACGGAATCCAATATCGAAATATTCCGATGATAATTTCGATTCAAATCCATTCCAATTCATATATTGGAAATTCTGGTTATTTTTAAAACTATTTCAAATCCAGTTTATTTATTTAAAAATATTGGATTATAATTCTAGTTCATAAATAGTTCATTTTGACAAAAATATATTTTTATCTTTACAAACGTGAAATTTTTCGTCCAAATTCTTTCCAAATCATTTATTATGATTTTACACACATTACTAATATTTTTAATAAATTTATCAAGGCCCGTACAGTCGATTTCCATAAACGGTCATCGAACTGCACTTACAGCGACCTTTTCCAAATTTGATTTGGACATAATTCCAGATCCAACTGTTAGATTTCAAATTCCTTATATTCGTTGGAAAGCTCTTTTCAATAAGAACTCAACGGTTCCAGTTTTAGGAGAATCCGACGGTCGGATCTCCCTTAATGTCCATTCGTAGTCGATGGTCGAAATTCGCGAACTACCGCGGCGCGTTCTATTCAGGCCATTAAATATATATAATATGTATATTATATATATTTCGTCGATTTCCATTTAAAACTTATTTTATAAATTCGTTTTAAAACGATTCTAACTTCATTTTCAATTTTAAATCAAAATTGAATTTTCCTTATCATTATAATATAAATGATAATATTTTCAAAATATCCGATTTTGAAATCATTTCCTTTTTTATATTCATTATAAAAATTAATAAAATCGATATAAATATCGTTCATGTCAAAATGGCATTAATCTAATCAACACAGCTTCATATATTTCAATATTTTCGTGTCCATCCCAAATCGGACATCAAAATTATATTTTGATCCATTACTGAATATTATTTTAAAATATTCATTATTCGTCATTTTAAAATATTCTTTAATCTAAAATATTCGTTATTTCCGAATTGGAATCAGACACGGTCAATTACCATATAATTTTATTTATATGGATTTCATATACACATGTACACAACAATAATCAAACATAGTCAACCATCATCTAGAGTGCATTACACAACTGCATAAACGTTAATTATAATAATTAACGCTTACAACAACCTGTGAACCCCATCGACTGATATACAACTAAATATTGGGATTAGTATATGTCAAATATCATCCCCATACCCGCATGGGGTTTTCAAACAATAAACATTGATTATTATTTGTGCAGTTGGGCGAGGTGTAAAATATATTGTCCCAATCCATATTAGTTAAATGTGTGTACATAAACAAATCGTCCTATTTGTAAATGAATATTTATTTTATTCATATACACGTTAAAAATTATATTTTTAACTGTAAAATATTTATTTCAACTCACGAATATTTTATACAGTTCATTTATACATTAAAAATGATATTTTTGTTGTTCTAACATTTTCAGAAAATTTCGGTGGCATAACAATGTGATATTAGAACCGGAATAAGGTCTACCTTATCCCTCGCCTACTAATGGCTCGCGCCATATACATACCAATTCTAATCAATTCAATTCATTTCCCAAACCAAATTCCAACAAATAAACCAATCAACCAACCAACCAACCAAACAAACATGGTTTCATACAAAGGTGTCGGGTGCTACTAAGCACCGTCTGCTTCCTAATATATATATTTAACTAAAAAATAAAATTAGAGTGAGAAGTTCTCACCATTGGGATGCACTCCTCCAGTCTATATTTCCGGACGGTTTAGATTTGGATTTGTTTTCTATCAGTTCCATCGCAATTCATTTCACATTGTTCATAGTCAAAATCATATCTTTAATATGATGTTCGTATATTTAAAAATCGCATTTTTATATCGTATATATATATATCATATTTTTATATAACTAAAAATCGAATTTTTATCTAACTAAAAATCATTATGATTCATTTGATAAAAATTTCATTTTTATATATTTTAAAATCTCATCTTTATATTTTTTAAAATCTTACTTTTATTTTTTACTAAAATCTTACCTTTTTATTTCTAAAAATCTTACCTTTATATTTTTAAAAATCTTATCTTTCTATTTTTAAAAATCTTACCTTTATATTTTTAAAAATCTAACCTTTATATTTTTAAAAATCTTATCTTTCTATTTTTAAAAATCTAATCTTCTTATTATAAAAATATAATCTTTACTATTTTACAAATATAATCTTTCTATTATAAAAATATAATCTCTTAACTTATAAAAATTCAATCTTTTAACTTATAAAAACTCAATCTTTTAACTTATAAAAATTCAATCTTTTTCTAAATTAAAAATCAAATCTTTCATAAACAAAAATTCAAAGCTTTCATAAACAAAAAATCAAAGCTTTTATAAACAAAAAATCAAAGCTTTCATAAACAAAATAAAAAAGCTTTTATAAACAAAAAATCAAAGCTTTTTCAAATTAAAAAGAAACAAAATCAGAAAATTCACCTTGCCATCACAGTCACGATTTAGAGCAGGCGGAGGTGCTCACGCCTGGCTCGCGGTTTCAGGGAGACGCAGGTGTTGCGTCGCGATTTGGGGTGGCGGTGGGGTTTCAGGGCTCGCCCATTGCTCGTTCGAGATGGCGGAGGGTGGAGCCGTCGTCGAGATGGAGGGGCATGGTGGTAGGCCGGCGGTGGGGCGGCGCTCCGGCGAGGAGGCGGTGGCGGGTCTGGGTGAGGTAGCGAGGTCGATTTGAAAAAGGGGGGTTGGGTTTTTTTATGATCATTAAAAATGAAAAAGAAAGGGGGGTTAAGGAAGCAAAGGGGTTATTATTATATATATAATATTAATATTTTATTTAATTCTTTTGATTTCAAAATACATGTTTAACGATACAAACTCCAAATCAAACACAACGACTTCCACCCCCAGTTAATTACCCCATTCCGAACACAATGGGATATGTCTGGTAAGGTAATTCGACTGTTTCGATCATCTTTCATCAAAATTAAAATATAAATTAATTTAACGTTCAAAATTGATTTCAATGTACATTTCAATTTACTGGGGCCACATACTAACTCCAAAAATTCCAGAAAAACAATTCTGGCTATGTTTTGACGATACGGTCCTAACAAAACTAATTTCGTCGAATTTGGACACCGTTTGAAAAACGGTCATTTTCCAGTCGATTAAATTCAAACTTAATTGACCAAACACATTTAAATTCACTACACTCACATATTGATTCCCAAAATTATGAAAATTGGAATCAAGCAATAATTTAACATTCCGGATCTAACAAAAGTGGTCACGTCGAAAACGGAGGTCGTTTGCAAAATAGCTATTTTTAAGGGCTATATATTATATAAATTCCATAGCGACTATTCTGAACTTTCAACTGGACATAACTTTTTATTCCCGTTATGAAATCTGGATTTTTCACATTTTTTGCAAAGATATTTTCAACAGATTCAAATATTTCTGGTTTTACTAAAATTCGGTTTATTTTGAATCTTGTACATTCATTTGAAATTTGAAATTTGAAATTTGAAATCGAATTTTCAAACTACCGCACCATTTCAGGCTCATTATATCATTAAAATAAAATTATTCATTCTAACTTCGATTTAAATAAATTTATATGTTCTAATTCTATTCAAAACAAATTTCTAGTCATTATTATTTAAAATAAATCATTTTAAATATTCAAAATTCATTAAAATTGCCAAAATAAAAAATTTAAATTAGTTCCGATTTTCCGGGTTGTTACAGGGTTGGTGGTTAGAGTGGTGGCAGCATTGATGGAGTTGGAGAAATTGTGATTTGGGAAAAATCGTTTAAGGAAGAAAGTGAGATGAAACTCGCGGATTCTGGAAATTATCCAGTAAATTTCCAATGGCCTCAAACGTCCCATATTTCAATGGTTTCCAACAGCTCCAAACGGCTTGTTTAAATATCAACGATCGTTGGAGGCCATTGGATGAACCATTGGCGGCTATTGGAATATGGGCGTTGGAATACATTGTTGTTCTAGTAGTGAACTTTCTAGTAGGGACTTGATGATTACAAATGAAACATTTTGTCAGCCATTCGCTTACATGTCCAGTTGGATTTTCGTTGGATCTAAAAATCATATGGATTCGAGGGCTTTTTCATATATTCAAGTCTAAATAGTTCATTGGTACATTGAACTTCTTACATAATAGATCTTTCCATGATTGTGTCATTGCTTTGGTCATCCTCTAACGGTTTCTCTATTTCTATATGCGCTTCAACAACACCAAATTCCTTTAGAATAACATCCAACGGAGCACCATTGTTAAAACTCATAGCATCTATCCATGTGTCAACTTAGTCAAAGTGAAGCAGCAATTTCCATGTTATCTAAATGTGATATATCAATATTAGAATTTCCACCTTTCATATCTTCGATTTCAACATCATCTTCTTCATTTTTTTGGACGTATTCATCTGAAGTTTGAGTTGCGAGGGATATGACATGAACCCATATCTAATTGACTGCGGTGGATATTAAAAGAAATCATAGCTAGATGGCTATGTATGCGACCTATAAAAAAAATATTGCTAACTAAACAAATAGAATAACTGATCGCAATAGAATTGTAATGAAGCATACATGTATCTTGTAAAGCCATATCCATGTGTTTATGTAAATGTTTGGTGGTGGTAGGAATAGTGTAGGTAATACATCTGACTCAGTCTCTGACTTTGGTAGATTATATTGCTCAGATTATATTGCTCATATAACCTTGTATAATCCGCAATGTGACCAGGCGGTTGAGATGCTTGTAATACCTTCTTCTTAATGTATGATTACCTTCATATGAATACTAAACATCATTCTAACATCGTCATTAACCTTGATAGCAATCGGGCCATCGTCTATAACCCATTTACTTATTGGCAAGATGTTGAATTCAGATGCATTGATTTTTGTAGCTTTTTAAATAGTCGCCTTCAACGTAGCATAATTATATATAGATTCCACTTTAGATCCCGTATGCTTTACACCAACGTACGTTGGCTTGTATCCTTATTAGTGATTAGATCACTATCATCATGACAAATTATCGATTGATAACCGTAGATCTAGCATATTTAAACATAGTACATTTCATTAGTAAGTTTAAGGAAATTAGATGATAGTGTTTCAAATCATTACTTGTGTTGTAGTTGGAAATAAGTCTTGCTTTGAACTTTGTCCACTAAAACAAATTTGAGTTAATTTATAATGTTTTAAATTGTATCAGAGTAAGAGGTATGTGTTTAGGTTTTGGAATAACAAGATATGGGGAGTTATGATGAGTATAGAGGAGTATATGGTGGTATGAACTGATGTTCGATCAAAAACAAAAGTCCTATTTAGGGCGCAATTTTGAGTTCCTCCCAATAAATTCGTGGAGTCACAAATATGAGTTGTGCACCTTTAGAAAGAAGTTAGGTGCAATTAAAAATTGCACTCATACCGGCACAACTCATAGTTGTGTCTACCTTCTGCTGCTACCATCCAACAGCTTTTGTCCAAGAACATACTTAAACAAAGAAGTGTGTATTCAAGCAATGCTTAAACATAGAAGCTTGTATTCAAGAACAAATTACACGATAACACGTTTCAAACTATTACATCAAAATAAAAAACGTAAATTTAGTTTTCTATATCATTTAAGTTCAACTTCAAATTTTAATACAATTTTAAAACAAAAGTAACAAAACAGTAACAATCAAACATCTATGGTTTATAGCTTCTCCCATTATTCTCTATCTTTAGCTTGAGGGTGGTTGAGATGGTATTGCTTCAACTATGTCTTGGTCTAATTGAGAGTATCTGGGGCCCCTTCTCTTTTGCTTCTTCAATTGTATGTAATACCAAACATTTAAGGTAATCACCGCACATATGGCGGTGGTCATTTTAACTTATGTCTACCAAGAGTCATGTTAACGATACGTTTGATGCTTGAGCATTTGTCTGTAACTTGTTCTTAATATGCAAGCATCAACTTCGTTGGAACTCATATATAACCCCTGAATCTGAAACAACAAAAGTGTAACACGCCGTATTTAACTACACTAAAGAGGATAAATTAAATAATAATTAATTTAGCATCCAGAATTAAGGGAAACGAATTACGTCATTGCGTTCATCTTGAAATTTTGGTCAAGATTGACACCTGGTTTGCGTAAATCGGATAATATATGAAGAAGTTATGGACGGTAGAAGTTTGGCGAAAAGAGCAGAAACAACTGGCGCACTTGACAAGTGCGCCAAGGCATTTTTACACTGGCGCACCTGTAAAGTGCGCCCATATTAGTTTTTGGGTATCTGGACCTTTTTCACGTGGGCGTCGACCCATGTCCCGATTCACCCAAGGGCTGAGGTGGCATTCGAATTCTGGAGGCTGGCAGCTCAGATGTCGTAGGTGCTTGAACTGAATCTAATTCTTCATGTGCAAATCAAGCGCCTTAAGTATAGATCTGAGATTCAAATTTCAGTTTTCCCCTTCTATTCTCATAGATCCGATCCTTGTGAGTATAGTTACTTTTAGGTTTAAATGATTAAAAGTAAACATGTTATGACTATGATTTGGATATACACCTGTGATTAAATCATATTGGATTTATCGTATTTTATGAATCTATAATATTCTATGGCCTGGATTATCATATTAGATCTATTGTAAATTTTGAATCTGTGACATCCTTGGATCTTAACTTGTACTATGCTAGATCTGCTTCTATAGATCTAATTCACTTGTGATGTCATATTTGGGGTCTTAACTTGTACTATGCTAGATCTACTTTTATAGATCTAATTCACTTATGATGTCATATTTGGTATCTTAACTTGTACTATGTTAGATCTATTTTATTTAGATCTAATCCTTTTGTGGTTAATTCATCATGTCACATATGTGGATCTTACCTTTTCTCTAAGTTTGGGGTTAATTTGGGATTATCGATTTCTGGATAATTAAACCTTTGTTTAGATCTAGATCAACATGTTGTGATTAATTGAGATCTGTTATTATTGGACATAGGAATTCTTATTTGGATCTGTTCATCCTAACTATGTTAGATCTAGTTTTATCATTACCCTTTTCACTAGATCTATTTTTATGTCCACCCTGTTAGGATGACAATTACATGTCCATGCCAATATGTATGTATATGTTCACCTTATCACCATGTTAGTATATATTTATGCCAGTCATGTTAGAACATTCACCTTTGTCATTACCTTTCCCTTTTATCGTTTATGTCTAGGCTATTGTCTACCCTAAGCATGCTGCCAATTTTGTGAGTGCGTTAGTTAGGGAACGGGGGAAAAAGGTTAATAGTGGCATAAATTGAATATAAACGTAATTGGACATATAATAAAATAATTGGGTAAAATAGGCATTAACACCTATAAAGGCATAGGTTTAATTAATTGATTAATTAATAATGAATGCCTAGGACTACAATTAGAAATTGTAACTGCACTTATGGCATGAGGTTAGGTTGCATTAGTGGTGGAAGTCTGCCCGGACCCGACCGACATATCCAGCAGCCACCAATGTTGAACCTAATGCGAGAAGCCTAAGTGCACAAATACGAATTGGGCTGTGACACGAGGTTAGGCCCAACTTGTGGAAGAAGTCTACCCGGACCCGACTGGTATATCCAACATCCACAAGTTGTAGGACTAATGTGGGAGGTCCAGCCCTTTATAACCATAATTTGAGATGGTAACGAATTGAAACACTTAACCTAGTTGAATCCATAGGCATTGTATGAACATGTTAACTTGATTAAGGGTTAAGTGGGAGGGTTAAGTAAATTTTGGGTTGGTGGGTAATATTGGTAAATATAGGCCCACAAACTTAACCTGTTGGGGTTATGTAATTAAAAACACCGTTAGGTAAACATAACCAATGGAAAACCTAGTAGTGGGGATGTAAGACAAAGGGGAGAGCTTGCATCATTTGTGTGGGACCAGTTTCAGTCAGTAACCCATACCCCGGTATCAAACGAATACTCCGAACTAGGTCGGAGTAGGCACACGCTTACTGGGCTGATTGTAAGAGATCCAAACGTGAAGGACGGTGTTGGCGGTGCAGACCGATCAGGCCATGTGCGTGCATGAGCCGGGTCGAAGGGAATAAGACGACCATGACACCAGTAGATATGGTTGTGCACATCACCGAGGGGTTGCCACTTTAGGACGTGATACATCCTATTGTGGGGCCAGCACAGGGTATTTACGAAGTAGGGAGCCGATCGATTAGGGTAGTAGTTAGGGTACATCTAGACTTTGGTAAGTTTAGGATCTGGCATAGGGTCTGCCTGTGGATTGTATGGGGATAAAACCTCTCACCAGAAAGTACGCCTAACTCTACCATTGCATACATGTTAGGGATCATCATATTTTGGTTATACTAGTATCAGTGTAGAGAAATCCGTAGAAAAGCGCAGTATACCCAATCATGATTATCCTGTTTACCTTGTCATTCCTGCCTTTTATATAGTTGTATCTCTCTTATCCACTTTATATGCATGTCATGCTACTTTTAATCATTTACTTGCTAAAAGTAACTAGACTCGCAAGACTTTATGTCTGACCCTTTTTGTTTCCTCTTCTTTCTTTCGTTTCCCCTCGGGTTCTCAGGGCGGGAATACTCAGGCTTGACCGTGATTTTGCTTACTTTTGTTGGAGCTGCTTTGACGTATGGCTCAAGCTTTATCCTTGTTACTATGGCTATGCTTTCCTTGGGGAATTATGCTTTTTATGTACTCTGATGTTTTAAAGTACTAGACAGCAGTTTTTATGATGTAATGGTTTATGAGTATTTCAGACATGTGTTGTTTTTGAACCACGATGCTTTATTATAAATAAAATTTAAATTCCGTTGTTCCTTTTATATCTATCTTGTAATATTTCTATTTCTGTTTTCCTATAACGCTTCACGAAACCTAATGCATTCTTTTAGTGAGTGACATTATCATAAAAAGTTTCAGTAAAAGAATGTAACGATATTTGAAAAAGTTAAGATTTTAAATCTAAAAGTATATTTATCCGATCGTGTTTCACTGTTCCTTATGAAGCATATCTAGATAGTTGAGAAGTCGATTCCATAAGAAGAATTATTGCATAACATGTTATTATCAGTTGTAATAGTCTATAATTTTGACACTTGGCACGAATTCTATACTAATCAGGCATGTGATCCCATCTGTATACTATGTGTTAATCAAACCTATGTTCCAAGCATATGGAAACACAACTGCATCTGGTATATGCTGATTAAGACCAAACCCCTCATCACTCTGTCTGGATAGTGTAGGTGAGCATTTTGCAAACAAATGATAAGAGTTTGGGCATATCCAACCTGTTGTTCTTCCAAACGTATAAGCGGTAAATCATTTAGAATCTTATCAATGTATGACATCCACCGAACTTGATCAATGTAGATGATGCTGCTCCATTACAACTAGCTCAATGCAACGAAGCTTTTCATAACATGCTGGATTATCTCTCGAACATCTATCTCACGTCAATCTGCAAGCAGTATAACAAATTAGCCTGTGATCGAGCACTATAATATATGGTATAGTTTTCAATATAAGTTTGAAAATGATTATGTCTAGCGCAATACAGTAACACATTAGTGATATCAGCATAGACATTTGGCTGACTAATAAAACTATGTCTAAGTCCAAACATGCACATTATCATTGTTAAATAGGATATGCAAAAAGTTAGATATATATTATTAAGTAATAGTAGTTATTGACGGAAAAAATGGTTGTCACACCCATAAATTCTCTTAGCTCGAGAACTAGCATTTCACATATGGAAATTGAAGTGCGAAAAGCAGAAATAACATAAACGTTTATAGTGGTTCAGTCTGTGACGGACCTACGTCCACTCTTAAGGCTTTTGTTGATCTTTATTCATGAAAGAGAGCTACAAGCATTGAACATCATCTTGACATTTGTTTACAAGTTGTTCTATGTAATTGGGAGTTATATTTTTCATATGCTAAGTCTTGGAAAAAAGTAATGTATTCTTCATTTTCCCAAAGTGCTCAAGAAGCCATTAATGGTGTCCAAGGTCCTTCTCGAGATGTGAAGAGAGCAAAGGGCCAACGCCCTTTCAAGTATGAGATAAGGGGTATTTATTTGAAGTATCTGGAGGGACTAGGAAGAATCCTGGAGGAAGAATCGTGGAGGGAGTAAGAAGAATCCCTGTGGGTTTAGGAAGTATCCCGGAGGGTGTAGGAAGAATCTCGGAGGAAGTAGGAAGAATCCTGGAGGGATTAGGAAGTATTCCGGAGGGAGTACAAAAAATCTCAGAGGGAGTAGGAATATCCCGAAGGGATTAGGAAGAATCCTGGAGAGAGTAGGAAGCCTCGAAGAGAAATATCCCATACGAAGTAGGAAGTATCCCAAAAGGAGTAGGAAGTATCCCGGAGGGAGAAGGAAGTATCTCGGAGGGAGAAGAAAGTATCACGTAGGGAGTATGATGTTTCCCGGAGGGAGTAGGAAGTATCTCGAAGGGAGTAGGAAGAATCCCGGAGGGAGTAAAAAGTATCCCAAAGGGAGAAGGAAGAATCCCGAAGGGAGTACGAAGCATCCTGGAGGGAGTAGGAAGTATATCAGAGGGAGAAGGAAGTATCCTAGAGGGAGTAGGAAGTATATCAGAGGGAGAAGTATCCTAGAGGGAGTAGGAAGTATCCATGCCATGTTGCTGAAAATAGGAAATCACCATAGTGGGAAGCTTGTTGGGGGAAAGCTTTGAGTTGAAGGGAGTTCGTATACCATGGGGATACGAATTTCGTATCCCAAGACTTGTACTGTGTGAGAGAAGTTTAATGATCCACGATGATTGTTCTCGCGTGACCCTGTCTTAGCTTGATTCTTAAGGATGTTGAAAACACTTCTGGGCTGTTAAGCCACACGATGGGCCGAGTCATATAGGCCTGGACTGCTTCCGGCAACCAGATCGAAATGTCGGTTAACACTTACCTCCCAAAGTATGTCTTGTGTTAAGGGGACATGCTTTGAAATGAGACAATTTTGGCGGTGACCAGAATGTTCTCCTCGCTATCCCTAGTGACTGGTCGTGACCTTCATGTCAAATTGTGCACTAGGAAGTGCGCTGCTTCAGAGCGGTTGGGACACATTGTAGAAACTTATTGGTACGAGATTGGAATTCCAACTTTATTGAGAGTTTTGACCCTCTTGAATCTTGCAGCTCGGGCTGGAATATGTCTGAGACATCTAATCTCAATCGATACAAGAAATTAAACATTAGTTGATGAATCCCGATTGCACCGAAGTGCAAACATGCTATGATACCTCGAGAGTTAGTTTAGGGCATTCATTTTCTAGTTCAGTAGACATGAAGGAAAAAGAAATGTGCCCTTCTTTCCATTTTTTGCTTGCCCTGTATATTAATTCGGGCGTAATGTTGTTCCTAGTAGCTTTTCCTTTTGTTTTTTTTCCGAGTACAGAATGAGAAAGATAGCGGGGCGGTTCTTTGTCGGAATTGGAATTGACCAAATTGGAATATGAAGACCGTCCGAATATATTCGGTGGTTTATTGTCGGGTCAGAGTCGCGTATGCACTCACACATTTGCGCATGGTTTTACGCGATGCAATTTAATTTGGAATAAGTAGTATGACATTAAATCGTACGTTGTAGGCATGCGATCACGCAAGGTAGTTATTGAAACGTCGTCAAATTGGAGCTTGATCGTTTGACGTGTTGTGTTGAATCACATGGATTTGTAAGTACATGATTGTTCAACGTCCCAAGCTTAACAGTCAAAGTTTCAAAAATTCATACATGCAAACGTCACTGTAAGGATAATACTTGGCGTATGTTATGGCATGTAATCACATTGATTTTCCTTCCAAGCGAGGGTGAACTTAGATGCCAAGCGCATGTACTCGGACGATTGGACATTTGGTGAGTACACGAGTAGTGTTGAGTCAAGATTGATTTGGTAGTCAGGGATTTGAAGATAATTGAATATGACTCTATCCAATTTGCGGATTCAAGAGATGCGACAACTTAGCGAGTGCGTGGGAATACTAAATAGACTTTCGTATTCCGAAGACTTATCCAAATTCTTCTGTCTTCCCTATTTTGGGATTGAAATAGAGTATTTGAATCGTTCCACAATGTCGTGCGATTGGATTGGGATTAAAGTGTTATGGCCTTGCGGCATGACACTCGGAGTGTGTACTTGTTTAAAATGACAGCTCGAATGTGTACATGAGATGTGAGCATATGGTTGAGCTTTCAGCTTCATGATCTGATCCCTAACCCAATCATGACATAGTCGCATCTAATTCTAGTATCGTGACGGTGGTTGGCGATGGCAATGATTTTGGTTATTAAAACCAAAGATTGCCATCTCATTCCGAAGTATATGTTTTTGTGGAGTCTCGGCACTGATGAAATGTTTATAACTTCCGGGGACTAAACTGTGATTCTGGATCGCATTCTCCGCGAGGTGGGAGTGCTTCCAAGGTGGTTGCTCCATTGATTGCAATGAAGGTGACGCTAATGCGGGAACTAGTGGGGATATGTAACACCCCGTGTATTCTATAACAGTGAAATTCACAAATCAAGGTATAATTAATTTCAAATCAAAGAAATAAGGGAAACGGGATACGCCATTGCGTTCGTCTCGGAATTCTGCTTGAGATAGAGTCCGAGTTTACGTAAAACGGACTCCGTATGAAGAAGATATGGCCTCCGGAAGTTCCAGAATTCAGTTTAAAATTCAAACAGACGAAACAGCTCAGAAAAACCAATTTAAAATTCAAAAATCGGGCCCAATTGGCCAGGGCGGAAAAATTCCCGCCCAAGGCACCCAAATCGACTTGGCAGTCGACCTGGGGCTAGCCAGGTCGACTGGGCAGTCGACCTGGGTCACCCGTGTCGACTGCCAAGTCGACACGGTGTCGACTGGGGGGTCGACCTGGCCCCTGAGCCATTTCGAACCCAGCCCACCCTGGCTGGCCTGGTCTGTGTTTGGTCGATTTTCTGAGCGTTGCCTTGTCACTAGGGCTAGGTGTCAGCTCCTGGTTGGTCTCTCCTTCGAACGAACGGCTATTATTAGACCAAGCTCCATCGACGGTCTTGATCATCTCACAAACACTATAAAAAGACCCTAAGACCTAGCCTAAATCATACTATTTCATTTCACCCTAATGCAGCCGCCATTAAACCTAGAACTCTAAATTAAAAATACAAAGAAAAATTATAGAAGACGAAGGACGATTCTTGAAGGCTACAACTAGAAGTTACAACAACTACGACGCTTTAGACAACGGATTTGGGGCTATTTGATTTGGAATTTTGGTTTGGATTACTTGCTTCATATAGTAAGTTCTATGTCACTTTTTAGGCAAAAACGCTAAAATAACATGGACATGCCATGAATTGAAACCGGATTTAGGAACTATTATTAATCCATTTTTATATTGTTTTACTTTGAATCATAATTTGGGAATGTTGCTATGTCAACGTTGCAAGTTAAACTTATCATGATTTTGATGTTGTTATGAATCACTTGGGCTTAATTGTATGGCAAGTTGGACTAATACATGTCCATGGAATCACTATGTTTATTGAAATCTTTATGATGATTAAACCATGCCTATGATGCTAATTAAACCATGTCTATGATGTTGATGAAACTATGCCTGTGATGTTAATATACCTATCATGTTAATGACAAAATGGGAATTGCTAGGTTATGATGAAAAGTTGGAATCGTTATGTTTATAATGCTAGATGAGAATCATTATGTTAAAAATGCTAAATTGGAATCCACTATGCCTATTAGAATTACCATGCCTTTAATGTTTCATGTTTATAATAAAATTACTATTATGCCCGCAATGACTATTATGCCTATGATGTAAAGTTGAAATCATCATGTTAAACTAAGTTGGAACCATTACTATGCCAAGTTATCATCATGCTAGTATTGAAACCATGTGATATGTTATAGCCTGTTTATTATGCAAGTGATGTTAGAATTGTCACATATGCCTATCACACGTTTGGTGTTATTCCCCTTTATCTCATGAATTGTTTATGCTTGTGAACGAAGTACGTTTATATACGTTGGGGATACGATCGGGTAGAATAGGCAAAACTTGAATTGATTATAATCATAAACCGTGATATTTGGCATAAGTAGAACATGAAATATGACACGAAAACTTGACTTGAACATGCCATAACTTGACTTGAAAAACATGCCTTAGTTGGGCACGAAGTTGACATATGAACATGCTATGGAAATAGCACGAATCTGCTAAAAACATGGGCATGACTTTAGAAAACAAGAAAGTGGCCAACTCGAGGTTGGGTTGAGTTTGTAGTGTAAATCTGCCCGGAACCGCCCGGCAAATCCAGTTGCTACAAACAATAGGATCCAATGTGGGTAGTTGGTCACATCACGCTTGAAACCCGAGGTTGGGTTGAGTTCGTAGCGTAAACCTACCCGGAACCGCCCGGCAAATCCAGTGGCTACGAACAACAGGATCCAATGTGAGTGGTTCGGTGCATTAACGAATCAATTAATGCCAATTAGGGTTAAGTCATGAACATGAAAAGACAACTTAACCAACTTGAACACGATTTGTAGGGCTAAGTCATGAACTTGAAACGACAACACTTAGCCAACTTGACATGACACGTAGGCGGGTTAAGTCGCGAATTTAAATGACTTACTTAACCACCTTGACATGACTAGACTGGAAAAGGATTAAGTCACGAATTACATGACTTAATCGGTTAGGCGGGTTAGGTCACGAATTACATGACCTAATCTGTTAGGCGAAACCCTAGACATGACCCTTTTCAGCAGTAACCCTCTAGATGTATCAAGGTACCCTGGGGCTAGGCCGGGTGGGGCACGATTACTGGGCTGATTGTAAGAGGTGAACGACGGCAGTGGGGTACGCCAGTGTAGGTTCGGTGGACTAAGGTCGTGCACGTATTCCGGGGCAGACACTGGGTATCCATAGATTTATCTGTGCATCTTGAATCGTGTCAGGGGTTGACACCCTAGGGCTGATACACCCGAATGTGGACCCAACACAGGTGGCTACATTCGTGATTAGCCGTATGACACAGACACTTGACGAGCTAGAACTTGTAGGGAGCCGATCGACTAGATAAGCGCTCCGTAGGACCCCGTACTTGGGTCAGACCCCGTTTCAGGATCGTTTCACGATATTGGGCCATGGGATTTATTTTGTGATTAACTCATGACATGGGCTTAGTATACTAGTACTGTCGATGCAACGAATCTTGAACATGTGATGCTTTATTTGACTTGTCTTGACTTATCATGATCACCTTAGTCTATCTTGTCCACCTTGACACCCTTCTTGAGTTTAGTTCCAGTTCATACATGACATGTTGTTTTAACCGTTTTTACACTGAAAGTCACTAGGACTTACTCAGTCTTTATGACTGACCCTTTTCCTTTCTCCTCGTTTTCTTTCGTCCCCCCCCCCCCCCCCAGGTTCTCAGGGAGAGAATACCGCAGCTTGACCAGTCTTCACATCCAGCTTGAAGATAAAGAATGTATTGCTTGGATCTTTTCCGTTTTGGACTATGGTTTTGGATAGCAATTAGGGGACTTTTGCAGTTTATTTATGTTTTCTTTATACTTCTTTAAATAATGTAATCAAGACAGTTATGATTTTGGAAGTATTGGAAGACAAATTATGACATGGTTTGTGAACACGTATTATGTTGAAATAAAAGTTGTTGTTGTTTTCCGATGTTCAAAAATATGTGTTCTTATATCTGTCTTGTATATCTGTGACTTATACTTATAAACCTCCACCAAAATTAGGGCATTCCCTTTGAGAGTGACCCTAACGGAGGTGGGGTGTTTCACTTGGTATCAGAGCATAGGTTTACCAGATATGATAAAAGTTTTGAAAATTTATTTTCAAGGAAAAATTTAAAGAAGCATTTTTAAAAGATAAAATATTATTTTATTTTAAAAAGGCAAAGTCCCCCAAAGCCATAGGTACTATCTCTTATCCTTCGTTTTGAATCTATCCTTTTTGTTTCAGCATGTCCGAAGAACTTAACTTGCCAGAGGGTGTACCAATACCTGGTTGGTTTAGACGATTCTTAGAAGCAAGGGCTACTCAGCCAGGTCCTACCGTTCCTCCTCCCCCAGCTGCAGGAAATCATCCAGCTGCAGCAGCACCTCTTCCTCCACCTCCTCCGCGGGGAAATACTTTTGCTAAGATATGTAAAGATTTTAAAGCTATGGGGGGAAAGGACTTTCATGGAACTGAGTCCTTCGTGGCAGCTAGGAATTGGCTGAAGGAAACCGAGGACCTATTCGTCATCTTTGAGGTAGAAGATAGGCAGAAAGTACAACTGGCAGTATGGCTACTTAAAGGCGAGGGTTCCTACTGGTGGGAAGTCACTAATGCAGAAAGACCAGTGGAAACATGGGAGGACTTTAGGGCAAGGTTTGAGGCTAAATTTCTCTCAGAAGCTGAAAGGAGTCTTCAGTTGGATTTTTTTTATTTCTTAAGCAAGGGAATATGACAGTCAAAGAGTATGTTAATCAGTTCGATGAGCTGGCTAAGTTCGGACTGGACCTAGTCAACACCCCGCACAAGAAGGCTCTCCGCTTTGTCAAGGGGTTGAATGAGCCATTACACAGTTTGGCCATGACCCATATACCCATGGGAGCTAAGTATGAAAGGTTGGTACAGATGGCATTGCTGAACAAAGAAGATAAGGGCAAGAAGGAGACAAAGGCAGAAAACTCTCAAGGGAAGAAAGAGGTCAAGCCCAACGATTCTCAGAATAAGAAGGTAGACTCCGAGAAAGGAGGCAAGAACGACAACTCACGTGATAAAAGGAAATGCAATTTCTGTGGTATGGTAAGGCACATAGCCAAGGATTGTAGAAAGAGGAAGAGAAAGCAAGGTGAATGTTTTTATTATGGGGAGACTGGACACATCAGCAAAGACTGCCCTAAGAAGCAGACCGGACCTTCTAGGGGTACATCGTTAACTTCTTCTAGATGCTTTGTTCTATCTTGTTTCTCTCCTCGATCCTATCTTGAGAACCATAGGTAGAATCTTTTTGGATGTAAACATGTAATTGAAACATGTTATGATTGCGAAATGGTTGCAACTGATCGCAAGTGGTTGCTCGTGGATGCATGAATACACATTAGGCACTAGATCGGCTCAGACACATTTTCACGTTGCATATGCATAAATGTATTTATTCGTATATGGATGAAGTTTAGTGTGTGTCATATGGATGTTGCATTTGTATGAATGATTGTGCACTCATGTAGAATCATGAATAGGAGAATTTGCATACATAATGGATTCATGACACTTACATAATTTTCATTAAGGAGGTCAACTGAATCAGTAGACCGCCTGATTTTGCATTAGATAAGTACATGAACACACACTTCACATATGATCATGAAGCATTAGAAGTCTTTTAAGGACAATGGATGCTCGTGTTTGATGGATGAGTAGATGGACGTTTGGATGTTAGGATATACATTCTTCCTGAACTTGAAGATTTCGGGGACGAAATCCTTTTAAGTGGGGGAGAATGTAACACCCCGTGTATTCTATAACAATGAAATTCACAAATCAAGGTATAATTAATTTCAAATCAAAGAATTAAGGGAAACGGGATACGCCATTGCGTTCGTCTCGGAATTCTGCTTGAGATAGAGTCCGAGTTTGCGTAAAACGGACTCCGTATGAAGAAGATATGGCCTCCGGAAGTTTCAGAATTCATTTTAAAATTCAAACAGACGAAAACAGCTCAGAAAAACCAGTTTAAAATTCAAAAATCAGGCCCAATTGGCCAGGGCGGGAAAATTCCCGCCCAAGGCACCCAGGTCGACTTGGCAGTCGACCTGGGGCTAGCCAGGTCGACTGGGCAGTCGACCTGGGTCACCCGTGTCGACTGCCAAGTCGACACGGTGTCGACTGGGGGTCGACCTGGCCCCTGAGCCAGGTCGAACCCAGCCCACCCTGGCTGGCCTGGTCTGTGTTTGGTCGATTTTCTGAGCCTTGCCTTGTCATTAGGGCTAGGTGTTAGCTCCTGGTTGGTCTCTCCTTCGAACGAACGGCTATTATTAGACCAAGCTCCATCGACGGTCTTAATCATCTCACAAACACTATAAAAAGACCCTAAGACCTAGCCTAAATCATACTATTTCATTTCACCCTAATGCAGCCGCCATTAAACCTAGAACTCTAAATTAAAAATACAAAGAAAAATTATAGAAGACGAAGGACGATTCTTGAAGGCTACAACTAGAAGCTACAACAACTACGATGCTTTAGACAACGGATTTGGGGCTATTTGATTTGGAATTTTGGTTTGGATTACTTGCTTCATATAGTAAGTTCTATGTCACTTTTTAGGCAAAAACGCTAAAATAACATGGACATGCCATGAATTGAAACCGGATTTAGGAACTACTATTAATCCATGTTTATATTGTTTAACTTTGAATCATAATTTGGGAATGTTGCTATGTCAACGTTGCAAGTTAAACTTATCATGATTTTGATGTTGTTATGAATCACTTGGGCTTAATTGTATGGCAAGTTGGACTAATACATGTCCATGGAATCACTATGTTTATTGAAATCTTTATGATGATTAAACCATGCCTATGATGCTAATTAAACCATGTCTATGATGTTGATGAAACTATGCCTGTGATGTTAATATACCTATCATGTTAATGACAAAATGGGAATTGCTAGGTTATGATGAAAATTTGGAATCGTTATGTATATAATGCTAGATGAGAATCATTATGTTAAAAATGCTAAATTGGAATCCACTATGCCTATTAGAATTACCATGCCTTTAATGTTTCATGTTTATAATAAAATTATTATTATGCCCGCAATGACTATTATGCCTATGATGTAAAGTTGAAATCATCATGTTAAACTAAGTTGGAACCATTACTATGCCAAGTTATCATCATGCTAGTATTGAAACCATGTGATATGTTATAGCCTGTTTATTATGCAAGTGATGTTAGAATTGTCACATATGCCTATCACATGTTTGGTGTTATTCCCCATTATCTCTTGAATTGTTTATGCTTGTGAACGAAGTACGTTTATATACGTTGGGGATACGATTGGGAACAATAGGCAAAACTTGAATTGATTATAATCATAAACCTTGAAATTTGGCATAAGTAGAACATGAAATATGACACGAAAACTTGACTTGAACATGCCATAACTTGACTTGAAAAACATGCTTAGTTGGGCACGAAGTTGACATATGAACATGCTATGGAAATAGCACGAATCTGCTAAGAACATGGGCATGACTTTAGAAAACAAGAAAGTGGCCAACTCGAGGTTGGGTTGAGTTTGTAGTGTAAATCTGCCCGGAACCGCCCGGCAAATCCAGTTGCTACAAACAATAGGATCCAATGTGGGCAGTTGGTCACATCGCGCTTGAAACCCGAGGTTGGGTTGAGTTCGTAGCGTAAACCTGCCCGGAACCGCCCGGCAAATCCAGTGGCTACGAACAACAGGATCCAATGTGAGTGGTTCGGTGCATTAACGAATCAATTAATGCCAATTAGGGTTAAGTCATGAACATGAAAAGACAACTTAACCAACTTGAACACGATTTGTAGGGCTAAGTCATGTACTTGAAATGACAACACTTAGCCAACTTGACATGACATGTAGGCGGGTTAAGTCGCGAATTTAAATGACTTACTTAACCACCTTGACATGACTAGACTGGAAAAGGATTAAGTCACGAATTACATGACTTAATCGGTTAGGCGGGTTAGGTCACGAATTACATGACCTAATCTGTTAGGCGAAACCCTAGATACGACCCTTTTCAGCAGTAACCCTCTAGATGTATCAAAGTACCCTGGGGCTAGGCCGGGTGGGGCACGATTACTGGGCTGATTGTAAGAGGTGAACGACGGCAGTGGGGTACGCCAGTGTAGGTTCGGTGGACTACGGTCGTGCACGTATTCCAGGGCAGACACTGGGTATCCGTAGATTTATCTGTGCATCTTGAATCGTGTCAGGGGTTGACACCCTAGGGCTGATACACCCGAAGGTGGACCTAGCACAGGTGACTACATTCGTGATTAGCCGTATGACACGGACACTTGACGAGCTAGAACTTGTAAGGAGCCGATCGACTAGATAAGCGCTCCGTAGGACCCCGTACTTGGGTCAGACCCCGTTTCAGGGTCGTTTCACGATATTGGGCCGTGGGATTTATTTCGTGATTAACTCGTGACATGGGCTTAGTATACTAGTACTGTCGATGCAACGAATCTTGAACATGTGATGCTTTATTTGACTTGTCTTGACTTATCATGATCACCTTAGTCTATCTTGTCCACCTTGACACCCTTCTTGAATTTAGTTCCAGTTCATATATGACATGTTGTTTTAACCGTTTTTACACTGAAAGTCACTAGGACTTACTCAGTCTTTATGACTGACCCTTTTCCTTTCGCCTCTTTTTCTTTCGTTCCCCCCCCCCCCAGGTTCTCAGGGAGGGAATACCGCAGCTTGACCATTCTTCACATCCAGCTTGAAGAGAAAGAATGTATTGCTTGGATCTTTTCCGTTTTGGACTATGGTTTTGGACAGCAATTAGGTGACTTTTGCAGTTTATTTATGTTTTCTTTATACTTCTTTAAATAATGTAATCAAGACAGTTATGATTTTGGAAGTATTGTAAGACAAATTATGACATGGTTTGTGAACACGTATTATGTTGAAATAAAAGTTGTTGTTGTTTTCCACTGTTCAAAAATATGTGTTCTTATATTTGTCTTGTATATCTGTGACTTATACTTATAAACCTCCACCAAAATTAGGGCATTCCCTTTTAGAGTGACCCTAACGGAGGTGGGGTGTTTCAGGATATATATATATATCGGGTCCTATGAAGGCCATGCTAGTGGAGGGATCGGTAGAGAGCTACCACCATCCCTGTGTACTTGCCAAATTCTCCTCAATTCTGAGTCTTATTTAGCAAGTTCAGAACGTCACACGACGTCACCTGATTGGATTGGGATTGAAGTTAAACGCAACGCAGCTGATAGGTGTAACATTCGATAAGCAAACCCTTTTACCGATCACTTATATTTGCACATAAGATGTGGATATACAGTTGAGTTACCAATTTCGGAGTTCGATTCTTAGCCCAATCACGTCGTAATCGCGGTCCGATCTGGGAATGCATTAGTGATTGTGATGATTATGGTTTTAATTATTAGAATTAAAGATTTCCATCGTGTTTCGAGATGCTTATATGTTGGGTGCCTTCACATCAAGGGATGTCACATGTGACTTTCGTGGTGCCAAGACCTTGGTTTTGGACCATCCTCTCTATTTGCTGGGTTTGATTCAAAAAGGTCGCTCCACGGTAGCAGAGAGGATAATAGTAGTGAGAAAGCAGGAACTGGTGGAGGACAGGTGCCCCCCGAGTCTGCCTTTAGTGGCGGTGCCTCCAGAAGTACTTCCCTACGTGCCTCCAGCTAACTGGAGGGGGACCGGAGCATCAAGTGCACAAGAATGGCTACAACATAATGGAAAAGAGGGCTTACTTTCCATTCCCATTTCGCTTACGATGGTGGAGGAAAATGTGGGAATGAATCGAAAGTCGGTATCTCTGATGAAGACCTCTGAGACCACTACACTGTAATGGGCGACCGTAGGACTGGTACCCCCGGGCCTACTTCTGAATGTGTCTGCTGTAGTACTTCCCTGCATGCCCTAGCTAACTGGAGGGTGAACAGAGCATCAGTTGGAGGAGAATGGCAATGACATAGTGGAGAGAAAGGTGTCCTTTGGAGAAGAGAGCATACGTTCTGTTCCCATTTCGCTTCCAACGAGGGAGGCAAATGTGGGAATGAGTTGCAAACCGGTATCTCTGATAATGACCTCAGAGCCAACTACACCATAGAAGTTGTGGTCCCAAGAGTTCCCAAGTATCATGACTCAACGTTTCACTCAGGGTTGAGTTGGTCTAAACTCCACTCACGAGAGACACTAGTCGAGCAGAGTTCGAGTGGGTTAACTTTGCTCTCAATTAGCTCAAGGCATGCGAAGTTCAGGTGGAATGGTGCCAATAGATAGACTCTAGAGTACGCTGGTTGGTCATCTAAGTCTATTGGTCTTGGATTGGTGGTGCCAACAAACCGCTGCTAGAGTACATCTAAGCGTAGGTAGGCAGGGCTAAACCCGTTGGACTTTTGTCGCTTACCCCCAGTTTCAAGGGGTAGGTAGTCTGTGAGATTGCTCGGTTATAGTTGCAGTTACAGTACTCCAGACAAAGGTTACATCAAAGTAGACCATGCTAGAAACTTGAGTATTATGTCAAAGCACATACTTGGAGACAATCTACAGCTGAGAGTAAACAACATGGTGTAATTCAAACAATACGAGGCGTTGTGGTGCTGAAGATCTAAACCATTTATTGGTGTTGCAATCATGTTGATTCGAAGGATGATCCCAGGGGATTTAGTCTATGACTGTCCTAGTTGAGTGAATTTCATGGTGACCATTGGGAGGCTCGGGAACTTCGCTTGGAGGATCTTGGTGTACTACTTGAAACTTTGATGGCAGATAAGCTCTTCCAAAAGGGAGTAATTGTTGATTGAAGGATTGTCCGAGGAAGGCCCCATTGTTGTTGTCTTGATCGGGTTTGCTCGGATGACCAGAGTCGTAGTTGTCTGAGCTTTGGGCTTCACTTTTATGTGGATTGTGGAGATGGTCGGGTCGAGTAGCTCGATTCCTATGCACCTCTTCCTGGCTTAGGAATTGGTTGGTTTTCTCACAAAAAGCTTCCAGTGTCTTTGATTGCTTTCGATTGATCCACGCTCTCGGAAGTGGATAGTACGCCCTTTGCAGGCTGGATGATTATGGTTCGAGCGGTAGAATCCTCGACCTCGGCCAAGGCGATGTTGAATCTTTCGAGATAGATTTTGAGGGTTTCATCAGTGCTTTGGAAAATATTTGAGACTAAGAGGATGTCTTTGGGTCTTACAACATGCATCCTGAATTGTGCGACCAAACCCCTTGCGAGTTGGTTGGAAGTTGAGATGGTTTCCGGCGGGAGTCAAGAGATCCATGATAGAGCTATGCCTTGAAGAAAGAAGAGTAGGCAATTGCACTTCACGACGTCAGTGGCGTGGATGAGACCATGTGCCACTCGTAGAAGTTAGCGAAGTTTCAAGGATCAGAGTTCCCTGAGTAAGCAGTGAGTTTTGGCATGTTGAAGTGCCTAGGCCACTCAGCATTGTGGATAGCTGGAGTGAAGGGATTATGCCTCGTACTGATTTCCCAGACGTCGTTTGGGTGCCCCCGCAATTCCCTCATGATCCTACGGATCATGTCAACGAGAATCACAGGTTGGGTCTCCGCCGCATTATGGTGGTCGTGATCTAACCGAGGAGCTTGGAGCCCAGGGCATCTTCTTGAAGGAAGGTCTTCGTTATTCAGTGAGTCTTCAACCTCGATTACACGATTCCGCGGGGGTTGGTCAAGGTGAACTTGGGTCTAGTTGATTGCTGGAATCATAGGCACCAAGTTCAGACTCATGGTAGTTTGAGTTTGCTTGGTGGGGGCTTGAGTGCTAGTTCCTTGGTCGGGATTAGTTCCAAGCCAAGAATGGTCGGGATGACACATTCCCTCTCTGATGGTGATCTCGACATTGCCGAGATTGATTGTATGATGATGGCTTCAGTTGTTGGGAGGAGAGACGGAAGTGGAGCTCGATGAGACACGATTTAGAGGAGGCTAGATGCTCCCATTTTCTAGAAAGCGGGCGATGTCTCGTTGAGCATGTCGTTGGAGTCATTAGATCAACTCCCTGTTTTGCCTAACCCGGGCTTTAAGCCAACGCTTGGTTTGTTCGAATCTCTCCATGAGCTCGAGAAGCTATGCTTGGGTAACTAGGCCTTTGGTACCAGAGGTGGTGCCATGCCAACAGCGGCTAAGATGTTAGAAAGAGGTCGTTAATGGATTGGAGAAACTTCATCGTCGTTAGATGGTTCACCAAGGATAGATTTTCCCTTGTTCGCCATTGTCAATAAGTTTGCTAGGTGGATAAGGCGGAATCCGAGTAGCACAAACAAACGTATGGCCGAGGAACGGTGGGAAAAGACGGCTTTGTCGAGTTCGAGTGAAGGTACTGGAAGAAGGTGAGCTTTATTTTCCCCTTCCTGGCACGTTAAAGTGTTGATGCCAAAAATGGTTGCCAACGCTCGAGAATTCCAAAATTTTGAAACTAAATGTCCAAAACGGAAAAGTATGCGAGATACAATACTAGTATGTAGGAAGGTATAGAACATAGTAATTTATAGTGGTTTAGTTCAGATTGAACCTATGTCCACTTTGAAGGCATTTTTGATTTTATTCACATTCAAGAGAGTACAGTGATGGACATCATCATTACAAGTAGTTACAATGATTAACAATGTTCTATTAATTCTTGCTGTCGAGCTTCCTTGCTGATCGGGTGCAGTCGAGGAGTTCCAAGGTTCGTGAGGCGCCGGGAAATTCCGAGGTCTAGAATGTGTCGGGAAAATCCAAGGTCTGGGGTGTACCGAGAAATTCAGAGGTGTGGGGTGTACTGAGAAATCCGTAGATCCGGGGTATACTAGGAAAACTGAAGGCCCGGGGTGTACCAGGAAATTCGAAGATCTGTGGTGTACCTAGAAATTCGAAGGTCTGAGGCACAACGGAAAATTCGAAGGTCTGGGGTGTATCGGGAAATTCAAAGGTCTGGGGTGTACCGGGAAAATTCGGAGGTCCAGGGTGTACCGAGAAAATCAGAGGTCCGGGATGCACCGAAAATTCGGAGGTCTGGGGTAAACCGGGGGAATCGTAGGTCCGTCAGAGGTTCGGGTTGTACCAGGAAATTCAGAGGTTTGAGGTGCACCGGGAAATTTGGAGGTCCGGGGTATACTGGGAAATTTAAGTATCCCTGTCTTCTTCTTTCCAAGATGCTCAAGAAGCTATTAATGGTGTCCAAGGTCCCTCTTGAGATGTGAAGATAGCAAAGTGCCAGTGCCTTTCAAGTATGAGGTAGGGGATATTTATAGAAAGTATCCCAGAGGGAGTAGGAAGAATCCCCGAAGGAAGTTGGAAGAATCCCGGAGGGGGTAAAGGGAATAGGAAGTATTTCGGAGGGAGCAGGAAGTATCCCAGAGGGGGAAGGAAGTATCCGAGAGGGAAAAGGAGGAATCCCAGAGGAAGTAGGAAGTATCCCACGTTAAGGAATGTGGAATGCGGATCTTAAGGTAAAACAAACACTAGAGGGGTGTGCATAGTGTTTATAAGGAACTTATGAAAATCTTGAACTTAATTGATCTACTATATGAATCACACAATGATTATCACACCAGAGATGACCACAAACACAGAAATAATTTAATATAAAATGCAGAAAATGAAAGAACACACAATATTTTATACTGGTTCAAATTTCTCTATGTCTAGTCCCATGCAATGCTGTATTGCGCAGAATTTTATTATTATCAATATCCAAGTACAATCCCTTGATTTCATGGAATGTTTAACACTGCTCCAAACACCCTTGATTTCACGGCTACAAGATTAACACTGCTCCCTTTCCTTGATTCCAGGGCTACAAGGAACACACCCTTTCGCAAATAAATACAACAGCCCTAAAACTCTTCAATGGCACTTCAATTCAGAGAGTATTTGTTAAAGATTGAGAAGAGAAGAAGTTTGATATAATTTGAGTAGATATCGACAAAGTATAAGTGTAGAAATCAAGAAAATGATGTATATTGATGGTGGTAAGTAAAGGGTGAAGATGGAGAAGAAAGAATGATTAAAAATTCGAAATCAGCCCCTATTTATAGTGTCCCAAAGGTTGCAACATTTTTGAAATGTTCCAAATAGCGAAAAGACACTTCCTTTGAAAATTAAAAATATGACAGTTATATGTCGGCATGTCTAATTATGTATCTCGACATATGTATTATATTTTGATTTTCTAAAACTATTTTTCAAGTATTTAAACATATATATTATTCTGAAAATTTTAGAATCAAAACTTAGTAATTTAAATGAATATTCTAAAGTGTAAAATCATATGGAAACATAATAATATATTATATAAACATATTTAAAAAGTTATAGGATTTATAAACTATAAAACTATATATATTAAAACTTTATAAACATATATGTTTGAAATAATAAGTAAGATAATAGTTTGAAATCATTTAGCAAAAAAAAATTTGAAATCGGGATTTGAATTTTGAAAACAAATTTTGATATCTGAAAATCAGAATTTGAACCTGGAATGCTATTCAGAGTCTTACATATAAAGTAGACTGAATTACTAAATTTCTCAGCTTTTGAAATCTTGATAACTCATGAGTCTTGAATCTCTTTTGAATCTTGAATCTCTTAGCACTCTAAAACTGTACATTCTTCAGCATTTAAATCCTGTATACAAACCTTGCATATACATATACATATATATATCCTAGATAGAGATGCTACTATATATTTTGTAATCAATGATAATTGAAATAAGTTGTTGTCATCAAAAATCTATTCTCTAACAATCTCCCCAATTTGATGATGACAACCTTGATTTATAAAATATTCATATCTGTTCATACATGTTGATACTTTTTGATCTGATTCTTGAAATACTCCCCCTTTCATCATGAATCCTACATACTCCCCCTTAAACTAAGCCTAACTAATCCTTATTTTATAATTTCTCCCCCTTTCTCATCAACAAAAAGAATCTCTAAATATACTCCCCTAAATATGTACCATATATAATTATGTCTATCTATCTATTCTAAGGTCATATTACTTAATTCTATAATAGTATGACTCCCCCTAAATTCATGTCTATATTATATATAATATCATTTTTCTCTATATATCTATCCTAATATTTGTTCTAAAATCTATGAAAACTTGATAAAAAACAAACATTGTAAGAACTAAATAATTTAGATATCGTTTTACAATACAAGCCATACAAATTAAAATGTTTTATGAGAACACGAATATACTATAATTGTACATACTACATCGCATGCACGAATAAACGAGAAACTAAACGTTTAATGCTTCTCAACGATTGGGAATTTATGAATTGGGCAATTGGGATAACGGAGACAAAATTCCCCGTTTTGCTCAACTATATTCCCTTCTCTATTGAAGCATATCGCCAACGGATATGACTTGGCCGTCTTCTTCCATGCCTTCAGTTTGTGCTTCTTCCTCCTCTTCAACCATTTCATCCTCTTCTTCCTTTTCCACTATTTGATTACCATCTTCGATGATAATCATATTAGTGTGGTTATCCATAACAATTTTTTGTGGATTTCGCATGATTCTTCCTTGTTCACATGATCTTGATTCATCCTTATTTGCAAAACTTGGATTTCAGCGAGCATTTGTAGTACATTCTCCATTTTCTCCTCTAGTTTCATCACACGAATGGGCGTAGTGTGTTGAAACGGACCTTCGGATGGTCAGGCAGACGAATCGGGATTGATTTGATTGTTATAATTAGTGGAGGCCATTGTTTTATATGGTTTAGAATTTTTCCAGAAATGAAATGAGAAGATGAAGAAGAACATTCGAAATAAGAAGTTTGAATAGATGTTGTAACTACCTTTTGGTGGGAGTTAATTTTTGAAATCTGGCAGTAATATGTCGACATGTCGAAAACTGTATGTCGACATATGTTCATTTTTTTCGTTTTTCTGAATTTTTTGTTATAATATATATATATGTGTGTGTGTGTGTGTGTGTGTGTGTGTGTGTGTATTGATACACTTAATTACTCTAATTCACTTAATGAACAAATACCTAATTCTCTTCTAAATTTAGTAAACATTGCTTCGTTTAATGGTTTTGTCAAAATATCTGCTATTAGTTTTTCTGTTTCTATAAATTCGAGTGAAAATTTCTCTTTACTTACGTTAGAAAATGATGTCGTATATCAATATGTTTAGTTCTTGAATGATGAGTTGGATATTTATATATATTTACATCGTTTGTATTATCGTAGTATCTTGGTGATTTATTAGTGTTTAATCCAATGTCTTTTAAATATAGTTACATATATATTACTTGTGAACAAGCAAAAACAGCAGATATATATTCTGCTTCGGTTGTTGACAAAGATACTTATTTTGATTTTTACTAAACCAGAAAACTAGTGAATGTCCTAAGAAATGGCATGTTCAACTCGTGCTTTTATGGTCGGATTTACATCCCGCATAATCAGCATTACAATAAGAGATTAAATCAAATGAATCATCCTTAGGATAAATTAATCAAAAATTTAATGCATGTTTTACATATCCTAGAATACATTTTACAGCTTTTAAGTGATTTTCTTTGGGTTGTGATTGATATCTTGTACAGTGACATATACTATGCATTATATCTGGTCTACTAACGGTTATATATAATAATGATCTTATCATATCTCTATATAAATTTTGATTAACAACTTTTAATGTATCATATTTACTTAAGGCTATATTAGTTGCCATTAATGTTAGTCTCCTATTAGTTGTTGTTAAATTATATTTGTTAATTAAATCTCTCACGTATTTTTCTTGATTAATAAATATTCCATTCTTTAAATTTCTTATATATAACCCTAAGAAGAATGTTAGTTCTCCCATGTGAATCATCTCAAATTCTTGTGTTACAATGTCTGAGAATTCTTTATTCATTTTATCATTTGTTGATCCAAAGATTATATCATCAACATATATTTGTACTAATTGTATATCGTTATTATTTCTTTTAATAAAAAGTGCATTATCTATTTTATCAATTTCGAAGTTAGATTGTAATAAATAATTTCTTAATCTATCGTACCAAGCTCTAGGAGCTTGTTATAATCCATATAGTGCTTTCTTTAATTTATATATGACATGGAAAGTTTTCATCTTCAAAAAGAGGTGGTTGCTCCACATTTACGTCTTCTTTAACATATCCGTTTAAAAAAGCACTTTTAACATCCATTTGATATAATTTGAAATTATTATGATTAGCAAAGGCTAATAATATACTAATTGCTTCTAATCTTGCTACGGGGGAAAATGTTTCATCATAACTTATCCCCTCTTCTTGAGTATAACCTTGTGCTACTAATCGTGCCTTATTTCTTACGACCTCACCATGTTCATTTACTTTATTTTTATGAACCCGTTTAGCTCCAGTTACAGTTTTATCCTATGGTCTAGGAACAAGTTCCCATACCTCATTCCTGGTAAACTGATTCAATTCTTCTTGCATAGCAAGAATCCATGAATCATCGGATGATGCTTCATTTGAATTCTCAGGTTCAATAGCTGAAATAAAAATTGAATTACTCATATTATTTAATTGGTTTCTAGTTCTAACAACAGATTCAGTATCTTCTAAGATATTTTCTACAGGTTGATCTCTTAATAATCTAATTCTTTTATTTGGTTGATCATTTTCATTATTTGTTTCATTAATCTCATTTTCACATTCATCCTTGTTGTTTTGTGTTATATTTTTATAGTTTTTTCGTCGAAGGATACATTTAAGTTTTCTTCTATAGTACTAGTTCTTAAATTAAAAACTCTAAATGCTCTACTTCTCTCTGATTATCCAATAAATATTCCTTTATCATATTTAGAATCAAATTTGTCTAAAATTTCTTTAATACTAAGAATAAAACATTTACTTCCAAATATTTTAAAATATGATACTTTTGGTTTCTTATTATGCAAAAGTTCGTAAGGTGTTTTATGAGTTAAGGTCATATTAAAATTCTATTTAATATATAACATGCTGTTGCAACTGCCTCAGCCCAAAAGTTCCTTTGTAAATTACTTCCTGATAACATTATTCTCGCACACTCTTGAATTGACCTATTTTTATGTTCAACTACTATGTTTTCTTAAGGGGTTCTTAGGAAAGAAAAATTATGGGTTATCCCCTTTTTATTACAAAACCTTTCTAAATTTTCATTTTCGAACTCTCCACCATGGTCACTACATATAGTTTTGATTTTTAAAGATAACAAACTTTGAATTCTTTTAGCAAAGGTTTTAAACTTTTCAAAAACATCACTTTTAACTTTAAGAAACAAAGTCCAAGTGAATCTAGAAAAATCATCGATTATTACGTAAACATATCTGTTGTGGTTTATTGATTGAGTTCGAGATGGACCAAATAAATCCATATTAATTACTCTAATGGTTTCGAGTTGTAATTTCCTCTTTTGATTTAAATAAAATCCTTTTCAATTTTCCGAACTGACAAGCATCACATAATTTACCTTAAATTCATTTTGGGTAATACCCTAACTGAATCTAACTTTGAAATCCTAGAAATATGTTTGAAATTTATATGGCTAAATCTCTTATGCCAAATCCAAGGGTCACTTGTATTAGCCATAAGACATGGGTTATCATCAGAAATTTTCATACTCAATATATAGATATTTTTCTTTCTATCTCCTTTGAAAATTACTTTTGAATTTCCATCATCTATAAAGCATTTATCTTTTTCAAAATTGATTTTATAGCCTTTATCACAAAGTTGACTTATACTTAGTAGGTTATGTTTTAAATTCCTAACTAATAAAACATCAAAAATAGCAGGAGTTTCAGAATTACCGACATTGTCGATGCCAACTCTATATCATTTAGAGTTATCACTGAAGTTTACCATTCCTCCATCTTCATATACTAGATTATTCAGTAATTCTAGATTTTCCGTCATATGACTTGAACAACCACTATCCGATATCCATTTGTCCTTTTTCATTTCCACCATTTGTCCATCAGAATTTGAATTTTCAATAGCCATGTAACACACCTTTTCAAAATTTGAATTTCCAATAGCTATGTAACACACCTTTTCATGTATTGGACAAGAATTCAATAGATTACTTGAGTTTTCGACATAATTGGATGCAGACTCTTCTAGCATTGATACAATGCATGAATTAAAACTATTATTATGAATATTTTCAAGATTTTCCATTTAATATTTTTAAAAATCATATTATGAACTTTTTGAAAACCTAAGCTCTAATAACAATTGTTAAGGAATGCAGATCTTAAGGCAAAACAAAAAATAGAGGGGGTGAATAGTGTTTATAAGGAACATATGAAAATCATAAACTAAATTGATCTACTATATGAATCACACATTGATTAACACACCAGAGATGATCAAAAACACATAAACAATCACAGACACATAAATAGATAAATATAAATTGCAAAAAAGGAATGAACACACTGAATTTTATACTGGTTCGGTTTACTTCTACGTCCAGCACCACGCAACGTTGGATTACGTAGAGTTTTATTATTATCAATATCCATGTACAATCCCTTAATTTCACGGCTATAATGTTAACGCTACTCCAGACACCCTTGATTTCACGACTGCAAGGTTAACACCGCTCCATTTCCTAGATTTCAGGGCTACAAGGAACGCACCCTTTCCCAAACGGTTACAACAACCCTAGAACTCTTCAATAGCACTTCCAAATTTATGGTAGTAGATAGAGATTGAGAAAAGAAGAAGTCTGATATAATTTGAGTAGAAATCGGCAAAGTATAAGTGTAGAAATCAAAAAAATAATGTATAGTAAGGGTGGAAAGTAAAGGGATGAAGATGGAGAAGAAAAAATAATCAAAAATTCGAAATTAGCCCCTATTTATAGTGTTCCAAAGGTTGCAACATTTATGAAACGTTTCAAATAGTGAAAAGACACTTCCTTTGAAAATTAAAAATATGACAGTTATAAGTCGACATGCCTAATTATGTATGTCGACATATGTATAATATTTTTATTTTTTAAAACTATTTTCAAGTGTTTAAACATATATACTGTTCTAGAAATTCTTGAATCAAAACTTACTAATTTAAATGAATATTCTGAAGTGTAAAATCACATGGAAACATAATAATATATTATATAAACATATTTACAAAGTTATAAGATTTAGAAACTATAAAACTACATATATTATAAACTTATATATTAAAACATTATAAACATATATGTTTGAAATCATAAGCAAGATAATAGTTTGAAATCATTTAGAAAAATAATTTGAAATCAGGATTTGAATTTTGAAAACAAATTTCGAAATTTGAAAATCATAATTTGAACCTGGAGTGCTATTCAGAGTCTTACATATAAACTAGACTCAATTACTATATTTTTCTTGAGATCTTGATAACTCATGAGTCTTGAATCCCTTTTGAATCCTAAATCTCTTGGCACTCTAAAACTGTACAGTCTTCAGTATTTAAATCATGTATACAAATCCTGCATATATATATATATATATATATATATATTGTAGATAGATATGTCATAGTATATATCTTATGATCAATGATAATTGAAATAAGGTTGTTGCATCAAAACTCTATTCTTCAACATTCCAGAAGGAGTTGGACGTATCTCGGAGGGAGAAGGAGGTATCTTGGAGGAAGAAGGAAGTACCCTGGAGAGAGTAGGAGTATCCCGGAGGGACTAGGAAGTATCTAGACCATGTTGCTGAAAATAGGTAATCACCCAAGTGGGACCATGTCTTGGCTAGATTTTTAAGGATGTTAGTAATACTTCTGGGCCGTTGAGCCATGCGATGTGCCGAGTCGTGTGGGTCTGGATTCCTTCTGGTAACCGGACCAAAATGTCGGTTAACAGTAGCATACCTATATAAGAAATAGGCAACCTGTTAAAACAACTGAATTTCTTAATGCAATGCCATTCAACTCTTTATACATATTGCATAAAACCGCGTGACACCAGAAGTAATCAGAAACAATGATAAAGTCGTGTAACACGTATAACTACTTGATGCTAACATGATCCTTGTTATGGTTTGGAGAAATCATGGATGCTATAAGTAAAATTGAAACCATATGAGTTGTTATATCTTCTAAACTAACAAATCAGAAACAATGTCACATATATTTACAAGGTCATTAATCCATCTTACCTTTAGCTCTTTTACATGAACGACTACGTTAGCTGGTGGAACCTCACCAAGGATTTAAAAAAAAATCATTTACATCAACATTGCCATAGTAGTTCACAACAATGCCTTCTATAGGCAAGTCAAGTAGAATAACAATATCCTATAAAGTAATGGTCATTTCCCCAATTGAGAAATGAAATGTACTTGTCTCAGGCCTCCATTTATCTTATTATGCAGTGAGTAAAGCCATATAAAATACAATGTATTTGATATACATGAAATACTAGAATCCCGCTTAATGAAGTACCCACTGAACACGTACATCTTAATTATCTCCATTCAGTTTCCACAACTATGAACTTGAGCCAGGCAGTTAATTGAAATACAATAAATATTATATCATTTAAAACTCTAAAAAAAGTTGTAGTAAGTGTTTTATAACATTTTCCCAAACATCCTATTAGCCACAGTTGTAACATGGTCAACTTATAATAACATTTTAAAACAGTTGTAGTAAAACGTTATTACAACTTTTTTGATGAGTTGTAATTTTGCCAGTATACATCAAAATATGTCTTTTAAAACTGATTTTCATAATTGTGAAAGTGTTCTCAACAACTTTTACCTCCTTTTGCAAGATATATATTACAGTTGTTCATAAATAGTTATAAAACATTAGCTGACGGTGAATTAAAACCATTGTGATATATATATTTTACAACATTTAGAAAAGGTTGCATGTATAACTTTGCAAATTGAACCTACAAGCATATGCATACTTTAAAGTTTAAACACAATAATATTATAATTTAAGCAATTCAAATAAAATTCAACAACCAAATGATAAATAATACTTTATCAAATTACTTCCACTCAAAAGAAGTTGGCGGTTGCTCAAACACATGATACATTACATGTTTCGATACAGGTAGTTTTTCACAAAAATAACATAAGTTCAACCGTATAATACAAACAAACGATAAAGCATACCAATAATAACAATGGAATCCTTGTGCCAAGCAATTGGTGTTCCTACAACTTGTCGATTAGTACAAGTCTCAAAAGAAGTCTCCTTCCATAAAGGAGCTTGAGATTCTACTGAAACGTCGATCCAAACTGTCCAAGTATCTATCCAAATATAATGTAGTGCCCAAAATAGCGGGATCAACAGATGCAAG
Source organism: Allium sativum (assembly GCA_030737875.1). Taxonomy (NCBI): domain Eukaryota; kingdom Viridiplantae; phylum Streptophyta; class Magnoliopsida; order Asparagales; family Amaryllidaceae; genus Allium; species Allium sativum. The sequence continues at coordinate 1,020,624,620 of CM060913.1, forward strand.
CATCCCTTTAGCAATAATCTTCTTCTGCCTGTTGAGCAATTTGCATTTGCTTTGGAAAATGTAGAGCATATCTATCATTATTTGGAAAAATAGTGCTACAACGTTGTAACTGCAACTGCAAACATAATGCAATGAATAGAATGTTTAATTATGAGTCATTAAGCATGATTGAAAAATATATATTCTAAGACGAAATTAGAGAGATCTTTTAAATCATAGGTTTTTTTTTTACTAGTTTTAGTAGATTTCATTAAGGACAAATCAATGAAATGGCCACATACTCAACTTTGGTGAATAGGATTAAATATAGATAAACTAGTGTGTAACTCTTAAGTTGCACACGATAATTTTATTAAAAATAGTATTTATTATTTTAATGTTAAAAATAAAACTTTGTTGATGTAACATACATGAATTATGAATTAAAATTATTATTATTATTTGTGTGTACTTAATGTTTTATGGATTACACAAACAATATGTATTTGTATTTGAGATTTTTTTTAAAATTATTTTTGTTAATATAGACATGCCTATCGAAATTGATGCATGCTAGTAATTTATTCAATGAATCAGCAAGTATTATTTAATATAATTTGTTTAAATAAGTTAAATGTAACATTATGAAGTTAATTTAACAGTATAACATAGTAGGAAGAATTTAAAAGAAATTTACAAAAATATGCATAAATTTTTTGTGGAGTTATTCATGTACCAAAATAATTCATGATAATTATATGGAGAATTCTTGATATAATCGTAGCTAATTTACAAATTAACTTTTCATTGTTGTTGATATACATAGTCTATGTTATGTGATTTATCCATCTTTATAGTTGCATAGGAAACTACCATTTTTAATATAAATATACATTGTACAATCGACGTATATTTTTAAGAGCTAACAGAAAAGTGGATTAAATACTCTCTAAGATCATTTAAATAATTAAAATTTAAGTTTTCATGAGTAGTTTATATGGATTGAAATATAAAATATCACGAAAGAATTGAGGAGGTTTAGTAAATAATTATAAATATGTTAAAATGCAGGTATTTAAATTGGAGGTTATTTTCATCAATTTATGATAAATTTATTGAGATGAATGTATAATATATTTTTTTTGTTATTGTTTACATATATTATTTAACATGTGTAACTTATTAACTTTATTTTTTGGAAGAAAAAATAATTTTGCCCATTTTGTTGATATGTACAAGGTGTACATTTAAAACATCACAATTAGCGTTAATTAGATGAAATAACAGCAATTTATTGATTGAACTCAAAATCGCATAATTAATTTAAACATATTAATTTAATGTACAAGGTTAAGTCATATTGTGTAGTATTTTGTAAATGACTAAATAAAATTTAAAATGTAGGCATATAACATTAATATTACAATGCAATGCAAAGTATTGATGTAAATGAGTTCAACTTTCAACTTGTAATAGTTAATTATGTACAATTTATGTGACCGACATGTTAATATATTTGATTTTTTTATTGATATAAATATGGTTAATCTTGATGTCATTTATGAGATGAATTAATGAATAGTAGTTTGCTAAAATTATTCAAATAGTTTTAATATTATATAATTAATTGTAAAATACGGTACTAAATGCAAAATGTTAGAAAAGAATTGAAGGGGACTTAAATGATTATAATTTTTTTAAGTGTGGACATTAAGAGCCAAAACAAATATAACTTTGTCATTTTTAGTATTTAAAAGAAATATTAGTTAATTAAGTTCATTTAAATTACTTAGATTTTGGGTTCTGTAATTAATTTAAATATGTAGACTTAAACATAAAATGTCAGGAAAGCTAGTTATTAATAAAGGCTAATTCTATTTGTACACCTATAATTTCTTAACAAACACCGTAAAATGAAATAGCATACATCAAAAATTTCTTTTTATACACCATGTATTTCACAAAATTACCCTTTTATATTTTCATCATCTTTTCTCTTTAACCTTAAAACTAAATTACATAAAACTGTGAATTAATTGCAATATATTTACCTAAAAAAAAAAAAAAAAAATTTAACACTAGTATTTTAAATTATTTGATTGTTTTATTTTTAAATCACTTTAATTTTAGATGATGGAAATTTGAACTTATTTTTTTTAAATATTAGAAAGTTAAACTAGTTAAATTTAGACATGATTAGATTTGAATAAAAGATTGAAGGACTTTTAGTACTTTGTATAACATTTATTTTAGTAGTTAGTTTTAAATTTTAATTTTTATATTAAATTAAAGTGAAAACTATTAAAATTGACTATATATAAATGTTGCTTATAACGATATGAATATATTTTAATCCTCAAAAGAAATATAAATTCAATTTAACAAGTGATGTAAATTAATTTATAATTTACTAACTTTAGAAGAGAAATTATATTGAGTATACATAATGTAAACAGGGGAGAATTGTATATATTTTCATTCTTTAATATTAATTCTTTTTTTAATAAGGTCATTTTGGACTGAAATTTTATTTAAAATCTCATGGTGTAAGTAAAGCAATTTACGGTGTTTAAATAGAATTTGCCGTCAATAAATAATTGTGTAAACTCTGAAATGTCCATGTTAAAACGTATGACATAAAAAGTAAAATATGTGAGAGAAACAACAAATGAGTGTAAAATGATAAAGTAATTTAAAACTAAAATATCTGGAGAGATTTAAGAAAAAAAGAGAAAACTCATAGAAGCAAGGAGAAAGTTTCAAAACATTCTGCTTTACAATCCATTAATCAAACCAACCGTTAGATAGGTCAAACCGACCGTTAAGGAGGTTTGCTTACTGTGAGTTAACCAAAATCAATTTCTCTAAAGCCAAAAAATAAGCACTTTTCTTGGACGATTTCTTCCCTGTGTCTCTGTTTCTTCGTATTTCTCCTAAATTGCCTTCTCCCCCTTAAAATTCGGTCTCTCCTAAGAGCATCTCCAATCCTTCTAAGATTATAATGTAAATTATTTTACACATCATCAAATTTGTATTACATTAAAAAATCAATCTTCAATGGTAATGTTATACTAATTGTGAAGATGACATGGCACAAACTTCACAAGACATTGTCAAGTGCAATGTGTAGTTTTAGACATTGTACTTCACAATGTGAAGTAGTAAATACATATGTTATTAATTATTTTAATATAATACTTTTATTTATTTATAATTTGATTGGGACACATAAGCTAATTATTTTTTATGGACACATTAACATTGGAGTGGATTTTTCACTTTTGTTGTCATTTCAAATATTTTGCATAACATTGATTTCACATTGTGAACACATAGGATTAAATAGACATTACATTCTATATGTATTGAAGATGCTCTAAAATTAGATCTCCATGTTTTCCTTATCTCTCTTTTAAAATTCGATCTCCCTATTTTTCCTTATCTCTTTTTTAAAATTCGATCCCCTTTTCGTTCCACTATTTGTAATTTTTATCGGATAAAATTCAAGGATCCATAGCACCATTGAATCCAGAACGAAAGGAAGACAGCTAAAATTCACCGATCCAAGGCACCAGTAAATTGGAAACAATAGGAAGACTCCTGATTCGGTGTCAGTGCTTTTCAATTGCAAATCCAGGTAAGGTAAGCTATTTGTCTCTACTTGTAATTATTCTTTCTTATTTTATAAAACTGCTGCTGAATTAGAAAAATACATTTCAGCCATTCTTTTTTTTTTCCAGATTTCTGCCTAAAGCCCGATTCTTGTTAAATACTAATTACCATTGTCAGTTATTGCAGTATGATATGCAGAAGTATTTATGTCACTTTTCATTTTCTAATTTCTCTGTATGATATAATAATGTAGTGGTTTTTGTCAAAATTATTTCAAGGTAATTAGCAGTGTGATATGCTGTTTTTCTTATGTCGAACAGTAAGTTTGTTTGGTTCGTTTGATGTTTTTTATTTTTTATTTTGAAGGTCGTTTTGATTATGTGGTAGCAGTGAATGTAGATTAGAAGCAAAAGGTGATTTTTTTGGGGAATTTGGCTGGGTATATAGTCATTGATTTTGAGCTGCTATCATTTTGATTCAACACTTACTGGTTTGATTTATACTAATATAATTTCATGGGTTTACTACTATAGATTTAAGTAATTTGTTGTATTTTATATATTTTGCAGTATAAAAGAATAACATACGCAAATACTTTGTTGTTATTGATTAGTTTATAGAATTTAAGGGGATACTCACTTGTAGAGCGATTAAGTGACTTGGCAGACAAATGTGTAAGGTTGTTCATTGATTTTCATAAGCAAATCTTAATGAACTAGATGCTGCACTCTCACAGAAGTAAAGAACTACGATTGCAGTTGCATCATGCCAGTAGATTGATATCTGCACAAGTTGGTTTCAGATGATATATACTTCCTATAACGCCCCACTATCGTCCAGTTCATTTCAGAGAAATGTCGTATATCATAACAGAGAATGAGGTTTGTGAACGGCGACCAATTGTATGATTACTCCATATGAGGAATGCACATCGAATTCTGATACCGATTAAAATTTCGACATGACCATTCGACACATAGGGCAACTACACAACGGCTATATGCAATCCGGAAAGCAGTATAAAATAGACAACAACAATAATATAAATATGGTATATCTCAAAGCCAGACACAGAATAATCATATCACAAAGGCGGAATAGATATGAATAAAACAAGAATGTGTACAACAAGCTAGTGTTCAACAAAGATCCACTAAACCTAAAAGAATAGATACAGGTACCACGATCCAAATAATAGATATGTACACAACGATAGATAATGTCATAGGTACGGAAGTACATAAAGCTGCGGAGACAGAGTAGCAAGCTGAAAGCGGAAGATGAACCCTACGATGAGTCCCAAAGGAGTACCTAAAATGACTCGACCTGACCCGAGTATTATTTATAATGAAATAAACAATAAACGGATCAGTCTAGCTATACTTATCAAATAAACTGAGATAATAAGAGATATAACACAGCATGACATGATTCTAATAATAATATCTAATCATAAATAAATATGAAACATGGCATGTCAACACAATCTGGAAATGACAACGGAATGTATGCACACAAATATCTCTAAATAATCTCATGACAAGAAAAGAGCATATAACAATAAGAATTGACAAATAAATGCCAAACATAAATCAAATTGACGCGCATTGCCTCAAAGTAATCAAGAATCCAGAAATCAAGCAAGAAATCCAGAAAACATCATAAAGAGGCCTGTCACAAATGAGAAACGACCTCTAGGTAGCGAACCCGTATGTTTGAGCCGAAGCTCCCCACGAAGTCGGGGCGTGACCCCGAAGAAGAGAAAACACATAAATCATGATATCTCTAGAAAACATTATAAAAAAGGCATGTTCATTAAAGGTGAGAAACGATCTCTAGGTAGCGAACCCATTGTTTGAGCCGAAGCTCCCCACGAAGCAAGGTCGTGACCCCAGAAAGTGAAATCCAAGAATCGTAAATCACTCTCGGGTGATCGAGGACCACAAAAACATATATCATATAAGTTGGACCAAAGTCCCAAAAGTGAAATCCAAGAATTGTAAATCCCTCTCGGGTGATCGAGGACCACAAAAACATAAATGCACCGAAGTCCCAGAAGTGAAATCCAAGAATCGTAAATCCCTCTCGGGTGATCGGGGACCACAAAAACATAAATGGACTGAAGTCCCAGAAGTGAAATACAAGAATCGTAAATCCTACTAGGGTGATCGAGAACCACAAAAACATAAATGGACCGAAGTCCCAGAAGTAAAATCCAAGAATCATAAATCCTACTAAGGCGATCGAGGACCACAAAACACAAGTCATAAAAGGACCGCATCAATCCGGTGAATAGAAATTACTCCGAGCTAGTTAATATAACGGAAAAGCGACATGTCCCATAACCACATGCTATTCTTGAATATTTACGAACCCGTAATTGGTTTCTATTCAAAACAGTGAAAATCACCACACATGTTCGAACGCACGAGTCCAAGAGTTATTCGCCGAAGTAAACATATAAAGGGTCATAGTCCTCAGTTTTACTAAGGTAAATAAACTAAATTTCTCATCCGATCGATAGGATAAGGAACCGTATATAAATCAATAGAATCAGAACCAGGTTCAGAAACCGAATTTATTTTAAAAGGATTTGAATTTAAAAACTGATTAAACGTTGGTTCGACGCCCATTGACAATATAAAACCCCATTATCCATTGTGGTTCAATTATTCATAAAAACCGTCGCCGTAGTGAAGGGAACACCAAAATCATAAACCCACATTACAACAACATACAGGAAATCAAAGGGATAACGGTTGTAATTTCGATCAACGAACGAATCGAAATCCCAAACTAGCACCCGAAGTTTTTAAACTATATCGGAATAGACTCGAAGGATATCGAGTCGATAATTCACGTTTTAGAGTCGTGAATCATACTAACAAGAGTATCAAATAATTTCGATATACAAAATAGAGCGCACGATTTTACGATGATCTCTAGTGAATTCGAAGACCATCGATATGCACAGAAGAGCCAAGAAGGAGTCCAGAAACCAACTTGATCGTGCGCGGAGGCACACAACCGAAATTGGTCGGACCTTGGCAAAACAGCCCAGGTTCAGGGCGAACGGTCGACCGTTTTTGCCTAGAAGCAGAACCGGTTGACCGCCACATTTCTGGCCGGTCGACTGGTTTAGGCCTGGGCCATTGCCCACGCCAAAACCAGGAGAATTCGTCCCCCGCGAGTGTCCGACGCCGATCGTCGAGGCTCGTGACTTCTTCGGGACATCAATGAGACCTCTCTGATCCACCATATCAACTCGCAAAGCTCGAATACATTGGTTTGGATTATAGATTCTAAAACGAACAAAATTCCAAGCCAAAACGAATAAACGCAATATAAGCGGATTGTAAAGTCTTATAACATGCCGGGTGCGACAATGGTACTTCACAACACCACTTAGTTGATTCAAATCATGTGTATTGATTGTGTGAATAACATATGTCAAAATCTCTATTTCAAACGAACAAACAAAAGCATATCAAAGCGATTCAAGCAACTTGTGAAGACTTAGGACATGTCGGGGGACAATGGAGCTTCACAACATCACTAAATCAACTCATATCATATACATTGGATCGTATGAACAATCCTTATCATACGTTGTCAACTCAATGAAACATAAAACGTGGAATCGACTAAATTACACTAACATAACCAATTTACCAGCATATGCAAACTCAAATGAACACTAGGTTACACTTTTACAAGCCAATGGCTTGTGGCATAGATGTGGGTTCAAAAAGAACTCACCTTGCTTTCTAGAAGCAAGAAATCAACCCAAAGCTTTGCTAAATCAACCTCTCTTCCAATATAGATTGCTAATCTCCAACCTAAACTCAAATAGATGGATTTCCTAGGAATTAGGTCATAGGAAATACCACAATTGAAGAGGAAACAAGATGGAGAAGATGGAGAGGAGCTTACCTAATTTTTCCTTGGATTTGCATATGATTTCAACTTGGATTGGATTCCTAAGACCAAGCTAGGGCTTAGGGAATTTTAATTTCCCTTTCCCCCCTCCATTTTCTATTTCTTTGAAGTGTTAGAATGAAAAGAAGAGGAGAGGGCTGATTTGGAAGTTATATGGTGAGCTAGGTTAGCTCAACCAAGACCCAACCAAGGTACCTAAATTCCAAAACTCGGAACACATCGAACCTTATAGTTTTCGAACACCTAAACGACGTTTTGAAGATGGAAGTGGTTTCGAGTCCAAATTCATTCATATGTGAAAAGTGATATTTTGGTCATACATTCTAATGAGAAAATGACTAAATTCCACTAACTCAAAAGGTATTGATGCTTATAGTCAAAATGGTCGTAAACGATGATCCGGACATAATGGAAGTGGTCCCGAATCCTAATTTTATCGTTTGTGAAAAACGACATTTTGAGTGACACATAAGATACGATGATATATTTAAATAAAATATTTAAATCTAAAATCGTCGAATGAGTGGGTTGTTACACTTCCTTTTGCTTAAAGCTCAGCTAGAATGTTCTGATCAAAACAACCGGCAAAGCAAACCTATAACAAAAGGCGAGTTCTCCAATTTATAAATTTTAACATAAAATGCCCAAAATAAATGGAAAATAAGGCTTACTTTGCTATTTCTTGCTCTTACAGACACATGGGACAATACATTTGGCATATCAGGTTTCAGCACTGCAACAATTCCACAAGGTATTTCTTCTTCTCCGTTGACACTTTTTGCTACCAAAATTGCTGGTTGCTCATTAGATTTATTTTGAACTGTAAGCAATTTATCCACAACAACAATATATCCAACAACCTCAACTGGACTTATGACTTGCCAGTTGCTCATGTGGTTTATTTTCTACCATTTGTAAATGTTTGAAATCACTACCTGTTCAATCCTTGTTTTAACCCTACTATTTTGCAGGTCTTTATGACTCATTGGATATGATTTCACAGTCAATGATTTTGATCTACCAGGTATGTTACTGCTTTATTTGTGGCATCATTGCATCTTAAGTGTCGTATCATCTTTGATTCTTTGATCATCTCTAACTGCGGCTGCTTTCAGGTTCATTTTCTTTTAAGTATAATACTGGTTCATTTTTCTACATTTTTGGATGGTCTCCAAAGGATTTCAATGATCAGTTTCAAACTGCATTTTAAATGAGTATACAAAATAGATATTTTTCGACAGCCACAACAAAGTACCGAGTTGAAGATGTTGTATTTTAGGAATGATATAAAAATTTGTGTCGATCCAATATCAAGCGTAGTTTGCATTTTAAATGTCTATAACTTGATTCAAATCCACCATTTAAACATTGGGATGCAACCTATTCGATAATGCTTATATTCACGTAATTAAACATATATGTTTAAATTCGACAGATAAACACACTTGTTGATATATATAATAGCTGCAATGTATCTCAATATCCTTAGGAGACAAGCAAGATTATAAAGGTTGACCAAAGGCAGAAAAATGGTAAAATAAGATTACAAAAAATTTGCAAGCAATATAAATAATATTTTCAGAGATGTTTCCAATGGAAAATTCAATGCCCAATCACTAGACACGTGATTTATGGTCGAATAAAAGAAAAGAAAAGAATTATAGTGGATTAGTATTCACGTATTCGTTTGAAGCTCGTAGTATATTGCTTGTAGTTTAGTCCAAAAAATTCTAATGGTAAATTATGGTTCTCTATAAATTATTTTATTTGTGACCTATATTTATGACTTTAGAAAAGTGAGAGACTTGAAATATTGAATACTGAAACATATACGCACTAGCAAAATAATCACCTAGCCTATCTCATCCGTTTTGACCAAATTTGTCATTTTTATCGCCCTTCTTATATATGCACTTATTTTGATGTTAGTCTGCATCTGTGTGTTGTAGTGCAAGTTGCTTCCATGGCAATATAACAAATTGCTATGAGTTTAAATTTTAAAAGAAAAAAGGGTTTGTAACTATTAATATCACATGCTAAATGGCAGAGACCGTGATGGAACAATTGCTTTGCTTTATGAATTGGTATAAGTCAATGAACCAACACTGGAAGGTTGTACCCTACGTGTGAATCCTACCCAATGTGAATGAGTTTGAGGCTAACTCATGATCCGACAATAAGGATATACACTAAGGCTACATTGAATTTTTCTCTTACTGTGAGATATGGCAATGTTCTGCTTGCTCCTCATGAGGAAGATTATCAGCACTGGTACAAAGACTTTATGTTCTTTTTTAGTCGAACTTTGATGTTTATGAGAGGGCGCTTTGACTTGAATAATTTATGTGTGGGTCTTTATGTTGGAACTCGAGATTTTGTGCCTTCGTTAATGTCTTTAATGCTTTGATTGATCTTGTTTGTTTATTTTTTTTGAAAAGTGTACAGCTGATCTCGGTCTTAGTTATTGTATCCTGTAGCTTGCATAGGCTCAACATTTCTTAATTGCTTCATGGCCGAATGTGAATGATTTATTTATTATGTCTGCTCTTATACTTTTTTTTATTTCAATTCAATATGCACTGATATGATGATGTATTTTGAATTTATATTTGTTTCGTTTCTTTTTTTATTTCTTCAATTCACTAGTGGAATTTAATGTTGCAAAAGAGGTAAACATCAAGAGTATATTGATCCTATTTGATATATTTTAAAAATGTATTTATGTGCTTGTGACTGATTTAAATCAATGTATTGATTGTATATTCTTAGTTTTAAGTTAGGTTACCGTACAGTGCATGTAATTGGATTTACACTTTTTCAATTACTTTGATTTTCTCTTAAACTACGCTATATTTTTTCATTCAAATCCGACTTGAAACAAACTTCAACGAATAATTTTACTTTTTATATTGAACATTTTAACGGTCGGTTTTTCCACCGTTGTGCAGTAGTACTACTAGATAGATTGGCCTGACTTAACCAATTTACGCTAAGACAACATCCTAACTCTGAAATCTACAGTTTTACTCTGTATATCTATTTGTCACACGGGTTTTTACCCTTAAGGAAAAATGAACAAAACTTGTTCATGTGGATCGTAATTTCTCCCTTTACACTAAAACTTGTTCATGTGGACAAAATTTTATCCATTTGTCCTTATGGAACAATTTTTTGTTCATTATGTCCTTTAGGGTACTTTCTTGTTGTGACACCTGCATATATACAGTCCTAACTTAGAAATGTTGCTAACAATGTAATTTAACTAAAATATATATTGCCAGAGGCGTATTAACAAAAGTTAATGGGTCATTCACGTGATTTTCGTTTCCTGCCATTTATAAGAACAAATGTTAAATATTCATGTACTGATTAGTTACAAAGAATGCTAATTAATTTATAACTTACGGTCAGGATAGGATTTAGCTAAACCCAATCACTTTGACTTCCTTTCCCTAGCCTTCAAGTCTAAATTATCAAACAAACGAAATTATCAAATATGATAAAAATAGTGTCAAAGACAAAACTACGGGCTTTTTCAGCTGCAAGGACGACATGTTGAAATTTTATTTTAAAAGACGAAACATTTGCATGGTAACATAATTTGACTACCGGTTTTTAAGAATCTGTTTTACAATGTGTATGATATCAGAGTTTAAGTATCAATTTTTAAGTACCTGTTTTACAGTGTGTATGATATTGTATTCTCCTTGAGAATACATTTTTAATGGATTGCCCTTGAACTTAAATTTTTTTATAAAATTTGTCTTTCACACATCATCGTTATTTTGTTTAAGAAGAAATCCTCTTACAATAGCATGTACCATTTCACACATCATCGTTACATCAATCAGTCAGACGGATATTTTTCGGATACGGATATCAATATAACCATATCCGTATCCGAAAAGCTTTTCGGATATCGGATATTCATATCCGCTTTTCGGATAATGCCGGATAATGGATATTTCGGATATGGATTCAAATGAATATCGAATTTTTCGGGTATCCATTGACAGCCCTACCTATAATCAATGTTCAGTAGCACTTGAAATTTTTTACAGCTCAACATATCACAATGTTGTATTCCTTCGTATCAGAATGCATCTAGGCTTTGTCCTTAGAAGGTCAGGCCACTTCATTCATTTCGTTTATTGATTCTCAAATACTATTATTTATTCGTTACGTACTTAGAGAATGGCGTGAGATTATATTTGCCCAGAACTGCATATATTTGATCATTCTTTTTTTTTTTTTTTTTTTTTTTTAATAGACAACATTTTTTATGATATCCATCTTTCAAACAAAAAATATATATTTAGTAAATAGATTTTAGCGTCTTGCATGTTTGCCAATGGAGATACTGTAATCTAGAAGTTTATACTTAGAACTTTCATGCTAATCGATTTTCTACAGATTTGGAAAACTAAATGGCAAAGAGTAATTTTAGTTCACTCACAAACTATTAAGATAGCTTTCAATTCATTTTATCCAAAATAAATTTTCGCAATGTATGCTAAGTAATTGGAAGCAAGACGGGAGTAATTGCTAATTTTTTTTCGTCCCTCACACTTCATAAATGTGGATTTAAGCGTAGGGGAGGAAGAGTAATGATGATTTTTCACATTCTTTTTCTCTGAGCATGAGTTTATAAACGGTAAATGTGATCACTTTTGTTTTGGTATAAGACAAAACTAAAATTTGCAAGTGCACAAGCACCATCCACCAAACCCTCGGGCTAAGGCAACATAAAAGGGTTTTACTTTTATATAGATTGTTCATATAAGAATGATAAAGTAATCCAATGGCGAAAATTGGGTGGTTGAGGGAGAAAAGAGGTGCTAGATGGTAAAGTGATGCAGGTTTGAAACTCATCCATGTTGAGGCTGCTTTTTGTTCTTTTTACAATTTGTTCCAAAACTACTCTTTTTTTTTTTTTTTTTTTTACTCTTTGTTCCACAACTGACTAACTGGGTTTGAGCAGCAAAATTTTCAGGCCGGCTCTACTAGTGCAACAGCATCATGTAATAATTATTAACTAGTAATATTTTTAACACGATGATCTACCTAGTGGCAGAGCCACAAAATAGCTAGGGAGGGAAAATGCCTCGGGCGAAAATATGAGATGTTATCATTTAATTAAAGAAATATACATTTTGAGGTTTGAATATCTAATTTCTTTAGTACTTGATAAAGCTCTTTTTTTGTTTCACTTTGATTGCCTACACTTTTTTTGCCTACGCTTTTTTTGCCATAAATTCATCTATTTTTATTTGGTTAACGTGTATTCTTTGCCATTAATTCATTGATGGATTTGTTTATAATTACTTGGAAATATCGAAGTGTTTGTAATATAAATCATACATTCTTTTTTCTAGTAAAATATTGCATTCTTTATTATTATTAAAATTGGTTTGTAACACTAAATTACTGATTAATAAATTATTATATCAAGATTTAAGTTATGATTGGTCAAAATTTTGTTATGAATTATTTAGCGAAATGACCATTGTTCCGATTAATTTTTTAACTACATGAAATAAAGGCTAAAATAATGGATTGTCTATGAAATCTCAAATCTTCTTTTGTTTGTGATCCTGCCCGGTTGAAACCCTAGCTACGCACGCCACTCATAATAAAGAATGCATTATTTTACTAGAAAAAAGAATATATGATTTACATTAAAAACACTTTGGTATTTCCGAGTAATTATAAGTACAAATCCATCAATGAATTAATGGAAAAGGAGGCACGGTAACCAAATAAAAATAGATGAATTCATGGCAAAAAAAGTATAGGCAGTTAAAGTGAAACAAAAATGAACCTTACCCAGTACATCATATTGTAGAATTTAGTTATTCAAACCCCAAGAAGCAAAATTCCGATTATTAAATAATAATATCTCAAATTTTTAGCCGTGACACTTGCCCTCTCTAACCATAATGTGGCTCCGCCATTGGGTGGATCTTTGTGTTAAAAACAATATTAGTTAACATTTATTACATATGTTGTCACATTAACCGACACTACGCCATAGATGGCCTTCTACAAAAGATTTGCAAGGTGTTATCAGCTAGAATGTTGCGACAGCTATAAAATTTTAGTCCTACTGCAACATTCGCTTCAAGGTGTTAGCACAGATATCAACAAGATGTTGCAGTAGCTATATATATATTTAAATCAAAAAATTAATAAAACTTTGCATCTCAGTGATCCACACCATCATTTAAAACAAAATCTCAACAATGAATCCACACCCTAGGTATCTCTGTTTCCTACTTTTATTTTTATTCACCCGCTTTCCTTTTCATTTAGTTCTCACTCCCAAATTTCATTGGGATCCCTAATTTTCATTCGTCAATACATCACAAAGCTAAAGCTTTCTCCATCGATGGAGACTAGGGTTACCAGCCGCTAGCAGGTGTCTCGATCCTTCGTCACATTCTTTGAGCTGTCTCGTTTCATTTTCAGAAATAGAAACAACATCGGGCCACATTCCGTTCTCCAATTATGCTCGTCCTTTTCTAGCGAATACACTGTGCCGCTGATTAATCCTCTCTTCCAAGGTGCAACTTCGTCAGTGCTGAGAATGATGCATCTACATTTGATCGCTGTATTGAGGTCCATCAGGAAGCCCGATTACAAATATATGAAAAGATAAGTTCTTCCCCTTTTACTGTTTCACTGTCTATTTTCGTACGTTTGAGCATGCTGAATTAATAGAATATGAATATGTGGTGGCATTTGAATCGATTTGAGCAATCTTTCGTTCCTTTCACCGCAGATGTGCCAAATCAAAGTAGTAAAAGTAGTCAACCAGATAGATTTAAATATTTTTGGTTTTACTGAAATCCGATTTATTTTGAATCTTGTACATTCAGTCAAAGTTCAAATTCAAAATTTCAACATTACGGGAGATCTGACCGTCAGATTCTCCAAAAACTGGAACCGTTGGGTTCGTATCGAAAAGAGCTTTCTAATGAATATTAGAGATTTGAAATCTAACGGTTGGATTTGGAATTATGTCCAAATCAAATTAATAAAGGGGGTTAAGTGGGACACAGGTGACATATGAAACAAAATTTAGATATGCTTAACCAAATGGGACCCGTGACGGTATCATAAATTAATTGAATTGGGTAAAGTTTAAGTAACGGGTTAAGTAAATGGAAGGGTTAAGTTTTTTTTCTCTTGCTGAAGCAGTTACGTGAAGGTTCCAGAGTTGTTAAAAGCAAATGGGCTTTTGGGCCTTTGACGATACCACATACATTTATTCTAGTAGTGTTATTCCTTTCAGCTTATATTGAATTTTTTTCAATTTTAAACAAAAATTGAATACTCCATATTATTATAATATCATAATAATAATATTTTCAAAATATCAGATTTTGAAATCAAATTCAGCCATGCTTTTCAGCACTAGCGAGTGTAATTAGATCCATTTATTCGTTTAATTTATATTTTATATTACCTTGAATTCGTAGCTGATTTCTAAACAAAACCCGTAGACTTCATGAATATATAGAATTTGCGGGAGCATGCTTGCTCTAGTTTTCCGAATTAAAAAATCCACTAATCTCATTTAGTAGTTCTTGTTTCGGATGGGGCCAATCTTTGCAATTCCTGTCCAATGAATTAGATTGCCCAAGGCGATTGCATTATTTGTTGCCCCTTAATGGGATAAGAAAGAAAAAAATTCCATTAAAATATATTTTTCAGTGCTCACGTTCAAAAATAAAATAAATATTGAAGTACAAAATATGTTACGACAAAAACATAATGACAAATCATCATATATGTCAAGTATTCTAGCATCATTATACATCAAACTTCACCGAAAGCAGCTCCTTCTCGCATTCTTCAAAGCAAACTCTTCAACAATTCATCATATTTTAACATATCAAAATACTCTTTTTCGATCGAGATCTTTGCTAATCCGCTTAACCTTTCTTGCGACATTGTGCTTCAAAGATAAGTTTTAATCAACTTCAATTTAGAAAAACTTCTTTCCGTCAAAGCAACTGTGACCGGAATAGTTAACAATATGCGATATGCAATCCATGCATTTATAAATCCTCTAGCATCATGGTAAAATTTTAAGAAACTAAGAATGCTAGTTGATTTTGTTAGTTTCAACGGTAAAATTCTCTTCAGTTGTTTAAATTCAAGAAATCAGCCTTTTCCACATATATCACTCTCTTGATTATGCTCCAAAAAGCTTTCAAGCTTCATGCATCGCTCCTTCAGTTGCTTATCATCAAAGTTCTAAATTTTACATTCATTAAAAAACCAATGCCTTAGAAGTCAAGCCTTTTACATATCTTTTAAGTATTTCCCATCGATGTGTTGAACCGGAAAATAAAGTATATATCTTTTGCACATATGCAAAAATGTTTTTAGCCTTAGCACATGATTTGACCATATCGCACAACCAAGATTCAAGCTATGACATCCACATGAAGTATAAAATGATGCTTTAGGATTGATATCAAGAAGCCTCTTTTGTACGCCTTGATATTTACCTATAAGAATATAAGATTCATTACATTTAATGAGATCAAAAATACAATTATTAGTATTTTTTTAAAATATCATACCTTCCTTATTTGATCCATTATCATAACTTTATCCCCTTATATCATTGATGTTAAGTATCCCGATGTGTCATTGACATCTTTAAATCCAATAAAAAATTCCTCCACCTTGATGGTATTTTCGTTTTCAACATCCACACATCTAATAATCATTGACATTTGTTCTTTATGCCTTAAATCCGGAGTACAATCGAGGGTAACCGAATAGAATTTTGCTTTCAATATTTTTACAACCAACATCTCTTTAATCTTTTTTGCCAACAAAAGAATTAATTCATTTTGTATTCTATGGCTAAGATATTTCATTATTTACCACACGTCTAAAATGTTCTTTCATGATTGGGACAAATTCGGCAACATATTCTATAAGTTAACAAAAAAGCCCATTGTTCTTCTCATAGATCTTTTCATTAGATCCGCGAAATGGTAAATTATTTCGGGAGAGAGTTTTCACAACACCAATAATGCGAACTAATATTTTTTTTCCATCGTTGTCTCTCTTGATCAATTAGTAATTCTATTCCTTTGTCTATTGTTTCTTTTAGTTGAAGACCTCCATACAAATCCACCCATTTAATAAGTTTCGCCATATGTTCCGGGCTACCCGCATGCTCTCGAAGTTTAGCTATTATATTATGTCAATCATTGAATCCTTCATCCGCTAATTTGAATGTTTTTTGTGTATTTTTAAACAACTTGCAACAAAAGCAAAAAACTTTATTTACCTCATTTGAGTAAACAAGCCACTTTCGTTCATACTCTTGTCCACGTGGATATTTACCAATATAATATTTAGAAAAATGTCTACCATCATCTACATTTTTAGGAAATTCATCATTCTCTTTCAAGATTTTAATAGACCCATTTTGAGCTAACATTACTCTTTTACTATCGGTAATTCTTCCCAATAATCGTGGATCATAGTTAACATCAACATCTTTCTCAAGATCAAGCTCAATTGGATTACGAACAACTTCAACCGTAGTATCCATAGCTTCATTATCATTACCTTCTTTGTTGATTTCGACAACATCTTCATTTAGCATATCAACATTTTCACTTACTAACAATTCATGAGTCTCGACATTCTTACCTACTAAAAATTCTTGAGACTCAATATTCTCTTCAATGCCTTCATATTTGTCGTTAGCTTGCCCAATCATGCATGAAGTTGAAGGTTGTGAATTTTGCATTTTTGCTTGAAACAAAGTTGAAATTGAACCAATAAGTGATTTTGTAAGCATGTCTCTTTTTTGTTTAACTTTTCTATTGCGAGCTCCGCAGTTTTGTTTTCGAAATCGAATTCCGTTTTTATCATCTTTGTTCTTCGTCATAATTCCTATACTTCAAAAAATAACAAAAACTTACTTTTGAAATAAAAACATTTTATTTAGCATCGAAAGTATTTTTTTTTCAAACAAAATTGTTCGTAACCGCAATTAAATAAAAGCAATCAATTTATGACCATAAATTATTTACAATACTGACAACTGCAAAATTGAAATTAATTTGGAAGAAAAAATATATTTCTATTGCAAATTTGCAATTAGTACTGCAGTCTGTACAATCAGGCAAAACTAAAATGCAAAATTCGCTGGGAGAATGTTCGGTACAACCGTACAGGAAAAGCTAAACTGAACGAAAACAAGTGAAACAAGGTTCATTCTTAACATCCTACAGGGTTTGCAAAGCCAAAAGAAATGCGAGCACTTATTCAATATTCTTCAATAAAAATTATTGCTTCAATTGTATTTAATAATACAACGATTATACAAATTAATTAAAAATTAATACAAACAATCCAATTTGGGAATCTCTGAACGGTAATTTTTTAATTTTTAATTAAATTGTATAATCGTTGTATTGTTAAATACAATTGGAGCAGTAATTTTTATTGAAGAATATTGAATAAGTGCTCGCGTTTCTTTCGTCTTTGCAAACCTGTAGGCTGTAGGATGTTAAGAATGAATTTTGTTTCACTTGTTTTGGTTCAATTTAGCTTTTCCTGTACGGTTGTACTGAACATTATAACCGCGAATTTTGCATTTCAGTTTTTCCTGAGTGTACAAACTGCAGTACTAATTGCAAATTTGCAATAAATTTTATTTTCTAAATCAGTTTCAATTTTGCAGTTGTCAGTATTGTAAATAATTTATGGTTATAAATTGATTGCTTTTATTTAATTGTGTTTACAAACAATTTTGTTTGAAAAACAAAAAATACTTTCGATGCTAAATAAAATGTTTTTATTTCAAAAGTAAGTTTTTGTTATTTTCTGAAGTATAGGAATTACGACGAAGAACGAAGATGATAAAAATCGAATTCGATTTCGAAAATGAAACTCCGGCGCTCACAATAGAAAAGTTAAACAAAAAAGAGACATGCTTGCAAAATCACTTGTTGGTTCCATTTCAACTTTATTTCAAGCAAAAATGCAAAATTCACAACCTTCAACTTCATGCATGATTGGGCAAGCTAACGACAAATATGAAGGCATTGAAGAGAATATTGAGTCTCAAGAATTATTAGTAGGTGAGAATGTCGAGACTCATGAATTATTAGTCAGTGAGAATGTTGATATGCTAAATAAAGATGCTGTCAAAATCAATAAAGAAGGTAATGATAATGAAGCTGTGGATACTACAGTTGAAGTTGTTCGTAATCCAGTTGAGCTTGATCTTGAGAAAGACGTTGATGTTAACTATGATCCGGGAATATAAGGAAGAATTACCGATAGTAAAAGAGTAATGTTAGTTCAAAGTGGGCCTATTAAAATCTTGAAAGAAAATGACGAATTTCCTAAAAATGAAGATGATGGTAAACATTTTTCTCCTAAATATTATATTGGTAATTATCCACGTGGACAAGAGTATGAAAGAAAGTGGCTTGTTTAATCAAATGAGGTAAATAAAGGTTTTTTCTTTTGTTGCAAGTTGTTTAAGAATGCACAAAAAACATTCAAATTAGCGGACGAAGGGTTCAGTGATTGGCATAATATAATAGCTAAACTTCGAGATCATGAGGGTAGCCCGAATCATATGGTCAATCTTATCAAATGGGTGGAGTTGTATAGAGGTCTTCAACTTAAAGAAACAATAGACAAAGGAATAGAATCACTAACTGATCAAGAGAGATAAAGATGGAAAAAAATGTTAGTTCGCATTATTGGTGTTGTGAAAATTCTCTCTCGGAATAATTTACCATTTGGCGGATCTAATGAAAAGATGTATGAGAAGAACAATGGGCTTTTTGTCAACTTCTAGAATTTCTTGTCCCAATCATGGAAGAACATCTTAGACGTGTGGTAAATAATGAAATACTCAATCATTATCTTATCCATAGAATACAAAATGAATTAATTCTTTTGTTAGCAATAAAGATTAAAGAGATGTTGCTTGCAAAAATATTGAAAGCAAAATTCAATTTGGTTATCCTCGATTGTACTCCGGGTTTAAACCATAAAGAACAAATGTCAATGATTATTAGATGTATGGATGTTGAAAATGAAAATACCATCAAGGTGGAGGAATTTTTTCTTGGATTTATAGAAGTCAATGACACATCGGGATTTGGCCTTTTCAAAAAACTTTAAGATGTTCTAGTTGACCCTAAACTTTACATCGATGATATAAGGGGACAAAGTTATGATAATGGATCAAATATGAAAGGTATGATATCTAAAAAAATACTAATAATTGTTTTTTGATCTTATTTAATGTAATGAATCTTATATTATTATAGGTAAACATCAAGGCGTACAAAAGAGGCTTCTTGACATCAATCCTAGGGCATTTTATATTTCATGTGGATGTCATAGCTTGAATCTTGCGTTGTGCGATATGGCCAAATCATGTGTTAAGACTAGAAACTTATTTGCATATGTGCAAAAAATATATACTTTATTTTCCGGTTCAACACATCGATGGGAAATACTTAGAAGATATGTAAAAGGTTGGACTCCTAAGACATTGTCTGCAACTCGTTGGGAAAGCCATATAGAAAGTGTTAAGGCAATAAGATCTCAACCATCTGAATTTAGGGATGCTTTAATTGATATTGCTAACGTAACTAACGATGATATGGTAAGAGTGGAAGCTAAAAGCTTATGCCAAAATGCTATGGAGGATTATGAATTTTTGATTTGTTTATGCATGTGGTACACTATGTTGGATAATACTAATAGAGTTAGCAAAATACTTCAAGGAGTGGAAATGGATATTGAGGATGCAATTGCTAAAGTTAGAGAACTTAAAGCATGTTTCGAAACATATAGAGAATTTGGATTTGATAAATGAAGCTAAAGATCTTGCGGATGAAGTTGGCATTGAACCTAAATTTTCGAAAGAAAGAGTTGTTCGTAGAAAGAAGCAATTTGATGAAGATATAGTAGTTGATGCTAATGAAGGTCAATCTTTGATGGATAAATTTTGAATCACTTATTTTCTTCACATAATAGATCAAGCTCTTACTTCACTTAAGGATCGATTTGAACAATTTGAGCTTTTTAGAAGTATTTTTGGTTTTTTAATGAATGTAAAATTTAGAACCATTGATGATAAGCAATTGAAGGAGCGATGCATGAAGCTTGAAAGCTTTTTGGAGCGTAATCAAGAGAGTGATATTTGTGGAAAAGGCTTATTTTTTGAACTTAAACTATTGAAGAGAATTTTACCGTTGGAACTAACAAAATCAACTAGCATTCTTAGTTTCTTAAAATCTTACCATGATGCTAGTGGATTTCTAAATGCATGGATTGCATATCGCATATTGTTAACTATTCCGGTCATGGTTGCTTCGGCGGAAGGAAGTTTTTCTAAATTGAAGTTGATTAAAACATACCTTCGAAGCACAATGTCGCAAGAAAGGTTAAACGAATTAGCAATGATCTCAATCAAAAAAGAGTATTTGGATATGATGAAATTATTGAAGTGTTTGCTTCAAAGAATGTGAGAAGGAGGTTCTTTCGGTGAAGTTTGAAGTATAATGATGCTAGAATACTTGACATATATGATAATCTGTCATTATGTTTTTGTCGTAATATATTTTGTATTTGAATCTTTATTTTATTTTTGAACGTGAACATTGAAAAATACATTTTAATGGTAATTTTTTATTTCGTACCCCATTAAGGGGCAACAAATAATGCAATTGCCTTGGGCAACCCAATTCATTGGACCGACCCTGGTTTTAGGGCAAGGAGGTCTTTCTTGTCATCCATCTCTTCTATTTTCTGCTTTTATACTTTTTTTTCAGTGGACATGGTACACTTGTTTGAATTATGAATTTAAGATTGAGACTAAGAGGCATTGTAATTGAATGGAGCAACATCTTGTCATGTTCTTCTCCAAATTCCTTTGTCTGGTAAGAACTGCTTACTATGTTCTGAGTATTTTCATTAACGACAGACTCTTTTGGAATAATTTCAAGCTGTTGGATTTGGATTTCTTTATTTTGTTACTACCCGTACCTTATTTCCTACGGCCTAAAAGAGTGTGAACATTCTCTAGGTTTATTTCTATTTGATTCATATCTGAATTAGGTTGATCATTATAAATTAGTTTTCGCTGGTGACATAGTTTTAGTTAGTGATATGTTGCTATTTGTCTTTATTGGTTTGCCTTAGTGAACACTGTGCCTTCGTTGCAAAAATTTGTTTGTCATATCAAGCTTCATCTATGTATCTACTTCGGTTTGGTCTCTGATGCGGGCTGTTTGGAGTGACTTTCTCATGTAGTTTCCTTCCTGAGTTACTATTTAATGTTGTGACTTGGTTATGTCATCTTCTTCTAGTTTGTTACCCCTTGTATGTGTTTATAGTGTTTTTTACTGCTGTAGGCATATGATTGTTTTTGTAAGAGTCTGATTTTCGTTACGGTACAACATATTTTGTCTAAATTTAATCTCAAGTTGTATTGTTTTAGGTAGCAGTTGTAAATAGCAGACTTGCTATTAGATGGGGGGGGGGGGGTAAGGAAGAGGCAGTGGTGATGTTCGTCGAGATCTCTAGTATGTGAAATTCTCTGTTTTTAATTCTCCTTTTCTCGACTTATCTTGTGATGTTTGTCGATGATGAAAGTGGGTTAATTTATAGGATAAAAAAATCCTACATTTTCTGATTTTGGTTGCCACGATTTTCCCCACAAGATGACCATGATTGATTGATTTATTGCCTTTGTTAATTTGTTAATCTCGGCCTTAATTTTGTTTTCTACTGTTCAAAAAACATGCCATATATATGCTTTGACATACGACCTTGAATTGTTCTTGATGTAATTTGAATTCACATATTTGGAAATGCCTTGATTGAATCACATTCTTGGTGTATAATGAACCTGAAATTGTTCTTGTTTTGCATGAACAGGAAGACACTGGGTTGAGTTGGTTCACATGGCTGCTGCTTAGTTGTTTACACTGCCATGAAAATGATTCTATGATGTTGTGGCAGTGTACACGTGTATACGTTCATGGTCCCGATATTCATTTGTACATGTGAATACTGGTAAAGAAACAAATACTGCACAATCAAAATATGATGACAAAAGACCCGAATACCTGAGGCAAATAAACACACAAACAAATTTATATTTTTGCAAATTTAAATTTTTTATTTTCAGATTACTGCTCTAGTTTTTTATTATATAGGTAAACAAGAGAAAGAGTGAAAGTAGGAGCTAGACCACAAGTGTGGAGCAAATACAAAGACAAACAGTGTATTGAGTGTATGTAGTGAGGTGTGAATGTGACTTGTATTATAGAGAGATTTAAAATATTGTAAAATTTAAATGTTGAAATATTATATTAAATGAAATATTATTTAAATCATTTAAACTCTTTGCAATAGTATTATTATTCAATATATATATATATATATATATATATATATATATAACATCATTTTTGGAATGTTGCTACAGACACCTACGGATGTTGCTATAGACCAAAATATGGTTCTATTGCAACAACATTTCTTATGTTGCATTAGATAGTCAAAATGTTGCCTTTTAGGTCTAAGACAATGATAAGAATTACAACACGAGAAAAGTGTTGTCAAATACTTATGACAACATTTTTTGGGGTTAACCCAACATTTTTTTGTTGTTGCAAAAGGCCATTTATGGCATAGTGAGAGCTGGCCTGGAAATTCTGCTACCCAAACCCAGTTAGTTAGTCGTGGAACAAAGAGTAAAACAAAAGATCAGTTCTGGAACAACATGTGAACAAAACAAAAGGTTGCTCTAACAATGGATGAGTTTCGAACCTGCGTCATCATTTATTATATCAAGATTTAAGTTATGATTGATCAAAAATTTGTTATGAATTATTTAGCGAAATGGCCATTATTTCAAGGCTAAAATAATGGATTGTCCATGAAATCTCGAATCTTCTTTTATTTGTGACCCTGCTAGGTTGAAACCTTGGTTATGCCACTGATAATAAAGAATGCAATATTTTACTACAAAAAAGAATGTATGATTACATTACAAAGACTTTGCTATTTCAGAATAATTATAAATACGAGTCCATTAATGAATCAATGGCAAAGAAGACACCGTAACCAAATAAAAATATATGAATTCATAGAAAAAAAATGGTAGACAAAAAAAAACAAAATAGAGCCTTATCCAATACTGCAATTTGTTAAATTTAGTTATTCGAACCCCAACAAGTTTATTCTGTTTATTAAATAATAATATGTCAAATTCCTGACCGAGGCACTTGCCCTCCCTAGCTCTATTGTGGCTCTGCCACTGTTTATTATTGTTAAAATTGGTTCGTAACACTAAATTAATGATTAATAAATTATTATATCAAGATTTAAGTTATGGTTGATCAAAAATTTGTTATGAGTTATTTAACCAAATGACCATTGTTTCGATTAATTTTTCTTAATTGCTTGAATTAAAAACTAAAATAGTGGATTGTCCATGAAACCTCGAATCTTCTTCATTTGTGATCCTGTCGGGTTGAAACCCTGGCTACGCCGCTGGATCTACCTATCCTTTATTACAAATGTCCTAATTGCAACGATTAAATTTCGTATACATAAAATTGATAGAGCTCTACTCATGATTACATAGGAATGGAAAGTCGCTATTATGAACATGTGCTTTGGAAAAGCATGCTTTAGATCCACTCTTTTTTGGAAAAAACTAGACTAGAATATTTATAAGGAAAACATTGTCCCCTCATTTATATCTCTGGTTTCAGCAAGTATTTTTCCTTTGCTAATTAGGCGAAAATTATTAGGAAACATGATAAAAGTCTACCTTTAAATTTTTAACTCCAAAATCAACAATATTTATGGAATATTCCTTTAATCATTACCAACTTTTATTTGATAAGTAGATAAATAAAGTATTATGCTAAGGGCATATTGTTTTCCTCTTCCTAATACCACGAATAAAAATAATAAGCATTGTGTTGACGTGGGAAAGTGGTAATTTGCGCACGCCAACCCCTAAGAGTAGGTTATGAGAAACCCAAATATCCAATAAACCAAAAGCAATGAAATGTAAAGGGACATGCAACTTTTTATAATGGTTCAACATTAATGTCTACGTCCACTTTATAGTAATCATTCATCATTATTATACCGATTACAATGTTTATCCAAGTTCAGACACTTTGAATATACAAAGTTGTACAATAGAATAACAAATACCTTTAATTCCCAACGTTGACTAAAATGCCCTTCTTCTTCCTGAAGCCAAAGTTTGTTAGAGTGAACATTAATGTCCAATGAAAGGCTTCAATGTCCAAGAATATCCAAGTATGCTCCAAAGTGTAAGTTTCAACACTTGGTGTTGTGCAATGCAAGCCAAAAGTCCAAGTGAATGCCAAAAAGTTGTAGGAAAACTTCTAATTGAAGTTTACAAGTTTAAGAAGTATCCTAAAGTCATAGGAATGACCAGGGAAGCCACTAATGAGTTTCCAATAAAGCTGTCTCGTACTCCCAAGGTGCAAAAATTCCATGCCAAGCCAACCCCTTAGAATTCAAAGATAGGGGGTATTTATAAGTGAAGTTTCCATGCATCCTCCCGAATTTCGTATCTTGAGGGGATGCGGAATTCGTATCCCCGATAAATAGCCAAAAAATCAAGTCATGATGCAAAATTTTGAATACTGAGTGAACTTCCATAAAATGAAGATCGGAAGGTGCAGATCACCTAGAAACCAGTGATCTGCACGTACCAAATGTTGATCGGTCGCTTTGCCAAATCCTTGAACCAAAAAGATACCAGCCTTGCCCCAATATTTCGACTCCCAAAACCACGCGGTGCTCAAGCCAAAATAGCAGATTCGCACATGGTGCTTAGGAGATTTCGAAGTGCCAAAACGAATGCTTGGGATTTCGAATCCCATCCATGCCAAATGCCAGATCCTAAAGCCATGATGCAAACCCATGGAAATATTTGATCATGCTGGGGTGCTCACCTTACCCAAAGGGGATATTCCTTTGGCGATATGAAATATGGTATTTCGTATCTCGTATGCGATACGAAATTCGTATTCGTATCCCTAGGGGATATGAAAATCCCTGAAATCATGTTAAAATATGGAGCTTGTCGGGAATGGTGTGCAGCAGGGAATTTTGTTGATCAAACTGTGTTAATCACACGATTTTTCCAGTGCCAAACCAAGAGTTTGCCGAAGTATCAGATCCAATGTTATTGAGTTTGCGTAAGCAATTTTGGGTGGTCGTGCTGTGCTGCGCAATAGTTTTTAGGTGATCGAATCTAGAATTTTCCAAAACCACTATATTATGCCTCAACGAGTTTTGCCATGAGATCGGACTGAGTTGCTCAAAGTTTTAAGCGGATCGGGCCGAGTCGATCACATATTTTTACCATGTCAGATTTCCAAGATTTTAACGACATATGAAATGTTACATTTTGTATTCGAAATCCAGAAAGACTTTTCCAATCCAATAACGCCGAACTGGGAATCAATGATATTTCCAACCTTTGCCGAACACTTCGTGAATTCGACCAAATCACTTTGCATCATCCAACGAACGTCCTCGAAACTCGAGAACGTCGCTAACCATAAACTTGACGTGCGACTGCTCTGCCAAAAAGCATGTCAACACTTTCCTCCCGAAAACATATCTTTCTTAATCGAAGGAAGATGTATTTTGCAAGTAAACCAGAAATCAAAGAATTCGTAAACCAAAGCTAGAAGAGTTCTGAAAGGAATTCCAATAACCAAAATAACCAAAGAGCCATAATCGTTTTGAATCGTATTAAGCATAAAACCAAAAAATGGAATCCAATGAAAGTTGACGATAGCTCCGGATCATTTCTCAAGGGATAACCATAATAACCGAATAACCATAATAATTGGAGTAAGAAGAACAATTGAATGTAACTAGGGAAACCGAAGTAACTAGAATAGTCGAGGGACCCCAAGGGTCTGAAAATCTAAATACCAAAATGACCAACAACCAGTGGATCAAGGAGGTCCAAAGACAGAACAACCAAAACAGCCATAGCCGAGAAGTCGGGGAAACCCAAAATCCATAAAACCAAATAATTAAATGAGTTCATGGTGCTCTTGCCAATCTCTGGAATGAGAATCCATCCTATCACTCTCTAACGACGGAGTTCGTATTTCATTCGTATTAATTCATCCGTTCACATCTAGTGAAAGGAATTCATGATCCGTTATTGCAAATTTATCCAGTCATCAATTAGCGATTGGGATTGATAGAAAATTACCCGAGCCCATCCAATCTCCTCTTAGCGATAAAGACTAGTGTTTTAGGCCTTTAACTTCGTCTCTTCGGGTGAAGCAAAGACACAAGCAAAGAGAAATCAGATAAGACGAAGTCTCTCTGGGCTTCATCTCACTATCTCCACGTCTACCATGATATGACAATTTGATTTTAGGGCCAAGATCCTCCTCAGTTTTTATTTGCAAATGACTGCCAACCCAATGGTACTGCCGCTTCAGTGCTAGTGTAGCCTAGGAGATTCCCTTTCCTGACATGCTCCTCGACCAGATCTTGACGCTGCCTGCAATCATTAGTGTCATGACCATCCAGGTCGTGGAATAAGCAGTGTTTCCCAGACCTTATCTCCTTCTCATTAGGCTCTCCAGGAGTCGGTTCGATATGGGAGATGCTCTCGCGTATCTAAGTAGATCCTCTCCAAAGGTGCATTCAACTTAGCATAGGAAGGGTATCTCTGCCCTTTTCTGCTCTTCTTCGAGCTATCCTGCTCGTCTTCCACTTTATTCTTCTCATTGTCACGCTTGACTCCAGCCTCAAGCGCCACGTGATTATTCAGAGTGTTTACTTCAACCTTGCTTTATGCATGTGCATCCTCTTGGTGCAAGTACTTATCAACCTTAAAATAAAACTCAATGAGATTCCTTGGGGGATCCCTTTGCAGGGTAGATTTGAATTCAGATTTCTCGGCCACTCCAGCTACAGCCGTCATTAAGATCATAGATGGTTGCGGGTTATCCATCGAAGCCACTGCTGTATCGAACCTCTCTATGTACTTCCACAAAGTCTGTTCGGACCTTTGCTTGATAGTCGTCAACATCATCACATTCTTGGGACTAGCAATATTGACTATGAACTGCCCCATGAATCGATCAACACGTTCATTCCAAGGGCTAATCGATCCATTGTTGAGTTGCCTAAACCAAAGCGCAGCTAAATACAATAAGAACAGAGAGAAATATTTTTCTAGGAGATGCCCCTAGCACATCCATGTGCCTGATATAGTATATCAGATGTATGGTAGGATCCGATCTCCCATTGTATGCTGCCAAAACATGCAAATCCGGGGGAGCCCTTGCATTTGAGATGTTAAGAGTGAATGGGATCCAAATCATATGCTCATATCCTTGGTCGAAGGTTCCATCTCGAGTTATGTGTCATACAAGTTCAACTAGCTAATTGCTATTGATAATGAGTTGAGAAGCCTGTTCCCCATGCCTTGGGAAAAATTCGAGATTGTATGGTTCGAGTTATACTCCATCAACCATCGTCAATGGAGTTCCATGCCTTTTCACATTACGCAAATACAAATCATCCACCGACTGCCTTTCAATAGGAATTTGGTTCAATCATAACTTGTGGTGCCACTGGAGCACAATCCTAGCTTCTGTACCCTTGGAAGCACTTCTATTCAATCCTTTGTGCACCTTCGTCTGAGTAGTATTTCTAATTCCAGAGCCTAAAACCTGACCAACAAAAACATCCTGAGCCATGGTCGCCTCGGGGACCGGGGGTGCTACCCTTGAGCCTGGTTTGAGGGATAACCCTAAGTCCGAAGACAAATTCTGAGGAGCACTAGCGCTTGTACCGATAATTTCTGACTAGCTCGTCGGCCTTCCAAAACCTTGAAATTTAGCCTCCATCCAAGTGAGAAAAGTGTTCATTTCTTCCTCTGTTGCTCAAGTCGATCATTCAAATTCGTAGCCAAACCCTTAACGATCTCACCCACATCCTCTCGAGTAACAAAGTTTGAGGGATTTCCAGTTGATGAGAGTTCATGACTTCCTTCATTACTAGTCCCTTGAGCCTTGGTTATAACATCGAGCTTCTTCAGTTTAACATAATGAAAAAACAAGCGAAATCCATTTCCTTAACAAAAGCCGATATCGAAATCCAAAACCAAAGTCGAGAACCAAAACTAAAGCTGAAGTCAAATTTGTCATGTCCTGTACAACCTGGAATTTTGACAATAAATAGTTATTTAAGTAGAATCTCAAAAATAGGATTTTTTTTGTGCAAATGATGGGATTTGACCATGAAACTTTAACCAGTGTGTTAATCTCGGAATTATGATCAACTTTCATGTATGGAGTTTCGCCAACAGAGTCTGTATGAAAAAGGTACTGATAAAATACGAAAGCGGGTGGAAAATAAATAAAACAGAATATTATATATATGGAAAATTTTAATTCCCCCAGCCACCTCACTGCCTGGTCGACCAAGCAGTCGACCAGGGCGGTCGACCGACGGCCGACCGCTGGCTACGACTGCTTGGTCGAGCCAGGCAGCGGCGGCTAGGGTTAGGGGGGATAGTTTATAAAATATTATAAAATGGATAATGAATATTACATAATACTAATCCAACGGTCCTCAGCCATTTCCACCTCTATAAATAAAGGGGTAAGGCCTCATTCTTTTTCACATAAATCTACAGAGGCAGTTGAGCTCTGTCATTTTCTCCTTCTCCAAACCTAATTTCTAAAACAAAAATATATTCATACATAACAAATCAAATCCAATTCATATGAAATTGAGAGGATAAGAAGATCTAATGGAAAAGAACACAAAGTGATGCTCCAAATCATATTCTCCCCTCTCTTCTTGTTTTCTTACATCTCTACAGATTTGGAATCTTCCCCTTTCCAGATAAATTGAAGATATATAAGAATTTGGGGATTGTAGGCCTGAAGGGTTCAAACTTTGGATTTCGAGGCTATAAGATGAGTAGGAAATTTACAAATACAGTTATAATGACTTATCTATTTCATTTGAATTAAATTTATGTTTTTATGCATATCCGATCTATTTATTTAAGCATTGTAAATTGACCAACAACTTTCAGATCTGATTGTAAACATTGGGAAAACTTGAGTATTATGTATTGTGTTTATGCAAAATATCAACTGCAGGATTTTAAGACTTGTTTACACATATTCCTACAGTTATGTTATGAAATTTATTGCAAATAGGTTGCAAAATATATTGTGGACATTACATAGAACTATAGATCTAGAAATCAGTCTCATTAAACACTATATAGATGTAGATACATTCCAGATCTTTAGTTCAGTGTCGAATATTAAATTATGTGAATTTGGGTAATAAAATATGAAATTGGTAAATTATGTGATTGTATCACTAAAAGGAATATGCTTGTCTGTATTCAATATTGATAGGTTCTTGCATAATTATTGTAAATATATCATTTCCCTCTTTTTGCATAAAAAGGCATTGCTTTGAGGTCACAAGAGGTAAAATAAAAAGATCAAAAAGGGAAAAGTGGTGCAAATGTACGTATAAATATATGTAAAAAAATATTTATGCGTATTTTGCATCAAATATTCCTAAATTATATATTTACATATATTTCTTGTGATTTTTAAATATGTCAGTTCCACTAATTAGGCATTATTTACAATGATTTTGGGCTAACTGTCTTTTCATAAGATCTGAACCTTTTGACAAGATTGAATGCAAAAAGGAATGTTTAGTTACTGATTAAACCAAATCATTTAAGTTATAATAATAAAATAAAAATAATAATTATGTTGACCGCACGAAAACATGAATATATATATATATATATATATATATGTATATTATCCACCCAAATCAGTGTAAAACGGTAAAATATACATTGTACGGAATGTTTGGATAAGGTTAAAAAATGGAGTTATATGTAAATGTAATCCATATTGAATTAATATATTTGTGGTGACCATTTGTAGCAATCAATATAATTAATTGCCATAAATAGGACTGCAAATCAACATATAACAATTGTAGTCAATATTGATTAAGGGAAATAATTGTGATAAGAAGATGGTTACAATTCCTAAAATCAGTTAGGATAAATGTTGCAAACCCCAACTAGGAAATTTGCATTATAGCCGCATTTAGACACGAGATTAAGCTCAACTTATGGTATAAGCCTTCCCGGAGCCAACCAACAAATCCATCAACCGCAGGTAGTCTGCTTGGTGTGAGAGGTCTAATGCATAAATATAATCGTATTAAGGCACGAGGTTAAGTTTAACTTGTGGTAGAAATCTGTTCGGAACTGACCGGCAAATCCAGCATCCATAAGTTGTCAACTTAATGTGAGAGGCCAGGTACGTAAACACACACACACACAACACATATATATATAACGGTCAACCAATAAATAAATGAATAAGAATAGAAATTGCCTGTTGGGGTACGACAAATAGATAACTTGGGACTGATAAATAATTGTCTTAGGAAAATATGACTGTTATGGTCATAAAGGGCAACAAAATGGAAATAAAAAGTAAATGGGGGTCATAAGGGAATTTATGATTGTCGTTTAAATACTAAGTCCAAATTAGGAAAGAAATCAAATAAATATTCTAAGGAAAAAGGGGATATAACCTTCATTATTTATATTAATGGAAATAGAAAATACAGTTGGACTTAGTAGGTTAATAGTATGAAATATTATTAACAATATAAACCCGTGATGAAAATGAATCATGTAAGTATAGTATTCCCGTGTAGAGGGACTAAACGAGAATAACTTAATAACGTAGCCTACTTTATCCCAAAAGGGAAAGGTGTTAAAGGTTAATGGGATATGAACTAATAACCTTCACATATACTCCGCTTCCTGGGTCTTAAAAGGCTAAGTGACTAGGGTTGAATCCACCTGGGAATAGAAATTTCTGTTTAGGGGTCTTAAATGGCAGGCGTGTGTAGGCCCACCCAAACTTGGAAACTAAAACATCGTAAATGGCTACCTATCCTACGGGAAGTAATAAGCGACTAAGGGGTTATCTAATAAGGTCAGCTAGAAGGTATAACGAATGATAAAATACCATCTCTCACCTTATGCGGGGCAAGGGTATATGCGTGAATGACGTGAGCTTTAACTAGTAGGGTCCATAGCTAGTGCCCTATAGTTCATGTTAAAGTTAAGTAAATTATCGAGAAATAATAAGTGACCAATCGGTCCGCCTAGGGTCTTAAGCGATCAGGAAGAACCCACCTTATCTATCATTGATAGTGAGGCAATAAATGATATAGGATAAGCAAATGAAAGTATATGAATATAGAAATTCCGTAACTAGGGGTCTAATCTCAATATAGTAACCAGTTAGGCTCTGGTATAAAGGCTTCACAAAAGTATATGTAAATGTACTATCTCGGTATTATAATTTGGAAATACTACTTTGGGAAGAGTAGTAGAGTCGTGCGTAAACATTAACAAGGTTGGTTTAGAAGCACTAACCTTGTTAGGCATACAGCTTAGGTTGAACCAAATGGGATATATCTATGTTATAGTCTGTGTTTACATTTTTTAGTCACCAGAACTTGTTGTTCTGACCCCCTTCCTCATTACAACCTCCCAAGTTTCCTAGAGAAGGTCGGGTTCTTGTACATGACTATGTTTTACTTTCGGTTCTCGTTCTCTCTCATGCTCGGTATTGGCAAAGTGACTCACTTTGAAAAAGGTAGTTGCTTGAGTAAATACTAGTTTATCCTATTTTGTTTCCGATGTGAGTTATCTTATTGTATTCTGATTATGCTCATGCTCATTTATTGCAGGTACCAGATATACACGCTCCATGCTTGGATGTGTTCAAGTTTTGATTTTTATCAAAATTTGGGCACATAAAAGTATGGGGTGCTATATTTGATATCAGAGCTTAGATTAAACGAATAGGGGAATTAGTTAAATTAGGACTCGTGAGAGAACGTAATTCGATTTTCTTTTCTGCTTTTCCTTGTCTTTCTTACTCGGCTTTAATTTATTTCAATGCTAATTAGTCGTGGGACTAATAATAAAAATGGGCTTTAAACAACTAAGGGTTGAAATATGTTGAGTTCGGGCTTTTGGCCAATTCTGTCTTACCCCATAGTACGTTGGCGATCTCGTCGTGAAGATCACGAGGATGGCATATAGTGGAGTCCGTTGGTTCGAGTTTGGAGACTAGACAAAAATCTTGCTACAACCGAGATAGTCGCGATTTCCAGTGTTTGGTTTCATTGGTAATTCTGGTTAAAACCATTACACGATCCAAAACGAGAAAAACCTACATTAATATGTTGTATCCATTTCGGAAATATAATTACGAGGTGTACCCATTTGTTACTTCGTTAAAATTCCGAATCTACCTTTGTTGAAATATTCAGTACAATTCTTGGCCTTGTATTTGGGGAAATTTTATTTTTAAAACTATTTGAAAAATAAAAATTGATTTCAACGGTTTCAGAAAATAGTATGTAAAGATATGGTTTAGAGATTTTTAATCTATTCATGTTTTAAAATTTTCGGGGCCATACGGTAATTTTAATAAATGTAATCTGATTGGTAGGAGGAAAGAGTTAGAAATGACAAGGAATAGAGCACTAAAATTCAAGAATAATAAATACTCATTCCTTATGATTTTTAGTATCCCTTTTCCTATATATATATATATATATATATATATATATATATATAGGATAATTTATTAAAGTTATCAATTAAATCTTAATTGTTTTTAAGTCCCAACATTTTTGGACATGAAAAGGTTTTTCCAGTGTGAAATATAAACTGGAATACAAATAATAATAGTAATAGTAAATTGTATTTATAAATACAAAACCGTTAGTTTATAATAAATTCCATTTTTGGAAAAGTTTTAAATTTTTCTTTGGAAAGGCTAAGGAAAGTCCTTCAGCTTGATTTTTGGGGTATTTGATTTCGTGAATCGTCTGTTTGTTGTCAGATAGATAAGGGGGGAAAACCGTTTTAATTTATATCACGGATTTCTAGCTGAATTATTTTTGGAATTCGTTCGTTCGTCGTGTAGTCGTAGCATCGGTTTTGAGACTATAAATCCTTGGAGTTGGTTTGGAGTTTAACTACGATCTTTAAATACTGCGGTGATGAGGATAATTAATTTTCTGATCGCATCAAATTTTAAAAGAAGACGCAGGACGATTAGTATCTTAATTCGGTCTAAAAAGGCCAAGGTTCAACCTTTGTCCAAAGCCCATCTTATATTTGACCACTTAGTGTTATACTAGAATGGTCAACTAGTTAATGATTTTGGTACAACTTGGACCTAGGATTCATCCATAAAAGTTGCGTCCAATTTACCCCTTAACTTCATCCTTTCGTCCATCCTTCCTCATCTAGCCGAACTGTATCTCTGTTCTTCTTCTTCTCTTTCTTTTTCGTTGCCTCGCCCTCTCCTCTTTGTGCTTGTTTGCACATTAGATTTTTCCTCACTAGTACTCCAAGATCTAATTTCTTCTCTCCGAACCTTTCTTAGTCCACAATACCTATTGCGTTATTTGATCTTACTCATACCATTTAAGTCTTATCCTTAGGGAGAGATCATTTGGTTGGGTTGGGATGAGCAAAATGGTCTCACCACTTTAAGGCCAAGGAAATTTGTTAAGGTAGTTGGACTTGCACCGGCCAGTTGCTTCAAGATCTTAGAATAGGGTTTGTTGTTCGTGCGACATCCAACTTTAGTATACCTTGTTTGAATAGGTTCTTTCGAAGGCGATCGTAGTTTCATAGACGAAGAAGCTATCTTTGGATGGTTTTTTGAAGGAGAATCTCAAAGAGTAGAGGAATTCGTGTTTTACACGGACTTGAATGGTCTTTTTTTTGACTGGCCTAGGAGATTTTGCAGCAAATCTCTTTTTTTAATGTCGGGTTTTTGTGCTCGGGAATCTATGTTCGGACTGCCCATGTAGACATGTGACTTATTTAGTACATCGTTCTATAAATGGGAAGTTATGACTAGATTTGTCTCATGATGCGAAAATTAATCTTTTTTTTATCGATGGCGTAACCATCATTTAGTGCTGTATCATATTCAATTCAGCCTGTGTTTTTGTGTGTTGTCTCATGGAGTTACTTTCTATAAGTTTGCCTATCCATTTTATCATTAGACAATATTTGATGGATTTCCATGAGAAGCCGTTTTGTGGTAGGTTTCTTTTCTCATCATAAATTCTCTCTTAGAAGAGACGATGATGTGGAAACCTCCAACAACACCAATAGTGTTTGTAACACGAGATTGAACATTTTTACTACCATGATATGGTTAATTAAATATCGTAGAAATTGGTTTGAGATCCAGCCGTAGAGAAAGACATCTCGCTGTTTATAGCCGTTGTTTTGGGAGTTTGGTATTGCTTTGTCGTTATCTTTGTTGTTATCCCTTTCCAGCATCGGGTTCTTGGCTTGGTGGTGATTCGTGCTTGTAACTGTTAGTGCTGTTTAAAATTGTACGACTTTGGTTAATGAGATTTCTAAGTTTAGAAATGTTTATGTCATTCACGCATGCTCTCTTTAATGAAATCTCATTTTCGTATCTAAACTAACAATTGTCCTAGAGCTGGAAAGAACAGAATTCTATATTGCACAGGTTTTAGTAAAGGACCGATTCCACGTCACAGGTATATAAATAAATAAATCACCGTTCCTTGTTAAATCTAAAATTTATTTTGGTCTTTTTGTGTGTAATTTCAGTTTTCGCATTTTTGGCATGACAAACTTCTTTTTTCACCAGCATGTGGCTTGAATCGTTTAAGTTTCCGCAAAATACATTTTAAAAAGCTTTTGGAAAACGTTGTTAAAAAAACTTTTTACCCTTTTTAATGTTTAACTGATTTACTTTCTTTTATTTCAGCTTGTGCGAAAACGCAAAATTTGGATATGACAAATTGTGCATATTTAAACGTCTACTTTAAATTAAGGTAGATGATTTGAATGGCGCAAAGTGCACGTTACCGAAATTTTGATTTTCATATGAATCTCATATGGAAAGTAAAGTGGTATTGAAAAGGAATTTTCAAAATAAAACATAAGAAGTTTTAAAGCGGGAATGTATTTTTGTGAAAAGACTCTTATGATGGATGATCCTTCGAATGGAGTGCATGCGAGTATGGAGACACACATCACCAAACTGTATCAAGAAGCACTGCATACTGAAGCATCTATGATCAAACAAAAAGTAAGGATAAAGTGGAAGATTGAAGGCGACAGGAACAACGCTTATTTTCATGCTTCTCTTAAAAACAAACAGTGTAGGAAGAACATCGTGAGTATCACTGAAAACTCTGGCAAGGTCGCTAATAGTCAGAGTGTGGTTGAAGCAGCGTTTCTATTACACTTTATTGGGCGCTTTGGAAATAATGAGAACTTCGTCCCCAATACTGAAAAAACAGATCCTTATATTATTCCTAAGATTTCTAGTAATGACTACAATTTGTTATGTCTTGATGTTAGTGATGACGAGATTAAGCAAGCCATTTTCTCGCTTAATAAAAACACTTTAGGAGGGCCTGATGGTCTCAATGCGTTCTTCTATACAACTTGTCGGAGCTTTATTCAAAGTGTCGTATTTGCAGCAGTGAAGCATTTCTTCAAAAAGAATGCAATGTTCCGGTCTTTTAATCTAACAAACTTAGCACTAATTCCCAAGCTCAAGAATGCTTCTCAAGACTCTCAGTTCAGGCCAATCTCTTGTTGTAATTCTATTTATAAGTGCATTTCCAAAATTATCGCATCAAGACTCAAAAATGTGATGCCTTCTATTGTCTCCTCGAATCAAGCAGCTTTTCTTCTGGGAAGAGATATTCTTGACAATGTTCTCATGTCTTATGAACTTCTAAATGGATACGCTAGCATAAATGCAACTCCTAGAGCTATGTTTAAGCTGGACATTATGAAAGCGTTTGATATACTTCAATGGGATTCTATAGTCAGAATTATGGGTTATATGAATTTTCCTGCTCACTTTGTTGCGTGGATCTACACTTGCATTTCAAGGGTGCAATTTTCGATAATAATTAATGGTTCATCTACTGGCTTTATCCCTAGCAAGCAAGGAATCTGTCAAGGTACTCTACGTATCTTTTCATAACTATTATGGAGGTTCTCACGCAAATGTTCAATCGCAAAATTGATACTGGTTTGTTTGAATTGCACCCCATGTGTAGCCAACCAAGGATTTCTTCTCTGATGTTTGCTGACGATCTCGTCATCTTTTGTAAACCGAGTGTTCAAACTGTGGATGCTATTTTTGAGATGCTAGCGGACTTCTATCTAATGACAGGCCTCAAAGTGAATCTTCAGAAATCTGACATGAAGACTTCCATAATTAATGTTGTCCTAGCCAATGAGCTTTATGTTAGAATTGGCTTGCGCAATAACAATGATACTATCTCTTATCTTGGCCTTCCCATGACAACTGCCAAGATTACTGTAAGTTAATGTTTACCACTTTATGCAAAAATTATAGCTATAGACTTGAGGACTGGACATCTAGGCTCCTGAGTCAAGCGAGGAAGCTAACCTTGATTAAATCGATAGCTTCCTCTATGCAAGTTTATTGGTCTTGAATGTTCATTCTCCCTACCAAAATGATTGTTATGATAAGATCATCAATGATGAGATTCCTATGGAAAGGAAAGAGTGAAGGTAGATGCCATGCTTCGACCGCATTCAAGAATACTGATAAACTGCTTGCTAAAGGCAGGCTTGGTGTTATCATCCTAATGCACTGGAATAAAGAGGCAACGATTAAACATGCGAATGACTACATAAATAACAAGGACAACATTTGGGTCAGTTGGTCTAAGCGCAATGTATTAAAGAACAACAATTTATGGACTATGAATCTTCCCTAGAGAATCAGCTGGACGTGGTGCAGCATCTTCAAGCTAAGGAACATCATCCTTCCCTTTTGTAAATATAAGATAACGCATGGTATGAGAGTGCTTTTCTGGGGCGATCCCTGGTTGGAGAAAGAAATGATCTTGAGTAAGGAGTTAAATTATCTTGAGATGATGAACACTGGAGTTAACAGACATGCGACAGTAGGTGAATATATACAGGGTGATGCTATTTGTCTTCCTACATCGCTCGCTCCTAGGATTTCACAACTTTGGAGTCGCTCAAGATTAACTAAGGTAGACAACAACCATCCTGGAGTTACTTCATAGGGGCCAAAGGGTAAAGAATTTCAGATTAAACAAATATACAATAGTATGGAAGGAGTCGATGAAATGCAAAAATGTAAGTGGAGTAAAAAGATCTGGGTAGTGGACAACTGTGTAAGAGAAAATATGTTGTTGTGGAAGGTGGTGCATGGTGCACTGCTAACTAAAGACAAACTACAAAGGAGAGGGTTTCAAACTGACTTGAATATTGGATTCTGTAGACATGCAAATGAAACGTTGGGAAATATTTTCTTTGAATGTGATACACTGCATAACATATGGAAAAAGCTAATGATTAATATTGGTAGAATGAACTCTTTGAAAATCTCTGCAACAGAATGGAGTAACTTGAAGAATCAGACGGAAAGGAGAAGAAACAAAGGAAGGATACTGAATTATGTTTTGAAGAAATTTGTCAACGCAGTATGGAGGGAAAGAAATGTGATCATTTTTAATTCCAGTAAAGCATTGGCAACAAATCATCTAGAAAAGAGAATAAGAATGGAAATCTGGGATGGCATCAATTTTTTTTATCTTTTCTTTTGATCCCGGCATTTTAACAGCCTTGCGGAATTAACTAGTTTTTGTGTTCTTTGTCTATGCTCTCATTCCTGTGATGTACTGTGTTCCTTTGTTTTCTAGTGTGTGTTGTAATTTTCTTTTTATTTCTCTGGTACATCAATAAAGTGGTAGGGGTCCACTCAACCCCGTAAGCCTTGAAAAAAAATTTGCTTGGTTCTTGCTTAATTATTGTAAATACGTCGTTTTCCCTCCTTTTGCATAAAAGGCATTGTTTTGGAATCACAAGAGGTTAAATAAAAAGATCAGAAAGAGAAAAGTGGTGCAAATGTATGCATAATATAAAAATATATATTTATACGTACTTTGTATCAGCTATCCCTAAATTATATATTTACAGATATTTCTTGTTATTTTTAAACATATATCAGTTCCACTAATTAGGCATTATTTACAATAATTTTGGGCTTATGGTCTTTTTGTAAAATTTGAATCTTTTGACAAGATTGAACACAAATAGGAATGTTTTGTTATTAATTAAACCTAATTATTTAAGTTATAATAGTAAAATAAAAACAATAACTATGTTGACCACACAAAAACATAAATATAAATACATACATATTATCCGTCCAAATTAGTGTAAAATGGTAAAATATACATTGGAGTGTTTGAATGTTTGGATAAGGTTCAATTATGGAATTATATGCAAATGTAATCCATATTGAATTAGTGTATTTGTGGTGACCATTTGTAGCAATCAATATAATTAATTGCTATAAACAGGACCGCAGATCAATAAATAGCAATTGTAACCAATATTGATTGGGGAAATAAATGTGATAGTAAAATGGTTACAATTCCTAAAATCAATTAGGATAAATGTTGTGAACCCCAACTAGGAAATTTGAATTATAGCCGCATTTAGACATGAGGTTAAACTCAACTTGTGTATAAGTCTGCCCTGAACCGACCGGCAAATCCAGCAACCACAGGTAGTCAGCTTAATGTGAGGGATCAAATGCATAAATATAATCGTATTAAGGCATGAGGTTAAGTTTAACTTGTGGTAGAAGTCTTTCCAGAACCGACCGGCAAATCTAGCATCCACAAGTTGTCAACTTAATGTGACAGGTTTGGTACGTAAATATAAATATAAATATATATATATATATATATACACACATACACACACGCACACACACACAAACATATATATATATATATATATAACAGTCAACCAATAAATAAATGAATAAGAATAAAAATTGCCTGTTAGGGTATGACAAATAGATACTTGGGACTGATAAATAGTTGCCTTAGGAAAATATGACCGTTATGGTCATAAAGGGAAACAAAAAGGAAATGGGTGTCAAAACGGAATTTATGGTTGTCATTTATATACTAAGTCCAAATTAGGGAAGAAATCAAATAAATATCCTAAGGAAAAAAGGGATATAACCTACCTTACTTATATTAATGGAAATAGGAAATATAGTTGGACTTAGTAGGTTAATAGTATGAAATATTATTAACCATATATACCCATAACGAAAATGAATCATGTAAGTATAATATTTCTGTGTAAAGGGACTGAACGGAAATAAATTAATAACGTAGCTTACTTTATCCCAATAGGGAAAGGTGCTAAAGGCTAATGGGGTACGAACTAATAACCTTCACGTACAGTCCTCTTTCTGGGTCCTAAAAGGCTAAGTGACTAGGGTTGAAGAGTTCACCTGGGAATAGATCTTGCAGTTTAGGGGTCTTAAATGGCGGGTATGTGTGGGACTATCTAAACCTGAAAACTAAAACGTCAGAAATGGCTACCTATCCTACGGGAAGTAATAAGAGACTAAAGAGGTTATCTAATAAGGTCAGCTAGAGGGTATAGCGGAAGATAAAATACCATCTCTCACCTTATACTGGGCTAGGGTATATGGGTGAATGACGGAAGCCTTAACTAGTAGGGCCTGTAGCTATTGTCCTCTAGTTCATGTTAACGTTAAGTAAATTATCGAGAAATAATAAGTGACCAATTGGTCCGATTAGGGTCTTAAGCGATCAGGAAGAATCCACCATATCTATCATTGATAATGAGGCAATAAATGATAAAGGATAAGCGAATGAAAGTATATGAATATTGAAACTCTGTAACTAGGGATCTAATCTCGATATAATAACCAGTTAAGCTCTGGTATAAAGGCTTCACAAAAATATGTATAAATGTCCTATCTCAATATTATAATTTGGATATACTACTTTGGGAAGAGTGGTAGAGTCATGTGTAAACATTAACAAGGTTGGTTCAGAATCACTAACCTTGTTAGGCATACATCTTGGGTTGAACCAAATGGGATATATATGTGTTATAGTCTGTGTTGTACATGTCTTAGTCACCAGAACTTGTTGCTCTGACCGCCTCCTCATTACAACCTCCCAGGTTTCCTAAAGAAGTCTGGGATCTCGCAGATGATTATGTTTGGCTTTCGGTTCTCGTTCTCTCTTACGCTCGGTATTGGCAAAGCGACTCACTTTAAAAAAGGTAGTTGCTTAAGTTAATACTAGTTTATCCTATTTTGTTTCCGTTGTGAGTTATCTTATCGTACTCTGGTTATGCTCATGCTCGTTTATTGCAGGTACCAGATATACACACTCCATGCTTGGATGTGTTCAAGTTTTGATTTTTGTCAAAATTTGGGCTCATAAAAGTATGAGGTGTTACACGTCCCCTTCCTGGCATACCAAATTGTTGACGTGGGAAAGTGGTAATTTGCGCACACCATCCTCCAAGAGTGAGTTATGAGCAACCTAAATATCAAATAAACCAAAAGCAGTGAAATGTTAAGGGACGCGCAACCTTTTATAGTGGTCTGGCACTAACGCCTATGTCCACTTTATAGTAATCATTCCTCGTCATTATATCGATTACAATGTTTTCCAAGTTCAGACACTTTGAATATACAAAGTTGTACAATAGAATAACAAATATCTTGTTAACTCCAAAGTTTGACAAAAATGCCCTTCTTCTTTATCATCCTCAAGTCAAAGTGTGTTAGAGTGAACACTAGTTTCCAATTAAAGGCTTCAATGTCTAAGAATATCCAAGTATGCTCCAAAGTATAAGTTTTAGCATTTTGAGTTGTGCAATGCAAGCCAAAAGTCCAAGTGAATGCCAAAAAGTTGTAGGCAAACTTCTAAGTGAAGTTTACAAGTCCAAGAAGTATCCCAAAGTCATAGGAATGACCATGGATGCCATTAATGAGCCTAAAAAAAAGCTCTCCCATATGCCCAAGGTCCAAAAATGCCATGCCAAGCAAAGCCAACCCCTTTGAATGTCAAGAGGGGGTATTTATATGTGAAATTTCCATGCATCAGCCCGAATTTCATACCCCGAGGGGATGCGAAATTTGTATTCCCGATACTTAGCCAAAAAATCGAGTTGCGATGCAAAATTTCGAATCCTGAGAGAACTTCCAAAAAATAATGATTGACACGTGCGAATCACCAAAAAACCAGTGATCTGCATGTACCAAATGATGATCAGTCACTTTGCTAAATCCATAAGCCAAAACTGTATCCACCTCGCCTTAATATTTCGACTCTCGAAACCCCATGGTGCTCAAGTTAAAACAGTGGATCCATACATAGTGCTCAAGAGATTTCGATGTGCCAAAACCAATGCCTGGGATTTCGGATCCCATATATGCTAAATGCCAGATCCCAAAGCCATGATTTGAACCAGTGCAAATGTGTAATCATGATGAGGAGCTCAACTCCTTTCGAGCTTGCAAGATATAATGTATATAGTATCCCTTGAAGGGATACGATTTCGTACCCTCGGTGGAGATATGATTTCGTATCCCTATAGGGATACCAAATCCGTATTTATATCACTATGGGATATGAAAATCCCTGAAATCATGCCGAAATGTGGAACTTGCCAAAGGTGGTGCGCAACAAGGTATTTTTCTGATCATACCGTGTTGATCACACAGTTTTTCCAGTGCCAAACCAAGAGTTTGCCGAAATGCCAGATCCAACGTTATTGAATTTGCGCAAGAATTTTAGGTGATCGTGTTGTGTTGTGCAGTAGTTTTAGGTGGTCGAATCCAGAATTTTCCAAAACCATTATATTTTGCTACGTGATAGACCGAGGTGCTCAAGGATTTTGAGCTGATCAGGCCAAGTCGACCACGTATTTTTACCATGTCAGATCCCTAAGATTTTAACGACGTGCAAAACGCTATATTTAGTATTCGAAGACTTGAACAACTTTTTCAATCCTATAACACCAATCCGGGAATCGACGATATTTCCAGTCTTTTCCAAGCACTTTGCGATTTCGACCAAATCACTTTGCTTCTGAAATGAGCATTCTTGAAACTCGAGTATGTCTCTAAACATAAACTAGATGTGTGACTGCTTCACCAAAAAGCATCTCTAATCATAAACTTGACGTGCTATTCACACAGTAATCAACCACAATGCAAAATCATTTTGTACGGCATACAACCACCGATTAACACCATTTTACATGACCATCAATCGTCGAACCACTATTGATATGTGGTAGATCACAGCGGAAAACTATGTTGGTCGGCAGTTGTTCGCCATACAAAAATAAATAAAAATAATGTATTCAGTACCCCTTAAAAAGTTTGGTAATAGGTAGTATAAATTTTATGGTACCTTTTAATAATGGTACTAGTAAGAAGAAGGCGAGTTGCCCATAGAAGCACACTAAATAAATATATATTTTCTTTAACACTTTTTTTATGATTTTCATTCGGCTTCAAAATCCCAAAGATCTTTTGTTCTTTTTTTAGTTTTTTGTTGATGAGCTTTGTTTAGTTTATAGTAACAAAAAATAGATAACTATAATATTGTTATTACTTTACGATTTCAGATAGCCAAAAAAATTTGAAACTAGAGAAAGAAGATAAGACTAACAAGAATGAACATGTATTGAAAAAGAAAATCTGAACTCACTATAATACTATGAGTATAATATTTGCAAGAATCAGAAGATGCTTGAAGAAGAATGTTAAACCTGATTCGATCTGTATAGGAAGAAATAAAAACTTACTCCAGCTATAAGCTATACCTCTTGGAACCTTTCAAGAATAGGGCTCGGAGCTCGAAATCTAAAAGGAAATTTTTGCTTGGTGCAAGGAATCAAAGATTGAAGCACCAACTGTTGGACCCAAAACCCATTGCGGAATGAGAAATAGCTCAGTGAGTATCAAAAATCGCAAAATAGATGAATCAAGATGGCTGGTTAGGGAAGACAGTCCAACGATGCAGTCTTAACTATCAAAATTTTGGAAGCTTGTTAGATCAAACGATGATTTACAAATCGATAAGGTCGAGAGTGAATAGCAACATTAAAACCTCTCTGTTCAATCACTTTCAAACCCATAACAAAGAATTCCAATCCCGACTTCAACCTGCATCCTCCTCGGCTCTCCATTGTAGCCACAATCTCAAAAATCTTTATAGCATTGGATTTGTGAACAGATTTATTTTGAGTGGTAGGATATATTTTTGAAGAACGAGCAGGTTTGAAGTGAATTAAAAGAGGGGATTGTTATTGCCACACCATTTATTGTTTGGCGGTCAAATTTTCAAGAAACACCATAATATATAAAACTATTAAGGGGGGATAATTTATTTTTTAAATTGAAACATGCTCAAACTATAAAGCCGTCAGTAAATAAATGTTTACACTTCATTTACCTCATGCGAAACCGATGATTTTCAGTAAAAAAAATACGATTTCTTATCCCTATCGTGAATCGGTAAATTTAACACCCCAAAATTTAATACACTATAACCATACTTAAATATAATAAAACGGGAACAACTTAATTAAATATTTAGAATTAAGTGGAACCGAAATCTCCTTGCATTCGTTTTGGAATTCTGGTTCAGATAGACCCCAAGTTTGCGTAAAGCGAACAACGTATGAAGAAATTATGAGCATTAAAAGTTTGTGTACACACAAGGGGGTATATACACACACACACACATAATTCAAATAAATCCAAACCGACTCATCAACACAGGAAATGGCATCGACCCCCTAAGGGGTGGTGGACCTATGGGTCGACCCCTTAAGGGGTAGGTATACCCATGGGTCGACCCCCAAAGGGGTGGGTAGACCTAGGGGTCGACCTCCCCAGAGCTAGGAAAAATATGGACTATGAATTTGGACTGTTTTGTGGCCGTATTCGCTGATGACTCAGCGCTGCATATGCAAAAACATCTATAA
Organism: Allium sativum; assembly: GCA_030737875.1. Taxonomy (NCBI): domain Eukaryota; kingdom Viridiplantae; phylum Streptophyta; class Magnoliopsida; order Asparagales; family Amaryllidaceae; genus Allium; species Allium sativum. Next base: position 1,020,669,231 of record CM060913.1, read on the forward strand.
ATAAGCTATTAGAGCCTAGCCTAAATATCATATTTTTTGAGAGGTTGTCTAGACTGTCATTCATCTTCCTCCTCAATTCTCTTTAGAAAATCGAATAACTAGTCAAAAGAAATTCTGATTCAAGATCTGGAGAAGAAGAATGTATATCTTTAAATGGATGTTCGGAATTCTGTTCGAAGTTAGGTAAATTCTTGGATCTGATCAATTTAAATTTCTCCTCTTTCTTCCCTTTTCTTTTAGTCTGAGAATTGTGAATCCATGGTTATTTAGATTCTAGATTCAATTAGGAGAGCCATGGAATGCTAGGTCTGGACCAAATTCATGAATTGGAAAGCTATTAGGTGAGTGGATTTAAGTTATGCCTTTTTGATAATGGTATATTTATCGTTTGTCATTCCCCGTTAATATGTCTAATAAATCTATCGAAATGTTTAACTTGTTGTAATCCGTTGAATGATTAATCTGCTGAACTGTAAACCTGCTGAAATGTTTAATCTACTAAAATGATTAACCTGCTGAAATCTGTTGAAATTAAGTACTGTGGAATATTACTGGATATTTGTGGTTGTATGAACATGTAAATCTGTAGGCTTAATTCATGAATAAGTGGAACATGTTAATGAAACTGTAAGTAACATATGGTATTTGTGGTGCTAAGTAAATCTATTTAATCTGTTGGAGTTAGATGAACCTGTTAACCTGTAATACTTAACCTGTTTAATCTATTGGGATTATATAAAAGCCTATTTCCATTAATCACCTGTCTAAATTGGGAATTTCTATGAACACTGTAATTATGAAAATTTACAATGAACATTTGTTAAGAAAATTATTGTGCTAAAAGATTGTAAATAAGAATTACAGTAAAATTTGGAAGAATGAATATGCCTAAATTTAGAGTAAATAAAGAACTGTAACTGCACTTAGACACGAGGTTAAATTCAACTTGTGGTAGAAGTCTGCCCGGAACCGCTTGGCAAATCCGGCATCCACAAGTGGTTAATTTAATGTGAGAGTTTTGGTGCGTAAACATACATATAACGGTGCTAAGACACGAGTTTAAGTCCAACTTGTGGCAGAAGTCTTCCCCGAACCGCCCGGCAAATCCAACATCCACAAGTGGTCGGCTTAATGTGAGAGGTCTAGTACATATGCATATACATATACATATGCATACATATATACATATATATATATATGAATATATGTACATAATAGGATAGAAATAAATGGCATTAATTTTAATTAATGGAAATGAATGAAAGCCACAACAGTATAAACATTGGAATGAATGGGGAATGATAATAACCTATTATGAATAAACCTGAAGGGAAAAGGAAATATAATAGGTAGGCTTGTCCTAGGGACAAGTGGAAATTATAACTTAGGTTATAATAAACGATAGTGGGAAATGAGATAAGTTGTACTTAATTATGAATTAAGTAATCTGTAAAATCTGGAAACCTGAAACCTGCTGTTTGTAGTAAGTAGAGAAAAGAAGAGTAAACTTATGAAATGCAATAAGTTGTACTTAATTATAAATTAAATAATCTATAATCCTGAGAATCTGAATCTTGCTGATAAGAAGAACATGTTGTTTGAAAACCTGAGATTCTGAAATTTACTGATAAGAATAACATATTAAAGGCTTATTAATGAACTTAAACGGGTTAAGTTATATAACTGAAATTAATAAGCAACTTGGTAACCCGAATAAGAAGTCAGTATGAATGGAAATAATCAAGCTAATTGGAAATCTGGTGAGCTAGAGAAAGCGCGTATTTAAATGTTTAGACATAGGGTCTAATAACACATCAACCTGAGGTGCTTGCACCATTTCGTACGTATGAAGGTGAATAACCCATCGGGGTTGATCATTGTGGTGTCATGAGACAAGAGGGGAGAGAACGTCCAGTTGATTATTCAACATGTTCTACCAATTGTTCTGCCGATATTCTGCTGGCTCCGGAGGACAAGAAGGGGAAGCACGCGGCTTCCTGGGACGTGGAGTGTACTCCTTTGTACGGTGGCAACACTAGGCTGTGCTTGCAGAGGTTGGGTCTACGCGTTACTATCCGTTGAGTATACCTTGACTGCCATGATAGGGGCAGTCAGAAGGTTGTAGGGTGGCACAGGTGATTTGACGATCCTATTGCCTTATGACTAGGCGGGTTATGACCATCTTATCTGTTTGCCTTTTACGGGTCTAACGATCTGACTGATAGCAATTGTCGGTTACCAGCCATCGATAGTTAGTGTGATGTGTGATACAAAAAGACAGGGAGCTAAACCTACTACAGATCATCGAACTTTCGCTATCAAGGCTTTGGTTGTGGGATAGGCCAATTAGGATGTTGTTTGTTGTTTTTCTAGGCCACATCACTAGCTCTCAATTCTGTTTGTCTTTCATTAGTTGAGGGAGGGGCCTGGTGGGGCCATATCCACCGTGAAAATGCAAACCATAGTATTTATATATACAGATATCTGAAAAAGCTTCAGATCGAGTTCCGTGTTTCTTGTACAGCCCTATTACGGAACTCGGTGCACAGTAGATAACACATGCAGATACATCCATACTGTTTTCGGATAGTGTATCATCAAGCTTGAGGCATCGAGTACGATTAATGATACATACGTAAGGAAGTCTAGATACATGCATGTCTGCTCTGGGTGGTGTATCGTAGACTCTAGGGCATTACTCTGTGATGGAATCTGATTCGATCAATGGTGGTAGTCCGTACGCTTACACAGCATAGCGATGGCAGTTCTATGCGGAACGTAGCATTATTATACATAGATCCGTATGTCGTTCCGTCATAGGATGAGGGACTACATATATTTCTATTGGCATTATGGTGGAGACCGTGCGAGTGGAGTACCATTGGGTGTAACTTAATGTTAGGGGTAGCTACATATATGTATTAGGTTAACCCACTGGAAAGTAGATGGGTACGACATGTGCATAAGCCTAGAGTGTTGTTAACCCAAGTAACCTAATAAATAAGAACATGTAACTGAACGGTATATGTAGGGTTATCCAAAATGTATAGTTCAACTCCAATCACCAGAACTTGTGTTCTGACCCCTCCTCATAACATACTCGCGGGTTAGATTTGTGGCAGAGATATGATGGCTTTGGATACTGGTTAGGCAGTATTATTATCTGGGTAAGGCTATATTTTGATTATATTATATTTTATCCATTCCGCTATGAGATGTTTTCTGAGCTCTGATTGTTTTATATCTCTGTCTTTTCTGCAGCATACTAGACAAACCAATATGAGTTTCGATAGATTAGAATTTTGAAAAGAATTCGGGTTGTTACAATAAACCATATTCAACTGATTCGAGATCGTCACCCAACATCGGCCGATTCCATTTCGAATACCCAAAAACCCTAAGTCGATACCATTTGGAATTGAAACCATAAGATGAAAATGGTGAGGAGAAAGACAACAACTAGGAAGACGGTAAAAGAACCAAATCCGCACGACCAAACAATGAATAGGTATGCCATCTTTCAGTATGTTTTAATTTGTGTATTTCATTTTTGTCATTGGGTGAACGAACCATGGTAGGTTACGCGATACATGTTTATCGAAAATAGCCAATTCGTCAAGGGTTTGTTGTAGTTTTTTTAAGTAGGCATGGTGGCCTGTTACCGAATGTAGAAGAAAGTGAAGTGTAGGGAAGTGGTGGAGTAAAGCATAGTAGTTCGGCTTATCTCTGCAAAATATATATATTCCGATGGGTTATTGTCGAATTACAAATGATAATTCGATGTTTTTTATCGAATTGATGGTATGTAAATTAGTGGCACTACATTTATTTTTTCAGCCAAAGTATTCTGAATTAATGATGATAATATGGTTGTTGTTAACTGAATTAGCTATTTTAGTTGGCATTTACCCAAAAAAGAAGAAAAAAAACTATTCTTCATTCTATTGATGTTACATTTGTTCATACTTTTGACAAGTTTTCTCATTATTGCGTGCTTACCTTCAATTAACTTTGTAACTTTGTAAATTTGTTACTTTGTTATTGTGAATTAGTGGCACTACATTTCTGTACATAAAAAATAATGGTCAGTAACTTCGTTGTTGTGGTTACCAAATTATTGATGAAAATATTTGGACAAAATTTTAATGTTGTTTACTGTTATTGCATAAAACAATTGATTGTTGCTTCTTTTCGGAAACAAATGACGGCTTCTAACTGCAACAGGATTCAAACCGAACAACTAGCAAAAAACAAAAATGATTAAGGGCAAAATGATTTTGAAGAAAACAAGGGTAATCCAACTCAATGCATCGACAAGGATAAGGAATCAAGTGAAAGTGAAGCTCGGGAAGATAAGGAAGAACAAAACATAGAAGAAGAAAGAGAAGATAAAGAAGCTAATGTACATGACGAAGCTCATGAAGAAGAAGCTAATGTAATTGGCGAAGCTCATGAACAAAAAACTAATGAAGAAGAAGCTAATGTACACGACAAAGCTCGTAAACTTGATGAAGAACAAGAGGAAGTAGCGCTTAAGAAACCTAAATTAGCTAAGAGGAAGAAGAAACAACCACCCACTCAACGCAAAGGAAAAGAAGTTCATTTGTCCCTTCTTTTTGCTTTTAGAGAACATAAATCTAACAAAATTTGGAATTCCACTGTAAGTTACATATACATTCATAGTTATTGATATGGTAATAGTAGTTTGCATGTGCTGGTTAGTTTACTTAGTCTTATTTAAGGCACCGAGGGGGGAAGATAGGATTAATAGTCATATGGAAACACAACGTTTATGCGAGTTAGACGATGAATGTCGGTTTGTAAGGGATGTCATGCTTGGATCATGTTTATATCAATTAATTTTACATGCTCATGATAAACTCGATAGTCCTTATCAATGCTTCTACATAATGATGTCATCCCAAAACAAATACATTTCATCTTCCGCTTAGTGAAATGATGATATCTCTTGATCAAGTTGTTCACATTACTAGTTTGCCAACTAAAGGGCGAGTAGTTACAAGACCCCTTGGTGGATCTAGGGGTATAAGTTATGATAACGTGTACGATCTGTTGGACAAACATCTAGGGGTTGGTAAGCCAACTACTATTATGATACTGGGAAGGGATAAAAAGATATGATTAGAATGGTTGAGAAGTCAGTTTGTAGGTTCAAAGGAGGATGACACCAATGAGCGCAAAAACATTATGCAACTGCTAATCTTTTGTGTACCAATGGTTGTTTAGTGTGTGGTGATAAGTCGAGCAACAAAGTCTTAGTTCATTTTCTACAGTGCCTCAATGACCTTAAAGAGGTGCATACTTATTCGTGGGCCACTGCTTGTTTGATTTGGTTGCTCTACAACTTAAGTCAAAGTACTAGAAAAGATGTGCAACAATTTTCTGGTTGTATGACCTTGTTGTAGGTACGAATTTGTACTTACAATTAAACTTCATTAGTTTATATCATGTATGAATAATTTATTGATTGGCATAGGTATGGATTTTTGAGCACTTCCCTGTTTTAAGGCGACGTAATAGATGTGTTGGTGTTTAGAAGAAGAGGTGGCATAATCCTTCTTTTCACAATGGATCCATCCTAAAATCTGTTGTCCGACTTGGTTAGTATGAGGGAGAGAATAGTCGATTTAAAACAATGTGATGTGGTTTGGGACTATTACAAAGGAAAATGAGAAGTTTAAAAATTCGAGCAATGTGCATTTTACAACGGTCTGATTGTGTGCTTTGAATCCATTGAATTACATCTCCCACAAGGAGCTCTAAGCCATTCGGTTACTTTCAACCTATCCGTACAACCACTTTCTCTCTCGATATGAAGACGTTCAAGTCGTCAACAACATCTTTTAAATCAAAATATTATATTGTCCAAGATTTTGGTTGGGGAAAATGGAGGAATCATCTGTTGAATGAGAGTTTAATATCTCAAAGTGTTGTACGTCCTTGGGATTGTGCCGATACATACATGCAATGGTATAGTACCGCTTCCCATCCTTTCGTGCCTAATCCCAAATATAGAATAACTGAACTGATAAATGAGAGCGACACAAGTGGCCTTCTTGTTCAAATTGTAAGCATTATATCAGCCCTTCTAGTTTATGCAATTCCTAATATCACGTTAACCATTTTAATGTATGTTTTTAGCAAAAAATGATACGACGCATTACCGAGCTTATTAGTTCTTCTGATCCTAATGAAACTGTGAAGCAGGTACTGCAGAAGATTGAACAAATAGAGGGGCCTGAACCAATGGAACTTTACGGAGAGAGTATTGAAGAACAAGTCGTTGGCAAGACTAGGAAGAGAAAAGCACAACAACAAGGGCTAGCAATCGCAAGAAAAAGAAGGGTGTCACAAAAAGGAATACGGTCAAGAAGTAGTAGTTTAGCTGTTTTGGTATATGTAGTATAAAATATTATTTTGTGGATGTAATGAACTGCTGAACTTGTGTACACAATGACAACAGTGTTAACTTGTTTGCATGAGGGGTATGTATTTGAACCTGTTGTTTTGTAGGTGTGGTGGTTTACAAAACTTATGTATGTGACGTAATTCCTATATGGAGTGTTTTGTCGGTATACTAATTCGATATACTAATTTCTATGTGATGATTTGTATTGTTGGCATGCGACTTGGATTGTTGGTATGCGAGAAGATCTCTTCATTTTATGACTTGATTTGGTGATACATGATCCGTTGGTATATAAATTGTTTTGATCATACTGTAATAAGAACCTAAAATGACTAGATGTCACCGTAAAAGCCTATACGACAAGGCCTAAATGTATAAAATATTTTTATTCGATGCCGTTGTACCGTGTACTTTCAGGAATTGAGACAAAATGTTGATGTTGTTCAGACAATGTTCTAATACAATGCAAATACACCAGATTACGTAATTTTGTGAGGACTAAACGTACTGCATTTTCGTATACGGTGTATCTGTGTCATAAACTTTCAGTTTAAACTTGTATAATATCAACTTTCTCAGACGATGGTACATAGCCATATAATTAAATTTAAAATGGTAATATTTAACTGTAAACTCTTAGGTTAACTTATCTTCAAATAGTACTCCCAGACGGTGCTACACTGCAATATCGTATATAAATTTACGATGTGCACTTATCGAACAAATAATAACAAAATATATGATATAATATATGGTAACTCGGTGTCATTGTTTTCTTCTCAATACGGCTATGTTGTGACGTACATTCTCGGGTTGGTAGTATGAAATACTTGATCTTATTAGACGGCAAATGCATGCCAATTTTTCTTAATTCTTCATCTTAGTCTTGCCGTTCTATAATTCAGAAGATAGAGTTTGTGTAGGTTGCAACCTCAAGTGTGGTGGATTATGTCAATTTCTATAATTCAAAAGATAGAGTTTGATGGACTATGTCAATTACTATCACAACAATGAATAATTTCTTGACTAACTCAAAATACAATAGAAACGACTATCGAAAAAGTTTAAATTGCTATCAAAATAAAATAGGATAAAACTATATAAGATGACACATTCAAACAAGATTTTTTTTTTCATTTCCTTCGATCAAAATACAATAGCCACAAATAACAACATAGTTCAATTTTTTACACATTTTCACATCTAACTCAAATTTACTGTATTATTATTACCTTCATCTTCATGATCATCATTAATCGCTAGGTACTTGTTAATTGTTCAGCATATGGTTTGATCCAGTCTTGAGTATTAATGTTGTAGAATGGATGAAAGTATGAAAATTGAGGTTATGAGGCAATGGGGAGTTTGGAGTTAGTTGAAGACCAACAAAATGCGAGTTATCTACGTAACCCATAACCAGCATTCGATTTAGGTTTATAATGTTTGCACGAATTGTAGTAGGAGCAAATGTGCAACAAATATGTTTGCTTAGCAGTATTGCCGCAGTGCCAAATGTTTCTGGTATTACAAATCCTTATTCGGGCATCTGCATTCCCTGACTAGTCCCAAATACATTTGTACATTGTATTCTACTCCGCATTTCCTCATACCCATAGTCATTCCACATTCTTATGTACATCTTTAAATTTAGCTACAGGTTGTCAAGCATCGACTCACGAACATACTTACAAGGATTTTTCTAGTCCTTGACTACGAAGATATAACTGTTCAACGAAAACCAATAACCATAATTACACACCAACTATATACTGCCTCATATGTATGGGCATTTGCAACAAATAATCATCATCAACTTGTTTGTTCTCACATTCGTTAGTTTTGAATCCTAGTTTGTTTAATTAACGACTAATTAAAGTTAGATTTCATGCACATGACAATGACGCTTCAACATGTTCGTAGAAAGAAGGATCTCGCTTACTTGACTTGTCTTTTTTGGAAGGTTTACCTTTTTGAATAGTAGCCACGGAGGGTTCTAAAATAGTGGTCATAAAAATATTGTTGCATACCCAGTGTAACGTTATCAGGAGATTAATCATACCTACTCTTCAATGCTTTAATTTCAGGCAGGTCATAAAAATCTAGAGTTGAACGCTGCTACATAGCAAGACTACAAGATAATTGCTTCCAATAAGAGTCCATAACCATAAGAGGTATGAAACCATGTGTGTGCCTGAAATCTGCGAGCAAATGAGCATATGGTAGTTCATTTTCTTTCCATAAGATACAACCACAATTGTCAATAGTCAAACCAACATTATAAATGCTACATAGTTCATTTAGCAGTAAATCCAATGATTTGTGCGATACAAACCCAATTAATCCCTTAAACATAGGTTCACGTCGAAATTGATGCATTGTCTTGGATGTACTGTTTTGAAGGTATGTTCGATTGCAACTAATTCATTTTCGGAACAAAGATGTGCGCTACTCCAACAATACACAAAACTACTTGTAGTTGAATCAAAATACAATTTCATACAGTGGTGTGCACTTTCTGCGATGCTTGTAGACACATTATTGTAGTGTTTAATTTTTTTGGTCCAAGTCAAAACAAACATCTCCTTATATTTACTTAGTCAACTTTTAATTACATACATGACAATTTTTTGGTTCGCAACCCACGTATGATGAAAAAACTTTAGATTGCGATAGTACTCTTCTTCGGACTAGTGAGCTCATTACATTTGTCCAACCTTCCCAAAAGCATTCATACTTATTTTTCCCTTCGTCATCCTCCAACACGACATTTTTCCCACAATAATTACTTGTTTCTTTTTCACGAAAATTGGTTTACAATTCGCTCGAACGTTCTATGACATATGCCATTCACAAAGGATATGATGAGCCGCTGAAAACACATTAGCTATTGCATTTATAAGAGCGATTTCGGCATCCTTGATGATAACATGTAGAAGTCCTCTGCCTCTATAATATTGTCTTATGCATTGAAGAGCCTATATATATATGATTCGGTGGTTTCTTGACTAAGAAAAGAAAATGCAGTGGTAAATGATGCTCCCATCGATGTTTGAGACACCATATGAAAACACGATAACTTGTATCGATTTGTCTTGAAGGTGCAATCTAAAAACAATATTTGATGAAAACACTGTGCAAGAACAACACATCTGAGATGACTGAAGAACAAGTTAGTACCTTCATTGGCTGTGTCATCAACTCTATGTTGGACGAAATAATGATGGCTATAGTCCAATTTCATAAACTACTGCATAATCGTCCTAGGTTCTGTATTATGTAGTTTAATTTTCACTTTAGTGTTGTAAACAGTTCTTATGGTTGATTTGTTCTTCAAATTGTCAATTCTAATAGCAGTTATAACATTTCGAGGCCTAACTCCACTATTCATCATTGTTTCAACGGTCTCAAGTTCTTCGTCTTTTAGCCTCGCCATAAAAGGATGCCCAATTAATGCATTTGGAAGCATATGATTGTGTTGTCCATTCTATACTTTCAATATCTAACTTCCATCGTCTTGACAATGTGCGTGTAGACTAAATGGACATCCGCATTTTCTACTTTCCATTCTTCTCCGTTTTTATTGTGATCTTGGAACATGATTCTTTCCCTTATGATCGATATACTCCCCACTTCTTTCGCATACTAGTTTCATTCACGATCCTTTTCTATTTGATTAAAAAAAATTCATTCTAATCCTTTTTGTCACAAAAGCACAATTTGCTCTGATGTCGCGTTTAATGCGCCAATCTTGTACTGTTGTATTTGACTCAAAGAGCTGCATCAAAAATAAACAATACTCAAAACAACATAAATTATATAATTCAAATATATTATCACACCATATCCGCGATGAAATAAGATGTTAAATCGAGGTAAGCCAACGATGACAAGTTGACTCAGCATCGTTCCCATTTTCTTTGCTATTGTCTTCCTTATTATGATTGTCATTACGGTTAGCATTTTCAAAATTATTGCGTTCCTCCACCTCCTGTTGAATGTCGAAGCCAACATCATTCGTTGAATTGTTTATAGGAATCTGCTATAAATTTTATAACATTGGAACGTATGTATGAAAATAGTAACATTACGCTAAATATGACAATGTTTGGCCATATAAATTAAAAAAAACAGCCACCTTTGGCCGCACGACACTGGTTGAATTTTGTTTACAAAACACAATAAATAATTAACCTAAGTTAGGTATGTATTTACCTTCTCCTTGATTTAACATGGCGTTCTCTTTCTTGGGTAAGAATCACATTTGAAAAATTAGGGTCTGATTCTTCCATTGTTGAGTTATGATGCTGATTAATAAAGAAATTAGGGTTAAACTTTATTGTTGACTAACATAACGTTCAAATATTACAAGGACACTATTGTCATTGTTCAAAAAAATGTTAAAGGGGGGTTACATTTTCGTTGACCACCCCTCAACAAATATATTTTTAAATTTATCCCCCAACAACAAGTGGTGTGTCAATAACAATCCTTTTAGAAGAAGTTGATTTGAGATTTTGAGAAAACGAAGAAAGTAGAGAGGAAAATTCTCAACAAATGGAAAAAAGCGGGATATGAAATATTTTCTAGTCAACCCACCTAAATATTTTCTATCCACTGTTTTCATCTGTTTTGATCAAGTTTTTCTACTATGGCAAAAATATTTGTTTGTCAAAATGCCATAATATTGTATTTGATGGGGACTAGAGGAATTCAGGGGATAGTATAGTAATTAAATGCATGGCCCCTTCTAAAATTATGTCTCTAGTGGTGAATTGGACAATTTTTTTTGTAATAGTAGCATTTATGGTTCCGTTTTTATGTTAGGATACATTAATTCAATTCTGATCGAAATTTGTTTTATCAAAAATTGAGGTTGCATATCAAACCTTACGCTTATAACTTCCCTCTTGATCTCAACCCAATACCTCATTCCATTTCTATCTTATGCATCCCATACCCACATTTTCTTGTCACCATAGCATTTCTCGTTTGGATAATATAATTGATCCCAGCATCCTAATTACAGTCTCTTATGCAATTTTTCAGAGGTAGTGTTGTCCGCATCTTACCAACATACCATTTTTCGATTTCCATAATTTGATTGACTAGTTAAATTATTCTATTATTTATAAATTATAATATTACAATCTTATAAGTAATACTAAATAAGTTCAGAAAAATTGATGTAATGTACATGTAAGATTACCTTAAGAAACTTGAAATCTATTTTAGAAAATTTGGAAGCTAAATAAATGTTAAATATTAGATATAAATATTAATTATTATTACTAAATATCTAATAAATTTAACAAAAATTACTTGTTAATTATTAATATTAATAATTTATTAATTGTTAGTTACTAAATATTAGTTTTAGTTACTATTTGTTATATTTGATATAAATTATTTATTAGTAATTATTAATAAGTCGTAACTAGTAAATAATTATTAGTATATGCATACTATTAGTTATTAAACATTTCTTCTTAATTATAAATGAGTATTAATTATTTGATGTAGTGGTTTAATATAAATAATTAATTATATTTAATGATTTTTAAATATAATTAATAGACATTAACTATAATTTACTTATTATTAACGATTAATTATGATAACTTATTAAATATGGAAAACAATTATTGATTATAAATAATAATTGGTAACTATAATTAGTTATTAATAATTGGCGCAGCTCTAGGATCAAACTCCACACAAATTGTTGGATTCGTGGAAACAAGATGAAGGACAAGGTAAATGCTCTATTCCGTTGATCTTTCGATGCCGGAATCTCGCTATCTTCAACACGTTGATCTCGCAAGATACCATGTTGCCGATCTAAGATTCTTTGAACGTTGATCACTCGCAAGCGATACCGTGAATCGACTTCAAATTTGTTGATTCAAGCGCACTTGAATATCCAAAAATGGAGAAAGGAGATAAACTCAACTTCCAATTTTAATGGTGGCACAAAGCTCACATACAAGTTTTGATCAAAAATTAACAACCTTTACAACTCACGCCACACAACTGTTTATATGACTTACAACACGCCTTGTCTAAATAGATGACCCGAGAACAAGAGAACGACCCAATAAAAGCTACCAACCTATTATGATACGTGATTCTTTAATACGGTACAAATAATAGATCGAACGACTCAACTATGAAAATACGACAATGGAATGAGCGACCCCTATATGATCTTACCTTTTATCAGCTCTTATTATCTTCAGCCCGTAGCAGCCCAAGGGTGATCGACTCGATAGCAAATGATTCTAAAATGAACGACTTAGGCGCAGACAATATAGAAGCGAGAGAGCAATTAGCATTCAGGAGTGATCGACTCTGGAGTGAGTGACTCAATGGCGAACGACCTATTCCTCGCACGATCTACCAATGCTTTCTCAAACCTCTGCCTTTTATTCAAACTGGAGAACGACCTTGTTGGATTGTTGGGCTTCTCTCCCTGATTCTCGCCTCACTAAGCGGCCTTGTTATGTTCTTGAACGATCGGTTCTCCACTACTTCTAGCTTTAGCCTTACGAACGATCAACTCTTCCTTCCTTCTCGTTCTAGGTCACTGAACGAATACCTTAGGTCATTGGACGACCAATAGCTCGCATACAAGCATCTTCCATGGTGTGTTGCATCATCCTCTCCTGGTTGACAAGAATTCGACCTCGAATTTACACATTCGTTTTTGCTGATAAGCTCATCTGCATAGTATGGAATTAGATGTTTGACATTGAGCACATCCGAAGAATACACTCCTTCTAGAAGCTTCAACTGATAAGTACTATCATTGATTTTCTTTACAATTTTTATAGGACCAATCTTTCGAGCCTTCAATTTGTTGTAAGTTCCAACAGGAAAACGATCTTTGTCAATACTGCATAAATGAAATCTCCCACTTCGAAATTAACATTTCTTCGCTTCAAATCTGCAAATTGCTTATATTTCATATTTGACTTAAGCAATCTCTCCTGCACAACTTTGTTACATTCCTGTAATTCATTAACAAAATCACTGGCTCGTTTAACCACCCTTTCTGCGGTGGAACCATATACCAGTCTAACGGTCATTTTGGTACAATTGAATAGACAATTTGAAAGGGACTAAACCCTGTACTTAGGTTAATAGCATGACTGTATGCAAATTCAGCTTGACACAATTTCGCATCCCAACTCTTCAGATTATCTTTCACAAGGCATCTCAACGAGTTTCCCAAAGATATGTTCACTACTTCTGTTAGTCCATCTGTTTGCAGATGATAAGCGCTGCTAAAATTCATCTTCGTTCCAATCATTTTCCACAAACTGATCCGGAAATGACTTAGAAAGCGTGTATCTCTGTCTGAGACAATGGATTCAGGTACTCCATGAAGTCGATAGATCTCTTTGAAGAATAACTAAGCAACATTCACAGCATCTGCTATCTTTTTGCAAGCAATAAAATGAACCATTTTCGAAAAACGACCTACTACTACGTAGATAGAATCATTGCTTCGTTGCATCCTCAGCAATCCCAAGACAAAATCCATGCTAATGTCTATCCATGGCTTAGTAGGTACAGGCAACGACATGTATAATCCAGCATTAGTTGCAGTTCCCTTAGAAACTTGGCATACGCGACATCTTTGCACAAAATTTTCAACCTCTTTCCTCATGGATGACCAAAAGTAGGAATCATCAATCAATCTTAAAGTATGGTCACGGCCCACGTGTCCTTCCTCATGTAATTCTTTGACAATCTTCATTCTCAAATTGCAATCTGGAATACACAATTGGTTACCTTTAAACAGAAAACCATTGATCAGCACATACTCTTTTATATTCCCTTCCTTGACTTGTCTAGGACCTGCAAGAAATATGAATCTGTCGTTAGCAATTATGGAAGTGCATCAAAACCGACTATTTCGATTCGCATAGTCATAAGCAAATGATTCCTTCGACTCAAAGCATCAGCAACGCGATTAGTTACTCCTGATTTGTGCTTTACGACAAAGTAAACTGTTGTAGATTAGCGATTCACGATGCATGTCTTGTAGCAATTTTGTCTTGACCTTGCAAATGGTTCAATGCTTCATGGTCAGTATATAGGACAAATTCTTTGTGAAACAAGTAGTGTCTCCAATGCTTTACGGCTTATACAATAGCATAAAATTCCACGTCATACGTGTTGTATCTCATCTTAGCTCCAGATAATTTCTCACTGAAATATGCAATAGGACAACCTTTCTTACTCAACACTCCCTAATTCCAACCATCGATGCATCTGTATGTAACTCGAATAGCAACTAAAAATCTGGTAACACGAGAACTAGTGTTATTGTCAAAAATCCCTTGATTTTTTCAAATGACAGTTGTGCTTCGTTTGTCCACATGATTTGTTTCCCTTTCATGCAATTAGTAATAGGAGCCATCACACTACCAAAGTGTGGAATAAACCTTCGATAGAATAATGCCAAACCATGAAAGCTTCTGACTTCGGCTATGGTCCTTGGTCGAGGCCATTCTCTGATTGCAGCGACTTTATTTTGATCTACCTGGATTCCTTCCTCAGAAACAATGTATCCTAAGAATAAAACTCTTTGTGTCATGAACGTGCACTTCTTTGTTGTATCATAGAATTGTTCTTGACAAAGAATCACTAATACAACTTTCAAGTGTTTTATATGCTCGTCCATGTTGGCACTATACATTAGGATATCATCAAAATATACCACAATGAACTTTCCAATGTATGGTCTGAAAACCTGATTCATCGCTCTCATGAAAGTACTTTGTGCATTTAATAGACCAAATGGCATAACCAACTATTCATACAACCCTTCACGAGTCCTAAATGCGGTCTTCCATTCATCTCCTGGTATAATTCGAATCTGATGATAACCACTTTTCAAATCAATCTTCGAAAACATAACATATCCACTAATTTGATATAATAGGTCATCAAATCTAGTCATAGGTAATCTGTATCTGATAGTGATCTTGTTAAGAGCTCTACTATTCGTACACATCATCCATGAACCATCTTTCTTTGGGACTAGCAAAGCAGGTATGGCACAAGGGCTAAGACTTTCTCGTATTCTCCCTTGTTCAAGTAGCTCTTCAACCTGTTTCCTTAGCTCTTCATGCTCCTTCGGACTCATTCGATAATGTAGACGATGTGATAATGCTGCACTTGGCACCTATTCAATCTGATGTTGCATGTCTTGGAGCGGTGGTAGTTCCTTTGGCAATTCGTTAGGAAATACGTCTTCAAACTCTTTCAGCACAGACTTAGCTTCGTCGGGAATTCAGACTCTCCCTGTTATTCAAACCCAATCAGCATAAACATTTCTCGACTCTCTTCTACTTCTTCAATAAATTTCTTCAAAGACAAAAGGCTAGTCGAGTTCAACTTCTTCTCTGCTTAGACGTCTCTTTGCTCATGCTTCTTAGGAACCAAAGTAATTTTAGTACCTTCAAACATGAAGTTATAGCTGTTGGTTCGACCATCGTGATGAACTGATCGATTATACTGCCATGGTCTTCCTTAGAGCAAATGGCATACGTCCATATGAACTATGTTGCACCAAGTATCATCTTTGTATTTTAACCCAATGGAGAATGATACAAAGGTTCTTTTTCCAACTGTAACTTCTCCTGCTTTCTTTAACCAAGCAAGCTTGTAAGGTCTAGGATGTTTCTCAGTCTTCAACCCTAGCTTATTAATAACTTCTTCAGAAATCATGTTGTCACAACTTCCAACATCAATAACAAAACGACAAATCTTTCACAGAATAGTGCTAGTAGACTGGAAAATATTTCTTCTCAAATAACTAGAATCATCTACCTGCTTTGGAGTTATACATGATCTTCTCATCATTAAACTATTTCCCTTGTCTCATGACTCTACTTACTCTACATCATTTTCAACATCATCGTCAAATTTCGGTGGTATAGAATAGTCTACATCAGTTTCTACATCTTCAGCTATCATTGTTCTTTTCTTCAATTTTGGACACTAATTGCTTTTAGGTCCAACTTCTTGACAATTAAAGCACTTAACAGTCGAAGTGACCTTTGGCTTAGCAACTTCATTAACAACAGGCTTTGAAATCATCTTAGTAACATTAGCATTATTACTAATTCCTTTGCTTTGACTGTTAGAATTTGTGAACACACCTCCTCCTCGCCTCCCTTGTTTCTCCCAAGATAGAGTTTTCTGATGTGCTTCGGCAATACTCATTGGGTAGAATATATTCATCATATCGTGAATCTAATTTCTCAATCCCCCAACATGTCTAATAATCAATTGTTCCTCTATTTCCATGATGTCATTATGAGCGATCAATTGATAGAACTCATTGGTATAATCACTCATGGATTTTGTTCCTTGTCTCAAGTTCTACAAATGTTGATACATAAGGGATTGATAATTGTGAGGTAAGAAGGTAGATCTCATCATCCTTTTCATCTTTTCCCATGTGACAACCATCGGCTTTCCCATTCTTTCACGAGTTAGTTTAGTTTGTTGCCACCAGGCAATAGCTCTTCCTCTCAAACGAGTAGCTACTAATTTCACTCTTCTAATTTCTGGTACATTCTTAAATTCCATAATTTCCTCCACATTCGACAACCAATCTAGGAATTCTTCAGTAGACATTCCTCCCTTAAATTCTGGAATTTCGGTCTTCATCCCTGATTCCCAATTATGATGACCTTCTGGTTGACTGAAACGGATCTTGATCTCATCCTGGAGAATGATAACGAATGCTACTTCTTTCATCTTCACAAAATTCTACAGGACAGTTCTCGAGAATAATCACCGCGATTCCTTCTTTCTCGATCCAGTGGTGGTGATCTTCTATGTCTTTCCGAATTCAATGCAGAAATCCATTGCCTACCATGATTTGAATCAGGCGATACTCTTCTTCTAGTTTGATTCATATATATCTTCAACTTTTCTAATCTTCCAATTCCTTCATCAGTCTTATCATTGATTCTTTTCTCCAATTTTCGGCTTTGTCTTTCCGATACATTTCTTCCAAATTTTGATGACGATTAACACGTCTTAGCGGCATATTCTCAAACAAAATGGAATGAACTTCAGATCTGGCCCAATCTTCAAACAGTTACACAATTGACGATGGTCTAAATGAAAAGGTGTTGATCTGGCGATCTATGGAATGACAAGCGCGACTGAATTAGATCTAATGATCTAACTAGTTTCGACGATCATAGGCAGGTGACGACGACTGATTAATAGATGCAACTGAAGGAGATGTGATGATCTGTACATCTTCAGCTATCTAAATTAGTGGTGGTTAGGACTGAATGGCGATCCGGTGGATGGCGGCGGTTCAATGATTTGGTGGTGGCGAAAATGGAATGGATGATGTTGGCGGTGATGGTGATAAACCTGAATGGTTTCCGGCAATCCGACCAAATGATGGAAATCTCGCTTTGGCGATCCAACCAAGATGGCGATCAAGGCTTCGGCGATCCAACCAAAATATGGAAATCTTGCTTTGGCGATCCAAACAAGATGGCGATCAAGGCTCTGGCGATCCAAGCAAAAGATGGAAATTTCTCTTTGATACCAAACTGATGCAGCTCTAGGATCAAACTCCACACGAATTGTTGGATTCATGGAAACAAGATCAAGGATGAGGTAAATGTTCAATTCCGTTGATCTTTCGATGCCGGAATCTCACCATCTTTAACAAATTGATCTCGCAAGATACGTGTTGTCAATCTATGATTCTTTGAATGTTGATCACTCGCAAGCGATACCTGAATCGGCTTCAAGTTCATTGATTCAAGCGCACTTGAATATCTGAAAATGTAGAAAGGAGATAAACTCAACTTCCAATTTTAATGGTGGCACAAAGCTCACATGCAAATTTTAATCAAAAATCAACAACCTTTACAACTCACGCCACACCCCTATTTATGGGATTTACAACACGCGTTGTCCAAACAGATAACCCGAGAACAAGAGAATGACCCAATAAAAGCTGCCAACCTTTACGATACGTGATTCTTTAATACGATACAAATAATAGATCGAGCGACTCAACTGTGAAAATACAACAATGGAATAAGTGACCCCTGTATGATCTTACCTTTTAACAGCTCTTATTATCTTTAGCCCGTAGCGGCCTAAGGGTGATCGACTCGATAGCAAACAATTCTAAAATGAACGACTTAGGCACGGACAATATAGAAGTGAGTGAGCCATTAGCGAACGATCCAGAAGTGATCGACTCTGGAGTGAGTGACTCAATGGCGAATGACCCATTCCTCGCACGATCTACCAATGCTTTATCAAACCTGTCCCTTTTATTCAAACTGGAAAATGACCTTGTTGGATTATTGGGCTTCTCTCCCAGATTCATCGCCTCACTGAGCGGCCTTGTTATGTCGTTGAACGACCGGTTCTCCACTTCTTCCAGCTTTAGCCTTACGGACGATCTCTTCTTCCTTCCTTTTCATTCTAGGTCATTGAATTACTGCCTTAGGTCATTGGACAACCGATAGCTCGCATACAAGCATCTTCCTTGGTGCGCTGCATCAATAATCGTCGGTTACAAATTATGAATAATTAGTTTTTAAAATTTTCATTTATAAATTATTAATTGTAAATAGTAATTATTTACGTAAATATTTAGTACTTCTTATTAATTATAAATTATAAGTTATTATAATATTTTAAGAATCAATAAATAAATTCATAAAATTTATGTAAACCTATGAGTAAAACTACTTTTTAAAAAGGTTGCAAAAATTAATATGAAATAAAAAAACGTCTTTACAACATTTTTAAATTATTGTAAATGTTCTTTTGCAACTTTTTGAAAAAAGGTTGTAAAATAGGTCTAAAAGCTTTATAAAAAGTTATCTTTTACAATGCTTTATATAGAACAATTGTAAAAAAGCTATATTTTACAACGTGGAAACGTTGTAAAATATGTTTTTTAGGATTAATATGGGAAAACACCCTCAAACTTCGAAATAAAATGGAAAGACATTAAGTAAATGTTATTATTTAATAATTATTGTTATCTAGTATTAATTTTTTTAAGGATTAATTGTCAAGAATAATCCGAAATTCAACGTGTTTTCCCATAATAATCCCTAGTTTGGATTATTTATGAATAATTAAAAGTTTTAGGGTTGTCTTCCCATATTAATCCTATTTACTTAATGTATTCCCATATTTATCTGTAAAATATGTTTTTGTATAATGTTTTTGATAGAAATATTGTAAGGTAAACGTTGTAAAAAGATATGTTTGCTATAGTGCTGGTTTAATACTCTACAAAGTACAAAAATATAACATATAGCTAGTTCAAAATATTAAAATTCATCAACTATTTATTGTATTTATCAAATAAATAATTTACTCTCACTAATTATTCTTAATTTGTTTGGTGTTGATCCTACAAATACAAAACACCACCATCGACGGACCGCTCTCTAATTCTTCAAGTTTATGCACAAAAATGATATGTTGATTACAACATTTACAAGTCAATACTGATTCAATCGTGATAATTCAATTAGAACAATCTTGTAACAACCCGAAATTTTGGAACCAATTTAAAATTTTATTTTAAGGAAACTTTGTTAGGAAGTGCATCAGAATTTAACAATAAAAAAAATTATGTTTTAAAATAAAAGTTAGTCTTTATTTAAATGTAAGAATATAAAAATGATTTACATTAAAAAGTTATTCTTTTTAATGTGAATGAACATATTTTGTTTAGCGCTAAAAGTTATTCTTTTTAATGAAAATGAACATATTTTGTTTAATGCTAAAAGTCTAACTTTTCAATGTCATGTAAAACATGAATTAAATTTACAATAAAAAAATTAATCTTTTAATGTCATGTAGAAACATGAAATATTTTACAATAATTTTTTTTATATACTTTTTAACGTCACGTAGGAACTTTAATGACATTTTAGTAATTTATTGAATGAAAATAATGTGTAGGTTATAAATGAAAATATGCAAACGTGAAAATTCACAGTTTTGTTGTTTATAAAAAAATAAATAAAAAGATTAAATTTTGATTGGAATATGTTTACATTAAACATTATGTTTTTAAGGTATAAAAAGATTAAAGTTTGATTAGATATGATTACATTAAAAAATACATTTTTAATGTAAAAGAGATTCATTGTTTGAAAATGTGTTTAATGTAAATAAATCATTAAAAGAGATTCATTGTGTAATAAAAATGTTTTAATAGTAGAAAACGTACATTTTTTTAATATTAACATTTACATATTATATGTAGAAAATGTACATTTATTAAACATTAACATGTACATGCAAACGAAGTTATAAACTTTCTAACAATTGGCATTAAACAATAGATCAAGCATTAATTACATTCCCGTTTTCTCTCTCCTATGTTTTTCTTTTGAGTTTTTTGAATAGGTTCATTAAATACTGAAACGTTAATATTATATATTTTGAAAATTGAAAAGTAATATAGATGTGTATCTTAGCAATGTTGGTTGCAGTAATAATGAAATATTTAGTTAATTGAAAATACATACATATTGTTTATATATCGTAGTAAAATCTTTATTAATAATTCTCTTGGAAACACATACTTTTGGTCCGACCGTGAACTACCAAAATTACCCTCTTTCTATTCAAATTTTAAATGCGTAATCAACGAGCGCATTAACGCACAATTTATATCAATTTCAAACGTGTACCATCAATATGAGCATATCCAATTTAAAATAGAACATTGCTTAATTAGCATCATCAAACTCACTTTTATTTCTTGAATTCATGCCATTTATGATGCACATTATTTCTCTAACTTATATCTATACATTTTCATTTTAAATTTATCTATATGTATGTTTACGTCAACCCTCAAAATTTTGATATTATTTTCATTATTTCTGTTTTTTTACCTTCCTTTTTTAGTATACTAAAATTATCCTCTCCGTATTCATTTCTTTTAAAAAAAATCTTTTATATTTATTCTTTCTGCTTTTTGACGCGCTTTCAAATTTTAAATGTGTAATCAATGTGCACATTAGTAATTCTATTAACATTATCTTTTATGTTTGTTTCTATACTCATTTAAATCTTCTGCCATTTTTAACACACAATTTATTTCAGTTTCAAACAATATGCACATATCCAATTTAAAATAGGACATTGCTTAATTAGCATCATTAAAATCCGTTTTATTTCTTGAATTCATACCATTTATGATGCACATTATATCTCTAACTTATATGTATATATTTTCATTTTTAATTTATCTACATGTATGTTTACATCAACCTTCAAAATTTTGATAATATTCTCATTAATTCTGTTTTATTATCTTCCTTTTTTAGTATACTGAAATTATCCTCTCCGTATTCATTTCTTTTGTTAAAAAATCTTTTCTATTTATTCTTTCTTGAATTCATACCATTTATGATTCACATTATATCTCTAACTTGTATGTATACATTTTCATTTTTAATTTATCTACATGTATGTTTACATCAACCTTCAAAATTTTGATATTATTCTCATTAATTCTGTTTTATTATCTTCCATTTTTAGTATACTGAAATTGTCCTCTCCGTATTCATTTCTTTTTTAAAAAAAATCTTTTATATTTATTCTTTCTTGAATTCATACCATTTATGATGCACATTATATCTCTAACTTATATGTATACATTTTCATTTTTAATTTATCTACATGTGTGTTTACATCAACCTTCAAAATTTTGATATTATTCTCATTAATTCTGTTTTATTACCTTTCTTTTTTAGTATACTGAAATTATCCTCTCCGTATTCATTTCTTTTTTTAAAAATCTTTTCTATTTATTCCTTCTATTTTTTGATGCACGTTCAAATTTTAAATGCGTAATCAATATGCACATTAATAATTTTATTAACATTATTTTTTACGTTTGTTTCTATACTCATTTTAATTAAATCTTCTGCCATTTTTAACACACAATTTATTTCAATTTCAAACGTGTACCATCAATATGCGCATATCCAATTTAAAATAGAACGTTGCTTAATTAGCATCATCAAACTCCCTTTTATTTCTTCAATTCATACCATTTATGATGCACATTATATCTCTAACTTATATATATATATACACATTTTCATTTTAAATTTATCTACATGTATGTTTGCATCAACCTTCAAAATTTTGATATTATTCTCATTAATTCTGTTTTATTATCTTCCTTTTTTAGTATACTGAAATTATCCTCTCCGTATTCATTTCTTTTTAAAAAATAATAGTTTCTGTTTATTCTTTCTATTTTTTGACGCGCGTTCAAATTTTAAATGCATAATCAATGTGCACATTAATAATTCTATTAACATTATTTTTTACGTTTGTTTTTGTACTCATTTTAATTAAATCTTCTGCCATTTTCAACATAAAATTTATTTCAATTTCAAATGTGTACTATATCTTCGGCTTGCGGGTAGGTTTGAGAACAAATCGAATGCTCTTGGGTCAAAATACCTTTTCTTTATAGATATTTCCAATGCATCAGTATAAATATGCATTTCCCTTATCAATTGCTACTTTATTTTGTTTTATCATTCACTAAAAGCTTATTCAGTTGCTTCATTCTGAGGCAATAAGGTATGAGATATGTTTTCCTTTTTCTTTTGTAATATGATTTCTAAATGATACAATTTGTTACACACTTACATAATTAACATCGACTTTACCATTGTTATATTTAATACATGCATATGCATTAGTCACTCGCAAGTCACAACATCACTATTAGGCGCGATGGAGTTAGAAGACACAAAAAGTTCTTCAATGGCTAGACGGAATGGTTTGGCCCAGATGAAAGCCCACCAATGTGTAAATACAACAAAAAGATAGAACGTTGAAGGAAGTTGGTCTATATTTCATATCGTTCCCGGGGAAGAAAAGAAAATTTTCTTTCAGGCTGTCGGCCAGTAATATCTTATTTAAAAAATATCCATTTTTTACTAACAAACATTCAACTTTTAATAACACCAGAAAGTATTTAAGAAAATATAGGTACCAACCTTATGTAAATTAACTTAAATGTTACTGTTTTGTTTTAATTTAAATATGAGAAATTAGCTGAATAATGGTGATGTATGCAGGTCTTTAAAGTCTAATGATATTCCGAAGAGAGTATATGGAAGTGTTGTGCTTGGTAAATTGAGAAAGTGAGAATCTTTATCAGGTTGAATACTGGTACGTAGGCATAAGCTTGGTTTACTTTCTTTGTCATATACAGATAGAGATCTCTATGTTAGTGTTGTATGCTCATGCATAACAAATGTGTCGTTTTCTCTCCTTTTGTTTAGGTGGATCACTCTATAGTGGAGAGCTTTGCATAAGGAGGAAGGAAATACGTCACATGCATGTGTATCCAACAAGGAAAATAAATAATGCTTTTCAAATCTTCTTGATTAGCAATGCAACTAACTCGGATCTATAGGTTAGTAGTCTGAATATTTAACAAATGAATTTTACAACTTTGCTTCCATACCGAAGATGGAAATCAAAAAATATATTAAGATTTAGCACAGTTGCACCTTCCGTATTTTAGTTTATACAAAACGATATTTATAACATGCAAGTAACCGCTCTACATGTGTTTGCTCTTTCTTAACTTTCTAGGCATTTTTATTAATATTAAGACAAAATGGTGGAATAGCTTTAAGCAGAAATACTTCTGAATTTATTTATATTTTCTTTTAACTCTTTTTATATTTTTAAGTTCTATAAAATATTTGTAAAATACACAAAATTTGATAAAAAGCATGTGCCGTCATCACGCGTGGAGCGCGTGCCGTTACCACGCGCGAAGCGCGTGCCTTGACGCTCGTAATAATAATATGACTTGGTGTGTCGTGACGCTCGTAATAATAATATGAATTGGTATAATTAGAGGACAACCTTTTATTTTTTCCTAGAAATTGTAATTTAGAATTTAATGTTTAGATGAATTGGAATTTACAGTAATTTGAAAACTAAAATTTGGAATGAAAATGATTACTTGATTAGTAAACATATTAAATATATTCCCTGTCATTAAATTAAGCAAATTGGATTTTTATGGGAGACAGTAATAAATGACAATAATCAAGTTGATTTCGTAAATGGAAACCTAGTAAAATGTAAGTTTGTACATTTCGTATTTATTTACACTAATGGTTAAACAATTGTGATTCAAATAGGAATTCACATAAATCGGCTAAGACGAAAATTAGCAATTTACATAAGAATGAAGTTATTAATACAAATCATAATGGGCAGGTTATAAATATAAATTGTAATGGACCCACGTGTATATTTCTATTCTTTTTATTTCTGTCTATCCAATTGAATACCTTCCCATTTTTCCCTTTTCTTATTCTATTTTTGAAATTTGAATAGGAGAAACGGGCCTTAAGGGTTCAATTTGATATAAATATTTTAATATAAATATTCACTAAACCAAATTAGCATAACCCTAAAACCGTACAGTATTCTGCCGCCGCCTAGAACAAAAGCAATGGCCAAGAACACTCCAAATTTCATTCCTTAATCTCCTCTTCTACAATTTGATTTAAACAAAAATTATAAAACAAATCGAAGGAGCATTGCGAGATCTTTAAAACTGTAAAGGTATGATCGGAAATTATCAACTACAGTCACCGATTTTCCTCTCTAAAGTCACCAGCGTCGGAGCAGTTTTACGGACAGGAGGCACTTGCGAGTTGGCTAGGACTGAGGGGGTAGAAAGGTGGAGGCAAGGCCGAGGGTGTGGTGGAGTTTGATCGTCGGCAGGTGGTGCGTTTTAGCGTGCGATGAGGGGGTTTGGGCGGAGTTATGCGTTCGAACTTGCCCAATAACGATTGGAAGAAGATGGTATTATGTTAATCTATTAATTATGTTTAAATAATCATTAAATATTCCAATCTTTAAAATTGCAATAACTTATTCATATATAGTCAGAATCGCGTGAAACGAAAAGCGTTGGAATCGGAAAAATGAGATCTACGCGATGGAACTGACGGGAACTGATTTTAGAGCTCGTCTAAATTTTGGCAAAGTGGAAAGCTATTGGTGAGAATTCTATTTTAATTATAAAAATTAAATTATTTATTGCCATGTGAATTCTGTATGTATGTTGTGAAATTCATTTGCTTGATTGTTATGAAATCTGTGCTGATTTATGTGGTTATGCGAAATTATTAATGTGATGATTGGTATATTGAAAATAAAATTGTTGAAATAGAATTGTTGAGTCAAAATACATTGTTTTTGTTGAAATTTGATTAGGCAAAGAAAAATATCATTTTTTTTTATAAACAAGAAAAATGTCATTTTGATTGTAAACAAGAAATATGTTCATTTATTTTGTTTGAAAAGAAGAACACAATTTCCATATATTTTGTTTGTTGTACAAATAAGAACAAAAATTTTCATTTTTATGTGTGTAATGAAAATAAGCACATGTTTATTTTCATTTTCTTTGAAATAAACGAAAAAGGACATTTTGTTATTTTGAAATAAATGGAAAGAAACAAAATATTAATTTGTTTTGTTAAGGATGAAAAGAAACAAATTATTCATTTGTTTTGTTAGAATGAAAAGAATGAAAATTTACATTGATTTTGTCAAAAATGAAAAGTTACATTTTTACATTGATTTTTGTTGTAAATTTAAAAAGGACAAAGTTTATTGTTGTTTTTGTCGTAAAGTAAAGAGGGCATTCTTAATGTCAAATTTAGTTAATAATAAAAAAAAGAAATTTTTTTCATTTTTATTGGAATATTAAAAAAGACATTCCATAAACATTTTTGTTTGTTAAATTAGAATTAACATTATTTTACGCCGTAATGTGTTAAATTAGAAAATGGACATGGTTTACACCGTAATGTGTTAAATTAGAAAATGGACATTATTTCCACCGTCGTTTTATTAGATATGAAAAAGACATTATTTATTTTGTCAATTTGTTAGAAATGACAAAAATAGAACATTGACTTCATTGTCAATTAGTTTAAAGAGAAAATTTATATTTTCATGTAATAAGATTAAAAGTAGAAAGTTTACATTTTTAATGTGATTAAAAAAAAGAGAAAAAAAGAAAAGTTTACATTTTTAATGTGGATTAGATAAAAGAGGAATTTTACATCTTTTAGCTAAAAAAATAAAAGAGTAATTTTACATCTTTTTGTAAATAGGATTAAAAGTAAAATTTTGCACTTTCCTTGTGAATTGAATTAAAAGATAAAATTACATTTTCATGTAATTAGATTTAAAGGAAGAAAATTACATTTTTATGTAATTAGATTTATAGAAAGATAAAATTACATTTTTATGTAATTAAATTAAAAGTGAAAACTTAGATTTTCAATAAAAGAATTTAGATATGATATTTACCTTTTTAATGTAAATAGATTTTCAATAAAGGAAATTAGATAGGCAAATTTACATTTTTATGTAAATAAACAATGGAAAAGGAAAATTTACTTTTTATGTTAATAAGCAATGAAAAGGAAAATTAAATACAAAATGTAAATTAGAATAAAAAGGACATTTTTGCTAGAAAATGTAAATCAGAATAAAAAGTATAGAATAGAGATTACATTTTTATTGACCTTTTATATGAAATAAAAAGGAATAGATTTAAAGTGATATCTTTATACATTTAGATGTAAATAAAAAGAATACATTGGGAGTTACATTTTATTAACTGGAAAATAAAGATATTTTTAGTGTTTGTGTAGTATTATGAAAATAAACTTGTTTTTAGCATTTATGTAGGAACATGAGGTAAAACCATATTTTAATGTCAAGTTAATGCATATGAATCATAATCATGTTTTTAACTTCAAGATAATGCATATGAAATAAAACCATATTTTAGCGTAGCATTAAATCAAATGAAATATAATCATGTTTTAGTGTTGCGTTATGGCATATGAAATATATACATATTTTAGAATTATGAAGACATATGAAATATATTCATATTTTAGAGACATGAAAACGCATATGAAATATTTTCATATTTTAGAGTCATTAAAATGCATATGAAGATAATCATGTTTTCGAGTCATGAAAATGCATATGAAGATAGTCATATTTTAATGTCTTGCTGAATAGAACATATTTTAGTGTTACGTGGAAAACATCAAAAATGGATATATTTTTATGCCATGCTAATATATGAAATTTAAAACCTATTTTAGTGTTATGTTATTATATTAAAAATAAATATATTTTTAAGATCACCTTTATATAAAAAAAATGAAACAGTGTTTTGGTGTCATGTTCATATATTAAAATGAGACATAATTTTAGAGTAGAATTTAGTGTTGATTTTTTTTATTTACATTTTTAATGTAAAAATAATAGAATTTAATGTAGCACTTTATTTGGATTTTTAAATGTGATAAAAGAGTAAAATTTGACGTTGCATTTTTTTATGAAATAAAAAGTGTAGATATTAGATTTGCATTTTAACGAAAAATGTATATCAAATTTTCATTTGTCTCATGTTGGATAGGACTAAAAAGGTCACATGTTGGAAAATATTATTTTTAACATGAATATAGGTTGTAATTGATTTGCTTGTGTTGCATTGGATGACGTTATTATCATTGAACGATTCGTATTTATACATATATAAATATAAACTAAACTATACGAATCGCACGCAGTAATTCGCGATTTAGAAATCGTGTCTTTAAATTACTATACCAAAATATCCGACCGTCGGATTTTCCCAAAACTGAAACCAGTAGGTTCGCCTTGGGAAGATCATTCCAACGATATGAATTGTGTTAAAATCCAACAGTTAGATTTAGAGAAATGTGTAGAACAAATTTGGGTGAAAACAGCGCCAGGGTCGCCCATTGACCCGAAGCGTCGTTAAATTAGTTTGGGCTATTTTTATATAAATAAAAATAGCGATAGATCGTTATTAAGTACTAATAACGATATGAAATGATTTTAAAATATATATATATGCGAGGATCATTTGAAAAGTCTGAGTTCAATCTCATTTCAGATGATTATACGTTGATCTAAGTCGAAGAGTTGGAGACGGTGATTGAAGGCCGACGATCTTCACATCGAATAGACGACGACTACTGATGCCCGTGATTGGAGTAGCTACATTGAAGGGGCTACAGTGGTGGCCATCCGGACATATATGTTGATTGCACGGATATGCGGGTACCTCCCATCCGTACTGGACATACGGAACGAGGGTATCTCCAGTTTCGTTCAGGCCCAGAATGGACTTATAAATGGAATGTGTGTCCGACATTGTACTCCTTTATACTGTATTTATTGATTTTCTGCCGAATGTATGAATGATTGGTGGCGGAGAATTTATTCTCTTGCTTAACACCCTTTTTTATATTTTGGCAAAGAATTAATAGTATAATATGGATTGACAGTGTGGCATACCAAGATGCAATGATCAAGGTTTCTTGTTGAAAAACAGAACCTTATGGCGACGATCAAAGCACATCTTGAATAAGCATAGCTTTGTGTATTACGTAGCTTCACGAGCCTCACAACCCGGTTGAGTCTAAAACGGAGCAAGGGAACATAGGGAGAGCAGCACGTTTCTTTCTAACTAGAAGTGGTGTTTGGGTTTTACACGGCCTGACATTTTACTTATGTGGATGATCGAATGAGGCGCCCCAGATGTTAGGTCCTATAGTACCGGGAAGCGTCTGTTCAGGAATTGCCAATCCGCAAAATCGTATGTATGGACCGACCCTGCAGCTTTCCAAGGGTTCACTACGGGGGATCCTGAGACATTGGCTAAAGTGTCTCGAATCGGTAAGGAGTTCCTAGCCTTGACTCTTGATGGAAACCCAATTCTCAACACGGCCGTACGGACTTGATTGTATTACTAGTATGGAGGCATAGTATATGGTAGATATGCTTCCTAGGATTGATACATTTACTTTGAAATGTTTTTGAAACATATATACACTAATAATAATATCAAATTCGTTTTTATTGTACCAAACATGTTTAATCATCATAAGGTAAAACTCTATCCTCTGGTTTGCGTTGCATTGTGTGATGGGACTTGAGTCTTATGATGATTCCATTTTTCTAAAAAGCATTGCGTTGTTTAACGATTTACTTTAATTTATGCACCGGCAATCCATTGGAATAGAACCCCCGTTCCGCGTTAGCGGCGTGGTCCTTGGATTTGCCTTATTGCAATTAGTTATATTAGTTAAGAATTCTCACACAAGTCCCATGACTGACTTGTAGTTTGCTTCACTTTGCAAACTCGGGTGCCCTCTTTTCCACAAGAGCAGTCGAGTATCTTTTTGCAGATATTTATCTTTACCAGGATCATAGATCGAAGCCTAAAGCTGTGTCCAGAGCATAATTGTCTTCCGCTGCCTTAGTTATTTTATTTCCGCTGTTTATTGTATTAAATTTATTGAAATTTATCTTCCGCTGTAATTTTATTCAATGTACTCTGATATGTTATGTACTCTGGTGTAACATTATTATGATGTTTTATAAAAGTCTGTTGTTGTTCTGATGTTGTTGTATTCCCAGAGTTAACGTATTCGGGTTTTGAACGGTCTTAGTTGATTTTGCGATCGATTGGGTCCGGGCAAACTCGTGCTGTTACAGTTGGTATCAGAGTTCTGGTTAGCTCAAATCTTTAGGGTACAACTCGTTAGAACTGAACAAAAGACTTATCAGAGATTGGATTAGTAATATCTAATAAGAATACTCATTAGTGATAGGATCAGTAGTATCCTAGAATGATAAAACTCGTTAGAGATAGGGTTAGCAATGCCCTAGAACGAGTTGAGAGTAACAAGTTTATAATTAATGTATTTTAGATTATATATATAATCAGATCTTAGAGAATATGATATTTTTTTTGAATGTATAAAAGTTATATATATTTAAAAAGTTAATCACTTAATAAAATTATTGAAACTAATAACAAAAATAAAAATGAAAATTGAGTCAGTTAGTAAAACAATTTTTATCTTCGTTCCTTTTCGAGGACAAAAAAATTTTAAGTGGGAAGATTGTAACAACCCAGAATTTTGGAACCAATTTAAAATTTTATTTTAAGGAAACTTTGTTTGGAAATGCATCAGAATTTAACAATAAAAAAAATAATGTTTTAAAATAAAAGTTATATTTATTTAAATGTAAGAATATAAAAATGATTTACATTAAAAAGTTATTCTTTTTAATGTTAATGAACATATTTTGTTTAGCGCTAAAAGTTACTCTTTTTAATGAAAATGAACATATTTTGTTTAATGCTAAAAGTCTAACTTTTGTTGTCATGTAAAATATGAATTAAATTTACAATAAAAAAATTAATCTTTTAATGTCATGTAGAAACATGAAATGTTTTACAATATAAAAAAAAATTCTTTTTAACGTCACGTAGGAACTTTAATGACATTTATTAATTTATTGATTGAAAATAATGGGTAGATTATAAATGGAAATATGCAAACGTGAAAATTCACAGTTTTGTTGTTTATAAAAAATAAATAAAAAGATTAAACTTTGATTGGAATATGTTTACATTAAACATTATGTTTTTAAGGTATAAAAAGATTAAAGTTTGATTAGATATGTTTACATTAAAAAATACATTTTTAATGTAAAAGAGATTCATTGTTTGAAAATGTGTTTAATGTAAATAAATCATTAAAAGAGATTCATTGTGTAATAAAAATGTTTTAACAGTAGAAAACGTATATTTGTTTAATATTAACATTTACAATTATAGGTAGAAAATGTACATTTATTAAATATTAACATGTACATGCAAACGAAATTATAAACTTTCTAACAATTGACATTAAACAATAGATCAAGCATTAATTACATTCCTGTTTTCTCTCTCCTATGTTTTTCTTTTGAATTTTTGAATAGGTTCATTAAATACTGAAACGTTAATATTATATATTTTGAAAATTGAAAAGTAATATAGATGTGAATCTTAGCAATGTTGTTTGCAGTAATAATGAAATATTTATTTAATTGAAAACTCGTACCTATTGTTTATATATCGTAGTAAAATAATAATAATATGAATTGGTATGAATAGAGGACAACCTTTTATTTTCTTCCTAGAAATTGTAATGTAGAATTTAATGTTTAGATGAATTGGAATTTACAGTAATGTGAAAACTAAAATTTGGAATGAAAATGATTACTTGATTAGTAGACATATTAAATATATTCCTTGTCATTAAATTAAGCAAATTGGATTTTTATGGCAAATAGTAATAAATGAGAATAATCAAGTTGATTTCATAAATGGAAACCTAGTAAAATGTAAGTTTGTACATTTCGTATTTATTTACACTAATGGTTAAACAATTGTGATTCAAATAGGAATTCACATAAATCGGCTAAGACAAAAATTAGCAATTTACATAAGAATGAAGTTATTAATACAAATCATAATGGGCAGGTTATAAATATAAATTATAATGGACCCATGTGTATATTTCTATTCTTTTTATTTCTATCTATCCAATTGAATACCTTCCCATTTTTTCCTTTTCTTATTCTATTTTGAAATTTGAATAGGAGAAACGGGCCTTAAGGGTTCAATTAAATAATATTTTAATATAAATATTCACTAAACCAAAATAGCATATATAACCCTAAAACCGTACATTATTCTGCCGCCGCCTAGAGCAAAAGCAATGGCCAAGAACACTCCAAATTTCATTCCTTAATCTCCTCTTCTACAATTTGATTTAAACAAAAATTAAATTATAAAACAAATCAAAGGAGCATTGCGAGATCTTTAAAACTGTAAAGGTGTGATCGGAAATTATCAACTACAGTCACCGATTTTCCTCTCCAAAGCCACCAGCGTCGGAGCAGTTTTGCGGATAGGAGGCACTTGCGAGTTGGCTAGGATTGAGGGGGTAGAAAGGTGGCGGCAATGCGCAGGGTGTGGTGGAGTTTGATCGTTGGCAGTTGGTGCATTTTGGCGTGCGATGGGGGGGGGGGGGGGGTTGGGCGGAGTTATGGGTTCGAACTTGCCCAATAACGATTGGAAGAAGATGGTGTTATGTTAATCTAATTTAATTATGTTTAAATAATCATTAAATTTTCCAATTTTTAAAATTGCAATAAATTATTCATATATAGTCAGAATCGCGTGAAACGAAAAGCGTTGGAATCAGAAAAATGAGATCTACGCGATGGAACTGACGGGAACTGATTTTAGAGCTCGTCTAAATTCTGGCAAAGTGGAAAGCTATTGGTGAGAATTCTATTTTAATTATAAAAATTAAATTATTTATTGCCATGTGAATTCTGTATGTATGTTGTGAAATTCATTGACTTGATTGTTATGAAATCTGTACTGATTGATGTGGTTATGCAAAATTATTGATGTGATGATTGGTGTATTGAAAATAAAATTGTCGAAATAGAATTGTTGAGTCAAAATCGTTTTTGATGAAATTTGATTGGGCAAAGAAAAATATCATTTTTTTTTGTAAACAAGAAAAAAGTCATTTTGATTGTAAACAAGAAATATGTTCATTTATTTTGTTTGAAAAGAAGAAGAACACAATTTCCATATATTTTGTTTGTTGTGCAAATAAGAACAAAAAGTTTCATTTTTGTGTGTGTTATGAAAATAAGAACATGTTTATTTTCATTTTCTTTGAAATAAACGAAAAAGGACATTTTGTTATATTGAAATAAATGGAAAGAAACAAAATATTAATTTTTTTTGTTAAGGATGAAAAGAAACAAATTATTCATTTGTTTTGTTAGAATGAAAATTTACATTGATTTTGTCAAAAATGAGAAGTAACATTTTTACATTGATTTTTGTTGTAAATTTAAAAAGGACAAAGTTTATTGTTGTTTTTGTCGTAAAGTAAAGAGGGCATTCTTAATGTCAAATTTAGTTAATAATAAAAAAAAAAAAAATTCATTTTATTGAAATATTAAAAAAGACATTCCATAAACATATTTGTTTGTTAAATTAGAATTGACATTATTTTACACCGTAATGTGTTAAATTAGAAAATGGACATGGTTTACACCGTAATGTGTTAAATTAGAAAATGGACATTATTTCCACCGCCGTTTTGTTAGATATGAAAAAGACATTATTTATTTTGTCAATTTGTTAGAATTGAAAAAAATTGAACATTGGCTTCATTGTCAATTAGTTTAAAGAGAAAATTTATATTTTCATGTAATAAGATTAAAAGTAGAAAGTTTACATTTTTAATGTGATTAAAAAAAAAGAGAAAATTTTACATTTTTAATCTGGATTAGATAAAAGAGGAATTTTACATCTTTTTGTAAAAAAAAAAGAGTAATTTTACATCTTTTTGTAAATAGGATTAAAAGTAAAATTTTGCGCTTTCCTTGTGAATTGAATTAAAAGATAAAATTACATTTTCATGTAATTAGATTTAAAGGAAGAAAATTACATTTTTATGTACTTAGATTTATAGAAAGATAAAATTACATTTTTATGTAATTAAATTAAAAGTGAAAACTTAGATTTTCAATAAAAGAATTTAGATATAATATTTACCTTTTTAATGTAAATAGATTTTCAATAAAGGAAAATAGATAGGCAAATTTACATTTTTTATGTAAATAAACAATGAAAAAGGAAAATTTACTTTTTATGTAAATAAGTAATGAAAAGGAAAATTACATTCAAAATGTAAATTATAATAAAAAGGACATTTTTGTTAGAAAATGTAAATCAGAATAAAAAGTATAGAATAGAGATTACATTTTTATTGACCTTTTATATGAAATAAAAAGGAATAGATTTAAAGTGATATCTTTATTTACATTTAGATGTAAATAAAAAGAATACATTGGGAGTTACATTTTATTAACTAGAAACTAAAGATATTTTTAGTGTTTGTGTAGTATTATGAAAATAAACTTGTTTTTAGCATTTATGTAGGAACATGAAGTAAAACCATATTTTAATGTCAAGTTAATGCATATGAATCATAATCATGTTTTTAACGTCATGATAACGCATATGAAATAAAACCGTATTTTAGCGTTGCATTAAAGCATATGAAATATAATCATGTTTTAGTGTAGCGTTATGGCATATGAAATATATACATATTTTAGAATTATGAAGACATATGAAATATATTCATATTTTAGAGACATGAAAACGCATATGAAATATTTTCATATTTTAGAGTCATGAAAATGTATATGAAGATAATCATGTTTTTTAGTCATGAAAATGCATATGAAGATAGTCATATTTTAATGTCATGTTGAAAAGAACATATTTTAGTGTTACGTGGAAAACATCAAAAATGGATATATTTTTATGCCATGTTAATATATGAAATTTAAAACCTATTTTAGTGTTATGTTATTATATTAAAAATAAATATATTTTTAAGATCACGTTTATATATAAAAAAAATGAAACAGTGTTTTGGTGTCATGTTTATATATTAAAATGAGACATAATTTTAGAGTAGAATTTAGTATTGATTTTTTTTATTTACATTTTTAATGTAAAAAAAAAAGAATTTAATGTAGCACTTTATTTGGATTTTTAAATGTGATAAAAGAGTAAAATTTAACGTTGCATTTTCTTTAAGAAATAAAAAAGTGTAGATATTTGATTTGCATTTTAACGAAAAATGTGTATTAAATTTTCATTTGTCTCATGTTGGATAGTACTGAAAAGGTCATATGTTGGAAAATATTATTTTTAACATGAATATAGGTTGTAATTGATTTGCTTGTGTTGAATTGGATGACGTTATTATCATTGAATGATTTGTGTGTATGTATATATATATATATATATATATATTTATATATATATATATATGAACTAAATTATACGAATCGCACGCGGTAATTCGCGATAAGAAATCGTGTCTTTAAATTATTATACAAAAATATCCGACTGTTGGATTTTCCCAAAACTTAAACCATTAGGTTCGCCTTGGGAAGATCTTTCCAACGATATGAATTGTGTTAAAATCCAACGGTTAGATTTAGAGAAATGTGTAGAACAAATTTGGGTGAAAACAGCGCTAGGGTCGCCCATTGACCCGAAGCGTCGTTAAATTAATTTGGGCTAACTTTATATAAATAAAAATAGCGATAGATCATTATTAAATACTAATAACGATATGAAATGACTTTAATATATATATATATATGCGAGGATCATTTGAAAAATCCGAGTTCAATCTCATTTCAAATGATTATACGTCGATCTAAGTCGAAGAGTTGAAGACGATGATTGAAGACCGACGATCTTCACATCGAATGGACGAGGACTACTGATGCCCGTGATTGGAGTATCTACCTTGAAGGGGCTACAGTGGTGGTCATCCGGACGTATATGTTGATTGCACGGATATGCGGGTACCTCCCTTCCGTACTGGACATACGGAACGAGGGTATCTCAAGTTTCGTTCAGACCTAAAATGGACTTATAAATGGAATGTGTGTCCGACATTGTACTCCTTTATATTTTATTTATTGATTTTCTATCGAATGTATGAAGGATTGGTGGCGGAGAATTTATTCTCTTGCTTAACACCCTTTTTTATATTTTGGCAAAGAATTAATAGTATGATATGGATTGACAGTGTGGCATACCAAGATGCAATGATCAAGGTTTCTTGTTGAAAGCAGAACCTTGTGGTGATGACCAAAGCACAGCTTGAATAAGCATAGCTTTGTGTATTACGTAGCTTCACGAGCCTCACAACCCGGTTGAGTCTAAAACGGAGCAAGGGAACACAGGGAGAGCAACACGTTTCTTTCTAGCTAGAAGTGGTGTTTGGGTTTTACACGGCCTGACATTTTACTTATGTGGATAATCGAATGAGGCACCTCAGATATTAGGACCTATAGGACTGGGAAACGTGTGTTCAAGAATTGCCAATCCGCAAAATCGTATGTGTGGACCGGCCCTACAGCTTTCCAAAGGTTCACTGCGTGGGATCCTAAGACATTAGCTAGAGTGTCTTGAATCGGTAAGTAGATCGTTCCTAGCCTTGACTCTTGATGGAAACTCAATTCCCAATACGGCCCTACGGACTTGATTGTATTACTAGTATGGAAGCATAGTATATGGTAGCTATGCTTCCTAGGATTGATACATTTACTTTGAAATGTTTTTGATACATATATACACTAATAGTAATATCAAATTCGTTTTTATCGTACCAAACATGTTTAATCATCATAAGGTAAAACTCTATCCTCCGGTTTGCGTTGCATTGTGTGATGGGACTTGAGTTTTATGATGATTCCATTTTTCTAAAAAGCATTGCATTGTTTAACGATTTACTTTAATTTATGCACCGGCAATCCATTGGAATAAAACCCGTTCCGTGTTAGCGGCGTGGTCCTTGGAGTTGCCTTATTGCTATTAGTTATATTAGTTAAAAATTCTCACACCAGTCCTGTGACTGACTCGTAGTTTGTTTCAATTTGCAAACTCGGGTGCCCTCTTTTCCACACGGGCAGTCGAGTAGCTTTTTGCAGATATTTATATTTAGCAGGATCCTGGATCGAAGCCTAAAGCTGTGTCCAGAGCATAATTGTCTGCCGCTGCCTTAGTTATTTTATTTCCGCTGTTTATTGTATTAAATTTATCGAAATTTATCTTCCGCTGTAATTTTATTCAATGTACTCTGATATTTCTGTACTCTGATGTAACATTATTATGATGTTTTATAAAAGTTTGTTGTTGTTCTGATGTTGTTGTATTCCCAGAGTTAACGTATTCGGGTTTTGAACGGTCTTAGTCGATTTTGCGATCGACTGGGTCCGGGCAAACCCGTACCGTTACAAATCTAAAAGAAGGTATTTGACAATGTTTCATTCAAGTAGAATCATATAGCGTTAAAATTAGAAGCCAGCATAAAAGGCAAGATTTTAGAAATTACCAAAATCATGTCGTGTTGGAGATGATCCTGCTTCCACTGTAGCAGATTTGATATAGAAGAGATTTGGGAAAGAAATTGTTTATTTTTAAGTGGAGTTGGGTAAAGATTGCATGATTTATGGTTTAAGATAAATGGGTTCGACCATTAGATAGGGGTTATTGAGTTTTTGAGTTTTCTTTATGATGTGATGTGAGTCTACTATTTAGGGCTGTCAACGGATACTTTCGGATACGGATAGTGCCATATCCGTATCCGCATCCGAAACCATTTTCGGATATCGGATATCCGTATCCGCGGATACGTACGGATATCGGATAATTATCCGCTCCGCCAACAATCTATAAATCAATGAATATAAATGAATTTTTTTAGCTTAATATTAATTTTTTTCAACCTAATTGATTACTAAATTGCTAAAACAAATAAATATGATGATGATATATAATTTTGAGCAATTAACATGCGTTTAGTAGACTTTTAATTTTGCAAATTAATAAACTAGTATATTTAATTATGTTAAAATACACATAATTTAAGCTATAATCGGGAAAAAAAAGCGGACGGATAATTTTCGGATGTGGATATGCCTATATCCGCATCTGCATCCACTTTCCCGGATATCGGATATTTATCCGCTTTTCAGATACGGATGCGGACGGATTTCGGATTTCCATTGACAGCCCTACTACTATTGTGTTTTAGTTCGATGGTAGGTATGTGTGCATTCATGAATGGCGTGAATTGCCTCTGTCTGAAATTCCATATGGGCATAACTCATCATTGCACTCATACGAAAAAAAACACTGCACATTTTTCTTGGTGGCTATAGCAACGCATACAATGCTGCTGTTAGGCTGAAACAAGCCTAATTTGGTAATATTTTTCAAAACCAACACCAACCACGATATTGTTTCGGAAAGTAGCATACTTCAAAATTTTATCACTCATTTAATGCTTTCTTGGCCAAAGGAAACTTGGTTGTTTCCTGAGAATGACATGGACCATGCAGTACTAGACCATCTTTTATACCCATTTCCTAGGAATAAGGTGCCTTTCAAAATCAAATTTTGCTAAGTTACGTTTTTCATATGTTTGATAAGGCAACATTCGATTTTTTAAAAGTGGTATGTTCTATCACTTTGGAGGAATATGTAGTTGGAATCGGTTGCGTATTACGCATCGCATCATTTTTTCTCCATAACCATATCCATTCAATCCCATCTATACCATAGAATCTCTACCATCCTTCCCAACATACATCAAGGAGTCAAACATGTTTCGAGGCAGCTTTCTCTACTGTTTTTTCATTTGTTTCCATATCCACAACACACACACACACACACACATATATATATTAAAAATTCACATTTTTTTTAGTATAACTAACAATTAGATAAATTAAAAACCACAATTTAATACCCTTCAATTATGCCCTGCTTAAATACACCGTTCTAACCGCAAACGCATACCCAACTCTACAATATTTTCCCTTAAATGATCTTTTATCGTTAAACACAAATGCACCTTGATATTCTTTCTTCTTTTAGTTTTTTTTTTCTTCTACACAAATCTTTTTCTTCTTCTCTCTCTCTTGAACTTTAAGCATCAACATTCTTCCTAAAATTTGAGCATCAACTTCTTCTCAAACAGCAATATTAACAAAATAAAACTAAAGTTATCCCTTACATATTAGTAATCATTGGCAATTGCTAGATCTGAAAAATATACATAGTAATAATGACAGAATTTCGTTTAGTTGACGTAAAATACAACCATGTCCATTGGTTATTATTGTTGCGTTGGAATTGGATCAACCAACATTGGAAGTTATAGGTAAGCTTTAAGAAATATTACTATGTTGGATCTTTACTAGGCTTACGAAGTATAAGACATTTAGAACACTTATAAATCTAGTTCAAATAAATCATATACTTTATTTAATTCTAATTTTTTTGTAATACATATTATCTAATTGATATATATATATATTTATATATATATATATTTATATATATATATCTCACTGTGCATGTGTGCATGTATGACATAATAAATCCTGAAGTGTATAATATGCAACATTAAAGATGTTACAACTTACATCAACAACCATATTATCTCATTCTGTAAAAATTAGCAGTTGAATACTTGATTTTATTTTAAAGGTTCAATATAGGAATTAATGCGATAATTGAAAATTAATTTGTAAATGTTTCCAATTTAATTTTGTATAAGAGGAATTGTAACAAAACAGAGTGTCAACGATATATAACGTATATTTTAACAATCGTAGTTAATAAAAATTAATGTTAGCATTTATAATAAAATATACATTTTCATTTTTAAATATAAGTATAATTTTACAAATATAATAGATCCAAAATTTTAAAACAATATTTTATGGTCATTGAATAATAGCTGTTAACGATATACACTACAAAAGAATTCTGAATTCCATACGCCAATTTGGCGTAGGGATGACGTAGGGAATCGAATTTCCCTACGCCATCCCAATATCAAAAAGGAAGTCGGAAAACAGCTCATCGCAAATATTTCTCTACGCCATCCCTACGCCTACATGCCTACGCCAAGTTCCCTACGCCAAGTTCCCTACGCTAAGTTCCCTACATCATACCTACGCCAAATTCCATACACTGTCCCTTTGCCAAGTTCCATATGCTATCCCTACGCCAAATTCCCTACGTCGTCCCTATGCCAAGTTCCCTACGTCATTCCTATGCTAAATTCCCTATGCCATCCCTAAGCCAAGTTCCTACGCATTCCCTACGCCAAGTTTGATATGCATCCTTACCCCTTCCCTACGCATCTATACACCGAAAATCAATATGGTTATTTTATATTTATCTTCGTCTACCACAAATCATAATAAAACTGAACATATGCAAAATCATAGCAATGTATATTGATAAAAACATTGATGTAAAATGAATATCATGGTCGAATTACCATAAACTTGCTACAAATATATTTAAAACAAATCATGTCCAACAAACAATAAAATAAAGTTGCTGCATAACTCATGATCATTTCATTTAATTCAAACATCGTGTAATGTACCCTACACAAATAGAACATCAAACCCACTATCAAAATAAGATTAATTCATAAAGTACGTCATATCTAATGTTCTTGCTCTCGCCGCAACTCTTGTAAAAACTCTTACACAGAACTCATTTGTTCTTGTAGTTTGCTAACAGTGACACTCATTTCTTGATTTTTATCCCTTAGCTCTTCTACTTCCTTCACAAGCTTCTCTGTATCATCTGTAACTCCAAACCTAATGGTGTATGTATTGTCTTTGTATATCTACACATAAATTTTTTAATCCAATTAGTACAATGAATACATTTCATATTACAATTAAGTAAAATGGTCAGTTTCGCAGAGCCTTTAGGCTCAGTTCCATAATCCAAATAGTACAATGAAACGACTCAATTTCGCTGACCCTTAAGGCTCAGCAAAACTGATCTTAAGGCCCAGTTTCGCTGAGCCTTATGGCTCAGCGGAACTAAGCCGAAGCAGCTCAGTTTCGCTAAGCCTTAAGGCACAGCAGAACTGAGCTTAAGGCTCAGTTTCAGCTGAGCCTTAAGGCTCAATGAAACTGAGCCAAAATGGCTCAGTTTCCACTGAGCCTTAAGCTCAGCGGAACTGAGCTTAAGGCACGGTTTCCGCTGAGCATTAAGGCTCAACGGAATTGAGCTTCAGTTTCGCTGAGCCTTATGGCTCAGCGGAATTGAGCTTAAGGCTCAGTTTCCGATGAGCTGTAAGGCTCACCTGAAAGCTCAAGGATCAGCAAAAATGGGTTGTTTCGGCTCAGTTTTGCCGAGCCTTAAGGCTCAGCGGAAATTGAGAAATTTGCCAAAACCGGGCTTAAGGATCAGCTGACAGCAACTTCAAGTAGTTGTACAACAACAACTTGAAGTTGCTAGCACAGTAACCTCAAGTTGTTGTGCAAGCAACTTGAAGTTTGCTGCTTGTTTCATAGCAACTTGAAGTTGCTGTCAGCTGAGTCTGGCTCAACGTTTCGGCTGAGCCTTATGGCCCAGCGACACTGAGCCTTATGCTCAGTCTCGCTGAGCCTTAAGCTCAGTTTCGCTAAGCCAAGCCTCAACCGAAACTGAACTTAAGGCTCACTTTCGGCTGCTTAAGGCTCAGCAATGCTGAGCCTTAAGCTCAGTTTCATTGAGCCTTAAGGCTCAACCGAAACTGAGCCTTATACTCAGTTTCGCTGAGCCTTTCGGCTCTGCCGAAAATGAATCTTTGGGCTCAATGAAAGTGAGCCATTAAGCTCTGTTTCACCTGAGCCATAAAGCCCAGTTTCACCTGAGCCTTACGACTCAGTTTCATCTATGCCTTAAATCTCAGTGAAGAGCCACAAAGAGAGAACATGTGGAATCTACTTATGGATCTACATGATCACCATAGGACTTGTTCTTTCTATGTGGTATTGATTCAACACAAATTATATTAAGTAGAAGCATTATCGACTAAAAGTCTACAGTATAGAGAATGAGCATAACTAGAAAATAAATAAATTAAGTTTTCAGTCAATACCCCAGGAATATTGCCGGTACCAGGCCTTCGTTTGCTTCTTGAAGAAGCACACGTCTCACCTTCTCCAATAAGCTGCATGTAAAGATGGTTTAGCTCGTCGTGAGACAGCTCACCACCCTAACTTTCGGTCATTTGAGCAACCCACTCATTTTATTTGGCCTGTAATTTACATAAAAGTTAGATATTGTATTGTTTAATAGAATTAAAAAAATGTAACTATAATTTAAAACTTTTGTTGATTACATACAACAAACTGTTCCGGGTACTCATCAATCCATCCCCCATCTATAGAACCGTCTGATTTCTCAACATAATGTGTTCGAATATAAACCTGCATGAATGTCGGTGTCCGGCCTTGTTCTTTCTCCTAAAAATTA
The DNA here is from genome assembly GCA_030737875.1 of Allium sativum. NCBI lineage: Eukaryota > Viridiplantae > Streptophyta > Magnoliopsida > Asparagales > Amaryllidaceae > Allium > Allium sativum. Next base: position 1,020,711,572 of record CM060913.1, read on the forward strand.
AAAATAATTTATCATATCTTTATTTGGATTGTATATTATTATTAGTTAATAGTTTAAACAATTACCATATCGTTCATCCATTGTGCCATTGACTTAGAACCACATCTATGTGGCCATGGATTTTTTTTGCGAGCAATTGAGTTTTTTTTTAGAAAGCTCCTTCACATCCTCCCTCTCCCAATAGGCTAAAAATTGTTGCCATACCTCATCTGTTATACAAGCATTCTTCTTTTTATATCTTTTCATGTCTCCAACAATCCACCTATACTTCAAAGAACACTTTTGATCCCATAACAGTCTGACATTACCAAAAGAAGTAGTGGTATCCCAAGTGTATAATGCCTACACAAGATTTTAGGATCAAATAAATTGGAAAACTTAATCATGAATGAAATAAATATTGCAAGAACCTGAATTTCAAAATTATTCTACCTTAAACGCATCAAACCAATGATTCTTAATATTAGCAGGAATCATACTGGAACAAAGCCAAAATGATGTTAAACGGGCCTTAAGCATATTAGATATAGTACGAGATGTTGAATCACTATTCATGAAGTCCCACCTGTTAATGCAGAAATTAGTGTAAATTATGTAATGCATTATTGAAATATACAATAATTTGAAAATTTAAAAAGTTTTACTTACCCCCCACTATTCCTACAATAGATGTACATGGTACCGACTGAGGAAGTCAAGCCAGTTTGTGACACTTGTCCAGATAGCCCAGGGGTGTCTTCATCATGATCACATTCATCCGAAAAGGTGGATTGTTGATAGATAGAGGGTGGTCCTGGTTCGATCAAACCCAAACCACGTCCACTACCACTACGACCACTACCACCATGACCACCACCACTACTACGGCCATTGCTACTACGACCACCGCGACCACAAGAACTCATATCTATTACATGAATGCGACATTTGAAACTATATACATAAGATAATCTAACATTTCAAAATGAAAGTAGTGAACTTTATTTAAGGCAAGGTTTGAAAACATTCATCAAAGAGCATAGCATGTAAATCAACAATTGAAAATTTTACTACTAACTAGACATAAACAACTGCATAAACATAAAAGCAGCCGAGCAACTAAAAAAACATGCAAACAATCGTAATTAAATATACATGCTACCAATCTTCATTATCATCATCACTCTCAATGTTAACACTCTCGTCTTCAAGCTCACACTCATCTTCTTCTACTCCAATTTGCGCATCGTCATCTTCATCTACTTCAATCCCATCATTGACGTCATTAATAAGAGATCCTATGTCTTCTACTTGTTGTACAATCTCCAGTATCTCATTAGGTTCTGGATCATTTTGATATGCCATATTATCGGTTATGATCGTGTTTGAGTGAAATGACAATCTCGGTTTTGTCCTAATGACAACCCACCAATCTGAACGAATGTTGTTGATAGCAGGATACGTGTGAAATAAACCTGTGTAGCTTGTGTTGCCAACACAAATGGATCATACCCAAAATATTTTTTTTTTGTGGTTCACTTCAATAAGAGGGTAGTCCTTATATACGCATTTTACTCCAATATTCGGCCTACTATCAAACCATCGACATATGAATAGAAACGTTTTTAACTTCGACACCACCGAGTAAGTTAACTCGATTATTTCCTCCAGTACACCATAATAATCTATTATGTCATCATCATTGTTCCCACCTTTGATACAGACTCCACTATTAACAGTCGTCTTTTTCTTTCCATATTCTTCTACGTGGAACTTAAATCCATTTATAAACATTATTGGACATATTCTGTAACTAGTACGCGGACCAAAAGCAAGTTTCCTATAGCAAATGTCGATGATGTTGTTCGTATCAACCTATCAATTTGAATTAAATACACAAGTTAATATATAATGGATACTGTGAAAGGTTAAAAAAACATGAATTATCATACTTACATATTGTTTAAATCATCCCTCGAATTCTTTACAGAGTTCAGCATTGGGATATTCACTTTCGAACTTGTTGTTTAAACGAAATATACATGTTAATATCTAAGAAGTATTGTGTGTAGCTTGAAGAGATTGACATTAATTTAGTTAATGAATAATAAAATTATTATAGCACCTTATAAGATCAGCTAATTCATTGTAATTAAGAAGCACAGTTGCATTGGCTAGATTGTAATCCTTTGTTGTAGCGAAACCTTTAACATTCTTCCATTTACCAGATGGCGTCCTTGTTTTTTGAATACTGAGAGAACGATATCGACTGAATCATCTACAATATCATTTTCATAGCGATGACTACGATTAAAATTTAAACTCAAATGATCATCGAAATAACGACAAAAAAATTGGATGCTTCTTCAATAATGTACGCTTGCCAAATAGAACCTTCAACACGTGCTTTTTGCTTCACATTTTTCTTTAGGTGGCCCAGATACCTTAATAGGAAAATGTGTGATGAGACGACCTGAACTTCCCCGGTAAGGAAAGCCCGGATAGAATTGAGTACAAGACGAATCAGAACGCAAACGGAAGAACATTTCATTGTTATTACAACAATTCCATCAGATACAAGAATATACAGAGTACAAAAGAATAAATTACATTCGATAATTATCAGAGATTACAATAAATTACATAGCAGCGAAAAATATACAAAACACAACTGAAAGTGATACACGGATACAGAGCTTTCCGAGCATCGTTCCAGCTGTAAATCAGGACCCTATGAATATAAATCTGCAAAACCAAAACTACTAGCTTCCCGTGCGGAAAATATGGGCACTCAGAGTTCAGGTTAAAACAATAAACTCCAGGTTAGTCATGGGACTTGCGTGAGAACTAAAACAGTTATTAATCTTTATTTTAAAGTTCGGTAAATCAAGGGACCACGCCGTATGACACGGAACGGGTTTCCTCCCAAGAATACCAGTGCATAAAACAAACATCGCAATGCTAAATAAAGAAAAATGAAGTTGTTATAAGATCCAGGTCCCATCACACAATGCAACGCAAGCCGGAGGATAGGGTTTTTACCTTATAACAGCCAAAGCATGCTTGATACGTTAAAAACTCATTATTTGATACTATTATAAATGTATGGTGTCAAAACAGTTTCAATCATAAATATAAATCATAGACGGCATGAGTGCCCCATCCCACTATGTCACCATACTAGGCTCTACAAATAAAACCGAAATACACGTATTGGAAATTGGATTTCCGTCATGAGTCGAGGCAAGGGGCAAGCTCCTTTCCGATTCGAGACACTCTAGCAAATGTCTCAGGACCCCACTATGATCCTTGGATCTTCAGGGCCGGTCCTCTCTTACTTTTGAGGATTAGTTATTCCTGAGCACACGTTTCCCCGTCCTTACAGACCTATATCCGAGGCGCCTCGTATCCAACAACCACATGAGTGAAAAGTATATAAATGTCAGGGCTGGTAGGTCACTGACACCACCACTAGCTAGAAAGAAACGTCGTGCTCTCCCTGCAGTCACTATCCCGTTTTTGACTCATACCGAGGTGTGAGGCTCGTGAATTCACGTTATACACAAAGCTGCGCCACACAGGCCGTACTTTGATCATCAACCACAAGACTTTGCTTTTCAACAGAAGCCTTGATCATATGCCACTCACGCGTTCCACATTGGCAATTCACTCCATGCGACTGATGTCCATCGATATACAACCTCTGAGCTCGTACGTCTCAGAGAAGGGCGTTAAGCAAGAGAATAAATTCTCTGCTGCCAAACAGATGTATATTTAATAGAGATCAATCAACACATAATAAAATCCAATGTCAGACACACAATCCATTTACAATTCGTTCTGGGTCTGAACGAAACCGGAGGCACTTTCCTCGCATATCCATCCATCTCCAAGTACGTCTGGACGATCACCAACTGATTCCCTCATCTTGGGTGTACAGCCCAATCAAGATCATCAGTAATCACCCAAACGATGTGAAGACTTCCAGTCTTCGACCACCATCTTCATCTTCAACTTATCGCCGAATCGGTTATTCAGAATGGGTATAACCCCGGCCTTTCTGAATAACCCACGTATATAATAAACAAATGTTACACAAACACAACGAACGCCTCATTCCAATTCAGAATATTCTTTTATTCACAAAATCACATTCGTAGGGAATAGGTTCCCATTAATTTTATCCAAGATAAATTCTTCTAAATTTATTCTTTAATCTTCCTTTGGATATCATTTCAAACTATATTATGGTTTTCCAAACTAGTCGGGATTAGCGAACCACACCGAAGTAATTGTTTATTTTATTTCCCAATCCCAACCTATTCATCCCATGGAGCAAAACTGGTAATACTCCATATCTAACACCACGGTATTATTGGTAAAATTAATTACCATTTCACGTTCAAATCTAATTAAAGATTTAACTATCGCTTTGGAGCAAAACTGGTGGTACTCCATTCTCGATCACCTTTCAAATTTGATAATTTAAATTATCAATTCCCATTTCAATCTAATTAAAGATTCATTAAAACTCCACTTAGTTTTAATCGTTTCAAAAATCAACATCCTGCCTTTAACTAGGTTAAAGAACCAATGTCATCTAAAACACGATTCACGATAAACCCAGATCACATTTGATATTAAATACAAGGCTCTGAATAGAAAATATATCGGCTTATAATCAATATCAAATTCTGAAACCAACAGATATCGTATTGGAAATAATGATATGAATATATCTTTCAAATTTCCACAACCATATCTGTATAATCACAAAATCCAACATCGAAATATTCCGAAGACGATTTCGATTCAAATCCATTCCAATTCACGTATTGGAAATCCTGATTATTTTTAGAACCACTTTCAAATTCAATTTATTTATTTCAAAAATAAATTGATTTTAATTCTAGTTCAAAACTAGTTCATTTCGATAAAAATATATTTTTATCTTTTCAAATATAGAGTTTTTCATCCCAGTTCTTACTAATTCATATATTATGATTTTACACAAATTATTAATATTTTTAATAATTTTATCATGGCCCGTACAGTCGATTTCCATCAACGGCCATCGAATTGCACTTACAGCGACCTTTTCCAAATTTGATTTGGACATAATTCCAAATCCACCGTTAGATTTCAAATTTCTAATATTCATTGGAAAGCTCTTTTCAATACGAACCCAACGGTTCCGGTTTTAGGAGAATCCGACGGTCGGATCTCCCGCAACGTCAATTCGAAATCAATGGTCGAAATTAACGAACTGCCGCGGTGCGGCGCGTTCTACAGGCCATTATATATATATATATATATATATATATTTCTTCGATTTCCTTTTAAAACGTATTTTATAAATCGTTTTGAATTCGTTTTCAAAACCATTTCAACTCTATATTCAATTTCAAATCAAAATTGGATATTTCATATCATTACTATGTAAATGATAATATTTTCAAAACGTTATATTTTGAAATCACTACCTTTTCTATATTCATTATAAGAACGAATATAATCGATATAAATATCGTTCACGTCAAAATAGCGCAACTCTAATCAGCATGGCTTTATATATTTCAATAAATTCGTTATTCTATTCAACAAATAAATATTTATTCTATTCAACACATGAATCTATATCTCTTTCAACACATGACTAATCTCAACACATGAGTACTGTCAACACATGACTATTTTTGTTATGTAATACATTTTATAAAATTATGGTATCTATCGTTTGATTTTTTAATTAGACTCCACCGTGAAGTAGCTTCTAATTTTAAATATGATAAAGATGTAAATTTTATTATTAAAATATTCTATTCAACACATGAATAGTTTCAGCACATGAATATTTTTATATTCTAATATTCCTTATTTTCCCAATTGGAATGAAGTCCAATCAATTACCATATAATGTTAATTATATGGATTCCATACGACACATATATATAATAGCAACGATAAACAATCAACCATCATCCAAAGTGCACCACACAACTGCATAAGCATTAAATATAAATAATTAACGCTTACACATCCTGTCGACCAAACGATCGACATACAATTAAATAATAGGGATTAGTGTACGCCAAATATCATCCCAATACCCGTGTGGGGTTTCAAATCAACAAACACTGAACATTATTTGTGCAGTTGGGCGATGTGTAAAATTTATCATCCCAATCAATATCAGTCAAATCAGTGTACATAAACAAATCGGCCGATTTGTTTATAAATATTTATTTATTCACATTCACGTTAAAAATTATATTTTTAACGATAATTAATTTATTTCAACTATCTACATTTTATTATCAATTTCACATCAACATCACAAACAAATTTCACAACACATCAAACAAGCATACAAGCCGTCCATGGTCTGTGGACGACGGGTATCGGGTGCTACTAAGCACCGTCTACATCCTAGTATATATATATATATATATATATATAACTAGAAAAAGAAATTAAATTGAGAAGTTCTCACCAATAGCTATTCCAACTCCATGACACTTCAAATGTAGGAAATCATCACTGTTCTCGCCTTTTGTCATTTTCGTTGCCCGTAGTCACTACATATATAAAAATCACATTTTTATATTCTTGCTATGTATATAAAAATCATATTTTTACACCGCTACTATATAGATAAAAATTCTATTTTTATATCGATGTTCATATAATAAAGATTATATTTTTATTACGCTATTCTCTATATGAAGATTTCGCCTTTTCAATTATAAAGATTTCGCCTTTTCAAATATAAAGATTTCGCCTTTTCAAATATAAAGATTTCGCCTTTTCAAATATAAAGATTTTGCCCTTTCAATTCTTCTTCTTTATAAAAATTATATTTTTATTATGCTACTAGTATAAAAATTATATTTTTATCTCTACTTCATATATATAAAAATCGAATTTTTATATTATGAAAAATCACATTTTTCTTTGTTCACTTTCAATATAAACATCATATTTTGATTTCAAATCTGTTCATATAAAAATCTAAACTTCCATTGTATAAAAATTCCAACTTCTTTATATAAAAATGCCATCTTTCTTTCATAAAAATCCTGACTTTCCTAACCTAAAAATCATATTTTTAGTATTCCTATAGAATAAAAATCAAATCTTTTACCTCTACAAATCAGTTTTTATAACGATTAAAAATCTGTTTTATTTAACCATAAAAAAAAATCAGTTTTAATATAAATAAAAATAATGAAAAAAAAGAACTTACAGCACGTGGCAAGAGGGGGGGTCTGAAGCGGCTGGAGGGGGCTGTCGACAGGCGGGGTGGGGCTTGGGCTGACCGGCGGTGGTGATTTCGAGATGGGGTCTCGGGTGCTGGAGTTTGGGGCTCGCGCTCAACGCTGGAGCGGGGGGGGGGGGGGGGGGGGGGGAGAAAGAGGAAGGGACGACGAGTGTGGTGGTGGCGCCACCCAAGGGCGCGGTGGCGCTCCGATGGGAGGAGCGACGGTGCTCCTCCCCCCTCTTCGTCTTCTTTCTTCTTCTTCTTTTTTTCTTTAATTTTGAAATGAATTCTAACATGGGGGGGGGGGGGGGGCTGAGGAGATAAGGGGAGAGAGGGATTTATTTTAATTTTAATTTATTTATTTTATTTAATTTCAAAAAGCAACTTTTTATTTCGACCTCGAAATCGAACCCACCGCTTGTCGTCCATAGCTAATTACCCCCTTTCCGAACACAATGGGACATGTATCGTAGGCTGATTCGATCGTTTCGATTAGTTTTCGTCAAAATCAAAATATAACTCTATATATTGAATTTGAACGCGCATTTCAATTTACTGGGGTCACATAGTAACTCGAAAAATTCCCGAAAAATATTTTCTAACTTCGTATTAACGATACGGTCCTAACAAAACTAATTTCGTCAAATTCTGAGACCGTTTGAAAAATGGCCATTTTCCAGTCGATTAAAATCAACTGAAACTGGTCAAACGCGTTTTCCTTTGCCAAGCTCACATATTAACTCGAAAAATTATGAAAATTGAAATCTAATAATAATTTGACATCCCGGATCCAACAAAAGTGGTTTCGTCGAAATCCGAGGTCGTTTGCAAAATGGCTATTTTTAAGGGCCGAAATTCCATAGCAAATATTCTGAATTGTCAACTGGGCATATCTTTTGATCCCCGCTATGAAATTTTGATTTTTCGGATTCGTTGGAAAGGTATCCTCAATTAGATTCCATTATTTTTGGTTTCACTAAAATCTGGTTTGTTTTGCACCCGGTATATTCAATTGAAATTTGAAATCGAATTATCGAACTACCGCGCCATTTTCAATTCCTTTTATAATTTAAAATAAATATTTATATTCTAACGACGATCTATATAATATATACGTTCTATTCCTATTCAAAATAACTTTCTCGTCGTTAATACTTAAAATAATCCATTCTAAATATTCAAAATTCGCTAAAATTGCCAAAATAAAAATTTTAAACTGGCTCGCATTTCCGGGTTGTTACAATCTCCCCCACTTAAAACTTTTCGTCCTCGAAAAGGAACGAAGCCGAAAGTTGTCTTACTAATCAACTCAACTTCCATTATTTTCGTTATGCTTAAGTTCTTCAACTTTTCAGCTTCTAAGAACTTTTCAAATTTTTCAAAAATTTGGCTAACACCCTAAATTTTCGAAAAATTTCGCCATAACCTCCCCTGCACCAGGAGCACCGGGAAAATCCTGAAATTGCCATACAGGCCCTCTGATCTCAAAAAGAAAAAGAAAAAGCCAAGCGGCTAGCCAATGGGCTCATAAAATCATCATCACCCAAACAAAACAGTAAATATGGTAAACATGTACCTATTTGTCGGGCAAACAAATTTTATTCTCTGCTCTAGCCTCCTTGCTATGACCTGTTCAACGTAAGTACATGTATATACAAGCAAATGCGACCAATTTTCAATACAATTCAATATTTGATTCAATTAGGCTTAATGGATCAAAATTATCAAACAAATAAACAAACAACACAAACATCAATCAATTAGTGGATTAACGTTTCAAATTCATAATTTTGATATATATACAGAAAATCATGTTTTTGATGCCAAATAACAACAATAAACCTAATCTAGTTTTGGTTCTCACACCAGTCTAATGGAAATATATAGATATCACACCTTCGTCACTCGAACACAAATATTGATGATGCCATGGTCATTATCAACATCATCTCCGGGCGACTAGAGTGTGATTCTATATCTATCCAGTATATTAAAACTTCGAATATACGTTCATGACGCGTATATGCAAAATCTTTATATACTGGACTGTCCAAATTCAAAATAAATAAATATTGCAAATACGTATAAAAGGGTTTAAATTTTCAAAACAATATTGTTTTCATTTGAAATATACTCTTTACACTCGTTCTAGGATACTACTGATCCCATCTCTAACGAGTTATTCTAATTGGATATTACTAATCCAATATCTGATGAATTCTTTCATTCGGTTCTAATGTGTCTTGTTCTCGAGCTCTGTAAACCAAAGCTTTGAAACCAAACTGAGACGACCCAAACTTCCCCGGTAAGGAAAGCCCGGATAGAATTGAGTACAAGACGAATCAGAATGCAAACAGAAGAACATTTAATTGTTATTACAACAATTCCATCAGATACAAGAATATACAGAGTATAAATGAATAAATTACATTCGACAATTATCAGAGATTACAATAAATTACATAGCAGTGGAAAAATATACAAACACAACTGAAAGAGATACACGGATACAGAGCTTTCCGAGCATTGTTCCAGCTGTAAATCAGGACCCTGTGAATATAAATCTGCAAATCCAAAACTACTAGCTGCCCGTGCGGAAAATAGGGGCACCCAGAGTTTAGGTTAAAACAATAAACTCCAGGTCAGTCATGGGACTGGTGTGAGAACTAAAACAGTTATTAGTCTTTATTTTAAAGTTTGGTAAATAAAGGGACCACGCCGTATGACACGGAACGGGTTTCCTCCCAAGAATACCAGTGCATAAAACAAACAGCGCAATGCTAAAAAAAGAAAAATGAAGCTATTATAAGACCTAGGTCCCATCACACAATGCAACGCAAGCCGGAGAATATGGTTTTCACCTTATAACAGCCAAAGCATGCTTGATACGTTAAAAACTCATTATTTGATACTATTATAAGTGTATGGTGTCAAAATAGTTTCAATCATAAATATAAATCATAGACGATATGAGTGCCCCATCCCACTATGTCGCCATATTAGGCTCTACAAATAAAACCGAAATACACGTACTGGAAATTGGATTTCCGTCATGAGTCGAGGAAAGGGGCAAACTCCTCTCCGATTCGAGACACTCTAGCAAATGTCTCAGGACCCCACTATGATCCTTGGATCTTCAGGGCCGGTCCTCTCTTACTTTTGAAGATTAGTTATTCCTGAGCACACGTTTCCCGGTCCTTACAGACCTATATCTGAGGCGCCTCGTATCGAACAACCACATGGGTGAAAAGTATATAAATGTCAGGGCTGGTAGGTCACTGACACCACCATTAGCTAGAAAGAAACGTCGTGCTCTCCCTGCAGTCACTACCCCGTTTTTGACTCATACCGAGGTGTGAGGCTCGCGAATTCACATTATACACAAAGCTGCGCCACACAGGCCGTGCTTTGATCATCAACCACAAGACTTTGCTTTTCAACAGAGGCCTTGATCAATTGCCACCCACACTGGCAATTCACTCCATGCGACTGATGTCCATCGATATACAACCTCTGAGCTCGTACGTCTCAGAGAAGGGTGTTAAGCAAGAGAATAAATTCTCTGCCGCCAAACAAATGTATATTTGATAGAGATCAATCAACACAGAATAAAATCCAATGTCAGACATACAATCCATTTACAAGTTCGTTCTGGGTTTGAACGAAACCGAAGGCACTTTCCTCGCATATCCATCCATCTCCAAGTACGTCTGTACGATCACCAACCTATTCCCTCATCTTGGGTGTACAGCCCAATCAAGATCATCAGTAATCACCAAAACGATGTGAATACTTCCGGTCTTCGACCACCGTCTTCATCTTCGACTTATCGCCGAATCGGTTATTCAAAATGGGTATAAACCCGGCCTTTCTGAATAACCCACGTATATAATAAACAAATGTTACACAAACACAACGAACGCCTCATTCCAATTCAGAATATTCTTTTATTCACAAAATCACATTTGTAGGGAATAAATTCTCATTAATTTTATCCAAGATAAATTCTTCTAAATTTATTCTTTAATCTTCCTTTGGATATCATTTCAAACCATATTATGGTTTTCCAAACTAGTCGGGATTAGCGAACCACACCGAAGTAATTGTTTATTTTATTTCCCAATCCCAACCTATTCATCCCGTGGAGCAAAACTGGTAATACTCCATATCTATCACCACGGTATTATCGGTAAAATTAATTACCATTTCACGTTCAAATCTAATTAAAGATTTAACTATCGCTTTGGAGCAAAATTGGTGGTACTCCATTCTCGATCACCTTTCAGATTTGATAATTTAAATTATCAATTCCCATTTCAGTCTAATTAAAGATTCATTAAAACTCCACTTAGTTTTAATCTTTTCAAAAATCAACATCCTGCCTTTAACTGGGTTAAAGAACCAATGTCATCTAAAACACGATTCATGATAAACCCAAATCACATTTGATATTAAATACAAGGCTCTGAATAGAAAATATATCGGCTTATATTCAATATCAGATTCTGAAACCAACAAATATCGTATTGGAAATAACGATATGAATATATCTTTCAGATTTCCATAATCATATCTGTATAATCACAAAATCCAACATCGAAATATTCCGAAGACGATTTCGATTCAAATCCATTCCAATTCACGTATTGGAAATCCTGATTATTTTTAAAACCACTTTCAAATTCAATTTATTTATTTCAAAAATAAATTGATTTTAATTCTAGTTCAAAACTAGTTCATTTCGACAAAAATATATTTTTATCTTTTCAAATAAAGAGTTTTTCATCCCAGTTCTTTCCAATTCATATATTATGATTTTACACAAATTATTAATATTTTTAATAATTTTATCAAGGCCCGTACAGTCGATTTCCATCAACGGCCATCGAACTGCACTTACAGCGACCTTTTCCAAATTTGATTTGGACATAATTCCAATTCCAGCCGTTAGATTTCAAATTTCTAATATTCATTGGAAATCTCTTTTCGATACGAACCCAACGGTTCCGGTTTTAGGAGAATCCGATGGTCGGATCTCCCGCAACGTCAATTCGAAGTCAATTGTCGAAATTCACGAACTACCGCGGCGCGACGCGTTCTATTCAGGCCATTATATATATAATATATATATATTATATATATTTCGTCGATTTCCTTTTAAAACGTATTTTATAAATTGTTTTGAATTCGTTTTCAAAACCATTTCAACTCTATATTCAATTTCAAATCAAAATTGGATATTTCATATCATTACTATGTAAATGATAATATTTTCAAAACGTTATATTTTGAAATCACTACCTTTTCTATGCTCATTATTAAAACGAATATAATCGATATAAATATCGTTCACGTCAAAATAGCGCAACTCTAATCAACACGGCTTTAAATATTTCAATAAATTCGTTATTCTATTCAATAAATGAATATTTATTCTATTCAACACATGAATCTATATCTCTTTCAACACATGACTAATCTCAACACATGAGTACTGTCAACACATGACTATTTTTGTTATGTAATACATTTTATAAAATTATGGTATCTATCGTTTGATTTTTTAATTAGACTCCACCGTGAAGTAGCTTCTAATTTTAAATATGATAAAGATGTAAATTTTATTATTAAAATATTCTATTCAACACATGAATAGTTTCAACACATGAATATTTTTATATTCTAATATTCCTTATTTTCACAATTGGAATGAAGCCCAATCAATCACCATATAATGTTAATTATATGGATTCCATGTGACACATGTATATAATAGCAACGATAAACAATCAACCATCATCCAAAGTGCACCACACAACTGCATAAGCATTAAATATAAATAATTAACGCTTACACATCCTGTTGACCAATCGATCGACATACAATTAAATAATTGGGATTAGTGTACGCCAAATATCATCCCAACACCCGTGTGGGGTTTCAAATCAACAAACACTGAATATTATTTGTGCAGTTGGGCGATGTGTAAAATTTATCATCCCAATCAATATCAGTCAAATCAGTGTATATAAACAAATCGGCCGATTTGTTTATAAATATTTATTTATTCACATTCACGTTAAAAATTATATTTTTAACGATAATTAATTTATTTCAACTATCTACATTTTATTATCGATTTCACATCAACATCACAATCAAATTTCACAACACATCAAACAAGCATACAAGCCGTTCATGGTCTGTGGACGACGGGTGTCGGGTGCTACTAAGCACCGTCTGCATCCTAGTATATATATATATATATATAACTAGAAAAAGAAATTAAAGCGAGAAGTTCTCACCAATAGCTATTCCAACTCCACGACGCTTCAAACGTAGGAAATCATCACTGTTCTCGCCTTTTATCACTTTCGTTGCCCGTAGTCACTACATATATAAAAATCACATTTTTATATTCTTGCTATGTATATAAAAATCATATTTTTACACCGCTACTATATAGATAAAAATTCTATTTTTATATCGATGTTCATATAATAAAGATTATATTTTTATTACGCTATTCTCTATATGAAGATTTCGCCTTTTTAATTATAAAGATTTCGCCTTTTCAAATATAAAGATTTCGACCTTTTCAAATATAAAGATTTCGCCTTTTCAAATATAAAGATTTTGCCTTTTCAAATGTAAAGATTTCGCCCTTTCAGTTCTTCTTCTTTATAAAAATTATATTTTTATTATGCAGCTAATATAAAAATTATATTTTTATCTCTACTTCATATATATATAAATCGAATTTTTATATTATGAAAAATCATATTTTTCTTTGTTCACTTTCAATATAAACATCACATTTTGATTTCAAATCTGTTCATATAAAAATCTAAACTTCCTTTGTATAAAAATTCCAACTTCTTTATATAAAAATGCCATCTTTCTTTCATAAAAATCCTGACTTTCCTAACCTAAAAATCATATTTTTAGTATTCCTATAGAATAAAAATCAAATCTTTTACCTCTACAAATCAGTTTATATAACGATTAAAAATCAGTTTTATTTAACCATTAAAAAAATCAGTTTTAATATAAATAAAAAAAATAAAAAAGAAAAGAACTTACAGCATGTGGCAAGAGGTGGGGTCTGAAGCGGCTGGAGGGGGCTATCGACAGGAGGGGTGGGGCTTGGGCTGACCGGCGGTGGCGATTTTGTGATGGGGTCTCGGGTGCTGGAGTTTGGGGCTCGCGCTCAACGCTGGAGGGGGGAAAGAAAGAGGAAGGGACGGCGAGTGTGGTGGTGGCGCCACCCTAGGGCACGGTGGCGCTCCTCCCCCCTCTTCATCTTCTTTCTTCTCCCTTTTTTATTTAATTTTGAAATGAATTCTAATCGGGGGGGGGGGGGGGGGAGGGGGCTGAGGAAAAAAGGGGAGAGGGATTTATTTTATTTAATTTCAAAAAGCAACTTTTTATTTCGACCTCGAAATCGAACCCACCGCCTGTCGTCCATAGCTAATTACCCCCATTCCGAACACAATGGGACATGTATTGTAGGATGATTCGATCGTTTCGATCAGTTTTCATCAAAATCAAAATATAACTCTATATATTGAATTTGAACGCGCATTTCAATTTACTGGGGTCGCATAGTAACTCGAAAAATTCCCGAAAAATATTTTCTAATTTCGTATTGACGATACGGTCCTAACAAAACTAACTTCGTCAAATTCTGAGACCGTTTGAAAAATGGCGATTTTCCAGTCGATTAAAATCAACTAAAACTAGTCAAACGCATTTTCCTTTGCCACGCTTACATATTAACTCGAAAAATTATGAAAATTGAAATCTAACAACAATTTGACATCCCGGATCCAACAAAAGTGGTTTCGTCGAAATCCGAGGTCGTTTGCAAAATGGCTATTTTTGAGGGCCGAAATTCCATAGCGACTATTCTGAATATTTAACTGGGCATATCTTTTGATCCCCGCTATGAAATTTTGATTTTTCGGATTCGTTGGAAAGATATCCTCAATTAGATTCCATTATTTTTGGTTTCACTAAAATACGGTTTGTTTTGCACACGGTATATTCAATTGAAATTTGAAATCGAATTATCGAACTACCGCGCCATTTTCAATTCCTTTTATAATTTAAAATAAATATTTATATTCTAACGACGATCTATATAATATATACGTTCTATTCCTATTCAAAATAAATTTCTCGTCGTTAATACTTAAAATAATCCATTCTAAATATTCAAAATTCGCTAAAATTGCCGAAATAAAATTTTTAAACTGGCTCGCATTTCTAGGTTGTTACATGTGAATAATACTATGACATGTTCTATATTTAAACATTGCGTAAATAAACATAATTATTATATACTTCTCAAAAGGATACATCCATCCATACTGCACTGGTCCCCATAGTAACGCTTCAGTTGGTAAATGTGCTGGAAAATGTTCCATGCAGTTAAATACTCTAAAGGGGAATATTTTCTCCAATTTACATATTAATTTGGGTACATCTCTTTCACGCTTCTGTAAATGGCTTTTAGATAGAGTTGTCGAGCATATATCTTTAAAGAATAAACTGAGCTCTGTTATAGGCATCCAAACCTTTTGTAGTAAAATCTCTTTAAATACTATCAGAAATAAAGTCTCTAAAAATACATGGCAACTGTGGCTCTTCATACCTGACAGAATAAGATCCTTCATATCAACGCATCATTTCATATTAGAAGCAATCCCATTGGGAAATCTCAAAGAATCAACCCACTCTAGTAATTTTATACAACGAGTCCTATCCAGCACATAATAAGCAAAAACTTGTCGAATTTTTTGGTTTTTTCCTTTCGATTGTATGAAAGAAATTCTCAAATACATTTTTTTCGATATGCATCACATCTAAATTTTGTCGAATTTTTAGATCCTTCCAATATGGCAATTCCCAAAATATACTGTGTTTGTACCAATTGTGATAATCACCTTTGCCAGGAATTTTGGGCTCTTTCTTTCCTATCTTATGTAATTTTGCATAATCTTGTACAATATCAAATATCTATTCTCCATTCAAAAAAGTTGGTGGTTGCAAGTTTACAGTTTTATTTCTTTCGAAGTTTTTCTAATCACGTCTAATTGTGTCATTTGTATGTAAAAATCGACAGTGGCAATCCTACCAACACTGCTTACCACCATGCTTGAGTGTAAATGCTTTTGTTGAATCCATGCACATAGGACAAGATAATTCACCTCCCGTACTCTAGCCCAAAATCATCCCGTATGCGGGAAAATCGCTTATCATCCATAATAAACAAGCATATAGTTTGAAATTTTTCCTTTCTGATACGTTGTACGTGTCAGTGCCCTCTACCCACATTTTCTTTAGGTCGTTGATTAAAGGTTGCAAATAAACATCTATTCCGTTTTTCAGATTTTTGGGTCCAAGGACAATTAGGGTTAAAAACATGTATGTATTTTGCATACACATCCAAGGAGGTAAATTGCAAGGTGTCAAAATAACTGGTCAAGTGGAATACTTTTTACCATACTGACTAAAAGGTTGAAAACCATCAGTGCATAAACCGAGCCTAATATTTCATTATTCATTGGCAAATTCAGGATATTTGCCATCGAAATGTTTCCATGCTTCTCCATCTGCAGGATGACATAAAACTCCTTCCTCTCGAACCTGTTCACTATGCCATCTCATGTGCTCCGCAATGGCATTAGACGGATACAATCTTTGCAATCTAGGAATAATCGGAAGATAATGTAAACGAATAAAACGCACACCTTTACCGTTACTTTTTTCTTTTCATATCTTCTTAAGCCACAAAATTTACAATGTGAACGGTCTATGTCTTCTTTCCAATATAACATACAACTACTTTGACATGTATCTATCTTTTCATACGGCAATTCGAATGCAGACACGTGTTTTTTAATTGATACCAGTTTTCAACCAATCTAGTTTGCAAACCAGATGGGATCACATCTCGAATTAAACTAAGAACGTCATTCATTAATTTTTGTGTACCATTGTTTGTGGATTTTTATTGCAACTAGCCTGGCAGTTGCTGCCTGTTTTCACCAGAAAATGGCTTAAACACCAAAGGTACTAGAATTGTACTTCACTGATACGGTAAGAAAATAAATGGAGCTATACTTAATAACAATTAAAAGTAAAAGTGCGAATAAGGAAAAATAGAGACGAGATCTAGAGTGGTTCAGCCTTGTGCCAGACCTACATCCACTGTGAAGATTACTTGCATTCTTAAAATGGAGATTACAAAATACACCAACTCTCTTTTTTCATACATCTCTATATTCACTCAACATACTCTCATTTATACATATCAATCCTGGGATTTTATGATAAAATGGTAGAGTTTGAGGAGGAGAAGCACGGATGAATGATTGAGAAGGAGGATGTCTTTGATTTTCCGATAACAAGGTTGTACTAGGCGCCGTGGCCAAACTGGTGATGAACCTTTGAATGGAGAAGATGGTCCAAATCTTTAAGGAATGATTGAAGATAGAATTTAGTAGCATTTCGTGGTTCCAAAAGATTGGATCCCATTTATGTTGGCAGCCATGGCCTATTTATAGGTGTCCCTCCCCAGAGAAGTGTGCTGAAGTTCATATATGCAAGCGACAAACTATTTCAGCTGGTGATTACCAAAATGTCACTGCCTGGTTGTTGCTAGCTGTCTGTATCTGTATCCAACTGTCATGCACAAGTGACTTTGTAGGAGTGAGTGTTTCAAATAGCCAAGTGGGTGGCTTTAGCTAGTGTTCTTCAGGCGTGGCTATCTTCAGCAATTGGTGGGCGGTTATCTGATTTAATTGATTGTAAAATGAGTGGGTGACTAGGATTGTACTTGTGGTCGAGCGACTCATGAGTGGAGCACGGGACCGGGATCAATTCTTCTTTGTGCTTTGCTCGACCAAATTCCTCGGTTTAAGAATGTGCGACCTTCTCTAATTCGGACGCTTTTAGCAGGTTGTTTGGCTGTTTAAGCGGCTTTGTTCAAATATGAGCAACCGACCTTTGGCTCACGACTTGCATTTGGCTTTGGTTTGAGACATGGGCACATAAAAACTTTGTGAGTGCTTGCTTTGTAATTCTAGCCCAGGCTCGGTCCTTTAAGAGATAAACATCTGAATCTTGTTCTGTATGGTTGCTTCCTATTCTTTATGAGTCGTTTAAGTGCCTTGGACAACAATATGCATGACCGACCCTGATGGCGCTCGACCTATAGTTTCTGCTCTTATTTTGTAGCCCAATTTGCATATGGTTTTTTTAGGGATCAACAGTTGCCCCTCGAACCTTGTAATTTCTTAGCATAGAGTTACTGGCTTCGACGTGATTGATTGCAACATTGTTTTGTAAGTTTAATCTGACTCATCGAAGGGTCGTTCATGCATAACTTAATATTGTTCAGTTGTGGAGGATTGATATCGTCCCTTTTAGTGAGCGAGACACCTGAGATATCTTTTCATTGTTACAAACGGCCGAATTGTGGGATGTCTGCTGGATCTTGATGGGTTACTTATATGTGCAATCAAGCACTGAGTTGACGTGGAGAGAATGCTCTAGATGTATGTCTTTTAATATTCCCTTTTATTTACTCTTACCCTTTTTTATTTTACTTCTTCTTCTCGAAATTTTTTCTTCTTTACGACGGAAGCCGTGCTCTCCGAGAATGTTACCAGGTAAGTCATATCCTTTATTCCTGTTCAGACTCTTCTTCAAAAATCTTTTTCCTTATTATCTTGCTTAGTGCTTGCAGTAACACTTGTTCATTAAAAGCAATTCTCCCTTGGACCCGAAGCATCATGATCTTTTTGGGTGAGTTTTTTCCTTTATTTTGCCTCATTTTGTCTGAACTGTGGTATACCTCCAAGCTAAGATGTTTTAAGTGTAGTCTGACTGGCTTAAGTATGAATTGGGATTCTGGTAAAAGTCATATTTTGTTTAATGAAATTATCTTGAAGAATCTGAATTACCTGGTGACTTTTTAAATCTTGATGTTGTTATTGCTTATTAGTTGTTCGATGGAATACCCCAAGCTTCTCTGGGTGAAACGTTTCTGTTCACGTCTGAGTCTACTTGGGCTATTCTTGGTCATTTAGGGTTGTCATTTGTGTCCATATTGATTTTCCTTTTCTTCCTCTTTTTCTCTAAAATAGGCCGCCCAAGGATGACATTCTTTATGTCAAAGAGACTAAAGAAGAAATCGATGGGGAAGGTTAGTAGCAAAAAGATGCTTCAAGGTAAAAAGAACTTGGGTGCAAATGATACGCAAAGCCATCATTCCTTGGGTGAACCCCCTGTCCCAGATGTTCAGATTGTCCTCGGTCAAGTATCATTGGCTTCTCTATCCATTACTTTAAACCCTGCTAAATTTCAAACGACTGTTCCGAGTCCTTTTTGTGTTCCCAATCCTTGTCATCATGAACTTGCTGAGCGATTCGAGGGTTGGTGCCTAGTTGGTACATATTCTGGCGTATACATAGACCCCGTTCGATCAATGGATTGTTGCAGGAAAAATGGAAGCTATGAAGGATTGCATATTAGCTGAATTTAATCAGTTGGAAGCGCGTCTGAACCTGGTTGAGGACCTTATCACAGAGGTCAGGGATTACATTGTAAAGCAATTGGGTGCTTGGCATACTCTTGTTGTAGATCTTTAGAAGTCAAATAAAGAGAATGTCGATCGAATCTATGGTTTAGAAAAAGCTCGTCAAGACCCTTGAATCCCGAAAGAAGATCATTGCCTCCCTTATCTGAATGCTATGGCTTGTTAGCTTTATCTTCTATTATTTCCGCTGTTATTTTAAGATGATACATTTAGTTTGGCTTGTATGTGCGGGTGCCAGCCTCGCCTATTGTCGTGCGCTCATGTTGGTGACTTTTATGGCCTGTTTTGGACCTTAGTGTGCTGCGTTTTTTTACCCAGCCACCTTTACGTTTGTGTGTCACACGCTGTACCTTTATTTTAATTTTCATGATTGTTCGGATGCCCTGTTAATCGCGCGGCTACATCCGATTTATGTTTTTTTTCTTTTTTATTATCGGTTTGTCTTAATGGTTCGTTATTCACCATCGGTTATTATGCGCTTGTTTGTATACTCATAAGCATGTTTGTTATTATTTTTTGTTAAGGTTTATTCAACCCCATGCCTTAATGACTTGGTGGACCAAGCCCTTCGGAGACTGGTTTTGAATACGTGCCCCTTGGAGAGGACTTGGGTTATAAGTTTTCGACCCACTCCAGGCCTTGTTTGATATGATTTTTTTTTTTAAAAAAAAGGTCTAGAATGGATACCCCCTTGCGGCTAGGGTTTCTGATTGCGCTGGTCTTTTCAGCATGTTTATTGGTCCTTCTGACAGTAGGACTGGGGTTTCTAGCCTAGTTTTTTTTT
Organism: Allium sativum; assembly: GCA_030737875.1. Taxonomy (NCBI): domain Eukaryota; kingdom Viridiplantae; phylum Streptophyta; class Magnoliopsida; order Asparagales; family Amaryllidaceae; genus Allium; species Allium sativum. The sequence goes on from CM060913.1 coordinate 1,020,732,203, forward strand.
TGCATTGCCCCTAGGAGTCGGACACTAATCCTTGTTACCGAATTTGATTTCGATTTTAAGGAGTTCGTGTCCTGCACCTGACAAGGCGCCTCTTCGGGACTAGCGATTTTTATCCTGGGACAAATTTGGTAATATTCTTGCATCTCTACCAAAGTCTGATGCCGATCTCTTGAATGGATGTTTGCTAAGAGTTCGGTGTATTTCACAATGAGAAGTGCAGCCTTCTGACCCGTTGTTTTCTTAGAACAACTTATTCTCTTGAGGTAAGGCGCCTATTCATCCTATTTGATTTTGCCTGATGTTTATGGTTTTCGAGCTGCTTTGTGCTTTGAGATTCTTCCCGTCCCAGTTTAGCTGTATATGATCAATTGCTTCTATCGTGCCTACATTCCAAGAGATCGGTTTTAGCATGAACTGATAAATATGTTACTCAGGTAAGCACATAATTGATTTTGATGCACAAGGTTTTTTTAAGTAAACCATTGCTAAACATTTGCATGAATATAGCGAGTAACAAAATAGGGTAAAAAGATTTCAGTAATAAGATAAAAACAAAGTAGTAGAGCAAAGTAGTGGGGTTTCTTGTCCAAAACTCCATAATCAGGACACTAGTTACTGATCCTTAAGCAAGCGTTAGTTTCGGATTGGCTTGGGCCTTTTTCCTTAAATCTTATTGCCACTTGTTCGCGGAGAGCCGGAACAATATTCATGGTCTTGTACGTATTGTTGCAAATGGTTTTTCCTGAATAGTCCCGCGATTAACGAATTCAAATGCCTTCAGCCATTGGTATCGTGTCCTGGCTGTTTATGGAATTGACAAAACATTTCTGATTTTATAGCAACATCTTTGACCTGCCTTTGTTTCAAGATTGGATATCTCTCGGTGTCCTTAGTTTCCATGAAGATATTTCTAATAGTATCATTAAGAGGAGTGAACTCGGAGTTCTTGAAAAAGCGTAGTTTCTTTTTAGCCCGACTGTCTTTCCCCTCGTTGCTCCTTTTCTGACTACCAGAGCTACTTTGCACATTACTTTTCTTCTTTATCTGTCCATGTGCTGAATTTTCTTCAATACTCATGTATTTTTCAGCTTTGTTGAATAATTGTCCGAGTGTACTTGGTTTCTTCTTCTTGATCGTCCTAATCTGGTTTCTCTGCATATGGCCCCTTTCAAAGCCATCAGGACTAGACGGGGCTCGAAATTTTCGACTTCAGCCACTGACATATCAAAGCGAGTGAGAAAAGCTTTGATGGACTCTCCTGGTCTTTGTTGTAGTTCGCTTAGCTCCTTAACATCCCGAACTCTGGGTGCTTGGGATTTGAATTGCTTACTGAATAGTTTATCCAGGGTAGTGAAGTTGTCCACATATTTTGGCGGTAGCTTTGTGAACCATAGGTAAGCCACCCCTTCTGGATAAGTCGGGAAATATAAGCACTTGATCTTGTCAGTAGCGCATGCCCCATTCATATACTAGTCATATTTGCATAGGAATATACTATGGTCGCTTGTCCCATTATAGGACTGTAACGTTGGAGGTTCGAATTTTCGAGGACATATAGTTTTCTTAATCCTTTCAGTAAGTAGGGTTTTAGTTGGAAAGGATTCCCATTCTGTTTGATCATCCTCCTTCTTTAGACTTTCTTCCACAATTTCATGTGCCATTTTTAAAATGTATTTCTTCTTTCTGCTCTAATCCATGGATTGAGCACCCTCTTCCTTGCCAACTTCTGGTTTAACTGTATAATCATGATCTGGAGTCAAGGAATTTGGGCATTCTTCTGGGAGGACTCTCCCTCTGGTGGCGGAGCTGTCTAGCCGCTCCGAGATTGTGTCATCGAAGTAGTTATGCACAGATGCTTTGTTCTTTCCACAATCCCGATTGACGTGATACACAACTTCTTGAATGGAATTTTCCTGTTTCGAGTTCGAAGCAGAGAATTCTGCCTCGGATCCGTGGCGCGTTTGAGTGGATGGAGAGCAAGTGGCCCTTAGCGCGGCTTTTGAAGTGGCTGCTTGAATAGCGAGTATTGACTCGAGTTTCTTCATCATTGCATTGTTCGCAATAGTTATTTGAATCGTTAATCCTGTCATTGCTTCTTCCAACTCTTTCTTGGTTACAGTTTCTTCAACTCCAGGCACTTCTCCTGCCTCAGAACGGGTAGTGGACGATGTGATGATATTAACACTGTTGACGAGGCTGTTGACTTCGTCAGTGACTTCCCTCAGTTTGTCCATGATTCCAAGCACAGTTTTCTTAGAGAATCTCGTCAGACCTTATTAGGGAGAGAAGTAAATATGGCCCCATGGTAGGCGCTAAATGTTTTCACCAAAAAATGGCTTAAACACCAAAGGTACAAGAATTGTACTTCACCGATACGGTTAGAAAATAAATGGAGTCATACTTAATAACAATTGAAAGTAAAAATTGCGAATAAGGAAAAATAGAGACGAGATTTAGAGTGGTTCAGCCTTGTGCCAGGCCTATATACACTATTAAGATTACTTGCATTCTTAAAATGGAGATTACAAAATATGCCAACTCTTTTTTTTCATACATCTCTATATTCACTCAACATACTCTCATTTATGCATATCAATCCTGGGATTTTATGAGAAAATGGTAAAGTTTGAAGAGGAGAAGAAGTACGGATGAATGATTGAGAAGGAGGATGTCTTTGATTTTCCGATTACAAGGTTTTACTACGCGCCATGGCCAAACTGGTGATGAACCTTTGAATGGAGAAGATGGTCCAAATCTTTAAGGAATGATTGAAGATAGAATTTAGCAACATTTAATGGTTCCAAAAGATTGGATCCTCATTATGTTGGCAGCCATGACCTATTTATAGGTGTCCCTCCCGGAAGAAGTGAGCTGAAGTTCATATATGCAAGCGATGGACTGTTTCAACTGGTAATTACCAAAATGCCACTGCTTGTTTGTTGCCAGATGTCTGTATTCGTATCCAGCTGTCATGCACGAGCGACTTTCTAGGTGCAAGTGTTTCAAATAGCCAAGCAGGTGGCTTTAGCTAGTGTTCTTCGGGCGTGGCTATCTTCAGTAATTGTGAGCGGTTATCTGATTCGATTGATTGTAAAATGAGTGGGTGACTAGGATTGTACTTGTGGTCGAGCGACTCTGGAGTGGAGCATGGGACCGGGATCAATTCTTCTTTGTGCTTTGCTCGACCAAATTCCTCGGTTTAAGAATGTGCGACCTTCTCTAATTCGGACGCTCTTAGCAGGTTGCTCAAGGATATTCATTCTTACTGCTTTTTCACTGTGTCGTTTCTCGGTATGGCTATGCAATGTGGTCCCTCCTGATCCTGTTAAGTGATTGACTCGTGTTGTTTTGCTGTTCGAGCGGCTTTGTTCTAATACGAGCGACCAATCTTTGCTTCCGTGACCAGGTCATGACTTGCATCTGGCTTTGGTTTGAGACATGGGTACATAAAAAGTTGTGAGTGCTTGCTTTGTATTTCTAGCCCAAGCTCGGTCCTTTAAGAGATTAACATCTAAATCCTATTCCATATGGTTGCTTCCTATTCTTTGTGAGTCGTTTAAGTGCCTTGGACAACAATATGCATGACTGACCCTGATGGCGCTAGACCTGTAGTTTCTGCTCAGATTTTATAGCTCAATTTGCATATGGTTTTTTAAGAGATCGACATTGCCAACTCTCTCATAGGATATCCATCAAAAAGCGGTTTTTTTGATGCTTCTAACAAATAAAAAAAGATTTAGCTTTTGGATTTGGCCTTCCTCTACATCCAATGAATTAGACAACATGCTCGGACCAGCGGCATCAGTAACCATTTAAGTCATTCTAGTTTCAGTAGTAGTCGATTCATAAAAATCAACACCAAAATTTACATCACCATCCTCAACATCTACCGACGTATTAATAACGTTCATCGCATCTTCACCGTGATATATCTGCACATAGTAATCGTCCATAAAACCGTTTTTAGTCAAATTTCTTTGAACAACTCCATGAGGATAATGTTTTGTAGCTTTGCATTTCTTACAAGGACAACGGATTTTCATCATGTTTGTTCCATTGGAAGATGCCACTATCATGAACTTATTTAAACCTCTTAAAATTGAAATGGAATTGTTTGTCTATGTCTAACATCTTCGTACATCCAAGTGCGACGAACTATCAATTATTCCATCTTCTACTGCATAATTAAGACATGTTATATTATAAGATGAGTACTTATATTATTATTATTATTATATAGAACTATAGTAATTTCATTATTTTAATAGTTATCTAATTATTGTTCTTATTTGATTATTTGTACAGAACTATTATTATGTATACACTTCAAAGATTATTTTGATGCTTGAACATCTACAACTAAAGTTCCTAATTTTCCTTTAATTACATTTCTATTTTGTTCTAAAAACATTTCAATTGTGACTGTGAGTTTAAATAACAATGTTAAATATGTTGGTCATACAAATTAATTTTGAACCAGAATATAAATCAACCGTGGAAAATCCGTTCCGAATCGGGGTTTAAAATTAAGATCTTAATTTTTTTGGAATCCACTAATAAATATATCTTCCAATTATTTTTTATTTCCATAGTTTCTTTTTCTTATTTCTTGTTTCTATTTCTAGAATCCACTAATAAATCTATCTTCCAATTATTTTTTATTCAGACCTAATAACATGCTAAAAATCAAAACTTAAATAGCTTGAAATATAAATGACACACATATATTATTGTTTCATTGGAAAAATAAATTAAGTGCTAAGCTCTAGGTAAATAATAAACATAAGAAATAGGTTGTTAACTTCTACTTCTGCGAGATTTTTTGTTTTTCGTTGTAACATGCACTTAACATATTATAGATAAATAAATAACAAATAAACTATTATTTTATATTACGCGTAGTATTTTCAGCTAGTGTTTAAATACGTAAAAATTGAACTTCGTATAATTTAGTGTTGAAAAAAGAAACTCAAAGACATCTTATCTACGAATACAGTGTTCATCCAGCTTAATAAATAAAAATTTCAAAAGGTATCTCATTTTGTGATATGGCGGGTCATAGAATAAATTGCATTTTGGTTAGCTATTTACTCACTTCATCTAGAACCAATGAATTGCCTATTGACTGCGGTCGAATAGGCTGTTAAAGTAACAATGACAAAAGAAATTTTTTTTGGCTAAAATTAAGAAGGATATATACGTATCGATAACAGTTATCTACAGAAGATTGAATGTGAAGAATTATAGTATCAAAAGCATGCACTTTTCCTCTACAAATTAAAATAGATAGTTTATAAGCATCCTAATAGTCGATTCAGAATTTGTTCAATGTATAAGCATATAGATATTGTTTAGCAATTAAATAACACATTATTAACTCAAAACTGATTTTGTATGTCTTAGGTTAGAAATTTTGACAAAAATCATTATTTCACCGTATTTTTTGTTTGCTGCTATTTTTCATAAATTTGTTTAGTTTTGTGTTATGTTGATGTTTATTTTGCATTGTATTACTAATTTACTGTTGTTGTTTAATAATGCTGGTAATGGTTATTTGGTAACTTATGGTCACAGTGAATTTCTTCATATAGAAGCGTAAATCATATAATATAAATAAATAATATATCCAAACATGTTTGTTCATACATGGTCAATGTTATATTCATTGTTGTAAAACATACAATAGGAATTTTGAAGTCCATGGGATGAAGCGCAAGCCTCAAGACATTGAGATGTAAGAGTTTCGAATAAAAACAAAGCACAAAGTACATCATGAAATCAAAATTTTCAAACCAACTTATGTGAAAAAAAACACATCTCATTTAAGTCTGACTATAAGTATACCCAGTTCAAGGTAAAAAGATAAATAGTATCCACTACAAGTTTAGGGCATGGTAAATCGATAGACAGTTTTGTTACCCGCGAATGCTGAAAACCGGTCTTTTACGAAGATGCAACGCGAGGAGAGGGAGGCAGAGGGGTGACGACGCGAGGAGAGAAGGTAGGAGGTGGCGCGAGGAGAGAAGGAAGGAGGCGGTGCGGCAGCACTGTTCACGGTAGGAGAGGTGCAATTGAAGCGGTGGCGCGGTGAAGAATCTTTAGGGTTTTCTTTTTCCTCTTTAATCTGAAATTACATGCAATGGAAATAGGGGGAGCGATTGCTTTAGTGGATAGTTTCAGCGGATTGAACGGATGCAGCTGTATATTGGACCGTTATTTCAGACCCTATTTAATTAAATTCCAACGTGTTTAAATGGCGTAGGTAATGAGTAAGAATTCCCCATACCATACCTACCCCTTTCCACATTTTAACGTCTTCCCTACGCCGTGCCTACGCGGTATAGGGAATTTTTGGTTGAAAAATTGCCCTTTTTTCGTAATGATAAAAATGTTTTGTCGTGAGACTTAAAAACTTTAACTTCGAATTAGATTTTGAATTGCATGTATTTATTTTAATTTTAATAAATCAGGTCAATCGTCAAATTAGAAATTCAATTATAAATTTTTATATTGCTATCACTGAATAAAATAATAAGAGGATATGGTATGTAACAACATTTAAATAAGTAAATGTTTCAATTATATATAAAAAAACGTTATCTACATTGTGTCTTTATAGCCCTTCCATCCATGAAAACCATTTTCGTAACATATATATTTAAAACAAAAGGGACATTTCATTTCAATTGCATGCATGCATAAACATTGCCCCTTTTGTCTTGCATTTGGCATAATGCCTGCATCTGGCATAAATGCATGGAACGCATCTGGCATACGTAAAAAATGAAACGTTCCATACATAACGTAAGTAAGTGAAATAAAAAATGAAAGAAAGAAAACTTAACGTTTATCCCCAACCTATCATACATTACATGCGTTTCACCTTTCATTTCATTTACCACCCTATAGCCGTTTATGTGTCTCCCCATCTTTTCAACTCTTCCCATTAATATGTATTCTACAATGCATCTTTTCTCCTATTATTTTAAGTTATGCAGACTTACGAAAAAAAACCAAATGCTTTTTGAATCCATTTCTTTTTTCCCTTCTTCGTGGCACTGTTGGAAGCTTGGACAGCGGATTCAATGTCAGCAGCCACCCCTCGATCATCGCCTGTTCCATCATCTGCCATCGAGCAACCTGAAGTCGCCGCTTAACATTGTTTATCGCTGTTTAATAGGTGAGTTATCTCATGATTAATTTTATTCAAGTTCCAGCATCAATAAAAAAATAGGAATATAATATTTTCCTTGTTACTCGATTTGCATGCTTCGCTGCTGTATTTGCTATTTCGTAATATTGGGTAGTAATGTTTTGATCCTTATTGTTGTATTCAAGATCTGACATTATGGTTGAAACATGGGGTTTAAATTTATTTCTAAAAACTAGAAAAACACGTTTCTCCTACTTCTCGGCCAATAAATTGGTGCACCTTCGCTCCATTCTTTTGGAAGTCCCGCTTGTAATAGAACTTGAGCTTTCCACCCTGAGACCCACTTTAGCACTCTTTCCGTCGATGAAGGACTCTAAAGGACGGCTGACCAAAGTCCTTGGTTTGTGATGAAGCTTAGTCTTTTCGTCGGTAGTGCCCCAATTCCTATTCAACTATCCCGGGTGAAACTAAGTGGAGGTCCGACTGATGCTTGTAAATTCATGGTGTAATACTAACTCGTAAAAAAATGATTGATATGATAAAAGAATATTCCAGTCAGATGTGACTTGATTATTTAAAAAGATCCTTTTCGAGTTTGAATTTGTTCATTTGGAATCTGGACTCTTTTATTTTCTACTTCTTTTTTTTATTCTTTATTTCATTTCGATTTTCTTTCCATCACCTAAGTGGCTGGGAAATAGAGATCCCATAGGGAAGAAAAATGGGATTCTCTTCCGATTCAGAAAATCACTCTTTGGGACATTAAAGATTTTTTCGTCCAAAATAAGTCAAGTAAGTATAGATATTAGGCGAATCCCCTGATGGAAAATGAAGGAACTCTTGCTTCCTTTCACTAATAAATGCTCTATCGCCCTATCTTACTTAAGGCCTTATCTGAGAAGGACCTTGTTTGAACTGTCGTTTAAGACACAGTAAGATTACCACCCTTTAAGCCCCTATTTTCATGTGCATCAAAATTAGAATGAGAACTAGTGGTTTTCGCCAAGCAATGAAAGACCTTCTAATTGAGTTTCCCACTAGAAATATATTTTTTTCATTAATTTCCCCAGATTCTTTCATTTCCATGTAGAGATCTTGCGGTCTTATTTTGATTGATATTTCCTTTTCCATGTGGGAAAGAAAAGGCATTGTACGAGGGCCTCCCATGCTTGGCAAACTCTTGTTTTATCTTTAGATAACTGGGCGTAAAAACTCCATCAGGCAGAAGAGCAAGCACATTCATTGAAGAAGCAAAGCGATTCGCGGGAGGGGAGAGTTCGCTCAACTTCATGTCATTTGTCGCCCTACATTAGAACTCTCTTTAATCAACTTTTTATTTTACGGCTAAACCCTTTTTTGAACACCGATTTAATCGTAAGCTTCATCCTCAACTTCTGGACGGGTTCAAGAGTTTGGTTCGACTGAGCCAGATGTCTCATTGGATTCAATGACCGGTAGCATACAAGTACCATGAGGGAAATGTGAAAAGAACCCCAATCTGTTAGTGCAATAGAGAACCTGAGATCCGATGCAAACAATCAGTCAAAGAATCGGAGCGCGGGCGCACTCACTCTAACGATGTTGGGGACTGATCCAAACTATTTAGGACTAGTTTTGATTCAATTGCGAAAAATGCTGATTCGAGAACAAGAACAGCTTCTTCCTTGGCACAACTACCACCCTTGCGTGTCATAGAATTTTACGGTCTCCATTGGGAACTAATTGGTAATACTGGCACATTGAAGAGGAATGGGAGAAGAGAAAAAGTATTTAAGTATAGGAAGGGTAATTTCGCGGCCTTGGACATACCTTGCTAGATTTACGCATCCATTTCATATGTTAGGCATAGTTGGTGTATTCGGCGGCTCCCTATATAGTGTTATGCATGGTTCCTTCCTTCGAGAGCCTCTAGTTTCATAAGCCACTGAAAATGAGTCCGGTTACAGATCTAATTCACTAGGCAAGAGACCAAGTATATTAATACGGGCCTAGTACATTAATTGATCGTTGCTACTTATGGTTACGAGAAGTTATCGAGGCGACCCTGAGTCCTTCAGTAGATTTAGAATGTTCAGGCAATAAATGAGAGATTGAAAAAAAAGGAAGGTACCTCGAAAAAAAAGAAGGAGCTCTAGCATCGGTCTGTCGCTATACTACGAGTTGGCGCCCATGTATTGCTTAGTCTATTTCGTTTCTTCTCTACCAAACCAATAGTCGTGGAACTCGTTCTTTCAATCCGGTTTCAGCATGGTTCAAAAGATAGACCTTACAGATCGCTTCATCTAAAGCACACCCTGCTCGTTTTTCTTGCAGCAATCTGATTAATTCTCTAGGCGAAAAAACATTGATAAAAAAATTGAAATATATATACTTCTGTGAACTTACTTAAACCTACTTTCCTTTATTTTCTGTTTATAATATTTTTGCAAGATCTATGGAATTCATTCCTTGTAAAATCTTATTTAAATAGGCCCGCGAGGTCACTCCAATGTTTTGAATGAAAAATCTGCAACAGAGAGCACTAGCTAAGGGAGCGTTAGCTAAGGGCTTTGTAAAGACCCCACAACATTAAATAATGGATATGACCAAAGATACCAAAAAAAAATTGGTTGGCCACCTATCCTAGATCTTCCCATTTCCAAGAAGATTCCGGGCTCGATATAGTTTAGTATCAAGGTGATTCTTTATCTCTTTCTATATAGTTTTGATTCATTTTCTGCTCTCTTAGGTTTGATGGCAAATCCTGACGAAAACAAATTTCTGAGTGGTGGGGCTAAGCACAATGTTGAGAACCAGCTTCAGGGACCTTGCCCATCAAGTTTCTTGGAGTGCCCCTTATTTAAACAATGCATTTTCAATGGGATCCCGAAACCACCACCTTTTCTCATTTTGAACGAGCTTAGGCTAAAAAGAAATTCACTGATTTCACAGCTATATGAAATGCAATTTTCGCTTTGCATCTCCGTCGACCTATATAACCTTGCTTTCATGTTTGGTACAGATTCCCATTTATTGGAGATAATTTCTATAAAAAATAAAAGGAAAACACTAGTTACATATCAGATGCCCCCTTTCTCAACGCTTGTCATAGTTCATTAAAATTAATATGCAAATTAATATTGATAATATATTTGACCCTCATGTCGATTCAAATGAATCAGTCTTTCCATAGAGGTCAATCTTAGCCTGCTAGGCAAGAGGGCAGCAAGTTACCAATTATATCTCGTTGGGACATGTATTTTCTAGGGATTCAGTTTCAAAGACATGGTGGAGCATTTTATTATTGTTACCCCGCTTTGTGATCAGGCAACACAAAGCTAAGAGATGATTCAACGAGTAGATTTATAGGAAGAATTTATAGCAGGAAATCGGATCGGTTCAGAGACCCCCGAACCGAACCTTCCCACTTTAAAACAAACAGCCCAGGAGATGGTAAATAGAAGGCACAATCAGATCGGTTCGGAGCCCTCCGACTCGGACCCCTATTTGATTATCTGATCCGAGCCGTGGATCAGCAACACTGCACCAACAACGCACGATTTCCTGAAGACTCGGAGCAGTTACATACCCACTCCACCATATTCACTCATGAACAGTTTGCGCTGGCATCATCTCAAGGCCTCCGATCCCGACTTTAAAGGGATGGGATCTACGTATATCCAAACCAAAGGCCTTCAAGGAAGATTTTCTACCAATAAATACACCATCAAGCAACATTTGAGAGGATCTTTTTGCAAATTATTAGCCCTAACTCTCACTACCACCGAATTTCATCACTTCATTCGGATCATTATAAACTTTTGGAGCATATTCCAGTAAAGATTAAGTGAAATTATCCATTGTAAGAGTGAAATTGAGTGAAGATAAGCATTGTAATTGTATTCTAGTCATCAATCAAAGAAGTATAAAGTGGACGTAGGCTCTTTAACGTCGAACCACTATAAATCATGTCTTCTTACTGCTTTCTTACTATTTTACTTGAAATTATCTCTTGTTTAGGTGTTAGAACCAATTTTTGGTCTAAAAATTTGGTGCTTTCACTGAGAACTTTTGATTTCTCAACGTTTTGGATTACCGTTGTACTATTTGGACTCTCAAGTTCAAAGAAGTTAACGCTTTCTTCGGCATTCTTGGAAATTTTCCAACTAATCTCCAAAGAACTGGACATCATGGCTAAAGGAAAAGAAGTGCAAAGTACTTGGGAGAATGAGGCAAATGAATATCAACAAGCTATGGTTATCCCTAGATCAAGGGAACAAGGTTCAGGTCCGAGCAGGTCAGGGAGAACGTCTCCGATCCGTTCTAGGGTAGAAACTACGAACCGAACAGAGAATACCGACCCGAATAGGATCGAGAACCAGAACGTTATTGGCCATTCTCCCCCGACCCGATCCGGGGATATGATCGCAACCGATCCGACCCGAAGGTGGAAGATGTTGGTACTTCTACTCGAGCTCCTATCAACGCTCCGATACCGGCCGCGACAACTAGGGATCAGCCTACTCCTTCTGCACTTGTCACACATGGAGATTTTTCGTGCTTGCTTGATATGCTTGATAGTACCAGGGATGCTTTAGAAGCCCATAAACGCGATAGTGTTCTCATGCGAGAGAACATGAAATCCATGAGTAGGGAAATAAGTGAGCTGCGTAGGCAAAGAATGCCCTCTCCAAGTCATCGTCCGTTGCTGATCACTCATCTTCTTCAGACGAAGAACGCCCACGTCAGAGAAGGCCATAGGAAAGTACCGAGAATTTGGACCAGCTAATATTTGGATCGCTGGGGTCTCGTGAGGACGTAGCCCGGACCCTTGGAGTCGACAAACCAGGTTTGAGGGGATCACTTGTTTTATCTAGAAACCCTAATATCGTCAATCCTATTCAAAGCCAACTTCTCCAGCCAATTCGTCCCATGAACGACTGGGATTGCAGAAGGCAGGGAAGTGAAACACCCTACCTCCATTAAGGTCACTCACAAAGGGAATGCCTTAACTTTGGTGGAGGTTTGTAAGTAAAAGTCACAGATAAAACACAAGACAGATATAAACACATATATAAGCAGCGGAAAACAACAGACTTTTTATTTCATAAATATGTGTTCATACAAAACAATTCCATAACTGTCACATAATAACTTCCAAAACATTACATCATCATTTCTGTCTTGGTTATTAAATAAAGAAACATAAAACATAATTAAAACTGCATAAATCCCCATAGAATGTGTCCAACAGCCATAGCCAAGGAAAGAGAGTCCAAACCGCACATCTACTACCCTGAAGCTTGCAAAGAGTCTGACTAAGTTGGGTTGTTTCCTCCTTGTGGACCAGGGGGAAACGAAAGAAAAGAAGACGAAAGAAAAATAGGGTCAGACATAAAGCCTAGTAAGTCTAGTGACTCTTCAGTATGAGAATAAGAAAAAGGACATGATAGGTATAAACTAGAAATAGGAAAGTATAAATTAAGATAAAGTAGTTTAAAACGAATATACTATCGCACCCCACACTAAGTCTCTGCACCTACTTGTACTGTCTTAACTGGCACCCCATGATCAGGGCGAAGTGATCCCCTCTTTCTAAAGATCGGCGCCTACTCGCATACTCATCTATGTCTTATGGCCCCCAAAGATTGTAGATACCTATGCTGGTCCCACCATGGGGTGTATCAAGTCCCATGGTGGCGGCCCGACACAATCCTAGAATGCATAGGGTATACTACTGGTGCCCCCAGTGCCCTGTTTGTCTGCTCCGAAATGTGTGCACGCCCGCACTCCGTTAGAACCCACACTGTTGCACCCACCGCCGTCGCTTTTGACCGCTTACAATCAGCCCAGTAATAGTGCCCCACCCTTCCTAGTTTCAGGGTACCATGATACCTAATTGGGTTACTGCTGAAATGGGTCCCCGTTACTAGGGTTTTCTAGTCAAACATGTTAAGTGGTTAAGTGTCTGTATTTACCTAACCCCACCATCAATTTAATTAACATGTTGAATTGGTTTAATGTTTTAGTTAACTTAACCCTACCATCCTGACTTGTCTGTCCTTAGCTTTTTAAAGCACCGACCCTCACATTAGACAAGTATTGTTACGGTTACTGAATGTGCCGGTCGGTTCCGGGCAGATTTACACCGTAACTCCGTCTAACCTCGGGTCCTTATTGGGCTCAATGCTTAACCACCAACATTGGATAGGTATTGTTGTGACTACTGGACAGCCGGGTGGGTCTGGGCAGGTTTACATCACAACTCAATCCAACCTCGTGTTAAGCATACTCGTATTTTCTAAATTTACATATTTTTCTTTATTACTTGTTATATGTAAATTTGCTAACAATTAAATGTTATGGCCCACTTTCCAAGTTTAACATTTTTGGCATAAGAATTTATACCATTCAAGTGCCACCAATTTTGGCATGTGATAAACATGCCAATTTCATATATTTTCACCAATTTATGTCAAGTTTCCTATAATTACCAATTTATCCCAACGTTACCCCTTCTAAGTATTAGGCTAACAATCTTAGCCTAATTTTCGTTCCCATGGTTTTTAACATATAATATTAGGCTAAAAACTTAGCCTAATTTAGCGTACACAAAATTGGCATTCATTAACATAAACATGACATAGGTGTAAACTTGGCATTATCGACATAGTCAATATGAACATCATAGGTGTGAACTTGCAAAATAGTCAACATGCATATATGTGAATTTGCAACATAGACTGAATCATGGGTTTCAGCTTGTCATGTGAACTAGCATTAAAAAGGGGAATCTAACTAAACAGGTGTCACATGAATTAGCATATGAGTTAGACAACATAAGCCTAAACATGTTTAGATCTAGCATAACATCGAACATCACCAGCATATGATAAGAATATGACATGTTCATAAAGTATGTATAATTTTTTTTCACATGTGTGAACTGGATCCAATCATATGTCCAACTACAACATGAAACATGTATTAAAGTGGATCTTGGCATGGATCCAATTAGGAACTTGCAACTTTTGTATAAACATATGAGCATGTATATGAACTTAATCATTTAGGCATAGAGATTTTAGCATAAAGTATATACATGAGATCTTAAATTGGACATATCGCATACAACTTACATAATCACATAAACATATAGGTGTAGATTATAACATGAACTATACAACTTGCATGTGATGTTGTTTTCATTTGAATGGATCCAACACCAAGTATATTTAACCACAAACATTCCAACCATTCACAATACAATCATTTCAATACATAGATATGAATTAACATCATCGATATACAATAGCACAATTCCACTTCCAATTTACATCGAATCAAGTCTTAATTTCTATTCACATCAGAAAAATCACTATACTTACAACAAACGACGGTCTTGTTTTCTGATTTCTGAGTTCTGAATTTGCAATGCTTTCCTTTGGGTAGACAAACGTTGATTGATTCTTGTTTTACTTTAGTTTTGGCTCGTCCCTAAGCTTTTCTACAAGTGGGCGCTCCTCTCAGTTTTCTCCCGATGGCATGGCGGCTCCGTCTCTAATTTTTATGTGAATTTAAGTTGTAGACTTAAGTTGTTTATATAGAATTTCAGATTGATTTGAGCCGTCAGATGATCATAGATGAATATAGACCATTCACTTCGAGAGGAGCCAAGCAGAATGTGACAAATCAGCCCTAGTGACACAGCCAAGCTCAGAAATTCGACCAGAAACCGACCAGGCCAGCCAGGGCCAAACCAGGTCGACTGGGCAGGTCGACCCTATGGTCGACCTGATTACCCAGGTCGACCCCCAGGTCGACCCTATGGTCGACCTGGTGCCTGTGCGGGAATTTTCCCGCCCAGCCCAGTTTGGGTCTGTTTTTCGAATTTCGAACTAAATTTGAACCGTTTGAATTTTAAATTGAATTCTGAAACTTCCGGAGGTCATAACTCCTTCATACGGAGTCCGATTCACGCAAACTCGGACTCTATCTTAGGCAGAATTCCGAGACGAGAGCAATGGCGTAACCCGTTTCCCTTAATTCTTTCATTTAGATTTGATTATACCTTAATTTGTTAATTTATTATTAACAGAAAATTTAGGGTGTTACATTCTCCCCTCCTTAAAGGATTTCGTCCCCGAAATCTTCAAGTCTAGGAGAACGTAAATCCTAACATCCAATCGTCCATCTACTCAACCTCAAACACAGGCGTCCATTGTTCTTAAAAGACTTCTAATGCTTCATGGTCATATGCATAGTGTGTGTGTACATGTTCTTATCTAATGCAAAAATTAGGCGGTTTACTGATTCAGTTGACCTCCTTAATGCGAATCATGTAAGTGCCATGAATCCATTATGTATGCGAATTTTTCCCTATTCATAATTCTACATGAGTGCGCAACCATTCATACAAATGCGACATCCATATCACAACATGTCAAATTTCAACCACATACAAATATGAATACATATATGCATATGCAATATGAAGTGACTGAGCCGATCTAAAGCCTAGGTTGTGTGTGTATATGCATCTATGAGCAACCACTAGCAACCACTTGCAACCATCAAACATAACATGTTTCAAATACATGTTTACATCCAAAAGGGGTTTCTACCTAAGGATAAAGGATAATATCGAGGAGATATACCTAAAAAGATAGATACAAGCACAACCTAAGGAAAAAGAGAGACTAAAAAGATAGATACAAGCACAACTTAAGGAAAAAGAGAGATCAAAGATGTACCCTCAAAAAGAAAAGGGTAGGCCGTGCGTATTCTGTCCTCAGTTTCCCAAGTCGCGTCTTCCTCGGCGTCTCTCCACTGAACTTTGACAAGCTTGACTTCGCGGTTGCGTAGCTTCTTGATTTCAGTTCCTACGATTCGAGTTGGAACTCTCCTCATAGTTGCTTCGCGTTCCACTTATGCTTCTTCTAGAATGCTTGGCTCCACCACTTCCGTAGATTCATGTAGACATTTTCGGAGATGAGAAACGTGAAAGGCGTTGTGAATTCCGGCCAACCTTTCGGGAAGCTCTACTCTATAAGCCATTTTCCCAATCTTCTCGATGATAGGGAACGGTCCTACAAATCTTGGTGCTAGCTTTCCTGCAGATCCAAAGCGAACGACGTTCCTTAAAGGGGGTACCTTAAAAGAAATCCTGTCCCCAACCTCAAACTCAAGGTCGGTTCTTCTTTTGCCTGCATAGGATTTCTGTCTATCTTGGGCAGTCTTCATTCTCCTTCGTATCAAGTCCACTTTTTCTGAAGTCTCTCTAATCATGTGTGGCCCAAGTATAAGCTTGTCATTAGACTCCCACCAACAAGTCGGTGATCGGCATGGTCTTCCATATAGAGCTTCGAAGGGCGCCATGCCGATGGTGGCTTGGAAGCTGTTGTTGTAGGCGAATTCCACTAAAGGAAGATGATCCTCCCATGTCCCTCCGAAGTCAAGAACGCATAGTCTCAAAAGATCTTTTAATACTCTATTCACCCTTTCTGTTTGACCATCAGTTTGGGGGTGATAGGCCGTGCTCAAGCATAACAGTGTGCCTATAGCTTCTTGCAGACTCCGCCAAAATTCGCTCGTAAAGATGGGATCTCTGTCACTCACTATGCTGGAGGGTATTCCATGGAGTCGAACTATTTCCTTGAGATAAAGAGAAGCTAGAGACGAGGTAGTCCTTCTACTCTTGATATGTATAAAGTGGGCGCTTTTAGTGAGCCTGTCCACTATTACCCAAATGCTAGTATTGCCTCTTCTTAACCTAGGCAACCCATCAATGAAGTCCATTGAAATGCTATCCCACTTCCATTGCAGGACTTCTAGAGGATGAAGCAGTCCTGCAGGCTTCTTTTGTTCCACCTTGACTTATTGGCATGTCACGCACTTAGAAACAAAATCTACCACGTCCTTCTTCATGCCGCTCCAATAGAAAACTCTCTTTACGTCCTTGTACATCTTTTTCCCACCTGGGTGTTTGTCATCTTGGAATGATGTTCTTCCTCGAGAATCATCTTTACTAAATCCCTTGCTTGTGGGACGCATAGTCTTCCATCCTGTCTCAGCCAACCCCTATCATCGATGGAGTACCTATTGAGGTGACTGGAAGTTTCACCCCTAATTAGTTTATCAATCACATCCACAAGCTGAGGGTCTTCACGTTGTGCGGCCCCTGTTGTGTCTAAAAGAGTGGGCCAAACTTCTAGTGATGCCAATAATCCAGGTACAAAATCAGAGGAGGGCCTAAAGTCAAAACTAGCTACATACTCCAAGCTTTGCCTTTCTACAAAGAGAGGGCTTAGGGTCAGCTTCTTTCTGCTCAACGAGTCTGCTACTACGTTGCCTTTTCCAGGAGTATAGGAAATCTCAAAATCATACGAGGCAAGGAACTCCATCCACCTTTGCTGCCTCAAGTTAAGGTCTTTCTGCGGGAAAAGATAGTTCAACGATTTATGGTCAGTATATAATTCGAACTTTTCACCTAGGAGATAATGGCACCAAGACTTAAGCGCTAAGACGATGGCGGCCAACTCAAGGTCGTGGGTTGGGTAGTTCTTTTCATGAACTTTCAATTGTCTTCCACCATAAGCTACCAACCTCCCTTCTTGCATCAGAACAACGCCTAGCCCCGTACCACATATACCGTGAACATCTTGCTTCCATCCGGCAAAGTCAGAACTGGGGCTGTTGTAAGAGCCTTTTTTAGGCGTTGGAAAGCAATATCACAGTCCAAATCCCACGCGAATGCTAGATTCTTCTTTGTTAGCCTTGTGAGTGGAGCTGAAATTTTCGCGAAATCCCTAAAGAACCTTCGGTAAAAATCGGCTAGCCCAAGAAAGCTTCGGACTTCGGTTGCATTTCTTGGTGTCTTCCAATCTTGCACTGCCACCACCTTCGCGGGGTCTACAGCTAACCCCTCTTTGGACACTATATGTCCAAGAAATCTTACTTCTTCTCTCCAAAAGTGGCACTTGGAGAATTTGGATTTTAGCTGATGAAGTCGAAGAGTTTCCATGATCTCCTTCAGATGATGAGCATGCACTTCCTCATTCTTTGAGAAGATCAAAATATCGTCTACGAAGACAACCACAAACTTGTTGAGGAATTCTCTGAACACCCTGCTCATTAGGTCCATGAAATAAGCGGGTGCGTTTGTCAAGCCGAAAGGCATGACAAGCCACACGAAGAAACCGTCGGGGGTTCTGAACGTCGTTTTATCAATACTATATTCAGCTACCCTTAGCTGATGGAACCCAGTAGCCAGATCAAGTTGGGGAAGACCTACGCACCTACAAGCTGATCAAACAAATCGTCTATTCTGGGAAGCGGGTGTCTATTCTTTTTAGCCAGCTTGTTTAGCTCCCTATAGTCCACACAAAGATGTAGTGAACCATCTACTTTGATGGCGAACACCACTGGAGCACCCCATTCCGAGATACTCCTCCTTATAAACCCCTTCTCGAGAAGCTCCTTAACTTGCTTACTGAGCTCCTTTCTCTCCTTTGGAGCCATGTGTCCAACAGGCAGAGCTACTGACTTTGTATTATCAACAAGATATATGCGGAAGTCTATTTACCGCTTCGGAGGTAAGCCTTTCACCTCTTCAAAGACATCCGGATATTCCCGGACCACTCTAACCGACTGCAAATTCTCAACATAAGCGTCAAGCGACTCTAGATAACTAAGCATAACAGCATTCAAGGGATTACAAAAAATTTCTAGAGTGTTACCGAGCCGAGTCAAGAGTCTAACCACTCTTTTCTCGCAATTAAGAATGGCACCATTACTGGATAACCAGTCCATGCCTAAGATCAGTCCATATCCTGAGAAGCCCAAAACAAAGGCATTACATCTAAATTCAACACTTAGAATTGAGATTTTCAAATCCAAGCAAACCATCGACAAATAAGCCGAGCCCCCAATTGGATTTGAAACAACCAAGGGATCTTCTACCATACTAGTGTCTAGGTGCAGAGATTCTACTAAAGCAGATGAAATAAAGGAGTGTGATGCACTCAAATCAAAGAGAGTGCGAACTGGGTGATCATAGAGATAAACTAAGCTTTCTACAGAAATATTTCTACCTAAGGTTCTGAAGATAGGATTGAGAAGATAAGCAAGATAAAACAAAGCATCTAGGAGAAGAAGTTAAAGATGTACTCCCAGAAGGTCCTGCTTGCGTGCCTTTCCCTTGCTTCTTAGAGCAGTTCTTGCTGATATGTCCAGTATCATCACACTAAAAGCATGCTCCCATCTTCATCTTCTTCTTTCTACAATCCTGGACTATATGCCCAAAATGCCACATAAATAACATTTCCTTTTCTCACATGTCTTGTTATTATTGTTGTGGTCCTTTCCTCCTTGACTATTATCCGTCTTCTTATTCTGTGATTCTTCTGCTTGCTATTTCACGTAGAGGAGGAGGAGGAGTAAAAGCGTCTGTAACTGAGGGGGAAGGTCCCCAGACATGCTGAAACGAAAAGGAAAGATTCAAGACAAAGGATAGAGAGATAGTGCATATGGCTTTTCGGGAATTATGCCTTTTAAAAACAACGCTTTTTCTTGAAAACAATGCTTCTTTAAACTTCTTTTTGAAAATACTTTCAAAAACTTTTATCTAGTCTGGTAAATTTGTGCTCTGATACCAAGTGAAACACCCCACCTCCATTAAAGTCACTCACAAAAGGAATGCCTTAACTTTGATGGAGGTTTGTAAGTAAAAGTCACAGATAAAACACAAGACATATATAAACACATATATATAAGCAGCGGAAAACAACAGACTTTTTATTTCATAAATATGTGTTCATACAAAACAATTCCATAACTGTCACATAATAACTTCCAAAACATTACGTCATCATTTCTGTCTTGGCTATTAAATAAAGAAGCATAAAACATAATTAAAACTGCATAAATCCCCATAGAATGTGTCCAACATCCATAGCCAAGGAAAGAGAGTCCAAACCGCACATCTACTATCCTGAAGCTTGCAAAGAGTCTGACTAAGCTAGGTTGTTTCCTCCCTGTGGACCAGGGGGAAACGGAAGAAAAGAAGACGAAAGAAAAATAGGGTCAGACATAAATCCTGGTAAGTCTAGTGACTCTTCAGTATGAGAATAAGAAAAAGGACATGATAGGCATAAACTGGAAATATGAAAGTATAAACTAAGATAAAGTAGTTTAAAACGAATATACTATCGCACCCCACACTCAATCTCTGCACCTACTTGTACTGTCTTAACTGGTACCCCATAATCAGGGCGAAGTGATCCCCTCTTTCTAAAGATCGGCGCCTACTCGCATACTCATCTGTGTCTTATGGCCCCCAAAGATTGTAGATACCTATGCTGGTCCCACCATGGGGTGTATCAAGTCCCATGGTGGCGGCCCGACACAATCCTAGAATAAATAGGGTATACTACTGGTGCCCCCGGTGCCCTGTTTGTCTGCTCCGAAGTGTGTGCACGCCCGCACTCCGTTAGAACCCACACTGTTGCACCCACCGCCGTCGCTTTTGACCGCTTACAATCAGCCCAGTAATCGTGCCCCACCCTTCCTAGTTTCAGGGTACCATGATACCTAATTGGGTTACTGCTCAAATGTGTCCCCATTACTAGGGTTTTCTAGTCAAACATGTTAAGTGGTTAAGTGTCTGTATTTACCTAACCCCACCCATCAGTTTAATTAACATGTTGAATTGGTTAAGTGTTTTAGTTAACTTAACCATACCATCCCGACTTGTCTGTCCTTAGCTTTTTAAAGCACTGACCACTCACATTAGACAGGTATTATTATGGTTACTGGATGTGTCGGTCGGTTCCGGGCAGATTTGCACCGTAACTCAGCCTAACCTCGGGTCCTTATTGGGCTCAATGCTTAACCGCCCACATTGAATAGGTATTGTTGTGACTACTGGATAGCCGGATGGGTCCGGGCAGGTTTACATCACAACTCAATCCAACCTCATGTTAAGCATACTCGTATTTTCTAAATTTACATATTTGTCTTTATTACTTGTTATATGTAAATTTGCTAACAATTAAATGTTATGGCCCACTTTCCAAGTTTAACATTTTTGGCATAAGAATTTATACCATTCAAGTGCCACCAATTTTGGCATGTGACAAACATGCCAATTTCATATATTTTCACCAATTTATGTCAAGTTTCCTATAATTACCAATTTATCCCAACGTTACCCCGTCTAAATATTAGGCTAACAATATTAGCCTAATTTTCGTTCGCATGGTTTTTAACATATAATATTAGGCTACAAACTTAACCTAATTTAGCGTACACAAAATTGGCATTCATTAACATGAACATGACATAGGTGTAAACTTGGCATTATCGACATAGTCAATATGAACATCATTGGTGTGAACTTGCAAAATAGTCAACATGCATATATGTGAATTTGCAACATAGACTGAATCATGGGTTTCAGCTTGTCATGTGAACTTGCATAAAAAAGGGGAATCTAACTAAACAGGTGTTACAGAATTAGCATATGATTTAGACAACATAAGCCTAAACATGTTTAGATCTAGGCATAACATCGAACATCACTAGCATATGACAAGAATATGACATGTTCATAAAGTATGTATAATTTTTTTCACATGTGTGAACTAGATCCAGTCATATGTCCAACTACAACATGAAACATGTATTAAAGTGGATCTTGTCATGGATCCAATTAGGAACTTGCAACTTTTGTACAAACATATGAGCATGTATATGAACTTAATCATTTAGGCATAGAGATTTTAGCATAAAGTATATACATGAGATCTTAACTTGGACATATCACATACAACTTACATAATCACATAAACATATAGGTGTAGATTATAACATGAACTATACAACTTGCATGTGATGTTGTTTTCATTTGAATGGATCCAACACCAAGTAAATTTAACTACAAACATTCCAACCATTCACAATACAATCATTTCAATACATAGATATGAATTAACATCATCGATATACAATAGCACAATTCCACTTCCAATTTACATCGAATCAAGTCTTAATTTTTATTCACATCAGAAAAATCACTATACTTACAACAAACGACGGTCTTGTTTTCTGATTTCTGAGTTCTGAATTTGCAATGCTTTCCTTTGGGTAGACAAACGTTGATTGATTCTTGTTTAACTTTAGTTTTGGCTCATCTCTAAGCTTTTCTACAAGTGGAGGTTCCTCTCAGTTTTCTTCCGACGGCATGGCGGCTCCGTCTCTAATTTTTATGTGAATTTAGGTTGGAGACTTAAGTTGTTTATATAGAATTTCAGATTGATTTGAGCCGTCAGATGATCATAGATGAATCTAGACCATTCACTTCGAGAGGAGCCAACTAGAATGTGATAAATCAGCCCTAGTGACATAGCCAAGCTCATAAATTCGACCAGAAACCGACCAGGCCAGCCAGGACCAAACCAGGTCGACCTGTTTATCCAAGTCGACCCCAGGTCGACCCTATGGTCGACCTGGTGCCTGGGCGGGAATTTTTCAGCCCAGCCCAGTTTGGGTCTGTTTTTCGAATTTCGAACTGAATTTGAACCGTTTGAATTTTAAATTGAATTCTGAAACTTCCGGAGGTCATAACTCCTTCATATGGAGTCCGATTCACGCAAACTCGGATTCTATCTTAGGCAGACTTCCGAGACGAGCGCAATGGCATAACCCATTTCCTTAATTATTTAATTTAGAATTAATTATACCTTAATTTGTTAATTTATTATTAACAGAAAATTCAGGTTGTTACAGGAAGTTCATTCACAACTCTGAACCAAAGAATATCGCATGACAAAGGCGCTGAAAATGCTAGAAGAAATAGAAGTGTGGACCCTGAACCTACCCTAACCAACGCTGAAATAGAAGCGATGGTGCGCCAAATCATGGTTGATAGTTGACGTTATACCAATGAAGAATGGGGTATTGAGTGTATTCACACCCCGTTCACCGATGATGCCTTGGATTTCCAATTTCCTCGACGATTCAACTTGCCACAAATGGATCGATATGCCAGGAGAACGGATCCAAGACAACATTTGATGAGGTATGCATGTTGTATGAATGTCACGTTTGCGCCTGATGCTGTGAAATGCAAAGCCTTCCCGATATATCTAGAAGATCTTGCATTAATGTGGTTTACTTGACTTCCCCCACGATCGGTGTCGAGCTTTAAAGAACTAAGTTAACGTTTTATGAACCAGTTCCGGCTTCATTGAGTTGTCCACCATCAAGCAGGCCCTTGGCGAACCCCTGAAGTCATACCTAGATAGTTTCAACTTAGCGGTTACTGAAATAAGTGACCCTCATGAGCCAACCATTTTGATGTCATTAATATGGGGGGTTGATCCAAACACTGAATTCCGGGGATATCAAGCTGGAATACCGCCATTAACTAGGGAGGCATTCTATGAAAAGGCAAACATTCGCCTACGGTAGGAGAAAATATATGCTAGTCAAAAAACAAAATCTGATAGGGCCTCAAAAGAAGATATTCAGAGTAATGTGGCTATGAAACAGTCCGGTGAGAGTTCAGGAAAAGTCGAGATAAACGTTGGCAACAAAAACGAAGGAAATGGCAACAGGAACGGAAATGGCAATAAAAGGAATAGGAACCAAGGAAACAACAATGGAAAAAGACCTTGATTCCAAACTTTTGAAAACTACACACCGTTGAACGATACGTTGGAAAACATCTATCTGGATACCTATAATGTCTTGCAATATAAGAAATCTCCTCCCAGAGACTCCAACGAGAAGGAGCTTGCGATCGGAAAATTTTGTTTGTTTCATGGTTCCTACAGTCACTCTACTAATGAGTGTCGGCATCTAAGAGACATTGCTGAAAAACTGCTGCGGGAAGGAAAATTAGTTGAATACAAGGTTTCCCCAAGAGACAGGGGGCAAGGAGGGCAAGCCTCGAATCAAAATCGGCCTGCTCCTAAACCCACAGCTCAACAGAAAGCTAAAGAAATCGTTATTAACATTATAGTAGGGGGCACATCCCGCTGGTCATAGCTTTAGGGTAACGAACCAATATGTAAATGCAGCCAAGCACCTCGAAGTGGGGGAGTGTAGTAACCCTGAGGATGCTACCCCGGTAAAGCAACATAAAATGATGTCAGATGATGTCATATTTCGTGACAGAGATGATATTGGAGTTCAATCGCCTACCGAGGACCCATTGGTAATAAACACCACTATCGGTCCTTCTCTAGTTGACAAGGTATTAGTTGACAGTGGGAGTTCAGTTAATATTCTCTTTAAGAAATCATTCGATCAGATGAAACTCGAAGCAAAAGATTTGAAGCCTTGCGAGGGATGGATACGCGGTTTCAATGGGGACTCGACGACTCCAATGGGATATGTGAAATTGTCAGTGACACTAGGACAAGGAGACCACCGAAGAGTGAGAATTCTCCCGTTTGTAGTTTTGGATGTCGACTCACCCTATAATGCCTTTTTGTGCTGATCGACCCTCACAGAATTCAGGGCCTGTATCGTGCTCTGGTGTTTATTGTTGAAATTCCCAACCGAAGCGGGAGTGTCAGTAATGAGAGGTGATCAGGTCACCAGAGGAGCCCGCTATATGGAGGAATTGAAGATGTTACTAAAAGGATTAAACATAGAAACTAAATGTGCTTTCTTCCCTGCAAAGAAGGATTCAGCATAGCCGTGGACATAGATCCCAGAGAGGACGAGGAGCTTGGAGGCAGGGTGGCAACCCCCAATGAAATAACTATGGATATCCCTATTGATGATGTTGATTCGACAAAAGTTTAAAGATTGGATCCTAGCTAGACCCGCTTCGAGCAAAGGAATTGACTGACTTTTTAAAGGCAAATTTGGATGTGTTTGCTTGGACCCACGCTGATCTGTATGGGATATCACCCTCAATTATGAGCCACTCATTGAGTATCAACCTAAAACATCCACACGTTAAGCAGAAGAGACGTACGTTTGGCCCGAAGAGGTCAGGAGCCTTAAAGGAAAAAGTAGAGAAGCTAAACAATAATGGGTTCATTAGAGATTCGACATATTCCAACTGGATATCGAATCATGTCTTAGTCAAGAAGTGAAATGGGAAATGGCGAACGTGCATTGACTTTTTCTACTTGAACAAGTCTTGTCCAAAAGATAGCTTCCCACTCCCCAGGATTGATCAGCTGGTGGACTCAACAAACGGACACGGACTTCTCTCCTTCGTGAATGCATATTCGGGATATAACCAGATCCCCATGCATGTACCGGATTAAGAGCACACAAATTTTATTATGAAATTTGGATTATACATTTATGTAGTGATTCCGTTAAGACTAAAGAATGCCAGAGCCACGTATCAGTGTTTGGAAAACCGAATGTTCTATAATCAGATCGGGGAAACTATGGAAGTTTATGTAGATGACATGCTCGCGAAATCCAGATAGTCTTCCGATCATACGAAAGATTTGGCAAAAATGTTTGACATTCTATGGAGGTATGAGATGAGGTTAAACCCCTTAAAATGCTCATTCGGGGTAGCATTTGAAAAATTTCTCGGTTTCATTGTAAATTCTCGAGGGAT
The DNA here is from genome assembly GCA_030737875.1 of Allium sativum. Taxonomy (NCBI): domain Eukaryota; kingdom Viridiplantae; phylum Streptophyta; class Magnoliopsida; order Asparagales; family Amaryllidaceae; genus Allium; species Allium sativum. The sequence goes on from CM060913.1 coordinate 1,020,757,930, forward strand.
TGAAATTAATCATGCCCAAATAGCAGTAATCAGGAACATAGAAGAGCCGTGGAAGATTAGAGATGTTCAAAGCTTGGCTGGGAAAGTTGCGGCGTTAAGTAGATTCATTTCCAAAGCCATGGACAAATGTGTCCCCTTCTTTGACTTAATTAAACGGGTAAAGCAAACCTTCGAGTGGACCCACGATTGTATAGAGGCCTTCTAAAATCTATTGAATTTGGTAGAGAAACCTCCAATATTGTCGAAGCCGATGGATCATGAAGATCTATTCGTATACTTGGCGGTATCATCTCATGTTGTCAGTACAACTTTGGTGCGTGAGGAAGACAAGATTCAAAGGCCAGCGTACTACGTAAGCAAGAAGTTAGTAGCGACAGAGCGAAATTATCCAAAAATATAAAAACTTGCTTATACTCTCTTGATTGCATCTCGAAAGCCCCGTCATTATTTCCAAGCTCACCAGATAGTCATATACACTGACCAACCACTAAGACAAGTGTTGCAATGGCCTAAAGCATCGGGATGACTACTTAAGTGGAATATCGAGTTGAGCCAATTTGATTTAAATTTTCAACCAAGGAGATCGATAAGGGGAGAATCCCTAGTTGACTTCATAGCAGAATTCACAATTCCCGAGGAAGAAGCGTTGAATGATAAGGCTGACCCTTCGGAACATAATTTAAAACTTAACCCCTGGAAATTATACATAGACGGGGCTAAGAATGATCGAAGGTCCGGCGTCGGAGTTGTTTTAACTACCCCTGAAGGACGATCCATTTACCATGCCTTGAGGTTGGAATTCTCTACCACCAACAATGATTCCGAATACGAGGCTCTGATTGTCGGGCTAACACTCGCTAAGGAACTAGGAGTAACGACACTGGACATATTCTGTGACTCCAAGATAGTTGTCTGCCAAGTTCGAAAGGAAATCGAAACGAGGGGGCCTCGACTTGTTACTTACCTTGAAAAAGTAGAGGAGTTACTAGGTAATCTGGAATATTATAGCATAACTCATATCCTGAGAATAGAAAACTAGAAGGCAGACTGACTGGATAAGTTAGCAAGTTCTGACAACCAGTAGAAACTGAGATGGTTCCGATAGAGGTATTGGAATCACCAATCTTTGACCAAATGGAAGTCGACTTAGCCCTGGAAGCAAAAGCGGAAAAGGAGTCATGGATGACACCGATTAAGAACTTCCTTAGGAGCAGAACTCTCCCATCAAAAAAGATTGAGAGACGAGCTGCAATACGTAAAGCCGCAAGATACATCTTACAGGATGACGTCCTTTATCGCCAAGGATTTTCTATGTCTCTCCTCCGGTGTATATCACATAACGACATCAAGCGCGTAACGAGAGAGGTACACGAAGGTGAGTGTGGAGACCACACTGGAGGCCCATCTTTGGCGAAGAAAGTATTACGATATAGCTATTTTGGCCTACCATAAATAAATATACAGCTGACTACTCACGACGATGAGATAAATGCTAGAGATTCGCTAAAGTTCCAAGGGAACCTCCAAGTCAGCTTAAATCAATGTTCAGCCCATGGCCGTTCGCTATGTGGGGAATAGACATCATTGGGACCCTGCCAATTGCCAAAAGAGGAGTAAATATGCAATTGTGGCCGTGGATTATTCCACAAAATGGGTGGAAGCCGAACCCTTAACCATGATCATGACAAAACGAGTGATAGGCTTCGTGGTCAGGAATATCATATGTCGATTTGGGATACCAAAAACTATCATAACTGACAATGGAACCCAACTCCGTAGCAAAGAATTCGGAAATTTCTACCAGAAGTATAAGATTAACAAGAGATATACTGCCTTAGCTCACCCACAATCAAACGAACAAGTTGAAGCAAAAAATAAAGTTATTAAGTCTATTCCTAAAAGCGATTGGAACAAGAAAAATCCATGTGGGTTGACGAATTGCCACTAGCTTTGTGGGCCTATCGAACAACCTTCAAGATGGCAACTGGTTACACCTCTTTTCACTCTCCTTTGAATCAGAAGCGGGAATTCCGGTGGAGCTTAAAGTCCCCTCTCATAGGGTGACGTATTATGACCTGATGACAAACAAAGCACTCCTCCTCGAGTCCCTGGACACGATTAAAGAGCAGAGGGACGAAGTAGACTTGCGTGCCTCGAGGCACCGACGCCAAGTGGCAAGATATTATGGCAGAAAGGTTCACCCTTGGACCTTTGAACCTAGAGACTTAGTACTGAAGCGAGTCTTCCCAACTCTGGTTCATTTAGGTCCAAAGTGGGAAGGACCATATACCATCCAACGGAATCTTAATACAGGAGCTTTCAACTTGATGACCATTGATGGTGAAGAAATTCCTAGAGCTTGGAATACCCAACATTTGTAGCAATACCTGACTTGAATTTGTACTATTTTCTTTTGTTTTATAAGCCATGTAAAAAGGCACGACTTGCCTAGAAAGGTCTGGTTAATATAAACAAAAGATTATAAAGTGGATGTAGGTCACGACTTGGCCGAACCACTATAAAATATTGTGCATGATTTACTTTTCCCATTCGAATTTCGTTTCATATATAATCTGTGATTGTCATAATATAAGTGGAAAACATTAGATATTTGAATCGATACCAGAGCAAATGAAATAACCGTTTGCGTAGCGACATAAAAAAGACGGAAAGATGGCGTCCCAAACTCTAACTCTCACGATTTGAGAGAGAGTATAAAGGATAAGAAGATGACATCCTTAAGGCGTGAAGGTGCATCATGACAAAAGACCGCCTCGAATCCACTCTAACCTAACATACGACATGAGAGTGTAAAGGTACTAGGAATAAGTACCAATGAAAAAGAATCTTAGTCTCACTAAAGAGTTGGGGATAGTTTAATGTCGAACCTAATCAATCTCGAATGAGCCCCAGCCAGGAATTTTATTCAAGATTGATTGGGGGAATACATATCACACCCCCTGTCATCTAAGTGGCACTTTCTGCGAATGATATTTTTTCCTGTCTATACACTTACAGGGGAACACAATTGTGACTTAAATTGTTGTTTACCACTTATGCTTATTAAACTTTTGACACTAATAGAGACAAATAACGAATTTGCAAGCATTTGACATAGTGGAAAACAAACTACTTTATTTACAGTGCAGGTTTGTACAAAAGGACTAAACAAAGAAAGGCGAGGGCCACACTCGCTACAACAATAACAGGCCAGGAGAAAATCAAAACAAAATATAAAGCCACCCACTTGGACTTTGGAGTGGACTTTGCTTTTTTAGCAGCCTTGAGCTTTCCCTTCTCCTCTTTCTCAGCTTCGGTAAAAATATGCTTTGGCTTCTTCTACCCTGAGACTGGAGCGTTGGAATCAATGGAAGATATTTTAGCAAGCTCTTTAGTAATTGAACTAGTTGAAAGTTTGACAACTAACCTTGACCTAGGAGGAATTATTGCAAGTGGTTTGAGAGTTTCGGGATCTTCCTTCTCAGCTTTGGCTCTTAAAAGCATATCCAGCTTGGCTTTCATGTCAGCTAAAGTCATATCATCGGCATTCCCCGAATCCCTAGTCATGACGACGTCATCATTTTCCTCATGCTCATCATTGCCGCCATCATCTTTCAAGGCATCTATCATATCCACTTCTTTGGGAATCTCAGTGCTAGATGGCATGGGAGCTTTCTCAACAACCTCTTCCTTTTCCTCGATCCTCTTTGCAGATTTTGAGCCAGCGACTTCATCATGTTTCTCCTGGGTCTCTTCAGTTATCATCGAGTTGCTCATTCCTTCTCATCGCTCATTGGCTTTTTCAACTGGTTTTACACCTATAGAACAAGAAGCAACAGTTATTAACTCAAGACAAAACTCGTATCCTTCAATTGTTTGTCCAACAATTTGACCAAAAGTTGAGGTGGCTCTAACAAACTAAGGTGAAAACGTGGAGATACCTTCGGACGATTTCTCAACTTGAGTAATAGGAGTCTCGGAATTTGTTTCAGCAATAGGAGATAATAAAGATGCCTATGGAATTCCTGGATTCTCCGGATCATATCCTTCCGTTTCGGTAGCCCCGACGACAGAAGAGGAGGAACCAGTTTCAATAGTTTCTTTCCCCTTGGCCTGATATCTCTCATTCTCCATAGCAGCAGCAATAAGTTTGCATCCTTCAGCCAAGGTGCTGTTTCCACACCCCTCAGATGTTTCTTTATTAACTTGTCTTCGTCGATCGAATCCACTTTGAGTTCTTGCTTTTCCCATTCGACCACCTGATCCCTTGCATACACCAAAGGGATAGGATAATCCTTAAAACATGCAATGTTTTGATGGCGGATCACCTGGACAAAAAATACAATCATAGTTTCAGCACTCTCATCCAGCTCTTTTTAAGCATCTGCAAGCTGATCATTGTCCTTCTCGACCTGTTGTAAAGCTACGTTCGCATTCCCCTCGGCAAGAGTTACCCTTGTTTCATCCTTTAACAACTTGGCCTCAAGCTCTGCATTCTTTTTAGCTAATTCTGCTTTCTCCTGCTCGAGACAAGTGCAAACCAGTTTTGCGGCGATGATTTCAGATCTAGCATCCTCAGCTTGTTTCTTTAAGTCTATGCGCTCCCGACTATTGGACCCGAGCAATAAATGATAGTGCTTTTGTAGTTCTTCAAACTGCTGCTTATATTTGTTTGTATCGCATTGTACAAGGGCAAGTTGGGCTTAAGAATCCTTAAGGTCTTTCTCCGAGTTTTCAATAGCCCTTGCATCATACTCAGTGACGTCGGTCATGATTTTCACACTGCTATCAGATCGCTAATGATTTTGGAAAGGTTCTTTGCATACCTCTTCATCTTCTTATATTGGGTGTCCACAAAATCTATAGAAGCTTTGTTGACTCGCTTTATAGTCAAAGCAGTCACACATGGAATCTCTGACCAACAACACGCTCGAGTATTGGAAGCATCGTCAGAAGATAGGCAACAATTTGGTCGAAATCACATCCTAAACAAAGAAAGGTCCGAAACTCCTATTAGATGATCTCTTTTGGGCCCGAAAACAAAAATTACGGAGCTAAGCTCCGTAACTTTTGTAGCCCTCTGAATCAACTTCGAATCGAGCTTTCGTTTGGCTAAAACGGACTTATGGTTTGAAAGTTATGCTCGTTTCCGTGAACGCGTGCAGAACCGAAATCCTGTAATTTAGCATTGAATAGATCCTTCGACCGGATCGGATAAGTCAGTTCGGATCGGACACTTCCTTGAGATGGACAGCTTGGCACTTGCTCTCCGCATTCACGTCAGCACGGATCGGATCGGAGGGAGCATACCCGATCTGCTCCACCTTCGAAGCATTGGACACGGAGTCTTCGGATCGGAGACATTACCTCGGTTCGGATCGGGATAAGGCATACCCGACACGCTTCACACCAAATCCTCACAAGAGCACGCTTGGCTTTGGACACTCTGGTTCGGATCGGATGGAGAACCGAACCGACCCCATTCGACCTGCTGCAGCAATTCAGAATTGACCTATTCTTGTGGCACCCTTTCCTCCTACTTTCATGGATCACCTTCCACATGGACTTATACGAATTAGAGAGGCTTTCTCCCATTTTGCCACTTAGTCACCATGTTCTATCAAGGCGTTGGATTGGGGACACTTGTCATTCATCCGGATCTCCTTAGGGCTTCTCTGCACCTATAAATACACCATCATATGGGGATTTGAGGGATTATTTGGCTCTCACTCATCATGGCTTCCACCATTACTTCACGCAAGGCCATTGCTCAATAAGGAAGCCAAGTTCCACATTACAACACGAGGCTATCGTGTATAATCTTCCCTTTAATCTCCTCTTCTTCTGTGTAAACACGAGGATTTCGTGTATAAATAGCAAGCAAATAGTATTGCAATAGCTTCTTAGGATTTAAGAAACTATAAAGTGGACGTAGGCTTGGTTTGAGCCGAACCACTATAAAAATCGGTGTCTCCTCTTATTTTTACTGCTTTTCTGCATTGGATTTGGGTGTTAGGCCCAGATTTCGGTCTAACATTTTGGCGCGTCAGGAAGGGGGGCACAGGACAACTTCAACTTCTGCTTGGATTATTTGGCTATTGGATCGATGGCTAAGCGAAAGGCTTCCCTTGTTGAAGGCGAAGGCACGAGAAACGAGGCAAGCCATGAAGCTTCCTCACATGAAAATCCGTCAGCATACTTGACGCGAGAAGAGATGGATGGCGTTCTCACCGAATTGAGAGCTCAGATGGCAAGGCAATATGACCTCCTTCGCAAACAACAGGAGATGATCGACCAATTCCTCGCTCGGATGGAAGGAAGGCCGAGCAACAACGTACAACTCATGGGAAATGGAATAGAATCAGCCCTAGCAGCAGCTGCAAACCAGATCGGATCGAATCCGATTCGAACTGGAGGCATGAATGAACTTGGGGGCAATCCCCCATAGCAGCGTGCAGCTCCGCCACTCAACGTTTTGGATGAAGACGTTGCCAATCTCAGGAATTCAGGGTGAGAATGACCAATCTCTGCACCGGTTTGGATCGGCAATACCACACAGCTTCAGCATCAAGCTCCCCGGTTCGGAACAGGAGAACCTGATCGGATCGGTACATCCGACCCGAACCGTGCACCTCTCCATGACCTTCCTCGCTTCTCCAAGCCGCAACAAGGGGGCACCTCCGAACCGAACCGAATGGCCTTCCAAGCTCCCCCGTACACTTCCACACTCTACTAGACTCAACACTGGGGGCACCAGTTCTGAATTTAGCAGCTTGCAACGGCTCTTTGAAGGCGATCGGCTCGCCAATCTCATTGAACGGCTCTCTAGAGGTCGCACTTATCAGAATGACATGGATGATGTCAATCACAACCCATTCACTCAGGAAATTAGGAATTCCCGCAATCCGCCAGATTTCAAACTTCCACAACTGGAGCCCTACAATGGCAGGATAGATCCTACTGTGCACCTAATGCGCTACAAACGTCATATGGAAGTTCAATCGGCGTCGTAAAACGTCATGGCAAAGTGCTTCCCTCTCTTTTTAACTGATATAACTGCTATGTGGATTCGGCAGCTGGAATTTGAATCGATCAACAGCTGGAACATGTTGGTCGCTCGCTTTATTGAACAGTTTCGGGTCCACATTGCTTGACCTAAGAATGTCATGTCTCTCACCACAATTAAGCAGAGGCCCAGAGAAGCTCTGCGCTCATTTTTGGAAAGGTTCAACGTTGCAGCAACATTAGTTGATCGACCTGAGTCATCTACGGTATTGATGGCGGCAGTATCTGGTGTTTTGGATAACCCGGAGTTCAAAAAATCCTTATACCGAGACCCACCAAGGAATCTCAGCGAATTATACCTCGAATCGGATAGATTTCTGCGTGAAGAAGATGCAATGTCCAAAAAGAAAATTCTCGATGTCAACATGCTCAGAGACAGAGAACCGTCTGATTCTGGAAAAGGCAAAGGGAGAGTTGCCATCAAGAATGACCGCAACACTCAGCCCCGTAGAGGGCCAAGATATGAAAAGTACACCAAGCTCAATTCGTCACTAACCGACATCTACGTGAACATAAACGATGACGTCCCTTTTCCAAAGCCTCCCAGGAGGGAGCCATCACAAAGAGAACGCAATTCTGGAAAATACTGCATATTTCATGAAATGGACGGTCACGACACAAATGACTGTAGACACTTGCGAGACCTGATTGAGGAACGGGTTAGACGCGGAGAGCTACTCGAGTATGTGAGACAACCTACAGCGCCTGCACCCACACTGCCACTACCTGCTCCCCGGAGAGGGAATGATCCTGAATCGAGCTCTCGTGGGCTCATCATCAACTGACCTGGATTGGATCACTGTGCGTTTTCAGCATTTCTTAGGATTTAAGATATGTCTATTTGCTTTCTTTAGGTTTTACGATTGGCTAAATCGGAGTACACACGTTCGGGGTTAGTATTTAGCTCCAAAGCGTGCTCTGCACTCGATAACAAACCAATCAGGATTTGCTTTGGTTTTGTACTTTGAATTAAATAAGGAAGGACTTTTCGAGCATGGATTATGTTTGGCAATTTAAGTATCTTGTCAGGTTGTGGCAGGATTCTCAATCTCAACTAAAGTATGGTTTATACTTATCTCGGACCCCTAGGCATGGATTATGCCTAGGGACATACTGTCTTGTCAGGTTTTGGCAAGTATAGCTCTATCCCGACATGAGTATGGATTGTACTCACTTGGATTCTTAAGCATGGATTATACTCAGGAACAACGAACGGTCTTGTCAGGATTTGGCAAAGGAACTCAATAGAACTCGAGTATGGCTTATGCTCAGTTTGAACTTCTTGGTATGGCTTATACCCGGAAGGTTAGGTCCCGCGTCAGGTTTTGGCAGGATGATTTGAACGTCTCTTGAGTATGGTTTATGCTCAAACAAATGCCCAAGCATGGTTTATGCTCAAAAGTGTAATCAATTTTGTTAGGATTTGACACACCTTTTTGCTCTCTTTTCTTCGCATGTATGGATTATACTTGCAGCTGGTAGGCCCGGCGTGGCCTTGGATTTCTTGGATTATCCAGAACACATCTTCCTTCGTTCAGTAAGATATGTTCTGGGGGGGGGGGAAATGTTGACCTGCTTTTTAGTCAAAGCAGTCTCACATGGAATCTCTGATCAACAACACGCTCGAGTATTGGAAGCATCGTCAGAAGACAGGCAACGATTTGGTCGAAATCACATCCTGAACAAAGAAAGGCCCGAAACTCCTATTAGATGATCTCTTTTGGGCCCGAAAACAGCAATTACGGAGCTGAGCTCCGTAAGTTTTGTAGCCCTCTGAATCAGCTTCGAATCGAGCTTTCGTTTGGCTAAAACGGACTTATGGTTTGAAAGTTATGCTCGTTTCCGTGAACGCGTGCAGAACTGGAAACCTGGAATTTAGCATTGAATAGATCCTCGGATCGGATAAGTCAGTTCGGATCGGACACTTCCTTGAGATAGACAGCTTGGCACTTGCTCTCCGCATTCACGTCATCACGGATTGGATCGGAGGGAGCATACCCGATCCGCTCCACCTTCGAAGCATTGGACACGGAGTCTTCGGATCAGAGACATTACCTCGGTTCGGATCGGGATAAGGCAGACCCGACCCGCTTCACACCAAATCCTCACAAGAGCACGCTTGGCTTTGGACACTCCGGTTCGGATCGGATGGAGAACCGAACCGACCCCATTCGACCTGCTGCAGCACTTCAGAATTGACCTATTCTTGTGGCACCCTTTCCTCCTACTTTCATGGATTACCTTCCACATGGCCTTATACGAATTAGAGAGGCTTTCTCCCATTTTGCCACTTAGTCACCACGTTCTATCAAGGCGTTGGATTGGAGACACTTGTCATTCACCCGGATCTCTTTAGGACTTCTCTGCACCTATAAATACACCATCATATGGGGATTTGAGGGATTATTTGGCTCTCACTCATCATGGCTTCCACCATTACTTCACGCAAGGCCATTGCTCAATAAGGAAGCCAAGTTCCACATTACAACACGAGGCTATCGTGTATAATCTTCCCTTTAATCTCCTCTTCTTCAGTGTAAACACGAGGATTTCGTGTATAAACAGCAAGCAAACAGTATTGTAATAGCTTCTTAGGATTTAAGAAACTATAAAGTGGACGTAGGCTTGGTTTGAGCCGAACAACTATAAAAATCTCGTGTGTCTCCTCTTATTTTTACTACTTTTTCTGCATTGGATTTGGGTGTTAGGCCCAGATTTCAGTCTAACAAGCTTTAACTTCAGTGGCCCAGTCAGTATCTACTGGTTTGAGCATTGGGATGAAGTGCATGTTCCCGAATTGGTGCTTAGGAAATTGTTCCCTTAAAATTTTCAATCTTGCATGGTTTTCATCGTCAAGTATAACTGGCCTTGTAGTGGTAATGTTGATAGTGCAACGCTTTAGTTTCATAATGGGCCTGCTCTTCTCTGCCTCTTTCCCCGATTCCTTTTGTTTCTCTTTTGGATCGGGTCCTTTCTTCGAAGGGCCGTCTCGAGGAGTTTTATCTTTAGATGAAGCAGGATACTTGGAGGCATGCTTATCCCCCTCACGATATGATGGTTGACTCTTATGTTTTTCCAAATCTGTGTGGGGCGGGGATCGAGAACGAGAAGACCGGTAAGGCTGTGGAGGTCAATTCCTTCTATCATCTCTGCCCCAACTCTCATGCTGATCATCCTTGAACCAGAATACGTTGGGGGTATGCTCGAACGAACATCTCTCGTGTAGTAAGGGGGACATCCCATTTGTCCTATAAAACGAAACAAGAAAGTGTTAGAATTGACATTAGTATAAAGCACAAGTGCTGTGACGTGAAGCACTAGAGTGTAATGTATATCCTAAGTGATGTCCCCTCTAACAGACCAGAGCCTGGGGTGAGGCCGGTATGTGCAGTTCCCCGGCCTTCACAGGAGTAACTTCTTCTTCGGAAGTGAAGGTAAGAGGATCCGTTCTAAAATCTTCTGAAGTGTAAAGGGTCTCGGGCAAGGGAAGATTTCCCAAAACCCCATATATATAATCATCTACAGTGGGATCATCTCCTTGGGGAATGACTGACGACAACTCTTTTGGGGAAATTGGTTTTTCAAGAGTGGCCGCATCCTCAGGAGTGATGTATTTATCTCTATCCATTTCTGCTATATTTGCTAATATGTCATCTTTAGTCGAAGAGGGAGGAGGATTCTTAAGAGGCATCATTGGATCTTTTGAACTTTCTCCCTACTTGGGTAACGTTTTAAATGGTTCTTCAACTAGAGGGATATACATATAAGGACCTTATCCATGACCTGTGCTACGAGTTATAGCGACTAAGCGATGCTGATGGAGGTATTCATCCACTAGGCAGTCTCTAATGGTTAAATTTTTTTATCACCATTAAGCAGTCGGTTCAGACGATCGAAGTACACTTGGTGCTTCTCTTGTGGCGGGTTAGGGACTGCAAGTGAAAGCAAACGACAGTCAATACATTTACAGGAACAATTAAAATTAGGAGTCGAAGTCTGAAATCTTTACTTGACTTAAGCCATCTCTTAGCACATCTCGGTTGTTGTTTGATGTAGAACCATTCAAGTCGTGGATCAGCAACATTGCTGCTAAAGGGGAGGGTTATGATTTTTCTCTTTGGCACAAATTCAATATATACAAAGGAAGGGGTATCCTGGGTCCGATGCTGAAAATTATAGAAGAAGTGATGCCTTTGAAGGTCGGCTCTACACCTAGAATTTACCTATAAGCTATATATAACGTATACAGATAAGCATAGGAGTTGGGTTGAAGTTGCATTGGGGCAATCCACATTTGTCTCAGAAAATCAACTACGAATAGCAGAAATTGAGGTATCGCCCCAATAAGGCACATTCATCTGCTGACGGCCATGTACCAGTACGAGGATTATGAGGTCGATCTGTTTTGGAGGGTAGCTTGGTGTCCCTTTGAAGTATCCCATGTTTCAAATAAATATGTGTGAGTTTGTCATTGTCAATTATTGATGCAACCGAATCACTAGGTTCCTCCAAGATTGTAACATTCCCTAACTCGTCGGGAGCACGGTCGTCTCCAACTCCTCCTTCATCTTCTTCATCAATGGAGACATCATCCCCAGATGATACTTCACTTTCATGTATTCCCATTTTGTAATCTAGAAACTTACTGTCCCATTCTGGATCTAAGATGGAGTGTATATCTTCAATAGTAAGATTTTCAGATGTCCCCACCGCTTCTTTTCTCTATAATCTGGATGAACGCCTTTCAGTCATTGTCGCTATAATACCAAGGAAATAATAGAGTTAGAGTATAATTACCTTTGCCCCCTTGTGTGTGTACAATAAGTTGTGCAAATGTGTACAATGTTGAAGTCAAGACTAATGGAGATAAATATCAATAAGAAAGAGTGCAATGCAAAAAATTGGCAAAGCGATTATGTGTTCATGAAAGTCCCAGAGGATTCAGTTCAGCTAACGAGGCTTTATCCTAACTATCCGTAAAGTCACAAGTCATAGTTCATGCTGGTTAAGTTGGTTGAATCATTCATGTGTTTTATATTAGATGATTGTGGAACGGTTCAGACACAAGTATTACAATCAGACCGGTTTGGGTGTCTTTTGTGAACGGATCGGTTCGAGTGCTTTTCCTGAGCGGATCGGTCTGGAGATATGAGATTGGAAAGGATCGGATTAGACAAAGCTGAAAGGAGGTGGTTTCATTTGGATCGGCTAACACCGAACCAAACCGCACCAACACCCTGAGCTCAAGACCTATCCACTCCACTAATTTTAACACTCCCATTATTATCATCTCCCTCGACCCGAACCGATATCGCATGCCTTATCCCAAGTGCTCTGAGATCATCTATACTTCCTCAAACCGATCCTATTCCTCTCTTCTCTTTCTTCTCCTTCCCCACTGCTCCAGCAACGTCGAACCCATTCCCTTTTTGAAAGCACACTCACGACAAAGCATCTGTGGCCCAATCCTTCTGACGTTGGATCAGACCTCTTCCACAAGCTCCTCGAGGTGGCGGTGACGCCTCCAGCGACGATAGCAGTGGAGTCGGAGACACGACATCTAGATTGATGTGACATCGAGAGAAAGTTATTTAAATTACTCCTAGTTTTGGATTTAAATCAGTTGAAACTGGAAAGATCAAGAATCAAAGTCCTACCTATACGATTATTTCAGTGATTGGAAGGTTTTTCTCCACGATTTAAAAATTAGGGTTTTGGCTAATGTAAGGAGCGGCGGTAAGAAAATGAATAATAATGAAAGAAAATGGTAATCTATATGTTAGAAAGAGGGGCTATTTGTATTCCCCTGGACAATACTGCCCGACCCGATCAGGAAAGAACTAGATGGGCCCAAGGCCTTTTAAATGCCAAGATATGACAAATTCCTAATTCCAGTACGGATCGAGCTACACTAAACTGAACCCAGGCATAAATGTGGAATCAAATCCATTATTTAACATACAAGGGGAAACTTAAGGAAGAATACAAAAATTCTTGAATGATGTTAAAAAATTACCCTGATGAAGAGCATAAATTTCGTGCTTGGAGTCGGCAGGATCAACAACAGGAACTCCTCCGTCTTATGACGGATTTATAGTCTCAAGAAATATCAAAAGATACGACTATATGAAATGTCACGACTCTACAACTGGATGAAAGTAGCTATTCAATGATGCCAATTCAGAAGAAATTAGATGGATCTTTTCGAAGCACACCTTAACTTCAGTAAAGGTGCACTTCGAGGGGGCAAAATGTTAGCCCGCTTTGTGATCGGGCTACACAAAGCTAAGAGATGATTCAACGAATAGATTTATAGGAAGAATCTGTAGCACGAAATCGGGTTGGTTCGGAAACCCCTGAACCGAACCTTCCTACGTTAAAATAAACAGCCTTGGAGACGGTAAATAAAAGGCACAATCAGATAGGCTCGGAGCCCTCCGACCCAGACCCCGATTTGATCATCTGATTCGAACCGTGGACCAACAACACTACACCAACAATGCATGGTTTCCTGAAGACTCGGAGCGGTTACATACCCACTCCCACACGTTCACCCATGAATAGTATGCACTGGCATCATCTCAAGGCCTCCGATCTCGACTTTAAAGGGATGGGATCCACGTATATCCGAGCCGAAGGCCTTCAAGTAAGATTTTCTGCCTATAAATACACCATCAAGCATCATTTAAGAGGATCTTTTGGCAAATTATTGGCCCGAACTCTCACTACCACTGAATTTCATCACTTCATTCGGATCATTATCAACTTTTGGAGCATACTCCAGTAAAGATCAAGTGAAATTATCCATTGTAAGTGTTAGATTGAGTGAAGATAAGCATTGTATTTGTATTCCAATCATCAATCAAAGAAGTATAAAGTGGACGTAGGCTCTTTAACACCGAACCACTATAAATCGTGTGTTCTTACTTCTTTTTTTGCTGTTTTGCTTGAAATTATCTCTTCTTTGGGTTTTAGAACCAATTTTTGGTCTAACAATTATGGACGAGAATATAATAGATCAATTTCTCGGGATAAAAACAATTTATTTGGATCTAGTTTGTAATGGTACGGGAAGCAGCTACTTTGTTTACATTTTCGGGATCAAATCAGATTCCGAATAGGAGAATAGGAACAAGAATAATGGCAAACACATACTCCTATTGTTGGTTGCCATACGTCTTGTGCTAATCTGGTAGCTGTCCTAGGGGAATAGGAGCGAGAGTTACGACATTGAGGTACAAGAACAAATTGCGGAGCTGCAATTATCGATTGAAAAAAGATCGAGCAAGCTCTTTTTTCGATGGATGTTCAAAGGATTTTCTTGTTGCGAGGTAAAAAATCGTTCATTGCTTCTACTGTTCTCTGATATCCACGTTGTGAACTCCGTAAGAAGTCCTATAAAATAATATTATTCCAGATAGGATACTACACAAAGAATAGGATCTCGGATCGTATTCCTTCTTTGAGCAGGTGACAGTTTGAGTATATTAATTGAGGTGCTTGAACAATTCAAAATTGGGTGGAAGTTTTTTAGTAATAAATCTATATTCAAAATTATTCCATTCATAATTTTTTGCTTAATCAAAACATCAAACTTCTAAATTCTTGAACCAAACTCTCGAACCAGTCCAGAAGTTGCGGATGAAGCTTACGATTAAATCGGTGTTCAAAAAAGGGTTTAGCCATAAAATAAAGAAGCCAATTAAAGAGAGTTCTAATGTGGGGCGACAAATGGCATGGGATTTTCCTACTCCTGATCCGAGTCTCGTTTGATGAAATGATGCTTACGATTCTATTAGTGAGAAGCTAAATTCTGCTTTAAGCCCGATAAGCGGGCAAGAAAACTAGCCCTAAAAGCAGGCAACCCTAAGACGGAATAGGCCTAGCAATATGCCTAGTGTACCTTTTGCAATATGATGAGAGGTGATTCCGTCAGGAACAAAAGGATCAAAAACTTGCGAGGTGACCAACATGAGGAAATAGATATACGTGAAATGAGGCTTATTTCTTCTTTCTAATGGCCACTTCACTTACTTACTAAATACCAGCTTGAACAAGGTGCTTGCGCACTAGAAAGAAAAGCAAATAAAGAGAGTACAAGTTGGTTAAAATACCTCTGGCATTTTTTGTAACACCCCTCATTTTTAAGATAATTAAAAATGTGTATATATATATGCATAGATATATAAATAATGGTGATGTGCAATTTAAATCAGTGGAAGAAACGTAAAAATTAATACGCTAACGATATATGTAATAGAAGACATAATAAAATAAAAATACTTAATTTAAATATCAGGAATTAAGTAAAACGCACATCACCATTGCGTCCGTCTCGAGATTCTGGTTCAGACGAACACTTGGTTTGCGTAAGTCGGGCACCGTATGAAGAAGTTGTTAAGGTTCGAAGTTTGTATACGCACAAGAGAAATATATATATATATATATATACAAACAAAATAAAATATGAAATAAAGAATAAGATAAGGATTGTATGTAATAAATACATCCACTAAATAAAAAAGAGAAAAATGTAATGCATGTATTGAAAAAAGAAAGGATTGGTTGCATACAATGTAAATATATTGCATGCACTGATTTGCAAACATAATGTATTAACATTAAAAGAAAAATAAAAGAAAAATATTCATGCAATGGTTTAATTTAAGTATTGTAACTGGCATGAAAAAGAGAAGTAAGGAGAGAACAATAATTATCATTGTTCTAAGACTTATTAACAAAAGGCTTCGTAGCTCAGTTGGTTAAAGCATTGGATATCTAACATAGAGGTCAGGGGTTCGAACCCCGACGGCGACATAATTTTTATCTTTGTTTTAGAGAGGGCCAACTGAACATGCAAATATATGTATGTATACAAATTCAAAATTTGAAAGGATAAGAACGTACATATAAGGAAATAAAGATATATATATATATATATTCTCATATATATATATATATGTATACATATATTTTCTGCATATATACACACACACTACTTTATTGCATCTGTCTTGTAATATTCTGTTCTGTTTACTCATAATGCTCTTATACCAATTGTAACAACTACGGGATTCGAACCCCTAACCTCTCGAAAAGCTAACACAAAGATCTTTTAGCACAGTGGTTCGTGCGTGGTATTGCTTTACGGGAGGTCGGGGGTTCAAATCTCGTAGTTGTTAATTATTAAAGTAATTAGGATAAGGCATAAACTGGTAAAACAAGGTATGACCGTGAAACAAGTGGGCATGACAAAGCAAACAAGAGGAATATTCTGGCGTTAATCTCGTTCCTAATCACTATAGGATAGTTACTATACTACACCAATACTAGTCACCCTAAAAGTTGATCCCGTCTACATAACTTAATAATGATAATGGTAGTTTCGTGTACCCCTAGTTGCCTTCATAGGTGTCGCCTGCCCCTATCTCCATTAGTTGTACCCACTACCCCATGCGATCGGCTCCCTAACTTGTAGATACTCGTGTTGGTCCCACAGTGGGGTGTATCACTCGCCAAAGTGGCAACCCGATACCACTAAAGATGCACGGCTTATATCTACACGATGCAACAACGTCTTACCTACCATCCCGGGCCCACGCACGCACATGACCCCGTTGGACTTGCAATGCCACCGTTAACCCGTTTTGACCTCTTACAATCAAAACCAGTAAGCGTGTCCCGTCCTCGATCTAACTCGAGCTCACAAAGATACTTAATGGGTTATTAGTTTGAAAAGGGTCCCCATGCTTGACACAAGCTTTCCACCTATGCTTGGTCCCCACTAGAATTTCCCACTTAACCCCTTCTTATCCATGACTTCTTACATGTTTTCAACTTGGTTAAGTGTTTCTAATCGTATTTCACATGCCACCCAGGCCACCCACTTAACCCCATGTCCACCACATGTTTATCTGGTTAAGTGTTACTTAATTCATTAGAACCGTAACCTTGTAAAGACCTCCCACATTAGACTACCGTTTGCGGTTGCTGGATTTGCCAAGCGCGTCCGGGCAGTCTTATACCGCAAACGAGCCTAACCTCGTGTCTTTACAATTATTACGCATTTAATTTGTGCCTTTGACCTCTCACATTAGGCTACCGTTTGTGGTTGCATGATTTGCCAGGCGGGTCCAGGCAGTCTTACACCACAAACGAGTCTAACCTCGTGTCTTAGGCGGTTAATTATTACACATAATTATTTAACCCCAAATTGGATTAATATCCCTATTCAAATTTGTAAATAAATTCCAAATTAATTTATGTCCATAATTGTCACCTAAATTATGTCCATAAATTCCAGATATACAAATTGTACCAATTAATGTCTCAAATCAATTATATGCCTTTAAGGCCATTTTATGCCAATTCACAATTATGTATATTTAATATTTTCCTATTGTCCCCACGTTATTTGTACGTTTTAATATGAGATATGTTAGACTATCAAATAGTCTAACTTATAAAAAGAAAAACAACATCACAACTTGCATAACACATAAAATAGATCTAAGAATCATGACATAAGTTTGCATAGGCAATGGATATACATAAATTTGCATAAACTATCATGGATCTAAATATAGATCTAAACATGTAATCGTGAACTTGCATATATGGATATGGTTTTCCTATAACTTGCATATGAATTTCATTTAAACTAGCACATGATTCACATACAGAACTAGCATAGGCAATGGGCATATAGAACATAAATTTGCATAACTATGTACTGCCATGGATCTAAATGTAGATCTAAACACAAAGATGTGAACTTGCATATGGATCTAAACATGTAAATTAATGTCACATGTTTGCATATAAACTAGCATATGTATCTACATGATTCACATATGAACTTGTGTATAATCCACCTACAGACTTGCATAAGATTCATAAATTAGCATATGATTTAACATCCCAAACTTGCATAAGATTCATATACATATGATTTAACATCCCAAACTTGCATAAGATGAATCAAGTTAAATATGTACAATTCAACATATGAAATAGATCCACAATAACAAAACTGTCAATGATATCATCACATGATTCAAAGTCATATTCTCATAATCCCAATTATAACTTATCACAATTAAATTAATTAATTATTTTGTGAATGAAATTATACTCACAAACAAAAGAACAGTCTTGTTTTTCTGGGATCTGTATTCTAAAACAGAATTTCTCGTCTTTGATGTAGACTAATTGTTATTCTAATTTAGATTAGATTTGATTTTGATTCTTGCTTCTATCTTGTTTTTGAGTTGAAAGAGAACGGCGGCTGCTCTAGGTTCTCCACTGACGGCATGGCAGCTCTTGGTATGAATTAGTATGATTTTAGGTTGAGAGTTAGGTTGCTTATATTGAATTTCAATTAATTTAGAGCCGTCAGATTAACCTAGAAGCAATCAAGACCATTCAGTCAAGATAGAATGACACCTCAACCCTAATGACTCAGCGGTGAGTCAAAATATCGTCATCTTTCAGATCTGCCCGGGGGTAAGTCGACCCCCTGGTCGACCTGGCCCTTGGGAAGATCTGAAAGATGACGATATTTTGACTCACTGCTGAGTCATTAAGGCTGAGGTGTTATTCTATCTTGACTGAATGGTCTTGATTGCTTCTAAGTTAATCTGACGGCTCTAAATTAATTAAAATTCTATATAAGCAACCTAACTCTCAACCTAAAATCACACTAATTCATACCAAGAGCTGCCATGCCATCAATGGATAACCTAGAGTAGCCGTCGTTCTCTTTCAATTCAAAAACAAGATAGAAGCAAGAATCAAAATCAAATCTAATCTAAATTAGAATAATAATTAGTCTACATCAAAGGCGAGCAATTCAGTTTCAGAATACAGATCCCAGAAAAACAAGACTGTTTTTTGTTTGTGAGTTTAATTTCATTCATAAAATAATTAATTTAATTGTGATAAGTTATAATTGGGATTATGAGAATATGAATTTGAATCATGTGATGATATCGTTAACAGTTTTGTTATTGTGGATCTATTTCATATGTTGAATTGTACATGTTTAACTTGATTCATCTTATGCAAGTTTGGGATGTTAAATAATATGTATATGAATCTTATGCAAGTATGGGATGTTAAATCATATGCTAGTTTATGAATCTTATGCAAGTCTGTAGGTGGATTATACACAAGTTCATGTGTGAATCATATAGATACATATGCTAGTTTATATGCAAACATGTGACATTAATTTACATGTTTGGAACCATATGCAAGTTCACGTCTTTGTGTTTAGACATTTAGATCCATGGTAGTACATAGTTATGCAAATTTATGTTCTATATGCCCTTTGCCTATGCTAGTTTTGTATGTGAATCATGTGCTAGTTTGAATGAAATTCATATACAAGTTATAGGAAAACCACATCCATATATGCAAGTTCACGATTACATGTTTAGATCTATATTTAGATCCATGATAGTTTATGCAAATTTACGTATATCCATTGCCTATGCAAGTTATTGGCTATGCAAACTTATGTCATGATTCTTAGATCTATTTTATGTGTTATGCAAGTTGTGATGTTGTTTTTCTTTTTATAAGTTAGACTATTTGCGAGTCTAACATATCTAGTATTAAAATGTATGAATAACGTGGGGACAATGGGAAAATATTAAACATACATAATTGTGAATTGGCATAAAATGGCCTTAAAGGCATATAATTGATTTGAGACATTAATTGGTATAATTTGTATACCTGGAATTTATGGACATAATTTAGGTGACAATTATGGACATAAATTAATTTGGAATTTATTTCATTGAGA
Source organism: Allium sativum (assembly GCA_030737875.1). Lineage (NCBI taxonomy): Eukaryota > Viridiplantae > Streptophyta > Magnoliopsida > Asparagales > Amaryllidaceae > Allium > Allium sativum. The sequence goes on from CM060913.1 coordinate 1,020,777,806, forward strand.
TAAATGGATGCTAGGGACGAGGCAGTCCTTCTACTTTTAACAGGTATAAAGTGAGCGCTTTTAGTGAGCCTGTCCACTATTACCCAAATACTGGTATTGCCCCTTCTTGACCTAGGAAACCCATCAACAAAGTCCATCGAAATGCTATCCCACTTCCACTGTGGGACCTCGAGAGGATGAAGCAGACCACCAGGCTTCTTCTGCTCCACTTTGACTTTCTACAAAGAGAGGACTCAAGGTCAGCTTCTTTCTACTTAAGGCATCCGCTACCACATTGCCCTTGTCTGGGGTATAGGAAATCTCAAAATCATAAGAGGCCAGAAATTCCATCCACCTTTGTTGTCTTAAGTTAAGATCTTTCTAAAAGAAAAGGAACTTCAACGATTTATGGTCAACATATATTTTTCTTTATTTCCTTATATGTACGTTCTTATCCTTTCAAATTTTGAATTTGTATACGTACATATATTTGCATGTTCAGCTGGCCCTCTCTAAAACAAAGATAAAAATTATCCGCCGCCGTGGTTCGAACACCTAACCTCTATATTACAAATCAAATACTTTAACCAACTGAGCTATGAAGTTTTTTGTTAATAAGTCTTAGAACAATGATAATTATTGTTCTCTCCTTACTTCTTTTTTTCACGTTACTTACAATACTGAAATTAAACCATTGCATGAATATTTTTCTTTTATTTTTCTTTTAATGTTAATGCATTATGTTTGGAAATCAGTGCATGCAACATATTTACATTGCATGCAACCAATCCTTTCTTTTTTTCAATGCATACATTATATTTTTCTCTTCTTCTTTTTTCTATGCATGTATTTATTACATGCAATCCTTATATTATTCTTTATTTTATATTTTAATTTGTTTCTATATATATATATATATATATATCTTGTGCGTATACAAACTTCGAACCTTAACAACTTCTTCATATTGTGTACGTTTTACGCAAACCAAATGTCCATCTGAACCAGAATCTCGAGGCGGACGCAATGGTGATGTCCGTTTTACTTAATTCCTGATATTTAAATTAAGTATTTTTATTTTATTATCTCTTCTGTTACATATATCGTTAAAGTATTAATTTTTCCGTTTCTTCCACTAATTTAAATTGCACATCACCATTATTTATATATCCATGCATATATATATACACACACATTTTTAACTATCTAAAAAATGCGGGGTGTTACATTCTCTCACCCTTAAAAAAAAATTCATCCCCGAAATTTGATAGGGATTTAATATATAATCCCTCGCATAATATACATCCATCATGTGTGCATCCAATTTTTGCAAACACTGTGCACATGTGCAAAGTGAAATACATCATAGCAATGCATGTATGCCTAATTTGGTACCACCTATATGTATGCAAACTTTTAAAATCTCTTTCAAAACATGATGCTTAAATCCTAAATTTACTTGCAGTTCTATATGAATGCAATATTTTGAAATCCAAAATAGCTTTTCATCCAAATCTTCCACACTCTTACAGAGTAAGAGCATAGTTCATCCAATTGTTGCATCCAAAACCCTACCAATCATCATTAAATTTCAAAATTTAGAAAAATCTAATTTTCTAAATTCGATTTCTTATGTTACAAGAAGGTATTAAATGGAAGAATTTACATTCTCCGTTTTTCTTTTATGTACCTTTTCTAATTGCACTTGGATTTTTACATAACTATTCTATAAAAACATCCTACTTTCTTATCCAAGTACAACTACATAAAAAATTCTTTTCTCTTTCAACTTATCTTGGGAGAATTTCATTTTTATTCATCTTTTCTTAAGATTTTCATTTTCTTTTCCTGTTAAGTTTGTTGCTTCGTCGAATTTGTTGTTTTCTCCTTAGCTAGGCTATTCACTTTCTTAGCTTATTTGACTTAATCAAATTACCTAAGTTTATTATTTTCAAATAATTCTTTTCGTTTTCAACTCAAACAACATCCTACACAGCTACTACTATGGGCCAAGAATCTTAGGACTTTGTCATCTCAGACAATTACGAGTCCACACAACAGGATCTACCCACTTACTTGCCCTTTACTACTTAGTAGTCACTACTAGTCTTTATTGTGTATTACTAGCCTATCCTTTTTCTTTTTCTCAAGCAACAAACCTAGGTTTCTCAATGCTTATGCATTCTACGGGAAATTTTACATTAGTTTAATATTAGCTAGTCCCTGACTGTAAATTAGCAAGAGAGTAAAAATATCAACCCCGAAGACTGAAATCAACATTAGATTGACACTCAGAGAACCACTCAACTCAACCATTCTCTAGTTTGTTCCAATTGTTTAATTCATAGCTTTAACTTTCTCTCGTTCTTTTCTAGGCACTAATTCAATCCTACTCCATTATTTTTAAAACATGGTTTGGCCTCCTTCCTTTTCATTACATTTTTCTTTCAAAAATTAAAAGTGTTAAAACTTTATTTTCTTCTCCAAAACTTGTTTTCTCCAAACCATAAAAGTATGTTACAAAATAAAATGCAAAACTTTTTTTTTTCAAATCAAAATACTAGAGTAGACAAGGACAACTATCAGGCTTACATTGTTTCTAATTACAATGTTAATTTAACTACTCGCTATAAGGGGCAGACATTTATTCCATTCCTACAACTTATTTTGTCCACCCAACATTTTTTTTTTAAAACAATAATCAAAATTTATTGTCAAAAGAATAGAGATTTCAAAACTCTTACAAAATGCAACATTTTGTATGCTTTACTTTTTAATCCTTTCTCGAATTTATAAGGCTTCACTTTTAAACCCACTAATCTGAAATACTAACATTTCAGTTTCTACCATATGGGATACATCTTTCTCTAATACTAAACATATTGTACACTTTCCAACCAAACCACTTAAGGGTCTCAAAATTTCTATGTTCATTCCTTTAGTGTACAAAATAGATATCCCATTTCCTTCCACATTTTACTTTTTCTATCTAGTATGCTTCCTTATGGATCTAGGTTTTTATACATAATATATTTATATTTTAGAAAATACAAATACGTTCACTCATTATCTATATAGGGATCCTAAACCGAAGCTCTGATACCAGATGTAACAACCCGATTTCTGACGGACCGAATTTTTTTCAAAAATCCATTCTATCGAAACCCGAGTTGGATGCTCTGGTATCCTGCAGAAAAAGACAGAGATAAAGAAACATGTCAGAACTCGTAAAACATTTCACAGCGAAAGGAAATAAAGTGTTTTATATTCAAATATAGCCTTACCTCATTACATACTTCCAGATTAGGTTTATGACAGAGATGGTATAGCTTTGGATACTGGTTTGGCAGTATTGTTAATAAGGTAAGGCTATATTTGAATATATTATACTTTATTTCCTTCCGCTGTGAGATGCTTTACAAGTTTTGACATATTTCTTTATCTCTGTCTTTTTTTGAAGGATACCAGAGCACCCAACTTGGGTTTCGATAGATTGGATTTTTGAAAAAAAATCGGTCCGTCAGAACTCAGGTTGTTACATTTTTGGCAAGATTTCGTTGGTTTTGAGGGATATTTCAAAATGACCTATTATAGTCAATTCATGATTTTGCATGTCAATTTGACATGAAAAAAGCTCAAATTTTTAATTTTATTTGGATAGAATTCTATATGAAGAAATGACAAAAAAATTGTACTAAATTCAAATAACTGCAAATAACACGAATTATTGTAGTCAGACAAGACTGATTTGTTAGACAAGAGGAATTCTTTTAGGAACATGGATCCCGACTGTTGTACTTCACTCGCAACTCGCTAGCTCATTCATTCACGTGCTCATGAACTCGAGCTTCACCAGAAGAGCTATGCTCTCAATTCATCCTATTTCATCAGATCCGGGATATGATATGGTTCTGAAGGATGAACAAGATATGGACAGTTCGGCTAACTAGTAGTGGGAGTTCCAGTAGAACAACTCGGGATGAACTAGTATTGTTTCATCTCAGTCTCCCTTCGCTCGCAATTGATATACTGAGGAAGATGAAGTCGGTCAAAGAACCTTTTCCCCTGTGCCATAACTAACCCATGGATGGAATGGAATGGTAGGCCACAATTCTTGGGAATTTTGATATTAATATGGGCGACTGAGAATTCAGAATCAACATAGGAGAGGTCCAGTCCTGGGGACAAATCAATAGGAAATGCTATATTCTTATAGTTCTCTTTTTTAATCAAGATAGAATTTGTAACTTTGAAAACTATATCCAAATTTTAGTCTCATAATAGTTATTAACGGTCTCCTCTCACATCTCCATTTGTGTTCACAACTCGTTCATGATTCATGAGCGGGTTTGAACAACTGGCGAACCAGGTTCTTATTCTAATATCTAGAATACGGAATATTACAGAAAAAAGAAAAAAAATATCCTAACTATGATTCATACCTATTATTTAGACCTAAGTCTAAAACCCAATGTTTCAGAATTCATTTTTCTATGTTTATGCTGTACGAAACGTAAGCCCCCGTAAACGCCAGTTTTTGTTAGCCGAGCTATTTCCTGATTAAGCAGAAAATAACTCATGAGCAGATGCATCTTGACTTACTGGTAAAGAATACATGAGAGTGGAGAAATCCGCTTTTCTAAAGCCAGTTCTAGATGTCTTCATTTCTGTGTCCAATGGAATTCACAGGTATAGGAAGAAGCTCCACCAGATAGAGATTTTTTCTTTCGACCATCTTTTGATAGGTAATACGATACATAAGGACCACTACTACAAGCAGTACTACACCTTTGATCGTGAAGTATCAATTGCTTGGGCCTTACAGTTCCACGAACCCCAACACTGAGAAACTCGTTTTTGTCAGGATTTTCCATCAACCATGAGAGAGCAAAAAAGTAATAAAAACTTGATTTCTTTGCAAAATTGTACCCAATTTCATATGTGGCAATTCCACCAAGATCTCTTCGTTAGTTGGGGGAAGAATCAGCATGAACCGGATTTTTTCGAGGAACGTGATTTTACCAAGGATGATGAAAATGTGAACTCCAAGCCTTTTATGCGTTGGAGAGACCGTTTATTATTTTGTGCTGAAGCTATTTAAAATGTGCAAGCTGAAACAAGTTGTAATGACCCGCATTTTCAGAAGTATAATAATTAATTTATTTAATTATTTAAAGGGTGATTAAAAGGATTTCATGGTCGTTGAATTAAATAATGGTGAATATTTAATTAAAATAATAAATTAAATAATATATTTAATTCTGGAATAATCAGGAATAGTGAATTGACAATATGATGTGAACTGGGCAATTCAAAGTATTTAATTCAGCTTAGAGTTGAATTGGAATAATGAAGATATTTATATAACGTCAGTTTGAACGTATAATTATATTATAATTAAAATCGAGCTTGAAATGGCGTTGCAATTCGTAAATTAGCGATTCGAACTTCAACTGAATGTACATGATTCGTTTTAAATCGGATTTCTGTGAAACAAGAAACGTGTGGAGCTGGTGGAGTATACCTTTCCAGTGGAAGAGAAAAATCGGGATTTCATCGTGTAGATTTTGATTTGTGTCCAAATCAAATTTTAAAATAGTCACTATAGAATCGTTTATCGACCGTAACGGTTTATTCGATATAACTAGATATCGGTTGTGAATTTAGACAAGGTTCTTTTGAGATATTACGATAATTTAATTTTTAGAATTTTTATGAAATTTTTAATTAATTAAATAAGCAGCTTTTTATTTGAAGTATTTTGCACCCTAAATCAGTGATTGTGGGGTTTCACAATATGAGTTAATCTACCGGTATTATTATATTTTTGGGATAGTGATGCATTACTCGACACGACGGTATTTTTATTATTGTAGGCAGAAATCCATATGGTAAAAAAACGAGTGTCGAAATCATTTAAACTTAAATAACTAAGAAATAGAAATAAGGTGAAATTAAAAACAAACCATCCCTAAAACTAAAAGTCATTTCGGTGGTCAAAAAGAAGGCCACACAATCCTTTGTTTCAGCCACAAATTCTGTGTATCCTCAAACAAAAAAATGTGGCATCCTCTAAATCATAGAATCACCCTATATAACATACTCAACACTCCCTAAACCTAAACTCAGGTTTCACATTCCAATTTTTCCGCCGTTATCTTCTGGAAAGGAGAAACTACAATCGGCATCTCTAGAATTTTTTTTGAAATGAAAATAAAATCCCTAAAATTCATAAACAATGATTTTTAGTTGCTGCGACATCCTTCTTCACGCTGGAACCCTTCCCATAGCAGGCGACGCTTCTTTCTTATTTCTGGAATTGAAAATGACGGTCGATATTTGCTGAGAGGAGCAACAACTGCTGTCGACGCAAGGCAGGAGACTGTCGAGTTCATTAAAATGGAGGAACGAATTAACGTTGGAGCTAGGGGTTGAGGAAGTTCGGTTGGAGCATTTTTGATGTGTGCGGTGCTGAGTAATTCGAACAGGGGATATGAGTGGGTTTTGTTTCTCAATTTCGGACAACTTGTGCATTGATGGAGTGGTGCCAGTTTTGTTAACAGGGGAGAGGGTAATGCTCACGGGGTTTGGGTTTTTAAAGAAATGAGGATGGACGACAATGTGAAGTTATGTGTGTACTGGAGTTTAAATGAAGAACGGATGGTTGAGGCGGAGACGTGGAGGAGGTCAGAGTTCAGCGAAGTGGAGTGAGTAACGAGAAGAGGGGCATGACGTGAAGGATTAAGTGGTTGAAGGAAGCATGCGGGTTCTCGTGAAGTCCAGGAAATTATAAGAGTATGAATAACAATGAGGAATAATATTTGGATGGAAAGAAGTGATAAAGGTTGGAAGAGATAAACAATGGGTATTGTGTTGGATATTTTACTGAGTATATCTGTGCTTAGTGTTCAAAACCATACGCTTGTGCAAGTTCCTGGAACATTCGACAGAAATGAATGTTCTGTAGCGCAAGCAACTGAATAACTATGGAAAAAAAAACAGGAGGGTTAAAGTTTTCATGTGGTGAGACTAGTTTAGGAATTCGTGAAACTTGGCTTTGCTGAAGGAAGGGTTAGCAAGATTACGGTATGATTAAATAAAGGAAATTGGTGGATTTAATAAAGTACATACACGGTTTCAAACTAGAATTGAATATATTTTTAATTTAATAGTTAATGTCTTAACTTATTAACGTGATAACTCAGGCATATGAACTCAGTTTGATGAACGGGCAGTCACGTTAAGATCGTATGGACAAGCGCTACACCATGGAACTGACTGGGAGTGAATCCGAGCTCGCTACAATTTATTACAAAATAAATTGTCTGTCTGAATCAAAGATGATTATCGTTATTAACGATGATCGTCCAATGTGAGTAAAACTCATCAACTCCGAACAGTTCTATTTTTATAACGTATTCTTAGAACTGATAATGATCTGTTGATTGCTGTGTGTTAACTGTTTGGTTAAATTGTATGTGTATTGGTTGAAATTATAGATAACGATATATATATATATAAATCATTAATCGAATATTGATTCTGTTTATCAGAATATTTTATACTCGTGTTGTTTAACATCTATGATGCAGGGAAACAGGTCGGAGGGGTCCAACTGGACTCCTCAATATTTATAATAATGTTCTGTTCATATATTGTGTTATATGATGTGATATGAAATCTTTTGATGATTTTATATGTTTGAATGATACCGATCATTGTTATATGGTACGTTAAATACCATAAGGAATACTGGAAAGTAAAAAAAGAATTTTCAAAGCATATTGAAAATAAAATATTTATAAAATCGAAGGATTTTATAAAAGGAATATTTATTTGTTAAATAAATAGGATTAATAAAAGGAATATTTATTTGGTAAATAAATAGAATAAAGGAATATTTATTTGATAAATAAATAGAATTGAAATGGGATATTTATTCAGAACGAAAATAAATAGAATAAAGGAATATTTATTTGATAAATAAATAGAATTGAAATGGGATATTTTTTCAGAAAGTAAATAAATATAATAAAGGAATATTTATTTGATAAATAAATAGAATTGAATTGTGATATTTATTCAGAAAGTAAATAAATAGAATAAAGGAATATTTATTTGATAAATAAATAGAATTGAAATGGGATATTTATTCAGAAAGTAAATAAACAGAATAAAGGAATATTTAATTGATAAATAAATAGAATTGAAATGGGATATTTATTCAGAAAGTAAATAAATAGAATAAAGGAATATTTATTTGATAAATAAACAGAATAAAGTAATATTTATTGAGAAAATAAATAGGATTACAAAAGGAAATTAACAAGATAGAAAAGAGTTAGTCGATTAGAGTTATCAAATAGAGTCATCAAATAGGAGTCAATTGAATATAGTCATTCGAAAGGAGTCAATTGAACATAGTTATTCAAAAGAAGTTAATCGAACATAGTTAAAAGAAATAGAGTTAAACAAGATTAGAAACTGACTAGAGATTAGTTAAGTTGAATAATTTTCTGAGTATCGATCTGATGTTGGTTTCGGACTTCGGGGTTTATACTTAGAGAATTGTTCTCCTACTAGTTTACGGTTAGGGACTGATACTTGTGAAATGATAGTGATATGTAAATAAAAAAATGGAAATGTTTTCCAGTGTTAATAACATATATTTTCTAAACATAGAAAATAAGGAAATGTGAATATATATATATATATATATATATATATATATATATATATATGTTAAATGATGATTGATCAATATAATTTCCATCTGGAAATAATATCGTTGTTTGCACACGTGTTTTCTTTGATAGTTAACTCACCGACTATCGAAGTTTTTGACCATTTTAACGTTGTTAATATGGAGAGACCGATTGGATTATTATCCGAAGAACCACTTTGTATTGGCATAAGCGTTGCGAATCATATATACCAAAGAAAATTGAAGACGGAGTAAAGTGCAAGGGCTGTTGTATTAATCTTAGATAACAGTGCTTAAGATGGATATACTGAATAGTGCCTTCGGTTCATCCTGTTCCTGGATGACTTGTATGGATGAATGTCTAACAGAATATTTCCAGAAAGGTCACATACATTGATTTCTTCAACCGTACCAAGAGTGGAAGCGGAGAAGGAAACTTCTTTAGCTAACATGTAATGTACTGTTGTAGACGCCAATTAGTGATTTTCGATGGATCTGACATGTGGCATTCGAAGTGAATCTGATGTGATGATAAAGCGTAACCTCAAGCCTCATCAATCGGTAAATGACAGAAATTGGGCAGGTAGCATGGCTATGTAGGTCGCACCTATTAGGGTGTATAATCACCTGATCTAGAGTTTCATTTATTTCTAAAATTCTATTGTTGATGCTGTCCCTTTCGGGAAACGGTTGCTGATCCCAACCATTGGTGATATACATTCGATACACTCAAGCGAAATGAGTGGTCGGTCATGTGTGGCCGGGTTGCAAGATGTTCTTGTTGAACCCAGTGTATTCCTTTCTAGAGGTACACTAGCGAAAGGTGGTTCCATACCTTGTCATAGTTGGAAATCCATTACCCAATGCGTGCTTGCGGTTTTGATTGTATATTATATATGTAGAACGTGAGATGAAAGCGTTTCTGCTAGATGATTATTATATTGTGGTTGATAGACATTATTATAATATCAAAAGGTTTTTGATATAAAGATATTTTGGATTCTCATATGGGAAAAACCCGTTCCGTTATGCGGCGTGGTCTTATGAGATATCGTTTGTTGCTCAAACCGTTTTAAACTGTTTTACTCATACCAGTCCCATGACTGACCCGGAGTTTATTTTGTTTTGTTTTCCCTAAACTCTTGGGTGCCCAATTTTATACGGGCAGTCAAATAGTCGGGATTTACAAATACTTGAAGAGCTGGAGCAGGAGGCTTCAGGATCATATAGCTATTGTTTATTTCCATTGTGTTGTAAGTGCTGTACTGTGATAATGATGTATATTTAAGTACAGATTTATATTTCAAAGTTATGTTATATATATTATATGTTATTCGTTTCGCTGTGAGGTTCGTGTTACTCTAATGTTGTGTTCTTCTTCTTCTATTCTAAGTTTCTATCTTATCTATCCTCACCCTCTAATTTCTTTCATTAACTACCGGTATTTTCGATCCTTAGATGTCCGATATGTGTTGTTATCGGATAACCAAGATCGCAAATTTCCGGGTCGTTACACAAGTGAAATCAAAGGACATCAACTTATGTAATAGAGTCGATCCACTAAAGTATTGTGCAGCGTTATAGCATCAGATCCCATAGATAGTAAGTACTTTTTCTTATGGAAGCAAGTCTTTTTCAAAGATTCTATATAAATTTCATATATGAAAAAAGACATTTGAAATGTTGCACTTACCTATAACCTGAGATTGGGTGTCACTTTTTTACATTGTTGCGCTTTCTCATTGGGTTGGATTAGAGTTACTTGCATATTTTATATATGTTTGTCTATATGTGTATTGTGTTGTGACTTGCATCCCCTTTTTTCCACACCAGAAGAAGTTAACTCATAAGCTCAACTTTTGTTAATAATAGATGAGGGTAACCGATAGGTAAGTAGCTAGCATAATTCAGTCGAGATGATCACACTTTGTACTAGTTGTGTTTTACCTACACTTGTTAGGAGATTTTTGTCGCAACTTTGCATATTTGTTGTTATTTTTTTTTGCAATAATGGTGTACATATAGCTACACCGACATATAGGAAAGTTCGGGTGCTAATGCATTTGAATATTAGGCCAAATTGGGATATAAGAAAGCCCATAACTGCCAGCATATGGCATGTAAACTTCATATTTATCATGTCATGTACTTTTTAAATAAACCTTTATATGCAAATATATATATATATATATATATATATGTATGTATGTATGTATGTATGTATGTATATATATATTGTTTTTGAGATCCTTATCATTTCATGATTAAACCGTTTAATGTACTGACTATGTTGCAAAAAAATTGTATAACTAAAAACATCTCTTCTCTTCACAAATCATGTTCAATGCCTTTTCTATGAAATTGAAATGCACGCATGCACCCCTTTATGGACTAGGTATGAACACGGTTGTGCTAACTAGTTAAATATATATTTAGCTTCATTTGTGAACATCACTTATAGTAACTAGTTTCATATATTAAATGAGGCATGCATCTTGTTTGTAATTTGTAAAGAATGTGATATCTTGATAATTCTAGCAATTTGCTTACATGACATGTCACTTATTTATGCATTTGGTTTTAGTGCACCCCTCTTATATGATATTTTTTATGGTTGTCCTATTCAACATGTCAACCTTTTATTGGAAAGAAATATAAGTGGCATTCCATTATGAATTTAGTAACTTTAAGTCAGATGTTATGATTAACTATTGTATTATAGTGATTAACTGAAGTTGATTTACTTGAACACAACCTGACCTGAGTTTTTGTTTTGCTCGGGTCGGGGTCAGACCTGAGTAATTCCAGCTTAAATTTGAAGCTGATGACAATTAGAATTTTTGAAGATTCGTGAAAATGCACTCGCTTTGGTTCATTCTTCAGTTTTTTTTGGTCTTGTTTAATTTAAAATATATGTACTTGTATTGTAAATCTTCTGGTGTATAAATGAAATTTTGTAAACTCTGATATTTTGGTATAAATTCCACTGTGATATATACTGTTGTATTTCTGTTATGTGATTCTGTGTGTGTATGCTATTTAAAACCTGTTAGCGAAATAATAATCTGTTGTTTTGAAAGTTCTGAGTTGGTTTAAATATCGGCTTGGAGCGGTCAAAAAGGCTAGTCGTTACAGTTGGTATCAGAGCTTTCGTTCATACAAACCTTTGCTTATCGGGTTTATAAACTCATTAGAGATAGGGTAGTAATACCCTAGAATGAGTGGAATTATCACCAGCATTACTCTAAAGAGAGCGTATTTTAAAAATAAAGTATTTTGAAAATATAAATTATTTTGAAATGAAAAGTATTTTGAAATTTAAATCCTTTCGAAATCTCCACTCTTTGAATCCATTCACTTCGATAGCTTTCTTTTTAAGGTCTCCTTAGAATTGAATCTTGATCCCATTTGAAATCCATCTTCGAGTTGTTGTGGTTTGTCGAGATTATGAGTGTAAAGTAAGGGAATTAATAAAACTAGTTATTCACTTATTGAGTTTGAATCATATATTTGGGAAATATTCGTAGTAAGAGGAAATGGTTGTTGAAATTTAGTGAGTGTTAACATTACTACAAAATAGGTCATTTGCATCAGTTGTTAAACTGATACAAATGAAGATGATGCAACAGACAAATTTCTATTACATCAATTAAAGAACTGATGCAAATGACGAACATTTGCATCAGTTGTTCAACACAACTGATGCTATAGAGCAGATGCAAATGTCTGCATTTGCTTTCGAAGTCTTGGTCTATTGCATCAGATTTTTAAAATAACTAATGCTAATAAACAAATGCAAAAATGAAATTTGTTATGACCTTTATTATATTGCATCAGTTGCCTATGCTATTACAACTGATGCAAATTAAGTGAAATAAAAAAAATCCACTATTTCAAAATTTTAAACCTGAAGCAATATTAAATAAAATTTAAAATTCTACAAATGCATTAATAGCACCAATCTGATGAAACAATAAATATAATTGTATTACAATCAACATGGTTCATGTGTACAAAAAAAAATACATACTCCAATCATAAAAGTAAAGTCAACGTACATAACAAAAGACTAACATAACTACATCCAATTATGCAACATATAAGTTGCTAAGCAATCCCGAACTTCGTCTATGTCTTGCCGGTCATAAGAACCACGTTGTGTAAAGTCCTGCAATTTATAAGAGTAATACTATTTTAAAACATCGTAAATAGCATATAATAGCTAGGCGAATGAAATAAATTGAAGTATACCTTTTGTAAATCGATGCTTTGATTGTGGTGTTTTACTATGTCAAGTATATACCTCGTTAGATAACATACACAATCTGTTGCTTTAGATTGCTGCGGACACTGATAATATTACAAAATAATTTAATAGTTAGTAAATGAAACAAAAAAGCACACAATATTAATTCATTACAGCCAATATCTTTGAATGGTCCAGATCTGTATGTAAATTTTATGCCTTTAACATCTTGCTCCACTAAAGTACAACTTAAAAGATATTCATTCAATTCAGTTGTTTTGCAAAATGGTAAGGGATTACCTCCACTTAACATTGCTGCAGTTAAGTTATTTATTTTTGCTTCCTCCACAAAGTGACCTACATTTGCATGTCCAGCAGCAAATCCTGACAGTTGTCCTCTATTTTATTCAATCCAGTCCAAAATCAAAAAATAGTGAGATGCTTTGCAACTTACCGTGGACTTATGTGAAGACAGGTGTCAGCGAGTTTGGTTGTACTTGCGCCTACTGTAAGTGAACTTAGAATTCTTCTCTCATAATATATATTGTTTAATTTTTTTCCATTTGCATGTTCAGTTATGAACAACATTTTCCCAGCCCCTGTCCAAATGCTCATTTGTAGATTTAGTAAGTATTTCCTTAGAGCTCAGATGCGAAAAATGAAGCAATGAAACTAGGATTCCTTTCAAATGCTACACCACCTTCTCTTAAAATTCTTTGATCCACTAAAATGTGTGTCATCTCCGTATTCAAATGAGGCTTGACCTTTAAATATAAAATCAATCTTAAAGCAATATCACCTAAAATAATCACTGTTTTAGTCATTCAGGACTGTAGGTTAGTGTAACTCAATTAAACGTGAATAATCCTAGTAAAAACACATCAGTCTTTTCAAAGACCATCCCATACTGATTTAAACGCTAGAAGAGGGATAATAGTGGAAAAATCTATCATTTAAACATGCAACCGAATAAAATGGGGTTTTCCATAGATATCATGTCTAAGTGTTTTTGTAGAATGTTATAGTTTTTCGACTGTTTTTGAACTATCTCGGCCGATGTCTTTGCATTTTCAGTGAACCCATTCTTTGAGGCCATTCTTTACTTGATTGCTTACAGCTTTTGGTTTATTTAAGATATGCCTAGGCATGTATGTGTTATATATGGTGATGCAAAATGTCTTTGGTTCTAGATGGTTGGCCCATGCAAATTTTACTAATGCAGACCGTTAAACTGACATTTATTTACATCAAGATAACTAACTGCTTACTACAATCAAAAAATTCGAGACCGTTTATGGTACTTGTCGATCGTAGGCTTATGCAACATGAACACAAACACTGAAGTAATCAAACACACATACAAAATGAATGTTTTTGCTTCAACTAATCTTTTTAACAAAAATGAATGTTTTTGTTTCAACTAATCTTTTTAACAAAAATGAATATTTTTGTTTCAACTAATCTTTTTATTGCAACAAAATTATGATAAAAAGATGTTCTTTAATAACCAATCTTTTATTGCAACTAAAACGACAATAATAATATGTCTTTTAAATCTACTCTTTTTATTGTAACTAAAATAACAATAAAAATATATCTTTTAATTCTACTCTTTTATTGTAACTAAAATGACAATAAAAATGTGTCTTTCAATTCTACTCATTTTATTGTAACTAAAATGACAATAAAAATGTGTCTTTTAATTCTACTTTTTTTATTGTAACTACTAAAATGACAATAAAAATGTGCTTTTTAATTCTACTCTTTTTATTGTAACTAAAATGACAATAAAAATGTCTTTTAATTCTACTCATTTTATTTTAACTAAAATAACTATAAAAATATGTCTTTTAATTCTACTCTTTTTATTGTAACTAAAATAACAATAAAAATGTATCTTTTAATTCTACTCTTTTTATTGTAACTAAAATGACAATAAAAATGTGCCTTTTAATTCTACTCTTTTTATTGTAACTAAAATGACAATAAAAATGTATCTTTTTATTTCTACTCTTTTTATTGTAACTAAAATGACAATAAAAATATTCATTTTTTTAATTTAAATATGGAATATGGGTTTTGATTAGATTTTGTTAAGTAATAAAAAATTTATATTTATTTGAATCTATGAACTCAGAATACATTAGAAAAAAAAAGATTAATTTTTATTGTTAATCAAATCTAAACCAGTCCATGTTTCATGTTTCAATAAAAATGAATATTTTTATTTTAAACCTAATCTCAATGTTCATGGATTTCATAAAGATGATATTTTTATTATAAAAACAAATCTATGTTCACGGATCTAAATAAAGATGATATTTTTACTATAAAACAAATCTAACAATAAGCTAGAGATTCAAATAATAGAAAGGATTTTTATTGTAGATCTAGATCTAACAAAACTTGAACATCACAATCCATCACAATCCACAAACAACATTCCAATCTCAAACATAACATATCTGATTTTATAATCATACATACAAGGATTTCAAATAGCGAGAAATAATTAAATTTTAATTAATTATTAAAAATGGAAATCTCACAGTGCTTTTAATTCTGAATAATTCAGAATCAAATTTTTGTCCAAAATCTGATCTGCTCCGAATCAGTTCTAACCAGTCCAGAAATGTAGATCTCGGACTCACGATGGCAGCGGTTCTGAAATCGTTTAATTCCGAGTTCGTATGCATTAGTTATGAATTTATTTAGGTAGACAATATTTTAAAATAAATTAATTAAATAATAGAAAAGGAATATACCCTCTTCTTCTTCTATCTCAAAACATGGCCGATCATTTGTTCAATTCTAGGTCTTCAACTTGCGCGCGGATCGAGGCACGAGGTGTCGATCAGACTGTGCCACGCCCTGGAGCTTCGAACGTCGCACCTAGGAGGGTCCACTTCATCGAGCTCGGTGCTGGTCTGGGGGAGCACTCCGGTCGCGAAGTCGGCGGGTTTGGGGGCTCGGTTCTTCATGTATACACCATGATAAATCTTGAACCGGGTATGAAATTGAAGAGGAGAGAGAGCTCTCCAATAAACTCCAAAGGGCCTATGAGTTTTACTGATTAGTTTGAGAGAAATTGGAAGAGGAATTCTTGAACAATTTTTTCCATTCATGAAAGGGTGGCGGCGTTGGAAAATTAGATTAGGGTTTTTGATTAAGGATCAATGTATATTTATAATATTTAATTACTAATTTTTGCAAATAAACCCGTTAAGTCTCAGTAGCTCCAATTTCAGCCCAACAAAAGTTGTTCCTATCCAATTGCCCCCGTTTTGGACACAATGGGCTAGGTCCTGTCAGCCCAAACGATCGTTTTCATACTATTTTCTTTAATTTAAAATTTAAATCATTTATTTAATTCGATCGTACATTTAAATTTACCGGAGCCACATACGGACTCCAAAAATTCCCGAAAAATAAATCTAGCTATGTTTTGACGACACTGTCCTAACAAAATTAATTTCGTTGAATTTGGAGACCGTTTGAAAAATGGTCCTTTTAACGGTCGATTAAATTCAACAGAAATTATCGAACACGGTTTAATTTACCACGCTCACATATTAATTCCAAAAATTCTAGAAAATTAAACTTAGCAATAATTTGACATTCCGTGTTCGATAAAAATAGTTTCATCGAAAACGGAGGTCATTTGTATAATGGCCATTTATACCGGCTATATATTATATTATATTCCATAACGACTATTCTGAATATTCAACTGGCCATAACTTTTTATTCCCGCTATGAAATTTTGATTTTTTGAATTCGTTGGAAAGATATTTTAAACAGATTTAAATATTTTTAGTTTCACTAAAATCCGATTTACTTTGAATCCTGTACGTTCAGTCAAAGTTCAGATTCAAATTTTCAAACTATTGTGCTATTTTCAACTCCTTTTAAAATTAAAATAAATATATTCGTTCCGACTTCGATTTAAATAACTTTTAAATCATAATTATTTAATTTATTTTAACTATTCAAACTTCATTAAAATAGCCAATGGTTTTGATTTTCCGGGTTGTTACAATCTCCCCCACTTAAAAGTTTTTCGTCCCCGAAAAGAAAACAATAGTAAAGTAGGAAACAAAACGGAAAATGCAATGTATTGTAAATGTACCTCAACACAAGAGTTTCTCGGAGATGTCCACTCTGCACTTGGGATAAGCCTGTTTGATGTTATCCTCGGTCTCCCATGTACAGTCTCCAGGATCCCCGCTCCACTGCACTTTGACTAAGTGGATCCTCTTGCTCCTCAGAACTCGGGTCTCATTGCCAACAATTTTCACTGGGTCCCTCCTTACTGCTAAGCTCGGAGTAATCTCTAAATCTTGTTGTGCTGCTTCCTCCATAATCAAGTCTGGATCATGTACATGCTTCTGGAGTTGGGACACATGGAATACATCATGCACCCCTGGCAACCAGCTAGACAACTGCACCCAATAAGCAAGAGTTCCAATCCTTTCAAGAATAGGAAATGGACCAATGAATCTCGGCGCAAACTTGCAGTCTTCCCAAAACGAATTACACCTCTCAGTGGGGAGACCCTCAAGTACACATAATCGCCAACAAAGAATTCTAAATCCCTTCTTCGTGAGTCTGCATAGCTCTTCTGTCAGCTCTGAGCAGTCAGTAGTAGCTTCTTAATAAAATCAACTGTATCTGATGCTTTACAAATCATGTCGGGACCCAATGCTAACCGATTGCCTGGTTCCACCCAACATGCGGGAGATCTGCATGGTCTGCTATATAATGCTTCAAATGGCGACATCTGCAAGCTTGCCTGGTAAATGTTATTATAAGAGAACTCAACCAAGTGCAAGTGATCTTCCCATGACCCGCCAAAATCAAGAATGCATGCTCGCAACAAGTCTTCTAATATGCGGTTCACCCTCTTAGTCTGGCCATTTGTCTGAGGATGATAAGCGGTGCTAAGATTCAACTTGGTCCTGAGCTCCTTTTGGAATGCTTCCCAGAATTTACTAGCAAATATCGGATCACAGTCACTAACAATGCTAATGGGAACTCCATGTAGTCTGACAGTCTCTCTGAAATAAAGCTGCGCTAGACTTCGAGCTGTTCTATTAGATATGACAGGGATAAAATGGGCGGTCTTCGTGAAACGATCAATAACCACCCATATGTTGTCATTGCCTTTTCTGGTTCGGGCCAAGCCATCAATGAAATCCATAGATATTTGGTCCCACTTCCAACTTGGAACCTCCAGCGGTGGCAACAATCCTTCAAGCTTCTGTTGATTGCTTTTGACTTGCTCGTTGGTGGAACATCTAGCAACATATATGGAAATGTCCCTCTTCATAGATCTCCACCAAAATGTGCATTTGAGGTCATGATACATCTTGCTCACCCCTGGATGAATACTAAGCTTAGATTTGTGACATTCATCCATTACTTCCTTTCTGAATTTCGGAAGGTTCGGAACACAAATTCGGCCTAACAGTCTCAGAACCCCTTTGTTGTCAATCTGAAAACTCGTGGGTTCGCCTTCCCGAACTCTTTTGCTAATTCTTTGAATAAACTCACCTTTCTTCTGAAGAGCAGAGATCTTATCAATTAATGTATGTGTATTGATGAGATTGGCGATGATAAGATTGGGGGCGTCCGCATTCTTTCTGCTAAGCGCATCCGCCACAACATTGGCTTTTCCTGGAGTATATAGGATGTCCAGATCATAGGCTGCAAGAAATTCTAACCAACGTTATTGCCTCAAATTTAAGTCTCTTTGGGTGAACAGATACTTCAAGGATTTGTGGTCAGTATATAATTCGAACTTCTCACCCAAAAGATAGTGCCGCCATATCTTTAAAGCAAACACGATGGCCATCAACTCAAGATCATGAGTGGGGTATCTTATCTCATGCGGTTTCAACTGACGGCTATCATATGTGACTACTTTGCCCCCTTTGCATTAACACCACACTAATACCCTCAATAGAAGCATTAGTATAGACCGTCAAATCTTTGTTGCCATCGATAATGGTCAACACGGGAGCAGTGGTCAACCTCAGTTTCATCCCTTGGAAGGCTGCCTCACATTCGGGTGTCCAAATAAACTTCGTATGCTTCTTAGTCAACTTCGTCAATGAACAAGATAGCTTCGAAAAATCTTAACAAATTTCCGATAATAGCCAGCCAATCCTAAGAAACTTCTGACTTCTGTAGGAGTGCTAGGCTGTTTTCAATCTTGGATGGCTGAGATCTTGCCTGGGTCTACTGAAATGCCTTTCTTCGATACAACATGACCGAGGAATTTCACTTCTTCTTGCCAGAATATGCATTTAAGAATTTGGCTTTCAACACATTCTTTCGCAGGATTTCCAAAACTTCTTTCAGATGCTTTTCGTGCTCAGTAGTGGATTTAGAAAAGATTAAGATATCATTGATGAAAACCAGTACGAATTTATTTAAGACATCACGGAATACTCTGTTCATCAGATCGACAAAGTAGGCTGGAGAGTTACATAAGCCGAACGACATTACTAGCCATTTATAGAATAAGTCTAGCCCTCTGAATGTTGTCAAAGGAGCACATTCTTCGGCAATGCGCAATTGATGGAATCCTGTAGCTAGGTCCATCCTAGAGAATAGTTGCACTCCATTCAAGCGGTCCAATAACTCATCAATACGCGATAATGGATATTTGTTTTTCAGCATTTGCTTATTGAGGTCACGGTAGTCTACACACAATCGGAGAGTACCGTCTGACTTTGAGACAAACACCACAGTTGCACCCCAATTACAGAAGCTAGGCCTGATCAGACCCTTCGACAAAAGTTGTTTAGTTTGATTGCTTAGCTCTTCTTTTTCTTTCAGTGTCATTCTCCGAATAGGATGCACAACTGGCCTTGCATTCGGAACTAAGTCAATCCTGAAGTCGATTTCTCTGCACGGAGGTAAGCTATCAACTTCTTCAAACACATCCGCATAATCACTGACGATAGGAATATCCTCAATAGAAGCAGAAGTAACTTCTAGAGAAGACCAGAATTCTTTCCTATATGTGGTTGAGTCGTGGCATGGTACAATAATAATATCTCCAAATTTGGTTTTAATTTTGACTATTCTTTCAGCGCATAGTACTTCAGCCTCATACTTTGTTAGCCAATCTGGTCCAAGAATGATATCATATCCGAAAAAACTCATAGCAATCAAGTCAAAAGGGAACTGAAATTAAGAATAAGAAACAGGAACTCTACAATACTGATCAAGAATAAGCGAACCTCCTATCGGACTATGAGCTATAATCGATTCTTTAAGTTTTCTTGGTTTCAGTTTTAACTTTTTAATTGTGTCACTGGAAATGAAACTTCGCGATGCACCAGTGTCAAACAATACTGTAATAGGAATGTTCTTAATAGTAAGAGTACCTCCTAAAACATAGGGTTTACCTGCTCCCTTGGAAGAAGCTAGTGCAGCCGCTCCATCGTATACATGAGCCACCTCGGATTTCTTCAGCAGTGGACAATTCTTGAGAAGATGCCCTGGCTTGTGGCAATTAAAGCATTCCCTGGTGTCACGAGAATTCTGACCGCGATTCTGACTGGGTCCAGACTCATTCCTCCTTGGCTTTTTTGGAGATCGGCATTTGTAATCGAAGTGTCCCATCTTCTGACAATCAAAGCATTTCACCTTGGCCTTTTTATTTCCTTGAGACTTGGCGGCTGAAGAGTTGCTCGCCTCTGGTTTCTTGTCAGCCTGCTTCCTCTTGTTATTATTCAGATTCTTCTCCCGATCTTGTTGAGATTTCCAGTCATTGTCTTCATATCGACAAGCCATCTCGACCACCCCATTAAATGGAAGCTTAATGTGTGCTGTCACTCATGTTCAGATACTTCCTGGAAAGGCCATTAATGAATCTTTTATTCTTCTGGAAGGGGTCCCGAATTAATTCAGGAGCATAACGTGAGAGCTCTTCAAACTTCCATACATACCCTGAAACAGTCTTATCTCCTTACTGCAAGTTGGCAAATTGATCGTGGAGACGCTCTACTTCTTACAGAGGAATAAACTTCTCGTTAAAGAGTTCCTTGAATTTGGCCCAAGACATGTTGGCCTCATTATTTCCAATTTTGACCTTCTCCCACCAATTCTCCACCTCATCCTTTAATAGCCACGATGCCATAAAACTCTTGCGGTGGTCTTCTAATTCCAGGCCTCCAAATAACTTCTCGCAATTCATTAGCCATGTCTATGCCTCTGTCACTGTCTCTCGCCCTGTGAATGACACACCCCCTAAATTCCTAAACTTCTTGGCTACCTTGTCCAAGTCAAAAGGCTGTAGGGGTGGAGGTGGTGGTGTTACAGCCTCCGGAGTGGGCTGCCCCTGAGCAGTGGGGGTTTCACCCTTCCTCTGTCCTCTAGCTCCTCCTCTGCCTCGGGCTCTCGATCTAGTGCTCATTTTCCGTTAGTTCTGTACCATCAAGGAAAGAGTCAGACCAACAGAAATGATAATTTTAAAGGGAAGGTAAAAGCAGAGACATGTGGAAAGATGATAATGATGTAATGACCGATTAATATGTGCTATTCTGTTGTGCTCATTCTAGGACATTACTAATCCTATCTCTAATGAGCTACTCGCCTTAGAATACTGCTGATTCTATCTAGACGAATTGTTTTAAATATGTTATACTTCGAAGCTAAGGTTAACCTTTGGCTCTGATACCAACTATGATGACCCCAAACTTTCGTAGAACGAAAGCAAGGATAATCATTGGAATATAACATAATTACAACTACAGCAGATCTTAGATAACATCATAACACATAAATCATTACACCGGAAATAGAAATGTCATCAACATCACAACACCAGAACATCAGAGTAGCACAGTTACAGGATACAACTTAGCGAATAGAAGTCTCAGCAAAAAGAAATAAGTCTAAAACTCCATCAAGTACATCATAGATAAAGGATGTCTAAATGTCTCAAAGTTGAAATAAAAAGATAAAAATGATCTTCATCTTCAGTCCATAAGCATGCTCCAATCCAGCATATATGCATAATAACCTGAACCAGTCACTTGGTTGCCCGTGTGAAAAAGAGGGCACCCGAGTTTGCAAAAGTCAGTGCATATATATACACGCAACTCAGCACCTATCAGCATATGAATACAAAAGTCAGTGCAGTGTGGACGATGTGCTACCATAGTATCACCACTGCATCATTTCTATATCAAATTATAAAATAGAGCATGAACAAATAACTTAGGAGTCATGCAATTTAATGATGAGACTGATACAATTATATTAGTATTAAGTTGTTGGTTGCAATACAAGTTTTCCTGAAGCTGTGTGAGTGTACTTGTGGGCTAATACCACTTAAATTCCTTATTATACTATCACTTCTATAAATAGGTGCTTGCACCAAGTTTGAAGTCATTAGAGTTGCATGGGAAGTTTTCAGTAAGATATCATGTTTAAGTGTTTTTGTAGAATGTTATACTTTTTGGACACTGTCGGGAAAATACACAAATGCACACAAGATTTTTCAGAGCGCAAAACACACGCAAAAGCTAGCCTATATATACTCACAATAATTCAATTGCAAAAGCAGCATATACAATCAAATTGAAATGCACATATGCTCAATTCAACCATGCCAAATAATTGTTTTGGCTCAAGTAAGATAGTAAAGACGGGTAATCATCTATCATACCAATTTATCTACTTCTCCTAAATCATTTTCTTGACTTCTTAGGTTAACACATTTAGTTACTGAAAACGCTTTCAGCGTCTCTCTCAAATTTTTGTTATCTTCTATGAGACCTAAAATAGCAAATGTAGTGAAAACTAACTTTTCTTGTAGTGATTGGAGTCCCACTTAATGAAGTCTCTTATTAGTTTGCTGCTGATTGGAAAAGAAAAAAATGGATTTTTTTAGAAAAAAGGAAATTAGAAATCAACCCAAGTAAAAGACAACAAGATAAATTATGCAAATATAGAATCCATTTATAATATGACTTCATGTTTCAATAATATTCAACAATACTTCAACATTACAATGTGATGAACTTCAACTTCGCCATTCTTTAAACCTAAATTAGGGATTATTTATACAGATCAATAATAGTGATGGTTAATTTTATCGTAGTTGATATGGGTACTAAACGTGCCTTGTCTTATTTCACATAAGAAGAACTTCAAACTAAATTAAAAATATAACGACCTCAACATTGTTTTGAAAATATATCTTGCGGAGAAGATAACATAGTCTATAACTTTATTGTAGCATTTCACAATACCCATCTCGCTATTTTAAAAAATTGAGAATTGTAATGCAAAAATCATATAAACTTAATCATGATTTTGACATCAGCACCAGGTGTCCTCTAACTTGGAAAAAGTATTTCTAACAAATCACATAGGAGTATTTATGTCTATCTTGTAAAATATACCCTGTGCTATTTTATTTTTCTAAACCTGTCGATTCAACCTCTCGTTGTTAACCCACATGCATAGAAAATGCAGAACCTTATGCACATGCACACTACTCCTTGCGCCCTTGTTTCCACAGTTAATCCACTGGATTAAACTTCCTGTTTTCGCTCAGTGTTCCTCTCCCATGCACCAGCAAGTTTAGATGCACCACAACTAACCGCCAACCTCACCGGATACCCATACACAGTCGTGCCCTGTCCAATCATCCCAAAAGCTATCTCAACCTACCTCTACAGTCTTCTTTTCCATATCCATTACCAAACCTTCCCCGGCAACTATATTATATGATTGAAGCCGACCCTGTGATTTTCTTCTGTCCATCAACCTTAACATTGACAGTAACTATAGATCGCCAAACATACATTTTAATCCAAGTTCTCTCTTACAGTAAAAAGAAGAAATTCTAAAAATCAAGACAAAGGAATATAGTTTTACCTCCACAAGTCATTTTCCTACTAACATGCCCTCCCTTTACAACCAGCTACAACTCACAGTTACCACCACAGATCTCACCTTGTCAGATCCTCTCGTGTCCCCAAAATTTCCATCCAATTTCAACAATAGACAACCCAGCAATATGGAATATAAGAGGAGGGAATGACATCATCAAGTCAAAGAAATTAAGAGACTCATCAAAAAATAGAAACTCCAATTAGTAACAGAAACAAGATTAAAACAAACTTTATTCCAAAAGCCTATCAACTCATTTAACCAAACTAAAATTACATGCAAAACCTATTTGCAGCTCTTCATGGCAGAATGGATGTTTTAAGGAATCTTGATTTCTTTCAATTAACCGTTGCTCGATCTCTTTCAATTAACCGCTGCTCTCATTACGAATCAGCTTGTTGTAAAGTAAACCCAATTAATGTCAATTCGTAATTTGTTGTGTCTTTTAAGTCAAGAGTTATGTCTTTTGTTTACGTGTCATGTCTCTTCGTTTAGTGCTGTGTCTATTAATGAAATGGTGTCCATTAGTATTTTAAGGGTGTCTAGTCCACTATATATAAGGGTGGTCATATTTGTTGTAAGCAAGAAGTAAGGAAAGAAGTTAGGAAATTAAGTATCCTCCTCCTCCTCTTTAATTCCAACAAATTGGTATCAGAGCTTCAGGTTGAAACTATGGCTTTTCTATTCTTCTCATCGTTCGTTCTCACAAAAGAAAATTTCGAAGAGTGGAGTAATAAAAAGAAAGAAGAATTGATCTCCAAAGGGCTTTGGGAGATCGTTGAGAGTGGACATGAATGGCCAAAAGACATTAAAAATATGACGGAGAAAGAGAGTGAGACATTCATAAAGTTGAGATGTAAAGATCGTTGTGCACGTGCTGCTATGTGTGAGAACGTCGATGAAGAAGCTTTCAACCATATTATTGGAGAAAAATTCGCAAGAGATTCATGGAAATTATTGAAAGAGGTGTACGCAAACGAGGAGGCTCTAATGGCAAATAAAGAAGATGAGGCTGCTGATGAGGAGTCAGTACAAATGATCATTGCAGATCATGTTGATGAGGCACTAATGGAGAATAAAAAAGAAGAGGTTGTCGACGAGGGAGCAATGCAAGAAGAAACATAAAATGATGTAGAACAAGATGGGGTCGAAGAAGGCCGAGTCATTCAGCTGAGTGATAAAGTAAACAAAGAGATCAACCACACTGCACAAGAAGAGGGCATTAAAGTAAATGGAGAAAAAGGAAAAGAACAAGATGATATCATGCATGCAGAAGGAGTATCAATGGCAGAAAAGGAACTTGAAGACAAACCATATGTAGGAGGAGGAAGAAACGTCACTGAAAATGAGAAAGGTTCTGCCGTTGCTGTTTTTTGTCTTGGTGGAGTTGGCATTGGCGCCATAGTCAGAGCTGAGTTGCTAGGTGAAACCAAGATTATTGGAGTGGACGTAAACAACAAAAGGAGAAAGAAAGCAATGTCATTTGGAATAACGGACTTTATAAATCTGAAGGAACATGAAAACAAAACAATGATTGAGTTGATCCAAGAAATGACCGATGGCCTTGGAGTCGATTATAGTTTTGAATGCTCCGAAGTAGGATACGTTACTAATCAAGCCTTTGAATCTACTGTCATGGGAAGAGGTATCACTGTTGTAATTGGAGCAGCAAAAGAAAAACATGCTAAGGCTGATCGCATGTCGCTTCTGCATGGAAGGACAATTAAAAGCGATATGTTTGGAGGAATTAAGCCACATTCTCATCTTGCATCGATTGTGCCCAAATGCATTGATAAGGAAATTGATCTGAATGAAATATTGACACATGAAGTTGGTTTGGAGGACATAAATAAGGCATTTGATATGCTAAAGGATGTTGATTTTGCAACCAAGGCATACAAGCAATATGTAGAAGCTTTAGCTCAACACCAGTTACTGGAAGATCTTAAAAACGAAGTTTTAAACGCAGAAAATGATGCTTTAAAGAATGAAGAAATCGTTGAGCGTAAACTCAAACGTGTGAGATATAAGTCAATCGAAGCCGAGATGTTCTCGGAAGTTTGAAGAAAAGCTTAAAATGATTGAAGAATTGGGTTTAAGGGGGATGTTGAAAAGTAAACCAAATTAATGCCGATTTGTAATTTGTTGTGTCTTTTAAGTCAAGAGTTATGTCTTTTGTTTAAGTGTCATGTCTCTTCGTTAAGTGTTGTGTCTATTAATGAAATGGTGTCTATTAGAATTTGTAAGGGTGTCTAGTCCACTATATATAAGGGTGGTCATATTTGTTGTAAGCAAGAAGTCAGGAAATTAAGTATCCTCCTCCTCCTTTTTAATTCCAACAGTTCACACTCATGTCTCAGTCTTACATGTTCCAAACAATCTTCATATCCTATGTACCATAGTCTATGCTCATAACGATCCAAGCTTTAGACAGACAATGCATAGTGCCCTACCAACGTTGAACCCTTCCACCCAAGCTTGCATGGCCCTAGGTGATTGGAATTGAATGAAAAATCCTGTAGATAAAAGTTCTGCTATGTCTGTCTCAAAGCAAAATTCTGCCACTCAGGCCTATTCTATACTTGGAATAACAAATCTCAGACTAACGTTCGTACAATTTCTAAGTTAAATGTAGTACACTTATTGTTGCATTTCACATTGTACATTCAACTCCGATCCATGTGCAAATACTAGAGACACAATACATAAGCAAATAATAATCATAAGTGTTCAACTTGAAATTATATATGTGTGTGTATGTGTATGTATAGAGAGAGACACGGACAAACACGTATATTGGATTTGCAATACTTACATTGATTCATTATAAGATTTCCAAATGGAAAAAGTTCAAATTTTTCAGTACACGTTGTATCATTATTAAACCTTGTGCCCAAGCACCTAGATGAAAAATTCTAAATAGTTTATTAGCGACACTAGCACTTTACACTCTACAATACATAATATAAATCAATTATAGAAACTAAATGATACTTTTTTTTACAACTTTTCTTTACAACTTTACTTAAGCTTAGGACTGCAGAAAAAACCACACATTTTCAAATTTTGTTTCCTATAACTATTTCCACCTCATAATTTTTTTCCTAAATGCATGCACCACTAAACAATGTCAGGCCTCTTCATATGCATCAACTAGATATGCACCATCGTCGGTGCAATAGTTGTAATCAAATTTGAAAATATATCTCCAACACAATGCAAATATCATGCTCTAGTAACGTTAAAATGAATTACACCAAAAGCCTAGAAGATAGGTAAACTTTTACACACAATAAAATATGAGGACGTTTATCTTCTAACATAGATAATATTTTAGCATAAATATAAATAATATAATAATTATTTAACTAACCAGATCCGAGATCAACTCCAGATTCTGCACATATTTCTAAACCTCTCCCTAAGAATAGTAATTATTTCCCTTATATTAACAAATGCATTATCCAAAAAACAAAAACTTGCATTTAATGCTTCGGAAAACACAACCCGTTTATAAGCATATTAAGTATACTGTGAATCTTTAAATGAAGATCTTGATGTATAAACACATGTTAATGGGTTTTTCAAAGGATACATGAATTAGAGCGTATGCTCTCAGCGAATAATTTACAAATACCAATCTAGAAACTGCACGCGTAGCCGAAAGACTGCATTATTTGCAGTTATAGCTATTTCAATTGTGATAATGTAGTGATGTAGATGTAATCAAGTTTAAGTACGTTAATGGAAAATACAAGTTAGTCTAAATATTACCATTCTTTTGCGGAGCAGAAGCAGATGCAATCAGGATTAACCTCAGACTTTGTTTCCTACTTCAGGATTAAGTTTGAGAACATCCATAGCATATACACATCAACTGCATGCAAACCATGTATAAATGTCACCACACTACCTAGTTTATTGTTGGTTTTTCCCTTCTCATAAATTCATATACACAATTCAATCGGTGAATGTTTTCAAAGCATTTATTATTAATAACTAAAAATTTGATGATTTCTTCTTTAAATTATTTAAGATGTAAGAAAAAATATGAGTATTCTAATGATATTTTTACTGATATTTTGGGCATGTTGTTCAATGATATTTATGAGTACTATTCAAACCATTCCATTTTAGAACTAATCCGCATTCACTGTGTTTTTTAGATAGTCTTTTATCACAGGACCAATTATCCTATCTAAAAAATTCATGTGCTCGCACCCACTGAAATGCAACCATATATTATATGCATGGTATCTACTATTCAATATTTTGTTCAACAAATCAGTGGTTGTGATTAGGTGGATAGATGGGACACACAACTTGGATAGTGGAATTGAACTACGTTCTAATATGTCTCCTTTTCAAGTTGAAATAAGCTTCTCCCATGTCAAAGCTTTTGTCCAAAATCCGAAAACCATGAATCATAATGTAAAACTATTTGCAACTTCAAATATATTCCTCAAGACATATTCACAAGTATGCAAGCCTAAGGAGTAACATCTATATTGTGAAGTATGCTGCATTTTTTTTGTGCAGTCACGTGCACTTCAGTTTTTGTATGTTAAAGCCTTATGGGCCTATTACATGTTAAAGCCCAAACACCATAATATATATTGTCTCATTTGTGAGGGTTTTAGGGTGTGTGAGCTGAAAATTTATGTGAGGGTTATGGCTTCAGCCGTCATGAGAGAGTTGTGATGAAACCTGTATGTATCTCTCCCCTTTTGCTTCTCCACCGTAAGAAATAAAATCATTCTCTCTTGCCCGAGGACGTAGGCTATTGCCGAACCTCGTTAAATCTTTTTGTGTTCTTTCATTTTCAGTTTTGTTTTTGTTATATATTTCCGCTGTGATTAGATCCTCAGATCTACAATTGGTATCAGAGCACCCGGTTTCAGTTTCTGGAGGTGTGGTGGTGTTTTTTTTTGAAGTGCACAGAAGGTGTTTGTGTTTATTCCTGAAAGGTGTTTGTGCTGAATATGACTGGATCAAGTCCATCTACGACTGTTGGAACTGTTCGAGCACCAAAAGAGGAGAGAACGGTTTATCATAGAGCAAGGTTAGAGGTAGACAAGTTCAATGGTACCAATAACTTCGGCTTATGGAGGACTGATGTGGCCGATGCTCTTGAACACTTGGATCTAGAAGCTTGCTTGGGAGAAGAAAAGCCTGATGATTGGTCCGACAAACAGTGGGAGAAGAATCAGCGGCTTTGCTTGGCTGCGATTAGAGGCTGCCTAGAAGCCCATATTATAGTGAACTATCAACATGAAACCTCGCCAAAAGTGTTGTGGGAGAAGCTTGAAGCAAAATACCTCGTGAAAAATGTAGCAAACCGAATTCATTTGAAGAGAAATTTGTATCGGTTTAATATGAAGAAGGATGCAACTCTAACGGAGCACATCGATTCCTTCAACAAGCTTTTAACCGAACTGGTCAATTATGATGAGGTCATTCCGGATGAAGAAAAGGCTATATGTTTGGTGAATTCTCTTCCAGAGAAATATGAGCCCGTAATCAAGTCGTTGATTCATGGCAAAGACAAGCTCACTTATGATGAAGTTGTCACCGCATTATGTAGTGAAGAATTTCGTAAGATGCATAGAGATGACATCTCTAGAGAAGATAGTGGTGAAGCTCTAGTAGTGAGGGGTAGAAAAAATGACCGCAAGAAAAATGTTGGCCAAAGTCGTGATAAAAGTAGAGGACCATCTAAAGGAAAGGGACGTTTAGCTAAAGATGAATGTGCATGGTGTCATGAGAAAGGCCATTGGGCTAAAGATTGTCCGAAAGTGAAGGAGCGAGACAAGAAAAAGAAAAATGCAGCGAATGTTGTGCAGTCCAACAAAGATGACGGGGCTGAATCAGATTTTTCCTTAATCACAATGCCTTCAATTCTTTTGGCAGAAGATGATGAGTGGGTACTAGACTCGGGAGCAACTTTTCATGTGACTCCACATAGAGAATGGTTCTCAAGTTTTACAAAATTTGAAGGTGAAGTATTGATGGGAAACCATCATTCTTGTAGCATTGTGGGTATTGGAAGCATTCGGCTAAAGTTGCATGATGGGACAATTAGAGAATTGAAAAATGTGAGATGTGTGCCAAGTATGAAAAAGAATTTGATTTCTTTAGGAATGCTCGAATCCAAGGGGCTCAGACTTGACGGTCGAAATGGTGTTATGAAGGTGATTTCTGGTGCTATGGTTATTATGAAAGGTACACGTCGTCACAACTTATATTACTTGAATGGAAGAACGGTGATTGGAGATGTTGCTACAGCTGAACAAAGTGAAGTTGCAGCTAAAGAAATGTCAATGCTATGGCATATGAGACTTGCACATCCAGGTGAGAAGTCATTAAATACTTTGATACAACAAAATTTGTTGAAAGGGGCTGCTGTTAGTAAGCTTGATTTCTGCGAACATTGTGTGAAAGGCAAGAAGACCAGGTCTCATTTCAGTAAAGGAATGCATAAATCTAGTGGTGTTTTGGATTATGTACACTCGGATGTATGGGGTCCTTCCAAAAATGCATCTTTGGGAGGTAAGCATTGGTTTGTTTCTTTTATTGATGATTATTCTAGACGTGTATGGGTGTATGTTATGAAACAAAAAAGTGATGTTCTAGAAGTATTTGTGAGATGGAAGAAAGCGGTAGAGACTCAAACTGGAAGAAAACTCAAAGTGCTTCGTTCAGACAACGGTGGAGAGTACACTAGTGATCCATTCCACAAAGTATGTCAAGATGAAGGAATTAAAAGACATTTCACCGTTAGAGAAACACCGCAGCAAAACGGAGTTGCAGAGAGGATGAATCGTACATTGTTGGAGAGAGTACGGTGTATGTTATCAAATTCTGGTTTGAGTAAAGCATTTTGGGCTGAAGCTGTTACGTATGCATGTTTTCTTATCAATCGGTTGCCTTCATCCGCATTGAAAGGTAAAACACCTATGGAAGTATGGTATGGTAAGCCTGCTTATGACTATGATATGATTCATGTATTTGGTTGTTCTGCTTGGTATCATGTGAAAGACAATAAGCTTGGTGTACGTGCCATTGAATCAATATTTGTTGGCATGAAGAGTGGTGTCAAAGGATTCAAACTTTGGAATCCTGTTGAAAAGAAGATGATCATAAGTAGAGATGTTACATTCAATGAAGATGCTTTGCTGAAGTCAAATAATGCTAAATCGACAGAAATTAGCACTAGCAGCCCAAACAGCTCCAACAATCCCAAGAATGTGCAGCGTGTGAAGTTTGATGTTGTATCGCAAGCTCCAGGTGATGCTGAAAGGTCAAAAACTGCTGCTGAAAGGACAAAAACTGCTGCTAATATGTCAAAAACTGCTCCTGTTATGTCAAAAACTGCTGCTGAACCGTCAAAAACTGCTGCTGAAATGGCAGAATATGATGCTGAAATTGATGAAACCACTGCTGATCCGAGTAGTGCTGATGATTCAGAAGCAGAAACTGAGAGGAATGTTCAGGAATCGATTGCTACTAGCAGACCAAGAAGAGATATCAAGAAACCGGGTTGGTTTCGAGATTGTGTAACATATGCTTTATCTGTTAATGATGAAGGAATTCCTGAAACATATATGCAAGCTATTCATAGTGTTGAATGTGAGGAATGGATAGCGGCTATGAGTGAAGAAATGGCATCTCTTCACAAGAATGACACTTGGGTTCTCACCAAACTTCCAAAAGGCAAGAAGCAATTGGATGCAAGTGGGTATATGCGAAGAAAGAAGGAGCAAAGAAGAATGAGGTCCGCTACAAGGCGAGACTAGTTGCAAAAGGCTATGCTCAAAAGGAGGGAATTGACTATAATGAAGTGTTTTCTCCGGTTGTGAAACACTCCTCTATTCGCATTTTGTTAGCCTTGGTAGCGCAATATGATTTGAGTCTTGTTCAAATGGATGTAAAAACAGCGTTTTTACATGGTGACTTAGAGGAGGAAATTTATATGTCTCAACCAAGTGGATTCAAAGCTTCCGGTGGAGAGGATCTTGTGTGTAAATTGAAGAGATCATTGTATGGATTGAAACAATCTCCGAGACAATGGTATAAACGATTTGATCGTTTTATGTTAGATCAAGGATACACTAGAAGCCACCATGACCATTGTGTTTATTTGAAAAAGCTAAATGATGGTTCTTTCATTTATTTGCTTTTATATGTAGATGATATGCTTATTGCATCGGCTTGCAAATCCGAAATCGAGATGTTAAAGTGCAAGTTGTCGGCTGAATTCGAAATGAAGGATCTTGGAGATGCTAAGAAAATTCTTGGCATGGAAATTCGAAGAGATAAGATGAATGGTAAAGTATGTTTATCTCAAAAGGCATATTTGAAGAAGGTATTAAAGAAGTTTGGCATTAACGAGAGCACCAAAACAGTGAGTACACCTTTGGCTGCTCATTTTAAATTAAATGCAACTATGTGTCCTTCTTCCAATGATGAAATTCAATTTATGGCAAATATACCATATGCTAATGCCGTGGGGAGCCTTATGTATGCGATGGTGTGTACACGACCTGACATTTCACATGCCGTGAGTATGGTTAGTCGTTACATGCATGCTCCTGGAAAAGAGCATTGGAATGCGGTCAAATGGATTTTGAGATATCTTTTGGGAACTATTGATGTGGGTTTGGAATTTGTGAGAGACAGGAACAACAATCGCTTATGTGTTGGATATGTGGACTCGGATTATGCAGGCGATTTGGATAAAAGACGTTCCACTACTGGATATGTGTTTACATTGGCAGGTAGTCCTATATGTTGGAGATCGATTTTGCAATCGACGGTAGCATTGTCTACTACCGAGGCGGAGTATATGGCTGTGACTGAAGCTTTCAAAGAAGCTATATGGCTGCAAGGTTTGTTGGATGATTTGGGAGTGGTGCAAAACAACTTCCTGTGTATTCTGATAGTATGAGTGTCATCCACCTAGCAAAGAATCAAGTTCATCATGCCCGAACAAAGCACATTGATGTGCGTTATCATTTCATTAGAGAAGTATTAACTGAAGGTCATATTCTCTTGGTGAAGATTGATACAAAAGAGAATCCCGCAGACATGTTGACTAAAGTGGTTCCTAGTGTCAAGTTCAAGCATTGTCTTGACTTGATTAATGTTTTGTATGTTTGATGTATGATACCCCAATGGGGTGGAGGTTCTTCGGAACACTGTGAAGTCTCGTTCTGAGACATTATGATGAACTACGACAGCTTGATCCTTTGGGTACGTAGGCAGCTACTTTGGTGGTGCAGCTGGATATGTGGCAATCAGAGAGCTTTGTGTATGATCGTCTCATGCTTTTGTGCATGATCCGAGGTGGAGAATTGTGAAGTATGCTGCATTTTTTTTGTGCAGTCACGTGCACTTCAGTTTTTGTATGTTAAAGCCTTATGGGCCTATTACATGTTAAAGCCCAAACACCATAATATATATTGTCTCATTTGTGAGGGTTTTAGGGTGTGTGAGCTGAAAATTTATGTGAGGGTTATGGCTTCAGCCGTCATGAGAGAGTTGTGATGAAACCTGCATGTATCTCTCCCCTTTTGCTTCTCCACCGTAAGAAATAAAATCATTCTCTCTTGCCCGAGGACGTAGGCTATTGCCGAACCTCGTTAAATCTTTTTGTGTTCTTTCATTTTCAGTTTTGTTTTTGTTATATATTTCCGCTGTGATTAGATCCTCAGATCTACATATATTCCTCAGATACTCTGAAACTAAAGCAAAAGAAAAAATAAATCACAGTTTGTGAACATATTACCATCCAACAATCAAGACAAGCTTGAGATGGACAATATTTGATATCAAAATGGAGCAAGCAATTTGAACATATAAATAACAAAATAGAAAAAAAATGAGCACTGAGAAATAAATATGACCAAACTATGATGAAACAAACATCTGCATAATACAAATTTGTATAAAAAGCAAACAAAGCTCGCCTTACCTGATCAATCTATGCATAAACTCAACAATGTCAGAAACTCAACAATGTCATTTACACAAATGTAAAAACAGATTGAAAATGGAGCTGTTATCCCCTTAAAAGCCCATTAACTAGCGGGGATTAATGCTCCTTACAAGTCAGCACTGAGGCATTCTATTATACTGGGTAGTGAATTTGCAGTTTCCTTCTAGTACAAAGTACGAACGATTAAAATGCACACATAGGAACGCATCTGCAGCATTTTCCGTATATGCAAGTGTTAACAAGAGGGGATTTAGATGAAATAAAACATGTAGTTACTTGCTTACTACCAGAAAAAGAATGACAGAAATCTCAAAGTTCACATGTTGTCGAGAGCAAACATGCATTTCAGAATCATAACTCGTAAAGAACAACCACACGTGACTTGTGCCATTTGCTATTGTTCTTCCAATAATGCCTCTAGAAAAATACTTTAGCTACAGATAGAATAAATAGACAAATCAGCGTACATAAAACCAAAACAAAACGCAATATAGTTTTTGAATTGCATATTTTAATTAAAAGTCTTAACGACATAATTCAAAAGATTGCTAAAATTATTTTTCAAAGCTTAACCCTCAAATCCATAACAGCCAACATCCAAGCAATGAAAACTAAAGGAAACAAACCGAAAATGCATAAAAACAAAACACCAACGAAACAAACACGCTTAGTCGACCTCCTCCACCTTAGGATCAATAACTTATATGCAATTACGTCCATACTTGATTCGTGCTTTGCCTACAGGCCAAAGCGACCATACTCTTATTCTCATCATGTTCCGGTAGGAGAAAACATACGAAGTAAAGGAAAATATCAAGTAGGGCCGGATCTGTGTTGTATTTAACCACAAATATAAGTAGGAGAAAACATATGAAGTAATATGTATGTTGTATCTAAGTCACGAGGAAAGAAAACTCTATACAAAAATACTATTATCAATATAAGTAAATCATAATTTTTAACCCATAAATATACATCTATTATCACAATAAATTGCATTCGCATCACACAGCACAATGTTTCTTTGTGTTACATGACAAAAAATACATCTATTTTATTTTAGATTGTAATATATGGATGAGACAACCTTACAGTTAGTACTGCAAAGTCAGATTAATATAATGTTAGAGATAATTTCAAATTCATATTCCTATTATTCATTGCATTAATTAGGATTCATATTCCTATTATTCATTGCATTAATTATGAGTTATTTTGATTTGTATTAATTGTATTAATGTATAGATTCAAATTCAAATATGCTCTAGAAGTTGTCAATCAATATTATGTAATTATGTAATCAAGGAAAGGAATACAATTTTATTCCCTGTTTTCACATGGTATCAGAGCACCATTAAATAAATTACACTCTTGTATTTCTCAATCTCTTATCATGGCTAATGATAACAATCCTTCTAATGTTTCCATCAGAGTTGATACTTATGTTATCCATCACTCTGATAGTCCCTCTACTGTTCTTGTCACACCTCTCTTAACTGGTGATAATTATGGCTCTTGGAATCGTGCCATTACAATGGCATTACGAGCCAGGAACAAATTTGGTTTTGTCGACGGTTCCTTACCGATCCCATTGGTGGAAACCGACGTTGTCAATTGGCACCGCTGCAACGATCTTGTTGGCAGCTGGATACTCAATTCCGTATCTCTGGAAATCAGGCCAAGTATTCTCTATGTCAATAGCGCTGCCCAGATATGGATGGATCTCAAAGAGCGCTTCTCTCAGTCTAATGCGCCGAAGATATATCAGTTAAAACTCTCGGCTAACTTAGCAGCTAAAATTCTGTCATGTATGTCTTCTTGTTGGATTATAGATTCAGGTGCGTCAAATCATATATGCACATCACTATCAATTTTTTCTTCATATGTTCCATTGCAGAAACATAAGTCTGTTCAATTACCTGATGGCACTTTTGCATCAGTGACTCACATTGGGATTGTTAAACATTCGAAATCTCTTATTCTCAAAGAT
Organism: Allium sativum; assembly: GCA_030737875.1. Taxonomy (NCBI): domain Eukaryota; kingdom Viridiplantae; phylum Streptophyta; class Magnoliopsida; order Asparagales; family Amaryllidaceae; genus Allium; species Allium sativum. The sequence continues at coordinate 1,020,813,639 of CM060913.1, forward strand.
GTATTTTTTATCCTATCATTCAAATTCAATTTATTATCTGTCTCACAATTAACAAAACAACTTAATTGTGAAGTAATTTTTTCTAAATCTCAATGTTGTTTCCAGGACCTGTTGACGAACAGGACGATTGGTCGGGGTAGAATTCATTGTGGTCTTTACTACTTGGAGGATATTCCCCATTTGAATTCCGCTTTTTCATTTCAGCAATCGGATAATTTTGATCTTTGGCACTCTCGTCTTGGTCACCCTAGTAGTTCTCGTTTTAAATTTCTCGTTAATAATTTTCCGGATATATCCGTGAATAATAATTTTATTTGTGATGTTTGTCCACAAGCTAAGCAATCTCGTGCTTCATTTCCGCAAAGTGTATCTCACTCTTCTGTATGTTTTGAATTATTTCATGTTGATGTTTGGGGACCATTTAATGTTCCATCTAAAAATGGTTCACATTTTTTTCTCACCATTGTTGATGATTATTCAAGATGCACTTGGGTCTATTTAATGAAATTCAAGTCTCAAACTTTTTATATGATAAAACATTTTTTTAATCAAGTTAATAGACAATTTGGACTGTCAATCTCCACTATACGATCTGGAGATGGTGGTATTTTTATTCCACAACTTCAAGCTCTTCGAACTGACAATGGAACTGAAATTCTTTCATTAGAGTTTCAAAATTGGTTTCATTCTCATGGTATAATCCATCAACGAAGTTGTGTAGCCACTCCTCAACAAAATGGGATTGTGGAACGTAAACATCGACACTTACTTGATGTTGCTCGCTCACTACGATTTCAAGCTAATCTTCCCCTCTCTTTTTGGGGCGAATGTGTTCTCACCGCTGCATTTCTCATAAATAAATTACCCACACGTACTCTTAATTTCAAATCTCCTCATGAAGTTTTATTTGGAAAGGTTCTGTCTTAGTCATCTTTACGTGTGTTTGGATGTCTATATTTTGCGAAAAATATGCATATTAAAAATAAATTTGATGCACGAGGTAAGCCACACATTTTTGTTGGTTATCCTTATGGTCAAAAAGGATATCGACTTTATGATCCTTATTCTCATCACATAATAGTCTCACGTGACGTTATTTTTCATGAATCAGTTTTTCCGTATAAAAACATTTCAGATCATAGATCTAACGACATTTCCATCACTCCACTAGATGATGATTCACCTACAAATTTCACACCATTTCAAAATGATTCATCAGTACCAACTAATATTTCTTCATCTAATACAACTGAAAATGGTGAAAATTCACTTCAAAATCATTCTCCAAATCTGATTCCAACAGAAATCGCTGATTCAAATCAGTCTCAGCAAACTAATAATAATTCTTCAATTATAATTCCCTCGAATACTGCTGATTTAAATCATCCTCAGCGAATTCGACGAAGGCCATTACATCTCAATGATTATGCATGCAACGTCTCTCCTTCATCTACTTCTTTTCCTTTATCCAAATATTTCTCTTTGGAAAAGTTTAGTCATTCTCATCATGTTTTTTTGTCCAAAATTATTAATCATGATGAACCTCAAACTTATTCTCAAGCAGTTCAATCTTCTGCTTGGCGTGATGCAATGTCTGTTGAAATTCGTGCTCTCGAAGAAAACAAAACATGGTATGTTTGCTCATTACCACCAAATAAAACACCAATTGGTTGCAAATGGGTATATAAAATTAAATATTGCTCTGATGGTTCTGTTGAATGATATAAAGCACGTTTAGTAGCCAAAGGTTACACCCAAGTTGAAGGAATTGATTACCATGATACTTTTGCTCCGGTAGCAAAATTGGTCACCGTTCGTCTACTTCTTTCTATCGCTACAATTAAAATTGGTCTCTTCATCAATTAGACGTAAATAATGCTTTCCTCCAAGGTGATCTAAATGAGGAAGTTTATATGAAACTTCCTCCTGGTTTTCCTCGTCATGGTGACAATCAAGTTTGTAAGCTCCATAAATCTATTTATGGACTTAAACAAGCTTCGCGTCAATGGTTCTCTAAGTTTTCTTCTACTTTAATTCAACGTGGTTTTCGTCAATCTAATTCCGATTACAGTCTCTTCACGTATATTCGTGATCATATTTCAGTATTTGTTCTTGTTTATGTAGATGATATTATCATTACAGGAAACAATGAATCTTTTATTTCCATGACAAAACAATTTCTCGCCAAATCTTTCTCCATTAAAGATCTTGGGCGTCTAAGTTATTTTCTTGGTATTGAAGTTTCTCGTTCCAAAAAGGGATTATTTTTGTGTCAACGTAAATACACACTTGACATATTAAAGGATTCAGGTATGCTTGGTTCCCGTACAACTCCAATTCCTATGGAACAACATTGTAGACTTCTTCCAGATGATGGCAATCCCTTGCCTGATCCGTCTCCGTATCGACGACTCATCGGTCGTCTCTTATATCTTACAGTTACTCGTCCTGACATTCAATATGCTGTCAACAAACTTAGCCAATTTATGCAAAGCCCTCGTTCCAACATCTTGATGCTGCAAATAAAGTCCTTCGATATCTCAAAGGTTCTATTGGTAAAGGTTTATTCCTATCGGCAACGAGTTCTCTTTCTCTGGTCGGTTTTGCTGATTCTGACTGGGCAGGTTGCCCTGTCACTCGCCGTTCTACTACCGGTTATTTTATAATGCTTGGTTCTAGTCCCATCTCCTGGAAATCAAAGAAACAACTGACTGTTTCTCGATCATCTGCCGAAGCTAAGTATCGGTCTCTTGCTGCTATTACTGTTGAAGTCCAATGGTTACATTCAATCTTATCAGAACTTGGTTTTCCACCATCTGGTCCTATATCAATACATTGCGATAGCCAAGCTGCAATTCATATTGCATCAAATCCCGTCTTCCATGAACGAACTAAGCACATCGAAATAGATTGTCATTTCGTTCGTGAAAAGATTCTCTCCGGTATTATTACTCCTTCCTATATTCGTTCTTGTGACCAACTAGCGGATATTTTCACAAAACCACTAGGTGCTGATAATTTCAAACGATTGCTTAGCAAGTTGGGCGTGATCGACATTTCTCTCCCTGCTCCAACTTGAGGGGGGTGTTAGAGATAATTTCAAATTCATATTCCTATTATTCATTGCATTAATTAGGATTCATATTCCTATTATTCACTGCATTAATTAGGAGTTATTTTGATTTGTATTAATTGTATTAATTGTATTAATGTATAGATTCAAATTCAAATATGCTCTAGAAGTTGTCCGTCAATATTATGTAATTATATAATCAAGGAAAGGAATACAATTTTATTCCCTGTTTTCACATATAAGGTCAATTTTATGACATAAACTTATTTATTTTAAAAAGAATTAAAAAGGAAGGAGGTGGAGTGGATGAAACTGATTGCACTTAAGGCTCATTTCAAAACTCAATACTAAAATACATCTGATCCACCAAGTCCGTACATGTTTATAATGCAGAAGAAGAAATTAGTGGACAAAATCATATATTCATAACAATTTTGAAATAATAAAAAATGTTCTCAGGGCTCTGAATGTGGACAAGAACAAATTCATCATTATAACATAAACATCCAAATTTGTTATATGCTACTTTAAATTACTAAATTCATATTCTGACCTAGCGAAAACCAATTTTTTTTTTAAAATCCGTATTGAATAGAGTCAATTATTTGCAAAAATGTTCCTAGATTTTCATCCATTTGTAGAATAAAGTTTCTTCATTTTACGTGAATAAGATCATCACATATGAAAAATGCTACTCGTCCATGAAAATAAACCCGAAATGGACTATCAGAAATCCCAAAATGGACCATCAGAAATCTCTATAATTTTCAACTAATTAATAACAGTCAAGAAGGCCCATCACATAAGTGTTTGTGTGCACACCAGCAACACATGCATGTTGGATCCTTCATGCATGCATTGAGTCAAGGACATTAGTCATGTCTAAAGAAAATTTTGAAATTAATCTTCTGTAACCTAGTGTGTGTACATGTGTAAAAGAATGAACATGGTATGAAATAAACTTAAGATATATGTAGCTTTTAGTTTATGTTTGATATTTCAAATGGACTGTTCTAATCAGAAGTTCACAAGAACATTATCACAGTTGAAGTTGTATATAATGATCAAATTTGCAGCAAAACATTAAATGAGGCTGCTGCTATATCCACAAGGGCAGGCAAAATCAAAAAAACTCATTTGAACATTAAACATCCTGATTCACACGAAGAACATATATAGTATTATATATATAATACTATATATGTTAATTGTGAACACTGCGTAAATTAACTAAGGTAGCAAATAATTACTGGAATTCACTTGCTACTCCTACTGGGATGTCTTGGTTTGCCCATTAATACTCAAAATACCCTAAATCCATGATTATGTGGTATGCGTTCATGTATCTAATATCTTACCCACCAATTATTTAAAAAGCAAAATTTGAATTAGAGTTATACTCCACAATTTTTAAATCCAACCACGCTGAAAGAATTCTAAATAAGATTTGGCTTTCTTATTACATAAGAAATGAAGGACTAACTAAACATTGATCTAGGGAAAACATCATAATCGAATGGTACAGAATGATAACTGGCAATAGGTATTGAAATCGGCAACTTAGACATCCCAGTACTCAGAAGAAGGCATGAAATCGAATTGAAATTAAAATACTAAAGGCGAATCGAAATCGGCTAAACATATAATACTTGAAAGAGGGCAATGTTGAATTCTGCAATCGGTATCCAAATCTGCAATCGGAATCCAATTCAGTAATAGTTAAATCTGAAACGAACTGTAAGAGGGTTGGAGCTCAACTTTCTTCTTTTCATTTTTTATTTTTATTTTTGGTCCTTGTATTGGCGCGAAAGAAGGAAAAAGAAGCGTGTTGGAGAAAATGAGTGGAAACAGCGTGTTGGTATGGGTTCAGGTTAAAAGGAACCTATTTGATCCTATAATTTTTTATTTTAGGTTCACTTGCTTCAACCTGTTTGCATCAAGAAAATGAAACTGATGCAAATCAATATACTTGCATCAGTTGTTAACACTGGTGATGCAACCGAAACCATTTGCTTTAAAAATGATGCACAATTGATGCTAATAACATTCATAACTCTTCTACTGCTTCACCTATACCAATTGCTTTGAAAGGTAAGGGGGAACTGACTCAACTGATGTTATTCGCATCAGTTGTTTGTAGAACTGGCGCAACAGAAGTGGTGCAACAGGCTTGTTTTGTAGTAGTGTAACTACTAAAGTATGTATGTTGAATGAATGAATAATTGAAGAATGTTAAACCTGCTTACCCTTAGCTAGTTCTGGACAATCCTTCTTGTCATGTCCAGGCTTTCCACACTTAAAGCATTTCTTTTCAACTTTTGGATTCATACAATCCTTGGAATAACGGTCCTTCTACCAGCAGTTAAAGCAAGTCACTTCGCCTTTCTGCTTTTTCTGACCCTCCTTCCCTTTTTGTTGTTGTTTCTTCCTTTTTTTATTATTACCACCCTACTGTGTTTTTGGTTCCTCTATAGTTGCAATAACAGTCTCTTCCACTACAAGAAAATACCCTATTGCAACTAGTAATTTGCAACAGGCTTCAAATGACAGTTGCAGTAAATGATATTTAGCAATAGGCCTTTTGTTGCTGTTGCAATAGATAAGATTTAACAACAGGCTTATTCTTCCTGTTGCGAAAAACATATTTTTCGCAATAGTGATTTCGTGTCTGTTGCAAAAACATATTTTTAGCAACTGGACTTCCATTCCTGTTGCAATAGAAATATTATTTGCAACTACACTATATATTTAGCAACTGTCTTTACCAGTTGCGATAACTGCAATTTTTTTGCAAGTGGTAAAGCCTGTTGCGAATAACGTACTTTTGAAAATTATTTTTCTCTAAGTAATATCCGGTTGTAATATAAGAAGTATAAGCATAATAGATTATATATATATATTTGTGTATATATTTTAAAATTATATGATTAACCAATATATATATATATATATTTGAAAATTATATGATTAACATTTGGTTATAGTTTCGAAATAACAAGTCATCAATAAAAATTAGTAAATAATGAGTTATATTTTAATAAGTAATTGGCATAATATTTATTAATGTATGGTATTTGATAATCATAATTTAGTTCTCATATAATTTTAAAAGTTATTATTGTTTGATTTTAAAAGTTATAATTTGGTTATGAGTTAATAAAGAATCCTATGCAATTAGTCACGCGTACAACACTATAGCAGTACTCAATTTCAAAAGTGTATACTTAACGTATTATTAAATTTCAAATGTCATCCGTCCAAGAGCACTCCACTAAGTAATAACGCGTTTAAGTTTTTAACCCTTCTGTTGCGTGAAACTTTACCAATCTCCTTTCCTCGCTTTCCACTTCGTAACCCTAGTTTGCGATCCCACGTTTCCTCCATCTTCAATCGATCCGCCGCCATTCGACATCTCATTCAATCGATTCATCCAGAAGCTCTCAGTTCATGCCAATGTTCAATCTCCAGTCTCAAAATCAATCCACTTCATGTTGGCGTTCTGGTATCAGGTAAAATTCAAACCCTACGTTTCCTTCATTGTAATTGTTTGCTCGATTTCGATTAATCCCCATCCTGTTCAAAACTGTGATGAAACGAGTTTAAGATTCAATTTTGTTTTACTGTAGAAGCTGTTCATAAACTAAAATCATCAGAAGATTCAAAACTAAGGCCTATATTATTAGTTCAAATATAAATGCAAACCTTTTTCAGAAAATAATCGAAGACCTTTACTGTTTTCACATATTTTTTGGGACTATGTCAGCAGAGATTGGTCTCTGTGAGAATTTTGTTAACCTTTTGCTAGATATAACTTGAAAGGAAAGAGTACTCTTGAGCTAATGTAGTTAAATACTGTTTATTATTAGCATGTTATATAAGCATCTTGATTCCTGATATGGAATGGAGTTTTGCTTCCACTTAAGAGTAGTAGGAAGTTCCGTGTTCCTATTGTGTGCAATGTTCAACAAGATAATCTTTGGGAGACATGACAGTTAGTCTGTATGAGAAACTAATTTCACTGAAATGCAGGACTGCCAAAATGCAAACTGAAACATTGCTAGCTGGTCATTGTACTACTACTATATTTACTTAGACTTGTCTTCCCAGAATCAAATAAAACACTGTAACCCTTTTTCTTTCCAATAATACACTATTATCATAACACACTCCAGTATATAATATCCACCTTGATTTTATTTCATTTTTTGAGACATTTTAGTTAATAGTTGTAAATATGCTTTAACGACTACAAAATTATGTAAATTTAAAATCACATTCTAAAATTTAAAATAGCATCCGTGCAAGTAAATTTGAGTTTTACGTGTATCTTTCTCCACTGTTCTATCTTATGTAGCTTAAAACAAATTGTTACCATCTTAATCTTTTATTTAACAAACACGTTCATCCATGTAGATAGTCCTAATTCATATGTTCTTAATTATATTTTTGCAAACTTGCACAACCAACTGGATAAACTATTGCTAGATCTGTTAGAACACATGAGCTTGATACATCTTATATCACTATGACTTGAATATACTTAGTGCACATTTAACTATCAGTTTGAACCAATCTTCTGTTCACAACACATCTTTAATTTTGCTACATTTTTTAAAGATTATCACAGCTGCATCAAACATGTCTGCTTGTATCTTCAGTTGCTAATGTGGGTGAGTGTATATTATTCAACTATTAATTTATAAATTAAAATGAAAAAGTGTTATATAAGGAGAGGTGAAACTATATATCTAAGCAACAACCTAACCCAGGTAGAAATGGAAAATTAAGTATGTGATCATGGTATAAATTAATACTTATACTTTTCCAATCTTTATTTCAATCCCGCTTGAACATCAAATGGAAAACATCAAATTGATTATGTGTGTGAATCATGTGCACAGTTTGCGTGTTTATGCACCAGAATTCAACATGAATACATAATGCGCAAGTTCTACTGGTCTCCCTAATATCAGTAGTATTCCAAGAGGCTATGACTTGGAGTGAATTTAACTAGCATAGGAGGTTTTCTATAAAGATGAGAAAAAAATTGTAGGTAGTTTGCTTACGTGCATAATCAACCAAACCAAAGTTCGATATTCTTTAGTTAGAAACCAAGAATTAGTTTTTTTTTATTTAGTCGAATTAGGTTTCAAGTAAAAAATATAAACATTCTAGACTGCAGGCAAAACATGGCTCGTTTTAGGGATTGAAAGGGTTTTAGGTTTCAAATACCCCCTTATCACTCACACCATTGATCGATTTTGGGAATTTCAGATTTTTAGGAAAGGCTAAGATATTAGAGGATCGTCAAGATGGACAAAACATGGATCTATCTACCAAGGTTTAGTTAGTTTTGGTTATTAATTTCATAGTTGCAATTATTTAAGATTGATTACCAATATCTTTATGTTTTATAGAATGACAGAAGAATATAAGCAAGCTGTTTGGAATTTTGTTTATGGGCATGCAGAAAGGAAGGGAAATCCGGATAAAATTATTTGTCCTTGCTTGGAATGTTGGAATCTTAATAGGGATTCGCCAAGGAATGTCGTGTCACACTTGATTTGTTATGGATTTGACCCAACATATGATGTTTGGATTTTTCACGGGAAAGAACGACCTTCACAAAATGAAGGTAATGAAGTGTCAGATGCATATAGAATGTACTTGGATACACAAATATGTAATTAGGAGATGGAAGGTCATGCTAATGTAAGACATGGAGAAGGGATTAATGAGATCCTGAAGAATGTTGAAATTCCTTTGTATCCCGGGTGTGCAAGCTACACAAAGCTATCAGCTACAATACTTCTTTATAAACACAAAGCTCAAAACAGTTTAACTGACACAACATTTATGGAACTTCTTAAAATTTTGAAGGATATGTTGCCTGTAGAAAACACGCTTCCTGATTCCACGTATGAAACAAAAAAGCTGCTTAAATCATTTGGTTTAGGTTATAAGAAAATACATGCATGTGTGAATGATTGTTGTCTAATTCGAAAAGAGCTTGCACATAGTGATTTTTGTCCTAAATATGGTAAGTCTCGTTGGAAAAAAAGCAAGACAAAGACAGACGAAAAGGATGCCAAAATACCTATGAAGATTTTGAGATACTTTCCAATAATACCTAGATTGAAAAGAATGTTCACGTCCTCAGAAACATCAGAGAAATTGAGATGGCATAACAACCATAAGAGTGAAGATGATAAATTACGTCATCCAGTAGATTCTTCTCAGTGGGCTACAATTGATAGGATGTATCCATCTTTTGCATCTGATTCACGAAATCTAAGGCTTGGTCTTGCAAGTGATGGCTTTAATCCCTTTGGCAATTGGAACAGTAAATATAGTTGTTGGCCTGTGTTTCTTGTTGCGTACAACTTTCCTCCATGGCTTTGTATGCACAAAGACAATCTGATGTTATCTTTATTAATTCCCGGGCCACGACAACCAGGAAATGATATCGATGTGTATCTGCAACCACTTATTGATGATCTAAAAAAATTATGGGACAAAGGGATAAAGACTTACGATGCGTATAGTCGTAGTGAATTCAAATTAAAAGCCATTAATGTAGACAATAAGTGATTTTCCAGCTTATGGAAATCTAGCAGGTTGCACAGTAAAGGGTAAGAAAGCATGTCATGTTTGTGGCGTCAATACTTGCTCGACATGGTTTCCTTTTAGCAGGAAGTGTGCTTACCTGAGTCATAGGAGATTCCTTGACCCTAATCATGAGTATCGTCAACGGAAAAACTTGTTTGATGGAACTGTAGAGAATAGACAAAAGCCTACAGTACAAACCGGTACTCAAATCTTCGGTTGTATTAAAGATATTTGTAATGAATAGGGAAAAAAGCCAAAGGAGGAAAAGAAAGGGAAAGAAATAAAGAAAAGGAAAAGGGGAGATGGGAAGAAAAACCGGAGTCAAATATGGAAGAAGAAGTCGATATTTTTTTGATTTGCCTTATTGGGAAGTAAATTTTAATTTAAATTCTTTATCTATCAAAGTATCTAGTACTTTATCGTTAGGTATTTACATGAAATTATTTTTATTTTTTCAGGCACTTCCTTTTCGTCACAATCTAGTTGTAATGCATGTTGAAAAAAATATTGGTGAGAGCATTCTTAGCACGTTACTTGATATTAAAGGTAAAACAAAAGATGACATCAATGCACGTAGAGATCTAGAAGTAATGGGTATTAGAAAAAAGTTGCATCCCATAGATATAGGAAGCAAAGTGTTACTTCCAACTGCACCATGCACTTTAACTGACCAAGAAAAAGAGATATTTTACTATAGAATGAGTAATTTAAAAGTACCTGATGGATATAGCTCCAATATTGGAAATTGCTTTGCAAAACAAAATAAAATTTCAAATCTGAAGTCTCATGATTATCATGTTTTGATACAATAGCTATTATCTGTATCACTGCGAGGACTTCTACCCAAAGTAACAAGGAACGCATTACTTCGATTATGTTCTTTTTACAACGACATTTGTCAAAGAGTGATTGATAGAGATAAATTAGAATTCATTGAGAATCATGCTGCGGTAACACTATGCGATCTTGAGAGATTCTTCCCTCCTTCCTTTTTTGATATCACGGTTCACTTGATGGTACATTTAGGGAGAGAAGCAAGAATTTGTGGTCTAGTACAATATCGATGGATGTATCCATTTGAGAGGTAAATTTTTAACATGAGTATATAAAGTAGTTAATGGTGTATGTATTTATGGGGGCATTTTATGTATGCATCTTGATTATAGGTATATGAAAACAGTGAAAGCATATGTTAAAAATCAAGCTCGGGCCGAAGGGTGCATAACTGAGCGCTATTCTTCCGAAGAATGCATGAAATATTGTGCTGAATATATTAAAGATGGGTTAGAAATTGGGAAAAGAGGAAATAGAAACGAAGTGCAACAAAGTGATTCCATACTTGAGGGACGCCCTATCTCCAAAGGAAAACCTATGGTAGTCACCAAGGATGTGATTAATGCTGCTCATCGGTATGTGTTGTTCAATACCGAAGAAGTGGAGCCGTATATAGAGTAAGTATAAAGTTAATACAACTATTATATTTGAAACAACTTAATTTTTGATTCATGCATTTTCGTGTACAGAATGCACAAGGAAGAGCTAAAACGTTTGCATCCTCGGCTTTCACGAGATGATGTAGAACTTTCAAAGCTGCATTCAAAGACATTTAGCGATTGGTTTGAAAAAAAGGTTGAAAGTGTTATAAATTTTGTTTGAGATTGATAAGTTTAAGGTAGAAGTATTATTTATATACTATTATGTTTTTTTTAGGTTAAAGATGATAGACAAACATCGAATGTTAGCAAAATAGTAAATTGGCTTTCGTATGGACCTCGCCATCAAATAATATCTTATACCGGCTATGTTATTAACGGTCGACGTTTTGATAGACAAGAGTATGAGAAGTCTACACAAAATAGTGGTGTTTCTATCGAGGCAAGTACTATTCATGAAGATGGGTCCATTGAGAAAATAATTTACTATGGGGTTCTACGTGAGATTTTATTACTAGACTACCGCCAATTTCAACTTGTCCTGTTTAAGTGTGACTGGGCAAATATTAATCGTGGAGTGAAGGTTGAAGATGGATTCACATTAGTCAATTTACATCAGTTCCAAAATCAATTTGCAAGTGACCCTTTCATTTTAGCTACGCAAGCTACACAAGTATTTTTTTTGTAAAGAAAGCAACTCATCAAATTGGTATGTTGTATTGAAAGCACCACCTCGAGGTTTTCATGAATTAGAAAACTATGATGAGGATGAAGGACCAACTAGTAACCTGTAGACGAGTCACAAATTGTTGATAGAGATGTAGACAATGGAGATGAAAGTTACATAAGAAAGGATTGTGAGGGCATTTTGGTATGAAATAAACATCTTTTATTGCTTTTTGTCATATAACCATTTTCAATTCTAGAAAAGTATTTCTGTTTATTATTTTCAATAATTACCATTATATATGATTTTTATATATAAGATTCAAAATTTGGGATTGAACATACACTGATATGCAACTAGACCTAGACATGAAAATCCAATATTGTGTCACCTTTTTTCAACGGATTAGGCACTAGTAAATAGACAAGGCATGCTATTTTGACGTATATTCTATTTAGCTGACATTTGCATGTTGTATTCTATTTAGTTGACATGCATGCTAGATTCTATTTTGACGTGAAAATCCAAGTACCGTCACTTAGCTGACATTTGCATGCTGTATTCTATTTAGCTTCTAATTGTTATGGCATAACACATTTTCTCCTTTTATTGTTATTTGTGGAAATATGTATACTGAAATTTTTTATTGTTGTTTATTAAACCGTTTGTGTATTTCAGATAAATTCTTTCGTACTGGTAATATGCTATTTCTAACACTTTGTATACTGATTTTTATTTTTCTTTTTTTTTAGGTTGAAGATAACTGAACAAGAAGTATCAATGGGGAAAAAGGACCAAGACTTAACAGAGGTAAGATATTTAGAAACTTGCAAGTAATCAATTTTTATGTAGGAATTCCTGTCAGATGATGTTATGTGCACTTTTTCTCTTTATCGTTTATGTCTTTTATTACGTGATACAGTGTGCATACAAACAAAATTAGCTTCAACTTTTAAAATATTGACAAAAACTTACTAGATGAGGCTGCTTAGATTGCATTGTCCAAAACAAATGAAGCACAAGTTTGGAATGTCGTCATGAATGTAAACTAAATGTAAACTGGTTTGCCAAAATTAGTGATAAAACGTTGCGTGAAAATGATATTGAACTTAACATCTTTTCGACCATGCACACCGGAAAACATCTTTTGCTAGGTATACGTTGCGTGAAAATTAGATTGCATTGTTCAGTACCTCAAATACCAATTTCTTTTCAATATCCAAATAGTGAACATGATTTCTTATTTGAATGAGGTAATATGCATTAGTACATGTGCTCCCATGATTTTGTGCACTTTGATTAATTGTGAACAAGTTGAAGCATATACATGTATGCTTGTGTAGTTTAATCTAAACCTACTAGAAGGTATAGATTATAAGCGTGTCTAATGTATCATTTTGATTAAATATATCATTCATAAAATTTAAAAATAATAATAGTACTTAATGTAGTATTGATACAACAAACTGACTGCAATATGCACTTGTTGATTTCAAATTTCACACGATGATGATTAGATTGGTATGCTTACTGTGGATACTCTGCGGCTAGATGGGGTCAGCTTTTGCATTATTGTATTACATATATCCAAATGATTTAATTTGCAAATAGTCGTTTTGTCGGCGCCAAACATCCCATTTCTTCTTGCAATGTATCACTTTTAGATACTATTTGTCTCTACTATTTTTTGGCACACCATACTACTATACCTCAAATCCCTTCTAATTTAAACATCTAATTGTTTAAATAATATGATTTCTTTTCCCTGAATTAACAAAAGAGTAAAACTTTATTATTTAGATAGAATATGTGGTTGAAATCATTGAATTAAATAAGATTAATTCCTTTATTTGTAAAAAACTTATGTGGCCCATGTAGTCTAAACTCAGGGTCGGTTTAAAGATTTCAATTGCCCAGGACGAATTTTCATGAATGTGTAAACATTTAAGGGATTCCAAATTAAGAATATATGCTTAAATGACTTTGAATTGGTCGGCATCGATTCTTCTACTGATCAAGTCACCTCAAAGATGCTGAAATAATATTTGCAACTGCTACATACATGTGTGTGTACATATATACGTATATGTATATGTATGCATGTCTGAACACCCAAGAGCTATAGTTCTTTGTTTTTCTATATCTGACCAGGGTATTGAACTGTTGGTAGACCTTGCTTGGATTTAAAAAAACATAAAAAGGGTAAACTTTTTTACATATAGTTAGGTTTATTTTGCACTAACATGTAACCTGATGTTGTGTATGTTATTGTTTGCAGTTGCTTCTAGTTTGACAATTGTATATGTTTGTAACTGTCTTTTATTTATTCCTAAGCGCAAGTGATATATGCGTGCTCTTGACTGATAATTCCAATAATGTATCATCATCATCATAACATGCAGAGGTCAACTGCTTATAAATAAAAGATGTTTGTGACAAATTCACATAATATACATAATGATTTTATAATTGTGAACAAGCTGAAGCATACACATAGCTTTTGATAAACTTATCCGGAATTAGCAATCTTATACTTTCCGGGAGAGCTTAGAATTTATGCTACAGCTTAGTATTTATATGATCCCAAAATTATAAAGTTGAAGCTTATTTATTAATTCTTTTTGTTGCATCAGCTAACCATATTCCTTTTAGCTAACCTCGTTTGTTGTATGCTAATTTTGGAACTCAATTGCAGCACTAAGACGATCAAAAAGGCAGAGTTTAGCTGCACTTATAGCTTCGCGTGCATTCGACGATAATACAGTTAAGAACAGTGGTGTAAAAATAAAATAAAAGGGTGATGTTGAAGTTGAAGCTTCTCAGATTTTAAACACTAATGTTAGAAGATCTCCTCGCAAGCGTCCTGTTCAGCCTTGTGATGTTGAAGCTGCTCAGATTTTAAACACTAATGTTAGAAGATCTCCTCGCAAGCGTCCTGTTCAGCCTCAACCCGAGGAAATTTAGCATCAACCCGAGGAAATTCAGCCTTTTTCTGTTTCTCCTGGCTCTAATTCAAACCCATCTCCGAATATTACTCCAAACTCAACTGGCATGCCTACTGCCATGGACCCGGATGTTTGCAATGAAGATTGTCGACTAGAGCCGGCCAAGAAAAAAAGAGGAAGAACGACGATGAAGAAATTTTCCTTGATTCCTGACGAGAAGCCTGAAGTGGAATTCAATGATTTATGTCAACCGGTAGGTGACAATTCTCGTCACTTGTCATCTTACATCGGTATATTAGTAAGGGAAATGGTACCTATGACCATTAGCGAGTGGAAAAAAGTCGACAAGCACCTAAAGGATGATTTATGGACTTGTATACAGGTATGACCATTGTGATTCTGTTTTTATATTTTTATTTGTTTGTGTCATGTTTTTGTATTTTACCTTAATTGATTTCTTTTTGTAGAAACTATGTTAGATAAACCATTAAATCGAAAATTCTAAACAATTATTGCTATTTTCTTAAAAATAAAAATTACATTATGTTAGCCCTTGAACCTATTTTCTTGAAAAAGAACGAAAATGAGTTCGGATCCAGAAAATAAACTCAACCATACTGATCATTAATTTGACTTTCTTTTAAATAAAAATTACATATTGTTAGCCCTTGAACCTATTTCTACTTGGATTTATACAGTATCTACGCATTTGTTATCGACGACATTAGAAGATTAAATCTAACGAACATGCAAAGCAATTTCGTTAGTTATACATTTTTATTTTTATTTTTTTCTAAAGGAACCTATGAATACATCATGAAGTCTTTCAATAATATGATGTTGTTTTATTGTTGTTTCTGCTGTGCAGACGAGATTCAAGGTAGATGCAGTTTATAAGGACTTGTTGTTTCAGATGATGGGAGCACGCTGGAAAGAGTCAAAATCGAGATTGGTTTTTGCTATTAAATTGGCGTCTGCTTCTCCCGACTCTTCTTCTAGGTTAGCCATGCTAAAACCAGTTAACATAAAGAGTGATGAAGAGTGGAATGACTTTGTAAAGGAAAAACTGTCAGAAAATTTTGAGGTAATAAACTTTATCGGTTATAAATATAAATGTAAATTACAATTAACTAACGAAATTATCTTGTGTAGAAAACCAGCAATAAATTCAAAGCACTTAGAGAAAAGAACAAAACTCCACGCACAATGGGTAGAAAGGGTTATGCAAGGTTAGCAGAAGAATTGGTAAGAAAATGCATGTTGGGGTTATGTTTACATCCATTATATATATATATATATATATATATTCTTCGTTTCTTACTATTTTTGGGTAGAAAATGGAAAGTGGAACATCGGATGTTAGCCGAGACGAGCTATGGTGCAAAGCCCACGTCAAAAAAAAATGGAAAGCCGCCGAATTCTGTTGTGGCTAACTACATTGTAAGAATTTATTTATATTAATATTGTAACTTTGTTACATATATGCTTCCGTTTTCTCTTTTTGTGATGAAGATGATGATTCTGGAGGTGAATAACTGATAACCATAATTAGTTTTTATTAGTTGGAAATACTTTATGATCATATGAATAAGAGTGTCAAAGGATTTTCTGCAATTCCAACAATATAGTCACTGTTATAGTGTACACCAAGGGCGGATCCAAGAATTAACACAAAGGTGAGGTGAGTTTAATACTATTTTTTTAAGTTACAGTGCAATTCAAACTACTGCTAAAAAGCAATAATCAAAGATTTTTTTAAATAATAACAAGTAGATTCAAATTGCATTTTCAATCCATAACATTTAGCTTAACTTGCTCGACGAGCCTTTACAGAGTCAAATTTTTTAACTATATAACCCAAATCGATCTTTCAATCAAAATATCAATATTTTAATATAAGCTATTAAATATTACATCATGTAATTAGCACAATTAGACGTTATCAATTTTGACAAAACAACCAGATTAGTTTACCAAGGTAATTTTTTTCTTTAAAGAGAAATAAGCCTCAACAATAAGGTATTAATTATTACTTTTTAAGAAAACTATCAGTCGTTTTCAATCTCATTTTACATAAACTTCTTGAGTAAAAACATAATTTAGCAGCAACTTTAAAAGTAGGTTACCAGTTCAATTTTCAAGCGAAAATTAGTCGGTTTAACCATCACTTAGGGAGAACAGTCATAGACAATTAAATAAAATGTTTTCATATTGAAATATAGTCAACGAATGGTAAGTTAAACTAGCAAATAGCAATAGAATAGAAACCAATTAGCCTACAGCCTAAAGAAAAAATATGAAATAATGGAAACCGCAAAAAAATTGAGATTTGAAAAATGAGAAGTCATGCAGCCAGGCTTTTTCATTCAAATTGTTAATATACTATATAATAATTTACTAGCAAATAATTAATCACTTGAATGGTTGACTGGGTTAATCTTTGTTATTGAATTTAGTCGGCAGCCAAAATTAAAAGGAGTCGTGAATGAGTGATTCACCGTGTAGAAAATTGGGAGAAAGAATCGGAAGCGCAGAAGGTTGGCCTTCCTTCAATTTTGGGCTGGGCTTACCCCTGACTGCAGCCCAGCACTGCTCAAGGCCCAATCCTCCCTTGGTGTACACATTAGTTTACTGGATTACATGGTTATGCACATTGTATCACAGTACCAATCTCAGCTGATACATAACGTGTAGCTTCTGTAGTTATGTCTACGTAGGAAATATATGTGTAGTTTTGTTTTACCTCTGAGGTAAAACAATGTTCGCCACTACATGAAAAGTGCAGTTGATGACAAGCTTTGTGTTGGATCTTTGTGCCTTGTTTTCTGAAAAACTACAAGTTCTTTTTCTTATTTTCCGTCGCACGCAGTTAAAACTGCTTGTTAAATTCAGTCGATTCCCCAGTAGATTCTGACCGTTTATATCAAATATTTAAAAGTTAGATTTTACATCATATCTAGATAGTTAGAAGCAGTACATATTTCATTTATTAATGTTGGATTTTTTTTATTTTTTATTTACAAAAATCTGCAGGCTAAGATAGAAAAGCATAGGAGTAGCACTCATAGCTCTCAGGGAATGTCATCGATAGGTGAAGATGAGTGTCGAAGGTTTTTGGCACCAAGCATAAGGGAAGAGTGAGAGGACTAGGCTTTGGCATTGTACCATCTCGAATTGGTATTCATGTAAGCAATTCAAAAAAGGTGTCTGTATTGGAAAACCAAATTGCTAGCTTGACGGCTAAAGTAGAAGAGTTAACTAAATTGGTAATTACAGTAAGTTACAGATAGTTAGCCCTATTTATGAATATATGATATGTTACAGTAAGTTATAGTATCTAACATTATACATTTTACAGAACACGAATGTAAAGAGGATCGATAATACACCACATTCAGAGACTCCTCGTGTTCATATGCCACAGGTAATATATGATTTGATTTCAAAAGATATTTTGATGGTTCTATTCTAATGATGTTTGGCTTGGTTATGCCGTAAGACTATCAAAACAGCCGTTTAGAGCCTTCAGTCATGTATTGTATATATTTGAACACGTTTCGAAAGACTAAAACCACCACTATTTCGATCTGTTTAGAACCTTTGATTTTTCTTAATTTTATTCTTTGAGATTTTAGAACCAACCCTTATCGTAACTACATTTCAAGCTTGGAAAAAGAAAATAAACAATAACATTTTCAATTTTTCTCATAACGACGATCTATAAGCGATAATACGTGATAAACAGTTTTCAAAAAACTATTTATAAATTTTAAAAGATTAAAACAAAAGAAACCAATTCCTCCAACTCCAATGTTGGATTGGAAGAAATTAAGAAGCAACCTTCAACTTATATTATAATACCTTGCAGCTGGTTAGAATCCATTATATTTAAGATTCCATTTTCAGTTTACAAGATGCACATGGAGATTATGAAAATGGTCGGTGTTTGCCTGTCGAAAAAGGAATCCAGTACTATAAAAAAAAAATAACATAAGATCAAAGCTTCAATACTGAATATCCCTCCAAATTTTAGAGTTTCAATATAAAAAAAAGCTTAAAAATAAGCACATACAGAACCCTTGCTCTACGATAATACCTCTAACGCATTATACTGAATATTGAGAAGGGATATCGACAGGTTTCCACCATATTGCAAAAAAAAAACATTTTGGTAGTCCTTTCCATTTTTTTTTAACCATATTGCATTATACTGAATAATTAAATCTTGGCATGGTATTATCAAAAAGTTGATGGAAATGAAAATTTTAGTAGTCCTTTCAAAATAACTATATCGACATTTTTTTTGGTAGTCTTTTTTTTACATCTTTAATTGACACTGAAGCAATTGATGCTGAAGTGTAGTAGCTCTGTAATTGATACAGAAGCATTGTTGATAATTAAAACCTAACTCAACAAATGGTTAAAGAAAAGATAAATTAATTAATTAAACTGAAGAATAATAATAATCTATTTTCATGTTGAATGAAATGTACACAGAAGGATAAACATAAAATAAGAATCAATAATTTTCAACTTTTATACTTTTATTTTGTTGAGTTATATCAAAATGTGACCAGTAGCCAAATAAATAATTGAAGTCTTTGAACAGTACTGGATTCTTTACCAAGGAGCCATCCCAGTATATTATGTTCATATCGTTATATATATATATATATATATATATATATATATATATAGGTATAACTCCAGCAATTTTAAGGTTTAAATTATAACAAATACAAGTTGTAAATTAATCAGTAATTGTAAGCCTGGTTCCCTTATTCCGCAGTTTTACTTAGCTTGAATGAACTTTAACATAAGCCGATTACAACTAGATTTTACCGTTCTCAATATTTGAAAATACGATTTTTATGAAAAATAATCAATTTTTATAGTGACTAAAAAATCATATAATTTGTTATTATACTTTGTTCGTTAAAATTATAAAAACTGACATTTTTAACACAGCTAGCATTCAGGAATTCTAATTTATATATCTAAATTTGAATTCTTCATCACTATGAATCCAACTAGATAGTCATTACTATGTTGGTTATGTTATGATTTTAAAACGCCTAAATTAGATGAAAATTGCAACTTTAATGACCAAATATAAACAAAATGAATTTTAATTGAATTATTTTTAATTTTTTACCCAAAGTTTCCATTGACTATAGCTAAACTGGACCTTGAGCTACTGGTATTGATTCTTTGTTGCCCTTCCTTTTACTTTATTCTTAAAATAGACCGTCCAGATGTAAACAAACTTTAAAGGGAAACATACGCACATCAATGAATCAACTCATATCTCCATATCATAACCGCATAAAGAACAAGACCGAATTTCCAAATTAGGGTTAGCCGCTGCTTACTCAAATTCTTCTTTTCCTTCGCTGCAATCGATGGCCCATTATCCTCAACTAACACGCACAGCTCTTCTTCTTCGATTTTTTCCTCGCTTGATTTTTCTTCCGTTATTTTTTATGTGAATCAGCGTTTTCTTATTTGTGTGCCCTAGCCGCGTGTGATGCCCTGTGCGGTGGCCCAGTTAGCACTGGGCCAGGGCCGGCGCTGTATATATATATATATATATATATATATATATATATATATATATATATATATATATATATATATATTAGGTATAACTCCAGCAGTTTTAAGGTTTAAAGTATAACAAATACAAGTTGTAAATTAATCAGTAATTGTAAGCCTGTTTCCCTTGTTCCGCAGTTTTACTTAGCTTCAATGAACTCTAATATAAGATGGTTTCATAGCAAAACCTATTTGGTTATGATTATAACCTTGGAACGGACCTGTCAGTCATAAACTTGAAGTTTTGCTACTGATGTTTTTATACTTTCATTTTATTGAGTTATATCAAAATGTGACCAGTAGCCAAATAAATAATTGAAGGCTTTAAATAGTACTGGATTCTTTACCAAGGTTAGAGCCATCCCAGTATATTATGTTCATATCGTTCAAATATATATATATATATATATATATATATATATATATATATATGGTATAACTCCAGCAGTTTTAAGGTTTAAATTATAACAAATACAAGTTTTAAATTAATCAGTAATTGTAAGCATGTTTCCCCTGTTCCGCAGTTTTACTTTGCTTCAATGAACTCTAATATAAGCTGGTTTCATAGCAAAACCTATTTGGTTATGATTATAACCTTGGAACGGACCTGTCAGTCATAAACTTAAAGTTTTCCTACTGATGGATGGCTTCAAATTCATAGTTAACGCCATAAACAAAAATAAACATTGTTGATTTCTTGGTTTCTGACATAACTGTTGATGTCTTGGCCACATGCAGTGCATTACAGCATAGTGCAGGCGCTGTTACATTACAAAATGATGAAGTCAAAAGTGGGTAGGCAAAAAAGTAAGGGACCAAATGTTAATTATAACAGTGATCCTATTCTTATCATTATTTTCAATACAGATTATTATTAGTTTTCTGAATAATCAAATGCTTATCATTTTTTGTGTCTATTATGCGGATTCTATTCTTCCAAAGGCATGGCAGCAACTAGGATTTGGTTGTAGGAAACACAGATTTACGCATAAATGCTACTTGAATGTTTGTTTTACTATATTATCGATAAAAATGAGCTAACTATGGAGCTCAACCGGTAACTTTATATGTGCTGGTAGATTTATGCAATCTATACATAAATATCAGAACCAGGAGAAAGCAAATTAGTGTACCCAAGCATCCAACCAATTTTTTCAGCTCTATTTCAACTCTTTTTCAACTCTGTTTCTATTTCTGTTTCAGCCACTTTTTTCTTTTCTTTTTTTGTAGTCGCACCGTGCAAGTAATAATGTGCAAATTGAAGATCGTCAAAATAGCAAAAGTCCCGAAAGTTTGCTTAAAAGGAAGTGCAAGTTATTGGGTTTGAGCAAGAACATAGTTGCAGAAGGAACGATTGCAAGAACCGATCTGAATGCTACGGTACACTTTATGAAACTTGGGCAGGACTTCTGGAAGGTATGGGTTAATAATGTGATATCACCTTAATCTTAGTGTTTTGGGTAGTAAGTGGTTTTATTAAGAAAAATCGGAATATGTACAGTTACTCATGCCGTAAGATATAAACTTGTCAAATAAGTAAGTGTTCTGGTTTTATATGCTTGCAAGTTAAAAGCTTGTCATGTTAATATAGCTTATAGTTTATTTATTATATTATCATTAGTTGACAGAACATAGAATTCAGCACGTCACCTACCTTACAAAAAAATCAACTGCAAGTCGGAAAAAAAAAATCTTTACAAACATTTGAACATGTCACATATGGAGGAGCACTGAAGCATTTTTCTATTTGATGTGGCACAACTGCACTAACAAATCTGAGTGCGTATATACTTCATTATCAATGGGTTAATCCTTCATTATTAGAGCAGAGATGATCCAAGACCTTCATAACTATAGTATGATTATCGACTAATATTAATTAATCATTTGAAACGCTATAAGCAAGTATATATGCAGCAATATTATATGTTTATCCTCTAAAAATTGTGTGCAAGCTGTATTGTTTTTGCTAGTTAAACTATTTATGGTTTTCAGGTTTCTTTTATGATATTTTTCTTGTACTGCTCAACTTACATTATAAATAAGATGCGAGACACATAGCAACTTTCAGAGCTTCTATCTTTCTAATCCACTTTTTTTCCAGTATATTGGTCTTTGCTTTCACTATTTGCGTTAAAATTATAATTTTAATGTGTATTGTATTGCTTTTGGTAGCTATGGGTTAACGTAGCTGTGGATCCTGAAGCTTTTCTACTAAGGCCAAGTCCGGAGATGAACACCATCAAAGAGGGCATTGGAACAACCGTGGCGTGACACAAAGATTTCATTTCAGTAGAGTCATATGTGCTGCTTAGCTTTTAGATGTTATGTTATGCTATATTTTGGAATTGTTGGTACGGTGTAACGGTATGCATTTATATTATGTATGGATCGCGTTTGTTACTATGCTAATTTTGGAATGTAACTTCAACTAATCTTTTGGAATGTTCTGAAGTTAGTGAATCTATTGTTTTGTCAATGTCTTTTCGAATGCACATGTATTTATTTGTAATGTCTTATCGGTACTACAGTAAATTATCGAATTTAGATATTGATGAATTAAATGTAGTATCTACAACTGTCAGTTGCAGTTGAGTCATTAGCAACAGTAAATAGCAGTTGTACTTGAACTTATTGCAACGGTATAAAACAGTTGTGGTATCACTATCTGTTAAAAATTAAAATTACCTATTGCAACGGTTAATAACTGTTGTAATTTGACTTACTGCAACTGTCAAAAATAGTTGTGGTATCATGTTTGTTGATGCCTAATATGGACTATGCAATGGTCATTTGTTGTTGCAAAAGGAGATATTGCAACTAAAAAAGTCCATTGCAAAAAAGTATACCGCAACATCTTATTGCAACGGGCAAAAACTGTTGTAGACCTTTAGCAACTTGGGCTATACAAACGGGCGCTGGCCCATTGCAATAGGCCTACTGCAACAGATTTTGCCTGTTGCGAAAAGTGTTTTTTGTTGTAGTGCTTTCTCGACTATCTTCTCATAAATGTCATTTAGATGATCCACTAGCTGGTTCTCAAGGTATTTGTCTAAATCCATAACAAATTTCTCGTTCTTTTGATAAAAAGTCTCAACATATGAACGAGTATACTTCGACAAAGTGGTGAAGTCAGAAACATATTCCAACACTGGTCGACCATTCTACTTAAGCTCGACAACCTCTTAAACATAATAGACTTCTGAAAGGTAGAAATAAACTTCGTCTCAAACTTGATTTGGAATTGCTCCCATGAAATCTCATCTTCTGGAGTCTCTAGGGTGACAGAGTTCCACGAATCCATAGCTCTACCCTGCAGCTGTCTCGAAGCAAGCTTCCTCTTAGTAGCATCGTTAATTCCCAAGTCTTCAAAGATCTGAATGCAAGTATCAAGCAACCCTTGAATTTCAACAATCGGCTCTGTTCCTCTAAACTGTTTCCCTACTAGAGTGAAGTTTTTGCATAGCTTTGCGAAGTCCGAGGCCCTAGGCACTTGAACTCCTACATCTACCGCGACTCTCTCTGGAGTTAGGGGCCCTCCTCATGATCACTGCCACATTGGCCTCGAACATAGTTGGTTAATATGGTATACCTCCATTTCCCCTCCAGGAATAGTGTCCTCCCTAGTAGTGTGTCTCGATGGTCGACGACTCATTCTAAATCTGCAATATAGAATGATTAGTCCATGCATGAGAAAGAGTGCAAATGGAGTTCAAACGCTATTATATTATACACTCATATATAGTATACATCCATTAAAAATCTACAAATACGTCTCTCATACGTTATTACGTCCTCTAACTTTGGCTAAAATCGGTAACCAGAGCTCTGATACAAATGTATCAACTGCCCACAACTTTTGCACTTAACAAGGGAAATAATATTTTGAAAGTCGTGTCAGGCAGCTGTGGATGGTCATCGGGGTAGGATAACACAAGCAGAACCCACCATATAACTCACAGCGCAAGGATAAAATATAATATAACATATACGACTGCAATAATAGTGAAGTAGAATGGAACAGAATCTTAAATTTTTCATATCACCATGAAATATCCATACAACCTTGGATTACACTATAAGTGTTTGTACAATAAGCCTCACTACGAACACTCAGAAAATACATCAAATAGCGGAAAACAATAAATACTAGACAGTAGAAAATAATACACTAGCCTTCTGCTTGGCATCGCTCAGTAGCATTGTCCTCATCAAGTTTTATCACCTGTCACCTGCTACTCAGTCTGCCTATCCATACCTGGATGAACAGCCAAAGGTAATAAGATGGATATACAAAACCTTGAGTCAGACAACAGTCTTAGTGAGCAATAAAACAGATATCTAACATCATCAATAAAGTAGATGAGAATAGGCAGATTAATCAACTAATCTACCATCACCAACAGAGAAGAACCCAAACCCGTCCCCCACATCCGATAGTGATAGCCTTTACAAACACCCAAGTAAAAGTAACAATACATTCATGACAATCAGTTATTAGGCATAGACCATTCTAATAGATATTGACATATCCCAGGCACAAGCCCCGAAGGCCACAACATCAGACAAGCATCCAAGAGATATCTCCTTCGACGTTCAAATAATCTACACAAGACAATACAAACAAACCATCATCATCGATAACTCTGGCTATCATCGCCAATGCTGCTTCGAAACAATCGTTAATCGTATGACCGACCAAACACCTTGTTATCCATCAAAGGCTAACGGTAAACCTCGGTTCTGGCAAAACCCTATATGCCATGCAATGAAACGTATCTAGGCCTGTCAAGCCTCCAAAGATACTCGAACAACCACTTCTAGTCTTCTGGGCGTCCCCATTATACCCCTGCCTTGAGTCCGCTAGAACCTATAACAACGATAATTCCTCGGCCTTCTATATCTCTAGCCATCCAACCCGATGACTGTTCATAAGCTCAAGCCACTTCTCGAGCAACCAATATCCACAGACTCACTACCTTGAGTTGTCTTCACATTCTTTGCATTCGATGAACAACGAACATATCATAACACTTCGAACATTCCTGCTTGAATATAACTTGAACCCACATCATTCCCGAACCAAAATAACAACAATTAGTCCAACATTCAATCGGTCATCTTTTGTTAGGTCGCGACCGACCCATAACCAATGATCCGACCCACTGGGTCATCCTACCAAATCAACGACCCATCGCCGTTCAGTATTGGCTGACTCAACTCCTTTGAGCGACCCATCCTCATTCGACCCAATACCAATGACCTAACATGGCCGATCCATCTTAACACACACGAACATTATTCCCAACGGCCTGACTTCATGCCATATCACCAACGTCCCGCAACCCGATGACTACACTACTCGGGCTGACCCAAACTCACCACAAAGCTTCAACGGCAGATCTCCAAAACGACCAGCCTCACATAGGAGTACACTGACCCAAACGACTCAAGCTTCACTACTACAAAACTGGTCTGTTGTATCGTCACAGTTGCAATAGTTGTATAGACAACCGATGCAAATTGCATTACTTGAGTCAGTTCCATATTAACTCGTGAAGCAATTGTCATAGGTAAAGCAGTTGAAGGGTTGAAAATGTAATGAACATCAGTTGTGAACCATTTTTGAAGCAAAAAATGTGAAGCAAATGTTTTTACTTGCATCACATACGTTAACAACTAATGCATTTATATTAATTTGCATTAGTATCTTAAATTTGAAGCAAATATAATGAAGCAAAATACATGTTAAATTAAAAAATGCACAACCACATGTCACCTAGATTAAAAATAACGTTGCGCTTATTATGACTTTGCCCAACGTGAAATCTTACTTCCTTTTTTCCTTTACGCGCTATTTTTTTCGTTTTCGCTCCAGTAGGAAAGCAAAAAAGGTAAGGAAAAAAACACGAAAAGAGAAAAAGAAAAGGAAAAAAACATGAAAAGAGGAAAGACAACGAAGAATGGAAATCACTGCCGCTCTTTGGATTCAATCAATTCAAGATTACCGATTTCAATTCCGTTTACAAATATCGACTGCCGCTGTTTTCAGGTATTTTTCCGATTTGAATTTGCCTCTTTTGATTTGATTTCGACTGCCGTATTTTGATTTTGATTTTGCCGTATTTTGATTTCGATTTCGATTGCCATATTTTGATTTCAATTAACCATGGAGTTACATTAATTTATAAGAATTTGCCCATTTAATATGATTCATTCAAAGGTATTTTTAAAGTTAGGTATACCAGTTTTTAAAGGTAGAAGAACTTAAATATAACTTGATATTGCTACCTTGTAAGTGACTGTACCTGTTGATGATCTTATTTTTATGGGAAACAATGAAGATATGATTAAAGATTTTAAGAACGAGATGACCAAAGTGTTCGAGATGACAGACTTGGGCTTAATGAAATATTTTCTTGGTATTGAAGTGAAGCAAGATAAGTCAGGCATTTTTATATTCCAAGAAGCATATGCCAATAGTATTTTGAAGAAATTCAGAATGGAGCACTGTAATCCAGTAGCAACACCCATGGAACTGGGAACAAAACTTTCAAAATTTGAGGGAGGAGCTTCGGTGGATGCAAATTTATATCAAAGTCTGGTTGGAAGCTTGAGATATCTTACGTGCATAAGACCTGACATTGCACATAGTGCTGGAATAGTAAGCAGATATATGGAGAATCCAAAAGTGTCACATTGGAAAGCAATCAAAAGGATTCTAAGATATATTCAAGGAACAAAGTCACTGGGATTGTTTTATTCTATAACAGCAAACTACAACTTGGTGGGATATTCTGATAGTGATTGGTGTGGAGACGTGGATGATCGTAAAAGCACGTCTGGATACTTGTTCTTTATGGGAGATACAACATTTACATGGTACTCCAAGAAACAACCTATAGTTTCGTTATCAACTTGTGAGGCAGAATATGTGTCAGCCTCTTACTGTGATTGTCATGCCATATGGCTATGAAGGTTACTTGGAGAATTGAGGATCCCACAGCAAAGATCAACTGAAATTAGAATTGACAACAACTCTGCAATTGAGCTTGCCAAGAATCCAGTACACCGCGAAAGGAGCAAACACATTGATGTTCGATTCCATTTTATTCGGGAACATGAAAAAGAAAAGAATGTGCATTTATGTCATGTTGTTAGTCGTGACCAGATAGCTGATGTGCTCATTAAACCATTACCCAGAACTCTGTTTGATACTTACAAAAGGCTGATGGGAATGAAAGATCGAAAAGAGTTATTTTAAGGGAGGAATATGTTGAATAAACTAAACTCTTGGGTTTTAGTAATATTCTAGAAGTTGCATTTAATATGTGAGAATAAATTCATGTAACTAAAAAAGATGTATCTATTCATGTATGATGGTTTGTATTCTCCTGTTATAAAAGGAGAAGTCTGTAATGATATTTAGATGAGAAAAAAAGAAAAAGAAAAAAAAAGAAATAGAAAACTGCTCTGTTCCTTGTTTCTGTCAGTATTCTACATACTGAAAATCTTTATACAAAAAACAAACCCCCCAAAAAAAAAAACATGTTTTGGGTCCTTTTTCGCTTCATGCTTCTCATACTATATGCATACGTAATTATTCACAACAAACACATCACACTACATTGTAAAAGAAGACACATTTCATGCACTTTTAGCAATTTTGTACACTGACTAACGAATGTAAAAATATAAAGATAATGCTTACTTGTGTTCATTAACCACTTTTAGCCCCAATATTTAATTCTTTCGTTATGGGATATTTATTTAACTACAGTTTTCTTTTTCATCGTTGTTCAATTTGGTATCATAAATAAGTTTATATTCATATAGACTATAATATTCACCAGAGAAAAAAATGATTGATATTATTTTATGTCATATACGTTTATTTTTTATTTTTATATATCGTTAGCATAAATATTTGGAAGTATGATATATTTTTCTAGAAAATATATACAATTAGGGAGTTACGACGATATATTTTTTACAGTGAGAACATCCTTCATGTCTTGGGATATATTTAGCATTATTGAATGCTGTGCAATATGAATGTTTGTTGGTTTGAGATATCAAAGGAAAGTGAAGTAGTCACCGGGTCATATTAGTTTACAACACTATTATTATTATGTTTAAATAATCATGTGCTAACAGCCTAACAGTTATATTATGCCGGCAAGAAATGTTCATTTCGTTTAAGGATCCATAACTTCCTTGGCCTACTTTTAAAGCACAGAAAATTAATTTATATAACCTTTCGATCCAATATAACACATGATTAAAAATATTAACAATAGGCTCTAGTTACTATTGTTTACATTGTAAAAGGCTTTCAGGTTTAGACATCATTTCACATTAAAAGAATGGCCAAGTCAAATGAAATCAGATATATAACACACTTGCTATTGCTATCCACCTTTTTCAATTACTGACAAGACAAAAGAATTAATATACGGTGATTCTGTATTATAGAAAAAGAAAGCAAAATCAATTAAACTATGGCGACTCCCAGCTAGGGGTGTCAATGGGTCGGGTTGGGTCGGGTTCGGGTCGGGTCAATTCGGGTTCGGGTTGATTTTAAACGGGTCGGGTCAACCCGTTTATTAAACGGGTCAGAAATAGCTCAACCCGAACCCGACCCGTTTATAAACGGGTTGACCCGACCCGACCCACGTAACCCGTTTAGTTTGGCCAGGTCGGGTCGTAAACGGGTCGGGTCGGGTCGTAAACGGGTCGGGTCGTAAACGGGTCGGGTCATAAACGGGTCATGACGGGTCGGGTCGTAAATGGGTTATAAACGGGTCGGGTCAACCCATATAAGGTATAAACGGGTCATAAATGGGTCATAAACGGGTCATAAACGGGTTCACGGGTCATAAACGGGTCATAAACGGGTTCACGGGTCAAATTCGGGTTCATGGGTCAAACGGGTTGTAAACGGGTCGGTCCAACCCATATAAATATAAAACAGGTTCATGGGTCATGACGGGTAGTGGACTGGGCCGGGCCTATGTTTTGTACATTGTAGAGTAATAAAAATATGTTTTATAATTAAACGGGTCATGACGGGTCAGAAACGGGTTCACGAGTTGGGTCGGGTCAACCCGTTTATTAAACTGGTCAGAGCGGGTTGACCCGGAATTGACCCGTTTATAAATGGGTCGGGTCGGGTCGGGTTTTTATCGTGCGGGTTATGGGTCGTGTTTCGGGTCGTGTACGAAATTGACGGCCCTACGGTCCCAGCTGTTCACTACTTTTTCATATTCCATTTTCATTCTTGCATTGCGCATCTCATCTCAGGTAATTCAACAAGCTTGACACTCACTTTAGTCATAATTCGTCTGTTATTGTGAACTTGAAATCTTTCATAGTTAAAACTAATTTCTTACTTTACTTTACTGTTTCATACGTTTGTACTTAGTATTTCATATTTTTATACTTTCGAACTTCTTTGTTTAACCAGGATGGAACATGAATTTCGGGAAGCCACTGCTCCAGTTAAGGTGAGTTTGGATAAACCGGTATCGAACTTGGTAGAGATGTATAAAGTTTTTTTTTTTTTTTTTTTTTTTTTTTTTTCCTTTTCCTTTTCAAGTTTCTTTTAAATACTTTTTTAATCATTATTATGGAGAGGAGGGAGGGGATTAGTTCATATTACCTGAAAGATAAAGTCCTGAAGCCATAAGGACAACCGAATGATGCAATGAAATTCTTGATATGTTAGTTAAAATTATTTTCATTTCTTATAGTCAATACTCATACAGTCTAACTTTCAGAATTGAAGGATTTTGTTTACACTGATTGTTTTCTGATATTGAGGTCAAGTTAGGTGCCACAAAGTAAAAAATCTTTATAGTTCTTTTGATGGATTCCATTGGTAAGTCATGTATATATAAGATAATATGCTGCACCAAAAATTAAATCAATCAAAATATGTATCTAAGCTTAATATTATTAGCATGGTAGCATTTCCCATTTACTTCCAGTTGACCAAGGGTATGTCCTTTTATTATTCAAAGCAACCAGTGAGTATCCAATACGAGTTTGTTGACACTTTTTTAACGTGGGTCACCATGACACCACTAACGGTGTTAGTGATGACACCACTAACGGTGTTAGTGGTGTGAGGCTATGATTACCTTCTGAATTCCACCTTTTTGATCTCAGCCACACAATCACTAACACCGTTAGTATGTCATGGTGACACACGTTAAAAAAGTGTCAACAAACTCACTCTCGTGAGTATCCAGTGCTTCGCACACGGGCAGTGTGTAATTTATGTTTATGCTATATTTGAAACAACAGAAACAATGATGGCAGTAGGGTAGTGTGTAATTTATGTTTATGCTATATTTGAAACAACAGAAACAATGATGGCAGTAGGGTATGTCCTTTTATTATTTGAAACATCACGTAGATTATGAATTTGTACCAAAAGCATACACAGCATGCAAGTTTGAAGACAGTTGTGTGTTCCAGTGTAGAATACAACGGAGCAATTTAACATCTCCAAAACAGGCTGCAATTTAGTACTAATAATGTAGCAGCTCGAAGAGTATGCATAATCATAAAATTCGCATAGAACGTGTGTGTAAATGTTCTAATCCCAATTGGGGAGAAAAATCATACAAATCAGTTGGCATAGCACGACAAATATATCAGCTTTCTTTTTCTTGTAAATGTTATATTGTGGATTGGAGGATAAATTATGAAGAAAAAGAAACTTCTTAGCTAATAATTTATCAAATAGTGCTAGCAATGTATTTCTACTCCCGTTACATGATGTTTCAGGCTTTGAATTGTGTACAGCTAATCCTATTTATGTATGGTTTATGTAAGTCAGGTAAAGATTTATATTTATTTGTGGTTCAATTGCAGATTCATACATGGTAGAATGAGTAAAACATCTGTTTTTGGAATCACCCTTTTCAAAATTAAGGGTCCGTTTGGCATCCGAAAGCAGAAGCACTTATGCTAATATGATAAGTATATCTACTTTTAAAAAGCCAAAAAGTCAAAAAGTTCATTTGGCACAACAATGACTTATAAGTCAATAAGATAAAAAGTTAATATGGATAAAAATATATTTTCATAATTGCTTTTTGGCTTTTGCATTAAAACCTTGAAATAAAGTGTAGGATAACTAAAAATTTTAGAAGTATTATTACAATAGTTAATTAAAAATTAGAAAACAATTGGTATACGAAATATAAATCACAAAATACACAACACAAATTATTGCATATCTCGCACATAAACAAAACAACAAATATGCATTTCAAGTTACAAAATCAAAGAACAAACCATATAGATATATGTTTATCTTTCACACAAACTTCAAACTTTTGGGAGATACTTCGCATTTATAATAAAAAGCATTTTACAATTCTTTTCCTGCTGTCATCCACTGTTTCAAATTTTTCCTGAATTGCTCAAAGCAACAAACTCACTTCTACACGGTATTATTGCCAAGCTCCACTTCCATTGCTCCCCATCCTCCTCCATCAACACATTGACTACAACCTGCATCCCATCCTTCTCCATCAACACAACCCAACCATACAAAAAAGACTGTCTGTACTCAATCCTTCTCTCAGCACCTTGAAATAACCAGAGCTCATCCAAAATTCATCCCCAACTAACATTGCCTCTACCTCCTCCAAAAGCTTCTCGTCCTCCATAAACAATGTCCATTTAAAATACCCTTGTAAACCTCCACTGTACAAAACTTTGCAACGAATTCATGATTTGCAAATCATATGAATTTTAGTAACTCAGGCCTAAACAATCGATTTAAAATTCATTCAGCAAATTTTCTGTTCATTCAGAATATTTATGAGTTACTAAAATTCTAAACAGCAAGTCTCAGTGAATAAGCGTCTTCGTCGATCGGACAAAGAACGATAATTGAAATTGTAGTAGATTGAGAGGATTGAAAACGAATAAGACGAGAAAAATGGTACCTTTCTCAAAAATGCTGAAGAGGAATTGCGGACGTCGGTGGAGGAAGATTGGGAAAAAAATGGCCAAACCCTAATAGTAAAAAGTGCGGCCTGAAAGTCGTTTTTTGATTCGAAGCGAGAAAGCAGAAAGCAAAAATTATCGGCTTTTAAAATAAGTAGAAAAGCAACTTTTGAAAGCCCAAATTTTACGTAGATCCATGCGGTCCTTTTTACTTTTGCTTTCTAAAAGCCAATAAGTTGCTTATTTATATGCATCCAAACGGGACCCTAAGTTAATACAATTTTAAATCATATGATCTTACATTTGCTTTACCTCTGTTAAATAGTAGCTGGAAATTGTATTTTTAAGTGCGTTAAGTATTTGCTATCCAATTTAAAAATATATAATTTTTCCAACTATTACTGTTAGTCCTCTTTTTGGAACTAATCTCTTCGGGCCAAAACCAAAGCCCAAACGCACAGACCAAATACAAATCGCGCTCCAAGGGATCCATCAAGGACGCTACACCAAGCAATGGTATATCGGTCCAAATCCCACTCAGTCAGATTAACTACGCATTACCAGAAAAATCGCTCATCAGGGCGACCGAGTTTCTCGCTTCCAGAAAGAACTCGTCGACCGGTTATCTCGGGCCAGCGTGGAAGATTTCTACAGAGCCAGTCCACTTAATATCCCGACTTCCAAGGAGATAAAGGCGGTCAACCATATGCGGACAAAGCTCTGCTTTTGATATACCTTTCCATGGATGCCACGTCGGCCACAACTTTCGAGGATACTATTTATGAGCAGTGGAATCAGTCTTCCAGCCGCAATTCGAGTCAATGGATGGATTCCACGTGTATGGACCTTCTCGAAATGGCTGGACCATTTCGCAGCAGCCCAAGCAGCATTTTCCACCTATAAATACCTCCAAGCTTAAAGAGAAAGGGGGACTTCTCTTGGCCAGACGGCTTTCTTAACACTTCTCATCTCTACTCTCCTTCGGAATCTTAATCTCTCAAAAGGAAGAAAGGAAAATAGTCATCTTTCTTCTTTTCTTCAAACAGAAAAACATTGTATTTGTAATCAAAAAAGAGAGAAATAAAATATAAAGTGGACGTAGGCATTGTCTCTGCCGAACCACTATAAAAATTCTGTGTGCTCCCCGTTCTTTTGCTTTTTATTGCGTATTTTATCAACATTCGTGTGTAGATCACGCGATTGGGGGTTGATCGTCACTAGTGACCAACTTTTGACGTCAACACTTTGGCGCGCCAGGTTGGGGAAGCGCACCAACACCGCCATCGAGCTCCTGCTTATCCCAGGTCATGGCGAACAAACGAAAGAAAGATGCAACATCCTTTCGTCCCGCAAACGCCGATGCAGCTGATGCCGATGCTGTAGAAGCAAGCCACGAAGTTTCCTCTCATGACAACATGTCCTGATTCCTTACCCGGGACGACATGGATAAAATCATGGTCGAACTCAAAGACCATATGACATCTCAGGGTAAAGTCCTCGAACGACAACAGCAGTTGATGGATCACCTTCTCGGTCGACTGGAAACAGGGTTGAACGCTTCAACATCAATTCCTCCATCGACCGAAGCTGGGGCAATAACCGATCTTTGGTCTGCACGAAATCAGGCCACTGATCGGGCTACACCTTTATTTCATCCTGCTTTGGCTCCACCAACCGATCGATCCCCGCCGAGAATATCACTTCCAGCGACCAGCGCGGCTGCAACAACAGAACCTAAGGAAGCTGGCGACCAAGATCTAGGTCGTCTGGCAAATATGCCCCCAGTCTTTGGAGCATCTCGACCTACCGAATCAGTCGAGCTACCCCCGGGTCCCTCAGAATCAATATCATTCCCATCACAACCCGAGATCTTGCCGCAGACCAGTCTAACCACTCTTCCTCTTCAACGAAGAGTCGGAGTAGCCTTCCCTTCGAACGAGGGGATCCGCCCTACCATGCCGGTCCTCATCGTAGCGGAAGAAAACACTGCCTGTAACACCCCGAAAATTCTATAACTGTGAAATTAACAAATTAAAGTATAATTAATTTCAAATCAAAGAACTAAGGGAAACGGGATACGCCATTGCGTTCGTCTCGGAAAAATACGCGAAATAGAGTCCGAGTTTTCGAAAAACGGATATCGTATGAAGAAGTTATGGACGAACGAAGTTGGGCGAAAAACCGGAAAACAGGGTCAGAATGCACTGGAGCACTTGGGAAGTGCGCCAGAACAAAAATGCACTGGCGCACTTGTGAAGTGCGCCAGTACATTTTTGACCTGGCGCACCTGCCAAGTGCGCCCAGGTCAAAAATGACCTGCTAGCCAGGTCTGGTCTAGCCCTGGCTGGCCAGGTCGGTGTGTGGTCGAATTTCTGTGGTCTGCTTTGTCATTAGGGCTAGGTGGCGGGTTTTTATTGGTCTCTCTTCCTAATGAATGGCTACGATCTAACCTAGCAACATCAATGGTCTTAATCAATTCCTAACCTCTATATAAACAACCCTAGACTAAACCCTAATCTATTCATTCAAAATAAGATTATAGCCGCCATGTTGCTGAGGAACGACAAAGAGTAGCCGCCGACTAGAGAAAGAGTTAGGAAGAAAGTTCTAAAGCCTAAAGCAATTCAAGCAACCTAAAGCTAATCAATTCAACAAAGGAATCGTGTCTCTTAATTAAAGAATTCGCCGCAACCATTGTAAGTAGAGTATTACTTTGGTATAATAAACAACTGTGTTGATGTGTATGCTTGAATTGTGGCAATGGAAGTAATTCATGTTTGTGCAAAATTATGTTATTCATTATAAAGAACTACATGCGGTAGTTCTATGCAAATATACGTTTGGAATATTGCGCAAATTATGTAATCTATGTTGAAGCTACATGTATGTAGTTGAGTGAAATTTATGCAAGTTTGGGGCTTTGTTATTATGTCGTCATGATGTATACTTTGTGCATAAATCGTTTTGCAAGCAATTGAGACAAGTTTGGTTGTTATAGTTCATATGAAACTATGTTGGAATTTTGACACCATAATCCATGTATTAAGTCATGCTTATGAATATGGCTAGGCTATGAATGATATTTGGCATAATTGAAATCTATGATTAAGTCTATCTTGTTTAAAAGAATTATATGATGACATATGTGAGACATGGCTAGGTTAGACTCAAAAATCCCTTTTTGCAAGTTTAAAGCAAACACCATGATTAGGAATATTTATGCATAAGTATATTTATACCATCGTTATGTGATTAGACTTAAACCATGATTAAGTTGAACTATGCTTTTGTGTTAGTAACAAAGTATCCCCTTTGTAAACATGTAGAAACCTTATGAACATGACTTGTTTATGTTTATGCCATGAATAAATTGAACTTTACCTATGCCATGCTTATGTTTGACATTATGCCATGTTTATGCTAGAAGTATTTATGCCATGCTTATGTTTGACATTATGCCATGTTTATGCTAGAAGTATTTATGCCATGCTTATGTTTGACATTATGTCATGTTTATGCTAGGAATATTTATGACATGCTTATGTTTGACATTATGCCTAAATAAGAATATAGGTTCATGTTGTAGTTAAACCTATGCAAGTTCACATGCTTTGATTTATGTCACCTATGTTGCCACTATGCAAGTACACCAATATCTATTTTGTATTTCCAACGTCGTATTGCAAGTTCATGCGCTCACCTTCCCCTCTTTGTGTATACGCCATAAGCCTCCCCTTTCGCATGGCTAAATTGGGCTTTAAAAGGCTAAGCCCAATATATATGAACGGACGTGTAAAACGGGGGAAAATAACGTTGGGTTAAAAATAAATTAATGAATGAAAATATAAAATAGAAGGGCCCAAATTCAAGTATGGGTTGGGCCCGTGATTGGTGTAACCTTTACACCATTAACTTAATAATGGGCCGCAAATATTTACATATAAATAAAGAAGAATGACAAGATATGTAAATGTAGAACATACAATGTGTTTAACCCGAGGTTGGATTGAGTTGTGATGTAAACCTGCCCGGAACCGCCCGGCTGTCCAGTAGTCACAACAATACCTATCCAATGTGGGAGGTTAAACATGGAGCCCAGCAAGGACCCGAGGTTAGACTGAGTTGTGGCGTAAGACTGCCCGGAACCAACCGGCAACAGGCAGCCACAACAATACCTGTCTAATGTGAGAGGTCAGGGCCTTAATAAGACAATTAAGGCTGAGTCAGGATTGTTAGGATTAAGTGGACTAAAAACTTAATCAAAATGGAACATGCTAAACTAAACGGACTGGTGGGGGTTAGGTAGGAAACACTTAACCAACTTAGCATGTTGGCTAGAGATAGAAAACCTAGTAACGGGGGACCCTTTTCAGCAGTAACCCTAAAAGGTGTATCATGATACCTTGAAACTAGGCAGGGTGGGGCACGATTACGGGGCTGATTGTAAGAGGTCAAAGCGACGGCGGTGGTGTAGCAGTGTAGGTTCTAACGGAGTGCGGGCGTGCACACACTCCGGAGCAGAAAAATAAGGCACTGGACACCAGTGGCATACCTGTGCACTCTAAGGTTGTGTCGGGTTGCCACTATGGGACTTGATACACCCCATGGCGGGACCAGCATAGGTAACTACAGACATCGAGGGCCGTAAGACACATGTAACTATGCGAGTAGGAGCCGATCATCATTGAATGGATCACATCACTCTGATTATGGGGTGCAAATTGGAAACTAGTTTATATGGGTTCAGAGATTAACATGGGGTACGATAGTATATTCGACCCTAGATAACTTAACCAAGTTCATAGTGTTGCCCACTTCCTGTTTTACTTATCATACCCAGTTCTTTATTCATAGACAAAGTAGTACTAGACTTACTCAGGCTTTATGTCTGACTCTATTTTTCTTTCGTCTTCTTTCTTCCGTTTCCCCCCCCCCCCAGGTCCTCAGGGAGGGAACACAGCAGCTTGACCAGCCTCAACATCCAGCTTGAAGAAGAGAAATGTATTGCTTGGACTTTCCTGTTTTGAACTATGGCTTTGGACAATCCACTAGAGGGGCTTTTGCAGTTTATCTATGTTTTATTTATGCTTCTTTAAATAATGTACTCAAGACAGATTATGAAAGTGTTGTGTTATGTTTTTGGAAAGGATGTTGTTGTAACACGTATTTGACTTAATGAAATAAAGTTTGTTGTTCTTCCGCTGTTTTACAAATATGTGTTCTTATATCTGTCTTGTATATCTGTGACTTGTACTTATAAACCTCCACCAAAATTAGGGCATTTCCCTTTGAGAGTGACCCTAACGGAGGTGGGGTGTTTCACTTGTTAGGTAGGAAACACTTAACCAACTTAGGATGTTGGCTAGAGATAGAAAACCTAGTAACGGGGGACCCTTTTCAGCAGTAACCCTAAAAGGTGTATCATGATACCCTGAAACTAGGCAGGGTGGGGCACGATTACGGGGCTGATTGTAAGAGGTCAAAGCGACGGCGGTGGTGTAGCAGTGTAGGTTCTAACGGAGTGCGGGCGTGCACACACTCTGGAGCAGAAAAATAAGGCACTAGACACCAGTGGCATACCTGTGCACTCTAAGGTTATGTCGGGTTGCCACTGTGGGACTTGATACACCCCATGGTGGGACCAGCATAGGTAACTACAGACATCGGGGGCCGTAAGACACATGTAACTATGCGAGTAGGAGCCGATCATCATTGAATGGATCACATCACTCTGATTATGGGGTGAAAATTGGAAACTAGTTTATATGGGTTCAGAGATTAACATGGGGTACGGTAGTATATTCGACCCTAGATAACTTAACCAAGTTCATAGTGTTGCCCACTTCCTGTTTTACTTATCATACCCAGTTCTTTATTCATAGACAAAGTAGTACTAGACTTACTCAGGCTTTATGTCTGACTCTATTTTTCTTTCGTCTTCTTTCTTCCGTTTCCCCCCCCCCCCAGGTCCTCAGGGAGGGAACACAGCAGCTTGACCAGCCTCAACATCCAGCTTGAAGAAGAGAAATGTATTGCTTGGACTTTCCTGTTTTGAACTATGGCTTTGGACAATCCACTAGAGGGGCTTTTGCAGTTTATCTATGTTTTATTTATGCTTCTTTAAATAATGTACTCAAGACAGATTATGAAAGTGTTGTGTTATGTTTTTGGAAAGGATGTTGTTGTAACACGTATTTGACTTAATGAAATAAAGTTTGTTGTTCTTCCGCTGTTTTACAAATATGTGTTCTTATATCTGTCTTGTATATCTGTGACTTGTACTTATAAACCTCC
Organism: Allium sativum; assembly: GCA_030737875.1. Lineage (NCBI taxonomy): Eukaryota > Viridiplantae > Streptophyta > Magnoliopsida > Asparagales > Amaryllidaceae > Allium > Allium sativum. The sequence goes on from CM060913.1 coordinate 1,020,852,222, forward strand.
ACCAAAATTAGGGCATTCCCTTTGAGAGTGACCCTAACGGAGGTGGGGTGTTTCGCTTGGTATCAGAGCATAGGTTTACCAGATAAGATAAAAAGTTTTGAAAAATTATTTTCAAAAAGGAAATTTAAAGAAGCATTTATAAAAGAAAAATATTATTTTATTTTAAAAAGGCAAAGTCCCCAAAGCCATAGGTACTATCTTCTATCCTTCGTTTTGAATCTATCCTTTCTGTTTCAGCATGTCTGGAGACCTTACTCCCCAGCTGCTGACGCTTTCACTCCTCCTCCTCCACGTGAACCAGCAAACGGAAGAGTCCCAGAGTAGGAAGACGAATAATAGTCAAACAAGAAAGGATCGTAACAGTAATAATAAGAAACGAGAAAAAAAAGTAATGCAATTTTTGTGGTACGGAGGGGCACATAGCCAAGGATTGTAGAAAGAGGAAAAGAAGGCAAGGTGAATGTTTTCATTGTGGGGAGACTGGACACATCAGCAAAGACTGCCCTGAGAAGACAGACTTTGAGAAGGGCGGGAAAGACAACAAGTCCCTAGAGAAGAGGAAGTGTAATTTCTGTGGCAAAGTGGGGCACTTAGTAAAGGACTGCCGGAAAAAGAAGGCCAAGGAAAATGGTGGGTGCTTTTCTTGCGGTGAGACAGGCCACAGGGCTAAGGACCGCCCAAAGAAACGAGGACAGGGGCAGGGGGGCTGGATCCACCCCAGGGGCACAGGTTCATGTGCTAGAAGCGCCACCATTGCAACAGCGAGGTACAAACACTTCTGTAGAAAGTGTAGTTTATCTTTATGATCACCCCGTTCGCACTTTGTTTGATTCTGGCGCATCACACTCCTTTATCTCGTCTGCTTTAGTAGAATCTCTGCACCTAGAAACTAGTATAGTAGAGGACCCCTTAATTGTTTCAAACCCAATTGGGGGCCCAGCTCATCTGTCTATGATCTGTGTGGGATTGAAAATTTCTATTCTAAGTGTTGAATTTCAATGTAGTGCCTTTGTTTTGGGCTTTTCGGGGTATGGTTTGATTTTGGGTATGGATTGGCTATCCCGTAATGGGGCCATCCTTGATTGTGAGAAAAGGGTTGTTAGGCTCCTAACCCAGCTCGGTAATACTTTGGAAATTTCTTGTAATCCCTCGTATGCGGTTATGCTTAGTTATCTTGAATCGCTAGATGCCTCTGTTGAAAATTTGAAATCAGTTAGAGTGGTCCGGGAATATCCGGATGTCTTCGAAGAGGTGAAGGGCTTGCCTCCGAAGCGGGAAATAGACTTCCGCATATATCTTGTAGAAAATGCAAAGCCCGTTGCGTTGCCCGTTAGACACATGGCTCCATGAGAAAGGAAAGAGCTCAGTAAACAGATTAAAGAGCTTCTAGAAAAGGGGTTCATTAGGAGGAGCATTTCAGAATAGGGCGCTCCAGTAGTGTTCGCCACTAAGGCTGAAGGTTCATTTCGCTGATGCATGAGTTGTAAAGAATCACCTTAGTAAGTACATTTGGCAACATAGTGACATTTATTTATTTTCAAGAGATAATTCATCTATGTGGAATACCTTCTAGTAAGTGAACAAGATCCAAGATTCACTAGTGAATTTTGGAGAGCTTGCATGGAACCATGAGTACGCAGTTAGGCTTGAGCCAAGTATACTAGAAGAAGAATAAGTGAAAGAGGAACGAGAAATAGGTTCCAACTCATATTTTGGAAACAAGAATTAAGAAGCTACGAAATTGTGAAGTTAAAGACGAACAAAGCATAATGGAGTTAAGCTCAAGAAATGCGGCTTAGAAGATTGAAGACTAGATTCGTGCATCGTATCTCTTCTTAAGAGTATATCCTTGATCCCTCTCTTCCTGTAAAGCTCACTTGCATGCTACCTTTTGTGTATATCCTCTCGGTCCTATTCTTAATCCAATTTCTATTGCAAACCCCATAGGGAGTATGACTCATCTGTTAGTAATACATGTTGGGGCTCGAGGGTGTTCATTGGTTTGACTAAAGTTTTTGGGTTTTTTTTAGGATACAGATTGGTCTTAGGAAGGGACTCCCTTGTGACCTAAAAGGAGTCCATCATGCTTAGTTGCCTAGAATCATATATGGTGGTTGGGTTGAGTAACTCTTTGGGTGTCAGTCTAATGTTGATTTCGGTCTTCGGGGCTGATGCTTAGAGAGTTCTTCTCCTAATCAATATATATGTGGCATAGGTTTTCAGTTTTGACATTGCCTAATGGGCACAAAGTTTTTGCTTGCTTCATTCGACTATACCTTTAGATAGGAACAATTGGGAAAATGTCCTATAGATTAGAGCTACCCGAAAAATTGGCCGGAGTCCACAACGTCTTTCACGTTTCACATCTCCGAAAATGTCTGCATGAGTCTGCTGAAGTGGTAGAGCCAAATATCCTCGAAGAGGTCGAAGTGGAACGCGAGGCAACCATAAGGAAAGTTCCAACCCGCATATTAGGAACGGAAGTGAAGAAACTACGCAACCGTGAAGTCAAGCTCGTCAAAGTTCAGTGGAGCGACGCCGAGGGAGACGCGACTTGGGAAACTGAAGCTAAAATACGCACAGCCTACCCTTTTCTGTTCGAGGGTACATCCTTGATCTTTCCTTTTCCTTAAGTTGCGCTTTTATCTTTTTAGGTATATTTCCTCGACCGTATCTTTTAGGTAGAAACCCTTTTGGATGGAAACATGTAGTTGAAACATGTTATGAATGATGGTTGCAAGTGGTTGCAATTGATTGCTAGTGGTTGCTCGTGGTTGCATATACACACAATCTAGGTATTAGATCGGCTCAGTCACTTCATATTGCATATGCATATATGTTTGCATTCGTATGTGGTTGAACTTTAATGTGTTGTCATGTGGATGTTGCATTTGTATTGAATGATTGTGCACTCATATAGAATCATGAATAGAAAAATTTGCATACATAATGGATTCATGGCACTTACATAATTCGCATTAAGGAGGTCAACTGAATCAGTAGACCGCCTGATTTTGCATTAGATAAGTTCATGTACACACACACCTCGCATATGATCATGAAGCATTAGAAGTCTTTTAAGGACAATGGATGCTCGTGTTTGATGGATGAGTAGATGGATGATTGGATGTTAGGATATACATTCCTCCTAACTTGAAGATTTCGGGAACGAAATCCTTTTAAGTGGGGGAGAATGTAACACCCCGAAAATTCTATAACTGTGAAATTAACAAATTAAAGTATAATTAATTTCAAATCAAAGAACTAAGGGAAACGGGATACGCCATTGCGTTTGTCTCGGAAAAATACGCGAAATAGAGTCCGAGTTTTCGAAAAACGGATATCGTATGAAGAAGTTATGGACCAACGAAGTTGGGCGAAAAACCGGAAAACAGGGTCAGAATGCACTGGCGCACTTGGGAAGTGCGCCAGAACAAAAATGCACTGGCGCACTTGTGAAGTGCGCCAGTACATTTTTGACCTGGCGCACCTGCCAAGTGCGCCCAGGTCAAAAATGACCTGCTAGCCAGGTCTGGTCTAGCCCTGGCTGGCCAGGTCGGTGTGTGGTCGAATTTCTGTGGTCTGCTTTGTCATTAGGGCTAGGTGGCGGGTTTTTATTGGTCTCTCTTCCTAATGAATGGCTACGATCTAACCTAGCAACATCAATGGTCCTAATCAATTCCTAACCTCTATATAAACAACCCTAGACTAAACCCTAATCTATTCATTCAAAATAAGATTATAGCCGCCATGTTGCTGAGGAACGACAAAGAGTAGCCGCCGACTAGAGAAAGAGTTAGGAAGAAAGTTCTAAAGCCTAAAGCAATTCAAGCAACCTAAAGCTAATCAATTCAACAAAGGAATCGTGTCTCTTAATTAAAGAATTCGCCGCAACCATTGTAAGTAGAGTATTACTTTGGTATAATAAACAACTGTGTTGATGTGTATGCTTGAATTGTGGCAATGGAAGTAATTCATGTTTGTGCAAAATTATGTTATTCATTATAAAGAACTACATGCGGTAGTTCTATGCAAATATACGTTTGGAATATTGCGCAAATTATGTAATCTATGTTGAAGCTACATGTATGTAGTTGAGTGAAATTTATGCAAGTTTGGGGCTTTGTTATTATGTCGTCATGATGTATACTTTGTGCATAAATCGTTTTGCAAGCAATTGAGACAAGTTTGGTTGTTATGTTCATATGAAACTATGTTGGAATTTTGACACCATAATCCATGTATTAAGTCATGCTTATGAATATGGCTAGGCTATGAATGATATTTGGCATAATTGAAATCTATGATTAAGTCTATCTTGTTTAAAAGAATTATATGATGACATATGTGAGACATGGCTAGGTTAGACTCAAAAATCCCTTTTTGCAAGTTTAAAGCAAACACCATGATTAGGAATATTTATGCATAAGTATATTTATACCATCGTTATGTGATTAGACTTAAACCATGATTAAGTTGAACTATGCTTTTGTGTTAGTAACAAAGTATCCCCTTTGTAAACATGTAGAAACCTTATGAACATGACTTGTTTATGTTTATGCCATGAACAAATTGAACTTTACCTATGCCATGCTTATGTTTGACATTATGCCATGTTTATGCTAGAAGTATTTATGCCATGCTTATGTTTGACATTATGCCATGTTTATGCTAGAAGTATTTATGCCATGCTTATGTTTGACATTATGTCATGTTTATGCTAGGAATATTTATGACATGCTTATGTTTGACATTATTCCTAAATAAGAATATAGGTTCATGTTGTAGTTAAACCTATGCAAGTTCACATGCTTTGATTTATGTCACCTATGTTGCCACTATGCAAGTACACCAATATCTATTTTGTATTTCCAACGTCGTATTGCAAGTTCATGCGCTCACCTTCCCCTCTTTGTGTATACGCCATAAGCCTCCCCTTTCGCATGGCTAAATTGGGCTTTAAAAGGCTAAGCCCAATATATATGAACGGACGTGTAAAATGGGGGAAAATAACGTTGGGTTAAAAATAAATTAATGAATGAAAATATAAAATAGAAGGGCCCAAATTCAAGTATGGGTTGGGCCCGTGATTGGTGTAACCTTTACACCATTAACTTAATAATGGGCCGCAAATATTTACATATAAATAAAGAAGAATGACAAGATATGTAAATGTAGAACATACAATGTGTTTAACCCGAGGTTGGATTGAGTTGTGATGTAAACCTGCCCGGAACCGCCCGGCTGTCCAGTAGTCACAACAATACCTATCCAATGTGGGAGGTTAAACATGGAGCCCAGCAAGGACCCGAGGTTAGACTGAGTTGTGGTGTAAGACTGCCCGGAACCAACCGACAACAGGCAGCCACAACAATACCTGTCTAATGTGAGAGGTCAGGGCCTTAATAAGACAATTAAGGCTGAGTCAGGATTGTTAGGATTAAGTGGACTAAAACCTTAATCAAAATGGAACATGCTAAACTAAACGGACTGGTGGGGGTTAGGTAGGAAACACTTAACCAACTTAGCATGTTGGCTAGAGATAGAAAACCTAGTAACGGGGGACCCTTTTCAGCAGTAACCCTAAAAGGTGTATCATGATACCCTGAAACTAGGCAGGGTGGGGCACGATTATGGGGCTGATTGTAAGAGGTCAAAGCGACGGCGGTGGTGTAGCAGTGTAGGTTCTAACGGAGTGCGGGCGTGCACACACTCCGGAGCAGAAAAATAAGGCACTGGACACCAGTGGCATACCTGTGCACTCTAAGGTTGTGTCGGGTTGCCACTATGGGACTTGATACACCCCATGGTGGGACCAGCATAGGTAACTACAGACATCGGGGGCCGTAAGACACATGTAACTATGCGAGTAGGAGCCGATCATCATTGAATGGATCACATCACTCTGATTATGGGGTGCAAATTGGAAACTAGTTTATATGGGTTCAGAGATTAACATGGGGTACGATAGTATATTCGACCCTAGATAACTTAACCAAGTTCATAGTGTTGCCCACTTCCTGTTTTACTTATCATACCCAGTTCTTTATTCATAGACAAAGTAGTACTAGACTTACTCAGGCTTTATGTCTGACTCTATTTTTCTTTCGTCTTCTTTCTTCCGTTCCCACCCCCCCAGGTCCTCAGGGAGGGAACACAGCAGCTTGACCAGCCTCAACATCCAGCTTGAAGAAGAGAAATGTATTGCTTGGACTTTCCTGTTTTGAACTATGGCTTTGGACAATCCACTAGAGGGGCTTTTGCAGTTTATCTATGTTTTATTTATGCTTCTTTAAATAATGTACTCAAGACAGATTATGAAAGTGTTGTGTTATGTTTTTGGAAAGGATGTTGTTGTAACACGTATTTGACTTAATGAAATAAAGTTTGCTGTGCTTCCGCTGTTTTACAAATATGTGTTCTTATATCTGTCTTGTATATCTGTGACTTGTACTTATAAACCTCCACCAAAATTAGGGCATTTCCCTTTGAGAGTGACCCTAACGGAGGTGGGGTGTTTCACTTGTTAGGTAGGAAACACTTAACCAACTTAGCATGTTGGCTAGAGATAGAAAACCTAGTAACGGGGGACCCTTTTCAGCAGTAACCCTAAAAGGTGTATCATGATACCCTGAAACTAGGCAGGGTGGGGCACGATTACGGGGCTGATTGTAAGAGGTCAAAGCGACGGCGGTGGTGTAGCAGTGTAGGTTCTAACGGAATGCGGGCGTGCACACACTCCGGAGCAGAAAAATAAGGCACTGGACACCAGTGGCATACCTGTGCACTCTAAGGTTGTGTCGGGTTGCCACTATGGGACTTGATACACCCCATGGTGGGACCAGCATAGGTAACTACAGACATCGGGGGCCGTAAGACACATGTAACTATGCGAGTAGGAGCCGATCATCATTGAATGGATCACATCACTCTGATTATGGGGTGCAAATTGGAAACTAGTTTATATGGGTTCAGAGATTAACATGGGGTACGGTAGTATATTCGACCCTAGATAACTTAACCAAGTTCATAGTGTTGCCCACTTCCTGTTTTACTTATCATACCCAGTTCTTTATTCATAGACAAAGTAGTACTAGACTTACTCAGGCTTTATGTCTGACTCTATTTTTCTTTCGTCTTCTTTCTTCCGTTTCCCCCCCCCCCAGGTCCTCAGGGAGGGAACACAGCAGCTTGACCAGCCTCAACATCCAGCTTGAAGAAGAGAAATGTATTGCTTGGACTTTCCTGTTTTGAACTATGGCTTTGGACAATCCACTAGAGGGGCTTTTGCAGTTTATCTATGTTTTATTTATGCTTCTTTAAATAATGTACTCAAGACAGATTATGAAAGTGTTGTGTTATGTTTTTGGAAAGGATGTTGTTGTAACACGTATTTGACTTAATGAAATAAAGTTTGTTGTTCTTCCGCTGTTTTACAAATATGTGTTCTTATATTTGTCTTGTATATCTGTGACTTGTACTTATAAACCTCCACCAAAATTAGGGCATTCCCTTTGAGAGTGACCCTAACGGAGGTGGGGTGTTTCACTGCCATAGACCCTCCTAACCTCGCTTCAAACGGAGGCAACCCTGGCCTCCGAACATCACATGCTATGCTGAATCAACCTAGATTTTTAGCTACAAATATGGCTCGATCCACAACTCATCAGGTTCCAGAGGGGCGATTCTATCCAGAACAACCCGCTAGATCTCACCTTCCCTCACACCTTCACTCAACTCTCGGAGGTCGAGCCCAGCCAACGACCATCCTTCTGAGCATGCTTTTGCCGGATCCTCGTACAGAACCCCCTCAGGATACAGAGTTAAGTTCATGGCAATGACTCATTGGAGATGGGAGTCAGCTGGCAAGCATCATCCGACGTTTCACTCAGGGCAATTCCTCGTAGAAAGACATAGTCAATGTCAATCGCAGCCCCTTCACTAGAGAAATCAGAAATTCTTGAAACCTTCCGGACTTCAGGTTCGCTGCCATCGAACCATACAACGGTCATACTGACTCGACCATTCATCTTATGCGGTAAATGCGACATATGGAAGTACTTGGTGCATCGACCAGCTTCATGGCTAAGTGCTTTCCACTCTTTCTCACAGATATAGACGGTATGTGGTTTCGGCAGCTAACAACAGAGTCGATCAGCAGTTGGAATACTCTGGTCACCCGCTTCATCGAGCAGTTTCGAGTGCATACTTCTCGACCGAAAATTGTCATGTTTCTATCTACCATCAAACAGCGATCCAGAGAGACGCGAAGATCCTTCCTCGAAAGGTTCAACGCAGCCGTAGCATCTGTCGATCGGCCCGAGGCCTCGATGGTGTTGATGGCAGCCATCGCGGGAGTCCAGAAGAGATCAGAATTCTCTAACTCCTTAACTAGGGATCCTCCCAAAGATATAGATGATTTCTATTCCGAGGCCGAAAGATTCCTCCGACAAGAGGATGCCAGCCTTGAGATGGAGAGCCTTGAAGTCTTGGTCGCCAAACAACAAGGTCCACTCAACGGCAATGGCCAGAATAAAGGAAGAGGAACGGCCCCGGAAAAGGATAAACGCAATGTCCGACCTCGAAATGAAAACAAATATAATCTGTACACCAACTCAATTCCTCTTTGCTCGATATCTATCTTGATATGTGCGAGTCCTTCCCCATTCCAAGGCCACCTCAACGAGAGCTGACCCAGATGGAACTTGACTCTGGCAAGCATTGCATATTCCACAACGTAGCTGGACATAATACAAATGATTGCCGACATCTGCGCGATCTCATTGAAGAACGAGTCAGAAAAGGGGAACTTGCTGAATATGTCAAAAATCACACCCCCACCACGCCGCCGCGACCTTCTGCCCGAGCTCCTCAGGCAGGTCTGCAAGCTCCTAGAAATGGAAAGGACCCCGAGACTAGCGCTCGTGGCATTATCTTTAATTAGATTTTTTATCTTGTCTCTCGATGTATTTCTTTCAATAATAGGGACGCCTTGATGTTATGTAATCAATCGCTGTCCCCGTAGGCTTTCTTTGTAATAGTTGCTTAGCAGTTATGAACTTTACTTTTTGCAAACGTAGAACGACTGTTGTAAAATTTCTAAACCGAACCAGATTAGTGTTCGCCATTAAGCCGAGCATGGTTAACGCTCGCCCCCCTGTTCTATGTGGTTAGTGTGAAAGTCAACCACTACTTCAAACACCTACCCTTTCAAGTGAGAGAAGTCGCTTTTTCTTAAACACGAGTGTGGATTACACTTTCTTTCTTTACACCACGAGCGTGCATAGCTCATTAAACTAACTAACCCAGCATGAGTTGAGCATAAGAAACACTTGCACTAAAGCCGAGCATGGTTTATACTTGCCACTAAGTCGAGCATGGTTTATGCTCGCCACTAAGCCGAGCATGGCTTATGCTCGCCACTAAGCCGAGCATGGTTTATGCTCGCCACTAAGCCGAGCATGGTTTATGCTCGCCACCCTCTAAAGCCAAGTGGAATAAAATGCTCGACCCATGGTTTGTTTTGTATTCGCAGGAACCAATTCTTATGGCAATCATCATCTCGGCCTTAATATGGTTTCCGATAGTTGTCGGTCTTCTGGCCTTAATACGACCTGGCATGGTCGTCGGATTTCTAGTCTTAATACAATATCGGACCGTTGGTTTTCTGGCCTTAATATGGTCTGGCGCGACCATAGTAGATCGAGCGTTTATGCTTCACTTCAGATTTCAGAATACACCTCCCTCTGTCGATGAAGACATATTCCGAGGGGCAAAGTGTTAGCCCTCTTTTTGGCACTAATCTCATCGGGCCAAAACCAAAGTCCAAACGCACAGACCAAATACAAATCATGCTCCAAGGGATCCATCAGAGGCGCTACACCAAGCAATGGTATATCGGTCCAAATCCCACTCAGTCAGATTAACTGCGCATTACCAGAAAAATCGCTCACCAGGGCGACCGAGTTTCTCGCTTCCAAAAAGAACTCGTCGACCGGTTATCTCGGGCCAGCGTGGAAGATTTCTACAGAGCCAGTCCACTTAATATCCCGACTTCCAAGGAGATAAAGGCGGTCAACCATATGCGGACAAAGCTCTGCTTTTGATATACCTTTCCATGGATGTCACGTCGGCCACAACTTTCGAGGATACTATTTATGAGTAGTGGAATCAGTCTTTCAGCCGCAATTCGAGCCAATGGATGGATTTCACGTGTATGGACCTTCTCGAAATGGCTGGACCATTTCGCAGCATCCCAAGCAGCATTTTCCACCTATAAATACCTCCGAGCTTAAAGAGAAAGGGGGACTTCTCTTGGCCAGATGGCTTTCTTAACACTTCTCATTTCTACTCTCCTCCGGAATCTTAATCTCTCAAAAGGAAGAAAGGAAGATAGTCATCTTTCTTCTTTTCTCCAAACAGAAAAGGCATTGTATTTGTAATCAAAAAAGAAAGAAATAATATATAAAGTGGACGTAGGCATTGTCTCTGCCGAACCACTATAAAAATTTTGTGTGCTCCTCGTTCTTTTGCTTTTTATTGCGTATTTTATCTACATTTGTGTGTAGATCACGCGATTGGGGGTTGATCGTCACTAGTGACCAACTTTGACGTCAACAATTACAAAATGCATTTTAATTGCTGCAATTTTTCTTCTTTCTTAGTTATTCCCAAATGCTCAACTGTAAAAATAACCTAATTTGGAAATGACGAGAGAAAGTTTTTTTTCCCCCGGTTTGACTCTAATATTTCATAGTTACCTCTCTAGTTCTTGCTTAAAGATCTTCATTCTTACTACTACTATACTCTATCTATAACATGGTTTTTGCTTGAATTTCATTTCGGCCAATGTCAGAACCACACCAAGATTGCCGAGACTGTGACGTGCTGGAAAAAATCTTAAACGAAGTTATGTTTGCTCCATTTACTTACGTGTTATAAGTTATGCACAAATACTAAAAGGCTAACCTAAAAACTAAAATGTATTTCAATTCTTCTTCTTTCTTAGTTATTCCCAAATGCTCAACCGTAAAAATAATATAATCTGAAAAAGATGAGTGAAAGGTTTTTTTTTTTTTGGGTTTGACTCTAATATTTCACAGTTACCTCTCCAGTTTTTGCTTAAAGATCTTCATTCTGCCTATTTCTACTACTACTACTCCTCGTACTGTATCTATAACATGGTTTTTGCTTGAATTTCATTTCGGCCAATGTTAGAACCACACCAAGATTGCTGAGATTGTGGTGTGCTGGGCAGAATCTTAAACGAAGGTATGTTTGCTCCATTTACTCATTTGTTATAAGTTATGCATAGATTCTAAAAAGCTAACCTAAAAACTAAAATGGAAATCCCGTAAATAAAAATGTAAAATTAAAAGCAAGAAATATACCAAGAGATGTTAAAGATTTCAATTTGGGTTTAAAATATTTTTCTGATATTGAAATATTATACTAAGATGTAAATTTTAAAAGTTGGTACAAATCATCAAAGCAGATATATGAAGGGATTAACATCCTTTTATAATGTATAGTCATTTTCATGATAAAGTATGAGACTTGATACACATTTTAAACTTAATGTTGCATCGATCTATAAAATATAACTTTGGAGATTAACTAAGAGTGCAAAGAATAAAAATTTCAAAAAAGAATTATAATATGAAATGTAAAAATAAATTATATATTCACTGTCTATTAAAAATGTCGTAGGGATCATAATTTATGTAGAAAATTTAGAAGATACACCCAAAGAGCAAAAAGTTATAACATACAGCATGAGCATAATTGATATGTATGTGTTTCTTACACAGTGAAATGTTTCAAACATAAAAAGTTTGTAACAAAAACAACACAAATGTTACAATTTTTCGCAGAAAACGTCATGGTATTTGAGTATAAACTATGTGCTGAACAACATGGCATTTGAGTATAAACTATGTGCCGAACAACGTGATATGTATGTGCTTCTTTCGCAGAAAATGTCATGGCATGGCATTTTAATTTATTTCATTCGCCTAGCTATCTATTATACGTTATTTACGACGTTTTAAAATAGTACTAACCTTATAAATTGCAGGACTTCGCACAAAGTGGTTCTTATGACCGATAAGAGATAAACGAAGTTTAGGATTGCTTAGCGACTTATATCATGCATAATTGGTTGTAGTTGTGTGAATCTTTTGTTATGCATGTTAACTTTAGTTTTATGATTAGAGTATGTATTATTATTTTTTGGTTGTACACATGAACTATGTTGATTGATAATACAATTATATTTTTTATTTCATCAGATTGGTGGTATTAATGCATCTTTAGAATTTTAAATTTTATTTAATATTGCTTCAAGCTTAAAATTTTAAAATATTGGAATTTTTATTTTTTTACTTCACTTAATTTGCATCAGTTGTAATGGAATAGGCAACTGATACAATACACTAAAGGTCATAACAAATGTCATTTTTGCATCTGTTCATTAGCATCAGTTGTTTTAAAACTTTGATGCAATAGACCAAGGCTTCGAAAGCAAATGTAGACATTCACATCTGCTTTATAGCATCGGTTGTATTAAACAAGTGATCGTCATTTGCATCAGTTCTTTAACTGATGCAACAGAAATTTGTCTGTTGCATCATCTTCACTTGTATCAGTTCAACAACTGATGCAACAAGAGTTTAACAACTGAAGCAAATGGCATGTCTTGTAGTAGTGCTTTACCGAACGACCTAGGCTCCAACGAACCGAAGCCCTCGACCCATCCATCTCTTAAGAAACAACCCGTGCGGCCCAAGCTTCATGCCATGTCATCAACGACCCAAGAAAAAACAACCCGACTCCATATCCGACCAATCTATCTCCAATCCACCACCAAACGTCAACATTGATGCCAACAACTAACCCAAACCATCCAGTTCAAATATCAGCACTTTATGAAATCATCAACAACAATCAAACAATAGTTATTCATCAATATGCAATTCACCAAATCATGATAAGTCAATTAATAAACAAAATGATGGATCTAACCTTGCATTTACATATGAATTAACATAAGAATTACCGATTTAGGTTGCTAGATTACATCCTATCTTGATTTAAATGAAAATATCTTACCAAGATGTAGAACTAGGTGAAAACAACTTTAAATGATGAAAATAAGATCAAACAACCCATATAATTGATTAAATTCGTGTGAGAGATGCTTATCTTTCACTAACTCTTTGAGTTAACTTGAAATCACTAAATTACCCATTCGAACGGTGAAGAACAGTCTTCAAACCTCTCAATTTGATGCAATCTTCCTTCACTTAATGTAGATCTAGCTTTGCAGATGTAGCTCTTCAATATTCTTGCGGAGATCTAAAGTTTTAATGGAGGAAAGATGTATTTAATTGAGCAAGGAGAATCATTAGCTCAAAAAATGAGAGAATGAAAAAATTAAACTACTCTTCATGCCTCTACCTCCTATTTATGGCGTTCAACCAGCCCACTAATGGGCCATACCAAATCAGCCCACTAATGACTAGCCAAACCTGTATAGAAATTGTGTAGCACTAAAACAACGATTCCTCCCAAGCCAGTGAACCAAATCTTCAATGTGACCACTCTATGGAATCGACAACACCATTTCCTTTCCAATGAAATCAACTTGAGCACTTGATTCAATCCCAGTCAAAAGTTATTATCTATACAAAATTGATAGGGCGAAATGGTCACAAATAAAATTGATAAAAATTATGGACATGTCTTACACCACCATAACCATCATATCAAAATATGAGAATGATCCAACCCTTAAGGAATTAAATAAAAATATTTTACGATCCTCCGACACGTAAAATGTTGGTTGTTACATTTTTCATCTTCAAAGAGAGGAGGTTGCTCTACATATATGTCTTCTTTAACATATCCGTTTAGAAATGCACTTTTAACGTCCATTTGAAATAATTTGAAATTATTATGATTAACGAAGGCAGATAAAATTCTAATCGCTTCTAATCTTGCTATAGGGGCAAAAGTTTCATCATAATCAATTCCCTCTTCATGACTATATCCTTATGCTACTAATCGAGCTTTATTTCTTACAACCTCACCGAGTTCATCCATTTTTTTATAAACCTATTTAGTCTTGATTACAGTTTTATCCTCTGGTCTAGGAACAAGTTAACATACATCATTCCAGGTAAAATTATTCAATTCCTCTTGCATAGCAAGAATCCATGAATTGTCGAATAATGCTTCCTTTGGATTCTTAGGTTCAATGATAGAAATAAATACTAAATTACTCATATTTTTTAATTGGTTTCTAGTTCTAACAACATATTTGATTTCTGCTAAGATATTTTCTATAAGGTGATCTCTTAGGAGTCCAATTTTCTTATTTGGTTGATTAATTTCATTATTTACTTCATCGACCTCATCTTCGCATTCATCTTCATTATTTTGTGTTCAGTTCTTATAAATTTCGGCAAACTATACATTTAAGGTATCTTCTGTAGGCATAGTTCTTAAATTGAAAACTCTATATGCCTTACCTCTGTCTTAATATCCAATAAATATTTCTTTATCAGATTTAGAGTAAAATATGTGTAAATTTTCTTTGATGTTAAGATTAAAACATTTACTTTCAAATATTTTAAAATACGATACTTTTGGTTTCTTATTATACAAAAGTTCAGATGGTGTTTTGTGAATTAAAGGTCTTATCAAATTTCTATTTAATATATAACAAGTTGATGCAACTTCTTCAGCCCAAAAACTTTTTGGTAAGTCACTACCATATAACATGGTTCTCACACACCCTTGAATTAATCTATTTTTATGTTTAACTACTGCATTTTTTTGAGGAGTTCTAGGAAAAGAAAGATTATGATTTATCCCCTTTTTATTACAAAATTTTCATTTTTGAACTCTCCACCGTGGTCACTGTATATTTTTTTAATTTTCAAAGATGGTAAGTTTTGCATTCTTTTAGCAAAAGTTTTAAATTGATCTAAAGCATCACTTTTATTTTTAAGAAA
This sequence comes from Allium sativum, assembly GCA_030737875.1. Taxonomy (NCBI): domain Eukaryota; kingdom Viridiplantae; phylum Streptophyta; class Magnoliopsida; order Asparagales; family Amaryllidaceae; genus Allium; species Allium sativum. Next base: position 1,020,867,239 of record CM060913.1, read on the forward strand.
AAAAGTCCAAGTAAATCTAGAAAAATTGTCGATTGTTACGTAAACATATCTATTGTTGATTATTGATTGAGTTTGGGATGGACCAAATAGATCCATGTGAATTAACTCTAATGGTTTCGAGGTTGTAATTTCCTCTTTTGATTTAAGTTGACTTCTTTATTTACTTTAAATTTCATTTTAGGTAACCCTTTAATTAATTCTAATTTTGAAATCCTAAAAACGTGTTTGAAATTTATACGACCAAATTACTTATGCCAAATCCAAGGGTCACTTGTATTGGCTATAAGACATAAATTATCATTAGAAATTTTCATAATTAATATATAGATATTTTTCTTTCTATCTCCTTCGAATATTATTTTTGAATTCTTATCTTGTATAGAGCATTTATTTTTTTCAAAATTGTTTTTATAGCCTTTATCGCAAAGTTGACTTATACTTAGTAAGCTATGTTTTAAATTCCTAACTATTAAAAAATCAAAAATAGTAGGAGTTTTAGAATTACCTAAATTGTCGATGCCAACTATATATCCTTTAGAGTTATCTCCGAAGTTCACCATTCCACCATCTTCATATACTAGATTATTCAGTAATCCTGGATTTTCCATCATATGTCTTGAACAACCACTATCCAATATCCATTTGTCCTTTTTGATTTCTATCATTTAACCATCAAAATTTGAATTTTCAACAGCTATGTAACACATATTTTCCTGTTTTCGACAACAATTCAGTAGATCACTTGATTTTTCAGCATAATTGAATCTAGACTCTTCTAACATTGATGCAATGCATGAATTAAGACTAGTGTTATAAATCATTTCAAAATTTGCCATTTAATATTTCCAAAATCTAGATGATGAACTATTGAAAACCTATGCTCTGATACCAATTGTCGGGGATGCGGATTAAGGATCTTAAGGCAAAACTAACATTAGAGAGGGAGTGAATAGTGTTTATAAGAGATTATATAAATCTTTAACTAACTTGAATTACTATATGAATCACACAATGATTATCACATCAGAAATGATCACAGGTACAGAAACAATCAAGACACCGATATAAGTAAATATAAAATGCAGAAAAGGAAAGAACATACTGAATTTTATACTAGTTCGGATTACTCTTACATCCAGTCCCACGCAACACTGGATTGTGCAAAGTTTTAGTAATACTAGTATTATTATTACAACACCCTTGATTTCACGGCCACAAGGTTAACACTGATTCCATCACCCTTGATTTCACGGCTATAAGGTTCACACCACGCCCTTTCCTTGATTTCAAGGCTACAAGGAACACGCTCTTTCCCAAACAATTCCCAAATGATTACAACAACCCTAGAACTCTTGAATAGCACTTCCAATTAGAGAGTAGTTGATAGAGATTGAGAAAAGAAAGAGAATGATATAATTTTTATTGAAACTGACAGAGTATAAGTGCAGAAATCAAGAAATTAAAGTATAATAATGGTGGTTAGAGATATGATGAAAATGGAGCTGAAAAAATGAGTAACAAACTTGAATTTAACCCATATTTATAGTGTTTGAAAGGTTGTAACGTTTCTAAAGCGTTTCAAAATACGAAAAGACACTTTCTTAGAAAATTGAAAATATGACAGTTATATGTCGACATGTTGAATTATGTATGTCGACATATACCTACTATTTTGATTTTTAAAATCATTTTTCCAGTGTTAAAATTAATATATACGTAACCCCCCACGTCCATTAATGTCACTCACAAAGAGAATGCATTAACTTCCATGGAGCATATTTTGTGTATAGAACAGAATATAACAAGACAGATATAAATAATGGTACTTGAAAATTTTAAAACAACTTTTATTGCAGCGGAGAAATAGTTTGATTACAAGAACTTCATAAACCAAGTACACTTAATATCCATGTTGATAAATTGTTTCAGAGTACATAAAATAAAGAGCATAAACCCCAACACAAGTAGCCATAAAAGAGATGAGCTGAACTTTACTTTCAGCAATCCATGCACTTCCAAAAGAGAGAGAAAGAGATCCAAGATCAAGCTCCACTAGTACTACTCCCACCCGGAGAACCTTGGGGGGGGGGGGGGAGGAAGAAAAGAGGCGAAAACAAGGGGGGTCAGACATAAAGTCTGGCGAGTATAATAACTTTAACAATATAATTATTAAAGTAACTAGGATAAAGCATAAACTGGTAAGATAAGATATGACCATGAAACAAGTGGGCATGAAAAAGCAAATAAGAGGAATATTTTGGCGTTAATCTCGTTCCTAATCACTATAGGATAATTACTATACTCACCACCACTAGTCATCCTAAAAGTTGATCCCGCCTACAAAACTGAATAATGATAATGGTAGTTCGTGTACCCCAGCTCCTTCATAGGTCCGTCTGCCCCTATCTCCACTAGTTGTACCCACTACCCCCATTTGATCGGCTCCCTAACTCGTAGATACCCATGCTGGTCCCACAGTAGGGTGTATCACTCCCCAAAGTGGCAACTCGACACCACTAAAGATGCATGGCTTATATCTACACGATGCAACAACGTCTTACCTACCAGCCCACGCACGCACATGACCCCGTTGGACTTGCGTTGCCACCGCTAACCCGTTTTGACCTCTTACAATCAAATCCGGTTAGTGTGTCCCTTCCTCGACTTGGGTCGAGCTCACAAAGATACTTAATGGGTTACTGGTTTGAAAAGGGCCCCTATGCTTGACACAGGCCTTCCACCTATGCTTGGTCCCCACTAAGGTTTCCCCACTTAACCCCATTCTAATTCATGTCTTCTTACAAGTTTCAATCTTGGTTAAGTGTATTTCACATGCCTCCCAAGGCACCCACTTAATTTCCCATGCCACCCAAGGCACCCACTTAACCTCCCCATGTCCCACCACATGTTTATCTGGTTAAGTGTTACTTAATTCATTAGCACCGTAACCTTGTAAAGACCTCCCACATTAGTCTGACATTTACGGTTGCTGGATTTGTCGGGCGGGTCCGGGCAGTCTTATACCGTAAACGATCCTAACCTCGTGTCTTTACAATTGTTACGCACTTAATTCGTGCCTTTGACCTCTCACATTAGACTGGCATTTGTGGCTGCTGGATTTGCCGGGCGGGTCTGGGCAGTCTCACACCACAAAAGAGTCTAACCTCGTGTCTTAGGCGGTTAATTATTACACATCTTTATTTAACCCCAAATTGGATTAATATCTCTATTCAAATTTGTCAATAAATTCCAAATTTATTTATGTCCATAATTGTCTCTTAAAATTATGTCCATAAATACCAATTATGCCAATTAATGTCTCAAATTAATTATATGCCTTTTTGAGGCCATTTTATGCCAATTCACAATTTATGTCTACTTAATATTATCCCATCATCCCCACGCTATTCGTATGTTTTTCATATGACATATGCTAGACTCACAAATAGTCTAACTTATAAAAAGAAAAACAACATCACATAACATATAAAATAGATCTATGGATAATGACATAAGATTACATAGCCAATAACTTGCGTATGAATTTCATTCAAACTAGCATATGATACAAAACTAGCATAGGTGATGGGCAAAAACTTGCATAACTCATGTACTGCTATAGATCCAAACATAAAGGTGTAAACTTGCATATGGATCAAAACATAAATGTGTGAACTTGCATATGGATCTAAACATAAAGATGTAATCTTGCATATAAATCTAAACATAAAGATATAATCTTGCTTATGGATCTAATCATAAAGGTGTGAACTTGCATATGGATCTGAACATATAGATTAATGTCACATAAACTAGCATATGCATATACATGTTTCACATATATTTTAACAACCCAAACTTGCACAAGATTCATATAAGAATATATGATCCAATCACCACAAACTTTCATAAGATATATGATTCAACTTGCATAGGATTCACATGAGAACTAACATATGATCCAACTTCCATAAAATTCACATAAGAACTAACATATGATTCAACACCACAAACATACATATAATTTACATCACATGATTCAAAATCATATTCTTATGATCCCAATTATATCTTATCATAATTAAATTAACGAATTATTTTGTGAAAGCTATCATACTCACAATCAAAAAGAATAGTCTTATCTTTCTGGAATCTGTATTCTAAAATTGAATTGCTCGCCTTTGATGTAGACTTAGTTGTTATTTAGATTTGATTTGATTTTGATTCAAGCCTCTATCTTGCTTTAGGGTTGAAAGTGTATGGCGGCTACTCTAGGTTCTCCATTGACGGCATGGAGGCTCTTGGTATGAATTTGTGTGACTAGGGTTAGGGGTTTAGGGTGTTTTTATAGAAGATTAATTAATTAAGAGCCGTCGGATTAACCTAGGAATAACCAGAACCATTCAGATAGCCACCTGAGTCCTAGTGACTTAGCAATGACTCACTGTTTAGATCAGAACACTCCAGAAATCTGTGCAGGCTTTTAGCCCGACCTGGGCGCACTTGGTAGGTGCGCCAGTGCATTTTTTTTACTGGCGCGCTTCACAAGTGCGCCAGTGCATTCTGGCCCTTTTTTCCGGTTTTTCTGCCTAACTTCGTTCGTCCATATCTCCTTCATACGATGTCCGTTTTATGCAAACTCAGACTCTATCTCAAGCAGAATTTCGAGACAAATGCAATGGCGCAACCCGTTTCCCTTAATTCCCACATTTGGAATTAAGTATCCTTTAGTTTGTTAACTTTAATTTTTAAAATTACGGGGTGTTACATTCTCCCCTCCTTAAAGGATTTCGCCTCCGAAATCTCCAAGTTTAGGAGAATGCATATCCTAACATCCAATCATCCATCTACTCAACCATCAAACATAGGCATCCATTGTCCTTACAAGATTTCTAATGTTGTATGAACATATGCAAGAAGTGTGTGTATATGTTCCTTATCTAATGCAAAATCAGGCGGTCTACTGATTCAGTTGACCCCCTTAATGCAAATCATGATAGTGCCATGCGTCCACTATGTATGCGAAAGAATCCTATCGTTACATATTATTTCTACATGTGTGCACAACCATTCATCAAAATGCAGCATCCATATGATAACACAACCATTATACATCCATTAATTTAAATATGCACACACATTTATATGCAATATGAAGGTGATTGAGCCGATCTAGTGCCTAAGGCGTGTGTACATGCATCCATGAGCAACCACTAGCAACCACTTGCATCCATTTGCAACCATCAAACATAACATATCTCAAACACATGTTTGCAACCATTGGGTTCTTCCTAACTAAAGATCGAAGATGTCATCGCAAAGATAATACTAAAAGATAGGACAAGTATCAACAAAGTGGTAGAAAAAGGAGAAAATAAAACATACCCTCAAAAAGGAAAGGGTATAGCATACGCATCTTATCTTCCGTCTCCCAAGTCGCGTCTCTTTGATCATCTCCCCTTTGCACTTTGACCAACTTGACCTCTTTGTTGCGAAGCTTTTTGACCTCCGATCCGAGAATGTGTGTGGGAGCTCGTCTGATCATGGCATTGCGCTCTACTTCCACTTCTTCGAGCGTGCTCGGCTCTACCACTTCTGCCGTATCGTGTAAACACTTACGCAATGCGAAACGTGAAACACGTCATGAACTCCGCTGAGCTTCTCTGGTAACTCTAATCTATACGCCATCTGCCCAATCCTCTCTGTAATTGGAAAGGGTCCTACGAACCTTGGTGCCAAATTCCCTACTGATCCAAAGCGGACTACGTTTCTCAACGATGACATCTTAATAAAAACCATGTCCCCAACATTGAACTCAAGATCGATTCGTCTCCTATCAGCATATGACTTCTTTCGGTCCTGCACCGCTTCATTCGCCGCCGAATCAGGTCTATCTTCTCCGAAGTCTCCTTAATCATGTCGGGTCCAAGCAAAACCTTGTCCGTGGATTCCTAACAAGTAGGTGATCGGCACAGTCGTCCATAAAGGGCCTCAAAAGGTGCCATGCCAATGCTAACCTGAAAACTATTATTATAGGCGAACTCCACTAGTGGAAGACGTTCTTCCCATGTTCCTCCAATGTCCAGGATTCATAGCCTTAGAAGGTCTTCAAAAATCCGATTTACTCTCTCGGTCTGGCCGTCTGTCTGAGGATGATAAGCGGTACTTAAGCATAATTGCGTTCATACCGCCTCTCGTAAGCTTTTCCAAAATTCGCTCGTAAAAATGGGATCTCTATCGCTTATAATGCTAGAGGGTATGTTGTGCAAACAGACTATCTCTCGAAGGCAAACGGATGCTGACCATACGGCGGTCCTTCTACTTTTAACGAGAATAAAATGGGCACTTTAGTAAGTCGGTCTACAATTACACAAATCCCCGTATTACCCTTCCTTGATCTTGGTAACCCATCTACAAAATCCATGAAAACGCTTTCCCATTTCCAAAGCGGAATCTCTAAAGGGTGGAGCAAACCTCCAGGCTTCTTTTGCTCCGCCTTGACTTGCTGGCACACTAAGCATCTAGCAATGAACTCGGCCACGTCCTTCTTTATTCCGACCCAAAAGAAAACTCGCTTCATATCCATATACATCTTATCACCACCGGGATATATGGTCATCTTAGAGCGATGAGAGTCTTCAAGAATTGCCTTCTTCAAACTCTCGTCTTGTGGTACGCAAAGTCTTCCATCTCTACGTAGCCAACCTCCCTCATCTATAGCATATCTATTCAGATGACTCGAGGACTCCCCTCGTATAAGCTCGCCAACTATCTCAACCAATTGTGAGTCGTTTCGCTGTGCCTTTCCAACTCGACCCAAAAGTGTAGGTTTCACCTCTAACAATGCCAATAATCCGGGTACATAATTGACAGAGGGTCGTAAGTCAAAGGAAGATATATACTCCAAACTCTGTCGCTCTCCGAACAAAGGACTTAAAGTTAACTTCTTTCTACTTAAGGCATCAGCTACAACGTTACCCTTGCCAGGGGTATATGCGATCTCAAAATCGTAGGATGCCAAAAACTCTATCCATCTCTGTTGCCTCAAATTTAAGTCCTTTTGAGAGAATAAGTACTTTAGCGTCTTATGGTCTATAGACAACTCAAACCTCTCGCCAAACAAATAATGACGCCATGACTTAAGCGCAAAAACTATGGCTGCCAACTCTAAGTCATGGGTAGGGTAATTTTCTCGTGGGCTTTCAACTGCCTTCCTCCATAGCATGTCACCCTTCCCTCTTGCATTAAAACTGCGCCAAGCCCTGTCCTGCAAGCATCGGTATATACAGTGAATGTCTTACTCCCGTCTGGCAAAACTAAAACTGGAGCGGTCGTCAAAGCCCTCTTCAGACATTAGAAAGTATCGTCACAGTCAACGTCTCAAGAAAAAGTCAAGTTCTTCTTTGTTAATCGAGTGAGAGGGGCTGATATCTTTGCGAAGTCCTTAATAAACTTCCTATAATAGCCAGCCAGCCCTAAAAAGCTTCTTACTTCTGTTGCGTTCTTAGGAGTATTCCAATCTTGGATTGACACCACCTTGGAAGGATCTAAAGCTATCCCTTCCTTAGAGACCACGTGTCATAAGAACCTCACTTCTTTTCTCCAAAAATGGCACTTGGAGAACTTAGCTTTTAGCTGATGCGCTCGTAGGGTCTCTAAGACTTCCCTAAGATGTAGGGCATGCTCTTCTTCATTTTTAGAAAAAACCAGAATGTCGTCTACCAAGACTACCGCAAACTTGTTTAGAAACTCCCTAAACACGCTATTCATTAAGTCAACAAAGTATGAGGGTGCATTCGTCAAACCAAAAGGCATGACGAGCCACTCAAAGAAACCATCAGGAGTTCTAAAGGTAGTCTTATCGATGATATCTTCAGCCACCCTTAGCTAATGAAACCCTATTGCTAAATCTAATTGCGAGAAAACTGAAGCACACACCAACTGATCGAATAAATCGTCTATCCTCGGCAATGGGTGCCTGTTCATCTTTGTTAGCTTATTCAGCTCTCTATAGTCCACGCACAATCTAAATGAACCATCAGCTTTTGTAGCAAAAACGACTGGAGCATCCCACTCCGAAATACTTCTTCTTATGAACCCCTTCTCAAGCAATTCCTTCACTTGCTTACTTAGTTCTCTTCTCTCTCTCGGAGCCATGTGGCGCACTGGTAATGCAACTGGCTTTGTATTATCTACTAGATATATTCGAAAGTCTATCTCATGCCTCGGGGGTAAACCTCGAACTTCATTGAAGACGTCAGTATATTCACGAGCCACACGGACAGATTTCAAATCATCATTGGATGCGTATAGGGATTCTAGGTAGCTAAGCATTACCGGACCTCTAGGGTCACAAGAAATATCAAGGGTCTTTCCACAATGAGTCAACAATCTAACTACCCTTCTTTCACAATCTAGGATGGCACCGTATCTAGTTAGCCAATCCAAACCTAGAATCAAGCCGTAGCCCATGAAGCCAAGAACAAAGGCATTGCATTCAAACCCAACGCCCAAGATAGACACTCTCAAATCCCGACAAATCATAGAAATATGAACCGAACCATCGATAGGATTTGAGACTACTATGGGATCCGTAACTAGACTAGTATTTAGGTGCAGTGTTTCAACTAACGAAGCAGATACAAACGAGTGTGACGCGCCAGAGTCAAACAAAGTACGAACAGGATGATCAAACAGAAAAACTAAACTTTCAACGGAAATGTTTCTACCTCTCTCCTGTCCTGGTGCCATGAGAGCTTGAATCTGCCCTCTCGCCTGCCCTGGTGCCATGAAAGCCTGAAGCTGCCCTCTAGAAGTTCTTTGCCCTTGCCCCTATTTCCTTGGGCAGTCCTTAACTAGATGACCTGCCTCTCCACAGTGGAAACAACCAGTCTTCTTCTTTTTCCTACAGTCTTTACTCAGATGGCCTGGTGTCCCAAAATTAAAGCACTTCTTCTTTCCTTTGCCATTATTGTTTTTCCCGCCTTTCTTGTTTTGTTGTTGTGGTTTCTTTTGGTCCCCTTTTTTCCCCGGTGCCTTATTAGCATTAGCACCTTTCTCTTCCTCATGCATAAGAGCCATGTCAACCAATTTCTCAAAGGTAGCCCCATAGGAATGTGGGTCATAGCTAACCCATGTAGTGGCTCATTCAAACCCTTAACGAACCTTAGGGCCTTCTTCTCAGGTGTGTTTACCAATTCCAAGCCAGATCTCGCCAACTGATTGAACTTGTTGACGTACTCCTTTACTGATAAATCCCCTTGCTTCAATGCCAAGAATCTTTCCATATATAAATTCTCTTCTGTTCGTGAGAGAAATTTCATTTCGAACCTACGCATGAAATCCATCCATGTCTCCACCAGACGTTCTCCGTTCGTGACCTCCCACCAAAACGGGGCTTCATCTTTCATTAACCAAGCAGCCAGTTGGACCTTCCTTCCATCTTTTACTTCAAAAATACCAAATAGATCTTCCACCTCCTTAAGACAATTTCGAGCTTCAACAAACGTTTCTGATCCGTGAAAAGATTTCCCGCTCATTGCTCTAAAATCTTTGCTTATCTTTGCAAAAGTATCAACACGGGAAGGAGGAGGAGGAGGAGCAATTGCTGGGTCTGCGACATTGGCCCTAGCTTCCAGATACCTTCTAAACCATCCAGGTATCGGTATCCCCTCGGGTATCTCGGGAATTCCAGACATGTCGAAAAGAAAATGAAGAGATTCAAAACGGAGAATTCGAAAGAAAGATATATGGCTCTTGGGGTTATGTTTTTTTAAAAAACTTTTCTCCTAAAAATACTTTCCTTAAAACATACTTTTGGAAGTATTTCTTTATAAAATGATTTTTGAAAAATAGTTTTTCAAAATTCATATCTGGTCTGGTAACCTTCAGCTCTGATACCACGTGTAACCCCCCACGTCCATTAATGTCACTCACAAAGGGAATGCATTAACTTCCATGGAGCGTATTTAGTGTATAGAACAGAATATAACAAGACAAATATAAATAATGGTACTTGAAAATTTTAAAACAACTTTTATTGCAGTAGAGAAATAGTTTGATTACAACAACTTCATAAACCTAGTACACTTAATATCCATCTTGATAAATTGTTTCAAAGTACGTAAAATAAAAAGCATAAACCCTAACACAAGTAGCCATAAAAGAGATGAGCTGAACTTTACTTTCAGCAATCAAAGCACTTCCAAAAGAGAGAAAGAGATCCAAGATCAAGCTCCACTAGTACTAGTCCCATCCTGAGAACCGCGGGGGGGGGGGGGGGGAGGAAGAAAAGAGGCAAAAACAAGGGGGTCAGACATAGAGTCTGGCAAGTATAATAACTTTAACAATATAATTATTAAAGTAACTAGGATAAGGCATAAACTGGTAAGATAAGATATGATCATGAAACAAGTGGGCATGACAAAGCAAATAAGAGGAATATTCCGGCGTCAATCTCGTTTCTAATCACTATAGGATAATTACTATACTGCACCACCACTAGTCACCCTAAAAGTTGATCCCGCCTACAAAACTTAATAATGATAAAGGTAGTTCGTGTACCCCTAGCTGCCTTCATAGGTGCCGTCTGCTCCTATCTCCACTAGTTGTACCCACTACCCCCGTTCGATCGGCTCCCTAACTCATAGATACCCGTGATGGTCCCACAGTGGGAGGCATCACTTCCCAAAGTGGCAACCCGATACCACTAAAGATGCCCGACTTATATATACATGATGCAACAATGTCTTACCCACCAGCCCGGGCCCACGCATGCACATGACCCCATTGGACTTGCGTTGCCACCGCTAACCCGTTTTGACCTCTTACAATCAAATCCAGCAAGTGTGTCCCGTCCTCGACTTGGGTCGAGCTCACAAAGATACTTAATGGATTACTGATTTGAAAAGGGCCACCTTGCTTGACACAAGCCTTCCTTCTATGCTTGGTCCCCACTAAGGTTTCCCCACTTAACCCCATTCTTATTCATGTCTTCTTACATGTTTCAATCTTGGTTAAGTGCATCTAATCATATTTCACATGCCACCCAAGGCACCCACTTAACCCTCCATGTTCCACCACATGTTTATCTGGTTAAGTGTTACTTAATTCATTAGCACTGTAACCTTGTAAATGCCTCCCACATTAGGCTGACATTTGCGGTTGCTGGATTTAGGCGGGTTCGGGCAGTCTTATACCTAAAATGAGCCTAACCTCGTATCTTTACAATTGTTACGCATTTAATTCGTGCCTTTGACCTCTCACATTAGACTGGCATTTGTGGCTGCTGGATTTGCCGGGTAGGTCCGGGCAGTCTTACACCACAAAAGAGTCTAACCTCGTGTCTTAGGCGGTTAATTATTACACATCTTTATTTAACCCCAAATTGGATTAATATCCTTATTCAAATTTGTCAATAAATTCCAAATTTATTTATGTACATAATTGCCTCTTAAAATCATGTCCATAAATACCAATTATGCCAATTAATGTCTCAAATTAATTATATGCCTTTTTGAGGCCATTTTATGCCAATTCACAATTTATGTCTATTTAATATTATCCCATCATCCCCACGCTATTCGTACGTTTTCATACGACATATGTTAGACTCATAAATAGTCTAACTTATAAAAAGAAAAACAACATCACATAACACATAAAATAGATCTAAGGATCATGACATAAGATTACATAGCCAATAACTTGCATATGAATTTCATTCAAACTAGCATATGATACAAAACTAGCGTAGATGATGGGAAAAAACTTGCTTAACTTATGTACTGTTATAGATCCAAACATAAAGGTGTAAACTTGCATATGGATCTAAACATAAAGGTGTGAACTTGCATATGGATCTAAACATAAAGATGTAATCTTGCATATAGATCTAAACATAAAAATATAATCTTGCTTATGGATCTAATCATAAAGGTGTGAACTTGCATATGGATCTGAACATATAGATTAATGTCACATAAACTAGCATATGCATATACATGTTTCACATATATTTTAACAACCCAAACTTGCATAATATTCATATAAGAATGTATGATCCAATCACCACAAACTTGCATAAGATATATGATTCAACTTGCATAGGATTCACATAAGAACCAACATATGATCCAACTTGCATAAAATTCACATAAGAACTAACATATGATTCAACGCCACAAACATACATATAATTTACATCACATAATTCAAAATCATATTCTTATGATCCTAATTATATCTTATCATAATTAAATTAACGAATTATTTTGTGAAATCTATTATACTCACAATCAAAAAGAATAGTCTTGTCTTTCTGGAATCTATATTCTGAAATTGAATTGCTCGCCTTTGATGTAGACTTAGTTGTTATTTAGATTTGATTTGATTTTGATTCAAGCCTCTATCTTGCTTTAGGGTTGAAAGTGTATGGCGGCTACTCTAGTTCTCCATTGACAGCATGATGGCTCTTGGTATGAATTTGTATGATTAGGGTTAGGGGTTTAGGGTGTTTTTATAGAAGATTAATTAATTAAGAGCCGTCGGATTAACCTAGGAATAACCAGAACCATTCAGACATCCACCTAAGCCCTAGTGACACAGCATTGACTCACTGTTTGGATCAGAACACTCCAGAAATCTGCATAGGATTTTAGCCCGACCTGGGCGCACTCGGCAGGTGCGCCAATGCATTTTTGTACTGGCGCACTTCATAAGTGCGCCAGTGCATTCTGGCCCTTTTTTTCGGGTTTTCCTGCCTAACTTCGTTCGTCCATATCTCCTTCATACGGTGTCTGTTTTATGCAAATTCGGACTCTATCTCAAGCATAATTTCGAGACGAACGCAATAGCGCAACCCGTTTCCCTTAATTCCCACATTTGAAATTAAGTATCCTTTAATTTTTTAGCTTTAATTTTTAAAATTACGGGGTGTTATAATATACATTCTGGAAATTCTTTAATCAAAACTAATGTTTCAAAATGATTTTTCTAAAGTGTAAAAACATACAAAAACATAGTGATATATAATATAAACATATTTATAAGATTATATAATATAAATCTATAAAACGTATTATATATATTTGAAATCATAAGTAAAATCTTAATAATTTGAAATCATTTGTTAGAAAAGGAGTTTGAAATAAAATTGAAATCAATTTGAAAAGGAATTTGAAAATGGATTTTGAAAGTGCTAACTGGAGTTTTACATATAAAATAGACTCTATCACTTGATATTCTTGATTATCTTGATACTCACACTACAAAAAAGTAGACATATTACAACATCGGTTTTACAACGGGCAAAAAATGACCGTTGTGAAAAACTGATGTTACAACGGTCATTTACTGAACGCTGTAATAATTATATTGGACAACGTTATTATTACAACAAATTTATGTTGCCCATTGTAATAGAACCATATTACAACGGTCTAGTTTTGACCGCTATAATAGATGGCACTATAACAACATCCATTCCATGCCCGTTGTAATAAATATGGGTTTTACAATAGAAACTTGCATATTACAACGGCCATTAAATGACCATTGTTAAAGGTCATACTATAATTTTAAATATTAGGTATATTATGTTGATATAGATTAATTAGTCGTGATATTAAATATTACTAATTAGATAATATTAATCTTAATTACATTGAAAATTAATGTTCAATATCAAGAGCTAACAATATGTACATATCACTTATTAACATTTGGTAATTGACATTAAATTATAACGAATTAATTATAATAATTATTTTTTACTAGTTAATAATTACAATAAATAATTAGTTTTTTGGATTATTTTCGTCAGTGTAATTTTTTCTTTGATTAAGAGTTTCATTTATTATTAATGTAATAATTAATTATACATAATAAGTACTAATTAATTAGAAGTTAAATTGATTTTACCCAAATAGAAATTGGGTATATAAGAATTACGCTAAAGCCTACAAACATTAACTAATTATATATATAGTTTACTAGTAGTAAAAATTATATAGACTTTTGAGAATTCTTAACCGCTTATCAGGGTCAACCATAGGAGTTTTGGTGCCTAAAGCAAAAACAAGGCTTTTATACAAAAATAATGTTATTATTGTTAATTAAATCATCAAATTAATTTATACTGCTAGTGAATAATGAGAATGAAATTGAGGATAAATATAACTTTTTCATAGCGATAATTCAGTTACATAACAAACTTAATATTATTTATTTATCGACATAATTTCCAGACATCTGACATATATAATTCCTGTAACATGAAAAGCATGTTTTTCCTAAGTTCTTTCCAATTTTTGTGCAAAAATTATCAGAAGTATAAATAAATTCACTTCCAATAATTTTTTTCTTTTAACTTCTTGGTCTTTTGAGATCTTTAAGTCTAACAATAAACTATTTAGATGCATCAATCCAAGTACCAGACAAATGCAGATCCCTTTCAAACTTTGCCTTGATTGCTCTTGAAAACTTGAATAGCTACATCCATTAATTAGTACTTTTTCAAAACAACAACACTTAGCTTTGTTGGCACCGTAGTTGTTAGTATCTAATTTATATTTAAAATTAAAAAATCTCGTAAAAACCAACATATTATAAAAAAATCAAAACTAAAAACATACTAATCTTGTCTATAGCTGTTAGCATTTTTGTTGAACATCAAATTCTAGTAGTAAATTTATTTAATAGGATAATAATTTGTCTATTAAAGATTTAAATTAATAACTATTTTTTTATATACAAGCAATTTTCAATGTAGGAGTTAGAATAAAGATTGGTATACATAAACCGATTGGTGCAAAATTAAGTAAACGGCTAATTCTCAAGCAACGTTTAATACCACCTCGTATTATCCATAACTCATTTTGCAAATGGCTAATTTTCTCAACCGTTCTCTCTACAAGTAGGGAAAACGAAATCGCCTTCAAACAAAAATCTAGGGAAAATCCAGTATTTAGTTAATCTCAGTCCCTCCTTCGGTTGTAGTTCTAATCCACTGCGAATAGGTATGATTTCTACTTTATTTTATTTGTAGTTATAATTTCGCTTCGATTGTTGTACGGTAAAACTAATCGTAAGTTGGATTGTTCTCCAGATCGTTCTCTAATCCATCCGAGATGCTTGCCTACAAAGTCGAAGGTCAAATCGGCGGAATTCGGGGATCGAAATCATTGAAGAGCGAATAGGTATGATTTCTACTCTTTTTTGTTGGTAATTCTTGTGTGTTTCAGACATCTGCCTGCAAGTGATATCTGCATGTACTGGGAAATTTTACTGAAATTGGTTACTGTACTCGATGACATCTTATTCACGCATATAACCCTAATGTGTTTATATATATAGCGGTTGAGATAACCGTGTCACGTAATTATATATACAAATTGATGTATAAATCTGGTTGTGTTGTTAAATGTACACTCATCGATCATTGGTTATGTTTTATCTATTATTGTACATGTTTCTCGACCAGTCAAGTTTCAAGAACAACTACATCTTCTCTGGACGATGTAGTGCGCTTTTGCAGTGAAACTGGTTGTGTTTTAACTCTGCTTTTATGCACATCATATATAAAATTCAATATGAACCTTACAATAATTGAAGTATATATGAATAATGCCATCGTATGCAGGTGTATGCTTGTATAACACAATTTAAATAGTTGTTTTAGGACAAGCTAATATATCCGTTCGGAACTAACAACAGTTTCTAACTTTCAAACAAATTAATTTGCATATCATCGTTCCTTCATGTCTGAATATATAGCCTACAACTTTTGGCTTTTGAATTTACTAAGGTCATAAAAATAGTTCACTAAAAGAAAATGATCATGGTTTAGCAAACGAAAATGATGTGCATGAAAATCATTAACAATCCAATATTTTTCAAAAATTCTCAAAATAAAAAAAAAAACAAGATGTTCCATAAGATTAGACCTTCCAATCTCCTCACAATGATATCTACAGTCCATCGCCATCCAAGTTGATATAAAGTCGAACTTTTGGGATATGAATTGGATCAGACTGGATCACATAATTAAAATAAAGCTATATTTTGTAAAAGAAAATTTTCCTCTTTCACAAACTACTTATAGTAAATAATTTTAAAACTATCTTGACTATTCGAACCTTATAACTACTTCATAACTATGTTGTAATTGTTTTCAACTATAAGCATATATATATATATATATATATATATACATATATATACACACACTATTTTTTTGGATAAATTGACAGGAATAATCCGAAGTTTGACGTGTCTTCCTATATTAATCCGAAGTTTGGATTATTTTTAATTAATCCCAAGTTTGGGAGGTCCCTTTCCATATTGATCCCGATGACTTATTAACTTGTTATAGTTGGTTATCAAGCTTAAATTCGTCTTTCCCAAACTAGTTTCCCACTCCAGAAAAATCATTTAGGGAAGACGAATTTAAATTTGATAACCGGCTACAACAAGTTTATAAGTCATCGGGATCAATATGGGAAGAGACCCCCTAAACTTGGGATTATTTAAAAATAATCCAAACTTCGGATTAATATAGGAAGACACGTCAAACTTCGGATTATTCCTGTCAATTAATCCTATTTTTTTTGCTTCCTCTCCCATGGGGAGAGGAATGGCGATCCACATTTTCGTTTATTAACCGCCTCACATATCTTTTTCCATTACAAGAAAAGAGAAAATCAGACACCAAATCGTTCTGAATCTGAGTACACAAAACATCGCAACCAAGGATTTCAAGCTTTTATCTTCACATCGATTCCTCAAGCCGTCCCACTGAAGATCAACCTAATAATGGACAATGTGAGATTTGGTGAAACAGTTGTACATACGACATTCAATGCCACATCCTTCCGCCCTCCAACCGTTCTTCTTTAACATGGACCAATGTTTGACTTCTGTCAAGGTAGAATTGTTTTATATGTAACAAAGTATGCGATTTGTAGTGCTTCATAGACTTTTGGGTTGGATTCGTTTTTACTGGAAACCTAGATCCATTTAGTAATCAGAATAGTTAAGTTTGAAAACCATTTTACACTCAAGATATAAAACGAGCCATTTGTTTTGAGATATTATTGTCTTCTTGTATTCCTCCTCCTAATTCGATCTATACTTTCGGATGGGAGTTGACTGAAGTCTTATGATATGAGATTTTCACAGAAAATGTTTTACGCTTTAAGATATTATTGGGGATTGTTCTTCTTTGCAAAACAAATTGCGGAAATCTGGTTTAAGATCTAGTAACTGATTACAATTCTGAAATTCTTCATTGTTTGAGTCATGGTTGACAACTACTGCAGCGTTGAGCAGCAACTCTGGAATATGTCTACAAATAGTTGATGGGTGCAAATTATTATTAGTTCATACAGGAGTTAGTCTCCAAAGGACTCAAAATGGCATGGTTTCCCAAATTTTTTCCTTAGATTAGCATATCAGATCACATTCAGATTCATATTTATGTCTGTGTTGTTGGCGAAGCAGTACAGAACCAATTGTTTGAAGAATACTTCAGGTCATTTTTATGAAAGTTGCAAAACTAGATTTAGAAATTTGCTTTAATATCGTTATTAGGGTCTTCTATGGCTAAAGCAGTTGTTTCCAAAGAAGATTTTCGAGGATACTGCTTACGGTCAAAGTAAAATTAAAGATACCATCTTCAAACCATTCTGATGATGGTTAGATTGGCTATTTCTGCGTCTGAAATTGAAGGAATATTGGTTCATCAGAGTATAGGGGATATTCACCGAATGTATGTGCGGTTCTAGGGTTGCTACTATGCGATATGGACGTAGTTTAAGTCCTGAGCTGGAGATCATGGGTCCAACAGTATTTTGTTGAAGTATGCGATACTATTGTAGAGAATATTTTGGATCTGGAGAATATTTTGGATCTGGAGGATTTGGATCTGGAGAATATTTTGGATCTGGAGGATATTTTGGATCTGGAGGATATTTTGGATCTGGAGAATATTTCGGATCTAGAGGAAATTTTGTGAATTTCCATATACTTCTCTATGCCTATATAAGCTACATCGAATACAAAAGGAGGTGGATCACAAAAATCAAGAGATTAGATCAAGATTTATTCTAATTAGGGTTTTGGCAATCCTAATCTTCTTCAATTCTTTTCTCCACAAAATCAAATTTTTCTAGTAAATTTGATCATTGTAATCAATCTCTTGTACTCTTCTATTGATATTAATAAAGGTTTCTCTCTCAAAGTGGAAGTACACTGACAAGACGTCGGTGGAACCACTATAAATCCCTGTGTGATTTAGTTTCTCGTTATTGCTCTATTATTTCCATTATTTGGTGATTGTGATTGGCTTGGATAAGATTGAGATTGTTCGATTGGTTGTTTTTGCACTATTACCACGATCTCGTTTTCCGCGGCGTTGGGAATTTTTGATTTGAGCGGTCTTGAATCAAAATTCATCCACTACATTTGGTATCAGAGCATTAGTGTTGGTAGATAGTTGTAGAAATGTCGAAATCAGGTTCAAATAATTCATCAACAGTTGGTCCAAGTGGTGTAGCTCCTTATGTACGTGGGTCGTATGCAGCTGCTGGTTCACAATTGGTTATCGACAAGTGGCATGGCGATAATGATTTCGAAAAGTGGCAGTGGAAGATGAAAGCGGTTCTTAGGCGGAATCGGGTACATCGCGTAGTGTTTGATACACATTTACTGCCAAAGGACATCTCAGATGTGGAGAGAGAAGAAATGGAAGAGTGGGCATTCACTACACTTCAACTTGCCATGGGAGAGAATGTTATTTCCGAAACTAGTGGTGAGACGACTGCTAAAGGTATTTGGAACAAGTTGGAGGAGTTGTATATGAAGAAATCACTCACAAATTGACTGATCTTGTTGCGGACTTTCTTTACCTACAAGATGAAGGAAGGAACTTCGCTAAAGGCGCACTTAAATGTGTTTGATGATTTACTAATGAAGATGAAGGCGGTAGATTTGAAGATTGAGGAGGAGCAGAAGGCGATGATACTGCTATGTTCGTTGCCTGAGCGATATACTGGGTTCTCAAACAGTTTGATCTATGGCCGGGATACATTGACTCTAAATGATGTCAAGACGGGTCTTCTTATTGAGGAATTGCGAGATCAGATGAAGGAGCTGAGTGATGGTAGTAGTGGTGCTGGTAATGGTCAAGGTTTATTTGCGGAGAAAGAAAAGTCAGAGAAGAAGGGAAACCAGGGGCGTTCTAAGTCTAAGAAGCCCGGTGGAAGAGGAAAGTCAAAGGAAAGAAATGGCAAGTGCTTTATATGTAAGAAACCTGGTCACTGGAAGAATGATTGTCCAGAGAAGGGGAAGAAGGAAGTAGCATCTTCATCAGTTGCGGTGGAGAGAGATGTTGGTGAGGGAGACGTAGATGTTTTGTCGGCGGTAGCATCAGATGTTTCGGGCAGCGATTGGGTGCTTGATTCGGGGGCTTTATATCACATGATGCCTAATAGGAATTGTTTTTCTTCTTATGTTGAACGGGAAGGAAAATCAATTGTTATGGGAAATGGTGCAGTTTGCAAGTCGAAGGGCATTGGATCCGTGCAAATTCGAATGTTTGACGGAGTGGTTCGTACTCTCACTAATGTGCGCTATGTTCCGGGACTACGGAAGTCACTTATCTCTTTGGGACAGTTGGATTCTTTAGGTTGCAAGATCACGATTGAGAGTGATAGCTTGAGGGTTTCGAAGGGTGTGCTTGTGGTTATGAGGGGTGCTAGAACTCATGGTATTTATTTGCTTCAAGGAGTGACCGTGCAAGGCGAAACTTGTGTCAGTGTTGATAGTTCTCGTGGCTTAGATGCTACACGGCTGTGGCATTTGAGATTAGGTCATGTCTCGGAGAAGAGTTTAGAAGTTCTTCGTCGAAGGGAGATGATTGATGGTGAGAGTTTCAGCAAGTTAGAGTTTTGCGAGGAATGTGTCATGGGGAAGCAAACTAGATTATCATTCGGTGAAGGAAAACATGATTCAAGAGGGATTCTTGAGTATGTGCACACGGATGTTTGGGGACCAGCGCCTGTAGCTTCTTTGGGAGGAGCAAGATATTATATTTCTTTCATTGATGATTTTTCTCTGAAGGTTTGGGTGTATGTAATGAAGGCCAAGTTGGAGGCATTTGCAAGATTCAAAGAATGGAAGGCTCTTATTGAGAATGAGAGTGGAAAATCTTTGAAGGTTCTTAGGTCCGATAATGGCGGCGAGAATGTTTCCGGAGAGTTTCTGAATTTTTGCAAGCATCATGGTATTCGGAGGCATTTTACTACACCGGGAGATCTGCAATCTAATGGAGTGGCAGAGAGAATGAACCAAACTCTACTAGAGAAAGCTCGATGCTTGAGATTGACATCGGGTTTGTCTAAGGGATTTTGGGCCGAAGCTTTGTCAACCGCGGTGCATATTATTAATCGAATTCCGTGCTCGGCTATTGATAACAAAATTCCGGAGGAAGTGTGGAGAGGGAAGAGCATTGACTTGAGTTATCTTTGTATATTTGGCAGTCCTATTTATGTGCATGATCCGGGGAACGATAAGCTCTCGCCTAAAGCTTTCAAAGGTGTAACAACCCGTATTTCAATAACATGATTAAGACGAGAATCAAGGCAGAATTTAATTTTAAATTCTGAATCAAGTTAAATGGGCTATGCCATTGCATTCGTCTCGGAAAAATACGCGAAATAGAGTCCGAGTTTTCGAAAATCGAAGTCCGTATGGCCCGATTAAGGCCCAATGAAGTTTTCAGAAAATTTCTAAGTAAAAACAGATTTCAAATTCAAACTTGAATTTGGAAAATTGGGCCAGTTGGGCCAGGCGGGAAAAGTTCCCGCCACAGTACCCAAGTCGACAGCCCTGTCGACTTGGGAGTCGACTTGGTCTGACCAAGTCGACAGCCCTGTCGACTTGGCTATCGACCTGGCTCAGACGAGCAGTCTTGCCTGGTGCACCTGTTTCTATCTTGGCTAGGTTTTTGGGCCTGGTTTGAGATCTGACGGTTCAGGTTCGTCCTAGGGTTAATCTAAGGGTCCTAACTAGCCTAAACTTCTATAAATAAGCCCCTAACCTACCCCTAAACCCTCATTATTCACTCATGTAACTAAACTATGGCCAAATTTCTACTCTCATGGCCTCCACTCAACTATCCTAGCCTCCACTTCATTTCTATGAGAGGTTTCATGATCATGAGAGTATTAGAGAGTCCTTATGTTAGTATGAGAGCTTCTCAAGTTGATTTCAAGACAAAAGCTTTGATCTTTGTTCATAAAGGTGGTGTTTTTAGTGATTTGGGGCATCCATCTTTGGGTTTTTGGATGATGGCATGCATAAGCTTCATCACAAGCTTTAGTTTAATCGATTTAGGCCTTCATAGCAATGTAAGCCCTTCCCTACTCTTAGATATTAACTATGAAGTTAAATGTTCATGTTTGGGTTTGATCATTGAGAATGATATATGCTACTATGTCATGCAAGTTTATGAAGTCATTATCTTGATCTTATGAGCTAAAAGCTACAACCTTTATGTTGAAATGTTGCATTATGCAACATGAGAATCTTCATAATCATTATGTCAACTTGCATATGAAGTCATAACCCTTATATGATGATATATGCGAGTTTCTAGTCATCATTCCATGTCTTTTGTCACCATGATTTGTTTATGTGCCAAGTTTGGGTTTATGCATGTTTTGAGGCTTAAGAATGTAACATGCAAGCTAATGAACACATTTGTGCCCCATTTGCCACCATGATTAACTTGTGGCTTAATATCCATCTTTGTCAAGTCTCTTCTTTTAGTCCATTACGTTGTTGCGAACATATATGCGAGTTTAAAAGCGTTGGGGTCACATTATGAGGAAAACATAATGACATGAACATGATTTGGGTAAATGGGTATAAACATGACAACATGTAACGTTAAATATGACATGTGTTTATACTTGAAAACATGACTTGAAATATAACATGGAAGTTGACATGTAAGTATGCATAAAAACATAAGCTTGGGAATTTACCTATTAAGTTAGGTCTACCCATTGGGAATTTACCTATTAAGTTAGGTCTACCCAATTGCTTGAAAACTTGACTATGAACGTGACACTAAACTAAACATGAAAGTGGCCAACTCGAGGTTGGGTTGAGTTTGCAACGTAAAACTACCCGGAACCGACCGACCTAACTAGTAGTTGCAAACAATAGGACCCAATGTGAGAAGTTGGTCATGTGTGCTCGAACCCGAGGTTAGACCAAGTTGTGGTGTAAAGCTACCCAGAACCGACCGGCTTAACTAGTAACCACAACAAAGTCTAATGTGAGAGGTGAAGGTGCATTAAGTAATTAATGCCACATAATAGGGTTAAGACAATTTGATTAATGACTCTTAACCAAATATGACATGGACAAGTGGGTTAAGTAATTTGATTAGGCTAATGATACTTAACAAAACATGACAAGGTTGGGTAGGTTAAGTAACTTGATTCGCCTAATGACACTTAACCATTTTTTATACGACTAGTGGACGGGGTTAAGTTAATCAACACTTAATCAATCCAACACGATAACTTGGTAAGGTTAAGTGGGATCGGGTTTGATTTCTTAATGACGCTTAACCATGCAAGATGATTAGGGGATGAGGTTAAGTAATTTACACTTAACTAATCTAAACACGGCAATTCGATGGGGTTAAGTTAAACACTTAACCAATTTAAACTTGGTAATTCAATGAGGTTAAGTAACCAATACTCAACCAACTTAACGTGGTAATTTAATGGGGTTAAGCAACTTATACTTAACCAAATATACATGATGATTTGATGGGGTTAAGTAACCCACACTTAACCAATCTAATACGCGGACCTGATAAGGTTAAGTCACAAGACCTTCTTAGAATGTACTTAACCATTGTAGTACGATTAGAGGATGGGGTTAAGCTAACCTATACTTAACCAATCCGACTCGATAATTTGATGGAATTAAGATAGTCTATGCTTAATCGATCTAGCAAGATAATCCGATAGGATTAAGGTAAGCTAGTACTTGACCAATTTGACTCGATAGGGTTAAGTCATGAGCCTCTGGGTACACTTAACCAACTTGTAGGGCTAAGTCTTGAACTTAAATACTTAGCCAATCTTGACGTGATTCATGGGCAGGTTAAGTCATGGACTTGGATGATAACACTTAACCCAATAGACAAACCCTAGTTAGAGGAACTAGGTAGAAAATCGTGGTTAATCAAGGATAACGGGAATAAGGCTAAGTGGTAAACCTTAGTTGAAGGGTAACTAAGTAATAATTCTTAGCTAAGGACATAGGACTAATTCTCAAAGCGATGAGTAACCTGATACGGTAGGTCATCGCTTAGTATACGAGGAGGAGCAAGCTATCTGACTTGGATAAAAGCTCCAGCGCACTGGGTGCCGAAGTGGAAGCTTCGGGGGACGTGAGGATATTCTTGGGATCCCTCTGTGGGCTGCCAGGTAATTATACTAGGCCCATGAGAGGTTAAGGTCTGCGTTAGAAGGACCAAGAGTATGCCTTGGTTGCTATGCGAGCGACCTAAAGACTGGGATGGATTAGCGTGGAGTCGACGATTCTTGGTTTTTGCCCTGGATAGCACATCGCCGACTACCTACCATCTTTAGTCAATCGTGTACGTACGGAAAGGCAGGTAACCCGCAACAGACCATGTGCTTGCTATCGAGTCATGGGTGAGGTTGGCCCGTAGGAAAGTGGGCTATAGCGGGGCCGTGGAGTGGTTCTTATACATGATTTTTCTTGGATTGCCTTTCAGTAGTTGAGGGAGGGGTCACGTGGGACCATAGCCACGGGTACAAAAACAGACCTTGATATCTGCATCGGCAGACGATTTAAAGCTCCCGACCGAGTTCCGTATTTCTTGATTTGCCCTGGCACGGAACTCGGATGGCACATTGGGGAACATGTGCATCTAGACATGGAAAACGATTCACGATACATACGTGGGATCAAGGGCGCGGTTGACGGGTGGCGTAATCCCTAGTGGTCCTAGGTGGCCAAGACCCAAACCGAGACACGAAAACGTTCATTAGGTAGCATAATCCCTAGCGGTCCTAGGTGGCATAAATCCTAAGTGGACGCGCGATAGTTCATGGTAAGGAAACACAACTAGATCAAGGGTTGCAGTCCAAAACAACTCCAAGGATAAACCGTTTACATGAGAAAGCCCGTACGGCCTACGGCAAAGGACTGGACTTATACATGGAAAGAAACATATGAGTTGAGTAACCTATATATATGCGGCATATTAGGTTGACATGGACCATTACACGACTTTTGAGTAAGGGTCATTCACGGATAACACGTAATACAGTTAGGATACTAGTACGGTAGGTGCAGAGCAGGCATACAGGATAGATACATGGGACGTTATACGTGATAGATATCTTGGGGATATTATACTTGATAGGAACCTGGCGATGTGATACCTTGTTTTATCTTGACATCGTAATTTATCATGACACCTTAGTTTACCTGAGTTCAATAGTTCATCCTGTTATTTTGATTTAGCTTATCTATCTTGTTATCATGCTTATGTTCATCTCAGTTTCTCATGTCAGTTAACTTTACTAGTTTTTATGCTAATAGTAGATAGGGCTTACTCAGTCTTTTTGACTGACCCGTTTTGTTTCGCCTCTTTTCTTCCGTTTCCCCCCAGGTTACAGGGAGGAAATACTGTTGTTTAGTTCGGACTTCTTCTGCTTGAAGGTCATCATGGATGGCTTGGACTTTCCTTGGCTATGGCTACTTTACTGCTTTATCTTGGGGAATAATTTATGAAAAAGTCTTTATGCTTCTTTATTATTGCAAGACAGGTTTTGATGTACTCTGATGTAAAAGGCTTTAGACCTTAATTATTAATGTTTATGAAAGTTCGATTTTACTTCCGCTATTTCATATGTTCTGTCTTGTGATATTTCTGTGCATGTTTACCAATAATGCCCCTCTAAAGCTAGTGCATTCCTTTGCGAGTGACCCTAGCGGAGGCGGGGTGTTACATTTGGTATCAGAGCAGAAGGTTACCAGACTGGGCAAAAGTGTTTTTAAAGACCTTCTGAAAACTATTTAAAAATCGTTTATAAAGAAGCATTTTTCAAGAAAATTTTCTTTTAAAAAGAAAAAGGCTATTCCCCAAAGGCCATTAGCACTATCCTTGTTTCCTTGATTGAATCTCTTTTCCTTTCTTTCCTCCATCTGTAGTCACAGTGGTTTTAACTGCGACTAGTCTTTTCTATCTACGAAAGCGCTTTCCATGCGATGGAGGTTGTTCTCGGGAGACCAGTAGCCGCCTTATAAGAAGGGATAATGAGAAAGAGGATAAAGGATACGAGTTTAACTTGTTGGTATGGCTCAACCCGGAATGAGAAAGAAAGATGAACAATGAAACCCATGACGAGAGAGTACCTTTGGCATGGTGGAACGGGACGGATAGTTAAGTATCATGGGACAAGGACAAGATCATCGAGAGGGCAGTAGTATGCTCTCATGTCTAGGGTACCTCGGAAGGAGGGTAACGATCTTATTAAAGGTTTAGCTTTTCTTTTCTATCATCCCGTCCAGACTTTGTCTTGATCACCGTATCATTTAAGTCTGCTTGGATAGTGAGTCTCTGCACCTTAGTACTAGCATAGAAGAGGATTCTATTTTGTCCCAAATCTTGTTAGAGTTGGTCCATTTCTTCATGACTTGTTTGGATTTGAGAATACCTATGACAAGGGTTGAGTCTGGAAATAATGCTTATATTTATAAGCTATGGATGGATTCTAGGGATGAACTGGTTATCCAGTAAGGGGTGCCACTCTTGGTTTTGATAGGAGGGTAGTTAGACTCTTGACTAGCCTTGGTAGTACCCTCGAAGTCTAATGTAACCCTTGGGTTCGGTCATGATGAGTTACTTGGAATCCCTTGATGCCTTTATTGGAAATTTGAAGCCCGATCGAGTGGTGTTCGCCGACAAGACGGATGGTTTATTTCACTTATGCATGGGCTATAGAAATCACCCTAGTAAGTGCACTTGATAACTTGGTTGGCATCTGTTTACTTTCAAGAGAAAGTTCTTCTACGTGGAATACATTGTGGTACGAGGTCCGAGATTCACTAGTGAATTTTGGAAAGCTTGCATGAGATCATGAGTACGCAGTCATGTTTGCGTCAAGTATTCTAGGAAAAGGATAAGTGCAAGTTGAACGAGAGGCGACGAAGAAATGAGTTCCAGCTCATGTTATGGAAACAGGAAATAAGAAGCTATGAAATCGCGAAGTTAAAAGACGGTCAAGGCACAATGGAATTGAGCTCAAAGAAGTACGACTTTGATGGCCAAAGACTAGATACGCGCATGATATCTCTTTTTGGGAGTATATCCTTGACCCCTGTTTTCTGTAGAGATTACTTGTAGGCTATCTTTTGTGGACACCCTCTCGGTCCTATTTTCTGTTACAAACCCCGTAAGGAGTTTGTCTTGTTTATCTTCTCGACCCTGTTTCAGGGAATCCTAGGTAGAACCCTACGGATGTAAACATGTATTTGGAACATGTTATGATTGATATGGTTGCAAATGGTTGCAAGTGGTTGCTCATGGATGCGCGAATACACGTTAGATACTAGATTGACGCGATCACGTTTCATGTTGCATATGCACAAGCATTTATACTTCTTTATGGATGAAATAGAATGTGTTGTCATGCGGTTGATGCATATGGGTGAATGTTTGTGCACGCATATAGTACTTATATGACTAGGACTATTTGCATACATGTTGGATTCATGGCACTATACATATTTTTGCATTAGAAAGATTATTCAGGCCTGATCATTAGCATTTGCTAAGGAACATGTACACACACGTTTTTCATATATTCATATAGCATTAGAAATCATCTAAGGACAATGATTGCTTGTGGACGATGTTTTGAGTAGATGGATGATGGATGGTAGGATATGTTCTTCCTAACTTGGAGATTTCGGGGACGAAATCCTAAAAGGTGGGGAGAATGTAACAACCCGTATTTCGATAACATGATTAAGACGAGAATCAAGGCAGAATTTAATTTTAAATTCTGAATCAAGTTAAAAGGGCTATGCCATTGCGTTCGTCTCGGAAAAATACGCGAAATAGAGTCCGAGTTTTCGAAAATCGGAGTCCGTATGACCCGATTAAGGCCCAACGAATGTTTTCAGAAAATTTCTAAG
The DNA here is from genome assembly GCA_030737875.1 of Allium sativum. Classification (NCBI taxonomy): domain Eukaryota; kingdom Viridiplantae; phylum Streptophyta; class Magnoliopsida; order Asparagales; family Amaryllidaceae; genus Allium; species Allium sativum. Next base: position 1,020,894,497 of record CM060913.1, read on the forward strand.
TAAAAACAGATTTCAAATTCAAACTTGAATTTGGAAAATTGGGCCAGTTGGGCCAGGCGGGAAAAGTTCCCGCCACAGTACCCAAGTCGACAGCCCTATCGACTTGGGAGTCGACTTGGTCTGACCAAGTCGACAGCCTTGTCGACTTGGCTGCCGACCTGGCTCAGACGAGCAGTCTTGTCTGGTGCACCTGTTTCTATCTTGGCTAGGTTTTTGGGCCTGGTTTGAGATCTGACGGTTCAGGTTGGTCCTAGGGTTAATCTAAGGGTCCTAACTAGCCTAAACTTCTATAAATAAGCCCCTAACCTACCCCTAAACCCTCATTATTCACTCATGTAACTAAACTATGGCCAAATTTCTACTCTCATGGCCTCCACTCAACTATCCTAGCCTCCACTTCATTTCTATGAGAGGTTTCATGATCATGAGAGTATTAGAGAGTCCTTATGTTAGTATGAGAGCTTCTCAAGTTGATTTCAAGACAAAAGCTTTGATCTTTGTTCATAAAGGTGGTGTTTTTAGTGATTTGGGGCATCCATCTTTGGGTTTTTGGATGATGGCATGCATAAGCTTCATCACAAGCTTTAGTTTAATCGATTTAGGCCTTCATAGCAATGTAAGCCCTTCCCTACTCTTAGATATTAACTATGAAGTTAAATGTTCATGTTTGGGTTTGATCATTGAGAATGATATATGCTACTATGTCATGCAAGTTTATGAAGTCATTATCTTGATCTTATGAGCTAAAAGCTACAACCTTTATGTTGAAATGTTGCATTATGCAACATGAGAATCTTCATAATCATTATGTCAACTTGCATATGAAGTCATAACCCTTATATGATGATATATGCGAGTTTCTAGTCATCATTCCATGTCTTTTGTCACCATGATTTGCTTATGTGCCAAGTTTGGGTTTATGCATGTTTTGAGGCTTAAGAATGTAACATGCAAGCTAATGAACACATTTGTGCCCCATTTGCCACCATGATTAACTTGTGGCTTAATATCCATTTTTGTCATGCCTTTGTCAAGTCTCTTCTTTTAGTCCATTATGTTGTTGCGAACATATATGCGAGTTTAAAAGCGTTGGGGTCACATTATGAGGAAAACATAATGACATGAACATGATTTGGGTAAATGGGTATAAACATGACAACATGTAACGTTAAATATGACATGTGTTTATACTTGAAAACATGACTTGAAATATAACATGGAAGTTGACATGTAAGTATGCATAAAAACATAAGCTTGGGAATTTACCTATTAAGTTAGGTCTACCCATTGGGAATTTACCTATTAAGTTAGGTCTACCCAATTGCTTGAAAACTTGACTATGAACATGACACTAAACTAAACATGAAAGTGGCCAACTCGAGGTTGGGTTGAGTTTGCAACGTAAAACTACCCGGAACCGACCGGCCTAACTAGTAGTTGCAAACAATAGGACCCAATGTGAGAAGTTGGTCATGTGTGCTCGAACCCGAGGTTAGACCAAGTTGTGGTGTAAAGCTACCCGGAACCGACCGGCTTAACTAGTAACCACAACAAAATCTAATGTGAGAGGTGAAGGTGCATTAAGTAATTAATGCCACATAATAGGGTTAAGACAATTTGATTAATGACTCTTAACCAAATATGACATGGACAAGTGGGTTAAGTAATTTGATTAGGCTAATGATACTTAACAAAACATGACAAGATTGGGTAGGTTAAGTAACTTGATTCGCCTAATGACACTTAACCATTTTTTATACGACTAGTGGACGGGGTTAAGTTAATCAACACTTAATCAATCGAACACGATAACTTGGTAAGGTTAAGTGGGATCGGGTTTGATTTCTTAATGACGCTTAACCATGCAAGATGATTAGGGGATGAGGTTAAGTAATTTACACTTAACTAATCTAAACACGGTAATTCGATGGGGTTAAGTTAAACACTTAACCAATTTAAACTTGGTAATTCAATGAGGTTAAGTAACCAATACTCAACCAACTTAACGTGGTAATTTAATGGGGTTAAGCAACTTATACTTAACCAAATATACATGATGATTTGATGGGGTTAAGTAACCCACACTTAACCAATCTAATACGCGGACCTGATAAGGTTAAGTCACAAGACCTTCTTAGAATGTACTTAACCATTGTAGTACGATTAGAGGATGGGGTTAAGCTAACCTATACTTAACCAATCCGACTCGATAATTTGATGGAATTAAGATAGTCTATGCTTAATCGATCTAGCAAGATAATCCGATAGGATTAAGGTAGGCTAGTACTTGACCAATTTGACTCGATAGGGTTAAGTCATGAGCCTCTGGGTACACTTAACCAACTTGTAGGGCTAAGTCTTGAACTTAAATACTTAGCCAATCTTGACGTGATTCGTGGGCAGGTTAAGTCATGGACTTGGATGATAACACTTAACCCAATAGACAAACCCTAGTTAGAGGAACTAGGTAGAAAATCGTGGTTAATCAAGGATAACGGGAATAAGGCTAAGTGGTAAACCTTAGTTGAAGGGTAACTAAGTAATAATTCTTAGCTAAGGACATATGACTAATTCTCAAAGCGATGAGTAACCTGATACGGTAGGTCATCGCTTAGTATACGAGGAGGAGCAAGCTATCTGACTTGGATAAAAGCTCCAGCGCACTGGGTGCCGAAGTGGAAGCTTCGGGGGACGTGAGGATATTCTTAGGATCCCTCTGTGGGCTGCCAGGTAATTATACTAGGCCCATGAGAGGTTAAGGTCTGCGTTAGAAGGACCAAGAGTATGCCTTGGTTGCTATGAGAGCGACCTAAAGACTGGGATGGATTAGCGTGGAGTCGACGATTCTTGGTTTTTGCCCTGGATAGCACATCGCCGACTACCTACCATCTTTAGTCAATCGTGTACGTACGGAAAGGCAGGGAACCCCCAACAGACCATGTGCTTGCTATCGAGTCATGGGTGAGGTTGGCCCGTAGGAAAGTGGGCTATAGCGGGGTCGTGGAGTGGTTCTTATACATGATTTTTCTTGGATTGCCTTTCAGTAGTTGAGGGAGGGGTCACGTGGGACCATAGCCATGGGTACAAAAACAGACCTTGATATCTGCATCGGCAGACGATTTAAAGCTCCCGATTGAGTTCCGTATTTCTTGATTTGCCCTGGCACGGAACTCGGATGGCACATTGGGGAACATGTGCATCTAGACATGGAAAACGATTCACGATACATACGTGGGATCAAGGGCGCGGTTGACGGGTGGCGTAATCCCTAGTGGTCCTAGGTGGCCAAGACCCAAACCGAGACACGAAAACGTTCATTAGGTAGCATAATCCCTAGCGGTCCTAGGTGGCATAAATCCTAAGTGGACGCGCGATAGTTCATGGTAAGGAAACACAACTAGATCAAGGGTTGCAGTCTAAAACAACTCCAAGGATAAACCGTTTACATGAGAAAGCCCGTACGGCCTACGGCAAAGGACTGGACTTATACATGGAAAGAAACATATGAGTTGAGTAACCTATATATATGCGGCATATTAGGTTGACATGGACCATTACACGACTTTTGAGTAAGGGTCATTCACGGATAACACGTAATACAGTTGGGATACTAGTACGGTAGGTGCAGAGCAGGCATACAGGATAGATACATGAGACGTTATACGTGATAGATATCTTGGGGATATTATACTTGATAGGAACCTGACGATGTGATACCTTGTTTTATCTTGACATCGTAATTTATCATGACACCTTAGTTTACCTGAGTTCAGTAGTTCATCCTGTTATTTTGATTTAGCTTATCTATCTTGTTATCATGCTTATGTTCATCTCAGTTTCTCATGTCAGTTAACTTTACTAGTTTTTATGCTAATAGTAGATAGGGCTTACTCAGTCTTTTTGACTGACCCGTTTTGTTTCGCCTCTTTTCTTCCGTTTCCCCCCTAGGTTACGGGGAGGAAATACTGTTGTTTAGTTCGGACTTCTTCTGCTTGAAGGTCATCATGGATGGCTTGGACTTTCCTTGGCTATGGCTACTTTACTGCTTTATCTTGGGGAATAATTTATGAAAAAGTCTTTATGCTTCTTTATTATTGCAAGACAGGTTTTGATGTACTCTGATGTAAAAGGCTTTAGACCTTAATTATTAATGTTTATGAAAGTTCGATTTTACTTCCGCTATTTTATATGTTCTGTCTTGTGATATTTCTGTGCATGTTTACCAATAATGCCCCTCTAAAGCTAGTGCATTCCTTTGCGAGTGACCCTAGCGGAGGCGGGGTGTTACAAAAGGGATTTTTCTCGGATATATGGATGGCGTCAAAGGCTATCGGATTTGGAATTCGGAAACGAAGAAGGCTATGGTTTCTCGTCATGTTACTTTTGATGAGTCGGCTATGTTCAAGGAGAACGAAGGCTCATCGGATGTTCCGGATTTGGTTCATGGTGAATCAAAGGAGAAGGAAGTTATTCCCACTTTCAGACCTAGAGAGAGTAGAGTTGTTGGAGGTGCTTGCGAGGTGAATGCGGTTGATGTTACATCACATAGTCCACAGGATTCCTCTAGTAGTGTTGGTGATGTGCACGAGCCTAGAGAAGATTCAGTTCAAGGTGGAGCTGAAGGAAGACCGGGGGATGGTATTGCTACTCGGGTTGGTCGGCGTGCTATAAGGCCACCCGAAAGATATGGTGATTGGAACTATCTTAGCTTTTGTGAGAATTTGGACTATGCTCTTCATGTGGTCCAAAATGAGCCGATGGACCTTGATGACGTCATGGGTTCGAGTGATAGCTCGAAGTGGATTTGCGCCATGGAGGAAGAGATGTAATCGTTGATGAAGAACCAGACTTGGGAGTTGGTTCCACTTCCTCAAGGAAACCGTGCTATTGGGTGCAAATGGATATATAAGATGAAGGACGATGGAAGATACAAAGCTAGGCTAGTGGCTAAGGGGTTTGCACAGAGGAAAGGAAAGGAGTATGATGAGATCTTCGCACCGGTTGTGAGGCATACTTCTATCCGGATACTACTTGCATTAGTTGCTATTTACGACTTGGAGTTGGAGCAACTAGATGTGAAAACCGCCTTCTTGCATGGAGACTTGGATGAAGACATCTACATGGAGCAACCGGAAGGGTTTGTTGTAGAAGGTAAGTCAGAACTAGTTTGCAAGTTGAAGAAATCACTATATGGTTTGAAGCAATCACCTAGGCAATGGTACAAGAGATTTGATCATTTCATGCTTGAAAGTGGCTTCCATCGAAGCATCAAGGATGCTTGCGTTTACTTCAAGAGGTTATGAAATGATTGTTGGGTGTATTTACTCTTGTATGTGGACGATATGCTCAATGCTTCTAAGGACAAGGCAGAAATCAACAAGTTGAAAGAGAAATTAAAGGCGGAGTTCGAGATGAAAGACCTTGGAGAAGCAAAGAAGATCTTGGGCATGGAGATTGTAAGGGACTGAAAGCGTTTTGAGTTGAGATTGACTCAAAAGGAGTACATTAAGAAGGTGCTTCTCTGGTTTAACATGGAGAATGCAAAGGCGTTAAATACACCTTTACCTTTACATATGAAGCTTTCGGATAAGGGATCACCTATCAGAGAGAAAGACAAGGCCCGATATTGCAAATGTCGTCGGGGTGGTTAGTCGGTATATGTCTAATCCGGGGAAATCGCATTGGGAAGCCGTGAAGGCTATATTGAGATACTTGAAAGGCACGGCATCTCATGGTCTTGTTTTTTGTGGTAGTGATGGATTGAGTTGCAAGTTAGTTGGTTATTGTGACTCGGACTACGCCGGTGATAGGGATCGGAGGAAATCAACTTCCGGATATGTCTTCACACTTGGTGGTACGGCCATTAGTTGGAGATCGAGATTGCAGACCGTAGTTGCTTTATCCACTACGGAGGCGGAGTTGATAGCCGCTGTGGAAGCGGCAAAGGAGGCACTCTATTTGAAGCGACTATTGTGTGACTTGGGTTTCGAACATGAGAGTATTGATGTTCGATGTGATAGCCAAAGTGCTATACATTTGGCGGAGAATTTGGCGTTTAGCTCACGAACGAAGCATATTGAATTGAGAGAGTCATTTCTAGTAGCCATGGACGAAGACAAGCAAGTATGCCTTCGGAAAGTGCACACAAAGGATAACGCGGCGGACATGTTCACTAAGACATTGCCGGTTGGGAAGTTCGAGCATTGCTCGAACTTTATTCGCTTGGAGAGATGCTAGGTGCCACGAGGTGGCACAGTTGAGAGAGAAACTTGGATGTAGAAGAGTATCGGTGAGAGGTTGTTGTTCTATCTTCATGGTAAGTACTCATTTTCACTCCCGAGTACATTGTCTTTCGGTGGGACTGGTTTAGGAGTTGGATGTTTCAACACTTTATTGACGGGTGGGGCTATGCCTGAACTCGTTAGTGAAGTGCAATGGGCGGTGGCTATGCCGGAGTTCATTGGGGAAACATTCAAGCTTTCTTGATTGAAGATAGAAGGAAATGCTTGGGTGCATTGAAGGTTGTGATGTAGATGAATATAGTATCGAGGTGGAGTGTTGAAGTATGCGATACTATTGTAGAGAATATTTTGGATCTGGAGAATATTTTGGATCTGGAGGATGTTTTGGATCTGGAGGATATTTTGGATCTGGAGAATATTTCGGATATAGAGGAAATTTTGGGAATTTCCATATACTTCTCTATCCTATATAAGCTACATCGAATACAAAAGGAGGTGGATCACAAAAATCAAGAGATTAGATCAAGATTTATTCTAATTAGGGTTTTGGCAATCCTAATCTTCTTCAATTCTTTTCTCCACAAAATCAAATTTTTCTAGTAAATTTGATCATTGTAATCAATCTCTTGTACTCTTCTATTGATATTAATAAAGGTTTCTCTCTCAAAGTGGACGTACACTGACAAGACGTCGGTGGAACCACTATAAATTCCTGTGTGATTTAGTTTCTCGTTATTGCTCTATTATTTCCATTATTTGGTGATTGTGATTGGCTTGGATAAGATTGAGATTGTTCGATTGGTTGTTTTTGCACTATTACCACGATCTCGTTTTCCGCGGCGTTGATTTGAGCGGTCTTGAATCAAAATTCCTCCACAACATATTCATTACCCATTATATAAGTTTTTCTTTTGGAAAATTCAGTTATTTCTACATAACTGAAAGCCACTGTCCATTCTCTATTTGCAGAAGTTGTGAAAGAGCATCAAGCTGCAGGTGAAGTGCAAGGATAATGCACTGAAAAGCGGGTTTTTGACAAAGTATATCATATCATGGGTTTAGCTTTCTATCGTAGCTTAGTTAATTTATGTTTATACGTTAATTTATGTATTTTATATTTTATTTCGTACTGTTTGTTGTTTTAATTTCATTAGGTTAGTATGATAACCTGACCATGTACTGTATTTTAGAATTTAATAAAGCGTACCAATTTTCAAAAAAAAAAAAAAAAAAAAAATCAAACTTTTCTAAATATATTTTATGAATTCAATGTAAGACCTATACTTATTTTGGAAATTAAGTATTTAATACTATTTTACAACCATACATATATTTTTCAAATTAATACATTACATTATTTTCACTTAATATAATTTGTTGTGGGCTATGTTCGCTGCTGCATTCCCATCATTTGGTTGCCAATTTGATTTTCGGTTTGGAACACTTGTTGTTGGGCTTAGTATATGTATTTAGTTATGCCATGTTTTGCTAGTCATGACTCTTCACATTTGGTTGTTGTTCGTATATATACATATGAATGTTGATAAACACCTTCAGTTTGACAATGAACTACCTTGTCCCCTTTTCGTTGCAAGGCCTTTTGTTGTAATACCCCTATGCATGTTGAAAAAAACACGCAAATGATAACCTGCATGATTAATAGTAGTCCCTACAGTAGAAAATGCGGTATTTATATCTTTAATGTTTCCTTGGGAGATATATTATCTTATTATGTCATCTGCAGTCCGTCGCCACGTCGCCACACAAGTTGATGAATATTAGCATATTTAGTTTAACCAGTATGATACCTTAATTATAAAACCATTTCTTTCAACTAAGTAATTTCTTACAATAAATTTGTGCATTAAGTTTTGGTTGTTAAGGCATTTGTTGCATGTGTTCCATGCTTTAATTCCATTCTTACAGTAAATTTTTTATTAGTAAATTTGTCATTTTTTTCCAACTAAATGATTTGTTTCAGTGTTTTGCATATGTTATCATAATTGAAAGTGGTGCGAATGAATAATTTTTTTGTCATTTGTAACAAACTGCACTGAAAAGTGTTAAATTTAAAATATTTGCTCCATTAATTATTAATTAACACATAGCAAACAGTTTTATATTACATACTAGGAGTGTTATCTACATTCATGATCCCTGTTACACAGAGAACTACTAACAGAAAATTGAATAACAAATGAAACACATTCAGTTACTTTTGTAATGCTGTTATATTTTTTAATATATGTGTGATTTCCTTTTTTCCTTGTTCCTTGTCGAGTCAAATATTGTATAGGCTGCATTTGATTCATTCTATTTTGTTGAAACATCCATTTTTTCACTTTGCAATCTTATAGCTAAAAGATGTAACTAAGGTCTGATTAAGTTTCAAATTGCAATAGAAATTATAGGGACTAATTAAATATGTGCATGCATGGGTAGTTTGTTAGATCAAATGTTGTTAATGGATATTTGAAAGAAAACAAGAAACTCACCTAACTGGAACTAGTACTGGGAACGAAGGTACACATGTGTGCTAAATGCATATAAGAGTATGCATCAAAACTAATCACTTAATTAGTGCGTCAAAGGCTGAGTTGAAAATTAAACCACGTCTGACTGGAACCAGTGCTGGGAACAAAGGTACGCAACCAGGTGTTAAGTAAAAAGTAGAGAGATGTCCACATCTAGTTTCGACAATGTCCGTCAATAAGTAAACATGATAAACCCCTTAATTTCTTCAAGCGAGTCAAAAATGTACACATATTGATAGACCAAGACTTGCTCCAAAATATCAAAGACTTCACAGTCTTATTCACATATATAATCGTATTATCATCACTGCTTATTTCTTTTCTTATTTAGTACTAAAATGTAATGAGTTATGTGACATGTTAAATATTCAGTTAACTGGCTACACTGTTGCATATAATCCCTCGAATTAACTTACTGTTGTTTCAGGATTCTGTTGCATGAAATTTAACGAATTTAGCCTTTCCTTCCTTCCTAGTAGACATGAATTAAATATCAAATCTACTAATAATGAACTCGAAAATGGGGAAGAACGATGTGTGTGTGTGTATATATATATATGAAACAAGCAATATCAAAAATACAGCCAGCCACAGCCATATCTAATGAGGGCATTAATTAAATTTATAATCATTTTATCACTTGTAAGTGCCACCTTTTTTCTTTTGGGTATGTTATGAAGTACTATTTTATCCTCTCTGCCTCTGGTGTTAAAATTGCTGCAAAGCACGTTTGAATTATAAGAGACTCGATCTCTTTTGTGTAAGATATAGACCTTTCCAGATTACTGATCTAAAACTTATTACTAGTCACCATTTTCAAGAACTTGTTCTTGAACACCAAATTAACAAATTAAAGCTGGCAAAATAATTGATAATATGTACGATTTTTGTTTGGGTTACATAATAAACCTGACCAATGCATCATACGATTTTTTTTTAGGTTACAGTAAAGTATGAGTATAACTGTTTTGTACTGTGAGCACTTTCTGCCAATTTGTTGAACTACTTACGTTTAAGCATATGATAAAGGATGCTAAGTGTGGGGTGACAATTAAAAACTGTTATTTTTTTCTTGCAGTCGCGCCGCTCGAGTAACAATCTGCATATTCAAGCTGATCAGGTTGTTGTAGATGTGGTGAAAAGGAAGTGCAAGCTGTTGAGCTGGCATAAGAATGTAGTAGCAGAGAGGACGATAGCAAGTACTAATCCTGATGCTTTAGTGCATTTCGTTAAGCTTGGAGTAGATGCTTGGAAGGTATGGTGAATGTTACAGCAGAACCGGACGTCTTTCTGTTTAGGCCAAATTCAGAGATGACCACTATCAAGGAGGCCGTTGGATCAGCAGTGGCATGGCACAAGGACTTCATCTCCTTAGTCTTGTATGATAGTACATAGAATATATTATATTAGTAGCCCCTACTGTTATGACACTTAATGTTTTGTGTGGCTGTCATGGAAACTTATCCAATCTTTTGGCTTGTGAATATTATGACTTATGCAAACTTATTTAAGTCTTTTGGGATGTGAATATTATGACTACAGAAGCATATCTAAATCTTCTGTAATGTGGTATTTTATCTAATCTTTTATGTATGTACTATGTGAATGGTATACGTTAATGGTTCTTGGCTGCTACAGCAATTTTTTTTATTCATAATTGTAGTGCAACGGGAAAATTAAGTTGTTAAATTAAATTTCACAACGAAACTAGTACGTTGTCAAAACCTATAGTGAAACAGTATGGCAGCATGACACAAAGGGCAAAAACGGTTGCAAAATAATTTATTATAGCAGGCAAAATCACTTGTAATAAAGGCAATTACGTCGTTAGAAGAACGTTGTTATAAATGATATTACAACGGGCAATACCTATTGCAAAAAATAGTATAACCGACTCCTATTCCACTGAAGAAACATACAGCTGCATAATAAGACCGTTGTAAAAAGTCTATTACAATCGCCTGTTACCACGTTCTTTGTCCGCTGTAAAATAGGACATATTACAGCATGGCCTAATACGGCGGGCCGACCGGCTACTGTGAAAACCATATTACAATGGGCATTGCCCTTTGTAATAGATCATTTTTGTTGTAGTGTCATGAGTCTTGAATTCCTTGATATCTTGAATCTCTAAAACTGTACAGTCTTCAATTTTTATATCTTGCATATATATATATATATATATATATATATATTATAATCAATAATGTAAATAATTGAGATAAAGTTGTAGTCATCAAAATTTCATTCTCCAACAATGTATATTTGTAAGGGTATATAATCCACTATAAATATGTGGTCAATTTGTTGTGTTGTAAGCAAAAAAGCAAGCAAAAATGTTGTAAGCAAGAAAAGAAAGAAGTTGAATTAAAAGAAGTAAAAAATTATATGTGTGTCCTCCTCTAAAGTTCCTCCTCTTCTCAGTTTAACAAATTGGTATCGGAGCTTGGTCGAAATCATGAGACTTCTATTTCTTATGCCATATGTTCTCACGAAAGAAAATTTTAAAGAATGGAGTAATAAAAAGAAAGAAGAGTTGATCTCCAAAGGGCAATGGGAGATGACTACGAATGGCCAAAAGATATTAAAAATATGACGAAGAAAGAAAGAAAATCATTTACAAGTTTGAGATGGAAAGATCATAATGCTCGTGTTGTGATGTATGAGAACGTTGATGCAGTAGCATCTAATCATATTACTGGAGAAGATTCTGTAAAAGATTCGTGGAATTTGTTACAAGAAATATATGCAAAGAATGACACAAAAATAATAGAAGAAGACAACTAGAATGTTGAGAAAGAGAACGGAAAAAGTAGTGAGCAGGAAAGTGATACTGAAGCTGAAAAGTCTGAAGTAGAAGATGAGAAGAAATTGGATGAAAATGTGGAAGCCGTAAAAGTGAAAACTATGGTTCTTGAATCCAGAGAAGATGGTAGTGTTGACAAAAATGGTTTGCAATAAGATAAAGTTGTAGATCGCAACTCAGAAATATACTTGCAAAAGCTGCATATACTGTTGAAGAAAAAAAGTGCAAAACGAAGAAGAAGAAGAATCAACTGCTGAAAAAAAGCATGCGGCTGCAATAAAGAGTATTGTGGGTAACGTTGATGAGACAATAGTGTAGAACAAAGAAGAAATTGATTTCAAAACTGGACAAGGAAGTGCTAAAACTATGGTAGAGGAAATGAGTTTCAATCGACGCAAAGCACAATGATAAAAGGAACGAAAATGGAGGAGAATATTATGTCACTTACGATAAAGTGTTAAAAGACGAAAAACGGGTTCTTGCAGCGAAGGAAGAAATCAAGTATATTAGAAGTCATGATACATGGACGCTTCATGTGTTCATACAAATTTACTATTACTGCAAAGGGATACAAGCAAAAGAAATCTCTCTTGAATGGTTTTCTTCAAGATGAAATTTACATTAAGCAACCTTCCGGATTCATAGAGAAAAGTGAAGAACTAACTGACGACGTATACAAACCTCCATAAAAAACTTATGTTTTCAATGAATGTTGTTGCATTGCAAGTTCGAAGAAATTTTGGTTTAAGGGTGACGTTGTTGGGATAAACCAAAATTTAATGATAAGATTAAAAGTCGTCTCCATTGAAGTGAAAAGTCGTGTCTATTCAAGTGAAAAGTCGTGTCCGTTCAGTGAAGAGTTGTATACGTTTAATGAAGAGTCATGTCCCTTCAGTAAAGAGTCGTGTTCTTTCAATGAAGAGTCGTGTCCGTTAAAGTAAAAACTAAAAAGATGTTTGCCTAAAGAGTCATGTCTACTTGTAAAGTTATGTGGTTCAATATAAATATGTTGTTATTTTGTTGTGTTGTAAGCAAGAAAACAAGCAAGGATGTTGTAAGCAAGAAAAGAAAGAAGTTGAATTAAAAAAACTAAAAAATTAATTATTTGAGTATCCTCCTCCAAAGTTCTTTTTCTCTATTTTAACAATTCATTCCTCTAGCATTGTATTCTCTGTGTGTTTTATGTTTATCAATCATAGCAGGTTAGGGATTCGGGATGTCCTAAGCAGCTGGCAGTTTTTCTTTCACTTCCTGCTCAAGAACTGTTGCTGAAATCAGTGGAAATAACAAATGAAGCTTGGGCTCTAGAATCGCTAGCAGACTGCATATATGGGTCTATTTTAGGAACATTGCAATCTAGTTGAGACAACGTTTGAATTTTGGTTTGAAGACCCCACAGATATCAGCTGGGTACTGGGATTTATCGTGCCATTTTTTATGTTAAGACTGTGAAATGGAGCAAGACTGTGATCGAGTTGCATGAGGGTTGTTGTCATAAAGATTTATAACATTTTGATTGTTGACTTAACTCTTTTTGTCATAAAGATTTAAAAGCAACAGAAATTGAAAACAAACAGGGCGACAAGTTAACGAAACAAACACGTCAAATCAAGCTGAACTCTAAACCAGCATGATACCCAAATGTCATTAGGCTTCCATCAATCAAGCACCACGCTTTCTGTGCACCTTTCATACGTACAAATCTCTCAAACGAACATAAGCTTCGACTAAAGCTCATAAAACAGAAAACAAATATCATCAGAATGGAAGAAGAGCTGAAATCCATGGCTAAAGTGACAGCATACGCCTTCACCTCCTTAACCTACGCCCGTTACGCCACCTCCATAACCCGACCCGGCCTGACCCGCCTAACCGCCCTCCTGCCCACCCTCATCCTCCTCCCCTTCCTCCCTCTCCACTTCCAAACCCTTCACCTCCGTGTGGTCACCATCTTCTTCCTCTCATGGCTGGCTGTCTTCAAGCTCCTCCTCCTCTCCTTCGGCTCTGGCCCTCTCTCCTCCCCCGACCTCTCCCTCCTCTACTTCGTCTTCATCGCCTCCCTCCCTCTGAAGCTCCGCACTGACTCCTTCAAAAGACCCTCCATGAAGCTTGATGTCATCTTCATGCTTCGCTATGTGATTAAGATATTGATACTGATAATCGCCGTTGACTTGTACAAGCACAAGCATAGAGCATACCGGTTCCTCGTTCTGGCACTTTACAACCTCCACTTCTATGTCGCCGTTGATCTGCTTTTGACTTCCTTTGCGTTTGGGGTTGGGTCTATTCTACGGATTGATCTCGACCCGCAGTTTGAGGTCCCGCTGAAGTCCAACTCGCTGCAGGACTTTTGGGGCCGGAGGTGGAATCTGATGGTCACTGACGTGCTCCGACCAACGGTGTATGACCCAGTGAAGCAAAGGTAACTGCTCTAAACACATTGGTGTATCCGGATACAAAAAATAGGGTAGAACACGTGCATTAGGGTTTATTACAATAGTAACACAATTGACCACGAATTAAGTATTAATAATAGTCATATTAATATTTACTTTCTCATTTGATCAATCAATTAACATTAAATGTTGGTCATCTACTGTATTCAGTGAACTATATGTAATTTATATTCCATGAAGTGAAACTATTAGGTTAAAAAGCACTTCTAAAATATTGTTCTCCCCTAAAATCTTCTTCGACTTTATAAAATGTTCTTCAGCCCTATATTACGGAAAATATTGAATAACAAAACAGTATCACTAACTGGTTATTATATTTGAATGTTTTGAGTGTTGAGCTTAAGGTATAGCCTTATAGGTCATACATTCAATTTGTTGTTATTCTAATTTCTTCTGACTTTAGAAGTATTCGCATATACATTTACAAATATTGAATATTCTTTCTGTTATCTACTCAAATTTTATATATTTCTTATTTTCCAACTCAAAAAATATCCAACTTTTTTATATAATGATTTACAAAATATTAAACTAAGCAAATCAAGTGTGATATTTGTTATAATTCATGTTTCGTTAAAAAGATTCGACGGCTGAGGCTTTGTGTCCCTATGTTTATGTTTAATTTTGTGTGTGTGTACACACACACATCAAGGCCGGTCCAAAAAAATCTTGGGCTCTACGCAAGCTTCAAATTTAGGCCCCTTCTAAATTGAAATGAAATTGAAGTAAAATTAATTGATTAGTTAAATTATTGTACAAAGCTCAAGCTTCATCTGTCAATATTTCAACATACAAATAATTTGACGTAAATGTTTTACATCATATTTTATATCAAAGTCTTTGCTCAATATTGTTTAGCAAACTATCTTGTGCATATTACAGAAAGCTTATGTTCATTTGATCATCTTAACATAAAAAAATTCACATATGACCGCACTTATTAAAGCTCGTATTCATTAAGCATACATCACTACAAAAATGAACTTTTTTTCCCTTCACAAAAACAATAAAATTAAAATTTTCTTATAAGTCAAAAAATATTATAATAATAGTGCTTTAGCTATTTCTTAATTCGCCATTTCTCCTAACCTCGCAACTTGATGATTTCCAACTAAGTAATAAAACATTTCACTTCCCACGTTTATATATAGGAAAATAATTTGATTTTTATTTTGTTTCATTTCAAATTACGTTTTATTTTATAAACAATCAATAAAAATAAAGAATAATTTCTATATGGATGAATAACTATAGCCTATGACCTTAGCAAATTACTTAGAATACTTTTTTCTTAGCTCCAAATTGGAATTTGTGTTTAACAAGAATGCAAAATCAATATCGAAGGTAAATAATCAACTCTAGCTCAAAAGGTTTAAGTTGAAATGTCTTAAAATTAAAGTATAGTGAAATAAAAATTAGGTACATTTCCTAGAAGAGACGATAGATTATCCCATATTAGTTATAATAGAAATCCAAAGGGTTTATTTCTTGGAATATAATCTCCTGTCCCCAAATTCCTCTGTCCCCCTGTACCCTACCAATAAAAACCCTCTGATTTTCACCTTTTTGCAGTTAAGCCCTCTCTTTTTTTGACTTAATTGCAAAAAGGTGGAAATCAGAAGTTCTGATTGGTTGGGTATATGGGGTAGAGAATTTTTGGTATAGGTGATTTGCTCTCTTCTTTCTTTTAACATAAAACATAACATAAGAAATAAATGATACTGAGAGAAATGTAAGCTATTTCTGAAGAAAATGAATGAAGAGGCTCTTTTCTCTTTTCTCTATGCGCTAAATCATATTTAAATGTAATGGTCTTTAATTTTTACTGAATGGACTCTCCTTAATAGCTGGGCCCTGGGCTTTTGCCGAGCTTTCCCTGCAAAAGGGTCGGCTTTGATATATTTGTTTGTATGTATGTGTGAGTGTGAGTGTACACGTGCATGCGCATACGCATATGCATATAGCATTTAGCTGCACATCAAATAATGTTGCACCCCAAAATGATCCATGATTTTTCCTGCACAATCCACTTTTTTTCTTTATTCGCTAATTCTTTTCATCCACTAACATATTTAAATATAAACGTGTGACCCAAGTTGAGGTGCAAAAGGATACTGAAGAGCGTACCTCTAAATTTTATAAAACAAAATTATATGGCAATTCTACTTTAATTCAAGTTATAATTGGATGAAATCTTATTTAAGTTACGATACAGGTCCAAGTTCCAGATTTCGATATTTAGCTACTAACAATAGTGACAAATAGATGAAAAAACAATAACATTTATGAAACAAAGAAAAAAAAACTACATATCTATGATTTATATATTGTTGCAAGAAGGTCCCTGCAGAAAAGATTTTGTAAACTAGGCCCATGTTTTTTTGAACAACAGAGAATGCAAGATAAATTGCACTTTTCTAATAGAAAATGCAAGGAAACTTGTAGTTTTTAGAAAAAATAAAATATAGTTCTATAATTTTGAAAACTACAATGATTTTTTAAAACTATACTTAAATAACAATTATTATTATTTATGAATAAAAAATTAATTTTTTAAATTTTGAAAAACTTTTGAAAAGCATAGCTTGCCTTGCACTTTTTATTAGAAAACTGCACTTTAGTATGTGCTTCCTAATTCAATAAATAGGGACCTTGCTTATATATTCATTGCTAAGGGGAGTTTTCTTATAAATACATCAAAAATAAGGACCTAATGTGTAAAGCTTTTTTATAAAAATAAAAAATACAAACAGAAATAATAATAATAAAATATACGATGAAATAGTTCAAAAAAAGGTCTTGATACTTTTATTGGTTTCGACCTAATAGTCAAAAGCAATGAATAACAATGGTTTAATTGATTTTTTTCCAAGTATACATTTTTGAATACAATGTAAAATATCTATTAATGTATCTTATAGAAAAAGTTAAATCAAGTTGAAAATAGAGTCATAAGCAAGAATTTCAAGGTTGACCCAAATTCAAAAATAAATAAATGAATTTGAGATTCTAAATTTTAAACTATTATGTAGATTAGTTAGTGTAAATAATGTGTATTAAACAATTATACGAGCGAACTTAGCTAGTTAACATATAGTTTGTGTTAAAATTGTTATAAATCACATGCTATTTCATCCAAAATGTATCTTATATACAATTCAAAGAATATAGTACAATTGTATGTTAACACCGAGCACATATCAACGTATTTATATTAAAAGTTGCATGACGCCGTAATTCAGAACTAGAGTAGAATTTTTCTTACTTTTAAAATGGTTTCAAAATTCATCAACTAATCGGAATGGAAACTCATAAAATGGACTTTCAAATTTGATAAAAATATAGGTAGTAACTAATTACTAAACACAACTAGGCTAAAAAGAGTTGAGACGAAGGACAATATAACAATTGCTGAATTAAAATATGTCATACTTCATAAAATGAAAAAACTTACTCTAATAACAATTGTAATAAATGTCAAATTGTGCCTACTGAATTTGTGTATGACATTGTTAAAGCAAATTCTACATATACATCAAAGCTTGCTAAACATATACATCAAAGTAAATAAACTTGTTTATACCATAAATTACATAACGTACACTGATATTACCCTTGTTTCATCTGTAACATCTTTGCTATTTTGATTTTTTAACCCACTCGCACCAAATCCCTAGAAATTTTCAAAATCAAATAAGATTCAACAAAAAAGGTTGTAGTAATTTTTTTGTGGCAAACTTATTTATTTTTAATGAACTTGTCAATTAACTTACTCATCAATAAGTAATGATTTTTTTTTCATTTTTTCATGCATTCGTTCTTTCCTTTGTGGCCTTCTGTTATTTTAGCTTGTAGATTATACAAAGATATGATATCAAGGAAAAGAAGGACAATTTTATCATATATTTCTAAAATATAATGAACGATATATGTTAGCTTATTTGTAATGTACAAATATAATTAGACAATAACAACGTTCAAAATATGTGCATATATAGATATGGGAGGTATGCAGGGATCATGGCATCGTTCGCGGTGTCGGGCATCATGCATGAGATCATGTTTGGGTATTTGGACCTGGACGGGCCGCCCGGGGAAGCATTTCTGTTTTTCTTCATACAAGGGATATTTACAGTGTTGGAGGTGAGGGCAAGAAAGGAGTGGGGGTTTATGGCGCATCCGATGGTGAGAATGCCGATTGCGATTGGGTTTGTGATACTGAATAGTTCGCTGTTGTTATTCAGACCACTGATGAGGAACGGGCTGGATGATCGGTTGATTGATGAGAGTAGGGCTACCTTGTGGTTTTTCCTTGGAGGGCTGGTTAGGTTTTCTATGTGGGTTTGGAGATTTATGCATTCATGAACTAGGGTTAGTTCCATTAGATTGCTGATATAAATGAATAATGTGGGATTGTATCTTCAGTTGAGTACATCATATTTATTATATTGTATGCTGGCGTGATGTAATGTCGGGAATGACACATTTTGAATGCTGCAATAACCTTAACTTATGTATGAAAATGCTACAGTAGAAACGTAGCCTGAGGCACGGGATATGAGTTTACGAGAAAAGCATGTGGAATCCGCAAGGGTACTTGCTTGTTTTTTTTTTTCTTAATTCCATTTTTTGAAAAATACAACTGCAAAACGGTGGAAAATGGGCTAGTAAATTAAATAGTTTTTCGAAAATAGCTTGGTTTTTATTAATCTGAGTAAAAATTAAATGATAATTTGGCAGAGAAACTAAAAATTGCAAAGTTCTTAAGAGATATTAACGAAGAGAAACATGTAGATTAGATTGAAAAGATATAAGAAGACAAAATATAGGCATACTTCTTGGTTTTTGGCTTGACACAATTTGGTTTAACAAGTCAACAATACAAAAACCACTCTAACGCTTGGTTTTATTAATAAACAAAGATACCAAACCTTTTGCAGGTGGATTAGAATAATTGTTGATTTATACTACTCTACCAAGCTAACTCGAAATCTTTGCGACATGTACCCATAAGTTTGTTAACTTATATGTGACAAAAAAACTAGACTTCATCAGTCTTTTATCCGAAAAACAGATGATTACTCAATGTTGTAAAAAAGATTTGGATATTGATATGATGACATAGAATTTTCTAAATATTAGGCTCAAGTCCTTAAAATCAAATTTAATACACAAAAATCCTTCTAAAAAAATTGTAAATTAGGTCCTTAGAATTTAATTAGGTCATTGTTATTGATACTCCAAATATTGTTAAGGAGGGCCAATTTTTTTAAAAAAAAATTGTTAGGGGGAGTACCAATAATGGAAGTAGTCCCTTAACAAATAAAGGTAATTTTACCTTATTACCCATTTAGGCTTAATTTCACTCTTCTGTTCATTAATCTAACTTTTAATGGTTAATCAACACCATTAGTTGTGGAAAAATCAAACCCTAACCAAAAAACATGATCGAAAAGAAAACAATATGATATTGACACAGGAGAATGAACGTTATGTTGGAGATGATCAGAGTAATGAGATGGTGAAATCTAGTTTTAGTTCATTAAATCGTATGCACATGTTGTTTGGGTTAAGATCTAATTTTAGTTTATTAATTTCAGTTTATTAAATCATATGCATATGGTATCAACTATTCCTTGACGTTATTTGCAGTTAAATGATTTAGGGTTTTTTGATTTAGAGGTTTGATGATTTTGCGATGCATAAGTTTTAGAAGTAAGGGTAAAAGTGTAAGAAGTTAAAAAAATTAGCTACCTACATTGACCCCTCCCCCCCCCCCCCCCCGGACAATGTCTAAAAAGTGGAGTATCCTAAAAAATTGACCCCCCCCCCCTCCCAAATAAATTGGAGTGTCAATAACAAACCCCTTTAACTACTAAATATTGCATAAGATTATGCAATTATGCAATGAGTAATAACAGACAATTATGCGATTATATCAAAATAGCATAACTATCTGCAGTTTTTTACGAAAAATTGTGGATACTTCCGCAATATTTGTGATGGATAATTGCGGAAATTTCTGTAATTTATTAATATAATTATATAAATGTTTACAACTACTCATTGAATAATTTCATAATTATATACAGTTATTAGTTAGCTTAATTCTAGATACCTAATTTACATACCTTTTTCGGCAAGAATGTTTTGGCTATTTTGAAACTTAATAAGAACTTCAGCCAGATTGTCCCTAGAATTATCCATCTGGTACTTAAAGTAATTATAGCTTATATTAAGCTTATGTTTGTTGTTTTATTATCTCAATAATTAAGATAATATGCATTTAATGCATATTAATAGTTCAAAAGCATTTACTGTCATGATATTTATTAATTTTGCACATTTTTATAACTAGTATGGTTGAAAATAATTTATGTTAAAAAAGTTATTTATTTCCTTATTTATCAAAATAAGATAATTATGTGATATCTGCCTGGATCTACAAGTGCAAGTATCTAATACTGAGAACAATTTATGTCTGGTACTGAAAATGATTTTTATACGATTATGGTGGGCATCCGATGGTATCCGTTGAGAGCGACTTTCTAATCATGTGGGTATAGTTCATGATTGCTTTGGCAAATATAATGCATATGTGATTTCAACAGTAATGAGAGCAGACTTGCAAATAACACAACATTGTTCTGAAGTAGTTCCACCAACACACCAGTATTTCACCGTTAATAAAATCGTGGTTTAAAAAGGACAAACGGTTCACACATCATTAAAGAAACTAAAAGCAACTAGTAGTGTAACAACCCGGAAAATCAAAATCAATTTAAATTTTTTATTTTGGCAATTTTAATGAATTTTGAATATTAAAATGAATTATTTTAAATAATAACGACGAGAAATTTATTTTGAATAGAATAGAACGTATAAATTTATTTAAATCGAAGTTAGAATATAAATATTTATTTTAATTATATAAGGAATTGGAAATGGCGCGGTAGTTTGAAAATTTGATTTCAAATTTCAAATGAATGTACAGGATTCAAAATAAACCGAATTTTAGCGAAACTAAAAATATTAGAATCTATTTGAAAATATCTTTCCAACGAATCTGAAAAATTGAAATTTAATAGCGGGAATAAAAAGTTGTGCCCAGTTGAAAATTCATAATAGTCGCTATGAAAATATAGCCCTTGAAAATAGCGATTTTGCAATCGACCTCCGTTTTCGACGAAACCGCTTTTGTTGGATCCGGGATGTCAAGTTATTGCTAGATTCCAAAATTCATAATTTTTGGGATCAATATGTAAGCGTGGCAAAAGAAAACGTGTTTTAACAGTTTTAGTCAATTTGGATCGACCAGAAAATGACCATATTTCAAACGGTCTCAGAATTTGACAAAATTAGTTTTGTTAGGACCACATTATCAATACGAAGCTAGAAATAATTTTTCTGGAATTTTTAGAGTCAGTATGTGGCCCCAGTAAATTAAAATGTGCGTTTGAATTTAAAATATAATGATTTATATTTTAAATTTAATGAAAACTGGTCGTAAGAATTGAATTGGGTTACGAAACATATCCCATTGTGTTTAGAATGGGAGTATTTAGCTAGAGGCGACAGTCGTTGGGTTTGATTTGGAGTTCGTATAAACAAATGGGTATTTACAAATTAAGAGAATTAAAATAATAAAATAATTTTCTATATAAACCCCCGAAACCCTAGCCCATCTGTTAGAAGCCTCCGCCACTTCATCTCAACTGTCAGAACAACGCGTTTTTGATCCCCAAAAATCCTCCCATCCACTTCGAATCGATTTAGCTCCCAAAACGAAAATCAAAGTGCCATTTCTCCTCTTCAAATCCATACATGTTTGAAGATCTATCATCGAGCATAGAGATCGAATTTCGAGCTCAAAGTTGAGAACTTCGTGCATGTTTCTGGAGCACCTGGGGCCATCGGGTCTCGAGCTATTGCCGGCGTGAAGGGAGTAGAATACGATGCTTCCGGTGGTGCCTTCTGATTGTGGTGTTGGTGGCATTATAGGCGGCACAAGGTGAACCCTAGCCGACGATGTTTGGGTGCGAGTTTATACAGAGAGGGAGGCGATAGAACGATGAGGAAGAAACAAATTTTAACGGCCTGGAATTTTGTAAATGTAATTAATCTTTATTTAATTTATAAATTTATTTAATTATGTAATTAACATATAAAACTGTATAACTTTTGCATATGATATCGGCATTCAATGAAATGAGTTGCGTTGCACTCGTATCATCGAGCACTACAATTCAAAAGAGACCAGAATGGAAATGGAGCATATTAAAATTTCAAGGAAATTTGAACGCGAACAGAGATTCAGAAATTAAAACCAGTCAAGGTGAGAACTTCTTACTAAAATTATTTATGTACTGTTATTTATTTTATAACTGCTTGTATGAACTGCTCCCTATCGTCCACAGACCATGGACGACTTGTTTGTTTGATTGTAATGTGCTGTTGAAATTGATAGTGATGCAGAATGGAATGTGTAAAATATTCATGTGTTGAATAAAAATATTTGAATAATAAAATATCATTTTTATTGTACAAATGGACTGTATAAAATGTTCATGTGTTGAATAAAATATTTGAATAATAAAATTATCATTTTTATAGAACGAATGGACTATATAAAATATTCATGTGTTGAAATAAAATATTTTATTGTTAAAAATATAATTTTTAACATGTATATAAATAAAAATAAATATTCATTTACAAATCGGACGATTTGTTTATGTACACCCATTTGACTGATATGGATTGGGATGATAAATTTTACACGTTGCCCAACTGCACAAATAAAATCCGTGTTTGTTGATTGAAACCCCACACGGGTGTTTGGATGATATTTAATGTACACTAATCTTAACTGTTTAGTTGTATGTCAATCGATGGGTTGACAGACTGTTGTAAGCGTTAAATATTTATATTTAATGCTTATACAGTCTGATGCACTTTGGATGATGGTTAATTATAGCCGTTATATACATGTGTTGTATGAAATCCATATAAATAACATTATATGGTAATTGGTTGTGGTCAAAGGTGAAGTAGCACTCAAAATCAACACAGCAATGATACAATGTCAAAATGAAATGCAATGAAACAAATCAACCAGCTTACATGGTTTTGACAATGTACACGATGTATGTCAACAAGGTAACAAAGTTCAGCTAACAGTTGACACAAGCAAGGACCAAACAAGAACAAAATCAATCTCGAGTAAAAAATTGGCAAACTTAATATGTTTTCCAGAAATCTAGCAAGGAGCTATTGGAAACAAATTTGTTGTTTCCTGTTTTAATCTTAACATTCATTTTTTCAATCGAAGAGAAAGCTTTTTGGAAAACATTAAATTTAGCAAATTTGGAAATTCATTGAATGCAAGAATATCACTTTCCAGTTTATGACCAAACCATTTTCTGAAATGCACGAGCCCAATTTTGGAAAAGATTCATTTTGTAATCTAGCAAGTAATTCATTTTTTTTAAATGATTCAATCAATATCAAGGAGGACCACAAGTAACGTTTATATGTTTCCTGAAATGCTCAGTTTAGTTATGGGTCTCATTCATTCAAGAATCACAAAGAAAAAAAGGAAATTCAAGCAAAACCAGAAGTAATCAAACCGAGTCATACAAAGAAAGCAGAGATTATAGGATGTTATAATCTTATATATACACCATATCATCATCGACAAGCATCATGAAAAACCAGAGCAAAATCAATAAATAAAATTCAGAAGAAACTCACTGAGTTATCCTTTGTTTTTCGATCGAGAGAAAATCCCTCCAAATCAGAAAGCAATCAATCAAAGTATCAAGCCACAAAGTGTCGAGCTTTCACTACAACAAATATACCATATTACAACGGTGCAAAAACGTTGTAAAAGGTTTTTACAACGGTGGAGCCACCGTCGTGTATTAAGAAGTCGTAATATACTTATATCTTTTACAACGTTTCTGCACCGTTGCAACACCGTTGTGAAATATCCATATTACGACGGTGGAAAAATGTTGTAAAATGTTTTTACAACGGTGGAGTCACCGTCGTGTATGAAGATGTTGTAATATACTTATATCTTTTACAACTTTTCTGCACCGCTACAGCACCGTTGTGAAATAGAGTATTTATCAAATGTAATAAATTTTATTACAACTCTTTCACACTGTTATAAAATGATTTATTACAACTTTTTTTCGTTGTTGTAACTTATATACACCTTACTAATATAAAGAATTCATATATATTAATACTAATATGATTCATATTTCAATGCAACAAATATAACTATACGGAATCATTCATATATATTAATTAACATAATATTCGATCAACGTACACATAGTACATCACCAACTAAACCCATCACAAAAAACATAATCGTTTCAAATACATACATCGATCTAACACATAAGAAAGATAGAAGCTTTGTCCACAAAAGATACATAAGCATACCCTATGAAAGCACTCTAACTGAAGGCAACGTAACTTTTACAGCTTCTCCAATGGTAGTCATTTCGGAATTCGACTTCCACAAGAAAGCATCAGGATCCACCGCCACATCAATCCAAACTTTCCAACCTTGCGGTCCACGATGAGACTGCAAAAAAAAAAAATCATGAGAGATGCAAGCTCATATACATTAGCAAACCAACAGTTCGGAAAAGAACTAATAATAAATCATGATGACTAAGTTGTACCATACCCAGCAAAGCATTATTTATGATTCGGCTATAAGTTGAAGAACCTTTCAGCACACTAAAAGTGATAAATTCATCAATTAACCTTTGTCAAGCTGTGTCGAGTCTTCCTTTTATAAAATGCTTTTTCAGCTTTGCCCAATAGCCGCAAACATTATATCTGTCCACAAGCAGAGCAAGAACAGCAGTTTCCATACCCTTGTTTGTGCTGAAAGAAGAAAATAACTATCTCAAAGTGTTGCATATTCAGTGGTGCTATTAGTATTTACAATAAATATAAGCGAAAAGCATGATGTCAACTAATAACTATCTCAAAGTCTAACTAGAAATAACTATGTCAAAGAAGAAAATATAGCATCTCAACTAACTAGTATTACCGTACAACGGTGGGAAAACCAACCGTTAAAATGTTTAATATAAAATATAAAATTATTTGTTAAAACATAATTCATGTCAGATTTTATTTAAAAAATTATATGGTAAAGAAAATGAAAGTAATTAATACTACCTATACATAATTATTTGTTAAAACATAATTCATGTTAGATCATTTCAGGATGCACTTTGCTCATGGTGATATATGTTAAAGCTGGTACATTTTTTATAATTCTGGAAAATCCATCATAAGAATTCAATTTAATTCCATGAATTACAGTACAATCAAGTGGCTTCGGCCATCCTTCACAAAAAACCGAAGTCTTCTTGATTTTTTCCCATCTTGAGTTGCATTTGCAGTTTTGTGTGTTTTTTGGAAATATATCTCTCCATGAAATAAATCATAATACCCTAATTTTTGGGACATCAAGCGAGCAACAAAAGAAATAATTTAAGCACCACTCAAGAAGAATCCATTTGATATTCAAAACGAGTGACATATTTTTATCTAGGAGATAATGTTATGCAAAATAGGGTACTGATTTTTTCTACTATCAACGACCTGGGGTGGTCAGAAGCCAAATTTACAACTGCTATCTTCAAATGCTCCATTTCATAAATACATACACCTGTTAAAGAACATTAATTTTATGTAAAAGCACCCATCTTAAACAACAAATTGCTACAGATAAACTAGTGTATGCAAACTAGTTTTACATTTTTTGAAACTCAAATGTTGTACTAAAATGCTCTAGAAGTTTTTTTTACCTCACTAGTGAGATTACTACTATCAAATGTGGAACTAAGATATCCATCAAGTACTTTCGCTCATTCTCGAGTTTGATACTAAAGTTAAAAGAAATCTATTGTAGGTTTATTTCTGCCAGGTTCTTGACGAATCCTGGTCATCATTTGTATAGAAGAAGAAAAAACTCAATCCATAGTGTTATGCACCTTACACATCTAATTTTCCAAGAAAAACACTTTTCAAGTCAAAAGAAGTTACTTTCTATATTTACTACTCAGTTGTAAATTTCTTTACATATTCAACTGTATTAGCGATAAAGTTCTAGTTCATAAACATTGTCACTAACATTGCATAGTAAAGAATTATTGTATCTTGCAAGTTACAACTGTACTGTGGGGATTACTGCAACAACTTAGAAGAACATTGATATTCAGTGTAAAACCGTTAGACCGTCAATTTATGGTGATATATGAATTATCTTTGAAAAATATACTTGTTGCAACTGTATAACTACACCTGATAGAGTATTTGTCACTCAGTGGTATTCAACTACTCCTTCAAAAATTAGAAAGCGAGGTTTTCAATTCAAGACATGCGTCAGTTCCAATATTTTCCTTACATATAACACCTCTCACTAAAATATTGGAAAGTAAAATGTAGAACAAAGTTTATTATGCTATAGATAGAAAATCATATTGTTGCGTATATAAGTTATAACATAACTTCAACTGTGAACAGGAATTTCTTAACCTTAACGATATCCAAAATGCGACAAAGCAAAAGTTTAAGGAAATAAAAGCAAGTACAATAGGGTGAATCACATTTTTTTCACATGACTGAGGGAATTACAAGTTGAAACTTGAAAGTGGTATTGGAGCAAGCCTATGTAATAACTTGGGGTAAGAAAAATTATTTCAACAGTGTCATACCTTACAATTATTAATTTATTAAAATATTTACCTTTCTCCAAGTGACCCAGAAGTTATGCATTTAATCGTAACATATCTACCGAGTCCATCCTTCCTCCTTAACTAGTGTCCAGATTAAGAAGAGTAGCTGCTTCCAAGGACAAAGCAGTAATTATGTCCATCCAACTATCTTTATCCTTTTCTCCTGCCATTGGTACATTTTTAGCTTGAAAAAGTTGGGCAATTAATGCTCTGAAATACACGTCGACTATGTTTTTCATTGCATTCTTATGCTCCTCGCATGATTGATCTCTGCTAAAGTCATTGTCATAAAAGTTTGTTGACTCATTTTGATTTTCATCCTCTACGTCTTCTGGTACAAGAGGATACCATAGTAACTATTTTCAAAACCTTACATTATATATTGGAAATGGACTGCTATAAAAAATATTACTTCTATTTTCATATTCATATTATGGGAAGGGATATCCTATGTTATCAAGAGGGAAGACTTCATTGGAATGAATATCTTCGTTTGAGACTTAACCATTCTTTGATCGATGTGTGGTCAAATTCTTCATACTCAACTAGCTGAAAATATTTAATGAAAGATTGGAAATGTTGTGCTTTGGTATCAGAATGATGTGCATTATGTTCATCATCTTCATCATTAGTTCTGAAATAAGTAGAATGAAGGATTAAAAATAATTAACTGTCAAGTAAATTCAAATAACACAAATTGTCACCTATTAATTCTAATTCATACTGAGTGGTTCTGTATCGGTAACTCAACGCCATTAGATAGGTTATGTATAATATTGCTTAAGTATGTCAAAAATTAAGTGTCAAAATGTTTTCCAAAAAATAATGCTTGAAACAGCTTAACACGATGTCATTATTTTACTATCAAGGTAAACAAATCAAATATAAGTTGTACCAAACTAAACTGTTAGAACCATGCCAAAACCATGATTTGGAAGCACCTTAAATTAAGAACCTTAAAAGTTGTAAAATCGAGCGATGTCAAACTAAACATACAACTCATTATAAGGTCCAAATGCAACTGTAAGACTTATGTCCAATGCTTGCATATAGTTTATTAGTATTATGCTTTTGCGCATGATAATATACTAATGTTTAGAGATCCGCTCATTAGAATGTAAAAATGGTTAGCTATGTTAGATGCCATTAAAAAAATTGGTAAAAATTGGATGTGACATGCAAATACAAAATAAAACATATATCCTGATTATATTTACACAAACATTTACGTAATAATTAATTGACAAAATACAAAAGTATAGCAGAGGTATAAAATGATAAGGCTTTTCGGTGCTATTGTTCTAAAACATAAACTATATCAGCCTGGATTAGCACCAGTATTAGACACCCAAAATGAAAACTTTGTGGTACATAACTCCAATTTTTATTTTTAACTCCTACTATTATCAGTAATTGTACTATCATAGTCTGTTTTTTTTTTTTGACCCTTTTGATAGTATGAAGAAACCTAAGGGATATGGAAATTTTCAGAGATGATTAGGAAGTTGCATGACCAGGTGAAATCCAGATTTTTTCAATTAGTCGCCTTTCATGAAATAACTTATTTCAGTATTATTATGCTACTCTGCAGATTGTTTTTTCTGTTTATTAGTTACTTATCATGAAAACTCAACGCCGCCGTGTTAGAAGTCTAGCGAATTTGTATTGTATTGCAATAAATCAAGCTTGCTCCAATGCTGCTGGTATGAAAACATGGATGAGACAGTTAAGAACAATAAAGACTTGTTAGTTAATTATGTTCTTGAACCATGGAATTGTGTACTGTACTTATGATGAGAAGTATTAAATTGAAAACACCAAGGGTATGTACTGTACATAAACAAATCTAACTACAAAATAAAACAGATCTAACTACAAAATAAAACTTCAAGCCCTAAATAAAGAAGAGGCAAACCTTAAAACTGAAGGAGAAAGATTGAGGACGATTTTCGGTAGATCTTTTAGGGTTGGGGTTAATTGGCTTCATAGAAGGAGGTTGCGATTCATGCTTCCGGAAGTGGTGAAGGCGATTCAGGCACAACGAAAACCATGGTGTTGGTGAAGGCGATTCTGTAGGCATGAGTATCGAAAACGATGTCTAGGGTTCGAAGCAGCGGTGGAGGAGCGGGCTTCGCCTGGAGCAGAGGAAGAGCAAGAACGCGGTGCGCCTTCTCCGGCGGTGGTTGAGGGACTCTGTTCCGATTGAAGGAGGAAGGTTTTCGTGGAGGCCATTACTGATTATTTGTAAAAAATGATTTTGGGGAAAAGTTATTACGGTGGCAATAAAATGAAATGGGGATGGATTGTGAAGCCTCAAGAGAAAGACACGGTATAATGGGTATAAGGGCCAGACGCGTAGGAAAAGAACAGGTGTGGATATATATATCAGAACAAATAAATTTTTTCCAATGGATACCAATAATTTGTCCAATGTACATACATGAAATTAAACCCATTCAAATACAAATTTTAACTCAATACAAATAAATTTCCAAATAAAAATTAGATTAAAATTCTCAAAATTAATTTATATTTCAAAATTTAAAATTTCTCAACAATATATCAATTTGTTTTTTTTTGGAAATATTAATGACATTTAATTTGAACCAAATTTAACTAAACAAATTTATTTAAATTATATTATACTTCTCAAGCATTTTTTTTAATAATTTCATTAATAATATATGTCAATTTGATTAAAAACATTAGTAATGATTGACAAATATTAACTATTTGAGAAAATTAACTATTATTAAATATTAAGAAAAATTATTTAATTACTACTTATTAACTATTAATTATTTAATAATAATTGACAAATATTATTGATTCCCAAGTTTATTATTAATTATTATTATAAAATATTATTATTATTAATATAATTAGTTATTAAATATAGATATTATAAACATGAAGTTTGTACTAGGCATCTCTATTACAATGAATAAAATGAAAAGTTGTGATATATATGTTTATTACAACAGTGATTTTTTCACAGTTGTAAAAAACATTTATTACAACAGTGCATTTTGCACAGTTGTAAAAAAATATTTATTACAACAGTTCGTTTTGCACAGTTGTAAAAAAACATTTATTACAATTGTGCGAAACGCACTGTTGTAAAATTAAAGTTGTAATATGGTGTTTTTGTTGTAGTGTTTAGAGATTAACCCATACTTCAAGAAATCGAATCGATTTGGGGAAAATTCTGTAAACCCTAGTTTTCTTTCAATCGTCGGTCGCCATTTTTATTGCAAAGAAAAAGTGATCGAAGAAATAGAAGTCGGGTGCAACTCATTTCAAAAGGGCCGGTCCATTTGAATCAAAAGGGAGAATTAAGTTCTATTAGAACTAGGTTTTTTTTATTTTCTTTATTGTTTTTTGTATTGTTGTAATTTGAATTATAAACGGTTCAAACAGTTGCTAGAGTCTATAAAAATCTTGATGATCCAATCAAGGTGTTGACTGGCAGTTGCTAGAGTCTGTAAAATCTAGGATTTACTGGTTACGGGGTTATAATCAGGGGGAATCTGATCTAGGGGTTTAGATCAATCTACGGTTTTGAGCATAGGGTTAGAATAGGAGCAAGGTTTGCGAGTGTACATGGTCTTATATGCAGGATATGTTCTATCACCTAGTAGAAACCTTAGGAATGCAGCAGTAGGCAGGGTTTTGCCGAAGCTGGGTATCTCTGTGTGTTATTTCCTTTCTGTTTTTTTATTTCTGCTGCATTCTATGATCTGTTTTTTTATTGTAATATCCTGTCAATTTTTTTTAATTCAGCGAAAAACTGTGATAAACCCTATTCACCCCCCTCTAGGGTTAATATTGATCCAACAATTGGTATCAGAGCAGGTATTTCCATTAAATCTAGAGTCATGGTATCTCCTAGTTGTCAGTCAATAGAGAGTCAGTCAAGCGATATTCCAATTATTTTCAATGGTACAGATTTTTTAATTTGGAAATCGAAAATTGAACTCTATTTAAAATCTATTAATTATGAATATTGGAATATTATTATAAATATGGGTGATATGTTAGATAAGAAAAATAAAGTTATAAATGCTCATGTCATGCATATTCTCTATTCTTATCTTAGTAATAATCAACTTGATCTTATCTCCCATTGTTTAACTGCGCATGATATCTGGAAAACTCTCAATGTGCTGTATGGAAATGACAACAACTCCTCAAAACCCTCAGTTGCCAATTCAGATTCAGATGAGTGCTTAACTGGAGCTATTAACGACGATTCAGATGATATAGACTCTTCATATGAAGAGTTGGTTTCTCATTGTATTGATTTAACTAAAATTGTAAATCGTCTGCAAAGTAAAAATAAAATTTTGAAATCTGAAAACTCTGAGTTGCGATGCAGAAATAATGATTTGAAATTAAAACTTGAAAACTCCGATTGCAAAAATTGTATGATTGCGAAAACTAATTTAGTTCAACTTGATGAACATTCTAGAAAGCTTGAAAATAAAATTTTGATTTTGAAAAATCACAAAGATGAGTTAATTCATAAAAATAATGCTTTGCAGAAGGAGTTGGATAAGATTAATTTCGAACATGAAATTATTGAAAAGGAAAATTTGTTGAAAACGGATTTGATTTTGAAAGAGCTTGAATCTGAAATTGAAAAATTCAAGAATTTTGAAAAACTTGAATTTGAAAAACAAAAACTTTTTGAAGCTGAGATTTCGGAATCCCAAGACAAAATCAAATTGCTTAATGATGAAAATTTGGTTTTAAAATCTGCTTTTGAAAGATGTGAGATCACTAAAAATCGTTGTTCGGTTTTATTGAAAGATAATGGTGATCTTAAAACTAAAATTTAACAACTTGAAACGATTTTGTATAAATTTTCAAATGGTGAAAAATCTTTGAATATGTTGTTGAAAAAACAATTTTTTGTTGGAAATAAGCGTGGTCTTGGTTTTGGGAAAATAAATGGTTTTGAAAAATGAAATTCAAGTGATTTTAAAAATCCTTCAAACTCCTTTGAAAAGAATAGCTTTGAAAATTTTAACCCTGATAATTCCAAAGGGTTTTTAAATCACGAACGAAATGAGTATGTGTTCTATAACAAAAAATTTGAACAATTCTGGATCCCAAAAAGAAATAAAACAAACTTCATTAAATTCAAACAGATTTGGGTTCCAAAGGGTACGAAGATAGATTCGAATGGATTATTATACAAACAGATTTGGGTACCAAAACCAACGAATATAACTATGAGTGGTTTTACTGTTTTTGTTAGACCACTCAATCCTCTTAATAGTTAGGTACCGAAGGAGGCTGAGGAACTGCATTGCTAAAGAAAAACTGGATTCAAACTGCTACATATCACAGAATCATTCACAGTTCCTTGGCCACATCTGTTGAGTTAGAGATTCTGATTTACATTGGATTCTGGTATGATCTCTAAACTCACCTTTGTAAATATTCTCTTTTTTTATTTTCTTTGTTTATTTCTCCTTCTGTCCCTTCTGTTTATTTTTTCTTTGTTTTCTTTTGTTCTGATTTGTCACTGTCATATCATTGTAACTTCTTCTGGGCTTCATTAACTTCCAATTGTAGAACTCATATTTTCTGGAAATTTGCTTTAATTGAATAGACCTCTGATGTTTTAATTATTTCCAGATCTTGAATTTAATCTTGTAAATATCTGCAATTGTTTTGAAGTTTATTTTTCTGATTCTCTGAATTCAAAACGGTGTTGATGTATTCATGTCATATCTTGGACACTATTGATTTGAATTCTAAATTTTGATGATCAGAAAATTTAATGGAATTTCGCACACCTATGCTGCCTTGAGTTTCTTCTAATTCATTTTGGAAGAACTTGAAAATTTATACTCATTACAGCACTGTGCTATTTATCAGTTGTGATAATTTCATTGATTTTCAAATTGGCTTGGATATTTTGATTTTTCTCGAATTACAGTGATACATCTCGAAGTCCATCTTTATTCATGATCATTATAGTTGAAATTCATTTGTTTGAAATCATCTGAAATTCTTGATATTTTGAATATCACACACCTCTAAAATTTGAAATTATCAATTTTTTGTGACTGATTCATTATATCTCAAACTTGACATTGATTCAAGTGATTTCAAATAAATTTTTTTGGATCATGAATACCTGTCAAACCTGATGTAAATGATTTGAAATTTCTCATATACTTGTCAGAGATAATTCTGAAAATTCTTTG
This sequence comes from Allium sativum, assembly GCA_030737875.1. Taxonomy (NCBI): domain Eukaryota; kingdom Viridiplantae; phylum Streptophyta; class Magnoliopsida; order Asparagales; family Amaryllidaceae; genus Allium; species Allium sativum. Next base: position 1,020,927,532 of record CM060913.1, read on the forward strand.
AAAATATAATCTTAAATCTCACTGTTATTTCATGATGATTTGTTTTGAATATTTGTTTGTTTAAAATCATTTGAAATTATTGATTTATTGAATCTCACGTATCTTGAATCTGAAATATAATCTGGTGTGATTGATTCATTAAATCCTGATATTTTCACATGTCTTCAAATGATTTGAAATGAACTAAATTTTATAATCTTGGATCATAGAATATATTTTATGACCATCAGAAACATCAACTAACAAGTCTGTTGTACTATAGGTTTTTATGCTGCTCTGATACTGTTTTTGAAAATTCTTGTAACTACTTGCTTTAATTAATTTTTGTCTGCTGCTTTGATAGATGGAAGTAATTTGCTTGATTGATTAATCTTGTCTGATTGGACCTTGTGATAAAATAAAATATAAAATAATAATAATGTTGTTTGTGATATCCTTGTTTGTCTCCAGTGTTTCCTTAAAATCCTCATTAATAGGGACACCAAGTGGTATCAGAAGTGCCTTATACATGTCTCACCCATCTGCACTTAGATTCTAATCTTCACCTTGGATAGATCCACACACTTTTTTTGCCTTGTACAATTTTTTTTCCTCTTGTTTTGTATAGATCTTCATATTCCTCTTGTAATTGATTTTCAATTTTAAAATTATTTATTGATTATTCATTCAGAAATTGAAATCAATATCCAAATTGAACTGTATTTATAATTCATCAAAATTATTAACAGATTTTGAAATTGTGATGAATTGTGACTGCAGTATATTTCATAACAAGAGGAGATTTTATTTAGATTTTCATGATGGTTGAACATATATTATAATATCATTGAATTGGTAATTATTTCACGACCATCTCCTTTGTCTATCATCCTTCTGCCATCCATGATAATTTTATATTAATGTGGAGAGTTTATATGTTTTAAAATCTTTTTGAATAAGCAGTGGAAATATTTGTGATAGAAATGAGACTATGTTATTATTCAGAATTAGTGATAATTGAAAATTTTCAATGATCCCAGTACAGTCGAGCATATTTCATAATATAATTAATTTAGAAATTTATTTCACTGTCCATTTCTGTACCTACCACATTTCTATCATTCATTTTGGTTGTATATACCGAGGAGTTTTTCTATTTAAAGCTGAAAATGATAAAATATATAATTACTACATAAGTGTGTCTCTAACCTCATTTAAAAATCCAAACTCTGGTTATGCATGGTTATGAGACATCTTATAATCTAAGTTGCGACTGATCTCATTTAAAAATTCAAGCTCTGGTTATGCATAGTCAGTGTGCTCTTAAATAAAATAAAAAGAAAAAGGAAATAATGCACTATAAATTAAAATTAATACGAAATTCTTCTTGGTGTATAAAAATCAATTTATCAATCCATTTTCTAATCTGTGAAATGTGTTAATATTTTATGACGTATTATGATTTGTTGATTGATAGCTATTGGGATTTGAGATTATACAATTTTGTCACTTAAGTTGAAATTATAATTATAGTCCAATTCCATCACTGTTTTTGAGCTTCATTTTTATAAAAAATTCTTTTGAAATTAATTGGAAATCATTGTGTTTTGAAACTCTCTCCAATTATATAAATTTCATCGTAAATCCGTCATTTTCTACAGTGTGAAATATGCTACTAGTTCTCAGAATATTATGATTTTTGTTTGACTGATTGAGATTTATGATGACTGTTCTTCCTCTTAAGCTGAAATTATATTTTGTCATTTTTCATGTATGTTTTAATTTCTGAATCCTTTTGATGAAAACAAAAGGGGGAGAAATGTGTTGAAATTTTGATTTATGAGTGAATATTTTATAAATATTTTTACTTTTGAAAATTCATTAATTTTCAGTTCAGTTCAATTCATTATTTTTCATTTCAGTTCACTCATACACAGTTATAGGGGGAGTTTTCTGTTGTAGGGGGAGCTAATAAATAGGGGGAGTTCAAAATTCACTGTCAAACACATTTATTATGCTCAAAATCTTTTATTTGTTTGTCATCATCAAAAGGGGGAGATTGTTGTATACAACGTAGTTGTATACACAATTATATGATTTTTGTTTGATGATAACAACCAAATAAATATTATTTTAAATGTGTTTGTTATTGTATTGTTTTATATATATATCGCAGACATGATTATAATATTTTATATTTAAATAGAATACGACTGTACAGACATTCATATATTCATACAGTATTTTATTTAAATTGAATATTATATTTCAAACATTCAAATAGTACATCTATTTATAACTCCACTATTTGAACGCATCACATTTCATATACATTCACAGAATATTGTACTTGTAAATAAACTGAATATAATAGACAAGTTTGTTTGAACACAATAAAATAATATTTTATTTCAATTGAATTTGTTTATTACAAATACCAGTACAATTCTTTCATTATACATTCATACACTGCTCCTCACTATAATACATTCTTTGACACGATTACATTTCTATATACGATTACATTTCAGTACATCACTCTATTCTTGTCTTCGGTTTTCTGTCTTCACAGCTCAGTCCAGTCATCATCTTCATACTTGTCATATACAGAAACACATACACACAGCACACTGCAATAGAAATAAAACTGAATACATGTGAATATAAATTTTAGTTTTTTTTAAAAAAATATTTGCCTTAGATTTTTGGTGTGTTTCTCATCATTTTTCATGACCTGATCTGATCTATGTCTAGTCAGTTTGTATATGGACAGGAAAACTTGTCTGATGGCTGCATATACACACGTATATAGATATACACGTGTGCACTGCCTCGCCAATCAGCGTGCAACTGAGGAGTAGCCACATGGACCATCTCGACTCAGTTCACAAGGCAAATTACCATGCAAATGGTCAAACATATCATGAAAATGCACACAACATAATGGTGACAAGGCAGCACACAAGACAAAGTTCAAATGGTCAAGCAAGCTAATATGGATATGCAGCAAGGAATGCAAATGATACATGTATGTACAGTATGGTGTACATTGGTACACATCCAAAAAGTATGCAGCATATACATTTCAAAGTGTCACAAGCATTTGGCAAGAAGTTTGGGTCAAGTTAATAGTCAGCCAACATAAGTGCAGTCGCTACAAGTGCATCAAAGCAGCGGTGGAGCAACATGCATCAAAACAGAAGTGAACACAAGCCAGGTTCGAGCAAATGTCAACCATGGGTGTACATGTCAAGATTCAAGCAAATACACAGCAGATTAATATGAGACTGCAATTGCAAATGACTAGATGCAAACTGCATGGATACAACAGTTTTACGATGGTGCCAATACATGGGTTCATACATAAAGCAACAGACCAGAGAAAGCAAAGTGTCACAAAGTTTTTAGGTGATACGATCAGCATACATGAGCATGGTGTAACAATTGCACAGTCGAACCAAGATGGTGCAGAAAGGAAATTAAAATTCAAACAGCATAAATGGACAAGGCAAAATCAGTGGGTTCTAAAAATAGTGTAATTGTATGGAAAATGACAAATGTATATGTTTAACTCAGCATGAACATACATGATCAGGGGTGTACAAGTATGAAGCATGCACAGGAGCAGGATTCTACATGAATGAACAACACTTAGGGTACATGTAGCCAACATGGGTGCACATACATGGCAGTAGCAAACATGGACAAGTGATGTGTGGTCAAAGGTGAAGTAGCACTCAAAATCAACACAGCAATGACAAAATGTCAAAACGAAATGCAATGAAACAAATCAGCCAGCTTACATGGTGTTGGCAATGTACATGGTGTATGTCAACAAGGCAACAAAGTTCAGCAAATAGTTGACACAAGCAAGGACCATACAAGAAAAAAATCAATCTCGAGTAAAAAAACTGGAAAACATAATATGTTTTCCAGAAATCAAGCAAGGATCTATTGGAAACAAATTTGTTGTTTCCTGTTTTAATCTTAACACTCAATTTTTTTATTCAAAGAGAAAGCTTTTTGGAAAACATTAAATTTAGCAAATTTGGAAATTCATTGAATGCAAGAATATCTCTTTCTAGTTTATGACCAAACCATTTTATGAAATGCACTAGCCCAATTTTGGAAAAGATTCATTTTGTAATCTCGCAAGAAAATATTTGGCAAGTAATTCATTTTTTTTAAATGATTCAATCAATATCAAGGAGGATCACAAGTAAACGTTTATATGTTTCCTGAATTGCTCAGTTTAGTTTCGGGTCTCACTCATTCAAGAATCACAAAAAAAGGAAATTCAAGCAAAATCAGAAAGGGGAAACTACAAAGTTAGCCAAGCAATCAAACCGAGTCATACAAGGAAATCAGAGATCATAGGATGTTATAATCCTATATATACACCATATCATCATTGACAAGCATCATTGAAAAACCAAGGCAAAATCAGTATAAAATTCAGAAGAAACTCACTGAGTTATCCTTTGTTTTTCAATCGAGAGAAAATCCCTCCAAATCAGAAAGCAATCAATCAAAGTATCAAGCCACAAAGTGTCAAGCTTTAGAGATTAATCCATACTTCAAGAAATCGAATCGATATGGGGAAAATTCTGTAAACCCTAGTTTTCAGTCGCCGACCACCATTTTTATTGCAAAGAAAAAGTGATCGAAGAAATAGAAATCGGGTGCAACTCATTTCAAAAGGGCCAGTCCATTTGAGTCAAAAGGGAGAATTAAGTTCTATTAGAACTAGGGTTTTGTTTATTTTCTTTATTATTTTTTGCATTGTTGTAATTTGAATTATAAACGATTCAAATGCTAGAGACTGTAAAAATCTAGGTGATCTAGTCAGGGTGTTGACTGGTAGTTGCTAGAGTATGTAAAATCTAGGATTTACTGGTTATGGGGTTGTAATCAGGGGGAATCTGATCTAGGGGTTTAGACCAGTCTACGGTTTTGAGTGCAGGGTTAGAATAGGAACAAGGTTTGCGAATGTACATGGTCTTATATGCAGGATCTGTTCTATCACCTAGTAGAAACCTTAGGAATGCAGCAGTAGGCAGGGTTTTGCCGAAGCTGGGTATCTCTGTGTGTTATTTCCTTTCTGTTTTTTTATTTCTGCTGCATTCTGTGATCTGATTATTATTTTAATATCCTGTCAGTTTTTTTAATTCAGTGAAAAAACTGTGATAAACCCTATTCACCTCCCTCTAGGGTTAATCTAGATCCAACAAAATCTTGGTGCTAACTTGCCTTTGCTACCAAATCTAATCACGCTCTTTAACGGATAAATATTGATAAACACCAAGTCACCAATGGAGAATTTTAAATCCCTTCTCCTCTTATCAGCATAACTCTTCTGCCTATCCTGAGCCGCCTTCATTCTCTGTTGGATAACCTTAATCTTGTCTGAAGTTTCTCTTATCACGTTTGGTCCAAGCACAAACTTCTCACCGGTTTCTAACCAGCATGATGGTGAGTTGCATGATCTTCCACACAAAGCTTCAAATGGAGCCATACCAATACTGGATTGATAACTATTATTATATGCGAACTCCACTAGATGCAAATGGGCATCCCATGATCCGCCAAAATCCAGTATACAAGCTCTCAAGAGATCTTCTAATATACGGTTCAGCCTCTCCGTCTGGCCGTCGGTCTAAGGATGATACAAAGTACTGAGATGAAATTATGACCCTAAAGCCTCTTGTAAGCTCTTCCAAAACCCACTAGTAAACAACAGATCTCGGTCGCTCACAATGCCTTTGGGTACTCCATGAAATCTCACTACCCACTTCATATACAGATCTTCTAACTTAGCTTCCATTCTATTCGACTTGACTGGTATGAACCTTGCAATCTTGGTCAATCGATCCATAATCAACCAAATACTATCATGGCCCGATCTTGTCCTCAGCAACCCATCAATGAAATCTATTGAGACTTGTTCCCATTTCCATTTGGGGATTTCTAATGGTTGCAACAAACCACTAGGCTTCTTTTGCTCAGCTTTAACTAGCTGGCAATTCTTGAATTTGGATATAAACTTCCCAACATCTCTTTTCATTCCTTCCCAGTAGTAGGTCTGCTTCATGTCTCGATACATTTTGTTACCACCGGGATGTATGGTTAGTTTTGAGTGATGACATTCTCTAAGCACTTCATCTCTCAATCCATTAACATTGGACACAACTAGTCTTCCATTCTTTCTAAGCCATCCATCTCGATCAAGCCCATACTTGTCCATCTCCTCATCGATACCCATCTCTAACTTGGAGATTATTTCCAATAAGTTAGGATCGTTCCTCTGACTGGAACCAATCCGCTCAATCAAAGTGGGTCTGATCGTCAAACTTGCTAACATTACTGGATCCAATTCGCACTTTGGTCTAAAATCATACCCTGCGATATACTCTAGTTGCTTCCATTAAAGAGACATAGGCCCTAAATTGGCACGTCTCCTACTTAATCCATCGGCTACCGCATTGCCTTTCCCAGGTGTATATGCGATATCAAAACCATATGAAGCCAAAAACTCTAACTGTCTCTGTTGACGAAGATTTAAATCCTTTTGGGAGAAAAGATACTTTAACGATTTATGATCAGTAAACAACTTGAATCTTTCTCTCAAGAGATAATGTCTCCACATCTTCAACGCGAATATGATCGCTGCCAATTCCAAATCATGGGTAGGATATCTTTTCTCATGCGGTTTCAGTTGCCGACTAGCGTAAGCTACAACCCTACCTCCTTACATCAATACAACACCTATCCCGGTACCATATGCATTTGTGTATATCGTCATCTCTTCGTTCCCTTTAGGAATGAGTAACACTGCCGCGCACGTCAACTTTTCCTTTAAACTCTTAAATGCAACCTTGCACTTTTCGTCCCAAACAAAAGCTTGATTCTTCTTGGTTAACTAAGTCAACGGTGCCACTATCTTGGAGAAGTCCTGGATAAACTTACGGTAATATCTAGCTAACCCCAAGAAACTTCTGTTGCGTTCTTGGGCGTAGACCAATCTTGTACCGTAGCCACCTTCGCAGGGTCCATGGCAATACCATTCTCTGAAACAACATGGCCCAAGAATCTCACTTCCCTCCTCCAAAAGTAACACTTGGAAAACTTTGCTTTCAATTGGTGTTTTCTCAACACCTCCATCACTATTCTCAAATGTTCCTTGTGTTCTTCCTTTGTCCTCGAATAAACCAAGATATCATCCACGAACACAAGAACAAACTTATTCAATTGATCTCTGAATACCCTATTCATAAGATCCACAAAATATGTTGGTGCATTGGTTAACCCGAATGGCATGACCAACCACTCATTGAATCCAAACGGCGTCCGAAATGTCGTTTTCGCTATACTTTCAGCTTCCACCCTAAGCTAATGAACACCTATCGCGAGATCCAACTGGGAGAACACTCTCGCGCCACTCAACTGATCAAACAAATCATCTGTCCATGACAGAGGATACTTATTCTTCCTCGTTACCTTATTCAACTCGCGGTAATCCACACACAATCGAAGGGAACCATCTTCCTTGGTAGCAAACATAACTGGTGCTCCCCACTTAGAAACACTTCTTCTGATAAATCCTTCTTCAAAAGATCGCTTACTTGCACCCCGATCTCTCGTTGCTCCCTTGGTGCCATACGACAAAGTGGCATCACTATAGGTCTGGCATCTTTCACTAAATCAATCTGAAACTGAATTTCGCGGTGTGATGGAAGTCCAGTCACTTCCTCGAAGACGTCCGGATACTGGCCAACTACGGGCACATCTAACAACTCATCATGCAGGATGTTGAGGGAATTTAGAAAACTAGCCATTACCCCCAACATTAGGTAGAACACCAAACACTACCCTTCACCCATCATCCGCTCTAATTGTCACCAAAAAGCCCTTACAGTCTACCATCACCCCGTACCTTTGGAGCCAATCGACTCCCAAAATAATGCCAAACCCAGTAAAGCCCAAAACAAAGCAATCACAAGCAAACATACATCCATGACTCGATAAGACAACATTACAGCAAATCATACTAAGGCTAGTCGAACCACCAATTGGGTTCGTCACAACTAAAGGTCTATTGACTATCTCGGGCTCTAATCCTAACCTATCTACCAGGTCACTAGATATAAAGGAACGGGAATCCCTGGTATCAAATAACACTCTAACCAGAACATCATAAACGGAAAGCATACCTTGGATAACGACATTCTTTCCTTTCTCCACCGCAGTTGGGGCATTCGACGAAGAAGGAACAACATTGATAGCATATGCTTTCACAATCTGCTTTTCTTTAGGAGGTTGCAGACACTTATCCTTGTGATGTCCCACTTGGCCACAGTTGAAGCACGTCCTGTCCGTTGGTTTTGCTCGACATTCTTTGGCATAGAGGCCCTTCTTGCCATAGCTAAAGCACTCAGCACCTTTCTTGTCTTTCTTTCTCTGACCATCCTTAGCTTGGTTCTGCTTCCTTTTATTCTGAGAATTATTCTTGCCTCCACTGCCTGCTTGCGGTTTTGGCTCTCCTGTAGATACAATAGCAACTTCCGTCTTTGACTTAGGGTAAAGACTCTCCGATCTCAATGCTTTTCCCACAATGGATTCAAACGTCTCATCGATGTGGTTTATAAGTCTTTCCCCCAACTACCCATCCAAGCCAGTTATGAACTTCTCGTTCTTCTTCTCGGTAGTGTCGATAAGGGATAATCCATACTTCGACAAAGTATCGAACTCTGCAATGTACTCCGAGACTGCCCTACCATTCTGCTTAAGCTCCAAAAATTTTGCTAAAAACTCTGATTTCTAAGCAACTGGGATAAACTTATCACTGAAGCGGGTCTTAAACTGATTCCAAGTAACTTGATCCTCTGAAGTAGCTGATTTGATAGCATTCATCCAACTTATAGCTCGTCCTTGAAGCTGAAGGGAGGCTAGCTTCCTCTTTATAGCATCTTCAATTCCCAAATCTTCAAAGATGCGCTCACAACTATCCAGCCAATCCTGAACTTCTGTAGCCGACTTCGTTCCGCGGAATGGCTTCCCACCAAGACTAGTGTAATCATTGCATAGCTTAGCGAAATCGTCTCTAGGCACCTGCACCACCGCACCACCACCGTTTGCAGCATTAGGAACTGCTCCTTGCACATCTCTAAACATCTCTCTCATGAAGTTAGTGAACATCGTTCTCATATCAGGAGCATTCCTATTATTGGCTCCTCTACCAGTACCCCTCGTATATCGGCTCATCGTTCAATCTGTAAAGAGAAAACAATTAGCCATCTCCATAATGGTGCCAGTGCAATGCGACTTCATCCTTAGCTATACTAATAGTATATATATAAAGCTTTTGAAAACCAAAATATCACAAATACGTGCTCTTATATATGTACACTATCTCTCCCTGGTGTCTTTCCCTAGGTTAACTATGCAACCTAGAGCTCTGATACCAAGTGTAACAGCCCGCCCCGGACCAGCTGACATTTCCCTCGAAATGCGCTATGCTGACGTCCAACTAGCATGGGACGGTGGTCAGAAGAAAGGAAACTTAACGGTGAACTAACAAGAAACCTGTAGAATGTCTCACAGTGCATGGAATAAAATATAATAATAACATAATTGACATAAAACAGACGAGACAATGTGTAAGCTGAAAACTAAACCATAATCATCATGGCAGCGGAAATTCAAGATACAGCTCATTACAACTCCAACATACTATCTCTAAAGCAAAGAAAAAGGTGCACTACTAATGCCCAAAGTAGTGACCAGCAACAATACCGGGAGAATATCTATATATATCATACGTGGAAGCCTCCTGCTCGTCTCCGGTACAGCTACTCGTGCATACCACCTAACCTGTCTCTAGTCTTCCCATTTAAGAGCACCCAGAGTAATAAGAAGAGACATAAAACTATGGGTCATACAAAAGTCTGGTATGAGCGATAAGTAGCAAAACAGAACAATAACAGGTATACATAACCATACCAGAACCTGGACCTGCAACTAAAGAGTTAGCACATAAGATGCACAATACTCTAAGGTGACACTAACATATGGTGTAAAGATATAGGGGAGGAGGTGTGCATGTCATGGTGATAGCAAACATCAAACATAGCAACCATCCTCACATCTCTCACTCAGTGCGTAAAGCATACGATATCTACCACTTTGATCATCTAATCCTTTGCTACGATCGCTCTGCCACATGGAGTCACAGTGACTCCACTGCACTGATCCATAGCCAATAATACTTTACTATGTCCACTCTATCCCATGGAGTCATAACAACTCCACTGCACTGGCTCATATCCTTGTATGATCACTCTGCCCCCATGAAGTCATGACAACCTTACTGCACTAATCCATAGCCAATATTCGTCTCTCAGTGGTGAATCAAAGTTATAGACGTCGATAAACCCTTTGCATGCATCCCACAACAAAGTCCGATCATGAAGTTAACTCGTTGGTTCCCATTCAGATCCTAAGTTCTACTTCCCATTTGGACTACCTTTGCATTTCGGGTTTTGGTCTCCTTCGGATCGGTATGAACCTGCGTAGTGCCCCAATTATCATCGGTTCAGTTTGACCATCCTGGTTCGGTTCATGATCCCCTTTCCATAGCATCAGGTCGGTTCGGCTCGTAGCCCACATCTTCGGTTCAGTTCGTGATGTCTTCACTCGAGCGGTCGAGTCGTTAGCTCCCTCTCATGGCAGTTCAGATCGGGCTCCTTCACTCGAGGGGTCGAGTCGTCAGCTCCCTCTCATGGCGGTTCGGTCGTGGTCTTCTCCAAGTTCTAGATCGGCTCGTGACACCAAGGGTGAAGATTTGTGATGGTTAGTCGGTTCGGTTCGGAAACATGAGGCGGCTCGTGGGTGGGCTACACGACCCGACCCGGTCCCCCTCCATCGATCTGATCTGGTTCCTGCACCATTTCCTGCAACTTTTCCAACGACTGTTTTACGCCACATAACGACATTTTTGACCATTTTAACTATTCTATGCAATCAAAAATCATACCAAACAGTAATAGCAACCTGTATAATCATCCACAAACATCAAAACAACAATATAACATGTTTATACAGATCAAACATACCTAACAACCCATGGTTTTCCCTTAATCCCCCTTAATCATGTTTAAGAATACAATTAGCAAAACTTATCCAAATTAGCCCAAATCTCTATCAGAACCCTAAAATAATATTTTAGAAATTTACTATTTTTTCCAGAATTTTAACATGCACAGACTCGCTAATTAACACTAATCACCCCTAATTAGCTGTAATTAGTGAAAAACAATGCAAATCACTCACCTTGGCCACAAATTAATCTTAGATCTGAACTTTGCTACTGTTATAGGTTGAATTCCAATGCTTAGCAGCATCACCAACTCTGATTTTCCACTAGACTTCCTTGATTTGGTGTAGATTAAGCTAATACGCGATTAAACGGTGATTTAGGATGAATTTAGAAAGTGGAGGCCATTGTTAGGGTTGAAGTGAGGTAAGTGGCGGCTGGAAGATGACAAAGAAAAGGTTTCTCTAACCCTAATCAGCCCTCATATAGCTCTAATCCCGAAATCCCCCAATGGGCCTAGCTGCTAATCACCCGGTTAAGCCCAATTAAGTTGTTTTTCACCTTCTAAACCTTAATTCAGCCATATCTCCCAATAAGTCCGTTTGACAAGTGTGACCACTCTACGGAAAGGTAAACAGTCATTCAGATCTAATAGAAGTGGTTTCAGGTCAAAAATCCTTACCAATCAAAAGTTATAGGCGAAACAAGATTCACCAGAGGCAAAATGGTCATTTAAAAATCGTCAAAAATCGTGAACATGGGAAATGACCCCAATAGTCGTTTCCCAAAGTTACACGACCATACGACTTCATATGATAATGAAATAAATATCCTACGATTCTCCGATGCGTAGAATGCGGTTCGTTACAGCTTCAAAGGGTGAAATCTCAACACTGCAATACTCGATTTGACCAGAGCAATAATGCAAAACAAAACAACTCGGATCAGGACTAACATTCTCATGGAAGTAAATCTACTCAAATGAAATGTACAATGAAATGCATCAGTAACCTAAAGAATGTTTGGGATTCCATTCTTTAAGGATCCGTTAAACTTGATATCATATAATATAATGCGCTATTATAATAGTGTCTATTTAGTAAAGTAAAGTATCAAAATAGTGTAAGCGGGATTACCATTATTACCCTTACACCATTTATAATATTGTCGTACAATTTTCATACAATCCACCAGTACATCGGTGGATAGGGATGCGCCGTGATACGATGATGTTAAATCAAAATCGCAGAGGCTCGCTCAGGATAATATGACAAGGCACACGAGGAATACCCATGGTAGGATTCTAACGATGCATGCTCGGATCAGTGTTAACGCATAGCCGCGGCTACACCCACCCCGGAACATACTCCAAAATCAAAGTTGCGCACCAATCAAATCACAGAGTAATAGATATGGGTTCGAAGAAGGATGTCCGATAGGAGGTGCGACCTCACTTAATCACGGTGTAGCACCTACTTTAGTCATTTTAATTATGACCCGAAGGTCAAGGCTATCCATCATCGTTCTCTTTCTTCAATCCAGTAATCGCTCCAAATCATCCTACTTCATTCTGGAACTCCACCGCGAACACAGTTGTTAAAGTGGTTTTCGGTATTGGTAGGGACTATGACAATAGCCGATCCTGGTCTCTTTAACAACTAATCGTTTACAATTTTCACATTGTGGTCATTATTTTATAAATCACATTACAAAATTGTTTATAAGGAATTTCAGGTTCAAATTTAAATTCAAAATTTAATATATTACTTCGACTTTCTTTAACGTCCGAAATATTCACATAACGATCTCAATCCAAATTCGACTTATACAAAAACATATCTCAAATGCCAATTAAAGCAATACTAAAATACTTAACTTTGATAATATTTAGCCTGATTTATTCTCGCCAAAACTCAAGTTCAAACAATTCAAAATTCTAGTTTTACCTTTATAAGCATTCGTTTAAATCGATTCATAAAGTCCAACATTTCAGTTCGGATTCTATATATATATATATATATATATATATATATATATATATATATATATATATATATATAATTCGAATCAAAACTTATATTTAATTTAAGCAAAACATATCATAACTTATAAATCTAAAGTCTTATATTTCAACAATCATTATATATAAATTCGAATCAAGACCTTATATTTCAATTCAAATAATTTATACCATATTTTTTAATTTCAGGTTGTACAGTTCAAAGTCATTATTTATAAATTCAAATCATATGATTAAAACCATTCTTATAAATTCGATTTAACAAATTTCTTAGTTCAAGCCAAACGATTTATAAAATCAACTTCATACATAAAAATTTATATATTCCAATTCACATTTAGTCACCTTAAAAATCAAATTCATTTAATATCAATTATAAATTCAAATTAAAATCAATTATGCAATTCATGTTCATTTCTTATAAAAGTTCAATATTTAAAACCAATTCAAATTCGCATTCAGTTGATTTGTAATCGAATCCATTTCATATACATTATAGGTTCAAATTCATTTCTTAATTTTGGAAATTCAAATTCAAAAAAACAATTTCACAATTCATGTTCATTTTTTATAAGGTTGTATCGATTCAAATTCATATTCTTAATATGAGTTCATTCGTTAAGTCAAGTATCATTATATAAATTTTGATCTTTAACCTCGAACTAAAATTGCGAAAATCTTAACTTATACACCTTTTGGTTTATTATTTAAAGTTTATAAAATATATAAAAATTAAATTTGAAATTAGATATATATATAAGTTTATAAAATTCTAAAATATATTAGAAAATAAATTATAAACATGTATAAGATTAAAATAATATAGATATAGGTTTAAAAGAATTATTTATAGTAATATAAAAAGTTAAAAATACTTATGTAATTCAATTATATGGTTAAAATAAATAAAATTGTAAGTAAAGTCTTAAATAAGTATTTAAATCCATATTTATTCATAAAATCATTTTAAAATATAAAATTTAAAAGTTACAAAATTTAAGTAAAAAATCTTTAAAATATAAATATAAAATATAATCTTAAATTATTATTTTAAGATTAAAATTTTCAAAACAGTTTACTTCGAAAACATGACCAGCGGTGTCCGTATATAGTTTTCTACCCTATGGTTAAGTGATACGGATATTTATCATTTCAATCCGCAATTTAAATTTTTATAGGTATATATCATTTTAACCCATGATCCCAAATTCAGTAAAGATCATTCAGGTCTATCATTTCAACCCATAACAATTTTTTCCTAATCTAATGTTCGTTCGGGTATGTATCATTTCAACCCTTAGTGATTTTCCTAACTATGGCAATCAACAACATAGACAAACAATATAAATTATTACATAGCATCAATATAATCACATCATAAGTCATATATCATCGGTGCACCTATGTGTCATATATATATATATATATATATGTATGTATGTATGTATGTGTGTATGTATATGTATCATCGTGTCATATATGAAATGTGTATACATATCAAATAAAACAATTTTTTACTAGCAATCCTATACATTTCACAACTTTTCATTTGTGCTGAATTTAGCACCCATGAAATAATATAGGTCAAGTGTTAGATAAACTCACATGTATTGGCACAGATTGGAGACAACGGAAGGATTGACGCAGAATGAAACGACGTCTTCCTGGCACGATTCAGAATAGATTCAACACGATAATCACTCAATATATATATATATATATATATATATATATATATATATATATTAATTTTATAAGAGGAAGCTAGGGAATTTTCAATGGATCGGTACGGCTATTGGGTATTGGGATAGGAATTAAACTCGACTCAATAAACTTAGATACAACACCTCTTATTACAAAATATTATATAATAATTCCATATATGTATATACACAGAATAAGTTATAATATATACATATATATATATAAATTTAAAATTTAACAAACACTAAAACTACATATACATATTTTTTAAATAAACGAACACGCAAAACCATTAATATATATATATATATATATATATATATGTTTATACAAACGTTTAAGCAACTCCGACCAACATAAAACTCATGCACACACTTGAAAACCAAATATATAAAAGAGGTAATTAGGGAGAAGGACAAACTTTACTGAAAAATTAGGCTGAAGTACACCAAGTTTTATTTTTAGTCTGAAGGATAAACTTTGAACTAAAATTAAGCTGAAGGAAAATGCTAAATGTAATTAGCATTATATTCAGTTTTTTACACTACATGAATATGCTAGTTTTAACTAGCATTATTCAGTTTTACACTGCATAAAATGCTATTTATGTTTAGCATTTTTCTTCAGTCTAATTTTTTTTCAATGTTTGTCCTTCAGCCCAAAAATAAAACTTGACGTCCTTCAGACTAAATTTTTTTCCAAAGTTTGTCCTTATGCCTATTTCCACTATATAAAATATACAACATAAACTTAAACACAGTAACACTCTACACACACAACTCAATACACTCCCAACCCATATTCATACACGAACACATCACCGCTTAGAAAAAAAATACAACACACACTAAAAAAACTCACACACAAATATATACACACGCACACACACCGTAATACACAATGTAAATTATAACATATATATTAAAAATTATATAAAACACACCCAAAGCTTTATATATATATATATATTTATATATAAATTTTTAATTAACAAATATATATATATATATATTTCAAAACAAATAAATTTTCAAACAAGTATATATATACATGTGTAATAACTCACGCCCACAACATACAATTAACAAGCAAACACACTCCAAACTAGACACTCAACACCATGCCACAAATATACAACTCAACACAAACGCATACATATGTATATTACCACACACAAACATGTCTATCTCAAATATAATATATATATATATATATATATACACACACACACGCCAACACGCACGCCTAAACAAATCATACAAAACTCAATACACACACAAACACACGCAAGCTAGCAACTCAATACACGCATATGTAGGCTTGAACGAAGGGTCAAAAGTGCGCTGAAAAAGTGCATGAACTCTACGAGTTATCGGATATGGGTTTGGTTTCGGGGCGCAGCAAAATCGGAGCATGGTCTCCAGGATGGTGGGCGCATGCAGTTGTTGAGGAGGTTATCGGACTGGGGAGGTTCGGCACTGGAAGACACGGTGGTGTCTCGGGCTTCAGGTGATGGCTAGCTGCGTGTGCGCGGGTCATTAGGGATTGGTGGAGGCATGTGGTCTTGTAATGGGTTGAAGGGAAGAAACGATGGGAAAGGAAGGTTGATAGGAAAATGCATGGCATGGGAAGAATAAAAATTTGCAGAAGACATTTGGAAAAAGAAAAGGAGCAGGTGGGCAAAATGACGATGGGAAGAGAGGAAATGAGATAGGAGGAGAGATGTAAAGACTGCAATATTATATTCTATTTCACCAAAATTAATGGGGAAGGAAAAGAATAAATGGGGTGATTTGTGAAACAGTGACTGTTTTATTCCTTGTCCATTTATACATGAAAAATTAACGGATGGGTAATGTACAAAGAAAAATGCATCGCGAATAAACAAAAGGAAATAAATGAAGGAAGATGAATGGCTAAATTTTGAAAAGACAACAGAACGATTCTTTAAATAAATAGAGAATGAATGGTTTTGGAAAATGGTAACCAAAGGAAATGGGAGTAAAAAGGGCAACGAATTAAATATATTTTTCAAAAAATCAAAGGAACAAAAGGAAATGAATGAAAAGAGATAAACGGTTTAAATTTTGAAAAAATGAACGTAAAAGGAAAGGAATAATACTAATCAACAGACATTGAACTTTAAAAAGGGAAATGATGTTTGCAATAAAACGAAAACAATATAAATGTGTTTGCAAATAAAAGGAAAACAATATAAATTTTTAATTCAAAGGATCCAACTGTCTTAGCAACAAATAAAAGATGAGAGTATGTTTTAGGCAACGTAATAAATAAAATAAAAATCGAAAAAGTGAATGAACAACGTTGGGAATATCTATATAATAAATAATTTTGCAAATCAAATAATAACTGATATCAAATGAGATTTAGATTTTTATATGGAAATGATGAACGGGAAAATTTCCAATATTGATTTCTATTATTAAATTCTATTCATATCACAAATCAAGTTCATTTGTTTTATTAGATCGAAAATAAATTTAGTTTTAAATCAAATATAAATATTATTTCAATAAAATGCAAACAAATAAAATAAATATAACAAAATTTAAATTAAGTCATTAAATAAAATACACTCAAAATTGAGGTTGTTATAACATTCTAGATGAAAAGTGGTAAAAACCTTGTTTTTTACAATATTTTAATAGTGAACACTGTAAAAAATCTAGTTTCTCACATCATGTTTGTGCAATGGTTGTAATAACACCCATTTTACAAATATTTTTACGGAAATGTTGTAAAAATATTTTTATTTTACAACTTTTTCCTCTAAGGTTATAAACACTTATTTATTATAATCAAAAGTTACTTTACTTCTAGGTTAAATCTACTAAGAATATTCCTTATAGGAGAGCTAAATTAACATTTTTTTCAAACACACTTATTATTGCTTAAAACGTTACAATTGTTGAAATTTTTCGGCACCCCCGAAGTGTCTTTATGTGTGCGCACGTCGTTCAGTGTAGAGGCACTACAAACAGCTGAACGAAGTCCTTTTGGTGACATCGTCCTGATTGGATATCCCTACATCCCCCTAGATCACACATATGTTCATGGCAACAATTAATTGTAACAATAGGAATCTTTTGTTGTTACATGCCGTCAATTTCATATATGTACCCATCTTCTTTAAGATTCCTGTGATGTGAGACTAATTGTAAATACAATCTACGCACCCACTCTCATACAATGCGAGCCACACATAACAGATCTCCACCTTAGCGAGCATTTCTCAACTGAACTTCAAGTTATACAGAATCCTCAAACATTTGGAAATGTCGCTAACATCTCCAGTGGTTCGGCTTAGGTCTCTACCACCTCGAAGCGGTTTCGCCAAGCTGTTTCTATAAAGGATCTCTTTTCTATGGTTGGACATGCTGCATTCTAACATATAACTTCACCTTAAGGAGAATCTGGAGCTCAAGCAACATTAAAGTTCCAAGCATGGAACACTCTTCTCTCTCAACATAATATTCTCCACCAAAATTTCGTTTTTCTCCAAAACAGTAATAGCATAATCACCGTGGTAGAGCACCATCACTAGATATGGGAGCTATGTATATGTTCTTTATCAAATTGATGCAAGCAGAAGCTACTACTATAGTATATGAAGGAAATATTGGACGAGCAAATTCTGAGGTTCCAATCAACAACTATCTCACCTTGAGTTGGGATTATGCTAAGCTTGGAGGAAATCCATTTATTGGTATCGAGTATATTATTGAAGTTGATAATTGATTATTTTGTTGTGAGAGAACCTTTGCTGATATAAGGTTGAACGATTAGAAAATGAAGTGATTGGTATCCATGCAACTGCAAGGAGCTGCATTGTGCTGGTGGAATAATGTGATTGTTGGAGTAATGGAAGATATCATGGCTTGTGTAGACTGCCAAAGAAGGTTCAAAGAGTGGTTCATATTAGAGGTAGCTAAGTCTACATTTTTAGAAAATTAGCAGGGTTAGAGAAGGAAGTTATGTCTGCGTGTGAGTATGCTACGCAATTTAAGGAGCTATCTCATTATGAATATGCTAGTACGATATAGTGATTAAGAGAAACGAGAATTTCATTTGAGGGTTAAAACCAGAGTTTGATATGGTGACTTTGCCTAACATAAGAGATACTTGTGATGTGGTGGTTGGAATGGTGCAAAAGAACGAGGAAAATTTTGGTCCCTATAATAGTAAGACTAGAGGAGCTTAGAGTTGACAAGGCAAAATGGAGATTTTAACTAAAGAAAAGAGCTCGGAAAAGTGGAACCACTAAAAACGGAAAGGCAAATATTGTGTACTACAGATGTAATAAGAATGGACATTACACTAATGAACATTTCTTGAAATGTCAAGGTAGTCAGTGGGAAGAAGAACTCAAGTGCTTCGATTATAATCAGGTTGGCATTGCAATAATAAGTGTCTTGAAGCAACAAATCAAGTTAAGGGCAAGGAGTTTTCTTTGGGTTCATCGCCTTTTGGACCAAAAATTGTAGAAAAGGGAAACATAATGATGGAATATATGTTTTTGATTCATATCATCCATGTTAGTGTATTGTTCAATACTGATGCATGACATTCTTCTATATCCCAATGTTTGGAATATAACTTATCTTTAAGGACCATCATAGCTTATTACTTCGTTTAGGTTAGTTAATCCTATATGAGGCTATGCAATTTTAAGAATAATATATGGTAACCTCAAGTTTTGAATTGCTAGGATGTGTTATTACATGTATTCTATATGTGTTAGATCTCATGGGATCATGACCATCTTGAGCATGGACTGGTTAGATCATTATGATACTAGGAAATTTTGCGAAGATATAAAATATCTTTGAAACACCCTAGTTGTAGTAACCGAATTATATATATACTCATTTGAGAATGCAAATTTAGAGGTTTCTACATTGTTGGGCACAACAGAATTGGATGTCGGGGCAAGTCAAGTTCCTATTGTAAAGAGGTTCCAAGATAATTTTGAACCAATTTTAGGATCACCAACGAAAAGAGCCATTGAGTCTAGAATTAAACTGCTATATGGAGCAGAACAAGTGAGTGGACCAACTAGCAGAATGACTCTAACTGAGATAAAGGAGCTAAAGGTTCACGTAGTGAACTTAGAAAGAAAGAGATACTAGAGCATGCAGATTGTCCTAACGGGCATCGTAGTATTCATGAGGAAGCCCAATGGATCACTAAGGTTACTTATCGACTATCATAAATTGAATGAGAAAACAGTAAAAAATAGCTATACTTTGTCGAAGTTGATGACTTATTTGATCAGATGAGCTGAGTCAAAGTACTTTCTCAATCAGATTTGTCAACAAATTTCCATCTATCGAGAGTGGCTAAAGGCTTTATTCCATCGTCAACATTTAGGACTAGTTGTAGGTCATGGAGTGGCTGGTCATGCCATTTGGGTCAACTAATGCCCCCACATTCTTTGTAGGTTTGATGAATCGGATTTTTCGAGAGCATTTGGATATCTAGTGTTGGTTTTTATTAATGATATATTATTATATTATAAGGATGAACAAGATCATGAAGTTCATCTTAGGACAGTGCTAGAGACTTTAGGACAACATTAGTTGGAAGTTAAGTTCTCGAAGTGTCATTTTTAAGAAATAGAAGTCAAGTTGCTCGATCATGTACAGATCTAGTCAGGATCAAAGCTGTTAATAATTGGAAGGGACCATAGACAATTACTGAGATCGAGAGTTTTCTGGGACTACCTAGCTATTACATAAGATTCATCAAAGATTTCTCCAGTATAGAAGCATCGATGACTACGTTAACCAAAAAGATGCAAAGTTTATTTGGATCGAAGAATGTGAGGAAGCATTCTAAAAACTAAAACAATTGTTGACGAATGCACATGTGTTAGTTCTGCCTAAAGGGAATTATGATTTAATTGTTTATATTAATGCATGTGAAACCAAATTAGGAGCTGTGTTGATGCAACTGGGCAAGGTTATTACTCGATATCTCAAGCTACAAGAAGTTATATATTCTACTCATGATTCGGAGCATGCTGCAGTTATTTTTCCTTGATGGAAAATTTACCTATTGGGAGAGAGATTCGAGTTTTTTTAGTGATCATATGTCTATGAGGTACTTATTTTCTTTGAGGTACTTATTTCTTATAGGAAGAGCTAAACATGTCAACGATGGTTAGATTTTATTGTTAATGGTTAGAGTTCAATGCTAATTGTTAGAGTTTAGTGTTGCCTATGATTTTGGAATTGAGAGTACACCTGAAAAAGGGAATAAAGTCGCAGATGCACTTATTAAGAAGCATCAAAATGAAGTATTGGCTACGTTGGAAGAATGAAAAGACTAAGAGGCATCGACTATCGGTATTGTGAAGTTAAAATCAATGGATAATTTGAGTTAGTATACTGTCGTAATGCGAAATTTAGAAGTTTGGACGTTTTTGTTCTAATGGATTGCTTTTATGTAAAAAAGAAGATCCAATATTAACCAAGGGAATCAGAAGATTCATGACTAGAATCAAGATTGATGACCTAAAGGACTCGAGTCTTAACTAAAGAGGATGGTTAAGGAAGAAAGGATGAGTGCGTGTTCTCGATGTCAAAAAACCCAAGGTAAGTTCTTAATAAGTGTCATTGATTAAAATTTACTATTCATTGAGGAGGAACTAAGATGTATTAGAATGTGAAGAGTAGTTTCTCCTAGAAAGTTATGAAGAAAGATGTTCGCTTATGGGTAAGACAATATATGAATTGTCAACAAATGAAAGTCGAGCATTAGAAGACGAGTGGCTTACTTTGACCTTTTGATATTCCAGATTGGAAATAGGATTCAATTTCCATGGACTTTATTGATTGGTTTCAGAGGTCAAAACGGGAAAATGGTAGTATATAAGTCATATGGATAGAATAACTAAGATGCTCATTCCATTTATTTATCCAAGAACGACACTAGTATTGGCTAGGTTATTCATGGAGAATATAGTTAGATTGCATGAAATTCCTAGTGGTATAGTTAGGGATAAAGTTGCTTTATTCACTAGAGAATTTTGGAATAATTTATAAGAAATTTTAGGTACCAAACTCAGGATGAGTACCACCAATCATCCTTGGACAAACGGGCGGATGTAGAGAGTTAACGAAGCCTTAGAATATTGGTTAAGAGCGTATGTACTAGATTTTTATGGTTCATCAGATGAACACCTCCATATTGCGGATTTTTCTATGTTAACAGTTTTCAGTCTGGCACCATTTGAGGAACATTACGAAAGGTTGTGCAAACCACCCATTTGTTAGTTAAATACAAGAGATAGAGTAGTCCTTTGTTCAGATTTATAAAAGAAGCCACATGAAATATTGATCTGATTGGGAATAGAATGAGAGATGCTCGGTATAAGCAAAAAAGTTCTGTAGATAATTAATGGAAGAATTAGCGTTATCAGTTGGAGGTCAATTTTTTGATAAGATATTACCAATAAAACATTTAGTCGATTTAGAAAATCAAGGAAGTTAGTGCCAAGGTTTGTTGGACAATTTTCTATCATTGAGAGAATTATAAAACTCACTTATGGGATAGTGTACTAAGTAGATTAGTTATAGCCAATAATATTTATCATTTTTCTTATATTAGAAGATTGTTTGAGATCTACAGACTATTATAGATCTGACATCATTAGTGTAACACCTCGATTTTGTTTTATACCTATTCTTAACTATATTAATAAATTATAATGAGATTTTAATTATTTAATAGAGTGTTAAATATTAATTAAAAGGGATAATTTGAATAAAATTATCGAAGTATAAATAAATGTGAAGGGTTTGGGAATTTACTTGGAAGAAAAAAATTAAATAAAGTAATCATTTAAATATGGTTAAAAATGGAATTTTGGGGAAATTATGATGGGTTGAGGTAGCTTGATAAAAATAAGGCTTAGTAATGTGTTTTGAGTAAAATTTAGGGCATAAGTGTGTTTCTATGTTAATTTAGAAATTTGGGAAAAAGTTGAGTTTAAATACTTAATAATTGGGTAAATAAAAGATGGAAATGATAAAAAAAATATAAACTACATAATGCGTGAAATTGTAAATAATTAGGAATCTTGACAATTCCTAAGAGTTTATTGCCTTAAGTTGCAATAAATGAGTAAACGTTGAATTTTTGAGAAAACCGTGGAATTTTGAACAAAATTCATTTAGAAATAAATAGTGAATATTAAAACATATAAATCTTGTTGAAAAATATTTATATGGGTATTAAAATACAAATTGGGTGTCTGGAAATTTATTTATGCTATAATAGTGTGTTTTGAATATTTCAAACATTAAAAATGTTCATTTTGATCAAAATGCATGTATAATGTTCATTTTTGAATAAATTGTAAAAAAATAAGTTAAAATAATGATTAATTTTTTTTAAAACATGTTAATACATTTTTTGTACTTCTACTAAAGTGGTTTAGTAGTAAATTTGCAAGTTTCAGATTTAAAATGTGTAATTAGTAGAAGAAACAACCTAAAACTTGTGTTAATATGACATATTGGTTAACACAAGCTCTAAGATGCCACTAACCATCTAAATTAGGCTAGTTAGATCCCACTAGTGGTTATTAGAAAAGAAGCCATTGGAGAAAAGTCATATACGAAACCTTTTGTAGAATTTCATTTCTCCATCGATTTTACTGCAAAAGAACCATGGCCAATTCGTGCAAAAATTAAAACCAAGCACTCTAAACTCAATTCTAAGAGAAATTACGGCTTGAATCTAGTGCTAGTCACAAGTAATCTATCAAAACTACAATCTTGGTCTAATTTCATTTTAGATTCATGAATTTATGTTACTATATGTTGAAAATCTACTTCATGTCTCTATGACTTGTTCTTCAGGTGCTAAAGCTTGAGAAAGAGGCAGAAACATCATCTTTGACCCGATTTCGAGATAAATTCTATCAATCTTCATTGCAAAACTAAGGTGAGGTGTACCCTCACACATTCTATTTGGAATCTTTTTGTATTGTTGAAATTGCGTGGTTTTCCTGAAATTCGTTTGTTGTAACTTGAATTGTTCAAATAAAGCAGCAAAACATAACCTGAGTCCATGTTTGGAGTTACATAACTTCTTCTTTTCTTATTGAAATGCTACAATTCTTTTTTCTATTGGTTCTCTAGTTTTTCTAGTTTGTGCATGCAAAATTTAGCATATTTAGAAGTCGTTCGAAAGCCTAAAACTAATCAGAAAATTGAACTCAAGATGTGATTTTTACCTAGGCATTTTCCTGTGCCTAGGTCGACCTAAGATAGAGCAAAGTCGACCCAGCGGTCGACCCGAGCTTATATTGGCTCGACTCGAGCTTATGTTTAGTCAACCCGAGCTAGGTAAAATGGCCAAGTGGCCTCCTATTGCTTCCTGCGCATTTCTATCACTTTCCTTGCATTTTAAAGCTTGTTTTAGTGATGGACTGAGTATTAATTCCAGTGTGTTACAACACATATAATTAAGTATTTTCACATCAAACTTCTTGTGTATATTTATGGCTTGCTTAGATAACAAAGAAGCAAAGTTTATCCTGAATTCTTCGTAAATCTTGTGCTGTATATTTCTAGTGTGACTTTCCTCGTGCTTTCCGAGTACATGTACATGTGTTTTAAATCATTTTAAACGTTTTGCGTATAGAAATATTGACTTGAAAAGGATTATCTTTCTAATGAGATTTTGTAAATATATGAATAATTTTATTTACACAAGAGTTTTATATGCTTAGCGATTTTTAAATATTTTCCAACAAACAATTTTACGAACTAATTTTCTAAAATATATTTTCAGATATATAATCACACATTTTTGCACCCTTCATGAAGGTGAGATTATGACTAAATGATGTTCTAAACCTCTTGGTGTGGGACACGAAGGTATCTGACATCAATTAATTCTAGACTCTTCTAATTGAAGCTATTGTTTCTTATGTTCTCTTGTGTTTTCTGGTGTTTTTAGAGTAGAATCGACTAGCAGGTATTAAACTAATAGTGAGAACATATGGTATGGGGTGTACAGTTACCACTATTCGAGTTACTGTCTGAGATTTTGCGACACATTCATGTTGATTCACCAGTATTAGACCTTCGGGTCAGTCATGTTATATTGCGACCTTTGGGTCATTCATGCTGTAATATGACATTTGGGAAATCATGTTGTATTCCGACCTTTGGGCCAATCATGTTGTATTATGACCATTCGGTAGTCTTATAAGGTACCTCTCATGTTGTTAGTAGCACTAGCATGGCTTTGCGCCATCATGTTGTTAGCACATGCATGTATTCACTTGCGTTGTTGGATCCAAAATATTTTTTTTTTGTGATTTTGTGTTTATTGATGATTTCACCATTTTGAGGTGACTATTATTTATTTATATGTATACATGTATGTATGTATGTATGTATGTAGCTTCGAGTTAATCTTGGGCGTACATGATGATTTCATTTCTATGGTTCTGAACTCTTAATGGAGTCCTTGTGTTTCTACGATTCTTGTGGATTTTACGGTTTCTTCCTTGTGGTTTCGTTTGCTACTCCTTGTGTTATTTTGTTGAAAGATATAATTGTATCAAGTGAAACTACCCTTCTCTATGTATCTCCTTAACATAGTTCAAGCATTATCTTTGATAACATGTGTAAACCAATATCATATTGTTAGCCTATTTTGTGACCAGGCCACCCAAAACTCAGATGATCAGGGTTACATATGTTAGAGGTTAAAGCTCTCATACATCCGAAAACCAGACCTCGGATCAGATAGGATAGCTCGGATCGGTTTGGATAGGATAGCTCGGATTGGTTCGGATGAGATAGCTCGGATCGGATCGGATGGGGACAACAACATCGGTTTGGATCGGATCTAAGCTCCTAACTGAATTGCTTGAAGCATTTACCAATTCCACGTTGTCCTGTTCCTATGCCTAAAAAAGTGGAACGGTTTCCCACCTGGTAACCCACGAACTGGATTCCATTATCCCACATTCTCCACTACAATTTCGAGATCCCCAGATGCTACCATGTGGCGCTCTCCTCTAGCTAATTATACACCTATAAATACACTTTCGAACAGCAAATTGGGGGACTTTTGGCACTTAATTCGTGGATGGTAGCCATGAGAAGTTTTCCTCCACATAAAATCAGCATCTCCCTCAATAGAATCCATGAATTCGGAGAGACATATTCATTATAATCGAGTGCTCGAGTGATTCAAAGTCTTGTAATTGTAATTCTATGTTGAATTAATAATCTACAAAGTGGATGTAGGCTCGTTAATGCCGAACCATTATACATCTTATGTGTTGATTGATTTCTCTTGCTTTCTCGTATATGATTTCTCATTATTATCTGCATAACATGTTGAATTGGGTGATAGTGCCATTTTTTGGTCTAACATTTTGGTGCTTTCACTGAGAAATGGAGATTCTCAACATATAAGGATTCTCCATTCTATTACTGGATCACCAAATTCGATGAGGAAATCCCGCGAATTCTACATCATATATTGATTTTACAAGCGTGGAGATCACCAGATGTGAAGTCACCCCGACGCTATCTTGTAGCAACAGCATGTTCCCACTTTGAAGAAGTCTCTCGATCGGATGCAGGTGAGCAGGGGCTCAAATTGAGATGATATAGATCGCACAGCTACGGTTCGGATCATCACATTTGGACCAGTTCGGGTCTGACCCGACCCCATGGAGTTACACACTAGAATGCTAGATCTTGGAATAGCAACACCAGTTCGGGTCGGATGACTAGGGATCCAATCCATCTGAAGTGCATTGGATCAAACAAGCAACTTCCGACCCGCAGCCACCAATGACATCACGATCCGACCCGGAGGAGTGACCCCGACCCGAACAATAGGGGAAGATCCGAACTGACTAAATGATGATGCCCTGATCCGTCTCAGAGGAATGAGTCTGATACAACCTAACTTGAAGGCACTCCCGATCCGCAGTTTGAAGGGATGATTCGATCTGACCCGAAATAGCTATTTTTAGGAAAAATACGTTTTTCAGATCATTTCAGAAAAGGCTCCATCTTCCAAAATTAAAAAAAATCACGCGGTGCCCACATTTTTGACCGGGACTGTAGGGCCCCCGGACCCCTACCGGCGTTGCGCCCGAACCCGCTGACGGCCTCGCCTTCGGCTCGGAGCATGGCTCGCCTTCGGCTCTATATATATTTCGGCCAACAATAGCCATCAAAGCTTGTTAATGAAGATTAGATGGATAGTTAAAGAATATGATAATGAAATGGCAACGACTAGGATTCTTCCTAAAGCCATGACGCCTACATACATTAGTAGGCCAATGTGAGGAGCTATTAATCAAATTCAGCTTGCTATCAATGACAATATATGAAACAATGATTGTTTCCTAACAACGTTCTCTTCCAAAGCTATGATGGTGTATAGATTTCACCAGTGCAACTTATGATGTTCCTGAATGAGTAATGATCATATGATTTACATGACATAAACATGTCCAATCAGTAGAGTACCGAATGATGGTTATATGAAACAATCCAGGCACTATTCCGAAGACAATTCATATGATCTTAGCGATCATGATTATCAATGATGGAATATTAGAAAGCAACTATGGATCCTAGCACTACAAAGCTACACCTCACGTGAATGGTGTGGTGAAAGACGTATTTCATGTAGTTCACTCCCTGAAGAGCTTACCTTACCTTTGCAATTCCTATATGCCATCAACTACGTCAATGAAGATTGGTTTCCATTAAATAAGGGCTAGACCAATATACTTTGGTACCCAGAGTTAGGTACCAGTTGAACCACCACCAGCCATGATTGGATCAATGGATCCTTGCCCGGATGATAACAACTTGGCTGCTCACCAACCATCATACGACCTTGATCAACAGATGAAAGCTTAAGATCAAAGTGGATATGAATCAATCGTTAGCTTTTTTTCTTCATACTTCTGTTGTGATAGAACCTAGGAACATTACTTGAAGCCTCGCAGGCTATGCTATCGTATTCAAGCTTATCTGATCATGGTCTATATCAACCATCTCCAACAGGATTCAGAGCTTACATTGCGCCCTAGTATTAATAGCTAAAAGCCCCAACCGAAGCCAGAGTGGGAATGATATGTGATAAGTAAGTTACTAAGAGAGCCTACTATTTGGATGAATGGAATATGCTACGTAACAAAGACGGCATGGGACCCAAAAATGCTTCCTCTTTTGGTGAGAAGGAGTGTGAAGGAGGCATGAGATTAGCAAGCAAAGGACACATCACAAAAATAATTGCACAAGAGAGGATGAAGATTCGGGATGTAGGAGGGTAACGTCTAACGAAGCAACTGCCCATAGATTAAAAAGCTTGTTTACAACTTGTTGATTGTCTCGAGAGAACTCTGCCACTATTTCCAAGTTTATCTGACTGTGATACGCACTGATTAGCCACTACAACGGCTCCTGCAGCGACCTACGACATTTGAACGATTTCTTCAATGGAACATCGGGCTGAATCAATTTGATCTCAATTCCCTCCAGAAGAAATCAAATCAAGGTCAAGCGTTAGCCGACTTCATCATTGAGTTTACTGTTCCTAAAGATGATGTGTTAAATGAAGAAGATGGCCCCTCTAAATGAAAGATGAAAACCTAGCACCCGGAAGTTATATACGGATGGTGCAAAGAATATTCGAAAGTCCACCGTTGGAGTTGTATTAATTCGAAGGAACTTCCAGATGAAGGGACTATGACTCGCAACTTACCTAGAATAGGTAGAAGAGATGTTGGATCTATGGAAACGTTACAACATATCTTATATTCCGCATATAGAAAATCAGAAAGCGGATAATCTGGCCAACGTAATAAGTTCTAATAATCCATATTAGATGGAGACGACCCCGATCGAGACACTCGGAAGTTGATCCAGTATTGGAAACCGAATTCGGAAGAGAGTCATAGATAGCTCCCTTTAGAAACTTCTTGCAGCATAGGGTGTTTCCAACAAGAGAAGTGAAGGCGTACCATCGTTTGTTATGCCTCAAGATATGACATGCAAGAAGACATTGCTTATTTCCTTTGAAAGGTTGTCCCGAGATAGATATCAACGAGTCTCAATACTCGATTCACTGCCTAGAATGATTCAACAAAATCACTAATTAATTTCCCGCTTGAAGGGAGATATATGCGAATGTAATGTCTAATAAGCGATGTTTTGGAATCAGAAATTGAAGATTCACACTTCCATTCTTTTCATCAATTATCTGCCAAGTAACTCATTCCCCAGACGCTGGGGGCAATTGGAGATTTAAGCTTGAATCGCTCGAGATTACATCATCTAATTCAAAGCTGATACATTAGGAGTTTGCTTGGCTGATTGCCTTGGCCTTGCCTGAAGGTTAGCGAGTTGAAGGTTTAGAACGCTTACGCCTGAATGCTAATTGATCATCTATGCACTAACCCTTGTCCCGGACATGGGATCAAAGACATATCAAAAAATTTATGAGATATGACTATCTCACCAGTAGCAATGTCCTATTTCCTTGCATGGAAAGTACAAAAGTTTCTATAAGTATGGATTCATTGTTCTCTTGCCAATTACTATCCTAACACCAAGGTGATGATGTGTTACCATTAGCGGTACATACATGACTCCCTTACACTCAATCCTTACCCTTAGCAAAGCAGCAAGAAGGCGATTCAAAGGAGATGCAACCTCATCATTCGCTTACAGTATTCACCTAACCGCCTTTGTCGCTCCAAGACCCCAATCAAGGTCTGTTCATTCTTGGGACCGCCATCCCACGGCGTTTGAAAAGACATTCATAACCAGCTAAAGATTTTGCCAGCCATCTCCGACAGATATTGTCGAGGCAAAATAGATTTGCAAAGAGCATGCAGTGCCATTTTCGCATAGAATGATATTCATTCCTTTAGCAGGATTACTCTTTAACCATAGCTCTTATATTTGCATGCTTTATGAGTTATTGATGTAATTAACTCAGATGAATTAATATGTGGATGGTGTAAGTACCTAGGATTTGATACCGATCATACTTCTAATACCCATATATAGAGTTATGGAGCAATATCATGACAAGCTTGACTGAACCGCTCGTTTACAAAGCCACATCCCCCGCATGAAAGAGGTTGTATAGCTTAAGGTGAATCTGAAATGACCATCCACTCCTAGGCTCATACGTGGTAGAGCTAAAGATAATTATGCATTGACTTTTGCATTTCAAAGTTGGAAGACGATTTCAGATGGATGCATCGACCGTCTACATGGCTCGATCCTATTTTGACGCCACCAGATTACATGAATCCAAATAAAGGAGGCAGCACTGCCCCTTGATATGCTTACTTTTCAATCATGCAATTTACTCTTACATGCTTCCCGAGTTTTTGACATAACTAACTCATGCGACATGAATGATGCAGGTTCCCAAAGTTCGGTGCCAATCATTCCTCACATGGATTGATCGGAGGAACGCAGAGCCTTGGCAAGCATTTTTTGTCTGTTTGCCCAACTAACTCTAATCCTTAGAGCTTGGATAGATGTATGAACCTAGGACGAGTGTGAGGGGCACCCCAGGATTAAAGACCAATCGATCCATGACACTAACTCTCATGATTTGAGAGAGCGTTTAAAGGACGATACTGCAATGTCCGACCAAACTCCATCCCACGAGTCGATAGGACGAGAGAGACTTGATTATTGTAAATGGACACCTTTACCCATGAATCAGGGATTATGAAGTAGCGCCTCGGCGAGTGTGATCCAACCGCTTGCTGAAAAAACTCCATCCGCCAGAGTGAAGCATGGAGTAAGGACTAAAACCGAGTTTGAGAACGACACTAGACATGGTGGACTCCCACTCTTGGAAATAGAGTGTAGAAGGAGCGTTGGGGCAAATGATGCGACTGTTCACCTAATTAACTCTAACTCTCGTGATTCGATAGGAAGTATAAAGGATGGGAAGACATGTCCTCAAGGCGTGATGGTGCACCACGATTAAAGATCCCCTTGATTACACTCTAACCTGGGCATACGTCAGGAGAGTATAAACATGCTAAGATTAAGTACCAAAGACAACAGGCTCCTACCCCACTGAAGGATTGGGGATAAGATTGAAAGTTGAGCTGATGCCCCTTACGGAAGGATTGGGGACAACACAATGTCGAATAAGCCCTAACTACGTACTTTTATCCATGATTGATTGGGGGCACACACACATCACCACCCCTTAATAAATTCTGTATGATTTGTTAGATACTATTTGATTGTAAGGATTCTGAATCGAAACCCTTATTTGATTTGATATGCTTTACTACCTATTACTTAGAGATTCGCTTTGTTTACAGAGTACAGGCTTGTACAATATAACATGACAAGAATGCGAGGGCTGCACTCGCGACAACCGTAGCAGTCAGTGGAAAATAAACAAATGGCCACGTCCAAAAGGCTTACACTGATGCCTAATGCTAAACTTCCCATGCGAATCAAGGCGACGACCGAAAGGAGGCCTTGAGAGTGGATTGTTTAATGATGTGTCACATCACTTAAGGCAACGACCGAAAGGAGGCCTTAAGAGTGATATATCATATCAGCATACACAGCCACGTGTGGCTAGCCATAGCCCAAGTGCAACGACAAGTGTCACCTCGCAAATACACTGAATGGAAAGTGTGATAACTTGAGAACTTGGATAACTCAATCACTTAAGCTTTGAAAGAAATGTCTCTTTTCCATGCGTCAATGTCTACATTTGAAAGGTATGTGATACAACTACCGTTCTTTCGTCGTTACCCCTGAATTGGGGCATATTGTTGAAAATATTTACAAATGGCATAACTTGTATGTCTGTGTCTAACTTATACCTCGATCTTGATAGGCCGCTTGAGGACCACAGAATGGATGCAGAGTGAACGTCCATTTGCTAGTTCTGACAGACTTCCCGATTGAAAGACCCCGGATAAGGGGGCATGCTATTACTTGATTTCTAGCTTGCAAGGAAGCAGATTGCTTGATACTCCGACCGGAGGGTTAACAAGAAGGAAGATAGAACTTTCTTTCATGCTCAGGATGTTGGCACAGGACGCACTAGGAACGAGGGAAGTCGAGAGATTTCCTTTTGCGATGATCTCTCAGCATGTCAAACTAGATATGAAATGGATGGTGCTATTGCTGAATTGAAAACCCAGATGGTTCGGCAAGACGAACTTCTCCGGAAGCAAAAGAAAATGATGGGCAACTTCTATACTTGGATAGATGGAAGGCTGAGCAACTATGGCTTACTTGCCGGAGCAAGCATCGTGGAATTCAAGCGACAACGAATTTGGTTCAAACACTCCCTGCTCTGCGGTTCAGATCGCACGAGACTCTAGGACAAGTTGGTAATGATGATCATCCTCCTCCTAGACATATACAACACGCAACTTCTGACCGTAACATTTTGGCTAAAAACGGCGGCAATGCAAGAACCATTTGAAACTCAAACGGAGTCCGACCAACCTCTGTTCCAATTTAGATGAATGCTTCAAATCCAGCTCAATTTTCACACGAAGCTCCCCATTCCTTAATGCAGATGGCAAACGAGAGCGTTTGAGGAGAGTATAATCTGACCTTATTGCCACCCGACTCCGATCCTCGGAGTTTGGATGGAAGACCAAAGACTAACATGAGATGGACACGGACACATCATTTTTGCATCAAACTCCAACTCGCAACTTGATGAGGGAGTATGAATTCTGAAAAGACATGGATTTGATGCTCATCACTTAGCAAAAATGCCGTGGATGGGAGCACGAGATACAATCTTCGAGCGATGTAATTCGACTATCTAACAACTTCATGCACATTTGCTATCGTTGGAGTTCCCCAAGGTCCCAAACTGCAACTGAAAGAATGACTCCTTAAAACTAACCCTTATGCATTTGAACAGTGGATCACCATCCAGACAGAAGTCTGATTGACGGCTATTAAATACGCAGAACCAAGAAGCCAGAGATCGGGTTCCACCGACTTCAAGAATTCAGGCCAGGGGCATCAGCGCTAAGTTGGACAATTGGAAACAAGTTCTCAAAGACGAGAACCAGATTGCCAACGCTAATTGATGCTTCACCAGAGGTGGCAGACCTCAAATGCAACTCAAAGATCCACGCCCATTGAACCAAGAGTGTCATGTTACTCACTTCAATCAAACAAAGGTTTGGCGAGACTCTACATTCGTTCTATAAAAGATTCGAAGCCGCGGTGGCATCGGTAGATCAACCTAGACCATCTATTGTGTTGATAGCAGCAGTATACGATATTCTGGATAACTCAGACTTTAAAGTCTCTCTGCAACGAGGCCCACCAAGATGCCTTGGCGGATTCACCTCTGGAGAAAACATCAATACCTTTATGCCATGAGATTTTCCCAGAAACGTTGATGAATTCTATCCTGAGACAGGCAAATTCCTGCAATAAGGGGATATCTGTATTGAAATTGATGTTCTCAATGTTCTCATGACAAAGAATGGAGCGTCATCTGACTCTTGAAACGATCAAGACAAAAGAAAAGCCCCAAAAAATACTGATAGGAATGTATAATTCCAGAAAGAAACAATTTTATTGATCGATCCAACAATCCTGATTGTCAAGCTCAATGGAACCAAGCAGGAGGGATAGACTCAACAATACTAAGATGGTTGTTTCGGATAATGCCAAAGCATGAACAAGGAGCCCGAATAACTCCCTAACAACGTTCTCTCACTTTTATAATTGACGAGCGTACTCAACTCCATGGCTTATGCAAGTAGAGTATCTAAGTTCACTATCGCTCGTTGAGGCAATTCTCACTTTCTGACTAAAGAGATGGAATGACACCGGCATGAATGTTATTCGATTATTCACGTATACAACTCTAACGCTTAACGACATAAGAAAGAAGTATGGAACGACACGGGTTGACCAAGATTGTT
Organism: Allium sativum; assembly: GCA_030737875.1. Taxonomy (NCBI): domain Eukaryota; kingdom Viridiplantae; phylum Streptophyta; class Magnoliopsida; order Asparagales; family Amaryllidaceae; genus Allium; species Allium sativum. The sequence continues at coordinate 1,020,961,312 of CM060913.1, forward strand.
AAACCTGCAGCTCTAACCCGATGTGAAAAAACAAAGTTTAAAGGCTAGAAGACGGGATATCCGATTGACCTAGTCCAAGCCCAATGATGGGGGCATAAGCACTGACTTCGCTCATCTTACACTGAGGTTGGGAGCATGAGATTCAACTGACAGATTAGCTTTGAACATGATCCTGATTTTGTGAATAATTCAGAACATATACACTACATCTCTGAAATATGACATGATTTATCTCGACCATCCAAGTGAGCCAAATAACGGATCAAATATGAATCCAAAAACTCGACCTGCAATTGCATCAAATGGAGAGTGTGATAAACTCCTCTACTGCCATAGGATTGTGATGATCATACCATCCATTAGCTTGCATGTTTTCAACAACATCTCGTATTGACTCGTATGTGATCGTGGGATTATAAAACAATTGAGAGTAATAATGGCTTTCGAATACCTTATTGTTACGATTCGATGCGATCGTGGAGCCCTAGATTAATATCCTGATATCGAGGTAGTCCAGATCCAAGCACAAGTGACAGATTCATATGCCAATTCTAACACTACCCTATGACTTGGATGGTTATTTCATACATTGACTTATACATAAAAATAAGTCAGACTCTTGCATAGGAAGAAGTATCATTTGACATTAATTTGTGCATGTACGATCTCATACAGAAGCCAACGATCCTACATGACTTATGATGAAGGAATTAGACCACTTGATTTGACGAGGCTTAAATGCTTAACAGATCATTTCAACTACTCCTTTCATAGAATTTGTACTCACTAGCACCCATGGAAGCAGTGCAATAATTTGATAAAGCCTTCCCAAGGACGAATGACTTTCCAAAAATATTCAGCTTGGCATATTCAAAGTAGGTCTCATCTTCGATAAGACGTACTTTGGGGGAAAAGATGTTAGCCTGTTTTGTGACCAGGCCACCCAAAACTCAGATGATCAGGGTTACAAATGTTAGAGGTTAAAGCTCTCATACGTCCTAAAACCAGACCTCGGATCAGATAGGATAGCTTGTGTAACAACCCGAAAATCCGGGCCGGTTTAAAATTTTTATTTTGGCAATTTTAGCGAATTTTGAACATTTAAAATGAATTATTTTAAATAATATCGATGAGAAATTTATTTTGAATGGAATTCGAACGTATATATTATATACGTCGTCGTTAGAATATAAATAATTATATATAATTACAAATAGAATTGAAAATGGCGCGGTAGTTCGATAATTCGATTTCAAACTTCAATTGAATGTACCGGGTGCAAAACAATCCGGATTTTAGTGAAACAAAAAACAGTGGGATCTATTTGGGAATATCTTTCCAACGAATCCGAAAAATTGAAATTTCATACTGGGAATCAATAGATATGTCCAGTTGAAAATTCTGAATAGTCGCTATGGAATTCAGGCCCTTAAAAATAGACATTTTGCAAACGACCTCGGATTTCGACGAAACCACTTTTGTTGGGTCCGTGATGTCAAGTTATTGCTAGATTCCAAATTTCATAATTTTTCGAATCAATATGTGAGCGTGGCAAAGGAAAACGCGTTTGACCAGTTTTAGTTGATTTTAATCGACTGGAAAATGACCATTTTCCATCGGTCTCAGAATTCGACGAAACTAGCTTTGTTAGGACCGTATTGTCAATACGAAGCTAGAAAATATTTTTCAGGAATTTTTCGAGTTAGTTAATGGCCCCGGTAAATTGAAATGCGCGTTCAAATCCAATATATAGAGTTATATGTTGATTTTAACGAAAACTGATCGAAACAGTCGAATCAGCCTACGATACATATCCCATTGTGTTCGGAATAGGGGTAATTAGCTATGGACGACAGGCGGTGGGCCTCGTTTAGAGGTCGTATGTAAAAGTCAACTTTTTGGGTGGAAAAATAAAATAATTAAATAAAAAAAACCTTCTCCTTATCCACGACAGACCCCCCCCCATTCTCGGTTTACAGAACGAATAAGAAAAAGAAAAAAAACTTCGATCGCGGAAGGCCGCGATGCGCCTCCGCCGTCCTGGCGCGCCCCCAACGCAGCGCCGCCGCCTGCTAGGGCGCCACCACCCCCGCCCCTCTCAACATCTGCTCCCTCTCCTCTTCTTTCTCCTCCCCATCTTCTTCCCGTCCGTTCTGCCCCGAGCCCCAACCGACGCCGAGACCACCACCCTCCATCCCCGAACCCTCCCTCTGTCACGCCGCCTCTTCTTTTCCTCCTCTTCGCCCGCTACCGACGCAGCCACCCCCCTTTTCTAAACCCTAAGCCGCCGATCCCTCCGCCTCCACCACCAGCGACGGAGAAGACACCCCCCCGGCCTTCGATTTCAACTGTAAGCCCCCTTATTTACTTTTATTTTATTTCTTTTTTTTCCTATGTAATTGGTATTAACTAATTATAAAAAAAATCAGTTTTTTTTAAAACAAATAGAAAAGATTAGATTTTTAAAATAGAAAAGATTAGATTTTTAAAATAGAAAAGATTAGATTTCAGAAATTTGAAAAGGCGAAATCTTTATATTTGAAAAGGTGAAATCTTTATATTTGAAAAGGCGAAATCTTTATATTTGAAAAGGCGAAATATTTATCTATATAGTAGCATTGTAAAAATATAATCTTTATCTATATAGTAGCATTGTAAAAATATAATTTTTGTCTATATAGTAGCGATGTAAAAATAGAATTTTTTTTATCCATATAGCGTGATTATAAAATGGGATTTTTATATACCTGGCAGCTAAGTAAAAATTCGATTTTTATATATTGAATAGCGAAGTAAAAATTCAATTTTTATATATTGAATAGCGAAGTAAAAATTCGATTTTTATATATTGAATAGCGAAGTAAAAATTCGATTTTTATATATTGAATAGCGAAGTAAAAATTCGATTTTTATATATTGAATAGCGAAGTAAAAATTCGATTTTTATATATTGAATAGCGAAGTAAAAATTCGATTTTTATATATTGAATAGCGAAGTAAAAATTCGGTTTTTATATATTGAATAGCGAAGTAAAAATTCGATTTTTATATATTGAATAGCGAAGTAAAAATTCGATCTTTATATATTGAATAGCGAAGTAAAGAATCGATTTTTATATATTGCATAGCAACTATATAAAAATATGATTTTTATATATGTAGTGACTACGGGTGACGAAAGTGACAAAAGGTGAGAACAGTGAAGATTTCCTACATTAGAAGTGTCGTGGAGTTGGGATAGCAATCGGTGAGAACTTCTCACTCTTCAATTTCTTTTTCTAGTTATATATATACTAGGATGCAGACGGTGCTTAGCAGCACCCGACACCCGTCATCCACAGACCATGGATGGCTTGTTTGTTTAGTTGATGTGTTGTGAAAATTTGTTTGTGTTGTTGATGTGAAATCGATAATATAAATTAATGTGTTGAAATAAATTAATTAACGTTAAAAATATAATTTTTAATGTGAATGTGAATAAATGAATATTTATAAACAAATCGGCCGATTTGTTTATATATACTGATTTGACTGATATTGATTGGGATGATAAATTTTACACATCGCCCAACTGCACAAATAAAAATATGTGTTTGTTGATTTGAAACCCCACACGGGTGTTGGGAAGATATTTGAGTACACTAATCCCAATTATTTAATTGTATGTCGATCGATTGGTCGACAGACTGTGTAAGCGTTGATTATTTATACTTGATGCTTATCCAGTTGTGTGGTGCACCTTGGATGATGGTTGATTGTTTGTCATTGCTATTATATACATGTGTTGTGTGGAATCCATATAATTAACATTATATGGTGATTGATTGGGCCCCATTCCAATCGGGAAAATAATGAATATTATAAAAGAAAATTCATGTGTTGAATATAAAAATAGTCATCTGTTGACGGTGTTCATGTGTTGAAACTATTCATGTGTTGAGTGAAATATTTTAATAATAAAATTTACATCTTTATCATATTTAAGATTAGACACTACCTCACGGTGGAATCTGATTTAAAAATCAAACAATAGATACCATAGTTTTATAAAATATTTTACATAACAAAAACAGTCGTGTGTTGACAGTACTCATGTGTTGAGATTAGTCGTGTGCTAAACGAAATATAGATTCATGTGTTGAATAGAATAATTATTCATTTGTTGAATAGAATAAAGAAGTTTTTGAAAAATATAAAAACCGTGTTGATTAGAGATGCGTTATTTTGACGCGAACGATATTTATATCGATTTTATTCTTTTTATAATGAATATTGAAAAGTGATTTCAAAATTTAATATTTTGAAATGAAATTCAAATTAAATTAGATTAAAATTCAAATTGAAATTTTATTGAATCAATTTGAAATGAATTCGAATCGAATGGAAAGTGAATTTGAATTCAAATTGAATAGAAAGTGAATTTGAATTCGAATTAAATAGAAATGAATTCAAATTGAATTAAATTGAAATTGAATTAAAAACGAATTGAAATCGTTTTGAATGAAATTTAAAACGAACTGATATTGAAATCAATTTGAAATGAATTCGAATTGAAGTAAATAGAAGGTAAATTCAAATTGAATTGAATTAAAACGAATTAGAATTTGAATTGAATTGAAACGAATTTGAATTCGAATTGAATAAAAATTGAAATGAATTCAAATTGAATTGAAATCAAATCGATTTGAGATTGAAGATGAAGTTGAAATTATTTTTGAAACGAATGTAGAGCTATTTATAAAATTCGTTTTAAAAGGAAATCGACGAAATATATAATATATATATATATATATATATTATATATATAATGGCCTGAATAGAACGCGCCACGCCGCGACAGTTCGCGAATTTCGACCATTGACTTCGAATTGACGTTGCGGGAGATCCGACCGTCAGATTCTCCTAAAACCGGAACCGTTGGGTTCGTATCAAAAAGAGCTTTCCAACGAATATTAGAAATTTGAAATCTAACGGTTGGATTTGGAATTATGTCCAAATCAAATTTGGAAAAGGTCGCTGTAAGTGCAGTTCGATGGCCGTTGATGGAAATCGACTGTACGGGCCTTGATAAAATTATTAAAAATATCTATAATTTGTGTAAAATCATAAGAAATGATTTGGGAAAAGTTGGGATGAAAAATTTCACATTTGAAAAGATAAAAATAGATTTTTATCGAAATGAACTACTTTGAACTAGAATTAAAATCAAATTATTTTTGAAATAAATAAATTGAATTTGAAAGTGATTTTAAAAATAATCAAAATTCCCAATACGTGGATTGGACTGGAGTTGAATCGAAATTATCTTCGGAATATTTCGATGTTGGATTTCGTGACTATACAGATATTATTATGGGAATTTGAAAGATATATTTTATATCGTTATTTCCAATACGATATTTGTTGGTTTCAGAATTTGATATTGAATATAAGCCGGTATATTTTCTATTCAGAGCCTTGTATTTAATATCAAATGTGATTTGGGTTTGTTGTGAATCGTGTTTTAGATGACATTGGTTCTTTAACCCAGTTAAAGGCAGAATATTGATTTTTGAAAGGATTAAAACTAAGTGGAATTTTAATGAATCTTTAATTAGATTAAAAAGTGAATTGATAATTTAAATTGTCAAATCTGAAAAGTGATCGAGAGTGGAGTATCACCAGTTTTGCTCCAAAGCGATAGTTAAATCTGTAATTAGATTTGAACGTGAAATGGTAATTAACTTTACCAATAACACCGTGGTGTTAGATATGGAGTATTACCAGTTTTCTCCATGGGATATAAGGTTGGGATTGGGAAATAAAATAAATAATTACTTCGGTGTGGCTCGCTAATGCCGACTAGTTTGAAATGATATCCAAAGGAAGATTATAGAATAAATTTAGAAGAATTTATCTTAGATAAAATTAATGGGAACCTTTCCATAAGAATGTGAGTTTGTGAATAAAAGAATATTCTGAATTGGAATGAGGCGTTTGTTGTGTTTGTGTAACATTCGTTTATTATATACGTGGGTTATTCAGAAAGGCCGGGTTTATCCCATTCTGAATAACCGATTCGACGAGATGTCAAAGATGAAGACGATGGTTGAAGACCGGAAGTCTTCACATCGTTTGGGTGATTACTGATGATCTCGATTGGGCTGTATACCCAAGATGAGGGAAACAGTTGGTGATCGTCCAGACGTACTTGGAGATGGATGGATATGCGAGGAAAGTGCCTCCGGTTTCGTTCAGACCCAGAATGAACTTGTAAATGGATCGTGTGTCTGACATTGGATTTTATTCTGTGTTGATTGATCTCTATTAAATATACATCTGTTTGGTGGCGGAGAATTTATTATCTTGCTTAACGCCCTTCTCTGAGACGTACGAGCTCAGAGGTTGTATATCGATGGACATCAATCGCATGGAGTGAATTGCCAGTGTGGCACGCGTAAGTGGCAATTGATCTGGGCTTCTGTTGAAAAGCAGAGTCTTGTGGTTGATGATCAAAGCATGGCCTGTGTGGCGTAGCTTTGTGTATAACGTGAATTCGCGAGCCTCACACCTCGGTATGAGTCAAAAATGGGATACGGACCCAAGGAGTGCACGACGTTTCTTTATAGCTATGGTGGTGTCAGTGACCTACCAGCCCTAACATTTATATACTTTTCACCTGTGTGGTTGTTGGATACGAGGCGCCTCGGATATAGGTGTGTAAGGACCAGGAAACGTGTGTTCAGGAATTGCCAATCCTCAAAAGTAAGAGAGGACCGGCCTTGGAGGTTCCAAAGGATCATAGTGGGGTCCTGAGGCATTTGCTAGAGTGTCTCGAATCGGAGAGGAGCTTGCCCCTTGCCTCGACTCGTGATGGAATCCAATTTCCAATACGTGATAATTCGGTTTTATTTGTAGAACCTAGTATGACGACATAGTGGTATGGGTCATTCATGCCGCCTATGATTGATATTTATGATTGAAATTGTTTTGACACTATACACCTATAATAGTATCATATAATGTGTTTTAAACGTATCAAGCATGCTTTGGCTGTTATAAGGTAAAAACCCTATCCTCCGGCTTGCGTTGCATTGTGTGATGGGACCTGGGTCTTATAACAGCTTCATTTTTCTTTATTTAGCATTGCGCTGTTTGTTTTATGCACTGGTATTCTTGGGAGGAAACCCGTTCCGTGTCATACGGCGTGGTCCCTTGAATTACTTTCTTCTAAAGTAAAGTTTTAAATAACTGTTTTAGTTCTCACACCAGTCCCATGACTGACCTGGAGTTTATTGTTTTAACCTAAACTCTGGGTGCCCCTATTTTCCGCACGGGCAGCTAGTAGTTTTGGTTTTGCAGATTTATATTCACAGGATCCTGATTTACAGATGGAACGATGCTCGGAAAGCTCTGTATCCGTGTGTTACTTTCAGTTGTGTTTTCTATTGTTTTTCCGTTGCTATGTAATTTATTGTAATCTCTGATATTTATCCAATGTAATTTATTCATTTATACTCTATATATTCTTGTATCTGATGGAATTATTGTAATAACAATGAAATGTTCTTCCGTCTGCGTTCTATTTTGTCTTGTCCTCAATTCTATCCGTGCTTTCCCTCACGGAGAAGTTCGGGTCGTCTCAGTTTGGTATTAGAGATTTGGTTTACAGAGCTCGAGAATAAGACACATTAGAACCGAACGAAAGAATTCATCAGATATTGGATTAGTAGTATCCAATTAGAATGACTCGTTAGAGATAGGATCAGTAGTATCCTAGAACGAGTGTGAAGAGTATATTTTTCAAATGAAAACAATTTTGTTTTGAAAATTTAAATCGTTTTATACGTATTTGATTATTTATTTATTTTGAATATGGACAATCCAATATATAAAGGTTTTGTATATACGCGTCATGAACGTATATTCGAAGTTTTACTATACTGGATAGATATAGGATTACACTCTAGTCGCTCGGAGATGATTTTGATGATGGAGCTCCATCACCAAAATTTATGTTCGTGTTTCGAAGGTGTGATTTCAATATATTTCCATTAGACTGGTGTGAGAACCAAAACTAATATAGCTAGAATACATTGTTGTGAATTGGCATCAAAAACATGATTTTTTTTTGTATATGTATCAAAATTATGAATTTGAAACTCTAATCCACTAATTGATTGATGTTTGTGTTGTTTGTTTATTTGTTTGATAATTTTGAACCATTATGCCTAATTGTATCAAATATTGAATTGTATTGAAAATTGGTCGCATTTGCTTGCATATACATGTACTTACATTGAACAGGTCATAGCAAGGAGGCTAGAGCAGAGAATAAAATTTGTTTGCCCGACAAATAGGTACATATTTACTATAATTTACTGTTTTGTTTGGGTGATGATGATTTTATGAGCCGATTGGCTAGCCGCTTGGCTAGCCGCTTGGCTTTTTCTTTTTCTTTTTGAGATCAGAAGGCCTATATGGCAATTTCAGGATTTTCCTGTGGCTCCCGGTGCAGGGGAGGTTATGGCGAAATTTTTCGAAAATTTAGGGTGTTAGCCAAATTTTTGAAGAATTTGAAAATTCTCAGAAACTGAAGAGTTGGAGAATGGAAGCCAGACCGAACGTAGAGTTGATTAATCAAACCACTTTCGACTTTGTTCCTTTTCGGGGACGAAAAGTTTTAAGTGGGGGAGATTGTAACAACCCGAAAATCTGGGCCAGTTTAAAATTTTTATTTTGGCAATTTTAGCGAATTTTGAAAATTTAAAATGAATTATTTTAAATAATATCGACGAGAAATTTATTTTGAATGGAATTCGAACGTATATATTATATATGTCGTCATTAGAATATAAATAATTATATATAATTATAAATAGAATTGAAAATGGCGCGGTAGTTCGATAATTCGATTTCAAACTTCAATTGAATGTACCGGGTGCAAAACAATCTGGATTTTAGTGAAACAAAAAACAATGGGATCTATTTTGGAATATCTTTCCAACGAATCCGAAAAATTGAAATTTCATAGCGGGAATCAAAAAATATGTCCAGTTGAAAATTCTGAATAGTCGATATGGAATTCAGGCCCTTAAAAATAGACATTTTGCAAACGACCTCGGATTTCGACGAAACCACTTTTGTTGGGTCTGTGATGTCAAGTTATTGCTAGATTCCAAATTTCATAATTTTTCGAATTAATATGTGAGTGTGGCAAAGGAAAACGCGCTTGACCGGTTTCAGTTGATTTTAATCGACTGGAAAATGGCCATTTTTCCAACGGTCTCAGAATTCGACGAAACTAGTATTGTTAAGACCATATCGTCAATACGAAGCTAGAAAATATTTTTCAGGAATTTTTCGAGTTAGTATGTGGCCCGGTAGATTGAAATGCGCGTTCAAATTCAATATATAGAGTTATATGTTGATTTTAACGAAAACTGATCGAAACAGTCGAATCAGCCTACGATACATATTCCATTGTGTTCGGAATGAGGGTAATTAGCTATGGACGACAGGAGGTGGGCCTCGTTTAGAGGTCGTATATAAAAGTCAACTTTTTGGGTGGAAAAATAAAATAAGTAAATAAATAAATAAAAACCTTCTCCTTATCCACGTCAGACCCCCCCCCCCCCCATTCTCAGTTTACAGAACGATTAAGAAAAAGAAAAAAAGAAGAAAAAAAAAACTTCGATCGCGGAAGGCAGCGATGCGCCGCCGCCGTCCTGGCGTGCCCCCAACGCAGCGTCGCCGCCTGCTAGGGCGCCACCACCCTCGCCCCTCTCGACATCTGCTCATTCTCCTCTTCTTTCTCCTCCCCTTCTTCTTCCCGTCCGTTCTGCCTCGAGCCCCAACCGACGCCGAGACCACCACCCTCCATCCCCGAACCCTCCCTCTGTCACGCCGCCTCTTCTCCTCCTCTTCGCCCGTTAACCGACGCAGCCCCCCCCCCCTTTTCTAAACCCTAAGCCGCCGATCCCTCCGCCTCCACCACCAGCGACGGAGAAGACACCCCCCCGGCCTTCGATTTCAACTGTAAGCCCCGTTATTTACTTTTATTTTATTTCTTTTTTTTTCCTATGTAATTGGTATTAGCTAATTATAAAAAAAAATTAGTTTTTTTTAAAGCAAATAAAAAAGATTAGATTTTTAAAATAGAAAAGATTAGATTTTTAAAATATAAAAGATTAGATTTTTGAAATTTGAAAAGGTGAAATCGTTATATTTGAAAAGGCGAAATCTTTATATTTGAAAAGGCGAAATCTTTATATTTGAAAAGGCGAAATCTTTATCTATATAGTAGCATTGTAAAAATATAATCTTTATCTATATAGTAGCATTGTAAAAATATAATTTTTGTCTATATAGTAGCGATGTAAAAATTGAATTTTTTTTATCCATATAGCGTGATTATAAAATGGGATTTTTATATACCTGGCAGCTAAGTAAAAATTCAATTTTTATATATTGAATAGCGAAGTAAAAATTCGATTTTTATATATTGAATAGCGAAGTAAAAAATTCGATTTTTATATATTGAATAGCGAAGTAAAAATTCGATTTTTATATATTGAATAGCGAAGTAAAAATTCGATTTTTATATATTGAATAGCGAAGTAAAAATTCGATTTTTATATATTGAATAGCGAAGTAAAAATTCGATTTTTATTTATTGAATAGCGAAGTAAAAATTCGATTTTTATATATTGAATAGCGAAGTAAAAATTCGATTTTTATATATTGAATAACGAAGTAAAAATTCGATCTTTATATATTGAATAGCGAAGTAAAGAATCAATTTTTATATATTGCATAGCAACAATATAAAAATATGATTTTTATATATTTAGTGACTACGGGCGACGAAAGTGACAAAAGGCGAGAATAGTGAAGATTTCCTACATTAGAAGTGTCGTGGAGTTGGGATAGTAATCGGTGAGAACTTCTTACTCTTCAATTTCTTTTTCTAGTTATATATATACTAGGATGCAGACGGTGCTTAGCAGCACCCGACACCCGTCATCCACAGACCATGGATGGCTTGTTTGTTTAGTTGATGTGTTGTGAAAATTTGTTTGTGTTGTTGATGTGAAATCGATAATATAAATTAATGTGTTGAAATAAATTAATTATCGTTAAAAATATAATTTTTAACATGAATGTGAATAAATGAATATTTATAAACAAATCGGCCGATTTGTTTATATACACTGATTTGACTGATATTGATTGGGATGATAAATTTTACACATCGCCCAACTGCACAAATAAAAATATGTGTTTGTTGATTTGAAACCCCACACGGGTGTTGGGATGATATTTGAGTACACTAATCCCAATTATTTAATTGTATGTCGATCGATTGGTCGACAGACTGTGTAAGCGTTGATTATTTATATTTGATGCTTATCCAGTTGTGTGGTGCACCTTGGAAGATGGTTGATTGTTTGTCATTGCTATTATATACATGTGTTGTGTGGAATCCATATAATTAACATTATATGGTGATTGATTGGGCCTCATTCCAATCGGGAAAATAATGAATATTATAAAAGAAAATTCATGTGTTGAATATAAAAATAGTCATCTGTTGACGGTGTTCATGTGTTGAAACTATTCATGTGTTGAGTAAAATATTTTAATAATAAAATTTACATCTTTATCATATTTAAGATTAGACACTACCTCACGGTGGAGTCTGATTTAAAAATCAAACAATAGATACCATAGTTTTATAAAATATTTTACATAACAAAAACAGTCGTGTGTTGACAGTACTCATGTGTTGAGATTCGTCGTGTGCTGAAAGAAATATAGATTCATATGTTGAATAGAATAATTATTCATTTGTTGAATAGAATAAAGAAGTTTTTGAAAATATAAAAACCGTGTTGATTAGAGATGCGTTATTTTGACGCGAACGATATTTATATCGATTTTATTCGTTTTATAATGAATATTGAAAAGTGATTTCAAAATTTAATATTTTGAAATGAAATTCAAATTAAATTAGATTAAAATTCAAATTGAAATTTTATTGAATCAATTTGAAATGAATTCGAATCGAATGGAAAGTGAATTTGAATTCAAATTGAATAGAAAGTGAATTTGAATTCGAATTAAATAGAAATGAATTCAAATTGAATTAAATTGAAATTGAATTAAAAACGAATTGAAATCGTTTTGAATGAAATTTAAAATGAACTGAAATTGAAATTAATTTGAAATGAATTCGAATTGAAGTAAATAGAAGGTAAATTCAAATTGAATTGAATTAAAACGAATTAGAATTTGAATTGAATTGAAACGAATTTGAATTCGAATTGAATAAAAATTGAAATGAATTCGAATTGAATTGAAATCAAATCGATTTGAGATTGAAGATGAAGTTGAAATTATTTTTGAAACGAATTTAGAAATATTTATAAAATTCGTTTTAAAAGGAAATCGACGAAATATATAATATATATATATATATATATATATAATGGCCTAAATAGAACGCGCCACGCCGTGGCAGTTCGCGAATTTCGACCATTGACTTCGAATTGACGTTGCGGGAGATCCGACCGTCAGATTCTCCTAAAACCGGAACCGTTGGGTTCGTATCGAAAAGAGCTTTCCAACGAATATTAGAAATTTGAAATCTAACAGTTGGATTTGGAATTATGTCCAAATCAAATTTGGAAAAGGTCGTTGTAAGTGCAGTTCGATGGCCGTTGATGGAAATCGACTGTACGGGCCTTGATAAAATTATTAAAAATATCTATAGTTTGTGTAAAATCATAAGAAATGATTTGGGAAAAGTTGGGATGAAAAATTCCACATTTAAAAAGATAAAAATAGATTTTTGTCGAAATGAACTAGTTTGAACTAGAATTAAAATCAATTTATTTTTGAAATAAATAAATTGAATTTCAAAGTGATTTTAAAAATAATCAATATTCCCAATACGTGGATTGGACTGGAGTTGAATCGAAATTATCTTCGGAATATTTCGATGTTGGATTTCGTGACTATACAGATATTATTATGGGAATTTGAAAAATATATTTATATCGTTATTTCCAATACGGTATTTGTTGGTTTCAGAATTTGATATTGAATATAAGCCGGTATATTTTCTATTCAGAGCCTTGTATTTAATATCAAATGTGATTTGGGTTTGTTGTGAATCGTGTTTTACATGACATTGGTTCTTTAACCCAGTTAAAGGCAGAATATTGATTTTTGAAAGGATTAAAACTAAGTGGAGTTTTAATGAATCTTTAATTAGATTAAAAAGTGAATTGATAATTTAAATTGTCAAATCTGAAAAGTGATCGAGAGTGGAGTATCACCAGTTTTGCTCCAAAGCAATAGTTAAATCTGTAATTAGATTTGAACGTGAAATGGTAATTAACTTTACCGATAACACCGTGGTATTAGATATGGAGTATTACCAGTTTTCTCCATGGGATATATAGGTTGGGATTGGGAAATAAAATAAATAATTACTTCAGTGTGGCTCGCTAATGCCGACTTGTTTGAAATGATATCCAAAGGAAGATTATAGAATAAATTTAGAAGAATTTATCTTGGATAAAATTAATGGGAACCTTTCCCTAAGAATGTGAGTTTGTGAATAAAATAATATTCTGAATTGGAATGAGGCGTTTGTTGTGTTTGTGTAACATTCGTTTATTATATACGTGGGTTATTCAGAAAGGCCGGGTTTATCCCATTCTGAATAACCGATTCGACGAAATGTCGAAGATGAAGACGGTGGTTGAAGACCGGAAGTCTTCACATCGTTTGGGTGATTACTGATGATCTCGATTGGGCTGTACACCCAAGATGAGGGAAACAGTTGGTGATCGTCCAGACGTACTTGGAGGTGGATGGATACGCGAGGAAAGTGCCTCCGGTTACGTTCAGACCTAGAATGAACTTGTAAATGGATCGTGTGTCTGACATTGGATTTTATTTTGTGTTGATTGATCTCTATTAAATATACATCTGTTTGGCGGCGGAGAATTTATTCTCTTGCTTAACGCCCTTCTCTAAGACGTACGAGCTCAGCGGTTGTATATCGATGGACATCAATCGCATGGAGTGAATTTCCAGTGTGGCACGCGTAAGTGGCAATTGATCAGGGCTTCTGTTAAAAAGCAGAGTCTTATGGTTGATGATCAAAGCACGGCCTGTGTGGCATAGCTTTGTGTATAACGTGAATTCGCGAGCCTCACACCTCGGTATGAGTCAAAAATGGGATACGGACCCAAGGAGTGCACGACGTTTCTTTCTAGCTATGGTGGTGTCAGTGACCTACCAGCCCTGACATTTATATACTTTTCACCTGTGTGGTTGTTGGATACGAGGCGCCTCGGATATAGGTCTGTAAGGACCGAGAAACGTGTGTTCAGGAATTGCCAATCCTCAAAAGTAAGAGAGGACCGGCCTTGGAGGTTCCAAAGGATCATACTGGGGTCCTGAGGCATTTTCTAGAGTGTCTCGAATCGGAGAGGAGCTTGCCCCTTGCCTCGACTCATGATGGAATCCAATTTCCAATACGTGATAATTCGGTTTTATTTGTAGAACCTAGTATGACGACATAGTGGTATGGGTCATTCATGCCGCCTATGATTGATATTTATGATTGAAATTGTTTTGACACTACACACCTATAATAGTATCATATAATGTGTTTTAAACGTATCAAGCATGCTTTGGCTGTTATAAGGTAAAAACCCTATCCTCCGGCTTGCGTTGCATTGTGTGATGGGACCTGGGTCTTATAACAGCTTCATTTTTCTTTATTTAGCATTGCGCTGTTTGTTTTATGCACTGGTATTCTTGGGAGGAAACCCATTCCATGTCATACGGCGTGGTCCCTTGAATTACTTTCTTCTAAAGTAAAGTTTTAAATAACTGTTTTAGTTCTCACACCAGTCCCATGACTGACCTGGAGTTTATTGTTTTAACCTAAACTCTGGGTGCCCCTATTTTCCGCATGGGAAGCTAGTAGTTTTGGTTTTGCATAATTATATTCACAGGGTCCTGATTTACAGCTGGAACGATGCTCGGAAAGCTCTGTATCCATGTGTTACTTTCAGTTGTGTTTTCTATTGTTTTTCCGCTGCTATGTAATTTATTGTAATCTCTGATATTTATCCAATGTAATTTATTCATTTATACTCTATATATTCTTGTATCTGATGGAATTGTTGTAATAACAATGAAATGTTCTTCCGTCTGCGTTCTATTTTGTCTTGTCCTCAATTCTATCCGTGCTTTCCCTCACGGAGAAGTTCGGGTCGTCTCAGCTTGGATCGGTTCGGATAGGATAGCTCAGATCGGTTCGGATGAGATAGCTCGAATTGGATCGGATGGGGACAACAGCATCGGTTTGGATCAGATCTAAGCTCCGAACCGAAATTCTTGAAGCATTTACCAATTCCATGTTGTCCTGTTCCCGTGCCTAAAAAAGTGGAGCAGTTTCCCACCTGGCAACCCACGATTCCATTATCCCACATTCTCCACTACAATTTCGAGATCCCTAGATGCTTCCATCGGGCGCTCTCCTCTAACTAATTATACACCTATAAATACACTTTTGAATAGCAAATTGGGGGACTTTTGGCACTTATTTCGTGGATGATAGCCATGAGAAGTTTTCCTCTACAGAAAATTAGCATTTCCCTCAATAGAATCCATGAATTCGTTGAGACAAATTCATTGTAATCGAGTGCTCAAGTGATTCAAGGTCTTGTAATTGTAATTCTATGTTGAATTAAGAATCCACAAAGTGGATGTAGGCTTGTTAATGCCGAGCCACTATACATCTTGTGTGTTGATTGATTTCTCTTGCTTTCTCATATATGATTTCTCATTATTATCTGTAAAACATGATGAATTGGGTGTTAGTGCCATTTTTTGGTCTAACACCTTTATAACTTAAATAATGTTTCCCTTAATGAATATTGCCTTCATCTCATTATATGCTAATCACCTAGTTCAAGTTAGACTGATCTGTATATTCATACGCGAGTCAGACCAAGTTGTAGGTTACGACCTTTTGACATATGCTTAGTATTTCACTCTTGGATATCACGTTTGACCTTTTGGATTGCATATTTTTTATTATAGTCATTTTGTTGTTCTATCGAGACATGTTGATGTATATATTTGTTCTTGGGGATTTTGATGTGTATATATATGTATAGTGGATCGCATGACCACTTATATGTAGTATTGTGTATTGTACATGATGTATTATTGTGTGTGCATATATCCGTGTCTGCTATTCTGAGATTTGTGTATATTATTTATATTATGTTTTTTCTGAATAGATCGTGTAGCCATCGTAATATTGTATTAAATAAGGATTAGTTATGACGATTCGTGAAAAGAAAAAACATCAATGTATTCAATACTTATTTAATACAAGGTTATGAATGGTCACTCCTAACCAGCCATATTCCCCGTATTAACAGATAGTATTACTCATTAATACTATTTGTTAATATAAGTCTTGGGGTGGGCCATCACAGATTGGCATCAGAGAAGTGTTTAGAACAAATGTGACAAATACATAACAGTTTGCACACTAAAATACATCGATGCAAAATACTGGTGCAAGCATCATCCCTAATCAAGGCAATCCTTATCATGTCCTTAACCTTCTTCATATCCATTCGAAGTACATTTTAAGTGGGATACATCTAGGAATGTGTAATCTAAATTTTTGTAATATTCCTTTCGTATCAAATTTGGTTGACAACATTTTAATTTCTGAATAATCCCATCTTACTTCAAATTTCAGCTTATGTCTGGAAGGGCCTGAGGTTGTAATTTAGGTGTTGCGTCGTCCAGTGGCTTACACCTGAAGTGCGAGTTAAGACATTTAGTGGCTCCCTCCTAGAAATGGTGTATATGACGACCGACCGGATCCTATAATTTATTTGGAGCAGCTAGCCTCCTACGCCTCCTCATTTTTCTGTTCCGCGCAAATTCGCACTTGCACGCATGTGCAGTGATTTTACCTATGTGGAAATCCATTCAGAGGCACTGAGTCATTTCTTGAGATCCAAGCGTGGCTCCAGACTAGTGAGTGCATCATTATATGGATGGATATTTCGGACATCATTGCATTCTTGTCGTATCAAGTATGTTATAAGATCATGCGCTTGATTGGTACGAGTTGTTAGTAGCAGTGGTTGATGAGTCCATTTTAGAGTTGAAGCAGTTTAAAGAGATGTTTGAACTCAAGTTTGTGCCCGAGTCTGAATAAGAGATCTAAGCTCATTGCTTTCTTGACCTTAAGCAAGGAAAGTCAACCGTATTTGAGTATGTCGCATCATTCGAGGCCTTATCTAATTATGGCCTAAAGCATATTTTTACTTCCTATAAGAAAATATTAAGTTTGTGAATGTAACAGCCAGAAAATCCGTACCAATTTGAGCTGACTAATATCCTACACATTCTACTCAAAGTGCACAAAAATTCAGATCATTAATAGAAAGAAATTAGAGGATGGGATAGAAAAGATAGAACTAATAGGATAGAAGAAGAAGAACATAACTGAACATAATCAGAGTAAACACGAATCTCACAGCGGAATGAAAAAATTGTATTATAATATAACTTTGAAATACAAAAATCTAAATTTGTACTTACATATCATATCAGTGTATAACTCATATACATCACAGCGGAAATAATCTCTACATAACTAATGGTGAAGCCTTCCGCTTTTAGCTCTTCCAAGTGTATTTGTAAAAGCCTGAAACACATGACTGCCAGTACAAATTTGGGCACCCAAGAGTTTAGGGAAAAACAAAATAAACTCTGGGTCGGTCATGGGACTAGTGTGAGTAAATTCCAACCATATTGTTTGACTTTTGAAAATCCTCTTGAAACAAAAGAATAATAGTAAGACCAGCCCACACATAAACATGGACGGTTTTTACTTTACTATAACCCAAAATACTTTGAAATCAAATTCCAGTGATATTATAATAATGTCTAATCAAATAAATAACCAAATAGCAGAACGCTTGCATCTCACGCTCCACATATATATAGTATAAAATCAAAAACCGCAGAGCGCTTATAGGAGATTGGATTCCAACAGACAAGGTATGGGAGCACCTTCCGAATAGTGTACTCTAGAGGGTATACACTGGGGGTTCAACAAGAACGTCTTGCAACCCGGCCACACACGACCGACCACTCATTTAGCTTGAGTGTATCAAATATATTGCCACCCACGGTCGTTGGCCATCCAACCGTAATCCGAAGATACATAATCGAAAAAGAAGAACAAATATGAATTTTCTCTAGATCGGTGACAATACACCCTGCTTGGGGATGACCCAACTAGCCATGCTGCCTAGCCCAACTTTTGTTACTTCCTGGTTGTGAGGCTAGAGGCTACGTCTATCTTCAGAACATCTGATCACCATTCACTTTGAATGCCACACCGTCAAACCCATCTATTCACTAATCGATTTCCAAAAATATCACGGGTATAAAAAGCTAAGAGAACGAATTCTTCGGCCACCAGACGTAATACCTTTTTGAGATCAACCGTACGTGATTTGTTAGGTATACTCTGTTAGACACTCGTCCATACAAGTTGTCCTGGGACTGGACAAACAGAAACACCATTCTAGAACAGAACGACCCTTGTACTTCACCCAGTCTTTAGTTGTCTTCAGCATAATATAATTCGTAGTGCTTATGACTATACGGAGCGGTTTCAGAAAATATATCCAACCGGTCTCTCTGTATTGATAACGATGGTCAAAACACTTCGATAGTCGGTTATTTAACTATCGAAGTAAAACAACATCCATTCTAATGTATAACTAAACATCAGACAATCACGGGCGCTTTTTATTTAACATTTATTATTCAAATTCCCATATCTTACTAGATATTTCTCAAAACCCATTTTAGTCTTTTCATACTTCTTGGAAAAACATTCCCATTTATTATAAAATCTTATTCTCCCATGTTCCAGAAAGTATACATTATTAACATTTAAAAAATTTCTATTCTTTTCACATTCCTTATTTTCTACACTTGGATAATATCCCCTATCTACATTGGAAAAATATTTCCAATTTCATTATAAACATTTTAATTTGCCAAACGTTCACTTTTAAAACATTATTCACTTTAAAATGTGAATATCATCCCTATTATAGATATTTGAGCACCTTTATCAAATAACTCTTTATTCAAATAATAAATACCCTTATCTCGTTTACCAAAATAATTTTATATTCGCATTCCACTTCATAACTCTGTTTCTAAGTCAACTTCTTGTTAAATCAATATCAAGTTTATAATTAAAAATTGATTACATATCCTATTATAATTTATTGGTTTAAACTAAATATTAACTATCCTATCAGATTATAATTCCTAAAAATAATACATTCGACATCGTCGAATTATAGTTCCAATTCCTAATAATGTTATTTAGTTCTAGTCATATTCGAAACATCGAAATGATGTCATTGCTTTCTGAAACGATTTTCCAATTTCTCTTTCTAAACTTATGCTTATATTTCTTTGGATAAACACCATTACTTATTACTTTAGAATAAGTGGATTTCAAACCAAACTGTTTTCATTCCCTAGGGAGTAGTGCTATATATAAAAAACACGCTTAAGCTTAGTCAACAACGCTAATTTATCGTTATAGATCAAAAACTTGCAATATGCTACTATATTTCACTTTAATTATAAAAATATAATTTTTATAATTAACTTCGTTGATTTTCCTGACGGCCAATCAACTTCTTAAAAAAATGGGTTTTTGGTCGACTGTTGCAATTTTCTTAATCGATATCGTCTATTTATTAAATCAACATAACGTAGAATTTCCATTCAACATGGTTCAACCAGTGCATATATAAAACAAACAGTACATATAAATATTGAGGAATCCGGTCGGATTCCTCCAACCGATTTCCTGCATCCACAGATGTTAGTCAACACAATTAACACTAACTCTGTACTAGGGAATACTATAATCGGTGGAATCAGTGTCCAGTCGTTGACGTGTACATATGCAACGATATATATTATTTAACCATATTAATTGTAATTTATCTAAGCGACCATCACACAACATTTAATCAACATTAAAATATAATTATAATATTTTAAAATAGATCAGAGTTAGTGAATTTACTCACCTTCGCGCGTTAACCGTTAAATAACAATTTGCGTCAATTAATGATTTGAATCGAGCGTCTTATTTTTTCCATAAACCCAAACGAGCTCCAAACCGCTCTAGACCAGTTCCAGTAGGTAGCTAGCAACTCTGCGATCCTAATGTGACCGACTATTCGTGAAACTGATTATATGAACCGACCCATTACCATTTGATTGCTTCATATGTATGTCACTTCTTCTCTTTTAAAACCCGTCCACATATACACTATACAGTGCTTGATGTTGTGACATCGTCCAAAACAATAGCATCCGCTCCATATTACACTTCACGCCAAAATAGCCACTACATGTATCCATCTTCCCAAACACTGTAGACTCCACGCTCTGTCCTTATCACCTCAACTTCACTTCAGGAACGTGCCATACCACGTCCATGCCTTCCCTCCCCATCTTTCACAATGACACTTCCCATTTCTCTTTTGTATTTCCGTGTGAAGCTCCACGTGTTAAGCTTTAACGCATGCACCATTTCCCATTTTCAAACTTTTCATTTCTTTGTTCACGTTGGCTACCTGAAACAGTCATTCCTACACCATCATTTTACTGCTCACGTACCAGCTCCCAGAGCAACGCTTTTGCTCCTTGACAACTCTTCACCAAGCTGCTCTCACGTTTTAGTACTAATACTACTCACACCTTCGCGTACACACTTACTTTCCTTTTAAATTTCCGCACACATGTTCACCAAAATGAATTAAAAACCACCGCCTTCCATGTTTAAGTGCTTCAAACCATCCTTGTTTTTAAATGGTTTGCTGTCTCTTACGTGTTAAAATTCCCATATTACTTTCTACATAAATTCTTAAGACAACATGCTAAGCTCCTGTACATCGAACATGCACGGTTTGAACTCACACTTGCTCTCCCTCCAGACTCTCACATACCGTGAAAACCCTTGTTCCTTCCTTCTTCTTCTCCTTTACCGTGCACCAGTACCACCGAAAAGCTTCCTCACTTTCCCACCTAACACTTGCTACCATACACGCCTCCCCCTTCTTACCTTGTCTAATGGAAAACAGGTCGAGTTCTCCTACCCAGTGCCATATTTCAAAATTTGTTGCTCCTCTCAAATGCCAACTTCAACCTCTTCATTTGCGCACTCTCTACTTTACATTTTATTTTCTTTTTCTTGTTTGATTTTTGCTGTCTTCGTTTCTGAAGATGAATACGGCTTGCGTTTATATAGACAGGAGAAGCTTAAGGTTTAAGCTATAGGACATGTTCTTAGGTGGTACTCTAAGTGCTAGGGTATGGCGCATTGATGGTTCATTTAATTTGCTTAAGACCTAAGCTGCTTTGACGACGTGGGTTCATTGAATATGATTAGATTTTGCAAGTATGGGTATGTCCAGTACAACACGGCAAAGAGAATACTTTGCACTAGAAGATAAAAATTGTTTTTAGTTCAAATGTTTGGCATTTGCTTGTTTAGACCAAAAGAACAAGTTAATTTTTATCACATATCATTCGCAGGAGCTTCATAGAAGATGAGTTATCAAATTTATAAAGTTTAGCGTATTACGTTATATAAAATTCTATTTATATACGAGTCGCTATGGACAGAAATAAAAATACTGTTTTGTCCAGTGAGGTGTCACAATCCCAAAAATATAATAATATCGGTAGGTTAACTCATATTTTGAAACCCCAAAATATTGTTACAGAGTGCAAAATACTCCAAATAAAAAGTTGATTATTTATTTAATTAAATTTTTTAGTAAAATTCTAAAAATTAAATTATAACTGCATCTTCAAAAGAATATTGTCCAGATTTGCAACCGGTATCTAGTTATATCAAATAAACTGTTACGGTCGATAAACGATTCTATAACGACTATATGAAAATTTGATTTGGATATAACTCACCATCTGTAACACGAAATCTTGGTTTTTCACTTTTGTTAGGAAAATACAGTTCAACAGATTCCGACCTTTCTTTTTTCGAAGAAATCCGACTAATAACGGTTCATGTACACTCAGTTGAAGTTCAGAACGTTAAATTACGAACTGTCGCGATATTATGGGCTCGATTATATTTAAAATATATTTTTATCCGTTCAACTTCATTTTAATTAACATATAAATCCATTGATGTTATGAATTCAATATTTAAACTGATTTAAATATTCCAATACAAATCGATAAAAATGTGGGACATTACATACCTTCCCCCTTAAAAGAATTTCGTCCCCGAAATTATTATGGTAGGAAAATGATATGAATCCTATCATAACTAGATTAAAGGTATTTTTTTACTTCTTGAATCTAGTTTCAACTGAATCAGTTTATTTTAATTAGAATATTAATTTCTTATTAACGAATATTTTCAGAAATTCAAAAAATTTCCTAACAACTTAAATTTTCGGAGAATTTCTTCAGCATCTCCTCTGCACTGGTCATTTGGTATTACTACAACTCGCTACTCTGGGCCTTCTCCAAATCCAAAAGAAAACAAACAGTCAAGCGGCTTTCCAAAACTAGTTCATAAATCTCATACTCAAATATAAGGTAAACTTGTACATTTTTGTTGGCATTTAACTCTATCTCTGCCATTTTTTATCACTTTAACATATATCCAAGCATCCTTGGTTGATCTCCCATCAATCCATTCTCAAACCAATCTTTCACTTTTACTAAGCCACATTTCTATTTCAACTCCAATTCCATTTACTGATTTATTTCTCAAATCAGCTATCTTCTCTCCAAATTCAAATTTTGATTCTTATTCTCTAAGAATCAATTCATTTTAATAACTCGAATCTCCAATATTTCTCTTTTACAATTTTCGTTCTGGATTGTTCCAAATTCAGTCCAATTTTGTTTATCTTGGTTTAAGTTCCACTTTTACCATTTTAACTCCATAAGTTAAATCTTTATTTCAGAATTCAAATTCCTGGGATTTATTTCAAATCAGTTTGAAATCATATATTATTCAAAACATTTGAATTTCTGACAATTTGTTTTCTCAAAACACTTCAAAAACAAAATCTTTTGGTAGTAATATGTCACTTTAGAAATTCGAAAATGAACACCGATGATGTTGCGCGGTCATCATCGGAATTATTTTCCAGCGATCGATGTGAGTTCAATACTATATCACTTTCAAAATTTATTTTAAAATACTTCCCTTTTGAATTTTACTTCAAAATATCTTTCACAACACTTGGAAAACAATTTCAAATCTCCCATGATTTTTAAATTCCCATGTATTTAATCCAAACATTATTTCTAACTCTTTTCCAAGTTTCTAGAGTTTTATTTCAATTCTGGTTTTAAATTCAGATTCAGTTCATCTGATTCTGCATATTATACTTATATAATATTTCGATTGGTTATTTGTATAACCAACTCAATTATAAATCTTATTCGATCATAATTTCAATCAACACATTCATTATATATTATATAAATTCAATATATATGCTTTCTTTATATCAAAATATATTTTTGGGTAAAACTATTTTATTTACCCTCTTTTAAAAACATACTGTGTCGAATTACTCTATTCAAGAGTTTAGAAACACCTATCAACACAGTTTGCATTACTGTTTCGACCAGAATTCATAAACCACTTGTCATTACAAATCTACACAATATAAAACAAGTTTTATATTAATTTCAAATACGCGCTCATATATATACACTCATACTCAATCTAGGGTATTACTAACCCTATCTCTATTGAGTTACGCCACATAGCCAAGGTAATCACTTAACCTTATACTCTGATACCAACTGTAACGGCCCGAAAATCCATACCGATTTGAGCTAACTAATATTCTACACATTCAACTCAAAGTGCATGAAAATTCAGATCATTAATAGAAAGAACTTAGAGGATGGGATAGAAAAGATAGAACTAATAGGATAGAAAAAGAAGAGCACAACTGAACTGAACAGAATCAG
Source organism: Allium sativum (assembly GCA_030737875.1). NCBI lineage: Eukaryota > Viridiplantae > Streptophyta > Magnoliopsida > Asparagales > Amaryllidaceae > Allium > Allium sativum. Next base: position 1,020,985,432 of record CM060913.1, read on the forward strand.
AGTAAACATGAATCTCACAGCGGAATGAATAAATTGTATTATAACATAACTTTGAAATACAAAATCTGAATTTGTACTTACATATCATATTAGTGTATAACTCATATACATCACAACGGAAATAATCTCTACATAACTAACAATGAAGCCTTCTGCTTTTAGCTCCTCCAAGTGTATCTGTAAAAGCCTGAAACATTTGACTGCCCGTACAAATTTGGGTACCCAAAAGTTTAGGGAAAAACAAACAAAATAAACTCTGGGTCAGTCATGGAACTGGTGTGAGTAAATTCCAACCATACTGTTTAACTTTTGAAACTCCTTTTGAAACAAAAGAATAATAGTAAAACCAGCCCACACAAAAACATGGACGATTTTTACCTTACTATAACCCAAAATACTTTGATATCAAATTCCAGTGATATTATAATAATGTCTAATCAAATAAATAACCAAATAGCAAAACTCTTGCATCTCACGCTCCACATATATATAGTATAAAATCAAAAACCGTCGAGCGCTTATATGAGATTGGATTCCAACAGACAAGGTATGAGAGCACCTTCCGATCATTGTACTCTAGAGGGTATACACTGGGGTTCAAAAAGAACATCTTGCAACCCGGCCACACATGACCAACCACTCATTTAGCTTGAGTGTATCGAATATATTGCCACCCACGGTTGTTGGCCATCCAACCGTAATCCGAAGATACATAATCGAAAAATAAGAACAAATATGTATTTTCTCTAGATTGGTGACAATACACCCTGCTTGGGGATGACCCAACTTGCCATGCTGTCTAGCCCAACTTTTGTTACTTCCTGGTTGTGAGGCTAGAGGCTACGTCTATCTTCAGAACATCTGATCACCATTCACTTTGAATGCCACATCGTCAAACCCGTCTATTCACTAATCGATTTCCAAAAATATCATGGGTATAAAAAGCTAAGAGGAATGAATTCCTCCACCACCAGACGTAATACCTTCTAGAGATCAATTGTACGTGATTTGTTAGGTATACTCTGTCAGACACTCGTCCATACAAGTTGTACTGGGACTGGACAAACAGAAACACCATTCTGGAACAGAACGACCCTTGTACTTCACTCAGTCTTTAATTGTCTTCAGTATAATATAATTCGCAGCGCTTATGCCTATACGGAGTGGTTTCAGACAATATATCCAACCGGTCTCTCTGTATTGACAACGATGGTCAAAATACTTCGATAGTCGGTTATATAACTATCGAAATAAAACAACATCCATTCTAATGCATAACGAAACATCATACAATCACGGGCGCTTTTTATTTGACATTTATTATTCAAATTCCCATATCTTACTAGATATTTCTCAAAACCCGTTTTAGTGTTTTCACACTTCTTGGAAAAACATTCCCAGTTATTATAAAATCTTATTCTCCCATTTTCCGGAAAGTATACGTTATTAACGTTCGAAACATTTATAGTCTTTTCACATTCCTTATTTTCTACACTTGGATGATACCCTCTATCTACATTGGAAAAATATTTCCAATTTCATTATAAACATTTTAATCTGCCAAATGTTCACTTTTAAAACATTATTCACTTTAAAACGTGAATATCATCCCTATTATACAAATCTGAACACCTTTATCAAATAACTCTTTATTCAAATAATAAATACCCTTACCTCGTTTACCAAAATAATTTTATATTCCCATTCCACTTTATAACTCTGTTTCTAAGTCAACTTCTTGTTAAATCAATATCAAGTTTATAACTAGAAATTGATTACATATCCTATTATAATTTATTGGTTTAAACTAAATATTAATTATCCTATCAGATTATAATTCCTAAAAATAATACATTCGACATCGTCAAATTAGAGTTCCAATTCCTAATAATGTTATCTAGTTCTAGTCATATTCCAAACATCGAAATGATGTCATCGCTTTCTGAAACGATTTTCCAATTTCTCTTTCTAAACTTATGCTTATATTTCTTTGGATAAACACCATTACTTATTACTTTAGAATAAGTGGATTTCAAACCAAACTGTTTTCATTCCCTAGGGAGTAGTGCTATAAATAAAAATCATGCTTAAGCTTGGTCAACAACGCTAATTTATCGTTATAGTTCAAAAACTTGCAATATGATACTATATTTCACTTTAATTATAAAATTATAATTTTTATAATTAACCTCGTTGATTTGCCTGACGGCCAATCAACTTCTTAACAAAAATGGGTTTTTGGTCGACTGTTGCTATTTTCTTAATTGATATCATCTATTTATTAAATCAACATAACGTAGAATTTCCATTCAACATGGTTCAACCAATGCATATATAAAACAAACAGTACATATAAATATTGAGGAATCTGGTCGGATTCCTCCAACCGGTTTCCTGCATCCACAGATGTTAGTCAACACAATTAACACTAACTCTATACTAGGGAATACTATAATCGGTGGAATTAGTGTCCAGCCGATAACGTGTACATATGCAACGATATATATTATTCAACCAATTTAATGGTAATTTATCTATGCGACCATCACACAACGTTTAATCAACATTAAAATATAATTATAATATTTTAAAATAGGTCAGACTTATTGAATTTACTCACCTTCGCGCGTTAACACTTAAATAACGATTTGCGTCAGTTGATGATTTGAATAGAGCATCTTATTTTTGCCATAAATCCAAACAAGCTCCAAATCGCTCTAGACCAGTTCCAATAGGTAGCCAGCAACTCTGCGATCCTAATATGACTGACTGTTCATGAAACTGGTTATATGAACCGGCCTATTACCAATCCAATCCAAAATGCTCCTCCATCCTGTATGTATCCGGTTCACATATTTCCATTTGATTACATCATATGTATGTCACTTCTTCTCTTTTAAAACCCGTCCACATATACACTATATAGTGCTTGACGTTGTGACATTGGCCAAAACAATATCCTCTGTTCCATATTACACTTCACGCCAAAATAGCCACTACATGTATCCATCTTCCCAAACACAGTAGACACCACACTCCTATCCTTATCACCTCAACTTCACTTAAGTAATGTGTCATACCATGTCCATGCTGAAACAACCCACCTCCGTTAGGGTCACTCACAAAGGGAATGCCCTAATTTTGGTGGAGGTTTATAAGTATAAGTCACAGATATACAAGACAGATATAAATACGCATATTTTTAAATAGCGGAAACAACAGCAACTTTTATTTCATCAAAATACGTGTTACACAAACCACACCATAATTGTCTTACAATACTTCCAAAAACATTACATTTCCATAACTGTCTTGATTAACAAAGAAGCATAAAACATAAAGTAAAGCAACAAAATCCCCATAATGATATCCAAAGCCATGATCCAAGCCAAAAAGATCCAAACCGTACATCTACTGCCTTCAAGCTTGCAAAAGAGTCTGACTAGGTTGAGTTGTTTCCTCCCTGTGGACCTGGGGGGAACGAAAGAAAAGAAGACGAAATGAAAAACGGAGTCAGACATAAAGCCTGAGTAAATCTAGTGACTTTTCAGTATATGAATAAGAAAAGGATATGATAGACATAAACTGAAAACAGGATAGTATCATAACTAAGGGAGTGTAGTCTAGAATCGAATATACTATCGAACCCATACCATATCTCTGCATTTACTAGTATTACTCTAACCGGCACCCCATGCTGAGGGTGAAGTGATCCTTTTTGTTTTCTAAAGATCGGCTCCTACTCGTACGTGTGTCTTACGGCTACCCCAAGAAGTGTAGATACCTATGCTGGTCCCACTATGGGGTGTATCAAGACCCATGGTGGCGGCCCCGACACAATTACTAGAAGGCATAGGATATACTACTGGTGCCCCCAAGTGCCCTATTTGTCTGCTCCGGAGTGTGTGCACGACCGCACACCGTTAGACCTACACTGTGCACCTAACATTGCCGTTATTTGACTGCTTACAATCAGCCCAGTAATCGTGCCCCACCCTGCCTAGTTTCAGGGTGCCGTTGATACCTAAATTGGGTTACTGCTGAAACGAGTCCCTACGTTACCAGGGTTTTCTAGTCAAACATGTTAAGTGATTAAGTGTATATATATACCTATCCCCCACCCGTCAGTATTTGTTAACATGTTGAATCTTTGGTTAAGTGTTTTCAGTTGACTTAACCCTACCACCTGTCCTTAGCCTTTTAGAGCACCGACCACTCACATTAGACAGATATCATTACGGTTACTGGATGTGCCGGTTGGTTCCAGGTAGGTTTACACCGTAGTTCAGTCTAACCTCGGGTCTTTATTGGGCCCAATATTTAACCACCCACATTGGATAGGTATTGTTGTGACTACTGGACAGTCGGGCGGGTCTGGGCAGGTTTATGTCACAACTCAATCCAACCTCGGGTCAAACATGTCGTCTTTTCTAGGTTTACATATTTCATTATTTATGTAAATGTCATGTCGTCTTTTAATTTGGGTATAACAATTTATACCGCAAAAATGTTACAGTCGTTGGCACGCGCCAAACATGCCAACATATTTATTTATATCATGTTTTACACCCAACGCTATTACCCCCGTTTGTACATACTAATGTTGGGCTCGACACAATTCAGCCCAACTTAATAAACGTGAGAAAAGGGGAAATTCAGAACATGTAATATTTCTATGATACATAGAAGGTGTAGCGCATGAACTTGCAAATTGGCGTTAACATAAACATTGGAGCATGTGAACTTGCATTCAAAATTGGCATACAACTAAATGGGTGTCACATAGGATGGCATATGTAGACTTATACAAACTTGGGTTTTAACATATTAACTTGGCATAACGTCGAACACAAAACTAGCATGTTGTAAATTAACCCAAAATGTCCAAATCTAATATATATATAGTCTATTTCCACATGAACTTGCATAGTTTATGTAGCCCAAACTGCATTTAACATAGTTCTAATCATACTTGTAATGGATCTAAGATGTATACATAAGTTCTGAGTCATGTAGCATAAAGGGTCTCAAATCTAGGGTGTGTTTACATAAGTATATGGCCCATGATATCAACATAAACATAAAGGGGATATTAACATAAACATGAGAGGGATCTAATCATAGACTTTGCCACAAAACTTGCAATTACCATCGCTTTCATATACAAACATATAATAAACTTGCATTGATCCATTTATACCACAAATCAATTCACCAAAACAATTACGATAGAAACATTACAATACACAAGATCAACATCATTACAATGATACAATTCTATTCCCAATTACATCGTATCACATCATAATTTTATTCAAATTCTAAAAGACCACTATACTTACAACGTGACGAGATCTTGTTTTCTGATTTTTGTTTTCTGAATTTGGAGATGCTCTCCTTTGGGTAGCAATTTGTTGATTGATTTGATTAGACCTTAATTTGCTTCTTAGTTTGATTCTTGGCGGCTACGATCAACTCCTTCCAGACAGCATGACGACTCCTCTCTTATTTTCTTATGGGAATTAGTTGAGTCTTAGTGTGTATTTATAGAGTTTTCAAGTAAATTTGAGTCGTTAGATGCAAACAGGGAGGGAAATCAGACCGTACAGCACACTAGAGTCGAACCAGGGTCAAACCCACCTGGTCAGGACGACCAGGCAAGTCGACCTGTAGGTCGACACCCAAGTCGACTGCGCAGTCGACTTGGGGCGGGGGGGCAGGTCGACTACCCAGTCGACACTAGTGTCGACCTGGTCACTGGGCGGGAATTTTCCCGCCCAGCCCAGTTTGAACTCGAATTTGAATTTTAAACCTGTTCTGAGCTGTTTTTGAATTTCAAATTTATTCTGAAACTTCCAGAGATCATAACTCCTTCATACGGAATCCGTTTCACGCAAACTCGGACTCTATCTCAACCAAAATTCCGAGACGAACACAATGGCGTAAGCCATTTCCCTTTATTCTTTCATTAGAATTAATTATACTTTAATTTATGAATTTCACTGTTATAGAATATACGGGGTGTTACATTCTCCCCCACTTAAAAGGATTTCGTCCCCGAAATCTTCAAGTTTTAGGAAGAATTTATATCCTGCCATCCAATCGTCCATCAACTCAACCAACAAACACAGGTGTCCATTGTCCTTAAAGACTTCTAATGCTTTATGATCATATGCATTGTGTGTGTAAATGTCCCTATCTAATGCAGAAATCAGGCGGTCGACTGATTCAGTTGACCTCCTAAATGCGAATCATGTAAGTGTCATGAATCCATTATGTATGCAATTTTTTTTCCTACTCATAATTCTACATGAGTGCACAACAATTCATACAAATGCAATAACCATATGATAACGTATAAAATTTCAACCACATATGAACGAGAATACATATATGCATATGCAGTATGAAGTGACTGAGCCGATCTAAAACCTAGGGTGTGTGTGTATATGCATCCACGAGCAACCACTAGCAATCACTTGCAACCACTTGCAGCCATAATCCAAAACATGTTTTCAAATACATGTTTGCATCCATTTGTTTTCTACCTAAGGAGTTAAGGGAAAAGGGTCGAGGAAATATGCCTAAAAGATAGATAAAGCATAACTTAAGGAAAAAGAGAGATCAAAGATGTACCCTCAAAAAGAAAAGGGTAGGCTGCGCGTATTCTAGCCTCAGTTTCCCAAGTCGCGTCTTCCTCGGTGTTGCTCCACTGAACTTTGACGAGCTTGACTTCGCGGTTGCGTAGATTTTTCACTTCAGTTCCTAAGATGCGTGTTGGAACTCTTCTCATAGTTGCTTCACGTTCCACTTCGGCTTCTTCTAGAATGCTAGGCTCTACTATTTCAGCAGACTCGTGTAAACACTTCCGGAGGTGAGAAACATGAAAGATGTTGTGAACTCCGGCCAGTTTTTCGGGTAGCTCTAATCTATAGGCCATCTTCCCAACCTTCTCGATGATAGGAAATGGTCCTACAAATCTCGGTGCTAGCTTTCCAGTGGATCCAAAATGAACAACGTTCCTTAGAGGAGATACCTTAAGAAAAACTCTGTCCCCAACCTCAAACTCAAGGTCGGTCCTTCTCTTGTCGGCGTAGGATTTCTGTCTATCTTGGGCCGTCTTCATCCTTCTTCGAATCAAGTCCACTTTTTCTGAAGTTTCTCTGATCATGTCTAGACCAAGAATAACCTTATCTGTAGACTCCCACCAACAAGTTGGTGACTTGCACGGTCTTCCATACAATGCTTCGAAGGGTGTCATGCCTATGGTAGCTTGGAAGCTATTGTTGTAAGCAAACTCCACTAAGGGAAGGTGATCCTCCCATGTCCCTCCAAAGTCTAGAACGCAAAGTCTCAAAAGATCCTCTAAAACTCTATTCACCCTTTCCGTTTGTCCATCGGTCTGGGGGTGATAGGCCGTGCTCAAACATAACTGTGTACCTATAGCTTCTTGCAAACTTCGCCAAAACTCGCTTGTGAAGATAGGGCCTCGGTCACTAACAATGCTGGAGGGTATCCCATGGAGTCGAACTATCTCCTTGATGTAAAGAGACGCTAGGGATGAGGCGGTCCTTCTACTCTTGACAGGTAAAAAGTGGGCGCTCTTTGTAAGCCTATCCACTATTACCCAAATGCTAGTATTGCCCCTTCTCGACCTAGGCAGCCCATCAACGAAGTCTATTGAAATGCTATCCCACTTCCACTGTGGGACCTCTAGGGGATGAAGTAGTCCTCCAGGCTTTTTCTGTTCCGCTTTAACTTGTTGGCATACCATACACTTAGAAACGAAATCTTCCACGTCCTTCTTCATGCCGTTCCAAAAGAAAATTCTTTTCATGTCCTTGTACATTTTGTCTCCGCCTGGATGTATTGTCATCTTGGAACGATGTGCTTCCTCGAGAACCTTCTTTATCAACTCCTTTGCTTGTGGAACGCATAGTCTTCCATTGCGTCTCAGGCAGCCTTTATCATCAATAGAGTATCTACTGAGGTGATTAGAAGTCTCACCCCTAATTAGTTTATCAACCACTTCGACTAGCTGAGGGTCCTCACGTTGTGCCGTCCCTATTGTGTCCAAAAGAGTAGGGCGCACCTCAAGAGATGCTAACAAACCCGGTACGAAATCAGAGGAGGGCCTAAAGTTAAAACTGACTATATACTCTTGGCTTTGCCTTTCTACAAAGAGTGGGCTTAGGATCAGTTTCTTTCTACTCAAGGCGTCTGCCACCACATTGCCCTTGCCCGGAGTATAGGAAATCTCGAAGTCATACGAGGCAAGAAACTCCATCCATCTCTGTTGCCTCAAGTTAAGTTCTTTCTGCGAGAAAAGATATTTCAACGATTTATGGTCAGTGTAAAGTTCGAACTTCTCACCTAGGAGATAATGTCGCCAAGACTTAAGTGCAAAGACAATGGCGGCTAACTCAAGATCGTGGGTCGAGTAGTTCTTTTCATGAAATTTCAATTGCCTTACACCATAAGCTACTACCCTCCCTTCTTGCATCAAGACAGCGCCTAGCCCTGTCCCACATGCATCTGTATAAACTGTGAACATCTTGCTTCCGTCTGGTAGAGTCAGGATTGGGGCTGTTGTAAGAGCCCTTTTTAGGCGTTGGAAAGCCAACTCGCAATCCAAGTCCCAATTGAACACTAGATTCTTCTTTGTCAGCCTTGTGAGTGGAGCTGAGATTTTCGCAAAATCTCTTATGAATTTTCAATAGAAGCCTGCTAGTCCTAGAAAACCTCGGACCTCAGTTGCATTCTTTGGTGCCTTCTAGTCTCGCACCGCAACTACCTTCGCGGGGTCTACGGCCAGCCCTTCTTTAGATACTACATGCCCAAGAAACTTTACTTCTTCTCTCCAAAAGTGGCATTTTGAAAATTTTGCCTTTAGCTGATGTGCTCGGAGAGTATCCATGATTTCCTTCAGATGTTGAGCATGCTCTTCCTCACTTTTTGAAAAGATCAAGATATCGTCTACGAAGACAACCACAAACTTGTTGAGGAATTCTCTGAACACTCTGCTCATTAGGTCCACGAAATAAGCGGGTGCATTCGTCAGGCCGAAAGGCATGACAAGCCACTCAAAGAAACCATCTGGGGTTCTGAACGCCGTTTTATCAATACTATCTTCAGCCACTCTTAGCTGATGAAACCCAGTTGCTAGATCAAGTTGGGAGAAAACCGACGCGCCTACAAGCTGATCAAACAAATCGTCGATTCGGGGAAGAGGATGCCTATTTTTCTTGGTCAACTTGTTTAACTCCCTATAGTCAACACAGAGGCGAAGCGAACCGTCTGCTTTGGTTGCGAACACCACTGGAGCACCCATTCTGAAATGCTCCTTCGAATGAACCCCTTCTCAAGAAGTTCTTTAACCTGCTTACTGAGCTCCTTTCTATCTTTTGGAGCCATATGTCTGACAGGTAAAGCTATGGGCTTTGCGTTATCCACAAGATAGATTCGAAAGTCTATTTCCCGCTTCGGAGGTAAGCCTTTCACCTCCTCGAAGACATCCGGATATTCCCGGACTACTCTAACCGACTGCAAATTCTCATCAGAAGCATCAAGCGACTCTAGATAACTAAGCATAACAGCATTCAAAGGAATACAGGAAATCTCTAGAGTGTTACCAAGCCGAGTCAAGAGTCTAACTACTCTTTTCTCACAATCAAGAATGGCACCGTTACTGGATAACCAGTCCATGCCTAAGATCAAACCATATCCCGAGAAGCCTAGAACAAAGGCATTACAACTAAACTCAACACTGAGAAAAGAGATTTTCAAACCCAAACAAACCATTGACAAGTAAGCGGAGCTCCCAATTGGATTTGATACTACTAAGGGATCCTCAACCATACTAGTGCCTAGATGCAGAGATTCTACGAAAGCAGATGAAATAAAGGAGTGTGATGCACCAGAGTCAAAAAGTGTGCGAACTGGATGATCATAAAGATAGACTACACTTTCTACAGAAATATTACTACCTCGCTCCTGTGAAGGTGCTGTCAGAGCATGAACTTGACCCCCTGAAGTAGATCCAGCTTTCTGTCCCTGTCCTTTCTTCTTTGGGCAGTCCTTAGCTTGGTGCCCAGTCTCCTCACAATGGAAGCAACCACCCATCTTCGCCTTCTTCTTCTAGCAGTCTTTCTCTATATGCCCAACTATGCCACAGAAATGGCACTTTCTCTTCTCATAGGACTTCTTGTTCTTTCCTTCTTTCTTAAAGTCTGTCTTCTTAGCCTGTAAACCTTCTTTCTTTTCCTCAGCCTTAGTCTCCTTCTTGTCGTGGTCTTCCTCATGTAGCAACGCCATGTCCACCAAGCTTTCATAAGTTGCTCCCGTGGACACATGGGTCATGGCAAGGCTGTGTATAGGCTCATTCAGACCTTTGACGAAGGGAAGTTCCTTCTTGTGTTGGGTATTTACTAAGTCCAGCCCAAATCTGGCCAGCTGATTAAACTGATTGACGTACTCTCTGACCGTCATGCTTCCCTGTTTAAGATTCAAGAACTTCTCTATTTGTAGGCTCCTTTCAGCTTGGGAGAGGAATTTTAGTTCGAACCTTGTCCTAAAATCATCCCAAGTTTCCACTGCCCTCTGAGCATTAGTGATCTCCCACCAATAGGAAGCTTCATCTTTGAGCAACTACGCAGCTAGCTGTATCTTTTGCCTATCATCAACTCCGAAGATGTCAAATAGATCCTCGGTCTCCTTTAGCCAATTTCTTGCTCCTACAAAGGGTTCAGTTCCATGGAAGTCTTTTCCACCCATTGACTTGAAGTCTCTACATGTTTTGGCAAAAGCATTTCCAAGGGGAGGAGCAGGAGGAGGAACTGGTGCTACTGGGGGAGGAAGGATATCTGCCGGGTCCGCGCCATTTGCGGCCCTAGCTTCTAAGAACCTTCTAAACCAACCGGGTATCGGTACTCCTTTAGGAATGTTAAGGTCTCCAGACATTCTAAAACAGAAAGGAAAGATTCAAAACGAAGGATAGAGAGGGATAGTACACATGGCTTTGGGGGATCATGCCTTTTAAAATATAACACTTTTTCTAAAAAAATGCTTCTTTAAACTTTCTTTTGAAAATAATATCAAAAACATTATCTTATCTAGTAAACCTATGCTTTGATACCAAGTGAAACACCCCACCTCCGTTAGGGTCACTCACAAAGGGAATGCCCTAATTTTGGTGGAGGTTTATAAGTATAAGTCACAGATATACAAGAAAAATATAAATACACATATTTTTAAATAGTGGAAACAACAACAACTTTTATTTCATCAAAATACGTGTTACACAAACCACACCATAATTGTCTTAAAATACTTCCAAAAACATTACATTTCCATAACTGTTTTGATTAACAAAGAAGCATAAAACATAAAGTAAAGCAACAAAATCCCCATAATGATATCCAAAGCCATGATCCAAGCCAAAGAAATCCAAACCGTACATCTACTGCCTTCAACCTTGCAAAAGAGTCTGACAAGGCTGAGTTGTTTCCTCCCTGTGGACCTGGGGGAAAACGAAAGAAAAGAAGACGAAAAGAAAAACGGAGTCAGGCATAAAGCTTGAGTAAATCTAGTGACTTTTCAGTATATGAATAAGAAAAGGATATGATAGACATAAACTGAAAATAGGATAGTATCATAACTAAGGGAGTGTAGTCTAGAATCGAATATACTATCGAACCCACACCATATCTCCGCATTTACTAGTATTACTCTAACCGGCACCCCATGCTGAGGGTGAAGTGATCCTTTTTGTTTTCTAAAGATCGACTCCTACTCGTACGTGTGTCTTACGGCTACCCCAAGAAGTGTAGATACCTATGCTGGTCCCACCATGGGGTGTATCAAGACCCATGGTGGCGGCCCCGACACAATTACTAGAAGGCATAGGATATACTATTGGTGCCCCCAGTGCCCTTCTTGTCTGCTCCAGAGTGCATGCACGACCGCACACCGTTAGACCTACACTGTGAACTAACATTACCGTTATTTGACCGCTTACAATCAGCCCAGTAATCGTGCCCCACCCTGCCTAGTTTCAGGGTACCGTTGATACCTAAATTGGGTTACTACTGAAACGGGTCCCTACATTACCAGGGTTTTCTAGTCAAACATGTTAAGTGGTTAAGTGTATGTATATACCTATCCCCCACCCATCAGTATTTGTTAACATGTTGAATCTTTGGTTAAGTGTTTTCAGTTGACTTAACCCTACCACCTGTCCTTAGCCTTTTAGAGCACCGACCACTCACATTAGACAGATATCACTACAGTTACTAGATGTGCCGGTTGGTTTCGGGCAGGTTTACACCGTAGTTCAGTCTAACCTCGGGTCTTTATTGGGCCCAATGTTTAACCACCCACATTGGATAGGTATTGTTGTGACTACTGGACAGTCGGGCGGGTCCGGGCAGGTTTATGTCATAAATCAATCCAACCTCGGGTCAAACATGTTGTCTTTTCTAAGTTTACATATTTCATTATTTATGTAAATGTCATGTCGTCTTTTAATTTGGGTATAACAATTTATACCGCAAAAATGTCACAGTCGTTGGCACGCGCCAAACATGCCAACATATTTATTTATATCATGTTTTAAACCCAACGCTATTACCCCCGTTTGTACGTACTAATGTTGGGCTCGACACAATTCAGCCCAACTTGATAAACGTGAGAAAAGGGGAAATTCAGAACATGTAATATTTCTATGATACATAGAAGGTGTAGCGCATGAACTTGCAAATTGGCGTTAACATAAACATTGGAGCATGTGAACTTGCATTCAAAATTGGCATACAACTAAATGGGTGTCACATAGGATGGCATATGTAGACTTATACAAACTTGGGTTTTAACATATTAACTTGGCATAACGTCGAACACAAAACTAGCATGTTGTAAATTAACCCAAAATGTCCAAATCTAATATATATATAGTCTATTTCCACATGAACTTGCATAGTTTATGTAGCCCAAACTGCATTTAACATAGTTCTAATCATACTTGTAATGGATCTAAGATGTATACATAAGTTCTGAGTCATGTAGCATAAAGGATCTCAAATCTAGGGTGTGTTTACATAAGTATATGGCCCATGATATCAACATAAACATAAAGGGGATATTAACATAAACATGAGAGGGATCTAATCATAGACTTTGCCACAAAACTTGCAATTACCATCGCTTTCATATACAAACGTATAATAAACTTGTATCGATCCATTTATGCCACAAATCAATTCACCAAAACAATTACGATAGAAACATTACAATACACAAGATCTACATCATTACAATGATACAATTCTATTCCCAATTACATCGTATCACATCATAATTTTATTCAAATTCTGAAAGACCACTATACTTACAACGTGACGAGATCTTGTTTTCTGATTTCTGTTTTCTGAATTTGGAGATGCTCTCCTTTGGGTAGCAATTTGTTGATTGATTTGATTAGACCTTAATTTGCTTCTTAGTTTGATTCTTGGCGGCTACGATCAACTCCTTCCAGACAGCATGACGACTCCTCTCTTATTTTCTTATGTGAATTAGTTGAGTCTTAGTGTGTATTTATAGAGTTTTCAAGTAAATTTGAGCCGTCAGATGCAAACAGGGAGGGAAATCAGACCGTACAGCACACCAGAGTCGAACCAGGGTCAAACCCACCTGGTCAGGCCGACCAGGCAAGTCGACCTGTAGGTCGACACCCAAGTCGACTGCGCAGTCGACTTGGGGGGGCCAGGTCGACTGCCCAGTCGACACTAGTGTCGACCTGGTCACTGGGCGGGAATTTTCCCGCCCAGCCCAGTTTGAACTCGAATTTGAATTTTAAACCTGTTCTGAGCTGTTTTTGAATTTCAAATTTATTCTGAAACTTCCGGAGATCATAACTCCTTCATACGGAATCCGATTCATGTAAACTCGGACTCTATCTCAACCAGAATTCCAAGACGAATGCAATGGCATAAGCCATTTCCCTTAATTCTTTCATTATAATTAATTATACTTTAATTTATGAATTTCACTGTTATAGAATATACGGGGTGTTACCCATGCCTTCCTTCCCCATCTTTCACATTGACACTTCCCATTTCTCTTTTGTATTTCCGTATGAAGCTCCACGTGTTAAGCTTTAACACATGCACCATTTCCCATTTTCAAACTTTTCATTTCTTTGTTCATGTTGGCTACCTGAAACAGTCATTCCCACAACATCATTTTACTGCTCACGTACCAACTTCCAGAGAAACGCTTTTGCTCCTTGACAACTCTTCACCAAGTTGTTCTCACGTTTTAATACTAATACTACTCACACCTTCGCATACACACTTACTTTCCCTTTAAACTTACGCACACATGTTCACCAAAATGAATTAAAAACCACCGCCTGCCATGTTTAATGCTTCAAACCATCCTTGTTTTTAAATGGTTTGCTATCACCTATGTGTTAAACTTCCCATATTACTTTCTACATAAATTCTTAAGACCGCATGCTAAGCTCCTGTAGATCGAACATGCACGATTTGAACTCACACTTGCTCTCCCTCCAGACTCTCGCATGCTGTGAAAACCCTCGTTCCTTCCTTCTTCTTGTCGTCTACCGTGCACCAGTACCGCCAAAAAGCTTCCTCACTTTCCCACCTGACACTTGCTACCATACATGCCACCCCTTCCTATGTTGTCTAACAGAAAACAGGTCGAGTTCCCCTACCAGTGCCATATTTCGAAACTTGCTACTCCTCTCAAATGCCAACTTTAGCCTCCTCACTTGCGCACTCTCCAGTTTATATTTTATTTTATTTTCTTGTTTGATTTTTGTTGTCTTCGTTTCTGAAGATGAATACGGATTGCGTTTATATACATAGGAGAAGCTTCAGGTTTAAGCTACAAGACATGTGCTTAGGTGGTACTCTAAGTGCTAGTGTATGGCACATTGATGGTTCATTTAATTAAATTAATACCTAAGCTGCTTTGACGACGTGGAATGATTAGATTTTGCAAGTATGCGTATGTACAGTACAACACGGCAAGAGGATACTTTATACTAGAAGATAAAAATTGTTTTTAGTTCAAATGTTTGGCATTTTCTGGTTTAGACAAAAAGAACAAGTTAATTTTTATAACGTATCATTCGTAGGACCTTCATAGAAGATGAGTTATTGAATTTATAAAGTTTAGCGTATTACGTTATATAAAATTCTATTCATATACGAGCCGCTATGGACTAAAATAAAAATACCATTGCATCCAGTGAGGTGCCACGATCCCAAAAATATAATAATATCGGTAGGTTAACTCATATTTTGAAACCCCAAAATATTGTTACATAGTGCAAAATACTCCAAATAAAAAGTTGATTATTTAATTAATTAAAAATTTCAGTAAAGTTCTAAAAATTAAATTATAACCGTGTCTTCAAAAGAATGTTGTCCAGATTTGCAACCGGTATCTAGTTATATCAAATAAACTGTTACGATTGATAAACGATTCTATAGTGACTATTTGAAAATTTGATTTGGATATAACTCACCATCTGTAACGCGAAATCTTAGTTTTTCACTTTTGTTAGAAAAATACAGTTTAACAGATTCCGACGTTTCTTGTTTCGAAGAAATCCGACTAATAACGGTTCCTGTACACTCAGTTGAAGTTCATAACGTTAAATTACAACAGGCTCGATTATATTTAATATATATTTTTATACGTTCAACTTCATTTTAATTAATATATAAATTCATTGATGTTATGAATTCAATATTTAAACTGATTTAAATATTCCAATACAAACCGATAAAAATGTGGGACATTAAAGTGAATGGACTTAAGAAGTATCCGAAGAAACCTCTCATGTTGCAACTCAAATTGACCTCTGTAGAGTTAGTGGATGCAACCCTTCACCTTAAAGTAGTTGAAAGAGAGAAAGATAGTGATGATAAGGCATGGTTCGATGAAATCCGAACAATAAGTGCTTTCCTTTTCCGAATCCAATCATTTCCACTAAAAGAAGAATAATAAGAAGCTTAGCGGCTTTAGTTCAAAATCTTACGTGACACCTCCTTCGGCTTCAGCAAAGGGGTGTTACAATTATGGGTCATTTGATCATTTTGCCAAGGTGTGCCCTAAGTCTCGTATGTGTCGATATTGTAAGAAAGAGGGTCATGAGATCTCTTCTTTTCCTAAAAGGCCAATGGGAGCTAATTTTAGAAAGCTTAATGTGGTAAGAGCATCTAGTAAACCATCACAGCCTCATGGTACACCTTTCATCCTCAAAGATTCGTTATTATTTCATGATCGATTTGAGTTTTATATGATATGGGTGCATCGCATTCATTTGTATCGAAAGAACTTGTCGATGCTATATCTTAGGATGTTGTATGTTTGTCGACTTCATTATGGATTGTGAATCCTATTAGAGGACCCGCAACACTCAAATTAATATGTGAAGATGTTGAGTGATTCTGTGTGGCTTTCCTTTCCATGTGAATCTTCATGTCATTTATTCCTTTGAGTTCAATATAGTTCTTGGTATGGATTGGCTCGTGCGATATGAGGCTAGGATTTTTTGTATTGAGAGGGTCTTATACCTTTGACATCCCGACTCGCCTAGCCAGTTATGGATGATTCTTTGATATGTCGATCGTGTCATAAAAATATCCTTATTCTTGTCTTGAGACCATGATGATGTGTCTCATATTCCAGTAGTATATGAGTCGCTGATTTATTTGAGCCGGTTTCGGGTTTTCCACCCAAACGGGCTATTGAGTTTCATATTGACTTAGTTCTCGGTGCACAGCCTATGAGTAGGCCTCCTACTAGGATGTCGACCGAAGAGAAGAAGCAACTTATCAAGCTTGAGGTTAAGAATTTCATTCGATCTTAACCTTCATTGTGGTTTGCCATATTGGTATTTGTGAGGAAGTCTAATAGGACTCTTAGGCTATACATCGATTATCATAAGCGATTGACCCGCCCTTTTTGCAAGGAAGTCATATCATGGATTTCTGTCAACCGAAGCGCTCAAGACTCGAGGATGGACATAGGCCAGCTCAAATGCGTACAACCTAAGTAAATAAAGTCTTAGATGCATGAGTATATGGCACCGGACTCCGGATAGGCAAATCCCGGTTCGGCAAAGCCCAGCTCGACACACTTCAACTCAATATCTCAAACTAGCATACCACTCCGGTTCGGTAAGAAGACCAATTTATCATTCTTCCAGTTCGACATTCCCCGGCTCGGTGTGCCATGTCACCCAGTCACATGAACATTTGATTTTCGGATCATCCAATTCGGTTCGGATATGCCGAACTAGATCATGCCAAGCTGGAATTTTGATGTTTATTGGAGACCTATTCAACTGCCTAAACATGATCCACAAGCCACGCTGCGAACTCCCGTGATGCTACAATGTGTCTTGATTAAACCAGATCTGCCTCCACATGTCTTGGCCGAGCCGGATTCTGGAGCTCCTATAAAAGATGAAATTGGGACATCTCAGGGGGGCTTTCTTCTTCTCCAACCATAGCAACTCATCAGAAACGAGATTCACTTCTTTCATCTCATATTTCTTACTATTAAACCAACTAACAGTAGCTTGCAGTCAAACAGTATAAACATAAGATTACACCAAGTGGACGTAGGCACATTATCGAACAACTATAGTTCTGTGTGTTCCTTTACTTTTCTACATATTCTATAATTCTGTGATTGCCTATGGATTGCTTTTTCGCGTGTTTAAGTTAGAAGAACCAATTTTCGAGTTAACATTTTGGAGCTCCAGGAAGGAGGGAACGACACTTGAATTTCACAGTGAAATCGGGTTGCTACCATTCTCAACCTTCTACTATGGTGACAGAAAGAGGGTACTCTACTTATACGGGTGCCACAGGAAGAGAGGAAGACGGACAAGAAGCATCTTACGCTGGGAATCCCTCTATTTATTTGAAAAGGGAGGAGTCGAATGAAAACATGGGAGGATTACAAGCGTGCTTCCAACAAGAAGAAGACACGATGCAAGAGATTATAGTATGGTTGAGAGAGGATAGAGGTCATGTGCATGGACCTTGAAGAGGCTGAAGCGAGCAAGCAGCACCACTACCACATTCACAATGTCATAGAAGAGTTTGTTAGGATGGACGACTACAACACTATGTCTTGCACAGAACCCCGACTATGGGACCTAGTCTGCCGTCAAATGCTCGGTGTGGAAGTGAGCCTGGCTCATTGGGAGGACTTATCATTAACTGGTAGGTTTATATAGATGTTGGACAACGGACGATGGCCACATTGGCTCAGCCGTGTATGGAACTAACTTTTAGTTCCTTTGCATGCTCTGTAACCAACAATAAATCATCGCTCCACTTTTCGCTTTTAATAAATGGTGTTTGAGTCGTCCTACCCATCTATGGGACCAATCGCTAGCCCCTGGGCATGTTATATACCCAATAATGCACTTGTGTACTGCTTTTTTCTTGAATTGTAATGAATGGCTAAGCCTCCAACTCTTGTATGTGGTCTACGGTGACTCCTAGTTAAGCTCTAGGATGGCGATAAACCATTTACTTTTATTATCAATATCAGTGAACTTGTGTTTTTTGGACTTCCATCAAATGTTCTACAAGTATGATTGATGCTTTTGAGCATCACGTTTTTAAAACTCTTACATAAACCCTGGATCGTTACGTATGGTTGATGCACGACAAGGGGTATGAAACGTCGTCGTAAACTTGGAAGGTTCGCTTACGCAAGACCATCAAGTATAGTTGATGCTTGGTAAGGGTCGAGCAACACTCGGACACGATCTCATTTGATCGGGACCATCGAGTATGGTTGATGCTTTGTAAGAGCCCGGTGAGGCTAGGATTGTCAAGTATGGTTATTGATTGGCAAGAATTAGATGACCCGGGGCGCGGGTGAGTTTAATCAGAAACGTCAAGTATGGTTGATTCTTGGAAAGGGATAAGTGACCTCCCAATGAAGGATCGCTTAGTCAGGACCGTCAATTATGATTTATGCTTCGTAAGATCCCGAAGAGGCTACGGATCGTCGGGTACGGTTGGTACTCGGCCAGAGCTCGGTGAAGATATTAAACTGATCATCAACATGACACTCGTACGAACATGGAGATCGTGAACGATTAGGCAAGATCATGAGACATGAGCATTGAGTCGATAAGAATCCAAAAAAGATCCGTTTACAACAAGATACACTTTGGGGGTAAGTGTTGACCCGCCTTTTTTTGCAAGGCAGTCATATCACGGATTTCCATCAATCGAAGCACTCGAGAGTTACGGACGGACATAGAAAAGCTCAAGCGTGTATAACCAAAGAAAACAAAGTCTTAGATGCATGAGTATAGGGCATTCAGACTCCAAATTAGCAAAGCCTGGGTCGGCAAAGCACGAATCGACATACTCCAACTCAACATCTCAAACTGTATACCACTTTGGCTCGGTAAGAAGGCTGGTTTGGCATTCCTCCGGTTCAATGTTCCCTAGCCGTGTGTGCCATGTCGCCCCATCACATGAATGTTTGACTTTCCAGATCGAACAACTCGGTTCGGCTATGCCGAACCAAGCCTGACTTTTAATGCTCATTGGAGACCTATTCAGACATGATCCACAAGCCACGCCACGAACTCCAAAGATGTTGTTATGTGTCTTGATCGAATTGGATCTACTTCTACATGTCTTGGTCAAGCCGAATTCTAGAGCTCCTATAAATAGTTGAACTTGCGACATTTTAAAGGGGATCCTTTCTTCTCCAGCCATGACAACTCATCAAAAACGAGACTCACTTCTTTCTCTTTGTATTTCTTACTGTAAAACCAAATGTAACTTGTAATCAAATAGTATAAACATATGATTGCACCAAGTAGACATAGGCACATTGCCGAACCATTATAATTCTGCGTGTTCCTTTACTTTTCTGCATATTTTTTAATTGTGTGATTTTGAATTTGGAGTGTTTAATTTGGAAGAACTAGTTTTCAAGTTAGCACAAGCTTAATGAGTTAACCATCAAGAATCGATAGTCGTTGCCTAGGATCGACGATATATTAGATCAATTGAATGGAGAGAAAGTCCTTTCTCATTATGATCTCTCCACAGGGTTTCATCAGCTTTGAGTTGGGGAGGATAGCATTCCTCTCACCGCATTCCGCATTCGATACATTTCTCATGAGTGCACGTCATTCCATTTAGTTTGATGAACACTTCTACATACTTTGTCGATGGTATGAATTGAGCAATCCGGGAATATCTCGATAAATTTTTGCTTGTACTCATTGATTATATTCTAGTATATTCCAAGTTTGAAACCGAGCATGTTAAACATTTGAGGCTTCTTTTGGTTACTCTTAGACAACATCAACTCAAAGCTAAACTTTATAAGTGTCATTTCAAGGAGAAGCAAGTTAAATTCTTAGGACACGTTGTATCTTTTGATGACATCTCGATTGATCCTTTTAAGATGTAGACCATTCAAAATTGGAAGAGACTCACGAATGTCTCAAGATTCACAACTTTTTAGGATTAGTGGATTATTACCATCGATTCATCATATATTTCTCTCGTATTATGCCACCTCTTACCAAGCTCACTCGCAAAAGTGTTCGGTTTATTTGGTCGGGTTGATGTGAAGCTTCCTTTCAGCAACTCAAGGAGATCCTCACATATGGGGATATCTTAGTGGTTCCAAAAGGGAACAAAGATATTGTTGTATATACCTATACGATTCATAGCAGTTTGTGGCGCTGTGATTATGTAGCGTGATCGAGTGGTTGCATATGCTTTAAGGCAACTACATCCGAACAAAGTCAGATATGCCACGCATGATCTCGAACTTGCTTCCATTGCCTTCACGTTGAAGATTTAGAACCATTATTTATTGGACGATCATTTTATTACTTACAGTGATCACAAGTCGCTAAAGTATCTATTTTATCAAAAGGAACTCAATTTGCACTAGCAGCGTTGGCTTAATTTCCTTGCATCTTATGACTTCGACATCCAGTATTCCTCGGAAAAGTGGAATAGTGTTATTGATGCTTTTAGTCGAAAGCAAGCGGTTGTTGTTTCCATGAAAATGGTTGAATTAAAATATTTAGAGCTTCAATATTTATGTGATATTTGGGGTTGTGCTATTTCTTCTGATTATCCTATCTTATTATGTAGCATGGAAGTTCGACCTACCCTTGTAGATCTGATTGTCGATGCTCAGCAGCAAGATTTCGACATTTCATCTCTTATTCTAAAGTGTAAGTTTGATTCCCGTGATGATATCGAGATGAGGGATTTTAGCATCAATAGATGTAGATGTCTTCATAAGAAAGGAAGATTAGTCATGTCTCTTATTTATGAGCTTAGGCGAGACATTCTAAGTATACCATTCATCCAGACAGCAGTTGGCATATGATGACATGTGTCGCCTATATTATTGCGATGACATGAAGCGAGATATGGCAAGTTTTGTAAGCAATAGCATGACTTATCGACTTATAAAAGCTTAGCATCAGCGACTTAGTGGTCTTATTCAGCCGTTAGAGGTCCCATTTGGAGGTTGGACCTAATTTCCATGAATTTCATTAATGGCTTGCGTCGCTTGAGGTCCGGCCATTCCAGCATTGGGTTATTATTGATTGTCTCACCAAGTCAATGCATTCTAATTTTATTAAATCTAATAGGACAACATCTATTTTTTCAAGACTTTATATTAAAGAAATTATGCAATTTCGTGGTATTCCTAGTTCTATAGTGTATGACCACGATCTGCTCTTTACGAGCCATTTCTGGAAGAGTATTCAGTTAGCTTTGGGTATAAAGCTAAATCTTAGCACGCATACCATCCACAATCGGATGAATAGACTAAGTGGGTGAACCGCATACTGGAAGACCTTCCCCGAGCCTATATTCTTGATTTTTGGGGTAGCTCAGAGGATCATCTCCCATTAGTTTAGTTCGCTTATAATAATAGCTGCCATCATCAATCATTATGGCTCCATTTGAGGCAATATATGAGAGACCATGTCGTCTTACTTCGTGTTGGCTTGAGTTTGAGGAAAAGCATAATTTAAGCCTCGCTTCCATTTGTGAAGCATCTGAGAAGAGTTCTCTTATTAGAGAAAGGATGGGAGAAGCTCAGAATCGCCAAAAATCCAACGTGGACAACCGTAGGAATCTTCTCGAATTTTCAGTTAGTGATCTTGCATACATTGGAACTCCTCCTTTGAATGGAGTGATACGTAACACACTGCATTTTAAATAATAATATTACCAGAATAATCCTAAAAATAATTATTAATGAAAAATAGACACGTTAGGATTGATAGAATTTGGTTTCGAAACACACACTAATGCATTCGTAGCAATTTTTTGATTAATTTACATATATAATATGTTTTGAACGGAGTTTACACGGAAAAGTTATTAATGTTTGAAATCTTATGTAAATATACATAAATGTATTTATTTTAAAAATGTAAGCACGCACTAATTTCATAAACAGTATTCGTTTGAATTTGAAATTAGACGTGCATCAGAATCGGAATGAAATATAATAAAATAGGAAACAAAAGCATGTGATAAAAGGAATCGAATCAAGAAAGCAATGCAAAGTAATTAACATTGAATTGTAACGTTCCTTTAATTAACAATGCACGTCTTAGTGACACTAATAGCGACATAAATGGGAATAACGTTAAACTTTGCAAGCAACAATTAACTCTGAAAGGGTAACATGCATGAACATAAATGTATAAATTTATTTCACACAAATATATATAGCTTAAATTTCAGAATTGATGCGCATTTGAATTTGAAAATAAACATGCATCATAAATGGATGAAATTAGTAACAAAGGGGATTTTAATGATGTTAGTTAAGTAACGATCTGATTCAAAACAAACGAAAAAAAAAATATGCAAAAAATATAGGATCTAATTAGCCATAAAGGGGGTGAATAAGGTTTATTGCAGTTTTTCGCTGAGTAATAAATAATAGCAACACAGATAATAATCAAAGTAAATGCGGAAAAAGCAACAACACATAATTTACTCAGCTTCGGCAAAACCATGCCTACTTTTGCATTCCCCAAGATTTCTACTAGGAATTAAAACAATCTCTATGCTTACAATCCTCTGTAAACTCGCGACACCCTCTCCCAACTATTCTAATCCTACGCTCAAAACCCTGCACTGATCTTTATCCTCAAGATCAGATTTTTTTTCCCTCTGATTACAACCCCGTAACTCGTAATCCCTAAACTACAATCCTTGTAGTTTGTAACCTGGTTAAAAACTAGAGTTTAAAATAAAAATAAAATACAATTTAAAAATTAATAAGGAAATAGATTTTAAATAGATAAACAATTCAATCCCTTTTTCCTATTTCCTTTTGCACTATCAACCCGGCCTACTTTTATTCACTTGATTCGTGTAACAACCCGCATTTTACGTATCGAAAGATCGTAAAATATTTTTGTTTTATTCCCTGAGGGTTGGATCATTCTCATCTTTTGATATGTTGCTTATGGGCATATGAGACATGTCCATAATTTTTACCAATTTTGTTTGTGACCATTTTACCCTTGTCAGTCTTGTACAGGGTATAACTTTTGACTCAGGACGAATCAGAGGGTGAGCCTTATGCCATTGGAAAGGAATTGATGGTTGCCTTTCCATAGAGTGGTTACATTAAAGATTTGGCTTAGCAGTTTGGGAGAAATCGTTGTCTTAAGGTTTTTCTGTTGGCTGTTCAGGATTTTAAGCCACACTGGGCTGAATTAGGAAGGCCCATTAGAGGGCCGGTGGAAACTATAAATAGGGGGTGAGGTATACGGAGAAGAGGTTACTTCTCCCATTTTCTCATTTGGTGCCTTGTGCTCCTCCTTCCTATAAACACCTTTCCACCATTAAAAATCAAAATCCAATGAGGGAAATCATAAATCTACACCATCGAAGGCTAGATCTACATTAACTGAAGAAGGAGTTCATGGGATCTATGGGTTTGGTGCGAGGTGCATGATGTTTGGGTTCTTATTTCATCAATTTTAGCTTATGTTGGAGAATCAGTGAGTGATTTACATCTCTCATATGGATTTAATCAAGTATATGAATGTTTGATCATGTTTTTCATCAAATTCATGTGTTTTTCCATAGATCTATGCATTGGTAAGTCCATTTTCATATGAATCACCTTATTATCCAATTTTGCAAATTTAATTAATAATTCCCATGCTATTCCATATGATTATGCAAGTTAAATCTATAGTCTTGTTCATATGTTCATTTATCATGATGTTGGAGTGATTTGCATAATTTTGGTAAGAATTATCATATTCAAGTTGTTAGTGATTCTATGACATGCTTATGACGGTATTGGATGGATTAGATGAGTATATTCCATCAATTTTGTCGATTGGAGGAGTTTTGTTTGAAATCGGAGTTGAATTGGAGAAGTGCAGGTTTTGGGTCATACGACGTGGATCGGTCGCACCATGGTGTGGTAATCTTGGAAAAGAAGTCAGAATTGGCCAGTTATACGTGCGAAGACCGGGGTCGGTCGAGCGAGCCTATGGTTGAGTAAAGGGGTCGGTCGAGCAAGCCTGGAGTTGGTCTCAATTTTGGGTCGGTTCATTCGGTCCTATCCGGTTGGTCGTGAAGCCTGGAAGTGGTAAAGTAGTGGGTCGGTCACTCCAAGTTGGGAGGGTCGGTCACACAGGTTGGTTTGAGCAGTGTGAAGGGTCGGTCGCTCTGGTCGGTCGAACAGTGTAAAGGGTTGGTCAGACAAGGAAAAATTTCTAAAAAAATTATATTTTCGGGTATGACCTAGATTTGAATTGAATTCAAGGAGGAAGGTTCGAAGTGTCAAAAGGAGCTCATTGATCGGTGTAGAAGAACGAACACG
Organism: Allium sativum; assembly: GCA_030737875.1. Lineage (NCBI taxonomy): Eukaryota > Viridiplantae > Streptophyta > Magnoliopsida > Asparagales > Amaryllidaceae > Allium > Allium sativum. The sequence continues at coordinate 1,021,010,356 of CM060913.1, forward strand.
GTGAGTACTCAAAGTTTGTGAGTTGGTGGATAATGGATTGCTCGAGAAGGTTGCTTGAGCTATGAAATGTCATCAAGTTGGATGACTAGAGATGCGAAGGCCGAGAGGTTATCATTGTCGTATGTTCTTGCAGGCTCAAAGCAAGGGTACGATGGGAGAACCCAAAAGACCGGTTGTAGGTTGAATACCTTGGGTACTCATTGAAAGGCCTAGTTGTCAAGGTTGGACATACATACGTATGGTTGAAAGGCATTTGGAGTTTATGCTAGAACTGGGGTTACCATTAGCCCTTGATATATGGCAAGGTTGGCCGTCATGCGATTAACAATGGCTTCAAAGCAGGATTGACGGCGATAGCCAGAGTCAGTCATGAATGATCGGTTGTTCTGTTTGTACCATTTCATGTAGGTTGTCCAACGTCGAAGGAGATGTTCCTTGGGTGCTTGTCTGATATTGGTTTAGGCCTCTGGGGCTTGTGCTTGAGGGATTTAGTGAGGCCTTATGTACATACTTTAATAAAGTTGGATAACCTTTCAGGATGTTGAGAAAGTTTCAAAAGTTTGCTATATGATGCTTCATTACTATTACCTGTTGTATTATGTTCTATTATATTTTATCCTTATGCTGTGAGTTCTACGACGGGTTCCGATGTTGTTTACCTACTCTGATGATCGTCCATAGCTGCCTGGCGCACTTTTTAGTGCATTATTCTTCTTGTTTAGTGCGGGGGTTATGGGCTGTTGTCACAATTCGATATTGGTTGGCCCGCCTCCTCTTAATCGTAAACCTAAATTCTCTTTGCTCTAGAAATCAAAAAATGGCAGTGGCGATTAAACTAGGGTTTTGTATCCCCTATAGACTTGTAAAGTGATACGTTGACGCTTCTTTGTAGATGCTCTCGAATTTCCAATAGCTATTTTCCTTTGCTTTATTCGAGTTGAAATATTTCGAATTGATCCACAGTTCGTCTTTGCCTTTCAGGTATGATTTTATGATTTCATTTTTGTTTTATTTATACTCAAACTTGGATGAGTTAATTGCCAATGATGAATCATGTATACATAGGATTAAAATGCCGATATAGTCCTAGATTTCATCCTTAGATTTTATCATGATATTTGCGATATTTTTGGCCTTGATTTATGATGCAACCAGATTGAATTATTGCTTTACTTCCACGACTTTGAATTTAGATAATATACTCCTATTCTTTAGTCTATGACTGATTTGAGAAAAAGGACATATGTAAATCTAGATATGTGCATACTCTGTGATTTGGAAGAAGAGGAACCATTGTATGTTAACATATGACTTGAAACTTGGGGATATAACGCAAGTTTAAAATTAAGATTTGATTTTGAGATGTTATAATTTAAAGATCTAGATTTTTTGACATATTTTTATATAACGATTCATAACTTGACAAAGGAATATGTGACCTAGGCATAAAGACCTATATTAAAATAATGTGAATGCACCTAAAAATGGATTTTTGGATATTGGCATTAAAAGCTATAATTTGGCATGATTCATATTTTATACCATGATTTTGGGGTTTTTGGGGAATATTCTGTACTATGCAAATTTAACTAAATTTGGGAGGCATATATTGTATTATGAATTATGACCATGATTTGGGCATGTAAGTTTACGCTTAACTTATGTTTAGGCAAGATATGTAAATAAAATTTTAAGAATTTTAAATCTGCTGAATTGCCTAATCTGCTAAATCTGTTGAATCACCTAATCCGCTGAATTGCCTAATCTGCTAAATCTATTGAATTGTCTAATCTGATAATCTGCTGAATTGCCTAATCTGCTAAATCTGTTGAATTGCTTAATCTGTTGAAAGCTGAATAATTGTAATTTGGGTATGTAATTTGTAGGCTCGATCTAAAATTGAGCAAAACATGTTAATGGAACTTTGGATAATCTGCTGTAACTTGTAAAGAAGTTAAATCTGTTAAATGGACATAATTAGGCTGATATTTTCTGTAATGGAATAAAGTGGCTATGACACGAGGTTAGACTCCGTTTGCGGTGGAAGCCTTCCTGGAACCAACCGGCTTAACTAGCAACCGCAAACTGTCAGTCTAATGTTAGAGGTCGTAGGCATAACAAAAATATGCTTAGACACGAGGTTAGGTCTGGATTGTGGCAGAAGTCTGCCCGGAACCGCCCAGCACATCCAGCGGCCACAAACTACCAACCTAATGTGAGAGGTCTATGCATTAATATTTAATTAATGCAAATTTAACAGAAATGTGGTGTCTAAAAACTTGTTGGTTGGATAGGATTAAACCAACTGGACTGATGAATCTAATAAACCCGTTTCCTGAATCTGTAGGCCCAATACAAAGTTAGACAATCTGTAAGTCTGTTAAATCTGTACATCTGATCTGTTAATCTGAAAACTTGTTAAATTGATTGTCTGATCTGTGAACTAGTAATCTGAACTCTGTCTGAAATCTGTTAGTCTGGGGACACAAGGTTAGAAGGGGTAATTACTTGTGTCATCTGTTGTTTGGGACCCATATTAGTCAGTAACCCTTTCTGGTATCAAAACTATGACCCGACACTCAGAGGGGTCCGGGCATGCTTACTGAAATAATTATAAGCGATTCATTCTGATAATGGCGAGGGGTGTTGATGGTGCATTCCAATCGGGTCATGTGCGTGCATGGATCCGGTCTGCTCTGAGGATGTAAGAAACCGTGACATCTATAAATAGGTCTGTGCCAATAGGTTGCCACTTTAGGGAGCGATACACCCTACTGTGGGGCCGACACAGGGTATTTATGTATTAGGGAGCCGAGCGCTTGGGGTAGGACTTAGGGTACACTTAGTTCTATCTGTTTCTGTTTGTACCGTTTGTTTCTGTTGGGTGGTAATACCTATCTGTTTCTGCGTGGTACCGTCTGTTGGGTTGTAAAGGCCCATTACTAGTGTACACCTAATTTTAACATTCTATTTCCGTAGGGATTATTCTGTTTCCGTCTTTGATTCCGTTTCCGATTCTGTTTCCGTACCTTCTGTCTATTGGGGTGGTAAAGGCCCATTAGTTGGGTGGTAAAGGCCCATTATTTGTATTATGTTTCCGTACCTTCTGTCTTTTGGGGTGGTAAAGGCCCATTATTAGTATTCTGCTTCTGTACCTTCTGTCTGTTCGGGTGGTAAAGGCCCATTACTAGCATTCTGTATCTGTAGAGATTATTCTATTTCCGTTTCTGTTTTAGTTTAGACATTAAGGTAACACCTAATCCTGTTATACTAGTATTAGTGCAGAGAAGTGGAAAGCTTAGCTTAGCCTATATCATTCCGTTTCTTCTGTTAACCTGCTATTCCTGTTACGGTTATCTCTCATCTAGTTTTATTTACATGTCATGATACTATTATCTGTTTATATGCTGAAAGTCACTGGACTCACCAGACTTATGTCTGACCTAGTTTGTTTTGCCTCTTTTCTTCCCCCACCCCCCGGTTCTCAGGGTGGAAACATAGGAGCTTGATTCAGATTCTCTCTGCTTGAAGTGTTCAAAGTATTGCTTGGCTTTGACTCTATCTTTCCATGGCAGTTTATGTTGGGGATTATGGCTTTAAATACTATGCATTCTGAAGGCTTTTGCACAAGACCAATATTTATGTACTTGAATTCCGATATTGTGGTTTTGAAAGATGTAACCAAACTTATTTCTATTTCTGTTGTAATAAAGTTACAAAATTTTCAAGTACTACTTTATCTGTCTTGTAAATTTCTGTTCTGTTTACTTATAACGTTCCACCGAAGTTAAGACATTCCCTTTGTGAGTGACCTTAACGGAGGTGGGGTGTTACAACTTTTAAATCTAATAATATTTTCTCTTTTTATGAAATAAACTATAGTCATAACTCACCACAATTTCGTAAATCTAATAATAATTTTGATGATTTCCAAAATGATTCATTTTAGTCAATAATTTCTATTTTTGAATAATCAAAAATGATTTTAAATTTAAAAATATCAATTTCAAGAGGGGTTTTTAAAATATCAATGCAAGTTGAAAATTAGTTTCAAAAATCAATCAGTTAAATGTGAAATTATCTAATACTTCTTAAACTGTTGCTTCTAGACAATTTTAAAATCCACTTGTAATTCAAATTGCCTATGAAATTCAATGAAATCTAGCCATAGATTTTTCAATGCATCGTCCAATTACCAAGACACTCAAACAAATATTAATAATTCAATTTCCTTTATCAAAGTAGCAAAAAGTCAGTTTCAGAACAAGAATCACAAGAGAATTTTTAGAACATCTTTATCAAGCACAAAGGACAATCAATGATTCAAATCAAAAGCAGTTATTTGAAATCACTTGATAAAAATTTGTTTTCATAATTCAAATCTAAATTTTATAATCCATGAGAGTCAACAATCAATCACAAATGATTTCAAAATCAAAATAGTCAAGTTAAGCCAAAAAATATGAAATTATCACAACTTATCAATCGTAGGTTTCAAGTGGTGCACTGTATTGAGTGCACTTTTTCAATATTTTCCAAGGTGAATTAGAAGAAACTAAAGGCAACTAGATGTGTGGAATTTCATTAGATTTCCATAACACCAAAAAATTTAGAATTCCAAATAACAGTATTCAAGATATGCTCAAAATATTACAGCACTGTCAGAAATTCAGGGACTAGTCTAAAAATTAAACATCAAAGGAATTGCAATTTTTCATCAATTTAAGTTCATAATCTGGAAATCATCAAACATGAAAGTTATAGACATTTGAATGTAAGTTCTAGAAGATAAAGAATTATGCAATTTGAAGTCAAGAAGCTCAAGATATGTCAAAAACATTATGGCAGTGTCAATACAAATCAACATCAAAAAAATAGAAACACGAGTTTAGAGACCATACCTGACTTACCATAATCGATAACAATGAATATCCAACTCATAAATCTATGGCTAAAGAACTCTGAATAATTCAATAATATGGAACAACTTGAATTTTATTTCTCTTTCGCAAAGATGTTCCTTAGCCTCTCTTAGTACTTAAACGTTTATAGAATCGAGTGGTCTAATAAAGGTTGTTTTACTACTCTTAGCTTTGTTTACATGTTTTGATACCCAAATACTCTTATATAACAATCCATTAGCATCCACTCAAGTGGTCTTAGAAACCCAAATTTACTTAATCTTATTCGAATTCATTTTGTTATCTTTTGGGATCCAAATATGTTTAAGTGAATTGTTTCTAAACGAGTTCTCCTCTCGTTTATTAAAAAATCCTTTGAAATTATCAGAGTTCAAATTCTTAAATCGATCTTTTCAAATCTATTTGAAGAATTTTTAAAATCATTAGAATTTATCTTTTCAACTCGATCAAATTTACCAAAACCAAGTCCTTTCTTATTCTCAATAAAAAATTGGTTTTTAACAACATATTCAACAATTTTTTCCCCTTTATAAAATTTAGCCAATATTGATTTAAGTTGTTGAATTTTAGATTTAAGATCACAATTTTATTTCACTAAATTCAAACAACGATTTATAGCTATCTTTCTCTTTTCAGCATCATTTTGTTTCAAAACCATATTTTTCGTTTTCAAGCATTTTTATTGTGGCCTTTGACTCAGAAATCTCAATTTCAAATCGTTTACGCTTCTCAAATTCAAGTTTATCAAACTTTTTAAGCTTTTCAATTTCATTTTCAAAATCGCGATTTAACTAAATAACTTCAGAATTTTCATTTTTCATGTTTTCACTTACAAGAAACTCAAAACTAGTCATGAAATTCAAAAGATCATCACTTAAAATCTGACACTTTTTGCATTCTAAAATCTATGAATTCTTAATTTTTTCAAGTTTACTTTCTAATTTATTATTTTCTTGAACTAGTTTTGACCTATCAGATTTCAATTTCTTAACATTTAGCTCATGAGAATCAACAGTTTTTATGAGATCGTGGCACATTAAAAATCAAATCTTTGTAAGTGAAATTTGGTACCTCACTAAAGACTTCTTCATTACTCTGTGAATCAGACTGTTCCATAAGACACAAATTAGCTTCCTCTTCATCACTGTTAGAAACTTCTTCTCCTTTCTCATCGTCCCATGTACCAGCAAAAGCCTTCTTCTTTCTCTTCTCACCTTTTTCATTCCTAAACCGTGGGCAATCTGGTTTGATATGTTATGGTTTCTTGCTATTGTAGCAAGTAATTTCATCGTTTTAGCTTCCTAGATTTTTGGACTTGTTAGATCCTGTTCTTTTTTGAATTGTAATTTTTGTCAGCCCACTTTGTAAAAACCATGGCTAGCTCTTCAACAGGACCTACAACATCACTTTCAGTAGTACTATTTAGAGCAATCATCTTTTTCTTCGATTCAAAATTCTTTCGTTCTTCTCTTGCTTTTAGCTCCATCTCATAAGCTATCAGATTTCCAATCAACCCTTATATGCTTAATTTATATAGGTCTTTTGGTTCTTGAATATCCATCACTTTAGCTTCAAAATTCATCGGTAGCACTCTCAGTATTTTTTTTTATTAATTCCACTTCAGTATAGAATTTGCCAAGAGCTTTTGCATTTTAAACAAACGATGAGAAGCGACCAAACATCTCTTTTATATCTTCGTCATTTTGCATTAAAAAAAATTCATATTCATTGCTAAGTAGAACAAGACAAGATTCCTTAACCTGATCCACCTTGCAATAAAGGAAGAGCTCGTGGAATTTTTAAGGGTCAACCTCGATGTATTTGCTTGGACCCACTCAAATATGTGTGACATCGACCCAGGAATCGTTTGTCACATGCTCAGTGTCAACCCGAAACATCTTCTAGTCAAACAGAAGCATCAAATCGGCTGCACTTAAAGAGCAAGTGGATAGGCTACTTGATAACGGCTTTATCCGCAACGCCCTCTGAATAGGTCTCCAACCCGATCTTGGTTAAGAAAGCAAATGGCAAGTGGCGAAGGTGTGTCGACTACTTTGACTTGAACAAAGCTTGCCCAAATGACAACTTTCCACTTCCAAGATTGACCAACTAGTTGACTTAACTGTTGGCTACCAGGTTCTCTCTTTCATGGATGCATACTTAGGATACAACCAGATTCCTATGTACCTTCCAGATCAGGAGCACACTTCATTCATAACCGACATTGGGATCTACTTCTATGTTGTCATGCCTTTCGGTCTCAAGGATGTTGGAGCCATCTATCAACGACTGGTCAACCGCATATTCAGGGAACAGATCGGGAGATCCGTAGAGGTTTACTATATGCTCATGAAAACGAGGGTATCAAAAGACTACGTCAAGGACCTCGCATAAATGTTCGGTGTCCTTCGTAAATATGGCATGAAATTCAATCCCTTGAAATGCTATTTTGGTGTTGCATCGGGAAAATTCATGAGTTTCATTGTCAATTCACGTGGTATCGAAGCCAATCCAGAAAAATCCAGGCCATCCTAGATATCCAAGCCCATCTAAGAATCAAGGATTTTCAAATCTTGAATGGGAAGGTGGCCTCCTTAAGTGATTCATCTCTAAAGTAACCGACAAATGCATTACCATCTTCGACTAGCATAGAAAAGGGAAGCGCAACTTCACATGGACATCGGAGTGCATTGTTTCATTGCAGGATCTCTTGAATCACTTTGAGAGACCGCTTATCTTGTCAAAACCCTTGGATCGCGAAGATTTATACCTCTATTTGGCTATTTTGTGTAGGCAATTAGCTCGTTGCTTGTGCGTGAAGAAGATCGTGTCGAACAGCTCGTCAACTACATCGGTGAGAGGTTGACAGGAGTAGAAAAGAATTATTCGAAACTTGAAAAGCTTTCTTATTGCCTTTTCATCTCTTCCCACAAGCTACAGCAATACTTTCAATCCCATCCAATCAAAATTTACGCTGACCATCTACTAGGACAGGTCCTGCAACTACCTGAGGCGTCTGGGCAACTTTTGAAGTGGAACATAGAACCAAACCAATTCGAGATTACTTTCACCCCTCTTCGAGCCATCCTCAGACAAGCCCTCATAGACTTCATAGCGGAGTTCACTATTCCCGAAGAGTCTCCTCCCAAAGATAGTGAGCCTCTAGACATTCAATGGAAACTATCCGTGATGGATCATCTAACAGCCAGTGTTATGGCGCCAGAGTCGTACTCATTACTTCTGAGGAACGCTCGATTTGTTACACTTTGAAGATCGACTTCCCTGCCACCAACAACGATGTAGAATACGAAGGCTTAATTGCCGGACATAGAATTATAATTGAACTCAGCATTAAGCCTATCCAGATTTACTCTGACTCACTGCTCATCATACGACATGTGTGGGGCGAATACCAAGCCAAAGAGGCACATCTTGCTCCCTACCTTACCAGAGTCCACAAACTACTCACCTACTTCGACCACTACATCATTACGCATATCCCTTGAGAACAAAGTGAGAAAGCTAATTCACTAGCCAAGCTGGCAAGCTTTGAGGATGCATAACTCTTAGGACTTGTCCCAGTCAAAGTACTGGATTCTTCGAGCATCGATCAAATGCATACTGATTCGGTAGTGATGGAGATCAAGCCCGAACCCAAGTCATGGATGACACCGATTAAGAACTACCCGCTTCAGGGAATCCTCCATGATCGCTCCAGGGAAAACTGAGCACTCATTCACAAATCATCTTGTTGCATCATTCAGGATGGATGGCTCTATTGAAGAGGATTTTCTGTTCCATTACTCCTATGTGTAGCCCACAACGACGCTGACTGTATACTACTGGATGTACACGAAGGCGAGTGCAAAGACCACACTGGGTGGGAAACTCTGGCAAGGAAAATTCTCAAATATGGTTACTTTTGCCAAAGATTTGAACAAGATGATGCAGATTACGCCAGCAAGTGCAACAAGTGCCAAAGGTTTTCTAAGATTTCAAGACCCGCGCCTACCGAGCTAACGCAGATGGTCAGCCCTTAGCCATTTGCCATGTGGGGAATATACATTATCGGAACTCTTCCAATGGCCAGAGGCGACGCATGCTATACTATCATCGCAGTTGATTACTTCACCAAGTGGATAGAAGCCGAGCCTTTTACTAAAATTACTACCAAGAAGGTGGTCAACTTCGTCGTCCGCAACATCATTACTCGTTTTAGGGTCCCCCAGACTATCATTTCAAACAACGGGATCCAATTTGAGAGCACTGAGTTCAAGACCTTTACCAACGACACAACATTGGAAAGAAATTTCGGTAGTATCTCACGCTCAAGCCAATGGGCAAGTCGAGGCTGTCAACAAAGTGATCAAATACATCATCAAGTCGCACCTTGAAAAAGCCAGAGGTTTATGGGTAGATGAGCTCCCTCTAGCCCTTTAGGATTACCGAACCACCCATAAGTCAACGATTGGACATAATCCTTTCACTCTCGCCTATGGATCGGAAGTATTCATTCCCATTGAGCTGAAGCTTCAATTTCTCCGAGTCACTTACTACGACCCGAAGACCAACCATGACCTCCTCTTGGAGTCACTTGACTTGCTTAAAGAGAAAAGAGATGAATTTAAACTTAGAGCTGCCACTCAGCGTCAGCGAGTCGCCCGATACTTCAACTACAGAGTCCATCCAAAGCACTTTAACCTCAGCAACTCGTCCTGAAGAAGATCTTTCCCACACCGACTGGTTTCAGTCCTCGCTGGAAAGGTCCGTACGTCATCCAACGGAGGCTTGGAGATGGAACCTTCAAGCTAACGACGGTTGATGGCGCCGAACTCTCAAGGGCATGGAAAAGTGAATACCTTCATCGCTAATTAACTTAATCTGGTGTACAGATTTACCGCTTTGCAGCAATGTTTTTTTCTTTAATTTAAGACATTGTAATGTAAAGGCCATTACTGCTAAAGGTCATCAGTAAAGAAAGTTTCAGATGTCCTTGTACTCGGGGTATTTACTTTCTACATACTATGTTTGAACAACTATTATAACTGACTTACATGCATGAGCGCAAAACACTGGATCGACACCTTGACTCGAGTCTTTAATCAATGACAGGACCAAGTATAAATAACTCAAATTGAGTCTCAAATCAATGATGAGGCAGAGTATAAATAATTCGAGGCGCTTATTAACTTGAGTATCCATCCTCCTCTCTAAGTCTATGGACTTGGGGGTAACCCACCAGCCAGGTTAGTGTGATTATGATCACTCGCTCGGCTCCATATGACCTGAAGGGATTAGATCTGGGTGCTAATTTAGCTGTAATGACCCGGATTTTTAGCGACTTTGGTTATCGACATAAGCTCGATGTCGATAATCAAAACATCGAAAAATCCTGGTAATTAGTGAAAGAAATTAGAGGGTGAGGAAAGATAAGATAGAAACTTAGAATAGAAGAAGAAGAAGAACACAACATCAGAGTAACACGAATCTCACAGCGGAACGAATAAATATATTTCATAACATAACCTTGAAATACAAATCAGTACTTGAATATACATATCATTATCAAAGTACAGCACTTACAACACAGCGGAAATAACTATAGCTATAACATCATGAAGCCTCCTGCTCCAGCTCTTCAAGTGTATTTGTAAAATCCCGACTACTTGACTGCCCGTACAAATTTAGGCACCCAAGAGTTTAGGGAAAACAACAAAGTAAACTCCGGGTCAGTCATGGGACTGGTGTGAGTAAAACTGTTTAAAACAGTTCAAGCAGGTAATCGATATCTCATAAGACCACGCCGTATAACGGAACGGGTTTTTCCCTTATGAGAATCCAAAATATCTTCATATCAAAAAAAACTTTTTGATATTATAATAATGTCTATCAACCACAATATAATAATCATCTAGCAGAAACGCTTTCATCTCACGTTCTACATATATTGTATACAATCAAAACCGCAAGCACGTATTTGGTAATGGATTTCCAACTATGACAAGGTATGGAACCACCTATCGCTCGTGTACCTCTAGAGAGGAATACAATGGGTTCAACAAGAACATCTTGCAACCTGGCCACACATGACCGACCACTCATTTCGCTTGAGTGTATCGAATGTATATCACCAACGGTTGGGATCAACAACCGTTTCCCGAATGGGACAGCATCAACAATAGATTTTTAGAAGTAAATGAAACTCTAGATCAGGTGATTATACACCCTACTTCGGTGCGACCGACTTAGCCATGCTGCCAGCCCGATTTCTGTCATTTACCAGATGATGAGGCTAGAAGCTACGCTTTATCATCACAACAGATTCACTTTGAATGCCACATCATCAAATCCATCCAATCACTGATTGGCGTCCTCAACAATACATTATGTATTAGCCAAAAGAAGTTTCCTTCTCCGCTTCCACTCTTGGTACGGTTGGAGAAATCAATATTCGTGATCGTCTGGAAATACTTTGTCAGACATCCGTCCATACAAGTCATCCAGGAACAGGATGAACCGAAGGCACTGTTCTGTAAACAGGATAGCCCTTGCATAACTCCGTCTTCAATTTCCTTTGGCATATATGATTCGCAACGCTTATGCCAATACAAAGTGGTTCTTTGGATAATAATCCAACCGGTCTCTCCATATTAACTACGTTAAAATGGTCAAAACTTCGATAGTCTGTGATTTAACTATCGAATAAAACAGATGTGCAAACAACGATATTATTTCCAAATGGAAATTATATCGATCAAACATCATTCAACATTCATCTCCTTAGTTCATTTTTCATCTCCTGTTTCCCTATATTCAACATTTCTTATTTTCTAAATTTAGAAAATATACGTTATTAACAATGGAAAACATCTCCATTTCTTGTTTTCTTTATTAGAAAACATTTCTGGTTTCTTATTTGAAAAAAATCATTTTCAAAGCTTCTTCATTGGACTTAGACAGATGTTTAAACAAATATCGTTATGCCAACTCAAACCATTTCCTTTACTGCCGAACCTTAACTATTCCTTAGTTAAGAACGAAGCCAATCAAGTTGGGGTAGAACTACCTCTCAGACCTTAACTGAACAACATTTCTAACTTTGAAATAGGCAAAGTTCACTTTATATTTCTTTAACAAACTTCCTTACTTAACCCTCTTCGAATAGCTATATTCGATTGACTCTTTTCACTTAACTCTATTCGATTAACCCTTATCAATTAACTCTATTGGACTAACACTATTGGATTACTCATTTCACTTAACTCCTTTCGAATAAACTATATTCGATAACTCCTTTTACTTTAACTCTAATCGATTAACTAACATCGATTAACTCCTTCTAACTTTATTCTCTAATCGATTAACTAACATCGATTAACTTCTTTTACTTTAACTCTAATCGATTAACTAACATCGATTAGCTTCTTTTAACTTTAACTCTAATCGATTAACAAACATCGATTAGCTTCTTTTAACTTTATCTCTAATCGATTAACTAACATCGATTACTTCTTTTAACTTTATCTCTAATCAATTAACTAACCTCGATTACTTCTTTTAACTTTATCTCTAATCGATGAACTAACATCGATTAACTTCTTTTAACTTTATCTCTAATCGATTAACTTCTTTTAACTATTCGAATAAACTATTCATTTATAAAGATTTACTTTTAGTAACAGTCCTACACTTTACAAATGATTTCCCTTTTATAAAACTCTATTTGTTTTAAAAACATTTTTCCCTTTTATTTACTTTTGAAATATTTCCTTTTATAAAATCTGTTGATTTTATAAAATCCCTTTATTTCAATATACATTGAAATAATTCTTTTACATCCCAGGGTCTTTTATGATATTTAAAATATCGAATAAAAATGATCAACATCATTCCAACACCCATAATCCATAACAGATTATATAACACATCATATATCACAATATATGAAAACAGTAAAATAAATGTTGAGGAATCCAGTTGGATTCCTCCAACCTGTTTCCCTGCATCACAGATGTTAACCAATATCGATAACATCACTTTTCAGTTCCGTACGATATATTCTGTTAAACAGAATCAATATAGAAAATTTAACTAACTGACTAGCAGTTCAATCAAACAGTCAACACACAGTCAATCAGCCAATTTCTAACAGTTCTAAAAATGCAACATGAATTATAAACTGTTCAGAATTAGTGAGATTTACTCACATTGGACGATCATCGTCAGTGACGATAACCATCGCTTGATTCAGACAATTTATTTTGCTATAAATTGTAACGAGCTTCAATGGACTTCTAGTCAGTTCCATTTTGCAGCCTTCTTCCACCTGATTCCAACAGATCTTGTTTCGCTCAATTCTGACAACGTATGGAAGAGTTATACATTTTATAAAGTTGAATACATATTTTTAATGATCCTATTATAAGCAAATGGCCATTATTTCTTAATCTCCTAATTTGGACTTAACCTGTTGATCATCATCTTCCAGAAAACTTCCTAACTCGAGTATACTGCTTTCAGTTCAGATCTTCTTTTCACATTCTATCTCCATTTAACATAGCCAACCTTAACACATTCTTCAACTTCATGAACACCACAATTAACATTTTAAATCATTGAGTAAGCCACTCATCATCTTCCCTGTACCCCTTCCAAACCCGACTCCAGGATTCAACACTCATTTCCGACCCTTTCACGTCAAATTCCTCTTCCACTTCAGTTCAAACTTTAAAAACCCAAAACACCAACAGTAAATCCCAAAAATGAACCCCCACTGTTTTTCATCCCAAACATCATGATATAGGAACCCAGAACAAACACTGCCGAACCATTTTTCTACTTCCTCCTATTTTTCTGAAAACAACCATTTGACTTGCTGACTTCATCTTGTTTGTAATTACACAGCTCGAACCCTACGTCAATGTGAAAAGCCACCACAGCACCAGGAAACAAACCACTAGAGGGCCGTCGACAACTGCCAGTTCGAGCACACCAGCCTCCTCCTTTTTCGCCCAAAATCTTGTTGAGCCCGAGCCTGTCCTCGGCTAGGTATTTGATCACGAACGCCAAGCTTTCCCGAGCAGATCCCAACCATCTCGTTGCAGATTTCTTCATCACCGTTATTTGAATCGGAGAGCTTGCGGAGCTCTTCCATTTTGTAGAAGGAAGATGTTTGAGATGATAAGTGGATTCGCAGAAAGAAATGGAGGAAGGATTGGAGAAATTTCACTCGTTCGTTTCATTTTTGAGAAGTGGCGGCGTAAAAATGAGTTTGTCCTAGAATTAGGTTTACATGTTTCCTTTTATAGTAGAAAGTTGGGACGGGTTGGCCATTCGTTGTCTCTGTTTTGACCACACAAACGTTTAAAGGTAGGAACTAGGCCAAGCGTTGAAATTGGGACCAAAAATGAATATTTTATTTAATTAAAACTTATACGTGAAGTATACTCTTACAACCAATCAATACAATCTCTGTTTTTGACAAAATAAGCTATTTCTAGCATAGAAAAGTATTCCGGATCCAATGGGACATGTTTCATCGAATTCCGACACCATTTGCGAAAATCCTTTAGAAAATATCAATGAAAAACACCGAGCAATAATTCCTAACAATTCCAGAAAAAATCCTAAAAATATGAGGCCTTGACGTTTCACTAGACCTCTCCCTAAGGTTTCGTATGAAACTTGTTTCGTTGAATTCTAAGTTCGTTTGACTAGTTAACCATTCAATAAAAGTTATCCCTGTTTCAAAAGATAACTCCACTCGTTTTCCGGACCTCAATTGACGAAAGTAAAAGTACCGTTGTAATCAGTGATGTGCCAGGGTTCCAAAAATATAATAATACCGGTAGTTTGACTCATATTGTGAAACCTCAAAATGTTGATTACAGGGTGCCAAATACTCCCAAATAACAAGTTGCTTATTTAATTAATTAAAAATTATCATAAATTTCTAAAAATTAAATTATCACTATTTCCCAAAAGAACCTTGTCTAAATTCAAACCCGATCTCTAGTTATATCCAATAAACCGTTATGGTCGATAAACGATTCTATAGCGACTATTTTAAAATTTGATTTAGACATATCTCAAAATCTACACAACGAAATCCCGATTTTTCTCTTCCACTAGAAAGATATACTCCACCAGCTCCACACGTTTCTTGTTTCACATAAATCCGATTTAAAACGAACCATGTACATTCAGTTGAAGTTCGAATCGCCAAATAGCGAACTGCAGCGCCTTTCGAGCTCGTTTATAATTATATTATAAACTATACGTTCAACTGTCGACGATTGAATATATTCGTTATTCAAATTCAATTCCAAGATGAATTAAATATCACAGATGATCCGGTTCACATCATATCGTCATTTCGGCCAATTTTGATTATTTCAGAATTAAATATATTATTTAATTATTATTTTAATTAAATATTCACCATTATTTAATTCCATGATCATTTAATTCACTAAACCACCATTTATATAATAAAATAAATTAATCATAATACCTCTGCCAATGCGGGTCATTACATTCTTCCCCACTTAAAATAATTTCGTCCTCGAAATTGCTAAAAGGTAGAGAACGACCATATCGACTGGTTAGAACATATTTGTTCACTTCTTAACTTCAGTTTCAACTGAACCAAATTAAATTCAATTAAATTATTAATTAATTCTTATCAACGAAAATTTTCAAAAATCCTGAAAATTTTCTAACGCCTTAACTGTTCGAAAATTTTTGCCAGCACCTCCTTTGTACCGGTCAATTTGTCAAACTCCAACTCGCCTCTCTGGGTCATCTCCAACCCAAAAGAAAACCAAACAGCCAAGCGGCTTGCCAATTCGGCTCATAAATCTTATATCCAACAGAAATATAAACTTGTACCTTTTGTCGGCATATCATTATATCTTTTCCACCTGTTATCAATTCAGCGGATACAGGGGTTATCCCAATCAAATCCCCGTCTTCTTTTATCCACGACACAACCATTCGCTTATATCCTAAGTCGAATTTTATTTCAACTCAAGTCAAATTCTTGATTTTTAATTCCTTAATTCCTCAATCCAATACCATTTCGGATTTTAATTTCACAAATCCAATCTTATTCAATTTTAATTCAACTTCAGTTACCACTTAACCGACTTTACTTTAATTCAAATCTGCTTTCACAAATTTCTGTTAAATTTGTTTTTAATTTAAACAGTCTTTCCCTGGGAGTTTTTAAACAGTTTACTCTTTTCAAAAATCAAATTTTTCCCTTTTTGAAATTCAACTGAGCCCATAATCAATATTCCATTAGTTAAATCACTTCTCTATTTCTTTATCAATATTTGTAAACCAAATATTTTCAATAACCATATTGGCTTTTTATGTTATTTGGAAAACATTTCCGAATTTCGCCTTCCTTTATTTTCTAAATCAATAACCTTTATAATCCTATTTATAATTGGAAAATACTCCAATTACTTATCTCTTCTCCGATCTCGTTTATTTCTATACTTAGGAAATATTCTTTATTATATTTCCAAGCTTACACTTATTTGGGTTAAAACGGATGTTGTGCAAAACATCGTTACGACAATCCAAATACTATATTCAACTAACTCTTATTCAACATTGATCTTCGAGCCTGAAAACTTACTATTTATTTGTTAATAATGAAATCAATCAAGTTGGGGTATAACTACCTCTCAGACCTTGACTGAATAACATTTATAACGTCGAAACAGATATGACTACTTATTCGAATAATCAATACCATACAACTCTTATTCACTTTTAAACACGTATACGCTTCCTCTTTCTATTCTTACTAGATTTTATCCATAGTCTTCCTTTTTGATTTTACTATTCTATTTTCTAAGTTCGTTTCCTTATCGACTTCTATATATATATATATATATATATATATATATATATATATATATATATCGATACGTTGATTTCTAATTATCAAATTATCTTAAAAATATTCTAACTCCTTAAATTCCTGGAAAAAAAATCGCCATAACCTCCTTTGTACTAGGAGCATCGGGATATTTCAAATAGCCTCCCATGGCCCTTACCAATCCAAAAGAAAAACAAAATGCCAAGCGGCTAGCCGATACGGCGCATAAAATCTCATATATGAATTAATTACATACCTGTTGTCGGGCATTCTATTTATATACCTTCATACCTTATACATACCTATCTCATGTATATCTATACATTTCTAATTCATTTCAACTTAATCCAATTATTTTAACTTAGTTCGTTAAGTGATTTTCAAAGTACTGGTTTGCCCATTTCACCTTTTTATTTGAATATACATGTTCAAATATAGGTTTAACATGTTTATCAACTAATTGAATTCTATTTCAATTTTATTTGAATTTCCTATATTCAAATTCCATTTCAATTCTCTTATTCAAATTCTATATTTGAATTTCATTTCAATCTCTTATTCAAATTCTATATTTGAATTTCGTTTCAATTTTCTTATTCAAATTCCATATTTGAATTTCGTTTCAATTTTCTTATTCAAATTCCATATTTGAATTTCATTATTCAAATCTATTTTCAAACTCCATTTGAATTTCTATATTCAAATCTATTTGAATTCTCTTTATTTCATTTCAATTCCCTTCGAATCTTCTATACTCAAATTTCAATTTCAATTCTATTTGAATCTTCTTTATTCAAATTTCATTTTCAATTCTATTTGAATCCTCTACATTCAAATTTCATTTTCACTGAATTTCATATATTCAAACTCCCTTTGAATTTCTATATTCAATTTCTATTTCAATTCCATTGAATTTCATATATTCAAACTCTCTTTGAATTTCTATATTCGAATCCTATTATTACTCTATATGAATTCTATATTCAATTTTCCATTATTTAAATCTTCTTTATTCAAATCTCATTTGAATTTATATATTCAAATCCCTTTGAATTTTTTTAGATATTCAAATCCCCTTTGAATTTTCTTATTTAAATTCTATGTTTGAATTTCCTTTATTCAAACTCCTTTTCAAACTTTCTTTATTCATTCTTTACATAAGTCTCGATTTTAATTCCTTTTTGAAATCGATATTTCTACCTTTGGAAAATAGATTTCCCTTTCAACTTCACACTTGTATTTTTATTTCTGAATTATCCAATGATAATCCTTTTCACTTCATTTATAAACTTCGTTTATAAAAGAACTATTTATAACTTCGTTTATAAAGGAACTTCTCGTTTTATTTCTTTTAAAACAAGTTAATATTTCAAATCTATTTCAGAATTCAAATTCTATATTTTAAATCCCATTTTGAAATTAAACACAACTTGTCTTTCCCAAAACAAATTCAAAATAGTATCTCTGGTAGTAATTCGTCACTTACAACTCGAAAATGAATACTGATGATGCAGCTGTCATCATCAGAATCTATTTTCCAGTGATCGAAGTGAGTTCAATACTATAAAACCATTTCTAAACATTGCCACTTTGAAATTCATTTCAAAAATATAATTCACACTGCTTGTAAAACAATTTAAAATCTCCCAGGATCTTAAATTTTCCTTATCTTTAATCCAAATCCATTTACAAACACTTATCCAATTCTCCAGAGTTTTAACTCAATTTCTGGTTTAAAATTTCAGATTCAACTCATCTGATTTCACGAATTTCACTTATATGAATTCTGATTGGTTATTTACATAACCATTTAATTTATAATCTTACTCGATTATAATAACAACCAATATATCAACTATATTATAATTTGGGTATATATATCTTCTCTATATCAAGATATACCTTGGGTAAACTTATCTTAATTTACCCTCTTTCAAAACATATCGTGTCAGTTCATCGTATTCAAGTGTTTAGTAACTCCTACCGATATAGTGGATCAAACTGATCGACCAGAATTCATAAACAACTTAACCAATGAATCTCCACAATATAAAATTATTTTTATATCAATAATAAATACGTTCACTCGTATATATACACTCAATCTCAGTTTAGGGTATTACTAACTATATCTCTACCGAGTCACGCCACAGAGCCAAGTAATTCTAAACCGTTGCTTTGATACCAACTGTAATGACCCGGATTTTTAGCGACTTTGGTTATCGACATAAGCTCGATGTTGATAACCAAAACATCGAAAAATCCTGGTAATTAGTGAAAGAAATTAGAGGGTGAGGAAAGATAAGATAGAAACTTAGAATAGAAGAAGAAGAAGAACACAACATCAGAGTAACATGAATCTCACAGCGGAACGAATAAATATATTTCATAACATAACCTTGAAATACAAATCAGTACTTGAATATACATATCATTATCAAAGTACAGCACTTACAACACAGTGGAAATAACTATAGATATAACATCATGAAGCCTCCTGCTCCAGCTCTTCAAGTGTATCTGTAAAATCCCGACTACTTGACTACCCGTACAAATTTAGGCACCCAAGAGTTTAGGGAAAACAACAAAGTAAACTCCGGGTCAGTCATGGGACTGGTGTGAGTAAAACAGTTTAAAACAGTTCAAGCAGGTAATCGATATCTCATAAGACCACGCCGTATAACGGAACGGGTTTTTCCCTTATGAGAATCCAAAATATCTTCATATTAAAAAATCCTTTTTGATATTATAATAATGTCTATCAACCACAATATAATAATCATCTAGCAGAAACGCTTTCATCTCACGTTCTACATATATTGTATACAATCAAAACCGCAAGAACGTATTTGGTAATGGATTTCCAACTATGACAAGGTATGGAACCACCTATCGCTCGTGTACCTCTAGAGAGGAATACACTGGGTTCAACAAGAACATCTTGCAACCCGGCCACACATGACCGACCACCCATTTCGCTTGAGTGTATCGAATGTATATCACCAACGGTTGGGATCAGCAACCGTTTCCCAAATGGGACATCATCAACAATAGATTTTTAGAAGTAAATGAAACTCTAGATCAGGTGATTATACACCCTACTTTGGTGCAACCGACTTAGCCATGCTGCCTGCCCGATTTCTGTCATTTACCGGATGATGAGGCTAGAAGCTATGCTTTATCATCACAACAGATTCACTTTGAATACCACATCATCAAATCCATCCAATCACTGATTGACGTCCTCAACAATACATTATGTGTTAGCTAAAAGAAGTTTCCTTCTCCGCTTCCACTCTTGGTACGGTTGGAGAAATCAATATACGTGATCGTCTGGAAATACTTTGTCAGACATCCGTCCATACAAGTCATCCAGGAACAGGATGAACCGAAGGCACTATTCTGTAAACAGGATAGCCCTTGCATAACTCCGTCTTCAATTTCCTTTGGCATATATGATTCGCAACGCTTATGCCAATACAGAGTGGTTCTTTGGATAATAATCCAACCGGTCTCTCCATATTAACAACGTTAAATTGGTCAAAACTTCGATAGTCTGTGATTTAACTATCGAATAAAAACAGATGTGCAAACAACGATATTATTTCCAAATGGAAATTATATCGATCAAACATCATTCAACATTCATCTCCTTAGTTCATTTTTCATCTCCTGTTTCCCTATATTCAACATTTCTTATTTTCTAAATTTAGAAAATATACGTTATTAACAATGGAAAACATCTCCATTTCTTCTTTTCTTTATTAGAAAACATTTCTGGTTTCTTATTTGAAAAAAAAACATTTTCAAAGCTTCTTCATTGGATTTAGACAGATGTTTAAACAAATATCGTTATGCCAACTCAAACCATTTCCTTTACTGCCGAACCTTAACTATTCCTTAGTTAAGAACGAAGCCAATCAAGTTGGGGTAGAACTGCCTCTCAGACCTTAACTGAACAACATTTCTAACTTTGAAATAGGCAAAGTTCACTTTATATTTCTTTAACAAACTTCCTTACTTAACCCTCTTCGAATAGCTATATTCGATTGACTCTTTTCACTTAACTCTATTCGATTAACCCTTATCAATTAACTCTATTGGACTAACACTATTGGATTACTCATTTCACTTAACTCCTTTCGAATAAACTATATTCGATAACTCCTTTTACTTTAACTCTAATCGATTAACTAACATCGATTAACTCCTTCTAACTTTATTCTCTAATCGATTAACTAACATCGATTAACTTCTTTTACTTTAACTCTAATCGATTAACTAACATCGATTAGCTTCTTTTAACTTTAACTCTAATCGATTAACTAACATCGATTAGCTTCTTTTAACTTTATCTCTAATCGATTAACTAACATCGATTACTTCTTTTAACTTTATCTCTAATCAATTAACTAACCTCGATTACTTCTTTTAACTTTATCTCTAATCGATTAACTAACATCGATTAACTTCTTTTAACTTTATCTCTAATCGATTAGCAAACCTCGATTAACTTCTTTTAACTATTCGAATAAACTATTCATTTATAAAGATTTACTTTTAGTAACAGTCCTACACTTTACAAATGATTTCCCTTTTATAAAACTCTATTTGTTTTAAAAACATTTTTCCCTTTTATTTACTTTTGAAATATTTCCTTTTATAAAATCTGTTGATTTTATAAAATCCCTTTATTTCAATATACATTGAAATAATTCTTTTACATCCTAGGGTCTTTTATGATATTTAAAATATCGAGTAAAAATGATCAACATCATTCCAACACCCATAATCCATAACAGATTATATAACACATCATATATCACAATATATGAAAACAGTAAAATAAATGTTGAGGAATCCAGTTGGATTCCTCCAACCTGTTTCCCTACATCACAGATGTTAAACAATATCGATAACATCACTTTTCAGTTCCATACGATATATTCTGTTAAACAGAATCAATATAGAAAATTTAACTAACTGACTAGCAGTTCAATCAAACAGTCGACACACAGTCAATCAGCCAATTTCTAACAGTTCTAAAAATGCAACATGAATTATAAACTGTTCAGAATTAGTGAGATTTACTCACATTGGACGATCATCGTCAGTGACGATAACCATCGCTTGATTCAGACAATTTATTTTGCTATAAATTGTAACGAGCTTCAATGGACTTCTAGTCAGTTCCATTTTGCAGCCTTCTTCCACCTGATTCCAACAGATCTTGTTTCGCTCAATTCTGACAACGTATGGAAGAGTTATACATTTTATAAAGTTGAATACATATTTTTAATGATCCTATTATAAGCAAATGGCCATTATTTCTTAATCTCCTAATTTGGACTTAACCTGTTGATCATCATCTTCCAGAAAACTTCCTAACTCGAGTATACTGCTTTCAGTTCAGATCTTCTTTTCACATTCTATCTCCATTTAACATAGCCAACCTTAACACATTCTTCAACTTCATGAACACCACAATTAACATTTTAAATCATTGAGTAAGCCACTCATCATCTTCCCTGTACCCCTTCCAAACCCGACTCCAGGATTCAACACTCATTTCCGACCCTTTCACGTCAAATTCCTCTTCCACTTCAGTTCAAACTTTAAAAACCCAAAACACCAACAGTAAATCCCAAAAATGAACCCCCACTGTTTTTCATCCCAAACATCATGATATAGGAACCCAGAACAAACACTGCCGAACCATTTTTCTACTTCCTCCTATTTTTCTGAAAACAACCATTTGACTTGCTGACTTCATCTTGTTTGTAATTACACAGCTCGAACCCTACGTCAATGTGAAAAGCCACCACAGCACCAGGAAACAAACCACTAGAGGGCCGTCGACAACTGCCAGTTCGAGCACACCAGCCTCCTCCTTTTTCGCCCGAAATCTTGTTGAGCCCGAGCCTGTCCTCGGCTAGGTATTTGATCACGAACGCCAAGCTTTCCCGAGCAGATCCCAACCATCTCGTTGCAGATTTCTTCATCACCGTTATTTGAATCGGAGAGCTTGCGGAGCTCTTCCATTTTGTAGAAGGAAGATGTTTGAGATGATAAGTGGATTCGCAGAAAGAAATGGAGGAAGGATTGGAAAAATTTCACTCGTTCGTTTCATTTTTGAGAAGTGGCGGCGTAAAAATGAGTTTGTCCTAGAATTAGGTTTACATGTTTCCTTTTATAGTAGAAAGTTGGGATGGGTTGGCCATTCGTTGTCTCTGTTTTGACCACACAAACGTTTAAAGGTAGGAACTAGGCCAAGCGTTGAAATTGGGACCAAAAATGAATATTTTATTTAATTAAAACTTATACGTGAAGTATACTCTTACAACCAATCAATACAATCTCTGTTTTTGACAAAATAAGCTATTTCTAGCATAGAAAAGTATTCCGGATCCAATGGGACATGTTTCATCGAATTCCGACACCATTTGCGAAAATCCTTTAGAAAATATCAATGAAAAACACCGAGCAATAATTCCTAACAATTCCAGAAAAAATCCTAAAAATATGAGGCCTTGACGTTTCACTAGACCTCTCCCTAAGGTTTCGTATGAAACTTGTTTCGTTGAATTCTAAGTTCGTTTGACTAGTTAACCATTCAATAAAAGTTATCCCTGTTTCAAAAGATAACTCCACTCGTTTTCCGGACCTCAATTGACGAAAGTAAAAGTACCGTTGTAATCAGTGATGTGCCAGGGTTCCAAAAATATAATAATACCGGTAGTTTGACTCATATTGTGAAACCTCAAAATGTTGATTACAGGGTGCCAAATACTCAAAAATAACAAGTTGCTTATTTAATTAATTAAAAATTATCATAAATTTATAAAAATTAAATTATCACTATTTCCCAAAAGAACCTTGTCTAAATTCAAACCCGATCTCTAGTTATATCCAATAAACCGTTATGGTCGATAAACGATTCTATAGCGACTATTTTAAAATTTGATTTAGACATATCTCAAAATCTACACAACGAAATCCCGATTTTTCTCTTCCACTAGAAAGATATACTCCACCAGCTCCACACGTTTCTTGTTTCACATAAATCCGATTTAAAACGAACCATGTACATTCAGTTGAAGTTCGAATCGCCAAATAGCGAACTGCAGCGCCATTCGAGCTCGTTTATAATTATATTATAAACTATACGTTCAACTGTCGACGATTGAATATATTCGTTATTCAAATTCAATTCCAAGCTGAATTAAATATCACAGATGATCCGGTTCACATCATATCGTCATTTCGGCCAATTTTGATTATTTCAGAATTAAATATATTATTTAATTATTATTTTAATTAAATATTCACCACTATTTAATTCCACGATCATTTAATTCACTAAACCACCATTTATATAATAAAATAAATTAATCATAATACCTCTGCCAATGTGGGTCATTACATTAGCAACCATCGACGTCGCAGAACTCTAACCTAAATGAAAACGATGGGAGAGTCCAAAGGATGAATGAACGACGTCCATGCCTTCCCATGACTCGGGATCAATGACTGCAAGAAGATCCCAAGAGGGGGGACACCAAGCCCAAACTTCGCATGACTCGGAGTTCCTGATCGATTGAAATCCCGAGAGCGGAGTTGGAAAATACAACCTTTACACGACTTAGGAATCTCAAGAGATAAGCCAAAAACAACGCTTGTCTAAGTGTGACGACAAGTACATTTATGCAAGTACAAATACTGGAAAGCATAGGCGAAAGTTTAAAAACTTAACATAACATTTGATATAAGCATAGTCAATCAAAAGTTTTCATTCACATCTAAAACAAGCTAATTGTCTATCTTTCTTTCTAACGACACGGTGTACATGAACACCACACCATGCCTCCAAAAGCGAGGGCCATACTCGCGTATACTATCGGCCTACATAACCAAAAACTCTATAATAATTACTTTGTACGACCCTTCCTTCCCCTTTACTTCTTCTTTGAAGATTCAGCACTAGGCGGGTCATCACCCGTCTTTGTCCTCTTCCTCCCGGAGCTACCTCCACCTCTTCACCTCTTACCCTTGGCCTGAGCAATGGACTCATGAGATACCAACTTGGACTTCCCATCATCATCCTCGCCACTCGCGATTTGTATAATGTCCCGGATTATGGGTGGGATGGCTCATAGAGGTTTGGGAGTGGCATACGTGGCAAGGGCTAGTATCGCCTCGGTACACTCCCTCTCTTAGACTCCTTGTCCTTCTTTGCCTCTAGCTCAGCTTTCTTCTTACCTTCCTTTGCAGCCTTCTATTAGGCTAACCGTCCGACTTTGAGCTTCCAGGTTGCTTCCCCCTACAACAAGTCCAATTCAGCGTCGACCTTTTTCTTAGAAGCCTCGCCAGCCTTTTTCTTCTTGGTCTCATCATCGACCCTCTACTTCTTAGCCTCGTCGG
Source organism: Allium sativum (assembly GCA_030737875.1). NCBI lineage: Eukaryota > Viridiplantae > Streptophyta > Magnoliopsida > Asparagales > Amaryllidaceae > Allium > Allium sativum. Next base: position 1,021,035,592 of record CM060913.1, read on the forward strand.
CAGCCCTGAATCTTAGCCTCCTCATCCATCTTTTTGGCTTCCTCTTGAGCCGCTTGTAGGGCTGCCTCGTTGACCTTTGTCTTCTCCACATGCACCTTAGGCTTAGCGAGTAGTTTGGCCTTTTGCGACTCCACCAGATCGTGCTTTATTTGCACTTCCATATCTATCAGCACGGTCACCTGGGACTCTCCATCCTTAATCTCCCCTTCCTCCGTAAGTAGATCCTTGTAAAGCCCAAGATCCACATCAGAAAATGTATCCTGTGGACTGCTACCCTCTCCAAAATGTATTCCCCACTTTCCTGCTCCAACATTAGGTAGTAGGGGAAGTGTCGGCGCAAAGCCCGTTGTTACTTCTGCTCCAAAGGGTCCTGCATGACAAAAAGAAAGAGGAATTAGTCTACTTCGACTTAGTGCTCACATCCTTCCAGGCATTCGTGATAATGAAACTTTACCTCCAAACACATGCGATGCGGGGGCAATAGGCATGATGCCCTCGGTTGTTGCTTGAAAGGAGCTTCCTAGTCCCAACCCTGGGAAATCGGGGTCATACTAAGTAGTAGCATGGGCTGGGACCATTGGACCACTGGCAGAGGCGGATGGCATAACTTGTTGTTGATGGGAACTACCTTCCGCAAATTTATAAGCAACAATCACGCTGTCGGTAGTCACAAACTTTACTGTAGTAGTAACAAGTTCCACCAACCTCGTCCTCTCTACATCTTCACGTAGCAATATCCTCCCTTCTTGCAGCACCGAGCGCTCTTCTTCGGTCAGATGAGTTTCCATAAGCTGAAATTTGCCTATCACCTTCACCTATAGCTTCCGAGCCTCAAACTCCAGCAGTCTTTCCTAAGTCTGAGCCATCATCCGGGGATAATCATCGACCCACAAGATTCCGCAGAATCGAAGTGCCTTAACATACATGCCCAAGATGGTTAGCTCGAGAGACTCTTCCACCCTGGCCTCAGCATCCTTAATACTCTCCTTAAGCTTCTCCACCTTAGTCTGATGCTCTACCTTGATACTCTCCACTTGAGACTGTACATCTCTACTCGTAGTCTGCGCGTCGGCTTTCTCTTTCGCACCTGAGCAATTTCAGCATTTCTCAGCTCCAGCGTCTTCTTAAGCTCCTCATTCTCCTTCATAAGACGTTGTGCCTACTCATTTTTTTCCTTTATTCTCTTGTTCTCCTCGAGAAAAGCCTCAAAATTCGTGAGGAGCTGGTGTCGTTCCTTATTCTCCTTCTCCAGCTCAAATTTCTCCGTGATGTGATTTGATTACCCTGCTTAAGAGCCATGTTATCTTCAACCTTCTTGTACGCCTCTCGAGCCTGGTTCGCGTCCTCTTCAACCTTCTTGTAGTCCCACCTTAGTTATATTGTTTCAGCAACATAAAGTTAGCATTTAAATATGTTATCTGTATACGTAGAAACATTTACAACATTGGAAAAACTATTTTAAGTACGATCTATTCACTAATGTAATTAGTGACATAGATCATAAAATTTTGTTCTTGCTTTTATTTCATAATCAAAAACTATTTAGCAAATATTGATGTAATTTGTGTTTAAATTGAATAAGAATAGCTCATTTGCATATGCAACATAAGCTATCAAACCTACATGTATAAACTTACATCCAAATCCACTATCATGGAGCATAAATAAGAGAGATCACAAATCATGCAAATGTTGAACTTACAGAAAATTAGAGAGCTTCATTACCCCTAAATTTAGGGGATTAGCTACTAATATGTGCTATCATATTAACATACGTAAGTTTCAACTTTGGAAAAGAAAGAAAATGAAAGAAAATCTAAATAGAAAAAGGAAAGAACTAAACTAAGTGCATGTAAATAAATCTAAACTATAAATATAAAGTAGAGAGCATGTAAATAAATCTAAACAATGAAGATAAAGTAGAGCATAGAAATTACAAGAGACATAAAAGAAAGAGGCTTGGAAGCCATTTTTATTCACTGGATCACGTACACTTTCATATGATAAAAAAGGAGATTCAAAATACATGAAACAAAGGGATATATTTACATGGTCAAAAACCCTAGTCACTCTTCTTGGGAATTCCCCAAAATGCCCATTCATGAAGCTTCTAAATGTCTTTAGCCACTAATAAGTCAATAAGGTCTTTCGTCTCATCCAATTAGTCTTTAATATGAAGCTTAAGAGTAAGTGGGTTAGTTGAAAGGTGGGGGCCTTGACTATCCATCGAATGAATTATTTCTTTGCCTCCTATTGTGTATATGCATGCTTTCCTTCATATCTTCATGTGTATATATCATTTTCGCTCCTAAATTCCTACAAGGGATAAGTACATGGAACAAGTAAATGCAATCTCAAACTAGAATATGCACAATTTACCATTAAATCCCCAAATGAGTGACGACTTTTAAAACGTGGTTTGATCATATAGAATACCCAAAAATGTTCATTTATTCAACTAAGCAAGAATAAATATGTGAATATAAATGTGCATTTTTACATGCACATCATCCCACCTTAGTTGTGTGATTTCGGCAACATAGAGTTATCATTTAAATATGTTACCCGTATACGCAGAAACATTTACAATTCGAAGATTTTTCCTACCCAGCTCATTGTCTCGATTTTACACACTATCCAGCTTAGCTATGGGAGCCAATTCCAAGTCCTGGATCCCAAAATTATTTATGAAAATTAGCTCTGAGAGGTGCCCCACATACGTATGCATTTCCTGGTACTAGAGCATGACGTCATACACTTTATCCACCATGCCTTTGTCTAAAGTCTGGGGGATCAGATGGATGTTTGGCAACCACTTTAGCTCCTCAAAGTAGAAACCGGGGAACTCCTCCCTCAATATCGCCTTCCTCCTTTCAGGACTAAGCTTTGGAATGTCTGACATGTCGGGAAATTGGGCCCTCTTCTTTGACACTCTCGTCTTCCCATATCTTTTATCCATAGGCGCTAACTCCTTACCTTTGGATGTGGTCACCAGGCACTGACGGTGGAATATAGAGAGGGATTGTCAACGACGACTACCTGGTGCTTGCTGTGTCCAACCTTAAATATGTGCCTGACGACTGAGTGATGGGTGAAGGTGATTCTGAACATCGAGATGGATCTCTATGACAATGCTCACTGCCACAGTCGTGAAAGTGAGGGGGCTCTGTAAACAAGTCAATATCTCTTCTAAAGCTCCTTATGAGCCCCCTCCTCTTGGGTCGGTGGTCCTCCAGATCCTCGACCTCGGTTCCTATCACCTTCTCGAACCATTTCACATGCACATAACAAACTCAAGGTTAGGCGCAAATACTCTACACACACAAAAAATGATGTATTATGCAGTATTTACCAGTGTGTCCTAGGTGTTCTCTCAACAGGCCAAATATCGGTCCGCTTGAAGGAATGATCTGCCTAACGGTAAGCGATAAGCTTTCTATACTTGCGCTGCTCGGTAAAGATGATGTAACGTCAAGCGGGAGCTTATTATAGTGACGCAGTGGTCTCAGAGGTAGTTATGGGAGAAGCCGGCCTGGACGATGCTTTCGCCCTTGCCAAAACTGTCGCAGGCAGGACGAGAGTAGCTAACAGACCCTCATCTCTAGAGATCGCCTCCTCATCACCGGCACCATCCCAATTGGTTCCTTCCTAAGTCTTTGTGGCCTTGTGTCTCTTTGAACACGATAGGGGAAACTTCCTTTTGGGGCCCGGAGAGATTTCTCCTCCCTCAGGTTACGCTTTCCCTCCACCATCGGCAATAGGGGGCCGGATCATTGAACGATTAATGGGAAGTAAGCCCTCACGACGAAGTTGTTGCTTATCCAAGACATTTTCATTAGAACGGGCTTCTTCAGTAATGGCCCTCAATGTTCCTGACGCATGCTGCCCGTATGTGCTGGAGGAATCCCTATTACATAAGTACAAAGTTAGCCTTAAGCAAGCGACTCAACTAACTACAAGCATAAAGCAGTAAAGATGCTTACTTCCAACCAACCACCACCTGGCAAATCCTGAGGAGTAGTGAACGAAGAACCAATTATACTTAAACACGTTGAGTCTGCTGCATTTCCCTAGGATGAATCGAGTGTTGGGAAATGCTTCCAAGTAAAACAATGAAGAAGCACTAGTAGTCCTTCTCTTCAGTTGAAAAAGATACTAGATGTCCTCTCTAGTAGGCTCAGTGTGCAGGTATTCCCTAAAGAAAATGTAGGTACCAAGGAGCAATGCATACACATTTGGATGAAGATGTGCTGGTGCCAAGAGAAAGTAGCGCAGCATAGCCCGGATAAAGTCACGAGACGGGGTCATGCACCCAGAAGTACAACATGCCTATTTCAGGAAGTGTATCCTTCTGGAGGAGCATGCGCCCTGTCCCCCTCTTGGGGCACACAAAATCTTCCTAGGGTATGCTAAACCGCTTACACATGCACCTCACCACTGCTTCATCCATATGCGAAGACACCGAATTCGACGAGCCGTCGACTATATTGGCATCCAACATCACATCCGGCGCCTTGGGAGTACCTTTCCTCACGATATCTACATCTTTTTCCTCTGTAGAATTCTCTTAGGTTGTAATAGTCCGTTATGGCACCAACGGTTCAGTCTGGTGCTCAGTCGTTTGTTATGAGTCTTTCGACTACAAACCCTAGTCGGGTGCCTTTGGCGAGCCTATGAGCTCGGAGGGATGGATGCTTCTGAGGTCTCAAGCTTGTTGTCCTCCGAACGGGTACTACAGGATGACCCAGATTGGGACGGTGAGTGCTGAGAAGCTTTAGCTTCTAAACCCTGTTGTTTCTTGGACGATCTTTTTTCCACTACTGGTTATACTTTCAATATAGTTGCATTAGACATCACATTGAATAACTTGTATCCCTCGTGTTGGTGTGAACTAACATGTACGTGCAGTGTAGTGAGATGCTTATACGATTATAATATGAAAACTTGGGACATGATGATGATCACTAGTTTTTACAATTGTAACCATCGTCATCGTCAACCAATATGGTCAGATTCGCATCGAGTCACGGCTACATCATGATTGGAATCGAAAAAAATATATAAGTCAAGTAGTTTAGTCGTGTGTTCACGGTTTGAGTTCATGCTCTAAATCCTATGTGCAAGGCTGAATTGTCGGCTCTGTTATGTTCTATGTTAAGTTTGATTCAATTATGTAGCACTGCGGAGACGACGTAAATCTAGTGACAGGTCACCTGGGAAATGAGTTTCCAATAAGGAAGATGAGATGCATTAAAAACGGGGCTCCAACTCGCGTAAGTCCTACGAACGCAAAATTTCACATCCTCCAGGTCATGACAAATTTGAATCCCCCTCCAAAGAGTTTTGCATCCCTCTTTCCTTACAAAATTCGACTCCTACTCTTTGTCACATTTTGGCCTAACTTCACGTCGCCTCCCTCCACAAAACAAAAGTTTGCATCCCTTCGAAAAGCAAGAGCTTACATCCCTCGGATGTGAGATTTCACATCTCTTGGGATGGGATTTTTCGCATTTAGGGGACGCTACTTTTCTCAGACCTCCTACTTCCTTCTCCACTCTCCTTTGACTATATTCCATTCCCCCAAACTCCTTCTAGAAATCAAACTCCAAATCCCAAAAAAGAAATTCGATTTCCACCCCCTCGACCATTAATTTCAAGCTCGATTCTCATCCCAACTTTGACCCTCTCGGGAATCAATTTCGAGTTCGATTTAAGGGTCGATTTCAAGTTCGATAAGAAATCTGATTTTGACACTCTCGAACATCAACTTCGAGTTGTACTCGCATGATTAAGGAAAAGATATTGAGTCCCACCTGAAGTTGTTCGAAGTCGGTTAAATTTCACGTGTTTCTGGAGTATGAGAAACGATCAAGGTTAAAGAGAGAAGGAAGTCGAAATCTGGCTTTTATAGAGGGAAAGGTATATCGAGTCGAAGCCCATCTAGTGTTTCGCATCCCTTCAGGGATTGGAAAATTTGTATCCCATCGGGATGCGAAATTTTGTATCCCCCTATAGGATGCGGGATTTTTAAAATATATATATAATAAACGAGAATGAAATTTCTAAAATTTCTAAACTTAGGAAATTTTTTGACTCGCGAATCCGCTTACGACCGTGTGCACATGTTTTCGATGCTATGACAACCGACACTGATTTGCTAACCAATCGTACACTTGTAAGTTTAAACGACTTGAGAACATACAACAAGCGATCAAATTCACGATTCGATATCGTTTTAGAAATTCAACGTGCATAGTCATAAACCGACAACACATTCACTATTCTTGCTCTATTTTCAAACTCTGATTGCATTACATGAAATTATATGGAAACATATGAGCGTATGCGTGGCACATCATTGACAACGACTCGTTTACATCATTATGTAAGAGAGAGTCAGAAACTAGCATTTAATTTCATAAGTTGATAGGAATTAGATGTTAAAAGGAGCTACCGAAGAATCGGAATTCAGACACGCTCAACCGAATCGTCACGACCAAGTGTTTGACAAAGCTTGGAGACGTTTCTAGCTTCCAGAGATGATTATTTCACCTTAAAGAACATCATGTCGAGACAAGACATACTTTGGGAGGAAGTGTTAACCGACCTTTTGATCCGGTTCTCAAAAGCATACCAGACCCGCTCAACTCAGCCCGTCATGTGGCATCAAAGCTCGAAGCGTCGCTAAAACACTAAGGATCAAGCCCGAGAGGAGTCGTGCGAGCGTAGGCCTCATAACACCTCACAATACACTTTTTGTATCCCCAAAGCATGGCCCATTCAAGGATTTTGAATCCCGCTATTTCGAATCATAAAATTCAAATCTCTTAGCTTCCCTTTCATGATTTCAACTTCCAGCACCTTGGTCCAAAGATTTCAAATCCCTTCCCACTTCGCATCCCCCTAAGCATAAGAACCTCTCCATCACGATATTTATTGGGATACGTACTTTGTTGAAAAGTCTGAGTGTGTACGACTTGTGCAGGATCTATAATATGGCTATGCGGAATGTATGTGATAACTTAAGCTATTCAATAGTTATGCGAATAAATATTCGCAAACAATATATATATCACAAATAATTATAAATGTAGTAAAGTAAATTAAAGTAGAGTAACGACACCAGGATTTTTATACTGGTTCGGACCTCCAGTCCTACGTCCAGTCCCAAAGCTCCTCTGCGGCTTTTCACTAAACAACACCCTCTCTTCACCCGGAGGAACAGGTTCACAAGACTACTTGATTTACAGGCTATAAGTTTACCCACTTGATTTCACGGGCTACAAGCTTACCCACACAGGACTTCAACAATTACAAGAGTTTGACTTCTGAATGTGTTCTTGTTTCAACACTGATTAGTAAATAATTGAGTACACCCTTCCTATAATCTTATCCTCAAGTATATGAATTGAATGCAAAGATTTGAAGGAAGTTAGTTGCTTGTTGAATCAAGATATGAGAAATATTATCAAGGATTCAATAAGTAACTTGAATTTGGGAGCTTTTAGAATGCAAGAGTATTCAGAAAGTAAGATCAGAAATTGGAGCAAGAATCAGTGATTTGGATGAATGAAAGATGATGTATTTATAGCTAATGAGCAGTTGTAATTATTAGTGAAAAGTTGCAATCAAAAGGAGTGATTGTTAATGAAGAGAAATGGATGCAACTTTTCAAGAAAGAAGATGACTCTTCATGAAATTCAAAAATAGGTAGATAGGAAAAATTAATAGGTTGACAGGTTTTTGACCGTTATTTCAAAAAACTGTTGACCTGTTAATTTTAACAGGTTGACCTGTTAAGTTTAAAAAGCTGTTGACCTGTTAATTTTAACAGGTTGGCCTGTTAAGTTTAAAAAGTTGTTGACTTGTTAATTTTAACAGGTTGACCTGTTAAATTTAAAAAGCTGTTGACCTGTTAAATTTAACAGGTTGACAGGTTTTTGTCAACATACATAAAAAATGAGTTTTCATGTATATTTTTTGAAGAGAATAAGAAGTATGATTATTTGAGGATAGATTTTAACATAAATAACTCTAAATAACCATCTTCTAACCTATAAAGCATTGAATCTTCTTTTTGTCGATCATGAAGCTCCTTCTTGTCATTAATCAAAATAAGCATTGAAACCGTTGACTCATCATTCTCCCCCTTTTCGATTGATGACAATATAGCTTGATATCTTAATCTTTATTGTTATCTCCCCCTGTATATAAGCTCTGTCTCCCTTTAAACATCTACATATCCATAATCTTAGCTCCATGTCATGATTTCCCTTGATCTTTATTTTGTTGTTATCAATCGAAATTCTCGTGTCTCAACATTCTCCCCCTTTTTGATTGATGACAACACCTTGGATTTTCTCCCTTTGAATATAAAGCTCCCCCTGAATTTCTGCAACCTTTGTTAGTAAATAATCTTACCTTTTGATTCCTGCATTAACAAATGTTAGCACATATATACTTTTAGCATATTAAGCACATATATTTTAAATAGTATATGTAAAATATTTGTTCTCCCCCTTTTTGATTGATGACAACACCTTGGATTTTCTCCCTTTGAATATAAAGCTCCCCCTGAATTTCTGCAACATTTGTTAGTAAATAATCTTACCTTTTGATTCCTGCATTAACAAATGTTAGCACACATATACTTTTACCATATTAAGCACATATATTTTAAATAGTATATGTAAAATAACTCTAAATAAGCATTGAAACCGTTGACTCAACATTCTCCCCCTTTTTGATTGATGACAATATAGCTTGATATTTTAATCTTTATTGCTATCTCCCCCTGTATATAAGCTCTGTCTCCCTTTAAATATCTACATATCCATAATCTTAGCTCCATGTCATGATTTCCATTGATCTTTATTTTGTTGATATCAATCGAAATTCTCGTGTCTCAACATTCTCCCCCTTTTTGATTGATGACAACACCTTGGATTTTCTCCTTTTAAAAAAAAGCTCCCCCTGAATTTCAAATATATTTGTTAGTAAATAATCTTACCTTTTGATTCCTGCATTAACAAATGTTAGCACACATGTACTTTTACCATATTAAGCACATATATTTTAAATAGTATATGTAAAATATTTGTTCTCCCCCTTTTTGATTGATGACAACACCTTGGATTTTCTCCCTTTGAATATAAAGCTCCCCCTGAATTTCTGCAACATTTGTTAGTAAATAATCTTACCTTTTGATTCCTGCATTAACAAATGTTAGCACACATATACTTTTACCATATTAAGCACATATATTTTAAATAGTATATGTAAAATATTTCTCCCCCTTTGTCATCGATTAAAAAGAATAAATATCATAATAACCTCAATAATCGAGAGTAGTATAATTTAAAATAGTATAAGAAATGGTGTTTGAGTTTGGAATTTGAAACAACGTGTCTTTATAAAAAAAATTATAATAGAGACCGGTCGACCTATAAATCAAGGCGGTCGACCTAAAAAGTTTCGTGTAGGAGAAAATGACAGAAATAGTACAAACCGGTCGACCTAAATGTTCAACCGGTCAACCTGTTTACTTGCTGAAACAAAACCGGTCGACCTAAAAAAGTATACCGGTTGACCTAAAATTTCTCTGTTTAAAAAGAATATGAAATCGGTCGACATAATTTTTGTGACCGATCGACCGAAAACTTCTCTGGATTGTAAAAATCAAAAACCGGTCGACCTATATTTTTGGACCGGTCGACCTAAAAAACTCTCTGGTCATCTATTTAGGTCGACAGCTTTATATTTTCGGTCAACAGGATATTTATAAAACTGTTTTTTTTCGGCTATATTTTGAATAAAAACAATACTTAAATAACTTTTTATTATAATAAAAGGGAGTAAACACATGAAAAAGGAACTAAAACATTATTAAACGGAATATAAAGAAATCTCCTTAGACCCAATATAATCATTATTTCCTTGGTTCCCATGGATAATATTTTCCGCTTCCACCTTCATTTTTGTTGTAATTCTTATCCCATGAATTTTGTATCCTCGATGACGATGAAATATTGAAACATGTGCTTTTTGATAAGCTAAATTTTCAAAGATATTTAGAGATACCAAATAGCCTTCTCTTTGTTGTGGTGTACCTGCAAAAATTATATGACATGTATACTTTTGGTACCCACTTGCTTTGTTTGGGTCCATGAGTTAGATGGAAGGTAACCATACCCAAGAGGGTTTATTGGAACCTTTAAAGATAAAATTTTCATTATTAACTACTGAATCAAAATAATCATCAATATATTTTTCTCTGTTTTTCCAACTTACAGGAACCCAAATACTTAAGTAATCTCTATTGATATTCCTTTTCATACTTCTAGATCTATTATACAGATCTCTAGTCATAGAAGTATTCGAATTTCTATAATAATTGGATCTAGGATGAGCATTAGTACTAGCAGTAATATTTTTATTGTACATGAAAGCATATCTAGTACTATTTCTAAGATTAGTTTTATTATATCCTAAATCACTTTTGTCATGTAAAGGTCGAGGTCTAGATAAAATCATATTTAAATCATTTTGACCTTTATTAAATTTTGCGAACTTATTTGCACATTTATCAAATTTATTTCCAAAGTCGCTATTGACATTTTTAAAAGAAATTTTGTTATTCTTTAAATCATCAGTTTCCTTATTTAATTCAGAATTTTTCCTTTTTAAAGTACCATTCTCAGTTTTGAGACCTAAAATTTGAGATTCTGAATTATCTAAAGAAGATTGTAACTTTTCAAAATTTTCTTTTGAGTCAGAAATTTCATTTTGCAAAATATTATTATTCACCTTTAAAAACTCACATTCTTTAGATAGTTCTAAATTCTTTTCAGTTAAAGCTCCATTCTCTTTTTCAAGAGACGAAATTAAAGAACTAGAATTATTTAAAGAATATTCTAAAGATTTATTTCTATTTTGCAAAAGATCAATTTCCTTTAAAAGAACATTGTTATATTCTTTTAATTTGGAATTTTCTTGCTCGCAAATTTTTGACTTAGCTATAATGACAGTATTGAGTTTGCTCAAAATTTTAAATTCTTTCAATAATTTCTCATGGTTTAACAAAAGATCTTTATATAAAGAATCTGTACATACCGATTGTGATCTGACTTTTGCCAGGAGACATTTGTTTCCTTGCTCTCCTGATTCTGCTTTGTTGCTCTTCCATTTTCTAATGCCTTGACTAGATTTCTTTATTGCCATTTGTTCTAGGATGTTGTTACGATCTCTAGAACACCTCGCTCTGATACCAATTGAAAAGTCTGAGTGTGCACGACTTGTGCAGGATCTATAATATGGCTATGCGGAATGTATAAGATAACTTAAGCTATTCAATAGTTATGCGAATAAATATTCGCAAACAATATATATATCACAAATAATTATAAATGCAGTAAAGTAAAGTAAAGTAGAGTAATGACACCAGGATTTTTATACTGGTTCGGACCTCCAGTCCTACGTCCAGTCCCAAAGCTCCTCTTCGGCTTTTCACTAAACAACACCCTCTCTTCACCCGGAGGAATAGGTTCACAACACTACTTGATTTACGGGCTACAAGTTTACCTAATTGATTTCACGGGCTACAAGCTTACCCACTTGATTTCACGGGCTACAAGCTTACCCACTTGATTTCACGGGCTACAAGCTTACCCACACAGGACTTCAACAATTACAAGAGTTTGACTTCTGAATGTGTTCTTGTTTCAACACTGATTAGTCAATAATTGAGTACACCCTTCCTATAATCTTATCCTCAAGTATATGAATTGAATGCGAAGATTTGAAGAAAGTTAGTTGCTTGTTGAATCAAGATATGAGAAATATTATCAAGGATTCAATAAGTAACTTGAATTTGGGAGCTTTTAGAATGCAAGAGTATTCAGAAAGTAAGATCAGAAATTGGAGCAAGAATCGGTGATTTGGATGAATGAAAGATGATGTATTTATAGCAAATGAGAAGTTGTAATTATTAGTGAAAAGTTGCAATCAAAAGGAGTGATTTTTAATGAAGAGAAATGGATGCAACTTTTCAAGAAAGAAGATGACTCTTCATGAAATTCAAAAATAGGTCGATAGGAAAAATTAATAGGTTGACAGGTTTTTGACCGTTATTTCAAAAAACTGTTGACCTGTTAATTTTAACAGGTTGACCTGTTAAGTTTAAAAAGCTGTTGACCTGTTAATTTTAACAGGTTGACCTGTTAAGTTTAAAAAGCTGTTGACTTGTTAATTTTAACAGGTTGACCTGTTAAGTTTAAAAAGTTGTTGACCTGTTAAATTTAACAGGTTGACAGGTTTTTGTCAACATACATAAAAAATGAGTTTTCATGGATATTTTTTGAAGAGAATAAGAAGTATGATTATTTGAGGATAGATTTTAACATAAATAACTCTAAATAACCATCTTCTAACCTATAAAGCATTGAATCTTCTTTTTGTCGATCATGAAGCTCCTTCTTGTCATTAATCAAAATAAGCATTGAAACCGTTGACTCAACATTTGTATCCCTATGAGGGTACGAGATTTAGTATGCACGAAGAATACGAAACTGTCGTATCCCTCAGGGGATTTGAAATCTACTAATGTGCTTGGGAGGGATGCAAAATTCGGGATGCCGCCTTCCAGGGATTTGAAATCTGTTGCTGTGGTCCCCAAATCTCGCCTAATCCCACTAAATCCACTACCTATAAATATTATTTTCCTCATTCTTCACAAGTTTTGGATTTTGGTTGATTTGTGAGCTCTATAAGGTAATAGGAACTCATTAATGGCTGCTTAGAACTCAAGGAAGAAGAAGAACACATACTTTTCTCCCAAGACATTGCACATGCAAAAATATGACTTCCAAATATTAACCAATATTTGCATGATGATGACTTGTACTGGTAACCCTCAATAATCAGTAAAATCCTCGAACGCCTTCAAAGTGGACATAGGTTCCTTACGGACTGTAAATTTCTGTATTATTTACTTTCCGCACTACTAAATTTCCATACGCGAAACACTAATTCTCAAACATTAGAGAATCTTTGGGCGTGACGTTAATTTTTGCCGTCAACAAGTGCTAACATGACAATATATACAAAAATCCTTGAAAGCACAAGAATCATAAGCCGTGTATGGATATCCTAAGATCTATGAACCTTGGTCTATAATATGTAACTGATCTAAATCAACTACCGCTAAAAAAAGCCCTAATCGAATGGTACTATTTTGGTTTGAAAAGAATGTCGAACCAAATATATATAAGATAAAAACCCTAGTACAATTTCACTCGTAGTATCGATACCCGTATGAGCTAGAATGTATTCCTATATACATGTTAGGGTAATAACGCCCAACAAAATATGGCCCTTCTCGAAATGTGGTAGATATATAGTGTACATATTAGGAGACCCATAACTATGATCAATTAAGAATGACAATCTATCTGGTCCTCGTATCTCTATCTCACAACGCATATAAAATTTGAAAGGGGCAATACCGGTTTAAAATCTGGAAAATGAAAGGTATGTGTGTTAGTTCATGAACTCTCAACTAAAGCAGATATAAGTGAATAATCGAATGATTAAGGTGGCCGAATATGTAAGAATAGTGCAAAATGGCTAGATTGTAACATATCCATTAAATATTGAGGTATTATGTCGTACTTCTATCATATACATTTCAACCAACTACCAGGACACATGACGTACTGAGATTAAAAAACAAACAGATGTTCACGATTAATATGAGTTATACATAATGTGATGACCGCTCCATACCTCCTGCACTAAACTATAGAAAAAGTGTGTTAAATAACGTGTCAGGCCAATATAGGACGATCATCAAAGAAGATACATCAAAACAAAACCTATCGTATAACAACAACCCTTGTATATTATATAATAATAAAATATACAACATGATATAGTAGTGAAGCATAGTAAAGAAGGAAATCCCATCTCCATAAAATCTCAGAAATCATGTGCATTAAATCTCAAAATCTTAATATATGTGTATATCGGGCCTTAATACATCCATGATCAGAGTATATAACAGTGGAAACAATCTAAATAGCTATACAACAAAAGAATAGTAATATGCCAACCTCTAGCTGCTCATCGCACAACAGCATCGTCACTATATACTTGTCACCTACTACTCAATCTACTCAACATCATCATTAATGAGAACCCCAAGGTGTGAGTGATAAATAATTATAAATAGCTATATAGGAAAATATGGTATTGGATAGTTTAAGTCTCACTTGACTGTCCCTATAACCAAAGATTTATTACATATTAATCACATTAGATATGCTACTAAAAAAATAGATACTAGTTAGAAAAGGATTCTTGATCACTACTTCTTTTCAGTATCCTAAGGTGATAGCCTACCTAGAGAAAATATAACAGAACGCACAAGAAACCATAGCATCCATAACAACCAATGACCTAGCTATCAACGACTAAATCCTTGAATATGTTGATATTGAATGACTGGTTGTTGCCATCCATTAAGGGCTAATGGAGATCCCCATTTCAAATTGAACTACCATACATCCAAGGTACAATTGTCTTTCTAAGACAACAAGATCACTTCCCAAACGATTCAAGGTATTCGATATCTCAGATCCTAATAGGTGTCTGCACGACACCCCTGTTTTGAGTCCACTATAATACTTCAAACTATCAACAATTCCTTGGATCTTCCAATCATATGAGCCATCCACAACCCCATCTTTTATCTCGAGTCCTACTTGAGTTAGTCCATTATCTTGCTTCCTTATTCCACCTTGTGCTGACTACCGCTTTTGCCTTCGACCGCTCCACCCTGATTTAATAATCGAAAAATCCACCACATTTTGACGATAAGTTGCAGCTCGTAGATTCTATTGGTGAACTAAGACCTACAACAACTTATAGAAGGCCACTACGAACCATTGCCAAGACACCCAGCACTATCATTTGATGGGCCAGTACCTGTCCATACATACTTCCAATTTTTGTGCTAAGTGTTGTACCACTAAATCCTTTTCCCCTAATATTTCCCATCGGTCCATTCATATGACAAATCGCCTCCTCGAAGCTTAACTTGTTAGTTTATCCCTTTAAACTAATGCATTTGCACTTCGATCCATCTAATTTTATCCAAACTTCATCCGCAACCTTCTCGAAGTCCCTAGATGCCACACACACCAAAATAAAGCCCATCCTATTTGATTATAGGGACCGATATTGGTACATGTACTTAACTTATTTTCGAGCAAAAAATTTTGTTGTGCCTACCAGTGTCTTCTAGAGCTCCTCCTCCAAGTTTCATCTGATCCAATCATCTAAACCACTCATTTACTCTGATCTTTGAATCTAAGTCCTGAAACATGCAATTCTAAACAAATAAATCAAGTATAGCATAAAATTCGATCATGAAAACGGTGGTTCATCCAATTTCAAACATATACAATCATATGAACATAAACATGCATGAATCATATCATAAAAACCTTGAATCTATCATAATTTAAATCTAACCATATGAAAAACATGATGGATCTTACATGTGTTATAAATATTCATCAACTACATGAAAAGCTTCGTCGAAAACTGGAAATGGTGACCAGAACAACCTTATTTCATTTCCCTTTCCTTCCTCTATCTTCTCTTCCTCTGTTTCTCTTCATCTCTTCCCCCCGTCGCATCGCACCCTTGTTCCAGTTTTCACTACGCCTGGTGTGACACTCCATGTCCGTTAATGTCACTCATTAAGAGAATGCATTAAGTTTCGTGAAGCATTATAGGTAAACAAAAACAGAAATATTACAAGATAGGTACAAAATAGCAATGGAATTAAAAACTTTATTAATCATAAAGCATCATGGTTCAAAACATCATATGTCTGAGATACATAAAAAACAGTACATCATTAAAATTTCTGTCTTACTTTTAAACATCAGAGTACAAAGTAAAAGAAGCAAATTCCCCAAATAAAACATAGCTATAGTACCAAAGATAGGAGCCTGAGCCTTACATCAAAGCAGCTCTAGCAAAACGATAGCAGAATCCTGATCAAGCCTGAGTATTCCTACCCTGAGAACCTGGGGGGGGGGGGGGGAAGGGAACGGAAGAAAGAAAAGGAAACAAAAAGGGTCAGACATAAAGTATGGTGAGTCCATCTACTTTTAGCAAGTAAATAAGTAAAAGTAGCATGATAGGCATATAAAGTGGATAAGAAAGATAACACCATAAAAGGCAGGTATGACAAGGTAAACATGATAAAGTCTATATGCTTCTCTAATGATTACTCTTATTCTCTGCACTAATACTAGTATAACCAGATTGAGATGATCCCAACAATTATAAGATGGTAGACTTGGGCGTGCTTCTGGTGAGTGGTTTTAACCCCATATAATCCAAAGGTAGCCCAACCTAACAGGCTCCCCGTTATATGGGTTATTGACTAAAACGGGTCCCACGCACAAGATGAAACAAACTCTCCCCCTTGTCTTGTATCCCCACTAGGATTTCCTCAGGTTATGTTTACCTATTGGTGTCTTTAATTATATAACCCCCTCAAGTTAAGTTTGTGGGCTTATATATAAATATTACCTACCCCCCTCAGATTTACTTAACCCATCCACAAATTCAAGTACGTTTTTTTAACGGTTAAATTTGTGCGCCTATATATAAATATTACTCACCCCCCTCAGATTTACTTAACCCCAACATTTCCACAGGTTATGCTTACCTAACGGTGTCTTTAATTATATAACCCCAACCGGTTAAGTTTTATAGGCCTATATGTAAATATTACCTACCCAACCCAGATATACTTAACCCTCCCATTGTTTTCAACAAAGTTTACTCAACCCCTACTCAAGTTAACCTGTTTATACAATCCCTATGGATTCAACTGGGTTAAGTATTACAGACTAACAGGTTATTCCCATTCACGTTGACTTCTTTTCACTTGCCAAAATTCCACTTGCTTATTAATTTCATATAAATATAACTTAATCCATTTAAATTTACTAATAAGCCCCTTCACGTGTTATTCTTTAGATTGTAATTAACGGAAGTAATCTTACAATCTTTCACTCCTGGAATGTAATTAACGGAAGTAATCTTACAATCCCTTTGTATTATTCATCATCTGGTTCCATAATTACAATAACATGTCTTACTTAATATGTAATTAAGTATACTTCATCTCAGTTCACCTGTTTTCTCTTCAACGTATCACTACAACTTGACATTGTTTACTTATTAACTTAGTTTTCTTAACTGAGGTTTACTAATAAGCTTTCTTTCCTTCTACTATAACCTATGTTATAATTTCCACTTGCCCCTAGGATAAGACTACTCATTATATAATATTCTCATTAAAGTATTTAATTATAATAGGTTACTATCATTCCCTGATTACTCCAATTCATTACCATATATCCATTTATGGTCATAATGCACTAGACCTCCCACATTAAACCTACAACCTATGTATGCTGGATATGTCGGGTGGCTCTGGGCAGACTTCTTCCACAAGTCGGGTTTAACCTCGTGTCTTAGCACGTCTCGTGTTTATGCACTTAAACCACCCACATTAAATTCACCACTTGTGGTCGCTGGTTATGTCGGGCGGCTCCGGGCAGACTTCCACCACAAGTGTAATCTAACTTCGTGTCTAAATGCGATTACAACTTTAGTGATTGTAATTCTAGGCATTCCCATTACTAATCGATTATACCTATGTCATTATAGGTTTTCATGCCCCTTACCCAAGTTATGTTCATAATAAACTATATGCCCCAAATTTTAGGTTTTTAATTAATTTCAAGTTATGTCCAAATTCCATATTCACATGCCCAAATTCATATTCACCTATTTGATTCACATTATGCCCAAATTTCCCAATTCTAACGTTTTTCTCTCGTTCCCAATTTAACGCGATCGCATATTTCAACTACATGCCTAGGCTCAAAGGTAACCTGGCTATAAAAATAAAAAGGGAAAAGAATGAGGGAAGAGGACAGAAACGAACATAATGACAAGATTGACATAAAAACATAGTGGCATATTGATAAGATGGTCATATAGGAACAGATCTGGTGAACATGAGATAATAGAACTATTTATGACATAGTAGGGATGTCATAATAGGCATGATAAAATCTAAATAATAATTTAGATGTCCAATTAGTAACTAATCCAATTCAACCAAAAACATGATAGGTACAAGGTGATCTAAATAACAAATTAGATCTATAATCAAAGGTAGATCTGACATGATAAAGGTTAGGATCCAAGTCATAGATATGTCAGAATATCATAGGTTAATAAATTATTACAGATCTGACATGATAAAGGTTAGGATCCAAGTCATAGATATGTCAAAATATCATAAGTTCACAAATTATTGCAGGTCTAACAGGATTCAGGCAGTAACAGGCATAGATCAAAATTACAGTCATATCATGTTTCACTTTTTAATTATTTAAATCTAAAAGCAACTTGAAACTCACAACATTTGGATCTAGAAAGGTAGAAGAAGAACAGATCTACACTTGAATCTCTAACTTTGATTTGCAGAAGAAGAAAAGGATTTGATTCAGTCCAAGCACCGACAACATTTAAGCCTCCATTGATTTTTAGTGAAGAAAACAAGAGAAATAAGCCTATATTTATAGCTGTCAGCCCCAGAATTCGACCTGCCACCTCAGCCATAGGGAGGTCGACCCACCCCTTAGGGGGACGACCCAGGGGTCGACTCCCCATGGCGGGAAATTTTCCGCTCACCCCGAATTCTGAATTTTTTGTATTTTGAACTGAGATTTTGAACTTTTGGACCCTATATATACATATATAATTATCTTGGGCATACACAAACTTTAAACCTCATAATTTCTTCATACGATGTCTGTTTTATGCAAACCGAATGTCTATCTTGACCAGAATTTCGAGATGGATGCAATGGCGCGGTCCATTTCCCTTAATTCTGAATATTAAATTAATTATTTTTTAATTTACCCTTCTTAGTGTTGTAAAAATTATGGGGTGTTACATTCTCCCTTACACAAAGGATTTCGTCCTTGAAATCTTCAAGTTAAGAAGAATGTATATCCTATCATCCACACCCATCTACTCATCCACCAATCATAGGCATCCATTGTCCTTAAAGACATCTAATGCTTATATGAACATATGCAAAGGTGTGTGTATATGTCCCAGTACTAATGCGAAGATCAGGCGGTCTACTGATTCAGTCGACCTCCTTAATGCAATGTATGTTAGTGTCATGAATCCAACATGTATGCAACAATCCTATTATAACATGTAAGTTCTATATGGGTGTACAATCATCCCTCCAAATGCAACATCCATATAATGATACATCCACTTTCATCCATTAAAAGAAAAAAAAAATGCACACACATATGAGAGTGATTGAGCCGATCTAGTGCCTAACGTGTGTGTGTATGCATCCACTGGCAACCACTAACAAACACTTGCATCTGCTTGCATTCATCAAACATAACATGTCTCAAACACATGTTTACATCCATGGGATTCCTACCTAAAGGTCGATGATTCGACCGATAGGATATACATAAATGATATAAACAAGCATAAATAAAAGCTTTGGAAAAGGAGTTAAGAACATACCCTCGAAAAGAAAAGGGTACGAAGCACGAATCTTGTCTTCGGTCTCCCAAGTCGCATCCTTCGAGTTATCTCCCCACTGAACTTTCATCAACTTGACTTCTCTATTGCGTAGCTCCTTAACTTCTGATCCAAGGATATAGGAAGGAACTCGTTTGACTGTCGCCTCATGTTCCACCTCTACTTCCTCTAATATACTCGGCTCAACACTTATAATGTATCATGCAAGCACTTCCGCAAATGAGAAACGTGGAATACATCATGAACTCCAAATAGTCTCTTTGGTAGCTTCACTCTATAGGCCATTTGGCCAATCCTTTCTATTACGGGAAATGGCCTACAAATCTTGATGTCGATTTCCCTATAGATCCGAAGTGAACCACATTCCTCAAAGGTGACACTTTAATGAAAACCATATCTCCTACTTCAAATTCAATGTTAGTCCTTCTCTTGTTAGCGTAGGATTTCTGTCGGTCTTGAGCGGTCTTCATTCGTCGTCGGATAAGATCAATCTTCTTGGACGTTTCCCTAACCATATCTGGTCCAAGTAATAGCCTCTCTATAGATTCCCACCAATGAGCTAGTGATCAACAGGGTCATCCGTATAATGCTTCGAAGGGTGCCATACCAATGCTAGCTTGATAACTGTTGTTGTAGGCAAACTCTACTAAAGGAAGATGCTCTTCCCAAGTCCCTCCGAAGTCTAGGATACACAGCCTTAAAAGACCTCAAGAAATTTGTTCACCCTTCCAGTCTGTCCATCGGTCTAAGGGTGATAAACGGTGCTTAAACACAACTGTGTACCTAGTGCTTTTTTCAAGCTCCTCAAAAATTAACTGGTGAAAATGGGGTCATGATCACTTAAGATGTTGGAAGGTACTTCATGAAGACAGACTATCTCACGAATATAAACTGCTACCAACCAAGCTGCCATCCTCTTGCTCTTAACTAGAATGAAATGAGTGCTCTTAGTAAGTCTGTCTACAACCACCAGAATACTGGTGTTGCCTTTCTTCAATCAAGGCAAACCATCAATGAAATCCATAGAGACGCTCTCCCACTTCCATTGTGGAACCTCTAAAGGATGAAGTAAACTACCGGGCTTCTTTTGATCAGCTTTGACTTGTTGGTAAATCAAATATTGAGAAACAAACTTTGCTACATCTTTCTTCATTCTAACCCAAAAGAAAACCCTTTCTCAAATAGCTCTCTACTTGCTTGCAGTGCTGCCTCCTTTCCCTTGGAGCCACATGGCGCGTAGGTAATGCAACTGGCTTTGCATTGTCCACCAAATATATACGAAAATTGATTTCATGCCTCGGAGGTAATCCCCGAACCTCCTCAAAAACATCAGAATATTCTCGGACTACCGGTACATATCGCAAATCATCAGTAGATGCATTAAGAGACTCTAGGAAACTAAGCATAACATACCCCTTTGGGTCACAAGATATCTCGAGGGTCCTCCCTTGGCAAGTCAAAAATCTAACGACCCTCCTCTTACAATCGAGAATGGCACAGTACATGTCTAGCCATTCCATCCCTAGAATCAAACCGTAGCCCATAAAACCGAGCACATATGCGTCGCACTCAAATTCGACGCCTAAGACAGATATTCTCAAACCCCGACAAATCATGGACAAATGAGCCGAACCACGAATGGGTTTTGAAACAATAACGGGATCCACTACCATACTAGTATTTAAGTGTAGAGACTCAACCACAGAGCTAGATATAAATGAATGTGAAGCGCCAGAATCAAAAAGAGTTCTAATAGGATGATTGGAGAGAGAAATCGAACCTTCCACGGAAATTTTCGCACCTCTATTTGGAGCACTGGTCGCGAGACCATGCACCTACCCTCCAGAAGCTCCTGCCCTTTTAACTCGTCCCTGTTTCTTCGGGCACTCCCTAGCAAACCGCCAGACCTCTCCACAGTTAAGGAAAGTACTCTTTCTTCTTTCGCAGTCCTTGACCAAGTGACCCTCGCGTTCGTAATTGTAGCACTTCCTCTTATCCTTAGCCTTGTCATTCTTTTAGCCCTTCTTTTGTTGTTGTTGTCCTTTCTTGGGCCATCCCTTTTTATTTTGTGTTTCCTCGACCTTAGCCCTTTCTTTTCCCCTTTTGCCATCCTTGCGTAACAAGCTAATAAGTCTCACGAAAGCTGCCTCCATTGCTCGGAAATCCTTACAAAGCTCGAGAAAATTAGCTGCAGGTGAAACTACTGCAGCTACAGATGGAGGTTAGGCACTTCATTGCCCTTTGACATGTGTCATAGTTTCAACGTGCCTACGGAACCAAGCCGCAATGGGGATTTTTTTGGGGAAGAATCGTTTCCCCAGACAAAAAGGAAAAGGAATCAAGCGGAGAATCGAGAGATATTTTACATGGATTTGGGGAATATGTTTTTCAAAATAGACTTTTATTTTGAAAATGCTTCCTTTTAAAACGTTTTTGAAAATAATTTTCAATTTTTTTTATCTAATTTGGTAACCTTCAGCTCTGATACCAAGTGTGACACCCCACGTCTGTTAATATCACTCATTAAGAGAATGCATTAAGTTTTGTGAAGCGTTATAGGTAAACAGAAACAGAAACATTACAAGACAGATATAAAATAGCAGCGGAATCAAAAACTTTATTAATCGTAAAGCATTGTGGTACAAAACATCATATGTTTGAGATACATAAAAACTAATACATCAATAAAATTTCTGTCTTGCTTTTAAACATCAGAGTACAAAGTAAAAGAAGCAAAGTCCCCAAATAAAACATAGCCATAGTAGCAAACATAGGATCTTGATCCATACATCAAAACAGCTCCAGCAAAATGATAGTAGAATCCTGATAAAGCCTAGCATTCCCACTCTGAGAACCTGGGGGGAACGGAAGAAAGAAGAGGAAAAAAAGGGTTAGACATAATGTCTGGTGAGTCCAGTAACTTTTAGCAAGTAAATAAGTAAAAGTAGCATGACAGAAATTTAAAGTGCATAAGAAAGATAACACACAAAAGGTAGGTATACAAGGTAAGCATAATAGAGTGTATACGCTTCTCTAACGATTACGCTTATTCTCCGCACTAATACTAGTATAACCAGAATGAGATGATCCCAACAACTATAAGATGGAAGACTTAAGCGTACTTCTGGTTAGGGGTTTTAACCCCATACAATCCACAGGCAGCCCAACCTAATAGGCTCCTAAACTTTTTACCAGACTCTAGATGTAGCCTAGCTACTACCCCAATCGATCGGCTTCCTACTCCGTAGATACCATGTGCCGGACCCACAGTAGGAGATATCACTTCCTAAAGTGACAACCCTTTGTGATGTGCATAAACATATCTACTGGTGTCACGGTCGTCTTATCCCCTTCTGCCCGGTCCATGCATGCACATGTCCCCGGTCGGTTTGTGCCGCCCACATCATCCTCCTCGTTTGGATCTCTTACAACTAGCCCAGTAAGCGTGCCCCGACTCCGACCTAGGGCGGAGTCCTCGTTCGATACCGTTATATGGGTTACTGAATAAAACGGGTCTAACGCACAAGATGAAACAAACTCTCCCCCTTGTCTTGTATCCCCACTAGGATTTCCTCAGGTAATGTTTACCTATTGGTGTCTTTAATTACATAACCCCCTCAAGTTAAGTTTGTGGGCCTATATATAAATATTACCTACCCCCTCAGATTTACTTAACCCATCCACAAATTCAAGTATGTTTATTTAACGGTTAAATTTGTGCGCCTATATATAAATATTACTCACCCCCCTCAGATTTACTTAACCCCGACATTTCCACAGGTTATGCTTACCTAACGGTGTCTTTAATTACATAACCCCAACCGGTTAAGTTTTATAGGCCTATATGTAAATATTACCTACCCAACCCAGATATACTTAACCCTCCCACTGTTTTCAACAAAGTTTACTCAACCCCTACTCAAGTTAACATGTTTATACAATCCCTATGGATTCAACTTGGTTAAGTATTACAGACTAACAGGTTATTCCCATTCACGTTGACTTCTTTTCACTTGCCAAAATTCCACTTGCTTATTAATTTCATACAAATATAACTTAATCAATTTAAGTTTAGTAATAAGCCCCTTCACATGTTATTCTTTAGATTTTAATTAACGGAAGTAATCTTACAATCCTTTACCCCTGGATTGTAATTAACAGAAGTAATCTTACAATCCCTTTGTATTATTCATTATCCAATTCCATAGTTACAATAACATGTTTTACTTATTATGATATTAAGCATACTTCATCTCAATTCACCTGTTTTCTCTTCAATGTATCAGTACAACTTGACGTTGTTTACTTATTAGCTTAGTTTTCTTAACTAAGGTTTACTAATAAGCTTACTTTCCTTTTAGTATAACCTATGTTATAATTTCTACTTGTCCCTAGCACAAGACTACCCATTATATAACATTTTTATTACAGTAATTAATTATAATAGGTTACTATCATTCCATGTTTACTCCAATTCATTTCCATATATCCATTTATGGTAATAATGCACTAGACCTCCCACATTAAACCTACAACCTGTGGATGTTGGATATGCCAGGCGGCTCTGGGCAAACTTCTTCCACAAGTCGGTTTTAACCTCGTGTCTTAGCACGTCTCGTGTTTATGCACTTAGACCACCCACATTAGATTCACCACTTGTGGTCGCTGGTTATGTCGGGCGGCTCCGGGCATACTTCCACCACAAGTGTAATCTAACCTCGTGTCTAAGCGCGATTACAATTTCAGTTATTGTAATTCTAGGCATTTCCATTGTTAATCGATTATACCTATGTCATTGTAGGTTTTCATGCCCCTTACCCAAGTTATGTTCATAATAAACTATATGCGCCAAATTTTAGGTTTATGTCCAAATTCCATATTCACATGCCCAAATTCCATATTCACCTATTTGATTCACATTATGCCCAAATTTCCCAATTCAAGTTACGCCCCAATTCTAATATTTTTCCCTCGTTCCAAATTTAACGTGATCGCATATTTCAGCGGCATGCCTAGGCTCGAAGGTAGTCTTGCTATAAAAATAAAAAGGGGAAAGAAGGAGGGAAGAGGACAACAGTGAACTCAACGACAGGGTTGACATAAATACATGGTGGCATATTGATAAGATGGGCATATAAGAACATATCTGGGGAATATGAGATAATAGAACTGTTTATAACATAGTAGGGATATCATAGTAGACATGATAAGATCTAAATAATGATTTAGATATCCAACTAGTAACTGATCCAATTCAACCACAAACATGATAGGTACAAGGTGATCTAAATAGCAAATTAGATCTATAATCAAAGGTAGATTTGACATGATAAAGGTTAGGATACAAGTCATAGATGTGTCAGAATATCATAGGTTCACAAATTTACAGATCTGACATAATAAAGGTTAAGATCCAAGTCATAGATATGTCTGAATATCATAGGTTCACAAATTATTACAGATCTAACATGATTCAGGCAGTTGCAGGCATAGATCTAAATTATAGTCATATCATGTTTCACTTTTTAATTATTTAAATCTAAAAGCAACTTGAAACTCACACCGTTTGGATCTAGAAAAGAAGAAGAAGAACAGATCTACACTTGAATCTCTAACTTTGATTTGCAAAAGAAGAAAAGGATTTGATTCAGTCCAGGCACTTAGGCCTCCATTGATTTTTAGTGAAGAAAACAAGAGAAATGAGCCTATATTTTTAGCTTCCAGCCCCAGAATTCGACCTGCCACCTCAGCCCTAGGGGGGTCGACCCCCCCTTAGGGGGTCGACCTTGGGGTCCACACTCTCTTGAGGGGTCGACCCAGGGGTCGACACCCCCTTAAAGGGTCGACTCCCCTAGGCAGAAAATTTCCCGCTGACCTCGAATTCTGATTGTTTTGACTTTTGAACTGAAATTTTGAACTTCTGGACCCAATATATACATATATAGTTATCTTGCGCATATACAAACTTCAAGTCCTCATAACTTCTTCATACGGTTCTGTTTTACGCAAAATCGAATGTCTCTCTTGACCAAAATTTTGAGACGGACGCAATGGCATAGTCTGTTTCCCTTAGTTCTGAATATTAAATTAATTATTATTTAATTTACCCTTCCTAGTGTTGTAAAAATTACGGGGTGTTACACCTGGTCTTTGAAGTAATCTCACTTCTCCAAAACGCATCGGCTTATCCCAGATCCAAATCGCTCCATCCTCCCTCTCCCGATCTACATCTTGATGATTCGAATCTTTTTCTTTTGCGCGGTAGCTCAGAATCACCTAACTCTAGCTAGGCCGCTCGCTTCCTTTTCTTCCCTCACATGGACTGTTAATCAGCGATCGAGGGAGGGAAAATTTGAGGTGCTTCTTTTGGTGTTTTTTCTATTTGTACCATGAGAGAATTAATTTTTGATCTGCATTTGTGTAGTTTGGTTTTCGTTTGGCTTGTTGTATTTTTGGATTTGGCTCCTCTTGTTTGGAGTTGTGTTCGGGTGTTTCTTGGCTTATTTTTCATTTGAAGATCACCATCCCCTGCTATATTTGAGAAGCTTTGTCCTAGTTTTAATGGTCTTGTGTGGCATCTCCTCTTCCTCTTTGCCTCATTTTCACCTTCCCAACTATGTGTCTGGCCATGGTGTACTATTCTGGTCGAGCTCTACTTGGCTTCTTTTGCTTTCTAGTTAGCACTCCGCTGGGATATAATGTAACTTGTTTATGTT
Source organism: Allium sativum (assembly GCA_030737875.1). Lineage (NCBI taxonomy): Eukaryota > Viridiplantae > Streptophyta > Magnoliopsida > Asparagales > Amaryllidaceae > Allium > Allium sativum. Next base: position 1,021,061,982 of record CM060913.1, read on the forward strand.
TCCAACTATGAAATGTGTTCATCTACCAGTACTTTGTCTTAGTGATGGGTAATGGTATGTGTGTGGTATCGTTGGGGAGAATACTGTGCGCGTTCTATGCAAGCTAGGATATAACTTGTCCTTGTATTATGATGTTGCAGACTTGTGCGGCTGATGTTAAGTGTCTCAATGTAACTGTTTTTTTCATAGTTGTCCTACTTGCTATAGGATTGGATGTGGGAGTGGCTCAAGCAAGTTGATCACGTTTTGTAGACCAATCAAGGCTGTTCCTTGTACAATACATGCAAATGGAATAGTCATTTATGTATGTTAACAGTTCATGTAATTTACTGTTTCTTTTTTAATAATCAATGTAATGTGCTCCATACGTGGAGAATGTAACTTGGTGGACGTGTTTACACCAAAATTGGTCTAAAGACCCAAGGTACTAAAATTGTACTTCACCAATACGGTTAGAATTAAATGGAACCATGTTTAATCAGCAATTGAAGATGAAAAATGCGAGAAAGGTAAAGTAGAGACGAGATTTAGAGTGGTTCAGCCGTTAATTAGGCCTACATCCACTATAAAGGTGATTTACAATCTTATAATGAGGATTACAAAATACATCAATTCTCTCTTTTCATACATTTCTATATTCACTCAATATACCCTCGTTTATATATTTCAATCTTGGAATTATACAAGAGAATGGTATAATTTGAGGAGAAGAAGGATGGAGAATGATTGAGAAGGAGGATGCCTTCATTTTCCTTGATCACAAGATTGTACTTGACGTCATGGCTGAATCAGTAGTTGAGGATAGGATTTAGCAGCACTTCGTGGTTTCAAAGATCCGATACCCTTTATGTTGGCAGTCATGGTGTATTTATAGGTGAGCTTCCTTCGGGAAATGACTTGAAATCCGTTTATGCGGGCTACAGATCGCTCATTCTGTTAATTACAGTCATGCCACTGGCTAGCTGTAGCCAGCTGTCCGTGGCTGTATTCAGTTATCATGTGCGAGTGACTCAATGAAGTAAGTGTCTTAATTAGTTAAGTGAATGCCTTCGGTCGGTGCTCTTCGGTCGCGTCTGTTTGTAGCATTCATGAGTAGATATTTGATTTCTTGATGGCGAGATGAAAGAACGACCGATCATAGTTCCTTAATGTGGTTGTGTCTGATTTGAGTGAGCGAGCGACGATCTTCATTAGTCTAGAGGCGACCGACTGAGAGTTGCGACTTTGAGATGGGAATGTGCTCTTTCTAGGAGTTGGTATACGACCTACCAATGGGTTTCTGATTTGAGTGTCAAGCGATAGGAGTTGCAATTCATGAGCAGTTGTTAAATATACGTGCGATCTCGACTCCTGTCTTGATCCGTGCGACCGAACTTTGATATTAGATCAAGCGTGCTCTGTTGTAGTGGGCGGCTTTACAGAATGTACGATCCTTATCTCTATTGAGCCGCATTTCTCATAACATATCGTGCCATCTTCTTCGGTCGTACTGGTCAACTTGATTTGTCTTGGGTTTGATACTTGGGTCTTGCTCTATGTGGTTACGTCCTATCCATTGTGAGTCCTTTAAGTGCCTTGCCTTGGATAACATTATGTACGACCGACCCTGATGATATCCATTCAGCATCCTTTGCTCGATGTGTGTATGGATTTTTTGAGGGATTGACACTTTCCCCTCGAAGTCCGTAATTTCTTTTAGCAAGGAATTACCGGCTTCGACATGTCTGATCGCAACATTGTTTGGCAGGCTTGTCCTGACTTGTTGAGGGGTCGTTCGTGCAAGGATTAGTATTGCTTCATCGCAGCTGATTGGCGTCTTCGCCTTTGGGTGAGACTCTTGAACTATTTTTTTCATTATTGCAAATAGCTGAATCATGGGGAAGTGAACATGCCAAATGGACTCTGATGGGACACCTATTTCAGTACTCGAGTATTGGGCCGATATTGTCTCTCTCTGTGAGGGAGAGGCTTGATGTATCTTTTTATTATTGTGCGAACAGCTAAATTTTGGGATGCCAGCTGGAATTTGATGGGACATTTTTGTGTAATCGGGCATTAAGCTGATGTGATGAAAATACTCAAGATATACGCCTTTTATTCTCCCTTTTTATTTTACTACCTGTGCACATTTAATTGGTTTCCCACGTATACCTATGTGTGCCTGTTTTGAGTGATTCCCCAATTGCCCGAATGCTAAGTCCACTAATCTGAACATAAGGTTGTCTTTTGTATGAGCGACCGGATGGAAATACTATTTCGGTTAGCCAATCCTTTCACATGTCTTTTATATATTATTTTGCTATCTTCTTCTTTTCAAGAAGAAAGCTTTAATGGTGGCGCTATTCTGAGCAATCCTCCTTACTGCTTGGATTCCTTTCATAAGTCCTGATTACTCTAGTTCTTTCATTGTTCTGACTTGCATTCGTGCATGGCACTGTCGTCGAGCCTCCAGAATCTCGATATCGATTTGGCTGGACTGTTCATCTAGATTCGATACTGTTCGCTCTCCTGTAAGTAAATTCCTCCTTTGATTTTATCACAACCCAATTTTGAAGCATGAATTTTGATCATGTTGTCTTTGGAGTTTCTAAGTAGGGTTTCCCTTTTTTATAATCCCATAATTTCAGGAAGTAATCTATGTCGGACCAGGTCGAAAGGCCTGATCGAGCAGAAAGTTCTGATCAAGTTGTGTCTATGCCCAATGTTGTCTCTTCGATGATTTCCCACAACCTCGTGCACTTTCTAAAGTACCTAGTGAGAGGCACCAGACGGAGCTTTCTCTCAGCTCGTTCCATCAACTGTGCAAAAATTTCGGTATTTCGGAGAAAGAAGAGGCCAAGCTGCTTGGGGAAAAAGAGTTCGCAGATATCCCTCCCAAAGGATATGTTCTCGTTACTCGTGACATGTTAATAAATGGAGCAGTTCCTCCCTTTAATCCTTATATAGAAATGATTCTCCAGAGCTTGGCTATTGCCCCGTATCAGTTATATCCTAATGGTTATGCGATTTTGATAAGCCTTTATATCCTTTTTATGATGGAAAAACATCGGGCTCCTTCGTTTAAGGATATATGCTCATTATATGCTTTCAGGACAAGAAACCAGCGTCCCTCGTTTGTCTTTGTGGAAAGCCAGGGCTCAAAAATAATTACTGGCTTAGTTGACAATGTGCGAGGATTTCCCAATAAGTACTTCTTTGACCGATGTCCCAATAATTTATGTGGCTTTTGGATGGACGGCAGTAAGTATTTTTATTCTTTAAATTTCATCTTGCCCCTTCTTCCTTTTTCTTAAAATCTTTTGGATATGCTGCAAAGCTTCCCGATCAAAGCATACCCTTCGACCAAGATTTATGCAACTCATTATTAGCTGTTGATGAGGGTGAGAGAAATAGGAAATTCCTCCTCACTGAAGGGTTCTTAAAGCAATAAAATTTGCTTTCCTCTTTGCGCACCTTCGCGGTGGATACTTCTGATAAAAAAGAAGGTACCAGCAAATCCCCTGTCAATAAATCTTCGAAAAAGGAATGTTCTAGCATCGTGGGGAGCAGCGAGGCATCTTTCAAAAGCTAAGCGACCTCTGCCAAAAAGGTAGTATCCAAGCGCTCAAGACACAAAGGCCATAAGACTTCAGTGGTCTTGTGCAAAAAAGATGGGCCTCCCTTAGAGGAAGTTGTCCAGGGAGATGTGAATGTGACTCCTTCAAAGAATACCTCGGATCAAGTGCGGGAAGTGGAGCAGTCTGACGGAATTGTAGTGACTTCTAAAGAAAACCCGGGAGGCGGAGAGAATTCTTCTAAGGACAACCAAGAGGAAGATGGTTTAGAGACTTTTAAACGCCTTGATCCCCTTGATTTAGCTGAAGACCTTGTTCAAGGTAAGACCGTTATTTGAACATTAGTATTTCAAAACCTTTTAATCATAAGAATTTTATGAAAAACCCCTTGTTTCTGGGTCAAAGTGATATCTCATAGAGTCTGGAACTTTTTTGGTCTTGTTGTCTTTATATATTCCGTGTATTCCCTCTCCTTTCCTTCTTTCTCACCTTTTAGTAATTAAGGTGCTTAGATCTTCTTTTTCCTCTTAGATCCAGGAATGGGATCATCTTTGTTGGACAGTTTCTCCCGGCAATTTGCTCTCGTCAATCCACGGAATGTCTTATAGTCCAGTCTTTCTAGTTGCCTCAAGTGTTCCCATCCATCTTTAGATCTTCTAACCCAAGATGCTCTTGAAGCACCACTGGCGAGTTTACTAAAGAAGAAGAATCTGGAGAAGAAAACCAGGATGCCGAGGGGAGAGAAAGTAATAATAAACAAGATAAGGATAGACTTGGTGGTTCTTCTGAACCGGCTGAACTTTTATGCCCTAGTTCGTCGGTCCCTGTAGAACCGTTGCTCAAATCCTTTATGCCTGGTGCACCCTCTTTCTGTCAGATTCAAGCAATTCTTGACAGACCTCCCTATGGAGTTGCCCCTGGTAATCCTAAATTGAAGGATAGGTTTGGAGACTGGGACTTAAGGGGGATGGACCTCGACTTAGACTTGTCTCCACATAATGACCAGAGTACCATTGGGGAGTTGAGCGCCACAAAAAATTATGTAATCTCCTAGCTTGCCACTGTCATGGATCAGCTCGAAGTCGATTTAGATGAGGCCAAAAATACTTTCAGAGAGCGATTCGAGTCTTGGAATAGGTTCTGCTTCGAATTTCAGAAGTTGAGTACTCAACATCTTGAGCGTATCGAGTTTCTAGAGAATGATAAGACTGAATTGATCCGTGTAATCAAAAGTCAAGCGGCCGAAATTGCATTCTTTAAGGAAGGGAACAGTAGGATGAGTAGCTTGGAGGCCGACAATAGAAAGCTTCAGGAGGAGATTGAAGCTGCCAAAAAACAACCTGATGAGGCTCAAACCGACCGCGAGTTCGTTGAATCTCAATTAACTTCTGTACAATAGGCTATGGTTTCTTGTCGACAGGAGAATGCAATGCTCGAAGGTGCACTTGCTTCCCAAAGTAAGGTTCTTGAAACTTTAGAAGAAGATAAAGCAAGGTTAACCAGTGATCTTGAGCATGCCAGAATTAAAACTGATGAGACCTTGTTTCGATTTTACACCCTTAGTGTTATGACCCGCAGAAGTTTGAGTTATCTGAACAAGGACTTCCCCCATACATTAGCTCTTGTCTAGGAGCAAGTGCTTAGCTACTGCACAAATAAGGAAGATAGTGTTTTGCAAGAGGCCCTCCTTGAGGCAAGCGATCATGTTACTTTGGAAAAAGGTAGGAGAATACTGGCTGATGAACAAGCTCAATCCCCTGGAAAAGAAGTCTAGAATGTTGCTCCTGCTCATGCCCTTAGTCCTGTAGGAGATGGAGCTTCGGGATCACAAGTTTTTCTGATGGAACCTTCTATTGCTAATGAAGGTACTTATAGGGTTCATTTGGTCGACGACCACGCCGTTCCTAAAGACATCGCCAAATGATGTGTTGTTGTTTTGCATTTTGCAGTACCAACTTTACAACCGTGTATTTTTGCGATGAATTTGTATATTTTTATTATTCGTTAGCATTGATACGCTGTAACTTATTGCATTTTTTTATTTATTTGCATCGTGTTACGCTATTACGGGTTGTGCGATGGTTACGTTTTTATGCCGTTCATCGTCAATATCGCTAGTTTGCTTTGATTTTAGGACATCATATTTCCTCCTTTGCCCCCTTATTTGCTCTTATTATGCATATATTCGCATTCTTTAACAGTCTAGTAATTCAAACCTTTTAAAGTTTATTTTAGGATGTGCACTTTTATAAGGCGCAGGTATCTTGTTGTACATTTAATCTTGTTCCTCATTGATTTGGCGTCCCAAGCCCTTCGAAAACTCGATTAAATGCATTTCCGTATGTACAATTTGTTTTTTTTATGTACCCAATCCCATATCCCACTAACTCAGTGACCCGAGCCCTTCGGAGACTAGTTTTGAGTACGCGCCCCCATGTGAGGACTTGGGTTACAAATTTTCGTCCAATTTCGATCTTATTTGATCTGGCTATTATGATCAAATAGAGACCTAAATTGGATACCCCCCTACGGCTAGGATTTCTGATACCCCCTTTCGGCTAGGATTTCTGATACCCCCATTCTGCTAGGATTTCTGTTTTTGCGCTGGTCCTTTCAGCATGTTTTGTCGGTCCTTCCGACACTTGGACTGATGTTTCCAGCCTAGGTATTTATCCGTGGGACGTTTTTATTATTTCCCTTGTACCTTTTTTATAAGCCTGATGTCAGTTTCTCCAGCAAATGCTTGCTAAAGGAAGTACCACCATTCGGTTTGTTTCTTGCCTTAGAACAACATGTCTTGTTGAGGCGATGTGCTTATACATCCAATTTGATTCACATGCTTTTTATAGTACTTTCAAGCCGTTTTGCTCAAAACGTGCTTTCAGAAACCTCCCTTCGCGACTAGGATGGGTATGATTAATTGCTTCTATCATGCCTACATTTCGAAAAATCGGTTTTTAGCATGAAGCAATAAGTATGGTACTCAGACGAGCACATGGTAATTTCCATTGTACAAGGCACTTATAAGTAATTCATTGTCAAAAATTAACATGAATATAGCAAGTGGCATAACAAGGTAAAACAGCTACTATCTATTAAGCAAACAGGGTAAGAAACGGAGTAATAGAGCATAGTGACAGGAATTTTAGTTCAAAACTTCCATGATCGAGACAGCATCTACTGATCCTTAGCCAAGCAATAGTTCCGGGCTGGTGTAGGTCCTTTCCTCAGAGAGTTTGCTGCCCCTTGTTTACAGAGAAATAGGAGAATGGCCTTGCACATATTGTTGCAAATGGTTCTCCCTGACCAGCCCCTCGATTAACGATTTTAAGTGCCTAAACTCATTAGTGTCGTGTCCTGTTGGTCATGGAATTGACAGAACCTTCCTGATTTTATGGCAGAATCTCTGATTTGCATTCGTTCTGGGACTGGATACTTTTCTGTGTTCTTAGTTGCCCTAAAGATATTCCCTATGGTGCCATTAAGAGAGGTGAATTCAGAACCCTTGAAAAAGCGCGGTTTCCTTTTAGGCTATTTGGTTCTTCCTTTGTTGCTTCTTTCCAAAACTCCACCTCTTGCACCTAAGATATATTTGCGCTTTTCATTCTGATATATGGAACGAGCGTTTTTCTCCCTGTCGGATCTTCGCCAGGACCCATAGTCATGACACGCAATTTTCTAAGTAGAATTTCCTTGTTCAGTAAAAAAACTCGATTTCGCTTGCATGACTTATTCGAGCGAATGGAAGGTCAGCGACACTTGGTGTGGCCTTTACGATAGAGGCTTGAACAACGAGCATCGACTCGATCTTCTTTATCACTGCATCATTTGCAATAGTTATTTGACTCGTTAACCCTATCATTGCTTCTTCCAACTCCCTCGTTACGGCTGCCTCAACTTTTAACGGTTCCTTTTCTTTGGGATGAATGGTAGGCAACGTGGCAATGTCGAAGACGCCGTCGATTTTGTCAGTGATTTCCTTCGACATGCTCATGCCTCTCAGAAAATCTTATCGGATCTGAAATGGGGAAAGAGGCAAACACGGCCCCACGGTGGGCGCCAAAATATTTACACCAAAATTGATCTAAACACCTAAGGTACTAAAACTGTACTTCACCAATACGGTAATAAATAAATGGAACCGTGTTTAATCAGCAACTGAAAATGAAAAATGCAAGAAAGGTAAAGTAGATATGAGATTTAGAGTGGTTCAGCTGTTAATTAGGCCTACATCCACTATGAAGGTGATTTCCAATCTTATAATGAGGATTACAAAATACATCAATTCTCTCTTTTCATACATCTCTATAATCACTCAATATACCCTCGTTTATATATTTCAACCTTGGAATTATACAAGAGAATGGTAGAATTTGAGGAGAAGAAGGATGGATGAATGATTGAGAAGGAGGATGCCTTCGTTTTCCTTGATCAAAAGATTGTACTTGACGCCGTGGCCGAATCAGTAGTTGAGGATAGGATTTAGCAGCACTTCGTGGTTTCAAAGATCCGATCCCCTTTATGTTGACAGCTGTGGTATATTTATAGGTGAGCTTCCTTCGGGAAATGACTTGAAACCCGTTTATGCAGGCTACAGATCGCTCATTCTATTAATTACAGTTATGCCACTGGCTAGCTGTAGCCAGCTGTCCATGGCTGTATTAAGTTATTATATGCGAGCGACTCAATGGAGCGAGTGTCTTGAGTAGTTAAGCGAGTCACTTCAGTCGGTGCTCTTTGGTTGTGTCTATTTATAGCATTCGATGAGTAGATATCTGATTTGCTTGATGACAAGATGAAAGAACGACCGATCATAGTTCCTTAATGCGGTTGTGTTTGATTTGAGCGAGCAAGCGATGATCTTTATTAGTCTAGAGGCGACCGACTGAGACTTGCGACTTTGAGATGTGAATGTGCTCTTTCTAAGTGTTGGTATACGACCTACCAATGGGTTTCTGATTCGAGTGTCAAGTGATAGGAGTTGCAATTCATGAGCAGTTCTCGACTCCCGTCTTGATGCGTGCTAACGAACTTTGATATTAGATCAAGCGTGCTCCGTTGTTGTGGGTGGCTTTACAGAATGTACGATCCTTATCTCTATTGAGCTGCCTTTCTCATAACATATCATGCCATCTTCTTCGGTCGTACAGGTCGACTTGATTTTTCTTGGGTTTGATACTTGGGTCTTGCTCTGTGTGGTTGCATCCTATCCATTGTGAGTCGTTTAAGTGCCTTAGATAACATCATGCATGACCGACCCTGATGATATCCATTCCACATCCTTTGCTCTATGTGCGTATGGATTTTTTGAGGGATTAACAAGACGGTCCACCTTAAAAACCGTTATTTGTATTCTAGTAAGTAAACTATCTCCAGTGCTACAAGCATGTTGGGTAGAGTGGATAGAACACTATAAACTCCGTAGGTAGTGGACGATCCACCTTAAAAACCGAAATTAGATGACTGCTAACTACAGTCACCTATACTATATTGTAATTTTATTATTATACGTAATAAAAGAGTGTTACAGAACACTATAAAAACCGGTCGGCTATGCCAAAAAAAACATGATGGATCTAACACATTACATGATACATTTTAATATTAGGTTATCCTAGGATGTCTATTTTGAGATAAACATATATGATTTGGTTTAGTGTAAAATTAGCATAGAGCTATTTGATTAACCTAATTAACACAAATATTCTGTAGTAGCTATGTGAGAAATCTCTATCACTTACTGAAATTTAGATTCAATGCAAATATAATGAAATAAGATCTTCACAGCGAAGAAACCCTAATTCAATGTTATATGATGATATCTAATCCACCTTAAAGTAGATTTTTCCTCCAGATGCGATTTAGAATGATTTTATGAAGAAGAAGATTATAGTTTAGAGATTAGATTGAGCCGAATATTCGTTGGCGCTCAACCTAATGTTTAGAATGAGGAGAAAAGTTATAATCTCCTTATAACCCCTATTTATAAAAACATGTCATTAGCCTAATGCGCCCATTAGATACGAATTAATCTGCCCTACAGAAGAAGAAAATCTAAAATAATGATTCCCCTAAACTGCTGAGCCAAATCCTTAATGTGGCCACTCTACAGAATGATAAACAACCATTCTGTTCTAATCAGACCAATTAAAGTGCCTAATTCGGTCCCTAGAAAAATGTATGGCTAAAACAGTAAGTCATAAGGGAAAAACGGTCACGAATAGATTTCGTAAAAAATCATGGACAGGTCTCACATTCACATGAACAACATATTAAAATATGAGAATGATACAAACACTAAGGACTTAAATAGAATCATTTATGATCCTTTAGTATGTAAAATACAGGTCGCTGCGTTCTCCTTACTTTAGGAATTTCTCCCTCTGAATCCCTAGAAAATACGAGCAAACATAGTATCCTACATCCCTACCATCTACGATTACGCAATCTACTATCCAATCTAACATACAACAATCCATGTTGCCAAAATCCTACCCTTACATGTGGAATTCTAATAGTGCAAGGCACAATGGTACAAGTAAGATAGAAGACATAAAAAACATTGTGCACACCCGCCATTTTATCAAGTAAATCCACTTAATAAGCAAGCTTCCCAATGCGCTCTATAATCGGAAATGGTCCAACGAATCTCAGAGCTAACTTTCCTTTCCTTTCAAATCAAACAACATTCCTTATATGTGAAACCTTCACAAGTACCTAATCTTCCACTAAGAATTCAAAATCCTTTCTCCTCTGGTCAACATAACTCTTCTGGCAATCTTGGGTTGCCTTCATTCACTGTCGAATGATCTCAATCTTATTCGTCATCTCTCTTATCATTTCTTGACCAATTACCAAGTTTTCTCCAATCTCTATCCAACAAGAGGGTGAATTACATAGTCTACTGTAATAACCCGAATTCCGATAGACCGATTTTTTTTCAAAATTCTAATTCATCGAAACTCGTGTTGATTGCTCTGGTATCCTGCAGAAAAGACAAAGATATAAAATATATGAGAGCTCAGAAAATATCTCACATCGGAATGGATAAAATATAGTATAATCAAGATATAGCCTAAACTAAATTATAATACTATCTAACCAGTATCCAAAGCTATCATATCACTGCCACAAGTCTAAGCTGCGAGTATGTGATGAGGAGGGGGTCAAAACACAGGTTTTGGTGACTGGATTTAAACTATACATTTTGGATAACCCTACATATACCGTTCAATCACATTTTCTTATTTATTAGGTTACTTGGGTTAACAACACTCAAGGCTTACACACACATCGTGCCCATTTACTTTCCAGTGGATTAGCTTAATAAAGTATATATGTAGCTATCTCCAAATTAGGGTACACCCCATGATGATCTACCACGTTGGGTTATTCACCCTCAAACGTACAGACAGGTCCAAGTGCCTCAGTTTAATTTATTAGACCCTATGTTTAAACATTCAATTATGCGCTTGCTCTACCTCATCAGGTTTCCATCTAACTTGGTTATTCCCATTCACATTGACTTCTTATTCAAGTTACCAAGTTCCTCTTGCTTATTAATTTCAGTCATATAACTTAACCCATTTAAGTTTATTAGTAAGCCCACAACATGTTATCTCTAGATTGTAATCCAAGGTATGTGATCCACAATCCATTTATATTCTTGTTTGATTTCATAGTTACAATAACATGTTCTACTTAATATGTAGTTAAGTATATATCAATTCACATGTTTTCTGTTAACATGTGACTTATTATTTATGATTAAATATAACATATTTCATTTCAAAAGTTTGCCTTATTCTTTCTTATTTAATCATAATTCCATCTTATACTATCACTACCACTTATTGTTATATACTTATTAACTTAGTTCTCTTAACTAAGGTTTACTAATAAGTTTCCTTTCCATAAATATAACTTATGTTTTCCTCATCCGTAGATTTCAGATTCTCATTCTTACAAATTACTTAATATATGATTAAGTACAACTTGTCTCATTACATAAGTTATTCCATTTTCTTTATCGTTTACTATAACCTAAGTTATAATTTCCACTTGTCCCTAGGACAAGCCTACCTATTATATAACATTCTCATTAATGTAATTTATTTATAATAGGTTATTATCATTCCCCGTTCATTCCAATCCTTTTACTGTTGTAACTTTCATTCAATTCCATTCATTTCCATTAATTACAATTAATTCCATTTATTTCTGTTCTTTTATATTCATATATTTCTATATATGCTTATGTACTAGACTACACACATTAAGCCTACCACTTGTGGATGCTGGATTTACTGGGCGGTTCCAGGTAGACTTCTTCCAGAAGTTGACTTAACCTCGTGTCTTAGCACCATTACATGTTTTATTTATGCACTAAACCCCCTTACATTGAATTAACAACTTGTGGATGCTGGATTTGCCCGGCGGTTCTGGCAGACTTTTAACACAAGTTGAATTTAACCTCGTGTCTAAGTGTAGCTACAGTTTTTTATATACTGTAAATTTTCTATATAATTTAGGCGTGTCCATTTTTTCAAATTTTTACTATAATCTATATTTTACATGTCATCATATTAAGCCCATTTTATGTCACGCGTTCTTTCTAACATGTAATTAATTTTATTCTAACATGTAATCATTTAATCATGTAATTGTTCAAATCTAACAAATTAACATGTAATTTTCTCAATTCTACCGTTAATAATTCAAGTACATAATATGCCACAAGTAAATCGTGTAATTAGAACATGTATGTATACAACAGTAATCGCTACACATATTTTAACAAGTTTGCATCTCAACATGTGAACATTTCAGCATATTAAACGTTTCGACATATGAATTTTCCAACATATTAATATTTTAATATATTAATATTTCAACATATTAATATTTCAACATGTCCTGTTAGCATTTCATCACTTTAATCATTCTAACAGATTTACATTGCATATTAACGGGGAATGTCAAACGATAATATATCATTATCAAAAATGATATAACTTAAATCCACTCACCTAAATTGCTTTCCAATTCCTCAACCTAGTCCAATTCTAGCATTCCATGGTTTCCCCTAACTGGATTTAGAACATAACAATCATGGATCCACAATTCTTACTAAAAGAAAAAGGGAAGTAAGAGGATGAAAGAGGAGAAAACTGAATAGATCAGATTCGAGAATTAACCATACTTTGAATATGATTCTGAACACCTTATTTATATTTATTCTTTTCCTCTAGATCTTGAATCGGAATTTTCCTAAACTAATTATTCAATTTTTTTTTGAAGAGATTTGAGGAGGAGGAAGAATGGCAGAGCTTAGACGTTGTCTCAAAGGATATGAGATTTAGGCTAGGCTCTGCTAGCCTATTTATCGATGTTCAGGATCTTATTGTACATGCAATGCTGAGTCAGCATTGAACGCAGTTAAGAAAATAGTCCAGGTTCGCAGATGCATTTAGCCGTATCTGGGAGGGTGTCGATCCCAATGTCAACCTCCATACAAGGGTGTCGATCCCGGTGTCGACCCCCCTACAGGGGTGTCGACCCCCTATGGCCCGTGAGCTGTTTTGGCGCAGAAGTCTGATTTTCGAATGTTTGAATTTCTGGAATTTATTTGAGTGTTATATTCACATGTAATTCTCTTATACATAGACAAATCTTCTAATGACCATATTACGCGTATATATATACACATAACTTTTGTTTCGTTTTACAAATTCAAAACGTTGTTGCACTGTTATTTGATTCTTACCATATTTCTTTGCTTGCTGCCTTATCTTGAACTTTATCTCTTGTGTGTATATATATATATGTATATATATATATTTTTCTGCACGTATATACAAATATATTCTCATATATATACATATATTTTCGTTACTTCCTTATATGTATATTTTTCCTTATATGTGCGTTTATACATATTTTCTCTTTAGAACATGTGTTAATTTTAGTCGTTCCGTTAAAACAAAAATATGACGCCGGTGGGGATTAAACTTTGTACCCCTTGTATGCAAGCCACATGCACTAACCAACTGGACTACTAAGGCTACTGTTAACAAGGCTTAGAACAATGGTAGTTATTGTTCTCTTCTTATTTCTCTTTTTCATGTTTGTTACAATATTTCATTTAAACCATTGCATGAATCTTTCTCCTTTATTATTAATGCATAATATTTCTAAATCCGTACATGCAACATATTTACACTGCATGCAACCAATCCTTTCTTTCTTTTAATGGATGCATTACATTTTTATTTGCATTAATCTTTTCTTCTTTTTCAGTGCATGTATTTATTACATGCAATCATATGTTATCACTATTATATTTTTCTTTTAAATGTTTATGTCTATGCATATATATACATATATGCATTATTTAATTGTTACAAAATGCAGGGTGTTACATTCTCCCACTCTTAGGAAATTTCGTACCCGAAATTTGATATGGGTAAAATCAAATAACCCCCCGCATAATATCCTTCCATTATGTGTGCATCCAATTTTTGCAAACATTGTGCACTTATGCAAAGTGAAATACAACATAATAATACATGTATGCCTAAGCGGTACCTCCTATGTGTATGCAAGTTTTCAAAAATCCTTTTACAATATGATGCTCACATCCTAAATATACTAGCAGTTCTACATGAATGCAATATTTTGAAAATAAAAAATGCTTTTTTATCCAAATTTTTCCCACACTCTTACTGAGCAAGAGCGTAGTTCTTCCAATTTTTGCATCAAAAACCCTACCAAGCAACTTTATTTTTTGAATTTTAGAAAAATCTAATTTTCGAATTTTGATTTCTTATGTTACGAAATGGTGGAAAACGGGAAATTTCACATCTTCCGTTTTTCTTTTATGTACCTTTTCTATCTGTACTTGGATTTTATGCAACTATTCTATATAGATTCCCTATTTCCTAGCCAAGCACAGCCCACATAAGAAAAAAATCCTTATTCCAGATTTTCTTTTTCATCTTATCTTGGAAATTTTTATTTTTATCCATCTTTTCTCATTATTTTCCATTTTTTTTAACTGTCATGTTTGTTGCTTTACTGAATTTGTTGTTTCCTTTTTAGTTGTACCATTTCTTTCTTCTTAGCTTATTTAATCATCTGATCTAAGTTTAGTTTTCAAATAAGCCTTCTAGTCTTTCAACTAAAACAGGAAAACAGACACTCTTCACAGCTGCAACTAAGGGCCAAGAATCTCGAGACTTTGTCCCCCTCAGACAACAAGCTTGAACCACAGGATCAATGATTGGTTTAGGTGTTACCCTAACTATCCAACAACAAAATAACAAAACGATCCCAACAGAAATGCAATAATGGGTTGTGCCCCTAATATGAAAATTAGCAACAAGATCTAAATACTTACGTGCCCTTTACTATCTATTAGTTACCACTAGTCCTAGCTGTACCAACAATTATTTCAAGCAATACCCTAGGCTTTTTCAATGCTTACGCATTTTATGGGAACTTACCATTATTTCAATACAACATAATTCTCGCTATCCACTTCACAGCCTCAAAACTTTTCCCGTCTTCCCTAGGCATTAATCCTTACCTACTCCATACTTTTAAAACACGGTTTGGCCTTTTCATTTCACTTTTCTTTCAAAAGTTAAAGGTATCAAAACTTTATTTTCCTCATCAAAACTTACTTTTGCCAAACCATAAAAACATATCATCTAAAAAAATGTGAATCATTATTCTTTTTTTTAAATCACAAAAACTGGAGTAGACAAGGACAACTAATTCTCAATCAGGTTTACAACTGGTTCTTGCCTATAAGGTCAGTTCAGTCTCTTACTATAAGGTGCAAACATCTACTCTATTCTTAATTTTTATGACTTATTTTGTCTACCCAACTGAAATTTCTTGCTAAAACAATTTATCAAAATGAATGTTAAAAGAACAGAGATTTCAAAACTTTCTTTACTGAAAATTCTGGTTTTCAACAAAATGCAACTTTTTCTATGTTTTGCTTTTTAACCCTTACATGCAATATAACGAGAAAACTAGCAAGCTATACATGCTCTATGGTATACAACTTTTACTGAGAGAAGTTTAATTTTAGACAAAATTTTCGCAAGAAATCACTATTTACAAAATATACCCCCTTTACTTCAAAACCCAGTATGTACTTCTTTACATATTTTAAAACTACAGCTTTTAAGATTAAAACTTGAAAGCACCATAAACCATCTTCTATTTTTTTTTATAATTTCAAGTTCTCAAAAGTTATCAATGGGGTTATACTCAAAGCGGGTATCCAATTTTCCTAGGCTTTCCTAGACACTCCCACAAGGTCAATTCTCTCAACTATATATATTCCTAATCATTTTTCTCATTTTAACCTTTTCCAATTTATAAGGTTTTACTGCCAAACCCACTAACCCAAAATACTAATCATATGGGATTCACCTTCCTCCCATACAATGTACATTGTACATTTTCAACCCAAAATTTCCTAAGGGTCTCAAATTTCCATGTTCATTCCTTTAGTGTACAAAACAGTCATCCCAATTCTTACCATATTATACTCTTTCTATTTTGTGGGTTCCTCTATGGATCTAGGTATATATATATAAATTATTTATATTTTTAAAAATACAAATACGTTTACTCACTATTTATATAGGAATCCTAAACCTAAGCTCTGATACTAGATGTAACAACCTGTATTCCGATAGACCGAATCTTTTTTTCAAAATTCTAATCCATCGGAACTCGTGTTGGTTGCTCTAATATCATGTAGAAAAGACAGAGATATAAAATATATCAGAGCTCGGAAAATATCTCAGACCGGAATGGATAAAATATAATATAATCAAAATATAGCCTTACCCAAATTATAATACTGCCTAACCAGTATCCAAAGATATCATATCTCTGCCACAAGTCTAAACTGCGAGTATGTGATGAGGAAGGGGGGTCAGAACACAGGTTCTGGGGATCGAATTTAAACTATACATATTGGATAACCCTACATATATCGTTCAATCACATTTTATTATTTGTTAGGTTACTCGGGTTAACAACACTCAAGGATTACACACACATCGTGTCCATTTACTTTCCAGTGGATTAGCCTAATAGAGTATATATGTAACTACCCCCATACTAAGGTACACCCCACGGTACCCCACTCGCACGGTCTCCAACGTAATGCCGTAGAAATATACGCAGTCCCTCATCGTACGCCGGAGTGACGTACGGACCTCTATATAATAATGCTATGTTCCGCATAGAACCGCCATCGCCATGATATGTAAGCGTACAAACTGCCACCTTTGATCGAATCAGATCTCAGAGTAATGCGCTAGAGCTTACGATACACCACCCAGAGCAGACATGCATGTATCTAGACTTTCCCACGTATGTATCGTCAATCGTACTCGATGCCTGAACCGCATATAACCACTAATGTGCACCGAGTTCCGTGCCAGGGCTGTACAAGAAACACGGAACTCCGTCGGGAGATTTTTTCGTATCTATACAGACCCGCCTTTAAGAGCCTTAAAATATAGATATCCTTCTGGTCTGTTTTTCATGGTGGCTATAGCCCCACCTAAGCCCCTCCCTCAACTAGTAAAGACAACAAGAGCTAAGCGACTTGCTCCTAATAAACAATCTAAACATATAGTTGGCATCTCCCCTCAACCACCGTGCCTCAATAATGAAAAGTGTATGGCATCTTGGGTTTAATTCTAGTCTTTTCGCATCCTACTGGCTGCTGATGACGGTACCCGATGATCTACGATCCTTGTTGGTCGTGACCCTTACCTCCCTGTTGAGGCGACCGCCGAATCACCCTAGCGTCACCTCGTCATAGCTTTCTGACTGCAAAGCTATTTTTGTAGTCAAGGCTACTCACTGAGTAGTTACGCGCAGACCCAACCTCTATGAGCATAGCACGAACACTGCACCACCATTGAGGACTACTAGGGGCACCTTCCATGTCCCAGGAAGCCGCGTGCTTCCCCTTCCAGTCCTTTGGAGCCAATAGAATAATCAGATGAACAAGCGCTCCCTTCGTGCCTCATGACACCATGATGATCTACCCCGTTGGGTTATTCACACTCAAACGTACAGACAGGTCCAAGTGCCTCAGTTTAATTTATTAGACCCTATGTTTAAACATTCAATTATGCGCTTGCTCTACCTCATCAGGTTTCCATCTAACTTGGTTATTCCCATTCACATTGACTTCTTATTCAAGTTACCAAGTTTCACTTGCTTATTAATTTTAGTCATATAACTTAACCCATTTAAGTTTATTAATAAGCCCACAACATGTTATTCTCTAGATTGTGATCCAAGGTCTGTAATCCACAATCCCTTTATATTGTTGTTTGAATTCATAGTTACAATAACATGTTCTACTTAATATGTAATTAAGTATATCTCAATTCACATGTATTCTGTTAACATGTCAATCATTATTTATGATTAAATATAACTTACTTTATTTCGTAAGTTTGCCTCATTCTTTCTTATTTAATCATAATTCCATCTTATACAGTCACTACCACTTATTGTTACTTACTTATCAACTTAGTTCTCTTAACTAAGGTTTACTAATAAGTTTCCTTTCCGTAAATATAACTTATGTAGTCCTCATCCATAGATTTCAGATTCTCATTCTTACAAATAACTTAATTTACGATTAAGTACAACTTGTCTCATTACATAAGTTATTCCACTTTCTTTATCGTTTACTATAACCTAAGTTATAATTTCCACTTGTCCCTAGGACAAGCCTACCTATTATATATTATTCTCTTTAATGTAATTTATTTATAATAGGTTATTATCATTCCCCGTTCATTCCAATCCTTTTACTGTTGTAACTTTCATTCAATTCCATTCATTTCCATTAATTACAATTAATGCCATTTATTTCTATCCTTTTATGTTAATATATTTATATATATGCTTATGTACTAGACCACTCACATTAAGCCTACCAATTGTGGATGTTGGATTTGCCAGGCGGTTCTGGGAAGACTTCTTCCAGAAGTTGACTTAACCTCGTGTCTTAGCACCGTTACATGTTTTATTTACGCACTAGACCCCTCGCATTAAATTAACAACTTGTCGATGTTGGATTTGCCGGGAGGTTCCGGGCAGACTTCTACCACAAGTTGAATTTAACCTCGTGTCTAAGTACAGTTACAATTTTTTATTTGTTGTAAATTTTCTATATAATTTAGGCATGTCCTTTCTTTCAAATTTTTACTATAATCTATATTTTACATGTCATCATATTAAACCCATTTTATGTCGCACGTTCTTTCTAACATATAATTAATTCTATTCTAACATGTAATCAATTAATCATGTAATTGTTCAAATCTAACAAATTAACATGTAATATTCTCCGTTCTACAGTTAATAATTCAAGTACATAATATGCCACAAGTTAATCATGTAATTAGAACATGTTTGTATACCACTGCAATCGCTACACATATTTTAACAAGTTTGCATTTCAACATATGAACATTTCAGCATATTAAATGTTTCAACATATGAATTTTTCAACACATTAATATTTTAACATATTAATATTTCAACTTGACCTATTAGCATTTCATCACTTTAACCATTCTAACAGATTTACATTGCATATTAACGGGGAATGTCAAATGACAATATATCATTATCAAAAATGATATAACTTAAATCCACTAACCTAAATTGCTTTCCAATTCCTGGACCTAGTCCAAATCTAGCATTCCATGGTTTTCCCTTACTAGATTTAGAACATAACAACCATGGATCCACAATTCTTACTAAAAGTAAAAGGGAAGAAAGAGGAGAAAACTGAATAGACCAGATCCAAGAATTAACCTTACTTCGAATATGATTCTGAACACCTATTTTATATTTATTCTTTTCCTCTAGATCTTGAATCAGAATTTTCCTAAACTAATTATTCTATTTCTTATAAAGAGATTTTAGGAGGAGGAAGAATGGCCGAGCTTAGACATTGTCTCAGAGAATATGATATTTAGGCTAGGCTCTGCTAACATATTTATAAGTGTTCAGGATCTTATCGTACACGCAGCGCTGAGTAAGCTTTGAACCCAGTTAAGAAAATAGTCCAGGTTCGTAGATGAATCTAGTCGGATCTGGGAAGGTGTCGACCCCCTATAGGGGTGTCGACCCCCCATGGCCCGCGAGCTGTTTTAGCGTTGAAGTTTGATTTTCGAATGTTTGAATTTATAAAATTTATTTAACTGTTATATTCACATGTAATCTTCTTATATGTATACAAATCTTCTAATGACCATTTTACGCGTATATATATATATGCACAACTTTTGTTTCGTTTTCAAAATTCAAACTGTGTTGCACCATTATTTGATTCTTACAATATTTCCTTGATTGCAGCCTTATCTTGAACTTTATCTCTTGTATATATATATATATATATATATATATATTTCTGCACATATATACATATATATTCTCATATATATATATTCTTTACTTCCTTATATGTATATTTTTCATTATATGTGCGTTTATACATATTTTCTCTTTAGAACATGTCTTAATTTTAGTTGTTCCCTTAAAACAAAAATATGACGCTGGTGGCGATCGAACTCTGTACCCCTTGTATGCAAGCCATATGCTCTAACCAACTGGACTACTAAGGCTATTGTTAACAAGGCTTAGATCAATGTTAGTTATTATTCTCTTCTTATTTCTCTTTTTCATGTTTGTTACAATATTACATTTAAACCATTACATGAATCTTTCTCTTTTATTATTAATGCAAAATATTTGTAAATCAGTGCATGCAACATATTTACACTGCATGCAACCAATACTTTCTTTCTTTTAGTGCATGCATTACATTTTTATTTACAGTAATCTTTTCTTCTTTTTCAGTGCATGTATTTATTACATGCAATCATATGTTGTCATTATTATATTTTTCTTTTAAATGTTTATGTCAATGCATATATATACACATATGCATTATTTAATTATTTAATTGTTACAAAATGCGGGGTGTTACATCTACCATACAGCTTACCACATACCAATACTCGACTGATAGTTATTGTTGTATGAAAACTCAACCAAATGAATACGGTTGTCCCATAGTCCTCCAAAATCCAATACATGGTCTCTTAGAAGATCTTTCAATACTAGGTTGACTTACTTTATATAACCATCAGTATGGGGATGATAAGTCGTACTCATACGTAGCTCGGTCCCCAATGTCTCTTCCGAATTCTTCCAGAATCCACTGGTAAACAAAATATCTCGATCACTTACTATACTCTTAAGTATTCCATGGAATTGAACCATCTATGTAATAAATAATTCAGCTAACTTAGATGTTGTCCTGGTATATTTTACAGGAATATGTCTTGCGCTTTTGGTCTAGCGATCTGCAATAACTCATATACCATCATATCTTGCCCTAATCTCGGCAACCCATCAACATAATCCATCGATACTTGCTTCCACTTCCATGTAGGAATCACTAATGGGTGCAATAATTCGTTCGACTTCTTCTGCTTAACTTAACAAAATGATAGTTTATACACTTCGAGATAAATCTTTCAACTTCCCCTTTCATCCCTTCCCAGTAGTAAAATCTCTTTATATCTCAATGCATCTTATAACCGCCAGGATGAATAGTAAATCTAGAGTGATGACATTCTTCAAAACCTCATCTCTCAATCCATATGTATCAAGGACAATCAATCTTTTATCCTTACGAAGCCAACCATCTCGATAAACTTCGTAATTCTTTATTTCCACAGATTTGCCTCTCATTTCCAATCTCTTAATGATCTCTACAGGCTTGTCATCATGCTTTCGGCTTTCATTAATTCGATGAGAGTAGGTTTAATAAATAAGCTCGCTAACACCTCAGGCTCTAACTCATAGTGAAGCCTGAAATCAAACCCAACCAAATACTCAAGGTGCTTCCATTAAACATAGGTCCTAAACTCGCGTGTCTTCTATTGAAAGCATCAGCCAAGTAATGACAATACCAAAATCATAGGACGTTGGAAGCTTTAACAACCGTTATTGTTGGAGATTCAAATTCTTTTGTAAGAAAAGATACCTCAATGACTTATGATCTGTGAATAACTTAAATCTAACTCCTACCATATAATGTCTTTATATCTATAGAGAAAACACTATCGTCGCTAACTCCATGCCATGAGCTGGGTAATTCATTTCGTGCGGCTTAAGTTATCGACTCATATAAGCCACAACTTTCTCTTTCTATATTATTGCTACTTCTAATCCAATACCACATGCATTGGTATACACAACCATTTCTTCGTTTCCACTCGGAACAACCAATACAGGAACACTCGTTAATCTCTATTTCAAGATCACAAAAGCATGCTCACATTTCTCATCCCATGCGAAGATTGTCAATCCAATCAACGGTGTATCTATCTTCAAAAAGTCCATGATAAACCATCGATAATATCCACCTAAATCAAGCTAATTTCTAACATCCACAACATTCTTAGGTTAATCCCAATCCTGAATTGTTGTAACCTTAGCAGATCCTCTGTTATACCTTGTCCCAATACGACATGGCCCAAGATCCTTTGTTCTTCCTTTAAAAAGTGAAACTTCGAAAACTTAGCTCTCAACTAATGCTTTCGTATGATTTCAAAAACAATTCTCAAATGCATCTTGAATTCTTCTTTAATCTCGAAGTAAACCAATATATCATCCACGAACTCAAGCATAAACTTATCCAACTGATCTCTGCAAATTCTATTCGTAAAATCCATAAAATATGGTGATGTGTTAGTCAATCCAAACGACATCACCAGCTACTTATAAAATCCGGGTGGTGTCCTAAAAGTAGACTTCGGCACACTATCCCTAGTCATTCTCAGTTAGTGAAATCCAATTTCCCAATCCATTTGGTAAAACACCTTGGCTTTGTGAAGCTGATAAAGTAAGTCATCGATTATATGCCATGGATAGTTGTTCTTCTTGGTCATCATATTCAGCTCACGATAATCCACACATATTCTCAATGATCTATCAGCCTTGGTTGCAAACACCAATGGCGCATCCCACTTGGATATGCTTCTTCAAATGAATCCTTTACTCAAATGATCATTTACTTTCACCTCTAACTCTTGTTGTTCCTTAGGTTCCATCAACCTTAGAGGCAATACAATAGGTCTGGCTTCATCTACTAGATCAATATGGAACTAAATTTGCCTTTGCAGCAGTCCTTTGAGCTTGTCAAAGACATCCAAAACTCTCAAATGATCGACACAAATAACAAACCATCCCGTGGAATCATAAGCAAATATAAAAAAGTAGTTATGATCCTGTCCTCTAGTAGACAGTGTATCACAACCGTTCCTCTTCCACATTTCCTTTTATCACCTCAAGCTTCTCGCAATCCACTATACCTGCGTATTTTGAGCGAGTCCATATCTAGAATAATAGCAAACCCAACGAAGTTCAAAACAAAGTAATTACACATAAAAGAGTAACCATGTCTTGATAAGACTAGACCATGAAAAAGCATACAAAGACTAGATGATCCCACTAATGGGTTAGTCACAACGAATATCAACAGTCTCAGGTTCTAAACCTGACTTGCACATAAGCTAATTACAGAAAAAGAATGTGATGCTCCAGTATCAAACGAAACTCAAATTGAAACACCTCTGACAGAAAGTATACCTAGCACAACAACATTCTTTCCCTTCTCTACTACAGTCAGAGCTCTCGAGGAAGATGGCACAACATCCAATGCATATGCCTTCATGATCTGCTTATCCTTTGGTGGTTCTAGAAAATTCTTCTTAATATGCCCTGACTTACCACAATTGAAACACTTTTTTTCCACCTTAGGAGCCTTGCAATCCTTATAATAATGGACTGTCTCATCATAGTTAAAAAGGGTAATCTCATCCTTAGGTTTCTTCTGGCCATTCTTTCCTTGTTGATGTTGTTTCTTCTTTCCATTACACTTTTTATTATTTCCTTCACCTTGCTATGGCTTCAACTCTTCCTTACTCTCAACAACACTTTAACCTTCTTTGGGAAAAAACTCTCATGCCTTAAGCCTTCTCGACCAACTTCTCAAATGGATCCTCATTATGGTCCACAAGCATCTCTCTACTATACCCATCTAACCTTGTGATAAACTTCTCATTCTTCTGATATAAAATCTCAATAAAAGAACAAGCATACTTAGATAAATCCTTGAATTATGCTACATCTCAACCATAGGTCTCCCACCTTGCTTCAAGTCAACAAATCACTTAAAGAGAATGGACTTTTGGACCATTGAAATGAACTTTTCCTCAAACTTAGTTCTAAACTATTCCCAAGTAATATAGTCGTTCGAAGTCTCAAGATTAAATGTAACACTCCACACTTTTCTGAACCCAAATTTCAACAAAAATCAAGTCTCGAACACATCCGAGCATGAAGCGTGTAAATCTGGTACCTACAGATAAATGAGCATGAGCATAATCAGAGTACAGTAAAATAACTCACCATGGAAGCAAGAATATGATAGTCTAGTATTAACTCAAGTAACTACCTTTTTAAAAATGAGTCACCATGTCAATACCGAGCATGAGAGAGAATGAGAACCGAAAACCAAACTAAAACACTTGTGGGAACCCGGCCTTCTCTAGAGAACCTGAGAGGTTATAATGAGGAGGGGGTCAAAATAACAAGATTCTGGTGAATAGGAAAAGTAAGACATAGATTACAATACACAGATGTATCCCGTTTGTTTTAGCCCAAGATATATGCCTGCCAAGGCTAGTAAATCTAACCTAATCTTATAAACATTTACGCATGACTTTAATTACCTTTTCCAAGGTAGTATTCCCAAAATATCGATACCGAGATAGAACGTTTATGCATATATTTATGAAGGCTTTAAACTAATTATTAAACCGAGAAGTGAACTCCTAATTTCAGAGTTTATTTACTCATGTGTATATACTTAGCCATTTAACGCCTCAATATCAATGATAGATAGGGTGGATTCTCCCGATCACGTAACACCCTAGGTGGAGATATTGGTCATTTAATACCTCTCGATGATTTACTCAACATTATTATAAACCAGAGGACACTAGCTACAGGGCCCTACTAGTTAAGGCTTCTGTCATTCGCATATAAAGCCATACCTCGTATAATGTGAAAGATGGTATCTCATCGCTTAAGACTGGCAGGACTAGGTTGACGATATCTCGCCATTTATGACCTTCCTATTGGTGGAATCTCATCGTACCATCTAGCTGACCTTATTGGATAATCTCCTTATATGCTTAATACTTCTCGTAGGATAGGTAGCCCTATCAAATAACCATACTGGACTTTTTTTAATTTAGGTTTAGGTACGACGCGCACACCATTTAAGGACCCTAACTGGATGACCTATACCTAGGTGGACTTCTCGGCCCAAAGCGAATAAAGATTCAAGGAAGCGGATTATTCGCGAAGATGATCAAATTCATCCCCAATTAGCCTTTAATGTTTTATTAATGGGAGGTGGATACGTGATCGCTTAATACCTTTTCATAGGTAATCTAACCACTTAAGAGCTTAATTCCGAAGCTGGCAACGTTATTGAGTTAATTCTATTTAATTTCTCTTTTTGGAGATGTTATACGTACACAACTAGCCATCGTCACGGGTTCCTATGGTTAATGATATTTTACATCAATAACCTATAAGTCCAATTCTAAGCTTTAATTATAGGTTGTAGATTAACTATCATGAGATAAGGAAAGTTATATTCTTCTTACCCTAGGATATTTATTTAATTATTTTCCTAATTGGACTTAGTATTTAAAGCGACAGTCAATACCCATTAATCCCCATTTTTTTTTTCATAGGGTTACTTTCATTTCTGACCCTAATGGTCATTTTTTCTTAAGGCAACAATTTATCTTTAAATACCTCTTATTCCTGTTGGTTATAATTAATGTCACTTATGAACCTAACGGTTATAATTTCCTAAGACATTAATTACACATAATTATCAGTCCCTAAATATTTATTTGTTATACCCCAACAGATAGTACTAATTTATTTATTTATTGTCTATTGTGTGTGTATATATATATATACACACAATTATGCACCAAGCCCCTTACATTCAGCCGACCACTTGTAGATGGTAGATTTGCCGGGCGGTTTTGGGCTGACTTCTACTACAAGTTCAGCTTAACCTCATGTCTTAGTGCAGTTGTAATTTAATTCCCTAATTGTGGTTTACAAATTAATCCTAGCCAATTTAGAAATTGTAATCACCAGGCTTAACTGCCTAATTAAGTTTGTTTTCCCCAATCAATGACGGTTATAATAGCTATTTATTTACTTATGTCCTTATTTATAGCAATTAGTTATACTAATTACTACAACGGTCACCACAAATATATTCATTTCATATGTTAGGGAATGAGGAATGTGGATCTTAAGGCAAAACTAACAATAGAGGAGGGTGAATAGTGTTTTCAAGGAATTTAAGAAAATCTAAAAGTTATATGATCTACTATATGAATCACACACCACAGAGATGATCACAGACACAGAATCAAAAAAAAATACAGAAATAAGCCAAAATAAAATGCAGAAAAGGAAAGAGCACACCGGATTTTATACTGGTTCAAATTGCTCCCTACGTCCAGTCCCACGCAACGCTGGACTGCACAGAGTTTTATTACTAGGTCAAAATTTAGGTACAGTCCACTTGATTTCACGGCTACAAGGTTAACACCGATTTCACCACCCTTGATTTCACGGCTACAAGGTTCGCACTGTTCCTTTCCTTGATTTTATAGCTACAAAGAACACACCGTTTCCCAAATAATCCTAAATAATCATAACAGCCCTATAACTCTTTAATAGCACTTCAATTCAGAGAGTAATGAGTAGAGAGTGATAAGAGAAGAAGTTTTATGTATTTAGAATAGAAATCGGCAGAGTAGAAGAGTAGAAATCATAAAATATGAAATAATAATGGAGGAAAGAAAAGGGATAGGGATGGAGAAGAAGAATGGTTAAAAAATTCGAAATCAACCTCTATTTATAAGATTTGAAAGGTTGCAATGCTTCTGGAATGTTATAAATAGTGAAAAGACACTTCCTTTCAAAACTGAAAATATGACACTTGTATTTTGACATATGCTCCTATGTATGTCAACGTATATGTTTTAAAATTTTGAATTTTTTGAATTTTGGAAAACATAATTTGAAATTTGAAAACTAGAATTTGAGAAACAAAATTTGAATTTGTACCTGGAGTGTTATTCGAAGTCTTACATGTAAGCTAGACTCTATTACTATATTTATCTTGAACTCTTAAACTCTTGATTACTCATGAGTCTTGAATTTTCTCTGAATTCTGAATTTCTTGAAACTCAAAACATACAGTCTTCAGTAATAATACCTGTATAAAGCTCCTGCATATATGTGTGTATGTATATATTCTAGATAGAGATGTTAGTATATACTTTATAATCAATTATTACTAAAATAAGGTTGTTGTCATCAAAAATCCATTATCCAACAATCTCCCCATTTTTGATGATGACAACCTTAGTTTATAAAAGATTCATACCTATTGATTTTGATCCTTCTAATACTCCCCTTGTCAATATGAATCCTATATATTCTACTAAAACTAAGTTTATATTTTATAGTTTCTCCCCCTTTGGCATTATCAAAAATAAATTCTAACAATACTCCCCCCATAAATATTATATCAATCTATACATATCCTATACTCATGCTGAAGTAAATTAATCCCCCAAAATTTATGACTATAAAATAATCAATACCAAGTATATAATATTTACAAATGTATCAATCCATATACATACAAGTTTTCAAATCAATCCAAGAAAACCAATCCAAGTGATATTTACGTATGTTTTAATATATACATGTTTCAAGCAAGTCAAACCAATCAATACATAAGTTCAAACAAATCAAAACTAGCCAAATCATACCAAACAATCAAGCGTTTCTTGGGACTTCTACCCATCTATCTTCTCCAAAGTCTGGATCCTTCTTGATGACTTCCCAATCTTCAACTTCTTTTGTTGGTGGTGCCTTAGAGAGATTATTGTCTTTGCCTTTGAAAAGAGAAGATATTAGCCAACGAATGACATCAAAGCGCTTCTCTTGTTGTTCAAACGTCTTTATTTGGCTTAATTCAAGATGATGCTGGTTTCGTATTAATATAGAAAGGACTTTCTTGAAGAAATTCAATGTTTCTTCAAAATTTTCACTCAAGCTATGAATTGGATTTTCCATAGTTTTGATAAGAATTGAATAAAGAAGAAGGCTTAAATATGGTATGGAATTCGTTGGATTTGAACGGACATGAATTAGTTATTTAATTTTTGATTTTTTTTGAAAAACTGACAGTTATATGTTGACATAAGCAATTATGTATATAGACAGACTTTGTTTTAAAAAAATTCAAATTTTCAAATTTTGAATATTTTGTTATTATATTATATTATATTTAATTCTAAAGTTTTTCATAGTAACTTAAAGATGATTTAACATAAATAAAACTCCATTCATTACTTCTTAAAGAGAAAATACATCCAACTAATTATGAGACACTAAATACGAGATCCGAAAATAAAATACAAGCAAATACTAAAGATAACATAAACTAGATAGTCTAAATATCAGCGGATAATGAGGAGGAAGTTGAAATTCCAAGTTTTCTTCCTATCTTGCTCACGAACTTAGTCATTTTGGTAAAACTCTTTTTGAATTTCTTTTGATTTTTAACGATTTTCACTTGATTTTGAACAATCATCTCTTTGGAAATGATTCTAGAGTTGATTGGACACTCAACACTTTCCAAAAAAGTTTATTCTTCTTCGATTTCCATAGGCTCTTGTTCTTGTTGCATTCGAGCTTGTTTGTCTTCGAATGTCTCATAAGGTGTGAAAGTGAGCGTAATTTGCATAAGGTGTATGTTTGAGGAGTCAAACACCTTTCTTGATACAAATTCTTCTCCATGAAGATCAACTCCGAAATATTTGAAAATATAAGAGAGATAAACTCCATAATAAAGAGAGAGAACAACAATTTAACAATTGTTAAATTGTTTATGGGCTTGAATTCTTTTAAGATCATGTTGGCCCAATTGATGTTATATCCACCAATAATAGCAAAGAGTTCTTTTAGACCTTGAGAGTTGGGTTGTTAAAATTTTCAAAATAAGGAGTGATGGTATATTGAATAAGAAGGTTTATGATTCTTGTTTTTGGGCGGAAAAAGCAATTTTTGAATTCCATGTGAGCATCGCTTTCAAATATGTGGTGATAAGTTTCTAAATCGATTTCATCAATTTTGAAATCCAAAAAATCCAAGCCCGGGCTTCTAAAATTCAAGATATTGCCCAAGATTTGGCAATCTATAACAATTTGTGTGCCTTTAACGCTACTCCAAATTTGATCTTCATTTCCTTCGTAAAAGCCGCGATTAAGATTTGCATAGAAAATTTTGACAAGCTTCGGGTAACACACTTCATCGTTATCCCGAGCATTAATAAAGCTCAATACTTCATTCTGATTGAAAAGAGAAGTAAGATCATAGGACGAAAAGTCTCCAAAGATGGCAAAAGCACCTGTATTGGCTTTTTCATTTACTATATAGTCAACATAGGTTCTGATTGCCTCTTTATCATTGTGGAGATATCCTTTGATTGTTTTGGTTAATTTCAATTTCTGAGATGTGCTTGGGGAAGCCATTAGAATGATTGTTTTGAAGATTATAGATATGAAGAATGTAGTTTGAATTTTAAATGAAAGGTAGAGTGAATAGATATATAAATAGAGATAGAATAAATATGAATTGAATAGGCACAACTTTTCAGAAATCAATGACATTTTTTTAGACCTTAGGAGTTGGTGAAAAGTTGGAGGGAAGTTTGAAAGTTTAAACCTTTGAAACTAAAATTCTGAATTTCATTTTACAGGCTGATATGTCGACATATAGACATATGTATGTCGACATACATGATCAATTTCAAAGGACATATGGTTTTTGTGACTTTTGATTTAAATTATCGATTTATATTTCAGGCTTAACTGTTTCCTGAAATAATACTAATCCCAGCAAATATCCAAAATTCATTTTATTAACTATTATTTTATAATTATTATTTTGAATTTCAAAATTTGATTTTCAAACTTGAATTTTAAATTTCAAGTTTGAATTTTAAAGTTTAAATTTCAAAATCAAAACAAAGCAAGCAATCAAATCATCCATTTAACCAAAAAAAATTAAAAATTAAATAAGGCGTACTCGGTTTTTAGATCCATTTCTTCGATATTTTCTGAATTCTGAATTGTTGTGAAGCATATGTTTGAATTTTCGGTTTCTGGCTCTTCATCACTTGACGATGAATCTGAATCATCTAAGATGCTGCGTATGCTCTCTTTCTTTTCTTTGATGAATTGCTATTGTCTGTTTGTTGAATTGATTTATCTGGATATGGACACAATTTCTTCATATGGCCTGGTTTATTGCAGTTATAACATCAATCATAATTTCTTTCTGAACTTCCTTGGTTATTTATTTGAAAATTATTTCTCTTTCTGTATTTCAGAAATTTTCTGAATTGTCTTGTCATTAAGGTTGTTTCTTCATCGTCTTCACTGCTTGAGTCCAAACCATTTGTTGTCGCTTTGAATGCAATAGATTTCTTTTCAGTTGATCTATTTTCTTTTATTTTCTACAGTTGGACTTCAAACGACATCAAATTTCTGATTAACTCCTCAATCTTCATTTCATTGACATTATTGGCTTCTTCAATTGCCAATGTTTTCTGATCCCATTCTGGAGTCAATGCACTAAATATTTTTCTGTCTTGATCTCCTCCTAAATAGGTCTTTCCCTGTGCTATTAGTGAATGCACTATCTCTTGAAATCTGCAATACATATCGGAGATAGATTCATTCTCGTTCATTTTGAATAACTCAAACTGATTAATTATCATTGATATCTTTGTTTATTTAACTTTACTAGTTCCTTCATAAGTAACTTGTAAAGTTCTCCAAATCTCAAAAGCAGTTTACAGACTGACACTCTATTAAATTCATTCCTATCTAATGAACAGAACAACATATTCATGGTTTTAGAATTTCTTTGTGCAGTAGCCTTTTGTTCATTAGTACATTATGCAAAATTAGTTGTGGGTTCAACAACTTCATTCTGTGTACTATTCCAAATGTTTAATCCTACTGATTGTAAATATATTTTCATTCTACATGCCCAATATGAATAATTACTACCATTAAACAATGGTGATCTAACAGTGGACTGACCCTCTTCAAAAAAGCTATTATTACCAGTGTTGGTTGCCATTTAATATTTTTAAAAATCAGATTATGTACTTTTTGAAAACCCTTGCTCCGATACAAATTGTTATGGAATGCGAAATTTGGATCTTAAGGCAAAACTAACACTAGAAGGAGGTTAATAGTGTTTTTAAGGAATTTAAGAAAATCTAAAACTTATATGATCTACTATATGAATCACACACCATAGAGACGATCACAGACACAAAATCGAACACAAATACATAAATAAACCAAAATAAAATGCAGAAAAGGAAAGAACACACTGGATTTTACACTGGTTCGGATTGCTCCTACGTATAGTTCTACGTAACGGTGGATTGCACAAAGTTTGATTACTAGATCAAAATCTAAGTACAATCCCCTTGATTTCATGGCTATAAGATTGACACCTATTCCACCACCCTTGGTTTCATGGCTACAAGGTTCACACCGTTTGCTTTCCTTGATTTCATGGCTACAAGGAACACACCATTTCCCAAACAATCCCAAATGATTACAACATCCCTATAACTCTTCGATAGCACTTCAATTCAGAGAGTAATGAGTATCGAGAGAGAAGAGAAGAAGTTTTATGTATTTAGAATAGAAATCGGCAGAGTAGAAGTGTAGAAATCATAAAAATATGAAATAATAGAGGAATGAAAAGAGGTGAAGATGGAGAAGAAGAATGGTTAAAAAATTCAAAATCAACCCCTATTTATAAGATTTGAAAGGTTGCAACGCTTCTGGAACGTTACAAATAATGAAAAGACCCTTTCAAAACTGAAAATATGATAGTTGTATGTTGACATAAATGTTTTAAAATTTTGAATATTGAATATTTTTAGGTTGTTTTACTATATATATAACTCTGGAAATTCTTGAATTAAAACATAATGATATAAATGAGTATTATAAAGTAAAAAATCATATGAAATCATTAATATAAATTATATAAACAAATTTATAAAATTATAAAGATTAAAACTATATAAATATAAAATTATACAAGTATATAACTATACAAATATATATAAACTTATAAACTTCAAAACTTAAATTTGAAATAAAAAATAAGATAGAAAAACTATGTAAACTTAGAATTTGAATTTTGGAAAATAGAATTTGAAAAACAGAATTCGAATTTGAACCTAGAGTGCTATTCGGAGTCTTACATATAAACTAGACTCTATTACTATATTTATCTTGAGCTCTTGATATCTTGATTACTCACGAGTCCTTAATTTTCTCTAAATTCTGAATTTCTAAAACTGTACAGCCTTCAGTATTAATACCTGTATACAACTCCTGCATATATGTGTATATATATTCTAGATAGAGATGTTAGTATATATTTTATAATATTGAAATAAGGTTGTTGCCATAAAAACTCCATTCTCCAACATAATATGGACTACATTTACATTTATAATTCCATAAAATTCATTCATTCAAACATTCAAACATTATTATTATATATATTTTGTTATTTACGTTGTTCTGGACGGATAATGAATATATATTTATATTTTTGTGCCATTAACGTAGTTATTTCCTTTATTATTGTTAAGTTTAATAATTTGGTTCAACTAATAACCAAACATCCTTTTTTTGTATTTAATCTTGCAATAAGCTTCTAAATCTTACAAAAAGATCATCAACTATAGATATTGTAAGCTATGCCTAAATATTGGAATAAACACATTTCAAACTACAAGAAAAATATGTTATGTATGTTTTGTAATAGTTGATGCAAACTATGCACAAATACATATATTTATATTGATGCATGAATTTACACAACTTTCCCCCATTTCAATATTTGACATATTTCTTATTGGTTTCAAATATATTTTTTTATTTTAAAAGAGGAAAAAGGAATATTTACAATAACTAAGTTAAAACCCAACAAAATTGAGTACAAACAGGTTTACGTCTTTCTAATCAAAATTACATTATTTGTCATTTAGCACTGAAACTAGAGATCTGGAATAAAACTACAACTTAGTGATGTTTTATGGGACTGATTTCCAGATCTACAGTGTTTTACAATAACCATAATATATTTTCAAACACAATTGTAGACTATAAACAGTCCTTTCAGATTTTACAATATTATAACCAAATCTGATAAATGTTAGGTATATATTTAAGATCTAATACAAATGAGATAATAAATTATTGTAACTTTGTATATAAATTTCCCACTCAGCTGAAAGCATCCAAATATGAAATATGAAATATGAATAACCCTTTAGGCATACAATTCCCAAATTCTTATAAATCTACAGTTATTCTGAAATGGGGGAACTTTCAGATTTGTAGATTTGCAAGAAAATAGGAAAAGAGGGGAGAATCTAGTGAAGAATAACGTATACGTCAATTCATACCCTTTTCCACTTGAATCTGATTATCCCTTCAAAATCCATATGGATTTATGTTTGATTGATTGTATATGAAGCTATTTTTATTTAGAATTTATTTGAAAAGGAAGGGAATGATAGAGCTTTGCTGTTGCTTACAGATTTGTGTGAAAAAGAATGGTGTTTAGCCCTTTATTTATAGGAGTGGAATAGGCCATGAACCAATAAATTTGATTAAACATTCGTCCTTTTATATAATATTTTATACAAAACTTAACCCTCTTAACCTAGTCGTCACTGGACGCTTCAAACACGAAGCGATCGACCATCTATACAAGGGGTGTCGACCTCCATTGTGTCGTTATGCCCAATGAGGGTTAGTTATAAAAGGTAATATTTATATTTATTTATTTCTATCTATTTTCCGTATTCCATCCGTAATTTTTCATATAAACTCCGTTCGCGAAACTCCAAGCATGAAAGTTGGCCAAAATACCGAGACGAACACAACAATTAAAGTTTCATGGTCAATTTCCATCATTTCCAAAAATTCCTATTTTTGAAATCTAATTAAATAACTAATCTATTTATTTTCAAAATTCCAAGTTGTTACATTCTTTCCCTCCTTAAAAGGAATTTCGTCCCAAAATTCTGACACCTACTTATTCAATCCTACACAACCAATTTGTGTACATCCACTTTGCAACCATGTGCGCATGTGCATAGTGTACTTAATGCATTTCAATCATAAAACATGTATGCACAATGATTCTAAATCGGGTCCTTCTACATGTATGCATTTAATTTTTAAAACATTTTTAAAAACATGATGCAAAACATTCTAAATATATTGGCAGTTCTATGTGAATGCAAATTTAGAGAATCCTTTTTCATTTATAACCTTCACACGGTACGAACAAAAGTGTGAGGCAACCAATTTTGCATTCAAACCCTACCATCCAAAACGTCAACGAATCTAATCGCTTCCTATTTTATTTCTTCTAAACCGGAAAAAGGAAATCAAAGCAAAGAATTTTAACGTTCTCTTTGCTTATAAATATTCCATTTCCCGTACTATAGTGCGAATTTTACATCAGTTACCCAAAATACTCCATAAATTTCCATTTGTAGACTGTAAAGAGGGCTTAAAACAAACTTTAAAATGTAAAATGAGTTAATTAGTAACTCGCGTGCATCGCTGACAATGTATGGAAATAACGTTTCCAAGGCTAGAGAAACCTTTTCCTTGTTATCATTAATGTTTTTATCGCATCGTGGGTCCTATTGCAATGTTAAAACGTGCACACAAACCATCCAAAAAAATTCTTTGCGTTGCTCATGTGACCAAAAATCGAAGTTTCTGACAAAAATAAACTTCCGCTTTAAACTCTTTTCATAAGTTTTTGAATTTTTTTTTCAAAACCGGTTTACTTTCCATTCGAGATCTACATGAAAACTAAAATTTTGATAACGTTCGCTTTGCGTCATTCAAACAATCTATGTTAGTGTAAAATAGACGTTTAAGCACACACAAATTGTCGTACCCAAATTCTATGTTTTCACGCAAACCAAAATAAAAGAAAGTAAATTAGTACAAATTTAAATTTTAAAAATAATGAAACTTTTTTTCAACAACGTCTTTCAAAAGTTTCAAAAATGTATTTTGCAAAAACTAAAACGATTCAAGTCACATGTTGGTGAAAAAAGGAAGTCAGTCACGCAAAAACTTAAATCACAGACAACAGAACGCAATAAATTTTAGCTTAACAAGGAACGACGATTTATTTATACCCGTGACAAAAAACAACGCGAATCAGTCTTTTGCTGGAATTTATGCAACATAGAATTCTATTCTTTCCAACTATAGGATTATTGTTAGTTAGATAAGAAAATGAGATTTCATTCAAATGGATAAGCGGGAATGACATAAATATTTTCAAACATAGAAATATCATTAACATAAGTCATGCAATTTAAACAACACTAACAGTTACAAACAGGAATCGCTACAAAGCCAAGAACCAAGCACCGAAAAGGAAAAACAACGAAGACAGTAACAAAACAACAACAACGAAACTCCCAAAACAATGACTATAAATAGCGAGATGTCTTGCTCCGCGACTAGAGCTCAAACCATTTTTATGACCTTTGACTAATCATACCATGGTAGCAAAAATGCTCAATCTCGTGTTACCAACACTGCTGGTGTTGTTGAAGGTTTCCACATCACTATCACCACTAAGAGAGAATTTGCGGTGAGAAAAGAAACCTACCACAAAGCTGCTTCTCATGGGAATCCACCAATATTGCCAAAAGACAAAAATGGATAGGTGAAATTATAGAAAGTAACTCCATGAGACAACACACAAGAACAACAAGCTGAATCAAATATGTTGTGGCACCAAATGTTGGTTATACCATCGATCAAGCCAAAAGATTGATTTTCGCATTAGGCGATAAATCTAGTCGTGACTTCCCATCGTCAGAACAATGTGTTAAATGAGTCACATATCAACATGGATAGTTTTGACTTAGATCTCCGAACACAAAAACCCGACATCAAGAAAAAGAGATTTGTTGCAATCTCCAAAACCGATCAACAAAAAGACCATTCAACTCCACGTACAACACGATGCCTCTAAAATCTCATCAAGATTCTCCTCAGAAAAACCATCCAAAGGTAGTCTAATCTTCATCTCTGAAATGACTATCGCCTTCGTCAAATCTATTCTAATAAGATATAGAAAAGGAGGTTGCAACACAAACAACAGTCCTAGTCTAAGATCTTGAAGCAAAAGACTAGTGCAAGTCCAACTTCTACGACAAATTTTCTTAGCCCTAAGGCAGTGAGACCTTATGCTCATACCAACCCAACCAAATGATCTTTCTCCCTAAGGATGAGATTTAAATGGTACGAGTAAGATCAGATATGTTAATACCTTAGGTACCCTAGGTATCGATTTTGATGACAACAACCATATGAACATTAATACTAACATATCATTGAGTTGTGTAGGTACATTAGATATATTATGGAGATGTTTATACAAGAGTACAAAAGAAGAATTACAGAGGAAGGATAATCAATGCAACTGAAGATTAAAGGCTATCAGACAAGAATGCTGAAGAATAAAGGTGTTTGAAGTGATGAGGAGTTGGTTGAACCTTGGAATATCTAGTTAAAGATCCCATGATAATTATACTTGAAGATAATTAACCACTAACCTCAACCGAATCACCAAAATCCACAAACATAAGAAAATTTGAAGTGCAGAAAATTTGCGACACGTATAAGTGTTGTTGTGCATATTTGCAACATAAGTATGTCGGCATACCCATCTTTGTATGTCGACATATAATGGCGATTTCAGATTTTTGAATTTAAATTGGGTAGTTATTTCCCTCTACCCTTTCACCAAAAGACACATCCTTTCATACACTATTTAAAGGCCTTCGGTGACGAATTTTTAAACAATAATTTCACATTTTCTTCTACTCCTTCTCTATTTATTCTCTACAAAATTCCATTGAAAAAAATCCTATTATTCTTGCAAATTCACTCTCTTTCACTCCTATTCTTCACTGATTGCAAGCCACACAAGATCGGAGAGTTGAACTTGAATTCATATCATTCTCTCTTTGATTTTATCCTATTTCCTCAAAGAATTCAAAGATATATTGCCATTGGAGGTCTATAGTATCATTGTACCAAATCTGCAAGAATCTGTATTAAAGATACGACTACTTGCCATTGTTTGTTGTTGTTGATAAGGAGAAGGTATATCTTGTAGCCCGTGAAATCAAGATTGTAAAGGAGTTCTTACCACCCTTGGAAAGCAAGCGATTATTGTGAAATTCTGTATGGTGTAGTGCAGGACTGGAAGTAGGATTAGTTAATCCGAACCAGTATAAAAATCCTGGTGTTATTTACTTTACTGCATTTTATTTATTACTTATTTCTTTTGATTTGAATTTGAATAGATATAGTTTATCTCTCTAGTCTCTGAGTAGCCTTTAGATCCATTAGTACTGGGTTATAGACACCTAGTTCCCTAACAATTGGTACCAGAGCCTGGTCTTTCAAAAAGTTCATAATCTGATTTTTGAAAATTATAATGGCTAATGACACTAGTAACACCATTATTAGTTATTTTATAAAAGGATAATCTACCACTAGACCTCCTCTATTTGATGGCAGTAATTATGCTTATTGGGCTTGTAGAATGAAATTTTATTTACACTCTAATTGTTTAGATATTTGGAATGTTACCCAAATAGAATATATAGAGCCTCAAACTGAATTTTCAAAATGGACACCAAACCAAAAGACACATGCACTTAATAATTCTAAGACGATGAACATTTTATTTTGCTTTTTAGATAGAAATGAATTTAATAGAGTTTCTATATGTAATCCTGCATATGTAATAGAGTTTCACGGACCGGTAGCTGGGTAGGCCTTCACGTGGACCGCGATGGGCTCTCCTGACTGCTCGTGGCCCATGGGATTACGCGGACCCAAATAAGGCAAATCCTGGGAGACGAAAAGCCTTCGAATTATCTATAAATTGACCACCTCTCCATTCTTACCCTTCCTTCTCTCTTCTTTACTGCCGCCGCCTTAGTTTCTCTATTTCAAAACCCAAATCGTGATTTCCTTCAGACCACAAATCTTCAAGACCATCCACACAATTCGAATAGGCAGTTACAGTAACAATCTCGATTGTAATTTGTCAGATATCAATCCGAACATTAGGTTTTCTCCGCTTTCTTTTAGTTTTCATGAGTTTTCTTCTCGTCGTTGATCTCGGGATCGTCGCCAGTATCGCTAGTGACGATGGCGAAGCTCGTGGCGCTGGACCCTGGAAGATGGAGTTCTGGTAGAAGGCTCTAACAAATTAATTTGTGGACGGAACAGTGATGTGGGTCGTGATGCAAATAAGTGGACGCCATTGACTTAAATCTTGGTTCGTAAAGATGGATTTGCTCGTAGAGGGGGAGGCAGCATCGGCTCGTGAGACGGACTAGTTGAGCCGGGTCGTGTTGAGGATTGAAGAGAAGGAGCATGCTGCATGCATTTTGATTGTGATAGAAAACATGGTATCGGTTCAGATCATGGTTGGGCATAAGAGCTCGAGCTGTGACAGGGATAACAAGGCACTCGACCACGAGTAGATATAGTCCTGGCCTCAAGGCATACCCCTTTACGAACCGATTCCTTCTTCACGATCCGATCATGGCGAGCCAGTACAATGCTGAGTCACGAACCACATCCCGATCACGACTGGAACAGATTTTCACAGGCCGCGTTCCAAAACTTAACAAATCACTACAACCAATGAACTGATTTATATCTTAACTGAAACTTGATGCAACTCTGACATATTGATGAACAATTAGGATAGAGTCTTTGGGATGAATTTTTAGACTGGACAACGACATAAATCAACAACATACAATGACCAATATCACACTTATCTGATTATCTTGATGCTTTTTTTCTTGTACTATACACACATGCACACACTAGCACTTGCACATACACGGGTTTTACGGGTAATTGTGTTCTGACGACTTATGTTTATTCACCAAAATAGCCATGTCCGATAGACGCTCAACAAGAATATCAAAGAAGGGTACAGATCTAGAGCTGTCAAATTATGATAATCCCGATGTACTTCCATCAGATCCGGATTGGAGTAATTCTAACACCGATTACGAATCAAGTCTTGATACAAAATCAACGGCTTCTGAAAGTACATCACTTGAGGAAGAAGAGGATGACCGAGCTCCTGATGAGATTTTAGGTGCTAAAGAGATAGAACAAGAGAACCTGAGTGACTCCATAGCTTCCAAATTGGACAAGTTGAAGCTAGAGAAGATTTTTCTAAGTTATGGGATTCCTTGGGATGATGTGAAAGTTCCAGAGGAAGGAGATAGGCCCCATTCTGCTTCAGAAGGGTACATGGCCATCAGCAGGATCATGTGCTGGGTAGGCACTATTCCTCAGTTTCCTCCGATTATCGTTGATCTGCTAAGAGACTACGCATCGCTCCCATTAAACTCCATCCCAATGCCTATGTTGCTGTGTACACTTTGTATATCACATACGCGGAGATTTTAGGGACCGGGCTCACCTTCAAAGATTTAAACTTCTACTACAACTTCAAGCATCGCTCCTCGGGGACTTCGAACTTCATTTTCTTTGAATCAATCCCCTCCAAGAAGTTATTGTCGGATGGACACAGTAATCTAGGAGATGTTAAGTCTGACTGGTTTTACATAAAGTATCAAGCGCGATGTGCGAGGAAGTGTCTACAGTCAAGTAGGTTTCAAATCCTTCAATGCATATTCCAATTGCACAATTAATGTGCTAATGTGTTCTTTTTTCTGTACAGATCATAACTTTGAGAAAACAGAGGGTTTAGTGTATGAAGATCGATTATCCCACCTCTTAGCAAGTAAATCGGATTTTTGTAGAATCAAGAAGTGCATCACCAATGAGAGCCTTCACAAACACCACCTTCTGGATGTAAGATTCGGGCTTGGTACAGGTGGCAAGACATACAAGTATGTGCCACCGGCTGAGGGAGAAGGGACTTCAGGGGCCACAAAACAACTGAGTTTCGTAAGAATCCTTCACCGATGATTGATGAGGATTTGAATGTATATAAAGGAGACTAAGTTCGAGTTAATGAACCAAAGGATGCTACCTCCTCCGAAGGACAGTCTCCCCTAAAGACTCCACCACCAATAGAGCCTAAATTAATAGAGGACCAGATTTTTGGGGATTTAGAAAAGATCCCCTTGCCAGATGAGAATATACTTTTGGAGATTTCGGAGAGGAACCATTCTTCCCTATCACTAAGGGAGAGACCTCCCCAAACTTCGGGCCCTAGTCTGTTAGGGGGGATTATACGGGCACACAAATTACATGCACCACTTATCACAACACTTATACACTAATTGTATACACGATCCTGACACCTGTTTATTATTTTCTACAGGAAAAATGCCTCATCGTTACTCTTATTCTTTCTGTGGATCTTCGCGAAAACACTCCCAGGCTATCTTCCGTATCTGAGCACGATCGTAGCGATAGTCGAGGAAGAGATAGCCAAAGGCACCATGATTCTTATCAGCCTCACTCTACGCGCTCTCGCTCTCCCTCGAAACAGGATCCCGGGAAGTCCCACACTCGCCAATTACCACACACGGGGGGGGGGGAGTAAAGAACTCCCCAAGGCTCCGACTCCTCTGAAAGGCTTACCTCCCCCGGGAAAATCCTCTAAGAAGCATCACAAACCCAAAGATAAGGGAAAAGAGAAAGCAGCCCTTGTTCCCTCTGGTCAGCATCACTTGGAATCCTCTACTACACAAGAGGTGGCCTTGGCCCCTGATAACAAAGCCAAACTAGAGCGTTTGCGGAAACTGTACCCCGATATTTATTTTTAGAGAGTGGTTTTCGTCCCAGATCTCGAATCGGTTCCTGAGGACTGGGATATCAAAGTTACGGGATAGGTCGGCCATGTAGCAAAGCAATATAGGATAAGGAAGAAACATGCCAAGAACCTTTCATATGTTATCTGTCATCTAGAAACGGAAGCGGCTAGAGCTAGAGTAAAGATTGAAAACGACACAAGGGCCAAGAGTAAGGCGGTGAAGGATCTTGAGGATACACAGGCTCTCCTTGCTTTAGCTCAGCAGGACGCTGAAAATTATAAAATCGAATTGGAAAATGCTAAGAAACGCTTCCATCTTGAGCTTGATTCACACAACCAAGAACGCGTTGCTCTGAAGAAAGAGATAGAGGTTCTCAGGACATCTAACACTGAGCTAAAGGCGTCAGAGGATCATCTTGCCGTAGAGAAAACTGCTTAGGAAAAGGAAAAAGGTAAGCTTAAAGGATGATCTCGCTCGTATTGAAAAGGAAAATGCGGACTTGAACAACAAACTTGCTCATGCTAAGGGATGGGCAGCTCTTACCGAGAGTAATTCCAATGCTGCTCTTGAGTCAGCCTCCACTGCCACCGCTAACCTTGCCGCAACCGAAAAGGAGATAGAAGGGTTCGAGGAGCTGCTAATGACTTCTTCGCTCAAGTCATTCGAACTCGAGACATCTCTTGGATTAAAGACTATCACACCACCTTGGTTAATGTATGGGATATGATTGTCAAGGGAGAAAAGCAGCGCTTAAAGGTTGAGGAAATCGACGAGGGCCAACTTATGCAGACTTTCCTCAAGGGTGGAGAGCCCGAGGCTTTAGCAGAGGGTAGGCGTCAGATCCAAGAGGCCATGGAGAAAGAGAAACTTAAACTCAAGAGTAAGAGCAAGATATATGAAGGTTCAAGCTCAGCACCGAAGCCTAAAACTTCTGAAGTTAAGGAGTATAGTCCAGATGATCCACTGATCCTTGGGGTTTCAGTTCCCACTGCTGTTGAGGTCTCTGCTACAGTTTCAGCTGAAGAGTCAGCGGAAGGTATCTCCACATTTTCCCCACAATTTGTCAAAGCTATGAGAAGGTTAGCATGCCTCCAATCACTGAGTTCATCCCCGAAGCTCCTAAGTATACTGAGGTTGAGACAACTAAGGAGACCATCGAGGTATCAGGCACAGATGTCCCAAAAAATACTGAAATCATTGGAGCTTTGCAGGATACCGATGTGGGTCACGGGGATGAAGAAGCAGAAATAGACATCGTGGGAGAGAACAAGAATGATGATACCGTGACTCTGGATGATATTAAGGCAGAGAGAGACAAACAGCTGGCCTTAAAAATGGAGGAGCTAGAGCCTCTAAATGTAGCACCTATTACTCCAGTTGACCCCAAAACTGGATTAATCATAAAGCTTTTTGGTAAATTGATAACTACGCAGCTTGCATCCCAATCTTCTGATCCGCCATAGGATCCTCCTTCCAATAAGAAGAAGAAGAGAAAGTAGGATAAATCTGACGCCGACAAGGAGGAACCAGAAAAGCAGAAGAAGGAAAAGAGGCCGAGGTCATCTCCTAAGCCCAAGTAGAGTTTGCTTGTCAGTCCATATTTTGTTTTTAGGCATTCCACTGGCTTTGCGATGTAGCTGCTAGTAAGGCCCTCTTATTTTGTCTAGTCTTGTTTTGTAAACCTGCATTTGGTAAATGAAAATCTTTTTTTTTTTTGCATCACTACGTACCTGCAAGTTTATAATTCTTAGTTACAAACACTTGAATCATAACCAAGTTAGAATCATGTGCAATGAAAATTAAAAAATCCTGCACTACGCATAAATGTGTATGAGTATGCCCCCAACCAATCATCAACGTGATGCCTGGCCAGGGCTTGTTAAGGATTGATTAGGATCGACACTGTGTTGCCCTCCATGTTCGGACATGAAGGGTTCAGGCTCAACTTTCAATCTTGCCCCCGATACTATGACGAGGTAGGATCCCTTTAATGGCATTTAGTTGTTATGCTTTTATACTCTCCTGTCGTATGCCCAGGATAGAGTTCGAACTCAGCTTTCAATTTTCCCTCTGTTCCTTC
Source organism: Allium sativum (assembly GCA_030737875.1). Classification (NCBI taxonomy): domain Eukaryota; kingdom Viridiplantae; phylum Streptophyta; class Magnoliopsida; order Asparagales; family Amaryllidaceae; genus Allium; species Allium sativum. Next base: position 1,021,104,808 of record CM060913.1, read on the forward strand.
AGCGGGGTAGGAGTTCTTTCGCGGCGCCCAGTCTCTGGCGCCTTTATACTCTCCCGTCGAATACCAAGGGTGGAGTGTTGTTGAGACGGTCTTTTGAATCATGGTGCACCTTTCTCAAGTCCTTGTCTTTTGTACTCTTTCTCAAGTCGTGAGAAATAGAGTGTCGGTTACTGTGTCCTTTGCTTTATTGCGTCCTTGGTATTCTACATACTGTTGACCTTCTAATCTGATAGAAGGCATTTTGAATTACACGCTTCAAGATTGTTGCAAAGCTCATAGCAAATTTTAAAGATTATAATGATTCGTGTGAGTAAAGAATGACAGAATAGATAACAAATCTTGCAGTAAAAGTAAACGAATAAAACTGATAATTTCATGTCATGTAATGCTGCAAATTCTGGGCATTCCACACTCTGGGGATTTCGTCTCCATCCATGGTTGCTAGATTGAAGGCTCCATTATCAAGCCTTCGTAGGATGGCATAAGGTCCTTCCCTTTTCGGGCCCAAGCGTACTGGGGGTGGAAAGGCGCACTTTAGAACCAAGTCTCCGGGTTCAAATGTTCGAGCTCGGGCCTTTTTGTTGTAGTACCGAATGACTTGTTGTTTATGTCTCAGGGAACGTAGATCCGCCACATCCCTTTTCTCTTCTACCATATCTAGGGATTCAAGGAGTAGTTCATTGTTAGTCATTGGGTCGTAGTAAGTGACCCTGTGAGATGGCACTTCTAACTCAACCGGGATGACCGCTTCAGATCCAAAAGAAAGGGAAAAGGGTGTATGCCTGGTGGCTGACCTAAAGGTTATTCTATAGGCCCATAATATCATAGGTAGTTCATCAACCCACATGGCCTTGGCCCGCTTCAATCTCTTTTTCAAAGTGGACTTGATTACTTTGTTATGATGACTTTCGGTGTTGTCAAATTGGGTCCCATTATATGTTATGATGACTTTCACGATTCCAAATCGACATATAATGTTTCTTATAACGAAGTTAGTCACCCTCTTGGATGTGATCGTGGTCAATGACTCCGCTTTCGACCCACTTTGTGAAGTAATCTACGGCTACGATGGCATACTTAACTCCACCCTTAGCAATAGGGAGGCTTCCAATAATATCAATTCCCCATATAGCAAAGGGCCATGCGCTCATCATTGTTGTTAACCGGTTAGGAGGTGCTCTGGGGATCTTGGAGAATTTCTGGCAGTTGTCGCAATGCCGTACATATTTAGCTGCATCTTTGTTCACGGTGGGCCAAAAATATCCATATCGTAGTATCTTATTCGCCAATGTCTGGCCACCAGTGTGGTCGCTACATTCACCTTCATGAACTTCCCTTAACACTCTCTCGATGTCGTCATGAGCTATACATCGGAGGAGCGGCATCGAGAATCCTTGTCGGTACAAACTTCACCTTGCATGACATATCTGGAGGCTTTACGAATGACAACACACCTTTCGCTCTTGTTGGGGGGAAGTGTCCCATTTATCAAGAAGCTCGTTATGGGTGTCATCCATGACTCCTTTTCTGGCTCAGTCTCCAGTACAAGATCAATTTCCATTTGATCGATACTCGGAGACTGCGGTATCTCTATCGGGACCATCTATGTGTCCTCAGGGTTATCGGAACTTGCCATCTTGGCCAACTTATCTGCCCTCTAGTTCTCTGATCGGGGGATATGTGTTATGCTGTAGTGTTCCAAGCCACCCAGCAACTTTCTTACTTCCTTCAAGTACGATATAAGCCTTGGCCCTTTGGCCTGAAACTCTTCATTAACCTGGTTCACTACTATCTTTGTATCGCAAAAGATATCCAACTTCGTTATTCCTATCTCCCTCGCACGCTTAAGCCCGACAATCAGGGCTTCATACTCCGAGTCGTTGTTGGTGGTGTGGAACTCTAATCTCAAAGACTAATATACTGATCGTTCTTCGGGAGTTACCAATACCACCCCAACACCGGATCATTTTTCATTCTTGGCTCCGTCAGAATACAGTTTCCAAGCATTAGGGTCAACAAGTTGTTTTGGAGGATCAACTTCTTCACTCACCACATCATCCTCCGGAATAGTAAACTTTGTTATAAAATCTGCCAGTACTTGCCCCATTATCGATCTTCGGGGCTGAAAATTCAGGCCAAACTGACTCAACCCGATATTCCACTTGAGTAGCTTTCCTGATGCCTCTGGTCTTTGCAACACTTGCCGTAGCGGGTAATCAGTGTACACAGTGATAGGATGAGCCTGAAAATAGTGGCGGAGCTTTCTAGATGCGATCAGCAAACTGTACGCAAGCTTTTCTATCTTTGGGTAGTTTCGTTCCACCGCCGCTAGTTCCTTACTTACATAGTACACCTGTCTCTGGACTTTGTCTTCTTCCCTCACCATGGCTAAACTTATTGTGTGGGACGATACTACAAAGTACAAGAACAAATCCTCGTGATCTACCGGCTTGGACAATATTGGAGGTTTTTCCAGATGATTTAGGAGGTTCTGGAATGCTTCTACACAATCAGGAGTCCACTTGAAATTGCGCTTCCTACACTTTATCAAGTCAAAAAATGGAATGCACTTATCCGCATCTTTGGAGATGAATCTACTTAACGCGGCTACTTTCCCAACGAGGCATTGCACATCTTTGATTTGCCTTCGTTCTTGAATATTCCAGATCGCTGCAATCTGATCTGGATTGATTTCAATTCCACGTGAGCTGATGATAAAGCCCAAGAATTTTCCAGAGGCAACTCCAAATGAACACTTTAGAGGGTTGAGCTTCATCCTGTATCGCCTAAGGATGTCAAGCATTTCTGCTAAATCAGTGGTATGGTTGGATGATTGTCTGGATTTCACAAGAATATCATCAACGTACACTTCCAATGTCTTCCCAATCTGACTGTAGAACATCCGGTTTACCAATCATTGATATGTAGCTCCAGCGTTCTTTAAGCCAAAAGGCATCACTACATAGTAGTACAATCCCAAATCTATGATGAAGCTGGTATGCACCTGGTTCAGGACATACATATGAATTTGGTTGTATCCGGAATACGCATCCATGAAGGAGAGAAGTTCGTGACCTACAGTTGAATCCACCAATTGATCGATTCTAGGAAGTGGAAAACTATCTTTCGGGCAAGCCTTGTTCAAATCTGAAAAATCGATGCAGGTGCGCCATTTCCCATTGGCCTTCTTCCCCAAAACCGGATTTGAAATCCATTCCAGGTAAGTTGAATCTCTAATGAATCCATTTCTCCTTGAGCCTCCCGCTTGAAGGACCCACGAGCCGTCCTGTTGAGCTCGTCATTTGCCAACCTAAAGCCATCACAAACCGGTCACCAGATGGGGTCACAACCCGATCGCAGGACGCTGCCATGAGCCGCCCACTTGAAGGACCCACAGGCTGTCCTGTTGAGCTTGTTACGAGCCAACCTGAAGCCATCACGAACCTTTCACTAGAGGGGTTCACAAACCGCCCTTCCCATAGGACTACAACTCGACCTGAAAAGGAGATTATGGCCCGTTCTACACACGTCGGCACCTCAGTTCAACCTAGTTCGAGTACTTAACGTCCAAGAGCGATTACTGATGATCGGTTCAACCCTTCTGCCCAGCTACTGAAAGAGATCTCTCTCGCATCCTCGATATGTTGCGGAGGACGAATAATGAGTTAGCAGCCCAAAGGCAAGAGAGTTCCTTGTTACGACAAACCTTACTACATTGGACAGGTGCATCGATGATCTCCAAAGGCAGAGGACACCTCCTCCAGCCCGTCCTCTAACTCCAGAATACTCGTCTTCATCTAGAGAATCTCCAAGACCTCCACGACAACCATTGGAAAGGGCTAAAAATATAGAATAGCTTCGTTTGGATCGCATCCTTCCCGAGAAGAGGCATCACTTAACTTAGGGCCCGTCAACCGCAATCTGAATAATCCTGCAACACTTCCCAGAGCTCAAGTTATTAATGATACACTAGAAAATATTTTCATGGATAACTACAATGTTCTTCAGTATAAGAGGCCTCTGCCGAGAGATTCGACGGAGAAAGAACGAGAGATGGGAAAGTTTTGCCTTTTTCTTCAGACCCATGGTCATTTCACCAATGAATGCCGTCATTTGTGAGACGTCGTCGAGAAGCTACTCCGTGAAGGAAAGTTGGACGAGTACAAGGCTGCTCCAAGAGATAGGGGGCAAGCTGGGCAGGCCCCGAACCAAAACCAACCCGCTGCTAGGCCGATCGCTCAGCAGAAAGGAAAGAACATTGGCATCAATACCATAGGAGGATGGCCTCATCCTGTTGGACATAGCTTTAGGGCAATGGATCAGTATGTGAATGCAGCCAAACACCTTGAAGTGGGAGAATGCAGTAATCCTAAAATTGAAGCTCCGATAAAGCAGCACAAAATGATGTTTGATGACAACATCTTTCATGATAGAGATTGTATTGGAGTTCATGCTCCCACTGAAGATCCTTTAGTGATCACGGCAACCATCGGTTCCGCTTTGGTCCACAAGGTTTTGGTGGATAATGGAAATTCAGTAAACATCCTGTTTAAGAAAGCTTTTGATCAGATGAAGCTTGAGGCAAAAGATTTGAAGTCATGTGAGGGATGGATATGTGGCTTCAACGGAGCCTCAACAGCCTCGACCGGATATGTGGAAGTATCAGTGACTTTGGGAGAAGGAAATCGCCGGAGAGTGAGAATTCTTCCATTTGTGGTATTGGATATTGAGTCACCTTATAACGCCTTCTTGGGCCAACTGGCTCTAGCAGAATTCAGAGCTTGTATTGCACCCTAGTGCCTATTGCTAAAGTTCCCTACAGATGCAGGAGTGGGAGTAGTTAGAGGTGACCAGGTCGTAGGACGAGCTTGCTACATAGTAGAGTTGAAGTTGTTGCTCAAAGGATTAAATGTAGAACCAAAGGGTACTCCTCCACCCGCAAAGGAGGACACAACATAGTGATTAAAGATGGCCCCGAAGGAGCCGCCCAGAGAACTGCCCGAGGATATAGATCCCAGAGAGGACGAGGAACCTGGGGGCAGAATGGCGACTCCAAACGAAACAACTATGGATATTCCAATCGACGATAATGACCTAGTGAAGGTCTTGAAGATCATGTCCCAGTAAGACCCTCTTCGCGCAAAAGAATTGATCGAATTCCTGAAGGCCAACCTGGATGTGTTTGCCTGGACCCATGCTGACATGTGTGGGATATCCCATAATTCATGAGCCATTCATTGAGTATCAACCCAAAGCATCCACCTGTCAAGTAGAAAAGGAGAATGCTAGGCCTAAAGAGGTCAGCTGCCTTAAAGGAAGAAGTTGAGAAGTTGAGGAGCAATGGATTCATAAGAGATTCAACTTACCCGGAATGGATTTCAAATCCGGTTTTGGTGAAGAAGGCCAACAGGAAATGGCGCAACTGCATCGATTTTTCAGATTTGAACAAGGCTTGCCCGAAGGATAGTTTTCCACTTCCTAGAATCGATCAATTGGTGGATTCGACCACGGGTCATGAACTTCTCTCCTTCATGGATGCGTATTCCGGATATAACCAAATTCTTATGCATGTCCCGGACCAGGAGCATACCAGCTTCATCACAGATTTGGGATTGTACTGCTATGTAGTGATGCCTTTTGGCTTAAAGAACGCTGGAGCTACATATCAACGATTGGTAAACCGGATGTTCCATAGTAAGATTGGGAAGACGATGGAAGTGTACGTTGATGATATGCTTGTGAAATCCAAACAATCATCCAACCATACCACTAATTTAGCAGAAATGTTTGACATCCTTAGGCGATACGGGATGAAGATCAACCCTCTAAAGTGTTCATTTGGAGTTGCCTGTGGAAAATTCTTGGGATTTATCATTAGCTCACATGGAATTAAAATCAATCCAGATCAGATTGCAACGATTAGAAATATTCAAGAACCAAGGCAAATCAAAGATGTGCAAATCCTTGCTGGGAAAGTAGCCGCGTTAAGTAGATTCATATCCAAAGCTACGGATAAGTGCATTCCATTTTTTGACTTGAGAAAGCGAGGGAAGCGCAATTTCAGGTGGACTCCTGATTGTGTAGAAGCATTCCAGAACCTCCTGAGTCATCTGGAAAAACCTCCGATATTGCCCAAGCTAGTAGATCACGAGGATTTGTTCATGTACTTGGCAGTATCGTCCCATGCAATAAGTTCAGCTCTGGTGAGGGAAGAAGATAAAGTCTAGAGACCGGTGTACTATGTAAGTAAGAAACTAGTGGCGGTGGAACGGAACTACCCAAAGATAGAAAATCTTGCGTACAGTTTGCTGATCGCATCTAGAAAGCTTTGCCACTATTTTCAAGCTCATCCTATCACTATGTACACCGATCACCTTTTACGGCAAGTGCTGCAAAGTCCAGAGGCATCAGGAAGGCTACTTAAGTGGAATATCGAGTTGAATCAGTTTGACCTGAATTTTGAGCCCCGAAGATCGATAAGGGGCAAGTACTGGTAAATTTTATAGCAGAATTTACTATCCTGGAGGATGATATGGTGAGTGAAGAAGTTGATCCTCCAAAACAACTTGTTGACCCTAACGCCTGGAAATTGTATACTGACAGAGCCAGGAATGACAAACGATCTGGTGCTGGGGTGGTATTGGTAACTTCCGAAGAACGATCAATACATTATGCTTTGAGAATTGAGTTCCATGCCACCAACAACGACTCGGAGTATGAAGCCCTGATTGCCAAGCTTAAGCTTGCGAGGGAGATAGGAATAACGAAGTTGGATATCTTTTGTGATTCGAAGATAGTGGTGAACCAGGTTAATGAAGAGTTTCAGGCCAAAGTCCAAGGCTTATATCGTACTTGAAGGAAGTAAGAAAGTTACTGCGTGGCTTGGAACACTACAGCATAAAGCATAACCCCCGATTAGAGAACCAGAGGGCGGATAAGTTGGCCAAGATGGCAAGTTCCGATAACCCTGAGGACACAGAGATGGTCCCGATAGAGATACTGCAGTCTCCGAGTATAGATCGAATGGAAATTGATCTTGTACTGGAGACTGAGCCAGAAAGGGAGTCATGGATGACACCCATAAAGAACTTCTTGATAAATGGGACACTTCCCACCAAAAAGTGCAAAAGGCGTGATGTCATTCGTAAAGCCTCCAGATATGTCATGCAAGGTGAATTTTTGTACCGACAAGGATTCTCGATGCCGCTCCTCCAATGTATAGCCGACCTGACATCGAGAGAGTGTTAAGGGAAGTTCATGAAGGTGAATGTGGCGACCACACTGGTGGCCAGACACTGGCAAAGAAGATACTATGATACGGCTACTTTTGGCCCACCGTGAACAAAGATGCAGCTAAATATGCACGGCGTTGCGACAGCTACCAGAAATTCTCTAAGATCCCCATAGCACCTCCTAACCGGTTAACAACAATGATGAGCCCATGGCCCTTCGCTATATAGGGAATTGACATCATTGGAAGCCTCCCTATTGCTAAGGGTGGAGCAAAGTACGCCATCGTAGCCGTAGATTACTTCACGAAGTGGGTCGAAGCAGAACCATTGATCACGAGCACAACCAACAGGGTGATCAACTTCGATGTGGGGAAATGTTATACATCGATTTGGAATACCAAAAGTTTTCATAACAGATAATGGGACCCAATTTGACAGCACCGAGTTTCGGGACTTTTGCCAACGATACCGTATCGAGAAGAGATTCACAACTGTGGCGCATCCACAATCAAATGGGCAGATGGAAGCAGCAAACAAAGTAATCAAGTCCATTTTGAAAAAGAATTTGAAGCGGGCCAAAGCCAAGTGGGTTGATGAATTACTTATGACATTATAGGCATACAGGACAACCTTCAAGTCAGCCACAGGGCATACACCATTTTCCCTTACTTTTGGATCTAAAGCGGTCATCCCAGTTGAGTTAGAGGTACCATCTCACAAGGTCATTTACTACAACCCAATGACTAACAATGAACTGCTCCTTGAATCCCTGGATATGGTAGAAGAGAAAAGGGATGAGGCAGATCTACGTGCCCTGATACACAAACAACAAGTCATTTGGTACTATAACAAAAGGGTCCGAGCTCGAACATTTGAACCCGGAGACTTGGTTCTAAAGCGAGTCTTTACACCTCCAGTACACTTGGGTCTGAAATGGGAAGGACCTTATGCCATCCTATGGAGGCTTGATAATGGAGCCTTCAAGCTAGCGACCATGGATAGAGATGAAATCCCAAGAGTGTAGAATGCCCAACATTTGCGGCATTACCTACCATGGAAATTGTCAGTTTTATTCTTTTGTTTTTAGGACCATGTAAACAATCACGACTTGCCTAGAATAGTCCGATTATATAAAAAAAGGATTATAAAGTGGACATAGGTCATGATTCGACCAAAGCACTATAAAATATCCTGTGTCATTTACTTTTACTACACGATTACTTATCTATTCAGTCATTCTTTACTCACATGAATCATTATAATCTTTAAAATTTTCTATGAGCTTTACAACAATCTCGAAGAACGTAATTCATAGTGCCTTCTATCAGATCATAAGGTCAACAGTATGTAGAATACCGAGGACGCAATAAAGAAAATGACACGGCAACCGACACTCTATTTCTCACGACTTGAGAAAGAGTACAAAAGACAAGGACATGGATTGTCCACGAGACATGAAGGTGCACCATGATTCAAAAGACCGTCTCAACAACACTCTACCCTTGGTATTCGATGGGAGAGTATAAAGGCACTAGAAACTGGGCGCCGCGAAAGAACTCCTACCCCGTTGAAGGAACGGAGGGTAAACTGAAAGTTGAGTTCGAACTCTATAATGGGCATATGGAAGGAGAGTATAAAGGCATATCGACTAAATGCCATTAAAGGGCTCCTACCTCGTCGTAGTATCGGGGGTAATATTGAAAGTTAAGCCCGAACCCTTCATGTCCGGACATGGAGGGTAGCATAGTGTCGATCCTAATCAATCCTCAACAAGCCCTGGCCGGGCATCACATTAATGATTGAATGGGGGCATACTCATACACATTTATGCATAGTGCAGGAGTTTTTCATTTTCATTGCACATGATTTTAACTTAGTTATGATTCAATTGTTTGTAACCAAGAATGATAAACTTGCAGGTACATAGTGATGCAAAAGAAACATATTTTCATTTACCAAATGGAGGTTTACAAAACAAGACTAGACAAAATAAGAGGGCCTTACTAGCAGCTACATCGCAAGGCTAGTTGAAAACCTAAAAACAAAATATGGACTGATAAGCAAACTCTACTTGGGCTTGGGAGATGACCTCGGCCTCTTTTCCTTCTTCTGCTTTTCTGGTTCCTCCTTGCTGGCATTAGATTTATCCTGCTTTCTCTTCTTCTTCTTATTGGAAGGAGGATCCTGTGGCGGATCAGAAGATTGGATGCCAGCTGCGTAATTATCGATTTACCGGACAGCTTTATGATTAATCCAGTCTCGGGGTAAGCTGCAGTAATAGGTGTTACATTTAGAGGCTCTTGCTCCTCCATTTTTAAGGCCAGCTGTTTATCTCTCTCTGCCATCATATCTGTCAGAGTCACGCTATACCCATCTTTGCAACATTTATAAGTGTAGAAAATTTGCGACATTTATAAGTGTTGTTGTGCATTATTGCAACACAAGTATATTGACATACCCATCTTTGTATGTCGACATATAACAACTATTTCAGATTTTTGAATTCAAATTGGGTAGTTATTTCCCTCCACTCTTTCATCAAAAGAAACATCCTTTCATACTCTATTTAAAGGCCTCAAGTAATGAACTTTTATACAATAATTTCACATTTTCTTCTACTTCTTCTTCTCCATTTATTCTCTAAAAATTCCATTGAAAACTATCCTATTATTCTTGCAAATTCACTCTCTTTCACTCCTATACTTCACTGATTTGCAAGCCGCACAAGATCAGAGAGTTGTACTTGAATTCATATCATTGTCTCTTTTATTTTATCCTATTTCCTCAAAGAATTCAAAGCTATATTGCCATTGGAGGTCTGTAGGATCATTATACCAAATCTGCAAGAATTTGTATTAAAGATACAACTAATTGCCACTGTTTGTTGTTGTTGATAAGGAGAAGGTGTACCTTGTAGCCTGTAACACCCCAAATTTTTAGCGACACTAAGGAGGATAAATTAAATAATAATTAATCTAATATTCAGAATTAAGAAAAATGGACTGCGCCATTGCGTCCGTCCCAAAATTTTGGTCAAGACAGACATTTGATTTGCGTAAAACGGATGTCGTATGGAGAAGTTATGAGGGTTTTAAGTTTGTATACGCGTTGAATATATATATATATGTATATATATATATATATATGATCCATATAGGAATCAGATATGAGTCAGCACCTTATCCAGAACAGTTCAAAACTCGAAATCGTGTGAAATCAGAATGGGCGGCAAATTTATCACTCTGGGGGGTCAACCCCCCTAGAGGGTTGTCGACCCACCTATAGGGGTATCGACACCCTTAGGGATGACGTGGCATAGTCGGTTTGGATGCTGATAGCTATAAATAAAGGTCCATTTTCACTTTTTTTATGTCCTAAAATGCAATGGAGGCCAGATGCTATCAGTATATGGACTAAACTTAATTATATTCATTTTCTGCAAATCAAATTCTGAGATTCAAGCATAGATTCAACACCAACTTCTTTTCTATCTTCTTAACAATCCAAACACTGTAAGTTGGTTACTTTTAGGTTTAAATGAATAAAAGTAAAATGTGAAGGACTATGATTTGGATATGTTGTAAACTATGAATCTATGCTATTGTTAAATCTTATACTATGTCATGATAGATCTACTTCTCTAGATCTAATTCAATTGAGGTTATTCTATTATGTCGCCTTTGTGGATCTTGATAGTAACTATACTGTGGTTAATGTTAATTCGGACAGTTACAACATTGGTTAGATCTAATTCTTTATGTAAATCTCCTTTCACCTGTCATATTGTGGTCAATTTAGATATGGTATAAATTGGACACGTGAATCCATATTTAGATCTAAACATGCTCCTATGTCATCCTAATTATGTTAGATTTGTTTTTGTGCCCACATTATAATTATGCTAGTTGTTTTTATGTCCACCTTGTAATTACGCCAAAACATGTTTATGCCAGTATGAGTATAATTGGACATTTAGGCGTTAGTTAGGGGACGGGGGAAAATATTAGATTTGGCATAACTTGATATGAATTTGGACATATAATCCATTATGAGTATAACTGGACATTTAGGCATAATTGAAAATTTGAATGTTAATTTGGTTATTAATTGGAGTAATGAACATGAATAAATTTGGCACAAAATCAATTATGGACGTAATTAGGAAAAAGGGGCATAAAACCAATAATTGACGTAGGTATAATCAATAATAAATGCCTAGGATTACCATTAAAAATTGTAATGGCTCTTTTGACATGAGGTTAGGTTACATTAGTGGTGGAAGTCTGCCCAGACCCGACCGGCATATCCAGCAGCCACTAATGTTGAACCTAATGTGAGAGGTCTAAGTGCGCAAATACGAATCGAGCTATGACACAAGGTGTAACACCCCGTATTTTCAGTAAACATTAAAGTAACAAATTAGAGTATGCTTAATTTTTAAGAGAATAATTAAGAGAAACGGGTTACCCCATTGTGTTCGTCTTGGAATTCTGCTTGAGATAGAGTTCGATTTTGCGTAAATCGGACTCCGTATGAAGAAGTTATGGCACTTAGAAGTTTAAGAAATTTAAAATAAAAACCAGACCGAATTCAAATTTAAAGTTTCGAAATTCAAATCACAAACCCGGGCTGGGCGGGAAATTTCCCGCCCAGGACCCAGGTCGACCAGGGGGTCGACCTAGGTAGAACAGGTTGACCATGGGGTCGACCTGGGGGTCGACCTCCCCCGCTTTTCCAGATCCATGGACAGATTCATTTTTCTGCATTTAGACGCTCGTTCTGACCAGAATTGTTGCTCCTAAGCTATTTAAACACCCCCAAACCTCACTTTCTCTCCACACAACTTCATTACGCCTATACTCTACCCTAATTCATGTAAAAATAAATTAAAGATGGGGTTATGCTGCTCAAGTCCTTCGTAGAATCAGGTTTAGAATTCAAGTAGAGATTCAAAGGCTAATTCTACGACTTCAACAACTATTTCTAAGAATCAAATCAAATCTAAATTAGTCTACTTCAAGGGAAAGCTATTCAGTTTTAGAATACAGATCCCAGAATTCAAGACCGGTCTGTAATTAGTAAGTTCACATTACTTTCAGAAATAAAAGTTAATTATGATTCTAAAATTGTAATAAATCTGGATCTGAGATTATGCCTGTCTTTCTATATCCTTTCGATCTATCTCATTGATAATATTATGTCCATTCTTTGTCTCTTCTTTCCTTCTTCCCTTTTTGTTTTATAGCCAGGCTATTGCGAGCCTGAGCCAGATCTCATAAGAGATAAATGCACATTGGAAATAAAATTCGGAATAATTGAATTGTAACTGATTTGAGGACATAACATATGTTGTATTCAAAACATAAAGTGTATTGGACATATGACTTGAGTTTAAGGCATAAAGTATTGGACATATGACTTGAGATTTGAGGCATAAAGTGTTGGACATATGACTTGGGATTTGGGGCGTAAATTGAACTGTAAATATAAGGCATAGTACATGTTGTGGTCTAAGATCTAAATTGGGATATATATATATATATATATGATAGTTTATTATTTGGAAGAAGAAGATTAGGATGTATAGTGATGTATGGCTTAGGCATGAAAATAAGATTTGCCTTTGTTTTGTAAGTCAGTTACTTTTTAGATTTGAACACCTAAATCTAATTGTGACATGTAATGAGAATAGGCCTGATGTAAGCTATCCTTCATTGGAATCTGCGCTTGAGTATATATATCTTTGGGAATCATTTTTGACTATGAAACTTGGTCCAATCATATCTATCCTTGTTGTATATCAGAATTGTAATCCTTTTTAAGTTCATGATATAATTCTTATCATATCTATATGCCTGCGATGTATTCCTTGCAAAATTTGTCTTTTCAGTACATCAAGTTTATTGGACCAGTAGTTCTTATCATTATACGACTATGGCTATTCTTACGATGTTCCATCTTGGTTCTCCCCTTATATTATGAATCTTGAGTTAAATCTCGGAATACGTACGTTATGAATGCGGGGGAAATTGGGTATAACATGAAATTGACATTATTTGGAACATGTAACATGGCATAACTGTTAAGATGCAATTTGACATAAATTATGGAATATGTAATTTGACATATTGAACCTAGAATTGGCATGAACGATAAAGTAGGAAGTTGGCATATAAATCAAGTTTTGGGCAAGATTGTTATTGTTGCAAATTTGGGGTAACTTGAGCATTAAATCTAGATTGGGTGTAAAATGTAACATGACTAGTTTTGGTGAATTTGACAATTAGCATGTAAAATCTAGATTTGGGTATATAGGGTAAATGTGTAGATTAAAGATGAACATGTCTAACCCGAGGTTAGATTGAGTTGTGGTGTAAAACTGCCCGGAACAGCCCGACACATCCAGTAACCACAACAACACCTATCTAATGTGAGAGGTCAGTGCATCATGCCCAAGAAAAATCCGAGGTTAGTTTAAGTCGTGGTGTAAAACTACCCAGAACCGCCCGACACATCCAGTAACTGCAACAACACATATATAATGTGAGAGGTCGGTGCATTAATAAATCAATTAATGCTAATGAACAAGATGAATGGGTAGGGTTAAGTAATAAGAAACACTTAACCAATATAACAAGATGAATGAGTAGGGTTAAGTTCATAGGAACACTTAACCAATATAACATGGATGACTAGGGTTAAGTAATGAGAAACACTTAACCAATATGACAAGATGGATGACTAGGGTTAAGTTAATAGGAAGCACTTAACTGGTATAGCATGATAAATGGAAAGGGTTAAGTTAACACTTAACCAATATAACTTGGTTTGTGGTAGGATTAAGTTAACACAAGAAGGCGACACTTAACCAAAGTAACATGACATAATGAGTAGGTGGGTTAAGTTAACTTGAATCGACCGATGACACTTAACCAATATAACAAGACGAACATGTGGGGTTAAGTAACAGGAAACACTTGACCAATATAACTTGATGAACGAACTGGGTTAAGTTAATAGGAAACACTTAACTAATCTAACATGATAAGTGAGAAGGGTTAAGTTAACAAGAAACACTTAACCAACATGACACGATGAATGGGTGGGTTAAGTTAACATGAATGGACAACACTTAACCAATATGACATAATGTGCGGGAGGGTTAAGTAAATATCGGGTTGGTGGGTAATGTTAGTACATATAGGCCCACACAACTTAACCGTTAAATAAACATGCTAGAATCGGTGGAAGGGTTAAGTACATCTCGTGTAGGTGGGTAATATTTGTATATATAGGCCCACAAACTTAATCAATAGGAAACCCTAGTAACAGGGACCCATTTCGACAGTAACCCACATAAATGTATCATGGTACCCTGAAACTAGGCAGGGTGGGGCACGATTACTGGGCTGATTATAAGCGGTCAAAACAGCGGCAAGGGATACGCCAGTGTAGGTTCCAACGGTTTACGGGCGTGCATGTACTCCGAAGTGGGAAAAAGCAGGCACTGGGTACCAGTAGTTATACACTGTGCATCTTGAATCGTGTTGGGTTGTTATCATAAGGACTGATACACCTTATGGTGGGACTAGCACAGGGTATCTACACGCAAGAGAGGGCCGATTGACACAGACACAAGAGAAATTAATACAAGTAGGGAGCCGATCGATAGGGTAGTAAGGGTACATATAACATGTTCATGGCAATTAGGCAGATTGAGGTGGAATCCTGATGATAGATGTAGACCTGAAGGCTACCACCATTTGCGGGGATTGGGATCACGTTGTGATATTATCATTTTATACAGATTACTAGTTGGGACACTAGTTAGGTGGTGCAGAGATATATATAAAAATCAGAATAACAAAGTAGTGGCGAAGCAGAGAAAGAGTAGAAGCGCATTCAGTTTGTCTTGCCTTATCATACTTTATGCTTATCCTATGTTATCTTGTTATCCCTGTTATCACGGTATTGTCTTATATTCAGTCTATTCATGTCATGATGCTTTTGCCTGTTTATATGCTGAAAGTCACTGGACTTACCAGACTTATGTCTGACCTAGTTTTGTTTTGCCTCTTTTCTTCCGTTTCCCCCCAGGTTCACAGGGAGGAAATGTTTCCACTCAGCTCAGTTTTTTTTCCGAGCTCGAAGATAGTCAATGTATTGCTTTGGACTCTCTCTTCCACTGCTATGGCTGGTTCATGCTTTATTGGGCAATATCATTGTGGTTTTTATGCTTCTTTTATATTTGGAAGTTTTTAGATCAAGACAGAAGTCCTATGTATTACTTTTAAGTATGATTGAGACAACTGTTGTAAAAGCTTTGACTAAACAATATTGTTTATAAAATGAATTTATTTCCACTGCTTTATTTGTTTGCCTTGTAATTTATCTGCATCTTTTACCTATATTGCTCCACCGAAGTTAAGGCATTCCCTTTGTGAGTGACCTTAACGGAGGTGGGGTGTTTCACGAGGTTAGGCCTAACTATGGAATAAGACTTCCCGGACCCAACCGGCATATCCAATATTCACACGTTGCAGGCCTAATGTGGGAGGTCTAGCCCATTATGAACCATAAATGGACATGGTAATGAATTGGACTATTTAACCTAATTTAATCCATAGGGATTGTATGATTACGAACTAAAGTTAGGGTTAAGTAAAATTGGTTGGATAGTGGATGGGTTAAGCAAATCTGGACGGGGGGTAATATTTATATATAGGCCCACAAACTTAATCCGATAAGGTTATGTAATTAAAGACACCTAGTGGTATACATAACCGGAGGAAATAATAAAGTTATGTAATTAAAGACACCTATTAGGGTAAGCATAACTTGTAGAAATAATAGTGTTATGTAATTAAAGACACCTATTGGTAGACATACCCGAAGAAAACCTAGCGGGGATACAGGACAAAGGGGAGAGCTTGTATCATATTGTGTGGGACCCATTTCAGTCAGTAACTTGGAGAAGGTATCAAACAAAGTACTCCGTACTAGGCGGAGAGGGGGCACGCTTACTAATTGATTGTAAGAGATCCAAATGTGGGGGATGCTATGGGCGACGCAAACCGACCGGGCCATGTGCGTGCATGAGCCGGGCAGAAGGGGATAAGACGACCGTGATACCTTAATATATGGGGCTATGGATATCAGTGAGGATTGCCACTTCAAGACATGATACATCCTACCGTGGGGCCAACACAGAGTATCTACGGAGTAGGGAGCCGATCGATTAGGGTAATGGTTAGGGTACATTTAGACGTATGCCCTAAGTCTACCACCTTATAGTGGAAGGGATCATCTCATTCTAGTTATACTAGTAATAGTGTAGAGTAATCATTAGAGAAGCGTATACACCTTATCCTGTCTACCTTGTCACACTTGCCATTTATGTAGTGATCTCTCTTATCCACTTTATATGCCTGTCATGCTACCTTTATTTATTTACTTGCTAAAAGTCACTAGACTCGCCAGACTTTATGTCCAACCCTTTTGTTTCTCCTTCTTTCTTCTGTCACCCCCCCTCCCTCAGGTTCTCAGGAAGGAAACATTCAGGCTTGACCGTGATTCTGCTTATTTTGTTGGAGCTGCTGATATGTATGGCTCAAGCTCCTATCCTTGTTGTTATGGCTACATTTTGTTCTTGGGGAATTTTACTTCTTTTATGTACTCTGATATTTTGAAGTACAAGACAGTAACTTTTACGTTGTAATGGGCTTTTATGTTTCAGACATGTGATGTTTTTGGACCACATTATCTTATGATAAATAAAGTTTTTATTCCGTTGTTATTCTATATATCTGTCTTGTAATATTCTATGTCTGTTCACCTATAATGCTTCACGAAACTTATTGCATTCCCTTTGTGACTGCCATAAAACGGACGTGGGGTGTCACACTTAGTATCAGAGTAGAAGGTTACCAGATTGGATAAAGTTTTTGAAAATTATTTTCAAAAAGATTTTAAAAGAAAGCATTTCCAAAAAGGAAAAGTCTGTTTTGAAAAACATTCCCCAAAAAGCCATATGTAATATCCTTCAGTCCTTTGTCTAAATCTCTTCCTTTTCCTTTTTCAGCATGTCTGGGGAACAAAACATTCCTAATATCTCGGAGGGCCTCACGATACCTGTGTGGTTCCGTAGGTATTCGGAGGCCACGGCGCCTGCCGAAGGCCAAGGAAATGTTCCTCCCCCAGTTGCACCAATCATTCTTCCTCCTCCCCCTCCAAGAGCTGATAACTTCGCCAAGATCTGCAAAGACTTCCATGCTATGGGAAGGAAGCCATTCCATGGGAACGAGACATTCGTAGAAGCGCAGAATTGGCTCAAGGAGACTGAGAACTTGTTCGTAATCTTTGAAGTAGAGGAAAAAAGGGAGGTTCAGTTAGCCGCCTGGCTACTAAAAGATGAGGCCTCATTTTAGTGGGAGGTCACCCAAGCTGGACGTCCGGTGGAAACTTGGGAAGATTTTAGATAGAGGTTCGAAATGAAATTTCTCTCCCAAGCTGAGAGAAGCATCCAGATGGAGAGATTCTTAGCACTCAAACAAGGAAACTTGACAGAGAAAGACTATGTGAACAAATTCAACCAATTAGCATGGATTCGGGTTAGAGTTGGTGGATACGCCGCACAAAAGGGCTTTGCGGTTTGCTAAAGGGCTGAATGAACCTCTGCATGGGTTAGCCATGTCACATATTCCAATGGAGGTCACTTTTGAAAAACTTGTCGATATGGCCCTAATGCACGAGGAAGACAAGGGACAAAAAAAGGAAGCAAAGGCTGAGGAGACATCGCAAAATAGGAAGGTGTGGCCCAAGAAGGGGCAACAACAACAGCAGAAGAAAGGAGGGAAGAATGACAAAGGCAAGGATAAGATAAAATGTCACAATTGTGGGAAAGAAGGTCACTTGATCAAAGACTGTAAGCGAAGGAAGAACTCTTGCTACCCTTGTGGAGAGGTCAGATACTTCGCTAGAGAGTGCCCGAAGAAATAGGGATCATAGGGACAGGGTCAAAGGACAGGGACTTCTGGAGGGCAGGTGCATGCTCTAGCGATCAGTGCTGCTGATAGAGGTAGAAAATTTTCCGTTGAAGGTTTAATTTCTCTTTAAAACCATCATAATAGAATACTTTTTGATTCTGGCACTTCACATTCATTTATATCAAGTTCTGTGGTTGAATCTTTGCACTTAATTACTAGTATGGTAGTAGATCCCGTAGTTGTTTCAAACCCCATTGGTGGTTCAACTCATTTATCTATGATTTGTAGGGGTTTGAAAATATTTTTGTTAGGCGTCGAGTTTGAATGCGACGCATATATGCTCGGGTTTATGGGCTATGGGTTGATTCTAGGAATGGATTGGCATACCACATATGGTGCCATTCTGGATTGTGAGAAGAGGGTTGTTAGGCTTCTGACCTGTCATGGGAGGCCCTCAAGATTTCTTGTGACCCATAAGGATTGGTTATGCTTAGTTTTCTAGAGTCTCTTGATGCATCTATCGATAACTTGCAATCTGTTCCAGTAGTCCGAGATTATTCCGATGTTTTTGATGAGGTTCGAGGTTTACCTCCGAGGCGCGAGATCGACTTTCATATATATTTGGTGGACAATGCAAAGCTAGTTGCATTGCTAGAGCGCCACATGGCTTCAAGGGAAATGAGGGAGCTGAGTAAGCAAGTAGGGGAGCTACTGGAGAAAGGGTTTATCATACGAAGCATATCTGAATGGGGTGCTCCTTTAGTATTCACGACTAAGGCGGATGGTTCGCTTCGTTTGTGTGTTGACTATAGAGAGATGAATAAACTCACTAAGAAGAATAGGCACCCGCTTCTGACGATTGATGATTTATTTGATCAGCCTGCTGGTGGCTCGGTATTTTCTCAGTTAGACTTGGCCACGGGGTTCCATCGGTTGAGAGTGGTTGAGGACAGCATAGATAAGACTGCTTTTAGAACTCTAGATGGTTTCTTCAAATAGCTAGTGATGCCTTTTGGGCTGATGAACGCATCCACCCTATTTTGTCGATCTGATGAGTAGGGTGTTTCGGGAGTTCCTAAATAAATTTGTTGTAGTCTTTGTTGATGATATTTTGATCTTCTCTAAAAGCGAAGAAGAGCATGCCCAACATTTGAGAGAAGTTTTGAAAACTCTTCATGTGCATCAGCTTAAGGCAAAGTTCTCCAAATGCCATTTTTGGAGAAAGGAGGTGAGATTCTTAGGGCATGTGGTCTCCAAAGAAGGGATAGCTGTAGATCCCGCCAAGGTGGTTGCAGTGCAAGATTGGCATATTCCTAAAAATGCAACCGAGGTGAGGAGCTTTCTGGGGTTGGTAGGTTATTATAGGAATTTCATTAAGGACTTCGCAAAGATATCAGCCCCACTCACCAGGCTGACGAAGAAGAACTTGGCATTTTCGTGGGATATAGACTATGACATTGCTTTCCAACGACCGAAAAAGGCTCTAACAATAGCCCCAGTCTTGACCTTGCCTGATGGGAGTAAGGTGTTTACCGTTTACACTGATGCATGTGGTATAGGGCTTGGTGCGGTTTTGATGCAAGAAGGGAAAGTAGTATGTTATGGGGGTAGACAATTGAGAGTTCATGAAAAGAACTACCCCACCCATGATCTAGAGCTAGCTTCCATAGTATTCGCATTAAAGACGTGGCGTCATTATTTACTTGGAGAGAATTTCAAGTTGTACACCGATCATAAATCTCTCAAGTATCTGTTCTCGCAGAAAGACCTCAATTTAAGGCAACAATGATGGATGGAGTTTCTAGCTTCTTGTGATTTTGAGATTGCTTATACCATTGGCAAGGGTAATGTGGTGGCAGACGCACTAAGTAGGAAGAGGGTGGCCCTGAGTCCTCTGTTTGTGGAAAGAAAGAACTTGGAGTTCATATCAGCTTTTGATTTTAGACCCTCCATCGAGATTTTGCCTGATTTGTTCGCATCCTTGGAGATACGACCAACTCTTATGGACTAGATAGGAGCTTCGCAACAAGGTGACCCATAGATTTTAGATATCATGGAGAAGCTCAGAAAAGGGGAGACTTGTAGTCACCTCAGTAGATATGACATAGATGAAAAGGGGTGGTTGCGACGAGATGGAAGGCTTTGTATTCCTCAAACTAGAAGCTTGATAAGGGCAGTCCTAGAAGAAGCCCACCATTCTAAGATGACCATTCATCCAGGCGGTGATAAGATGTACAAAGACATGGAGAGGGTTTTCTTTTGGGCTGGGATGAAGAAAGATGTGGCCGAATTTATTCCACAATGTTTAGTTTGCCTGCAAGTTAAACTGATCAAAAGAAGCCCGATGGTTTACTTCATCCTTTGGAGGTTCCTCAGTGGAATTGGGAGAGCATCTCTATGGATTTCATAGATGTTTTTCCTAGGTCGAAGAAAGGCAACACCAGTATCTGGGTTGTGGTAAATAGACTCACTAAGAGTGCTCACTTTATTCCAGTTAAGAGTAAGAGGATGACATCATGGTTGACAGCAATTTATGTTCGTGAGATAGTTCGTCTTCATGAAGTACCTTCCAGTATCATAAGCGATCATGACCCCATCTTTACTAGCGAATTTTGGAGGAGCTTGCAAGAAGCAATAGGTACATAGTCGTGTTTGAGCACCGCTTATCATCTTCAGACCGATGGGCAAACGGAGAGGGTGAACAAGATTCTTGAAGATCTTTTGAGGCTGTGTATCCTAGACATCGGAGGGACTTGGGAAGAGCACCTTCCTTTAGTAGAGTTTGCCTATAACAACAGCTATCAGTCCAGCATCATCATAGCACCCTTCGAAGCATTGTACAGACAATCCTGTAGATCACCAACTTGTTAGTGGGAATCTACAGAAATATTATTACTTGGACCATATATGGTTAGATAAATATCCGAAAAGATTGACCTTATTGGACGGCGGATGAAGACAGCTCAAGATAGGCAGAAGTCCTATGCAAAAAAAGAGAAGGACTAACATTGAATTTGAAGTGGGAGACTTAGTTTTTATCAAATTATCACCTTTGAGGAATGTGGTTCGCTTCGGATCGGTAGGGAAGTTGGCACATAGGTTTGTGGGACCATTTCCCATAACCGATAGGATTGACCAATGGCCTATAGAGTAAAGCTCCCAGAAAATCTATCTGGTGTTCATGATGTTTTCCACGTTTCACATCAGCGGAAGTGCCTGCAAGACACCGTAGTAATTGTTGAGCCGAGTGTGTTGGAAGAAGTAGAAGTGGAACGGGAGACGACAGTCAGGCGAGTCCCTACCCATATTCTTGGATTAGAAGTTAAGAACCTACGCAATAAAGAGATCAAGTTGCTAAAGGTTCAATGGGGAGATAACCCAGAGGATGCGACTTGGGGAGACCGAAGACAAGATTCGTGCTTCATACCTTTTCCTTTTCGAGGGTATGTTCTTAACTCCTTTTTCAAAATTTTATCAGTGCTTGTTTCTATCATTTGAGTATATCTTATCCATAGTATTTTTCGACCTTTAGATAGTAATACTATGGATGTACACATGTGTTTGAAACATGTCATGTTTGATGGATGCAAGTGGATGCAAGTGTTTGCTAGTGGTTGCCTATGGATGCATATACACACATATTAGGCAGTAGATCGGCTCAATCACTCTCATACTGCATATGTATGTGTGTGCCTTTTCTTTTCTTTTATGGATGAAAATGGATGAATTAGCATATGGATGTTGCATTTGGACGAATCAGTGTGCACACATATAGAGCTTACATGTTATAATAGGATTATCTGCATACATGTTGGATTCATGGCACTAACATACATTGCATTAAGGAGGTCAACTGAATCAGTAGACCGCCTGATCTTCACATTATCATAGGGACATATACACACACCTTTCCATATGCTCATATAAACATTAGAAATCTTTAAAGACAGTGGATGCCGGTGATTGGTGGATGAGTAGATAGATGGTAGGATACATTCTTTTCAACTTAGTGATTTCAGGGACGAAATCCTTTGAGTACGGGAGAATGTAACACACTGAATTTTTAGCGACACTAAAGAGGATAAATTAAATAATAATTAATTTAATATTCTGAATTAAGGAAAATAGACTATGCCATTTCGTCCGCCTCGAAATTCTAGTCAAGATAGACATTTGGTTTGCATAAAACGGACACCGTATGGAGAAGTTATGAGGGTTTTAAGTTTGTATACGTGTAGAAAGAATATATATATATATGAGTCATATAGGAGTCAAATATGAGTCAGCACCTTATCCAGAACAGTTCAAAATTCGAAATCGTGTGAAATCGGAATGGGTGGAAAATTTCCCGCTCTAGGGGGTCGACCTCCTAGAGGGGTGTCGACCCAGGGGTCGACCCACCTACAGGGGTGTCGACACCCCTAGGGCTGACATGGCATAGTCGGTTTGGAGGCTGGCAGTTATAAATAAAGGTCCATTTTCACTTGTTTTCCATCCTGAAATGCAATGGAGGCCAGATGTTGTCAGTAGATGGACTAAACCTAATTTTATTCATCTTCTACAAATCAAATTCTGAGATTCAAGCATAGATTCAACACCAACTTCTTTTCTATCTTCTTAACAATCCAAACACTATGAGTTGGTTACTTTTAGGTTTAAACGAATAAAAGTAAATTGTGAAAGACTGTGATTTGGATATGTTGTAAACTATGAATCTATGCTATTGTTAAATCTTATACTATGTCATGATAGATATACTTCTCTAGATCTAATTCAACTGAGTGTATACTATTATGTCGCCTTTGTCGATCTTGATTATAACTATATTGTGGTTAATGTTAATTCAGACAGCTACAACATTGGTTAGATCTAATTCTTTATGTAAATCACCTTTCACCTATCATATTGTGGTCAATTTAGATATGTTATAAATTGGACACGTGAATCCATATTTAAATCTAAAAATGCTACTATGTCATCCTAATTATGTTAGATTTGTTTTTATGTCCACATTATAATTATGCTAGATCTGTTTTTATGTCCACCTTATAATTATGCTAGATCTATTTTTATGTCCACCTTATTATTATGCCAAAACATGTCTATGCCAGTATATATGTTCATGTCATCTTTGTTAGAATGATCACAGTTGTCATTTTTCTCATCACCTTTCCCTTTTTACTGTATATGCCTAGGCTACTTTCTAGCCTAGATATGCCGCCAAATATATGTGAATGCGTTAGTTAGGGGACGGGGGAAAATTTAGATTTGGCATAACTTGATATGAATTTGGACATATAATCCATTATGAGTATAATTGGACATTTAGGCATAATTGGAAATTTGAATGTTAATTTGGTTATTAATTAGAGTAATGAATATGAATAAATTTGGCACAAAATCAATTATGGACGTAATTGGGAAAAAGGGGCATAAAACCAATAATTGACATAGGTATAATCAATAATAAATGCCTAGGATTACCATTAGAAATTGTAATGGCACTTATGATATGAGGTTAGGTTACATAAGTGGTGGAAGTCTTCCAGTATCCGACCGGCATATCCAGCAGCCACTAATGTTGAACCTAATGTGAGAGGTCTAAGTGCGCAAATACGAATTAGGCTATGAAACAAGGTTAGGCCCAACTGTGGAATAAGACTGCCCGGACCCGACCGGCATATCCAACATCCACACGTTGTAGGCCTATGTGGGAGGTCTAGCCCATTATGAACCATAAATGGACATGGTAATGAATTGGACTATTTAACCTAATTTAATCCATAGGGATTGTATGATTATGAACTAATGTTAGGATTAAGTAAAATTGGTTGGATAGTGGATGGGTTAAGCAAATCTGAAGGGGGTGGTAATATTTATATATTGGCCCGCAAACTTAACCCAATAAGGTTATGTAATTAAAGACACCTAATGGTATAGATAAACGTAGACAATAATAAAGTTATGTAATTAAAGACACCTTTTAGGGTAAGCATAACTTGTAGCAATAATAGGGTTATGTAATTAAAGACACCTATTGGTATACATAGCCGAAGAAAACCTAGTGGGGATACAAGACAAAGGGGAGAGCTTGTATCATATTGTGTGGGACCCATTTCAATCAGTGACCTGGAGTTGGTGTCAAACAAAGTACTCTGTACTATGCGGAGAGGGGGCACACTTACTGACTGATTGTAAGAGATCTAAACATGAGGGACGGTGTGGGCGGCGCAAACCGACCGGGCCATGTGCGTGCATGAGCCGAGCAGAGGGGGATAAGACGAACATGACACATGTAGATATGGGGTTGTGCATATCAGTGAGGGTTGTCACTTTAGGACATGACACATCCTACTGTGGGGCCGACACAGAGTATCTACGGAGTAGGAAGCCGATCGATTAGGGTAGTGGTTAGGGTACATTTGGACGTATGCCCCAACTTTACCACTAATAGTGGAAGGGATCATCTCATTCTAGTTATACTAGTAATAGTGCAGAGAAATCATTGGAGAAGCATATACACCTTATCCTGTCTATCTTGTCTCACCTGCCATTTATGTAGTGATCTCTCTTATCCACTTTATATGCCTGTCATGCTACTTTTATTTATATACTTGCTAAAAGTCACTAGACTCGCCAGACTTTATGTCTGACCCTTTTGTTTCTCCTTCTTTCTTCCATTCCCCCCAAGGTTCTCAGGGAGGAAACACTTAGGCTTGACCGCGATTCTTCTTATTTTGCTGGAGTTGCTGATATGTATGGATCAAGCTCCTATCCTTGTTGTTATGGCTACATTTTGTTCTTGGGGAATTTTACTTCTTTTATGTACTCTGATATTTTTGAAGTACAAGACAGTAACTTTTATGTTGTAATGCGCTTTTATGTTTCATACATGTGATGTTTTTGGACCATGGTATCTTATGATAAATAAAGTTTTTATTCCGCTGTTATTCTATATATCTGTCTTGTAATATTCTATGTCTGTTTACCTATAACGCTGCACGTAACTTAATGCATTCCCTTTGTGAGTAACATTGACAGACTTGGTGTGTCACATAGCCCGTGAAATCAAGATTGTAAAGATGTTCTTATCACCCGTGGAAAGCAAGCGATTACAGTGAAATTCTGCACGGTGTAGTGCAGGAATGGATGTAGGATTGGTTAATCCGAACCAGTATAAAAATCCTGGTGTTATTTACTTTACTGCATTTTATTTTATTACTTATTTCTTTGATTTAAATTTGAATAGATATAGTTTATCTCTCTAGTGTTTGAGTAGCCTTGAGATCCATTAATACTTAGTTATAGACACCCAGTTCCCTAATAAGATAGTGCAATTAAGTATTATAGGCTAAGAAATGCTCAGAGAGAAGAAATTGGATTTAGATATTGGAGTACTAGTGGGGGAAGATCTAATGCACAAACTAGCGCAGAAAAGGAAGCGACGACAAATAAGGAGAAGAAGGATAAGAATATGGCTCGGGTAGATGAGGAAGGAAGGACGAAAGAAAGAAGTTAAGGGGTGATTTGGATGCAACTTTTACAATTGAGTGCTAGGTCCAAGTTGTGCCAAAACTCATCTACAACTTGATCAACCTAGATATAACGCTGAACAGTCAAATGTCAAATGGGCTTTGGGCAAAGGTTGAACCTTGACATTATTAGGCCAGATTAAAATATTAATGGTCCCGCATCATCTTTTAAGATTTGACGCGACCCAAAAACAATTATCCTCATCACAATGGTACCAAAGACCACAGTCAAACTCCGAACCGTATCCAAAGATTCAAAGTAGTCTCAACACAATGTTGCGACCACACAACGGATGAATGAATTTAGAGTATAAAATTAGCTAGAAATCCGAAATAAAATTAAGACGGGTTTTCCCCTTACCTAGCCGACATAAAATTAAATGAGTCGAAATCAAATACCCCAAAAATCAAGACGAATGATTTTCCTTAGCCTTTTCGATGGAGAACTTAAAACTTTACAAAAATGGAATTTATTATAAACTAATAGTTTCGTATTTATAAATCAATTTATTATTATTACTATTGTTATTTGTATTCCAGTTTATATTACTAATTGGAAAACCTTTTCGTTTTCAAATTAGTCGGAACTTTAAAATCTCGCGGATTAATTTTAATAATTTCAATAAATCATCCAATATATATATAAAAAGAGGGGTACTAAAAATCACAAGAAATGAGTATTAATTATTTCAAGTTTAGTGGCATATTTCTTATCATTTCCAATTCCCTTCTTCCAACCAATCAGAATATATTTATTAAAATCACATAAAGCCTGACAACTCTGAAATACGAATAGATTAAAATTTTAAAACCATACCTTCATAAACTATGTCTTCACAAAACCATTTTCCGAAACCGTAATTTCAAAACTTTCGAAATCCATTTTATTTTTCCAAACTATTTTAAAAACAAAATTCCCTTGAATACAAGGCCAAGAACTCAAATGAATATTTTCAACAAAAGAATATCATGAATTATAACGAAGTATTGAATGGATATACCTCGTAATTATATCTCTAAATGGATATGACATATTAACATGGATTTCCCATTTTAGACGAAGGAAAGGTCATATAATGGAACTACCAAACGAAACCTAAAATCAGAAGTCGCGATTATCTCAGTTGTAGCTAGATTTTCGTCCAGTCTTAACGCTCGAACTAATAGAATCCACCATATATCATCCTCTTGCTCTTCGCAATGAAATCTCCAACGTACTGTCGGGTAAGACAGTGTTGGCTAGAAACCCGAACTCAACCTATTTCAACTCTTAGTCGCTTATGACCCGTTCTATATAAATAGGCCCATGACTAATTCATCGTAGGCATAAACTAAAGTCGAGTAAGAAAGATGAAGGAAAACAGAAAAGAAAATCAAATTACGTTCTCTCACGAGTCCTAATTTAACTAATTCCTATGTTCGTCTAACCTATGCTTTAATACCAAATATAACACCCCACACTTTTCTAGGCCTAAATTTTGGCAAAAATCGATACTCGAACACATCCAAGCATGGAGCATGTAAATCTAGTACCTGCAAATAAATGAGCATGAGCACAATCAAAGTATGATAAAATAACTCACAGTGGAAACAAGAATACGATAGACTAGTACTAAACCAAGTAACTACCTTTTTAAAAGGGAGTCACCATGTCAATACCGAGCATAAGAGAGAACGAGAACCGAAAACCAAACTAAAACACCTATGAGAACCTGACCTTCTCTAGAGAACCTAGGAGGTTGTAATAAGGAGGGGATCAAAAAAACAAGATTTTGGTGAAAAAGAAAAGTACAACACAAATTACAGTACACAGATGTATCCCATTTGGTTCAACCCAAGATATATGTCTGCCAAGGCTAGTAATTCTAACGCACGACTATAACTACCCTTTCCAAGGTAGTATTCCCAGTAATATCGATACCAAGATAGAATGTTTACGTATATATTCATGAAGCCTTTAAATCAATTATTAAACCAAGAAGTGAACTCCTAATTACGAAGTTTATTTTCATGTGTGTATACTTAGCCATTTAATACCTCATTATCAATGATAGATAGGGTGTATTCTCCCGATTACTTAAGACCCTCGGCGGACCTATTGGTCATTTAATACCTCTCAATGATTTACTCAACGTTATTATAAACTATAGGACACTAGCTACAGGGCCTTATTGGTTAAGGCTTCTATCATTCTCATATGAACCCATACCCCGCATATGGTGAGATATGGTATCTCATCGCTCAGGACCGATAGGACTAGGTAGACGATATCTCGCCATTTATGACCTTCCTATTAGAGGAATCTCGTTGCACCATCTAGCTGACCTTATTGGATAATTTCCTTAGACGCGGATAGGTAGCCTATGGAATAATCATACCATATGTTTTTGAATCCAAGTTTAGGTATGACTCACACACCATTTAAGACCCCTAACTGGATGACGTATTCCCAAGTGGACTCCTCGACCCAGAGCCACTTAAGACCTAAGGAAGCGGACTATTCACGAAGATTATCAAACTCATCCACAATTAACCTTTATTATTTTTATTTATAGAATGTGGGCTACGCGATGTAATGTCCCGCATTTTTATTGATTTGTATTTGAATAATTAAATCAGTTTAAATGTTGAATTCGTAATATAAGTGGATTTATATATTAGTTGAAACGAAGTTGAACGTATAAAAATATATATTAAATATAATCGAGCCCGTA
Organism: Allium sativum; assembly: GCA_030737875.1. NCBI lineage: Eukaryota > Viridiplantae > Streptophyta > Magnoliopsida > Asparagales > Amaryllidaceae > Allium > Allium sativum. Next base: position 1,021,133,271 of record CM060913.1, read on the forward strand.
ATATCGCGGTAGTTCATAATTTAACGTTCTGAACTTCAACGGGGTATACAGGACCCGTTATTAGTCGGATTTCTTCGAAACAAGAAACATTGGAATCGGTTGAAATGTATTTCTCTAAGGGAAGTGAAAAATTGAAATTTTGGATTGTATACTGCAAGTTATGCCCAAATTATATATTCAGAAAAACAGCGGTATATTCATTTATGGCCATAACAGTTATTTAAATATATTTAAATATCGGATTCGAATTTGGACAAGATTCTTTTGGGACGTAGTTATAATTTAATTTTTAGAATTTTACTGTAATTTTTAATTAATTAAATACGCAACTTTTTATTTGGAGTATTTTGCACCCTATATCAATATTTTGGGGTTTCAAAATATGAGTTAATCTATTGATATTATTATATTTTTGAGATCGAGGCACCTCGCTGGACACAACCATATTTTTATTTTTGTCTATAACAGTCCATAAAATGAACGGAATATTTTTTTAATGAGGTACCAGAATCTTTTAAACAACAAACCAAAGCAAAACACACCGTTGAACAGAAACCAGCAAATGAACCTCATGTTTGATAAACAACGGCAACTTTTGATTCAAATCAACTAATGCACTATAAACATATATATATATATCCCTCCATTCCTTCCCTACGAAGAAACGTGAGCCATCATCCTATTCCTACCATAACTGCACCTACCAACTACACCTCAACATAGTATAGCATGCACGTATATATCATAATATATATGATTCTTGTACGTTTTGTTCCTTAGCAATTAAGTTTCAACGCAGCTACACTAACTCTACACCATCTAAGGACACCAGCTACTCTATAGCAATGTGTTTTCTAATCTAAGTCCTATATCTTAAACGCGAAGGCAAAGTAACAATATGAGGAGTAAGCCTACCCTAAAGCTAATATAAAGCCAAGCCATACCCTATTCAAGCATCTACAAGCCACTTAAGGGTGAAGCAATTATCAATTATATATATATATATCACACTTCATTGTCCATTCTCTCCAGAAAAGAAATTAAGCCTGCATCATTCTTTCTCTTCCTCCTTCTTCTATTACATATTCATTCGAAACTTAAGAAGGAAATCAAAAACAAATACAAAATAAAAACGTAGTAAATAAGGAAGAACGTGAGCAAGTATAAGCTGACGTTAACCATAGGTGGAAAGGAGGAGCTGTGTTTGGAAGTGCAGGTGACGCAAATGGCAAGCTGTGTGATCGCATGGAGCATACATGGGCGTGTATAGGAGCGCACACACAGAAATAAATGAGGGGTATCTTTAGTTGTACGCTGTCTTTAGGTTTAATAGGAAGTGGATAGAAGAAATGACTTGTTTTGAAGCTACAGGGAGGACTGATGAGATGCTTGCGTTGGTATAAGCAAGAAGGTGGGTTTGAATGGCTAAGTGAATAGTTGTACAGTGAAGAGTTGTGCATGCCACAGAGGTTTATGGAGTTGCCATGTAGTGGAGAAGAGTGTTCGGTGGTGTGTTCATTTGCAGGAGTTGCGTTGTGTAGCATAGAAGGAGATGGAATACAATGAGAATGTATGGACCGTGAATTAAATAGGAAAGCCCAAAATAAAGGAAAAACAAAGAAGAAAAAAGGTCCAAAAGGGAATACATGAATTGACAGGGACGCTAGAGTTCGTGGGGCATGGTAACAAATCGAAGATGGAAAGAAAAGAGGATATAGGCCGATATTAAAATGATTGACGAGCCATTGGTCGCATTGGAATCATAGCAATGGACTCTACATCGTAGAACTGATTTCGGGGAAAATAGAGTCATTGTAATTTCATGATAAAATCAACTGACGCAAATCGTTATTTAACGGTTAACGCACAAAGGTGAGTAAAATCACTAACTTTGTTCTATTTTAAAATATTTTAATTATATTTTAATATTGGTTGAATGCTGTGTGATGGTCATTTAGGTAAATTATAGTTAGATTGGTTGAAATAATTATATTAGTTGTTTCATATATTGCATTATCTGATGTGAAAGATAATATGTTGTTTGTTGGGGATGTGGGGTTATACTAGCTCTGAAATAACTGGTATTTAAATACCATAAATTTTATTTGGTGGGAGCGCAAATGAATTTGGGATTTTGGGAAAGGAAAAAACTTTTTTTTTAATGGAAATTGAATTGGAATATAATAAGTTGTCTTAATTATACAAGAACGAACATTTTGGTTTATAAATGGAATTTATAAATAAGATAAAATAATTATTATTAGATAATTTGGAAGTGGAAATTCAAGAATGAAAAATAAAAGAGAAGTGGGAAGAAATCGATAGATTTTAATATGTTTGAAATGGGATTAAAATAAATTCGAATAGATCTATAATTTCAATTCGACTGTATCGAATTGTGTGTAAATAATCTATTATTAAAAATTGTATAGTATATAATTAAGAAATTGATAGGATAATTAATATTTGGTTTTAAACCAATAAATTATAATAGAGTATGAAATAAATATTTAGTTATAAACGTGATATTAATTTAATAAGAACCTGACTTAGGAACAGAGTTTATCAAATAAAAGGAGAATATAGCAGCGTATTGCATTAGTTATAAAGGAAAATATGGCAGCGTATTGCAATAGTTAAAAAGGGAATATAGCAGCGTATTGCATTAGTCATAAAGGGAAATATGGCAGCGTATTGCAATAGTTATAAAGGGGAATATAGCAGCGTATTGCATTAGTTATAAAGGGAAATAAAGAAGAGTTTATAAAAATATAGGAAACTAGAAAGTTAGTATTAAATAAAAGGGCCGGTGTTTGTGTGATGTTTGATTGTACATTTGAATGGATGTTTGTTTTTACTTCGATAGTTAAATAACCGACTATCAAAGTGTTTTGACCATCGTTGTCAAGACGAGAGATCGGTTGGATTTTTTAGCCGAAAACCACTCCATATAGGCATAAGCGCTGCGAATTAGATTACGCTGAAGATAATTGAAGACGGAGTAAATTGCAAAGGTCGTTTTATTCCATAATGGTGCTTTTTATTTGTCCAGTCCCAGGACAACTTGTATGGACGAGTGTCTGACAGAGTATACCTGACAAATCACATAAGGTTGATCTCTAAAAGGTATTACGTCTGGTGGCGGAGGAATTTGTTCCTCTTAGCTTTTTATACCCGTGATATTTTTGGAAATCAATTAGTGGATTGACGGGTTTGACGTTGTGGCATTCAAAGTGAATGGTGATCAGATGTTCTGAAAGATAGACGTAGCCTCTAGCCTCACAACCGGGAAATGACAGAAGTTGGGCAGGGCAGCATGGCTAGTTGGGTCATACCCAAGCAGGGTGTATTGTCACTGATCTAGAGAAAATTTATATTGTTCTTCTTTTCGATTATGTATCTTCGGATTACGGTTGGAGGGACAACAACCGTGGGTGACAATATATTCGCTACACTCAAGCTAAATGAGTGGGCGGTCATGTGAGGCCGGGTTGCAAGATGTTCTTGTTGAACCCAGGTGTATCTCCACTGGAGTACACTGATCGGAAGGTGCTCCCATACCTTTTCTGTTGGAATCCATTCTCCAATAAGCGTCCCGTGGTTTATGGTTTTATACTATATATGTGGAGCGTGAGATGCAAGCGTTCCTCTATTTGGTTACTTACTTGATTAGACATTATTATAATATCACCGGATTTTGATATCAAGATGATTTGGGTTATAGTAAGGTAAAAACCGTCTGTATTTATGTGTGGGCTGGTCTTACTATTATCCTTTCCCTTCAAAAGGATTTTCAAAGTTAAACAGTATGGTTGGATTTTACTCACACCAGTCCCATGACTGACCCAGAGTTTATTTTGTTTGCTTTCCCTAAACTCTTGGGTGTCTAAATTTGTACGGGCAGCCAAATGTTTTAGGCTTTTACAGATACACTTAGAGGAGCTCAAAGCAGGAGGCTTCACCATTAGATATGTAACACCCTGTATTTTCTATTAACTTTATAGTAACGAATCAAAGAATAATTAATTTCAAATGTGAGAATTAAGGGAAACGGGTTACGCCATTGCATTCGTCTTGGAATTTTGCTTGAGATAGAGTCCGAGTTTGCGTAAAACGGACACCATATGAAGGAGATATAGACGAACGAAGTTAAGCAGAAAACCAGAAAAAATAAAGAAGGAAAAAAGGGAATGCACTGGTGCACTTGGGAAGTGCGCCAGTACAAAAGTTGCACTGGCGCACCTGCCAAGTGCGCCCAGGCCGAGCTGAGAGCCTGCACACCTTTCTGGTGTGTTCTGATCCATACTGTGAGTCATTGCTAAGTCCTTTCTGACTCCTTGCTGAGTCATTAGGGCTGAGGTGTCACCCTATCCTGACCAAATGGTTGTGGTTAACTCTAGGATCATCCGACTGCTCTAATTAAATTGAAATTCTATATAAACAACCCAATGCTCAACCTAAAAATCACACAAAAATAATTCTGGAACAATCATGCCGTCGATAGAGAACTTGGAGTAGCAGTCACCACTTTCAATTCAAAGACAAGATAAAAACCTAAATCAAAATCAAATTAAAGTAATCAAATTCAACGATCTACATCAAAGGCGAGCATACCAATTTCAGAATTCAGATTTCAGAAATCAAGAATTCCTTTTTAGTTTGTAAGTTGGTTATTACGTAGATTTAAACGTTCTTTTAAATGAATCATGACATGCTGTAATTCGAATATAGAATGATGCTTATGTATACGATAAATAGAGTTTGATTCTCATTTATCTTAAATTACCATTGCGATTGATTATGTCTATATACTTGTGGTGATGAACATACCATATTTTATATATTGGGATCTATTATGATTGGGAAATGAATGTATTATGCCAACTGAATGGTGAAACATGTCATGTTATAATTTGGTGGTTACTTGCAAGTTTATGATCTGAAGCACATGCTTACATGTTAGATCAACATTCATGTATATTTAGAACCATGTTAAGTTGAATCTATTTATGTTGCAAGATTCGATTTGTAGCTCTCTTATGTTTTAACACATAAGTTATCATGCTAAGTTGTGATTTAAATATGTTTATAGTAGCTCTCTTATGTTTAACACACATAAGTTATCATGCTAAGTTGTGTTTTAAATATGTTTATAATAGCTCTCTTATGTTTAACACACATAGATTATCATGCTAAGTTGTGATTTAAATATGTTTATAGTAGCTTTCTTATGTTTTGACATACATAAGTTAATATGCTAAGTTGTGGTTTAAAATTGTGTTTACATGTTAAACCTCCATGCTAGACCTATATCAAGTTTACATGATAATTAGATCCAACTTAGTCACAAGTTCCCCTTTACATGACAAGTTTAATTTGTGCAAGTTCTATGTAAATTCATATGCTATGATTCATGTTAATCGGATCTAAATTTTGCAAGTTCATTATCCTATGCCAAATCTATATGTCACATATTTTTATGCTGTTAGAATATTTCATGTTCTTCGCTTTTCCCTTTTGTGGTTATAAGTTAGGACAAAATATCAAGTCTAACATTCCTTGTAATTTTGCGGATGTACAAACAGGGGATATCGTTGGGGTAAACATGAAATTATATGTAATTGGCATGTTTGGCACATGCCAATGATTAGTGGCATTTAAATGGCATAATTTTATATACCAAGGATTATGAACATGATTTAGGGGGAAAGTGGGCCATGACAATAATTGATTTATAATTTACATATAAATATGAAGAATAAACATGAAAATTACACGGTATAGATTGGTTCATGAAATGGTAAATTTAGTATACCCTTAATTGTGAGCATAATTAAAAGGATAATTATGGCACAATTAAATTGGGAATAATTTACATATGGAATTTGTTATGAATAAGAAATATGTAAATTGTAGAAAAGATGATTATGCCTAACCCGAGGTTAGATTGAGTTGTGGTGTAAAACTGCTCGGAACCGCTCGGCTGTCCAATGACTACAACAATACCTATCTAATGTGAGAGGTTAGGGCATTGTGCCCAATAAAAACCCAAGTTTAGACTGAGTTGCGGTGTAAAACTTCCCAGAACCGACCGGCACATCCAGTGACCGCAACAATACCTGTCTAATGTGAGTGGTTGGTGCTTTAATGAATAAATTAGTGCTAAGACAAGAGCTGAATGGTAGGGTTAAGTAAATTTAGAACACTTAACCATAATAACATGTTAACTAGGCAAGTGGGGAGGTTAAGTAAATTTAGAACACTTAACCGTAATCACATGTTAACTAGGCAAGTGGGTAAGGTTAAGTAAATTTAGAACACTTAACCGTAATAATATGTTAACTAGGAAAGTGGGTGAGGTTAAGTAAAATTAGAACGCTTAACCGTTACAACATGTTAATTAGACAAGTGGGTGAGGTTAAGTAAATTTAGAACACTTAACCATTATAACATGTTAATTAAGCAGATGATAGGGTTAAGTTAACTAAGGTAATACTTAACCAAAATATATAATGACATGTGGTGGGGTTAAGTAATACAAGAGGAAAACACTTAACCAATTATATAACATGATGTATGGGAAGGGTTAAGTTAACACGAGAGGGCAACACTTAACCAATATAACATGATTTGAGGTAGGGTCAAGTCAACACCAGAAGGAAACACTTAACCAACATGACGTGAAGGGTGGATGGGTTAAGTTAACTTGAATTGATTAATGACACTTGACCAATATAACTTGATGAGCGAATGAGGTTAAGTTAAATGGGAAATACTTAACCAATATAACCTAATGAATGAACAGGGTTAAGTTAATAAGTCACACTTAACCAATCCAACATGGTAAGTGAGAAAGGTTAACTTAATAAGAACCACTTAACCAACATGACATGACGAGTAGGAGGGTTAAGTACATATCGGGTTGGTGGGTAATATTAGTAAATATAGGCCCACAAAACTTAACCATTATATAAACATGCTCGAATCTGTGGGAAGGTTAAGTACATGTTGGGTTGGTGGGTAATATTAGTAAATACAGGCCCACCAAACTTAATCATTATATAAACATGCTTGAATCCGTGGGAAGGTTAAGTACATGTCGAGTTGGTGGGTAATATTAGTAAATATAGGCCCACAAAACTTAACCGTTATGTAAACATGCTTGAATCCGTGGGAAGGTTAAGTACATGTCGGGTTGGTGGGTAATATTAGTAAATATAGGCCCACAGAACTTAACCATTATATAAACGTGCTTGAATCGGTGAGAAGGTTAAGTACATATCGGGTTGGTGGGTAATATTAGTAAATATAGGCCCATAAATTTAACCAGTAGGAAACCTTAGCAACGGGGACCCATTTCAGTAGTAACCCACATAGATGTATCACGGTACCCTAAGCTAGGCAGGGTGGGGCACGATTACTGCGCTGACTATAAGCGGTCGATATAGCGGCTGGGGGTACGTCAGTGTAGGTTCCGGCGGATTACGGACGTGCACGTACTCCAGAGTGGAAAAAGCAGGCACTAGATACCGGTAGTTTTACACTCTGCATTCTTGAATCGTGTCAGGGTCGCTACCAAAAGGATTGATGCACCTTATGGTGGGACCAGAACAGGGTAGCTACACGCAAGAGAGGGCCGATTGACACGGACACATGGCAGGTTAACACAAGTAGGGAGCCGATCGATAGGGTAGTAAGGGTACATCTAACACATTCATGGCAATTGGGCTGATTGAGGGGGAATTCTCAAATATAGATGTACACCTGAAGGCTACCACCACTGCGGGGATTGGAATCGTATTATATAGATTACTAGTTGGGACACTAGTTAGGTGGTGCAGAGATTATAGTAATGGGTGTGATCACATGTTCAACCTATCTTGTCTTATATTAGGGTATTGTCCTATGTTCTGTTACTCCTATCATGATCCCTTTTCCTTGTTTAAATGCTAGTAATCACTGAACTTACCATACTTATTGTCTGACCCATTTTATCTCGTCTTCTTTTCTTCCGTTCCCCCCGCCAAGTAGTCAGGGAGGGAATAGCTCAGGTTTGTTTGGACCGTTACTCTTTCCAGGCTTGAAGACTCTTTGACGTGTTGCCTTAGACTCTCTCTTATACTGCTATAGCTGGCTCATGCTTTATTTGGGGAAATCATTTTATGCTTCTTTATTTTTGTTAAACAAGACATGATACTTTGGTATTGTAAAACAATCTTTGTACAAGTTGTTTATCAATGAAATAAAGTTTTATCTATTTGCCGCTGCTTTAATTGTCTGTCTTGTAATTTATCTGCATCTTTTACCTATGACTCTCCGCCAAAGTTAAGGCATTCCCTCAATGAGTGACCTTAACGGAGGTGGGGTGTTTCAAGATATTTAGAGATTATTTCCGCTGTGATGTAAATACGATATGTAAGTACAAATTCAGATTTTGTATTTCAAAGTTATGTTATAATACAATTTATTCGTTTCACTGTGAGATTCGTGTTTACACTGATTATTTTCATCTGTGTTCTTCTTCTTCTATTCTATTAGTTCTATCTTTCCTATCTCATCCTCTAATTTTTTTTCTATTAATGATCTGAACTTTCGTGCACTTTGAGTTGAATATGTAGGATATTAGTCAGCTCAAATTGGTACGGATTTTCGGGCCATTACATGCGATCACTTAATACCTTTTTATAAGTGGATCTAACCACTAAAGACCTTAATCCCAAAGCAGGCTACATTATTGAGTCACTTTAGTTAAATTTCTCTATGTAGAAATGTTATACGTACACAACTAGCTATCATCACGGGTTCCTATGGTTAATGATATTCTACATCAATAACCTACCAAGTCCAATTCTAACCTTTAATATAAGTTCAAGATTAACTATCATAAGATAAGATAAGGAAGGTTATATCCTTCTTACCCTAGGATATTTATTTAATTATTTTCCTAATGAGGCTTAGTATTTAAACGGCAATTAATACCCATTATTCCCCTTTTCATTTCAATTATTTCTGTTTCATAGGGTTACTGCCCTTTCTAACCCTAACGGTCATATTTTCCTAAGACAACAATTTATCATTAAATAACTCTTATTCCCATTGATTATAATTAATGTCACTTATGAACCTAATGGTCATAATTCCCTAAGATATTAATTACCCTTAATTATCAGTCCCAAAATATCTATTTGTTGTACCCCAACAGACATTACTAGTTTATTTATTGCCTGTTGTATATAAGTAATTATGCACTAGACCCCTCAATTAAGCCGACCACTTGTGGATGCTGGATTTGCCGGGCAGTTCCAGGAAGACTTCTATTACAAGCTGAGCTTAACTTCGTGTCTCATTGCAGTTGTAATTAAATTCCCTAATTGGGGTTTACAACATTAATCCTAGCCAATTTAGAAATTGTAAACATTAGGCTTAACTACCTAATTAAGTTTGTTTTCCCTAATCAATGACGGTTACAATAGCTATTTATTTATTTATTTATTTATTTACTTATGGCCCTATTTATAGCAATCAATTATACTAATTACTACAACGGTCACTACAGATATATTTATTTAATATGGACTACACTTACATGTATAATTCCATAAAATGAAATTTATTCAAACATTCAAACTTCATTATTATGTATATTTCGTTATTTACGTAGATTCAGATAGATAATGTATATATATTTATATTTATATGTTCGTGCAGATAATGTATTTATTTCTTTTATTATTATCGTTAAGTTTATTAATTTGGTTCAACTAATAACCAAACTTCCCTTTTTGTATTCAATCTTGCAATAAGGTTCTAAATCTTACAAAAACGACCGCCAACTATAGTTGTTGTAAGCTATGCATTAATATTGGAATAAACACATTTCAAACCATAAGAAATATATGTTATGGAAGCTGATGTAGACTACGCACATATACATATATTTATATTTACGCATGAATTTACACAACTTTTCCCATTTTCAATATTTGACATATTTTTTATTGGTTTCAAATAATGTCCTTTTATTTTAAAAGAGCAAAAAGGCATATTTACAATAAGTAAGTTAAAACCCAAAAAAAAAAATAGTACAAATAGGTTTATGTGTCTTTCTAATCAAAATTACATAATTTGTCATTTAACACTGGAATTAGAGAGCTGGAATAAAACTACATCTTAATGGTGTTTTTGAGATAAATATCCAGACCTACAGTGTTTTACAATAACCACAATATATTTTCAAACACAACTGTAGACAATAATTTAAACAGTTAAGTAAGCCTACAAATAATATTATTCAAAACCACAAATATATACTTTTAGGTTTTTAACTATATTTATACACAGATCTGATATATATATCCTTTCAACTTTTACAATATTGTAACTAGATCTGATAAATGTTAGACGTATATTTAAGATCTAATACAAACGAGATAATAAGTTATTGTAATTTTGTATATAAATTTCCCACTCAGCTGAAAGCATTCAAATTTGAAATCTGAACAACCCTTTAGGCCTACAATTCCCAAATTCTTACAGATCTATAGTTATTCTGAAAAGAGGATACTTTCATATTTGTAGATTTGCAAGAAAATTGGAAAAGAGGGGAGAATCTGATGAAGAATAGCTTGGATGTCAATTCATACGCTTTTCCACTTGAATCTGATTATCCCTCCCAAATCCATATGGATTTATGTTTGATTAATTGTATATGAATCTATTTTTATTTAGAATTTATTTGAAAAATAAGGGGAATGGCAGAGCTTTGCTACTACTTACAAATTTGTGTGGAAAAGAATGAGGCCTTACCCCTTTATTTATAGGAGTGGAATTAGCCATGGAACGTTAGATTTGATTAAATAAACATCCGTCTGTTTATATAACATTTTATATAAGACTTAGCCCTCTTAACCTAGCCGTTACTAGGCGCTTCAGGCACGAAGTGGTCGACCTCCTATACAAGGGGTGTCGACTACCCTTATGTCATTTTGCCCAGTGAGGGATGGTTATAAAAGGTAATATACATTATATATATTATGTTCATTTATTTCCATCCATTTTTCGTATTTCATCCATAACTTTTTCATACGGACTCCGTTCACGAAACTCCAAACATGAAAGTTGACTAGAATTCCAAGACGAACGCAACAGTTAAAGTTTCATGGTTAAATTCCATCGTTTGCATAAATTCCTATTTTTGAAATCTAATTAAATAACTAACAACTTGCCACCTAAAGAAGTGTAATCCTTGCACAGCTTGGCCAAATCAACCACCCTAGGTGCGTGCACAAGAGCACACCATCTAATACAACATATATAATGGGTTTCCTTCTCATGGTCGATGCCATCGTGGCCTCGTTTATAGCTGGAAAATCGAGTGTAGCATCTTCCGATTGACCACCTTCGCCTACCCCTCCAAAAGAAGGCTCATTCCTAGCAGTGTTCCTCGTTTTTCGATGACTTATTTTTTTCTGAAACAAGAATGATCGGTCAATATCAAAGAAACTGTAGGCCTTCTTGGTAAAACAGATCAAACTAATTATTATCGAAATGATGTGTGATGGCCCACCCCGCACCAGCCGGCATTTCCTCCGAAAGTGCGCTGTACACATGCCCGACTAGCACGGAACAGTCGCCGAAGAAAAGAAAGAAGAGAATGAACTAATCAAAAACCTGTAGAATGTGTCACAGTGATGGAACAAAATATAATAATAATATAGTTGACATAAAATAGGTGAGACAGTGCATAAGCTGACAACTAAAACCAACATCGTCATCGTCATCATCAGAGCAGCGGAAATCCAAATACAGCTTATTACAACTTTCCAAATTATTGTCTCTAAACAAAAGAAGGAAAGGTACACCACTAATGCCTAAAGTAGTGACCGTAGCAACACAGGGAGAATATCTATATATGTATCATACGTGGAAGCCTCATGCTCGTCTCCGGTACAGCTACTCGTGCATACCACCTAACCTGTCTCTAGTCTACTCGTGAGAGAACCCAAAGTAATAAGAAGGGACATAAAACTCTGGGTCAGACAAAAAGTCTGGTATGAGCGATAAGCAGCTAAACAGAACAATAACAGGTATACTAAACCATATCTGAACCTGGACCTGCAACCAAAGAGTTAGCACTACATACCGTACAATACTCTAAGGTGCCACTGAACAGATGGTGTAAAGATAATGGAGGTGGGGGTGTGTATGTCATAATGAAGGCAAACAATCAAACATAGCAACCATTCTCACATCTCTCACTCAGTGCGTAAGCATACGATGCACCACTAGACCCATCGAAGTAGTGACGGAGTTCGACTTGTACAACTACTGCTACTACCAAGCTTACCACATGGAGTCATGACCAAATCTTTACAAATGACCCCACTTCATTGGTCTATAGCTCTTTAGTCATACCTAGGCCACTGTGGCCCTGAATCCGATCACGTACTCCCTACACATAGTGATCTAAAGATATAGACATCGACAACCCCTTAGCACACGTCCCGCAGCAAAACCCAACTCATGAAGTCGACTCATTGGTTCCCAACTAGATCCTAAGTACAAACTTCCCATTGGACTACCTTTGCGTCTCGGGTTTTGGTCTTCATCTCCGGATCGGTACGGATCTCCTCCTAGCCATCGGTTCGGCTCGGCCTTCATCTCGCAGTCATTAACACGGTTCATGATTAATACTCTTCACTGGATCAGATCGGGTACCTCAAACTCCTTCATGGTGCATCGGTTCGGGTCGCGAGTGACCACTCGGGTCGATTCAGAGACGCGGTTCGATCCGGATAGGGTGCTCCGACATTAGATCCTTGATGGCCATCTCTTCACGTGCTTCCAGGCGGTTCAGGTCGGACTCCTTCTCTTGAGTGGTTCGGATCGGGTACGAGAGGCAGTTCACAGTTGATGCTCGTGGGCTTCACACAGTCGGTTCAGTTCGAAGGAGATGGCTTGATTCGTGATGTGGCTCTACGACCCCATAGGGCGATCCGATCCGGCCCTCAATTCCCCATCCGATCTGAATTCCTGCACTTTGTCCAACGAGCTGTTTTATGCCATTCGACGGCATTTTCGACCATTCTAACTATTCTAAACAATCATAAAGCATACCATACAGTCATAGCAACATATAGAAGTGACCATAAACATCAAAACAACAACCATAACATGTAAATTGGATCAAACATACCCAAAATCCCATATTTTCCCTGAAGCATGTTTAAGCAAAACAAATGATATGATTAGCAAAACTTAACCAAATCAAATCCAATTTCTAACAGAGGTCTAAAACATTATTTTCGAATTTATAAATATTTTTCCAAAATTTTATCATGTCTAATTTCGTTAATCTTCACTAATTACCCTTAATCAATCGTATTTAGTGCAAAACTATGCAAATCACTCACCTTAGCCACAAATAAAACCTTTAGAACTGAAACTCTACTGTTTGGGCGCAAATACCAATGCAACACAGCAGCTCTACCTCAATTCTTGTGCGAATCCGCCTTGATTTGATGTTGCTAAGCTTAATCCTTGATTAGAAAGTGGTTTAGAGGTGTTTTAGAGGTTGGAGGCCTTTGTTAAGGTTTCTAAGAGGTAAGCGGCGGCTAGAAAACTGAAATAGAATGAAAACCTAACCCATTTCAGCCTCCCCATAACCCTAATCCCGAAATGGGTTATGGGCCCATTCACTAATCACCCTATTTGGCCTGGTTAAGCAGTTTTTCACCTTCCAAAACTTATTTCAGCCATATCTCCCAAACAGTAAGTCCGTTTTTCACATGTGACCACTCTACGGAAAGGTAAACCATCATTTGAAGCCAATGGATGTCGTTTCAGGTCAAAAACTTTTCCAATCAAAACTTATGGCCAAAACAAGATCAGCCAGGGGCAAAACGGTTATTTAAAAATCGGGAAAAATCATGAACATGGGAAATGACCCCAATAGTCGTCTTCCAAAGTTACATGACCATACGACTTCGTATGTGAAGGAAATGAATATTCTACGATCCTTCGATGCGTAGAATGCGGGTCGTTACACTCTCCGAAATTTCGTCCCCGAAATTCCTTAACCCAAAACATACAAAGGATCCCGCATGCCTACCAATCAAATACAACAATCAAACATGCAAAACAGATAAAACAAACCTATCCTAGCATGCGGAAAGACTAAATCGAAACTGAAATCTTACCAGGCGAAGAGTTCTGGATACGTCTTCCTAATGCTCTCCTCTGTCTCCCAAGTACAGTCATTCTCATTCTCGCCCTACTGAACATTGACTAATTTCACCGCCTTCCTTCGAAGTTGCTTCGTATCGTTCCCAATAATACGCATAGGCCTGCGGTTCCCAACCGCCTCGGGTTCAACTTCGATATCATCCAACTGATCAGTTGAAATAGTCACATCTGGGTCGTGCACGAATTTCCTTAACTGGGAAACATGAAATACGTTGTGAACTTCTGACATCTTGTCTGGTAATTCAACTTTATATGCCAAATTCCCAATTTGCTCAAGAATTGGGAATGGACTAACAAATCTTGGTGCTAACTTGCCTGTCCTGCCAAATCGTATCATGCTCTTCAACGGAGAAATCTTGACAAACACCAGGTCGCCAATGGAGAACTTTAATTCTCTTCTCATTTTATCAACATAACTTTTCTGCCTATCTTGGGCAACCTTCATTCGCTGTTGGATAACCTTAATCTTGTCTGAAGTTTCTCTTATCACATCGGGTCCAAGTGCAAAATTCTCACCAGTTTCTACCTAACATGACGGTGAGTTGCACGGTCTTCCGTACAAAGCTTCAAATGGAGCCATACCAATACTGGATTGATAACTATTATTATATGCAAACTCTACTAGATGCAAATGGTCATCCTATGATCCACCGAAATCCAATACACAAGCTCTTAAGAGATCTTCTAACACTCGATTCACCCTCTCTGTCTGTCTGTCGATTTGAGGATGATATGCGGTACTGAGATGTAGTTCTGATCCTAACGCCTCTTGCAAGCTCTTCCAAAATCCACTAGTGAACAACGGATCTCGGTCATTCACAATGCCTTTGGGTATTCCATGAAATCTCATTACCCACTTTATATATAGTTCCGCTAACTTAGCTGCCGTCTTGTTTGACTTGACGGGTATAAACCTTGCACTCTTAGTCAATCGGTCCACAATCACCCAAATGCTATCATGCCCGATCTAGTCCTTGGTAACCCATCAATGAAATCCATTGACACTTGTTCCCATTTCCATTCTGGACTTTCTAATGGTTGTAGCAAACCACAAGGCTTCTTTTGCTCACCTTTAACTAGCTGGCAATTCATGCATTTGGATATAAATTTCCCAACGTCTCTTTTCATCCCTTCCCAGTAGTAGGTCTGCTTCATGTCTCGGTACATCTTGTTACCACCGGGATGTATAGTCAGTTTTGAGTGATGACATTCTCTAAGCACTTCATCTCTCAATCCATTGACATTGGGTACAACTAGTCTTCCATTCTTCCTAAGCCATCCATCTCGATCAAACCCATACTTGTTCATCTCCTCGTCGATACCCATCTCTAACTTGGAGATGAATTCCAATAAGTTAGGATCGTTCTTCTGAACGGAACCAATCCGCTCAATCAGAGTGGGTCTGATCGTCAAATTTGCTAACATCTCTGGATCAATTCACACCTTGGTCTGAAATCATACCCAGCGATGTACTCCAGTTGCTTCCATTCTAGAAACATAGCCCCTAAACTGGCATGTCTTCTGCTCAGTGCATCAGCTACCGCATTGCCCTTTCCTGGTGTATATGTGATATTGAAATCATAGGAAGCCAAGAATTTTAACCATCTTTGCTATTAGAGATTTAGATCCTTTTGGAAGAAGAGATACTTTAACGATTTATGATCGGTAAACAACTCGAATCTTTCTCCCAAGAGATAATGTCTCCACATCTTCAATGCAAATACGACCGCTGCCAATTCCAAATCATGGGTAGGGTATCTTTTCTCATGCGGTTTCAGTTGCCGACTTGCATAAGCTACAACCCCACCTCCTTGAATCAATACAGCACCTAGCCCTGTGCCACATGCATTTGTATATACCATCATCTCTTCATTCCCCTTAGGAATGACTAACACTGGTGCACATGTCAACTTTTCCTTAGACTCTTGAATGCATTCTCGCACCTTTCGTCCCAGACGAAGGCTTGATTCTTCTTGGTCAACTGAGTCAACGGTGCTGCTATCTTGGAAAAGTCTTGGATAAACTTACGATAATATCCAGCTAACCCTAAGAAACTTCTTATGTCTGTTGCATTCTTGGGCGTAGACCAATCTTGTACCGTAGCCACCTTCGCAGGATCCACGACAATACTATTCTCTGAAACGACATGGCCCAAGAACCTCACTTCCCTCCTCCAGAAGTGACACTTAGAAAACTTTGTTTTCAATTGGTGTTTTCTCAACACCTCCATCACTATTCTTAAATGTTCCTTGTGTTCTTCCTCTGTCCTCGAATAGACCAAAATATCATCCACGAACACAAGGACAAACTTATTCAACTGATCTCTGAATACCCTATTCATAAGATCCACAAAATATGCTGGGGCATTGGTCAGCCCGAATGGCATGACCAACCACTCATAAAATCCAAACGGCGTCCAAAATGTCGTTTTAGCCCAGCTTCCACTCTAAGCTGATGAAATCCTGTCGCGAGATCCAACTGGGAGAATACTCTTGCGCCACTCAACTGATCAAACAAAACATCTATCCGCGGTAGAGGATACTTGTTCTTCCTCGTCACTTTATTCAACTCGCGGTAGTCTACACACAAACGAAGGGAACCATCCGCCTTGCCAGCAAACACAACTGGTGATCCCCATTCAGAAACACTCTTTCTGATAAATCCCTTCTTCAAAAGATCGCTGACTTGCACCCCGAGCTCTCGCTGCTCCCTTGGTGCCATACGACGAAGTGGCATCACTATAGGTCTGGCATCTTTCACTAAATCAATACGGAACTCAATCTCTTGGTGTGGTGGAAGCCCGGTCACTTCCTCGAAAACGTCCGGATACTGGCCAACCACGGGCAAACCTGACAACTCACTATGCGGGATGTCGAGGGAATTTAGAAAACTAGCCATTACCCCATCACCGGGTAGACCACCAAACACTACCCTCCGCCCATCATCCGCTCTAGCTGTCACCAAAAAGCCCTCACAGTCTACCAACACCCCGTATCTTTGGAGCCAATCGACTCCCAAAATAATGCCAAACCCAGTAAAGCTTAAAACAAAGCAATCACAAACAAACATGCATCCATGACTCGATAAGACCACATTACGACAAATCATGCTAAGGTTAGTCGAACCATCAATCGGGTTCGTTACTACTAAAGGTCTACCGACAATCTCGGGCTCCAATCCCAACCTATCTACCAGGTCACTAGATATGAAAGAACTGGAAGCCCCGATATCAAACAAAACTCTAATAGGAACATCATAAACAGAAAGCATACCTTGAATAACAACATTCTTTCCCTTCTCCGCCGCAGTTGGGGCATTCGATGAAGAAGGAATAGCATTAAGGGCATATGCTTTCACCATCTGCTTTTCTTTATGGGGTTGCGGACACTTGTCCTTGTGATGTCCCACCTGGCCACAGTTGAAGCACTTCCTATCCGCCGGCTTGGCCCGACAATTACTAACATAATGGCCCTTCTTACCACAGCTGAAGCACTAAACATCTTTCTTATTCTTTTTCTGGCCATCCTTATTCTGGTTCTGCTTCCTCTTATTCTGAGAACCATTCTCACCTCCACTGCTTGCTTGTGGTTTTGGTTCTTCTGCAGATGCAGCCTCAGTCTTCGTCTTAGGGTAAAGACTTTCTGATCTCAATGTTTTCCCCACAATCGATTCAAACGTCTCATCGATGTGGTTAATAAGCCTTTCCCCCAAGTACCGATCCAAACCAGTTATAAACTTCTCGTTCTTCTTCTCGGCAATATCTATTAGGGATAACCCATACTTCGACAAAGTGTCGAATTCGGAAATATACCCCGAGACAGCTCTGCCATTCTGCTTGAGTTCCAAGAATCTCTTAAACAACACTGACTTCTGAGTAGCTGGAATGGACTTATCGCTAAAGCGAACCTTAATCTGATCCTCTGGGGTAGCTGCCTTTATAGCATTCCACCCATTCATAGCCCGTCCTTGCAGCTGACGGGATGCTAGCCTTCTCTTCATCGCATCCTCGATACCCAAATCTTCGAAGATACGCTCGCAGCTATCCAACAAGTCCTGAACATCCGTAGCCGACTCCGTTCCGTGGAACGTCTTCCCACTAAGACTAGTATAATTCTTGTTCAGCTCGGCAAAATCGGCCCTAGGCGCCTGCACTATTGGACCACCACTATTACCATCATTGGGAGTTTCCCTCTGCACATCCCTAAGCATCTCCCTCATGAGGTCAACAAACATCGTCCTCATGTCAGCAGCATTCCCATTATTGGCTCCTCTACCGGCACCTCTTGCGTATTGGCTCATCGTTCAATCTGTAAAGAGAAAACGATTAACCATCTCCATAGTGGTGCTAGTGCAGTGCGACTTCATCCTTAGCTATAATAATAGTATATATATAGCTTTTGAAAACCAAAATAATCACAAATACGCGCTCTCATATACGTATACTATCTCTCCCTGATGACTTCCCTAGGTTAACTACGCAACCTAGAGCTCTGATACCAAGTGTGACGGCCCGCCCCGCACCAGCCGGCATTTCCTCCGAAAGTGCGCTGTACACATGCCCGACTAGCACGGAACAGTCGCCGAAGAAAAGAAAGAAGAGAATGAACTAATCAAAAACCTGTAGAATGTGTCACAACGATGGAACAAAATATAATAATAATATAGTTGACATAAAATAGGTGAGACAGTGCATAAGCTGACAACTAAAACCAACATCGTCATCGTCATCATCAGAGCAACGGAAATCCAAATACAGCTTATTACAACTTTCCAAATTATTGTCTCTAAACAAAAGAAGGAAAGGTACACCACTAATGCCCAAAGTAGTGACCGTAGCAACACAGGGAGAATATCTATATATGTATCATACGTGGAAGCCTCCTGCTCGTCTCCGGTACAGCTACTCGTGCATACCACCTAACTTGTCTCTAGTCTTCCCGTGAGAGCACCCAGAGTAATAAGAAGAGATATAAAACTCTGGGTCAGACAAAAATTCTAGTATGAGCGATAAGCAGCTAAACAGAACAATAAACAGGTATACTAAACCATACCTGAACCTGGACCTGCAACCAAAGAGTTAGCACTACATACCGTACAATACTCTAAGGTACCACTGAACAGATGGTGTAAAGATAACAGGGGTGGGGGTGTGTATGTCATAATGAAGACAAACAATCAAACATAGCAACCATTCTCACATCTCTCACTCAGTGCGTAAAGCATACGATGTCCACCACTAGACCCATCGAAGTAGTGACGAAGTTCGACTTGTACAACTACTTCTACTACTAAGCTTACCACATGGAGTCATGACCAAATCTTTACAAATGACCCCACTTCATTGGTCTATAGCTCTTTAGTCATACCTAGGCCACTGTGGCCCTGAATCCGTTCACGTACTCCCTACACAAAGTGATCCAAAGTTATAGACATCGACAACCCCTTAGCACACGTCCCGCAGAAAAGCCCAACTCATGAAGTCGACTCGTTGGTTCCCAACTGGATCCTGAGTACAAACTTCCCATTGGACTACCTTTGCGTCTCGGGTTTTGGTCTTCATCTCCGGATCGGTTCGAATCTCCTCCTAGCCATCGGTTCGACTCGGCCTTCAACTCGTAGTCATCAACATGGTTCGTGATTAATACTCTTCACTGGATCGGATCGGGTACCTCAAACTCCTTCATGGTGCATCGGTTCGGGTCATAAGTGACCATTCGGGTCGGTTCGGAGACACGGTTCGATCCGGATAGGGCGCTCCGACTTTAGATCCTTCATGGCAATCTCTTCATGTGCTTCCAGGCGGTTCGGGTCGGACTCCTTCTCTTGAGTGGTTCAGATCGGGTACGAGAGGCAGTTCACAGTTGATGCTCGTGGACCTCGCATCGACGGTTCGGTTCGGAGGAGATGGCTTGGTTCGTGATGTGGCTTTACGACCCCATAGGGCGATCCGATTTGGCCCTCAATCCCCCATCCGATCCGAATTCCTGCACTTTGTCCAGCCAGCTGTTTTACGCCATTCGACGGCATTTTCGACCATTCTAAATATTCTAAACAATCACAAAGCATATTATACAATCATAGCAACATATAGAAGTGACCATAAACATCAAAACAACAACCATAACATGTAAATTGGATCAAACATACCAAAAATCCCATATTTTCCCTTAAGCATGTTTAAGAAAAACAAATGATATGATTAGCAAAACTTAACCAAATCAAACCCAATTTCTAACAGAGGTCTAAAATATTATTTTCGAATTTATAAATATTTTTCCAAAATTTTATCATGTCTAATTCATTAATCTTCACTAATTACCCTTAATCAACCGTAATTAGTGCAGAACTATGCAAATCACTCACCTTAGCCACAAATAAAACCTTTAGAACTGAAACTCTACTGTTTAGGCGCGAATACCAATGCAACACAGTAGCTCTACCTCGATTCTTATGCTAATCCACCTTGATTTGATGTTGCTAAGCTTAATCCTTGATTAAAAATGATTTGGAGGTGTTTTAGAGGTTGGAATTGTTACGATTTCTGAGAGGTAAGTGGCGGCTAGAAAACTGAAATAGAATGAAAACCTAACTCATTTCAGCCTCCGTATAACCCTAATCCCGAAATGGGTTATGGGCCCATTCACTAATCACCCTATTTGGCCTGGTTAAGCAGTTTTTCACCTTCCAAACCTTATTTCAGCAATATCTCCCAAACGATAAGTCCTTTTTTCACATGTGACCACTCTACGGAAAGGTAAACCATCATAAAAAGCCAATGGAAGTGGTTTCAGGTCAAAACTCCTTTCCAATCAAAACTTATGGCCAAAACAAGATCGGCTAGGGGCAAAACGGTCATTTAAAAATCGGGAAAAATCATGGACATGGGAAATGACCCCAATAGTCGTCTTCCAAAGTTACATGACCATACGACTTCGTATGTGAAGAAAATAAATATTCTACGATCCTTCGATGCGTAGAATGCGGGTCGTTACATGATGCGAATTGTTTCAAAAACCCAAAATGCATCTTCTTGCATTGGGCTCTTTTATCAAATGGTTAATATAAAGATCGGTTAGTCCACCATATTTTTTCTTTTTTACAGGAAGACAATAAGATGGCTCCATGTGTTTTGTGCAATGATTCCCAAGTGCTTATCAAAATACTATACTATATATACATAATATAGTTATCATCCAAATCTATTACAAGTATGTCTTTCATATGCTTTTATGCTCTTGAACTTTGGGAAAAATCGATTAACTAAAGCTCAACTACCAAGTGTGATGACTGTTATGTAACGACGGACGGAACAAAGCCCCCCTTCTTACCACGCATATGAGCTGGCACACAACTCCCATATAACAAAAGGAATCCCTGATGTTACGTGCCTACCAGCTCATATTTGTACCCAACTCCTTTAGTTTATTCCATGATGTGGGACTATTAATTCCAACCCGTTATTCCTCCTTAACAACATGCGAGACAATCCTAACAGTCTCCCTCTTGACTCGCATCCTATGAATATCTTTTGAGAGCACTACCTTGCCTGCATGGTCCAGTCCATAACCTTCGGCTCTGATACCACTATTATGTAACGACAGTCGGAACAAAGCCCCCTTCCTAGCACGCATATGAGCTGGCACACAACTCCCGTATAACAAAAGGAATATCTGAAGTTACGTGCCTACCCGCTCATATTTGTACCCAACTCCTTCAGTTTATTCCATGATGTGGGACTATTAATTCCAACCCGTCATTCCTCCTTAACAACATGCGAGATAATCCTAACAATGATCTCCCCATACCTTCTGCACTGGACTATAGAAAAAGTGTGTTGCATAACATGCCAAGACGATATGGGATGACCATCAAGGAAGATAAATTGAAATAGAACCTGTCGTATAACTCAGAGCTCATGGGTAATATATAATAATAAATTATACAAGATGATATAGTAGTGGAACATAGTAAAGCAGGAAATCCCGTCTCTAAAAAATCTTAGAAATCATGTATAATACATCTCAAAATCTAAATATCTGTGTACATCTGGCGTCACTACATCCCTCATCAGAGTATATAACCGTCAAAACAGTGGAAATCATCAAAATAGATATATAATAGAATAATAGTAATACGTCAACCTCCAGCTCGTCGTAGCATAGCAGCATTGTTACTAAACGTGTCACCTGCTACCCATTCTACTCAACAACATCGTTGATGAGCACTCCAATGTAATAAGAGGGGACACAAAACCTTTAGTCAGACAATAGTCTGGCATGAGCGATAAATAACTGTCAATAGCTATACATGAAAATATGATATAAGACATTTCAAATATCACCTGTCCTGCTCCTGCAACCAAAGAGTTAGCACATAATAATCACATTAAATATGCTACTCAAACGCATATAAGTAAATACTTATTGGAACAGGATTCCCAATCCCTGCTTCTCTTCAGTATCATACGGTGATAGCCTACCAAGAGAAAATAGAAATGAACACACAAGTAACCATAACATTCATAACAAGCATTGACTTAGCTATCACCAACTAAAGCCTCGAATATGTTGATATCGAATGATTGGTCGTTGCCATTCGTTAAAGGCTAACGGAGAACCCTAGTTCTCGTCAGACTACCATATGTCCCACATACATTTGTCTTCCTAATAAAACTATATCACTTTCCAAGAGATCCAAGGTACGTTATCTCTTAGATCCTAATAGGAATTCCCATAATACCCCTATTTTGAGTTTGCTGGAATCCTTCAAACTATCAATGATTCTTTGGCACTTCCAATCGCATGAGCCATCCACAATCCCATCTTTTAGCTCGAGTCTCACTCAAGTCGGTCCATTATCTCGTAGTCTCATTCCATCTTAAACTGCATATCACGTTCGCCTCCGATCACTCCTACCCGAGTTCACAATCGAAGAATCAACATCCCTTTGACAATAACTTCCACCCCGTAGATGCTATCGATGAACCACGATCTACAGAAATCACCAGTAGATCATTGTGAACCATAACCAAGACCCTTGGTTCTAGCTCCATCATTTGACAACTGGTACCGGTCCATCCACCATGGATCAGTATCGACCCGTGCACTTAGCTAAATTTTGGCTAAATGCTAAGCCACTAAATCCTTTTCCCCTAATACTTCCCTTTGGTCCATTTGCATGCCAAATCACCTCCATATAGCTTAACATGCTGGTACCATCATTCCATACTCGAGTATCTGCACTCGACCCATCCAATTCCAACCAAACTTCATCCGTAGTCTCCCCAAGGCCTTTAGATGCCACTCACCAAAAATGAAGCCCATCCTCTTTGATTTAATGGATAGGTACTGGTCCATAGGCTATGGACTTGTACCTATCCATGTACATAACTTATTTTCAAGAAAAAAATTTCGTGGTGCCTCCCGGCATGTTCTAAAGCTCCTCCGCCAAATTTAATATGAGTCTGATCATCTAAACCTCCAATTTGCTGATATTCGATCATAAGTCCTAAAACACGCAATCTAAACAAACAAATCAGGTATAACATATATTTCAATCATACAAATAGCGATCCATCCATTTGTAAACATATACAATTATATGAACACAAACATGCATGAATCATTTCATAAAAACCACGAATCTAGCATAATTTGGATATAAACACATGTAAAACATGATGGATCTAACACATTACATGATATATGTTAATATTAGGTTATCCTAAAATGTCTAGATAAAAATAAACTTATATGATCCGGTTTTAGGGTAAAATTAGCACATGAGCTGTTTGATTAATCTAATTAGCACACAATCCGTAGTAGCTATGTGAGTTATCTCTATCACTAACTGAAACCTAGATCCAATGCAAATATGATGAAATCAGATTTGGACAGCGAAAAAATTCTCCAATTTGATGCTAAATGAAGAGGTCCGATCCTTGTTGATGTAGGTCTTGCTTCCAGATGCGATTTAGAATGGTTTGATGAAGAAAGAGGTTAGGATTTAGAGATTAGGTTGAACCGGAGATTCACAAAAGCGCAACCTAATGTTGATAACGATGACAAAAGTTTTAATTCTCTCCTCATATCCTCTATCTATAGATGCATGTCATTAGCTTAATAGGCTCACTAATCAACCTATTAGCTGGTAATTAATCTACCCTATAAAAAAGAATTAAAACTTTAATCAGCGATTTCTCCTGAACCGCTGAGCCAAATTCTTATTGTGATCACTCACCATCTCATTCTAATAAGACTAATTTGAATACCTAATTTGGTTCTTAGAAAAAGTTATAGCTAAAATAGTTAGTCACAGGGGTAAAATGGTCAGAAATAAATTCGGTAAAAAAATCATGGACATGTCTTACATTTTTATGAACAACATATTAAAACATGAGAGTGATACGACCATTAGAGAATTAAATATAATTATTTTACGATACTCCAATACGTAAAATACTGGTCATTGCACATAATATAACAATAATTAACATATGTGATGTTCTATATAGTTATTTTATATATCATTTAACAATTGGTTAATTCTATTCCAACCCAACAAAATGTTAAGTAGATCCCTATTTCATCAAAAAAGAACGAAAATGTTCTTTTTATGTTGTATTATTTTCTTCAGTTTTCACCACATCTCGTAGTTGCCCTACGTGGTCCCTGAATGAACCGCAGAAAGCTCCTACATGGTATTTAAGTAACCACATAGAGTAACTACGAGTTACTCTGAAAAAACCATGTACAGTTACGTTACGGTGAAGGGTATTTTTGGGTTTTTGAATTCAATAGGGGGCTACTCAGCAGAATTGGGTTTACCGGTTTTTTCCAAGCTAGAGGTGACTACTAAGCAAATTCTTGGGTTGAAATAGAATTTTCCTTAACAATTCATAATGGCGTCCAAAGCTGTGAACATACAATGCAAATAATCCTCGGTTCGCTCTTGTAGATTCTGTAAGTCATGCATGAACAATGTGCACTGTACCATCTAACTTCTCTGCAGTGTTATCAAAACCGGACCCTGCCGCGGTTGAACCGCGGTTAACCGTCGACCGTCTACCACCAAGGTCCGGAGAAGATTCAAGCCATGAGTATGTCAGAACCGCCGATCCAACCTCCAAACCACAGGTCAAACCGCTCATTCGGACCGCTCAAACCTTCTTTTATTGGAAATTGCTTCGTCAAGGTTAATCTACCCCAAAAACTTAAACCCTAGATCTGAAATTTCTAGATCAGCAGCCAATAAGCATCGTCAGGCGCCACCTCCAGCTTCGATCTGAAAATCTGGTGCTTAATCGTGGTCAACTGGTAACAATTTTCAGATTTATGAGTAATTACATCGATAATTGGATGTTAGATGAATTATGGGGTTAATTTTGCGCATAGATTTAACTGAGCGGCTGTAAAATGATAAGAGTCATTGAATTGAGTATGATTCCTTCTATCAGTCCATATCCCAGGGTCAAACCGAAACTAACAAGTGGAGCTAGTTATAATTCTTGACAGAATGATAATCTCGTTCATTTTTTGAGCTGTTTAATGTATTATAATTCAACCTGGATGAATTTGTTGTTTTGTAAAATAAGATTACAACCGTGTATTGATGTTATGGTATTCATCTAATATTCATGTTTTTATTTTTCGATGAAGGTTTCATACGACTTCAGGTATTGATATATTCTGCAGTTTCGAAATATTAACTTGTTATTTTCTGTCATTTTGTCTGTTTAACACGTATTAATTATAAAAAATAAAAAATAAGAAAAATACACGGTTCCGACGGTCCGACCGGCTCGACCTTGAAAACCTTAAACCTTGAATCATCGCGGTTCGATCGACGGTCCAGTCATGATAACATTGCTTCTTTGTCTGCACTTAAACAATAAATCTTGCAATTTTGGTAACATGTAATGGTATCTGGCATCTTTTGTTAAAAAAAAGATAAAGAATATATATAAAAAAAAGATGGAAAAATGAGGACAATGAGGTTGGATGCGAAATTTATATGGATCAAACCCCGAGCACTTACGTCTTTTCTCAGGACGTTTATTAAGACTTCCAAATGACTACTCGAAAATTGAGGGGCTATATTCAACTAGAAATTTGTTGGGGGATGATGGTGCAATCGGATGCTGCTCCTGCCTATAGGGTATAAAACAGGAAAATATTTAGAGGACAAAAGTGAAGGCCTTTTTATCCATAAGGACAGCCCACTAAAATTTTACTCAGAAGGACAATACACTGAAAATTAATTTCGGCCGCTGCTTTCTTCTTCTCCCTCTCTCACGTCTTTGTCGATTTCATCGTTTATCACGAAATCACCAAAATCACGAAATCATAAATCGCTTAAATCACAAATATGATAATACATTAGAATTGGCCGTCTCAATCGAAGACAAAAATCATGTAATCAAAATCACGACCATAAATCAGCCGAAACAAAAACCCTAGAAAAAAAAATAGGTCGAACAACAAAAATCCATTCGAAATCACAATTGAATGGAATAAAAATATTTTTCAAACGATGGAAAGCGTATATGAAGAACACGAAATGGTTGAAACAACTTTTTAGGTTGGAAATGTTTTTTTTTTTTCATTTTACCACTACTACAGTTCATAGGTATCATTTTTCTATTTTTTAGTTATCATTTTTCCTATTTTAACTTTAAAGCATAGCAGCAGTTTTTAGGTATCATTTTGCTATTTTTGTAGGTATCATTTTTCTTGTTTTTAACTTTAAAACGTAGCAGCAGTTTTTAGGTATCAGTTTGCTATTTTTTTAGTTATCATTTTTACCGTTTTAACTGTGTTATATGTTTTTTTCATGAGATTTTGTTGCTGTGTTAATTTTGAAGTTATATCGTTGTATCAGCTTTGAAACTAAGTCGAACTTTTTTCATTTTAATCAATAAATCTGTGATATAAATTTTTTTTCCATTATTTTATCTTTAAAACATTGCATCAGTATTTAGGTATCATTTTTCTAATTTTTTAGGTATCATTTTTTCTGTTTTAACAGTGTTATGTGTTGTTTTGTTGTGATTTTATTGCTGTGTTAATTTTGAAACTATATTTTTGCATCAACTTCGTCACTCAGTCCAACTTATTTCATTTTATGTTTCATTTCTATATTTTTTAGTTATCATTTTATTTTTCAGTTATATAATTTTTTTTCCATTAGTTTTTCTTCAAAACATTACTGCAGTTTATAGGTATCATTTTGTAATTTTTTAGATATCAGTTTTACATTATTAATTGTGTTATGCTTTTTTTCCATGCAATTTTATTGCTGTGTTAATTTTGAAGTTATATTGTTGCATCAACTTTTTAACTCAGTCGAATTTATTTCATTGTATTCAATCAAACAGTGATGTAAACATTTTTTGCATTGTTTTTTGTTTAAAACATTGATGGAGTTTGTAAGTATCAGTTTTCTATTTTTTCAATTATCAGTTTTCATATTTTAACTGTGTTATGTGTTTTTTCCATGTGATTTTGTTCTTGTGTTAATTTTGCAACAGTACACCGTCACAAAAATTATCACATAAAAAAAAGACGTATATGAACATAACACATAAATTACAGTAAAAATGATAACTTAAAAAAATATAAAAATTATACATTCAAACTGTTATGATGTTTAACATAACACATAAACTGCAGTAAAAATGATACCATAAAAATATAAAAATGATACGTTAAAACTGCTGTGATGTTTAACATAACACATAAATTACAGTAAAAATGATAACTTAAGAAATATAAAAATGATACCTTCAAACTGCAGTAATGTGTAACATAACAAAGAAATTACATTAAAAATGATACCTTAAAAAATATAAAAATGATACCTTAAAACTGCTGTGATGTTTAACAAAACACATAAACTGCAGTAAAAATGATACCTAGAAAAATAGAAAAATGATAACTAAAAATTGCTGTTATGTTTTAAAGTTAAAATAGGGAAAATGATACCTAAAAAAATAGAAAAATGATACCTACGAACTGCTATACTAGTAACGAAAAAAAAAGGAACATTTCCAATCACGAAAAAATTATTTCAACAATTTCGACTTCTTCAACTGCGTTTTCCATCGTTAGAAAAATATTACTATTCAATTCAATTGTGATTTCCAATGGATTTATGTTGTTCGACAATTTTTTTTCTAGGGTTTCTGTTTCTCGCGATATTTGTTTCGAATGCTCCCCTTATCGATTTTGATTTCGTGATGTTTGAATTCGATTTCGAATTTCGATTCTTTTATATTCTAAAATTCGCGATTTCGCAATTTATGATTTAGTTATTTTTTGATTTTGTGATTATTGATGAATTCGACTTACGCGCGAGAGGAGAGAAGAAGAAAGCAGCGGTCGATTTTTATTTTCAGTGTATTGTCCTTTAGGATAAAATATTAGGTGGCTGTCCTTATGGATAAATTTTAGTGGGCTTTTGTCATTGTTGTTGAATTTCCCGTTATAAAATTGCTACTAGGGCCTATATAAAATATCTAAATTTCCGGCCCCGACTAGTAAACAGAGCTCTAGAACGCAATTATCACACAAGAAACTACAGGAAAAAAGCGGCAAAGATGGTTTTAGGGTTACAGCGTTTCTCAAGTCGTGTCGGAGAAAGGGCCGGGGAGCCCCTTCTGGATACCACCTCTGGTGAGGAACTTATACACGTGCAGCCCTCAGTTGCTATCGCCGTTGGCAGCCACCAACTTGAGTCTCCCGGAACCTTATACATCTCAACCAAGTATATATTTTCTCTTACTAAAATCAATATTGTTTCGCAGCAACATTTAACGATTTTAATGATTATTTGGTATTGTAGGAGAGTGATTTGGTTGAATGATAATGATGCTACAAAAGGATACGCTGTGGATTTCTTGTCTATTTCGCTGCATGCTGTTTCAAGGGATCCGGAAGCATATTCATCTCCGTGTATATATACGCAGGTACCTATGAACATTTGGGACTTACTATATTTAAATATATATTTCATATGCTAAAAGCTAGAATTCGGTTTTTAAATCGAGTTGTTTTCTAATTGTGGATTATATTATCTAAAAAAGCGACAGTTTGACTCGTAGAAAGTTGAATGATGAGTGCTATCCATTAACATTGTGAATCTCAGAGGAAAATGTGGGACAAGCACATAAGAGACCATGAAATGAGAAAACATGAGACTCAAGCCTAGTCTCTTTATTAGAAAGCTTGCTGACCTTTGAAAAGACTAGCTTTGTAATGTCCTAGCAATGGTTCATTAAATTGACTTGATGAAATATAATCATAGAACATCTGTCACAGTGTCACCACTATAGCATATTCAATTGTGGCAAATTTAGCGGTAATATGTATCGTTGAATGTACAAAGGTCCATGTTCTATGGTTGGACATTTGAATAACAGTTGAATTGTGGTATTTATATTAAGGGCTTAATTGATGAATTTAAAATGGGAAAAGGGGTGGGTTTGGTTGGTGGGAGAAATATGAAGGCGGGGGGGTGGGGGGGGGGGGGAGGGGGGATCTAGTTTACACAGGGTTCAGTTCAAAATTTTCGTTATGCAAAGAGTAAATATGATATCATAAAAATATTATTAGAGTGCACCATTTTTTCCTTTTAAAAACTTCTCACATCTTCGAATTTATTTACCATGTAGCCGATACTGATCTGAAAATTTTCTAGCAACAGCCAATTATCCTACTTTTGCCTATAATTGAAGTTAGCAATCCATCTTACAATATTTGGGTTAGCTGACCTGGGTAGGTCCACAATTTGTGATCTTGCCTACGAGGTGCATACACAGAGTGTTTAAATAGGGAGATGTGGTGGAAATCTGGGTGGGGTGCTCCACTGTTTGAGGTGAGCAGTTTATGACACCTCAAACAGTGGAACAACCCATTTGCCCTTGATTTCACCACATCTCCCCATTTAAACAAAACTTGTTTCTCGCTCTTCCCACTAACTATAATATTTAAATGGGGAGACTCAGTGGAAATAATGGGGCAAATGGGGTGCTTCATTGTTTGGGGATCCATGGAATGCTCATGTGTGTGTGTGTATGCATGCATGCATGTAGATATATATGTATGTGTATATCTATATGTGTGTGCTCATACATATGCATGGGTGAGTGTGTTTGTGTAGGAATATTCCCCAGTAAAGATTATAAAGATGGAAGTAGTCCTGATTCTTTCATTAGGAATTCTTGTGGTAGTATTTTAAATGCTGATATTTCCTGAAACTTCTGTTGGCCTTTTCTTGTATTCTATTGATAAAAATCTGTTTCATCCCTCCTTTTTTTTTTTTTTTTTTTTTTTTTTTTTTTGGGGTGAAGATTGAGGTAGAAGCTGATGAGAACTCAGAATCTGAGGAATCTGATTCAGAACTTGCTCAGGACGTTAATTTGTCTAAAGTTACCGAGATGAGGCTTGTGCCATCTGACCCAAGCCAGTGTATGTTTCCTTTGGCTCATTCAATGGTTTGAATATAATTTTACAGTCAGACATGGTCAACATATTAGTCCATTGGAGCACTTCATCAAATGATTCATATTAAGATATTGTTTTACCATGCATGCTTAAACCTCAGTCCAAAACTCTTTTTATTTATTTATTTAATTATGTTTGATTTGATGTTTACGTCATGGTTAAGTGTATGCAGATTTGATTATCAATTCATGAACCCCCGATCTTAAACCCTTAATGTATCAGATAAAATTTGTGGCTGCTTCTGTCTGTGAGAAGCTTGATTTGTTAAATGTCATAACCCTTAATGAATTTAAGATTATCTGTATGTATAGTGGTTTCAAAACCAATTTCAAATTGATGTGAAAAATTGGAATCGTTATTTAACATTTTGTGTTACATGTATTAAAAGCATTTCCAATTTTTTTTGCAAAAATAAGCTTTAAATTTTATTATTTGCAAATAAATAAAAGTACTTGTGGAATTAACTGTTCAGGTAACAGAGCTGGTATTTGTTAATCCGGTGGTTTTAATTGTGATTACCAATATCTGTTGGACAATGAATCAAGTTCCTGCCTTTTAGGCATAAAACGTTTACGATTGATGATTGATCTGGTCCAGAATAAGCTCTATGGGTTACCATGTACATGGCCTCATCCATAGCCATATTTGCATAAATTCCACCTGTTGAACCCATTTTTATTCCTTTTGTAATTCAAGCGATTTCAGTTGAGTGCAGAGTTTCTGTAGATACCGAACAAAGTTTTCGAAATGGAATTCAAATCATAATTATTATATTGAATTTCAATCCAAAAGAGATTTAAATTGCAAAACATGGACCCAGAATATCATATTTTTAAGATTTATAGTTTGTACAAACTTTGAAATCAGTTGATGTATAAACTTTTACATCTAGACCTAAAACCTAATTTTCTCTTTCGTTTCAATTTTGTCTTGTTCACATAAATATATTGAACAAACCAGTATGGATAGGTTTGGCATTTCTTAATCATGGTTTTAGATGAGTTTGAATTATTTTCAATCATATAGTAAATGAAGAGAGATTCAATTTGAAACGAGATTTGCATCAGAAGATAATGACACAACAATTTACCAAGTGTTGAGTCTGTTGATGTATATACTAACCTCTGACTTCTAGATTAGAAATGAAACAATTATTATGCGATAGGCCAGATTTTTTCCTCTTATAGCTAGGCACTTCAGTTTTTCGTAAAACATACTCTAGTGCTTGTCAACTTATTAGTACGTAGTTTCTCAATGGCAGCAATAATCTAGTGGACAGTAGATGTACTTCTCTAAGAACATTTTTTTTTTAAAGTTATGACAACTAAATTTCACTCAACTTCTAGCTTCTTGCTTGGGTCGTAATAGTTTATCTACACTGTAGGCAGTTTATTTCACAGCTTAGCTGACAAAAAGCTGAAATGTGGTTTGAATTATGAAATTAAAGTAAGCTATCTTTTGATATAGCATGTAATAACAAGCTCATCTTCCCATTATTCTGTTATAACTAACAGCTGCATCTAATTTGCTTGTCATATTTTATCCTGTTATTGTATTTACCTTATGCTATTTGTCTAGTGCATTTACAATTAACTAAATTTTTGAACAGTGGACAACCTTTTTGACATTTTCTGTCAGTGTGCTGAGCTAAACCCCGAGCCTAACGAAGGTTGGTTTTTTCATGATTTTTTTTTTTAAAACCTACAATTAATTGTCTACTTTATTACTGTACCTATTATTGGTGTAACTTTAAATTGGAATGCTTTGAAGATGGAGAAGAAGAAAATACTTGGTATTTTGGCGATGAAGGGATGGATAATGGTGGTTCTGGTAAAAATAAATAAATAAAGAGCCTTTACTTTCTTTTCTCTTTTTTAGGAGAACATTTAGTTTATTCCTATTCATTTTATAGGTGATGAGTCAGAATGGCAGTTTTCGGATCATCTTTCTAACCCCATCGGTTTTGCAAATGGAGATCACGATATTGCCCGCACAATATTAGAGGTGCTATTATTACCTTTGTCTTAAATGTTTGCCATAATGCATATTTAAGCTAGACGTCAGTCAGATTAACATGCTCTTTACCTTTATGTTTATTCCTTTAGACCTTTTCTGAGGTGTATCGAAAGAAAAAGTATCAGTGTAATCAAATATATTATGCTTGAATGGTTTAAGGACTAGACACGAACGGTTGCCTCGTAACGTGATAGATGTGACCGTCAAAAGTTAATAATATGAGTTTCACTTTTGTAATTTAGTGATAACATGTTACTTAATGTATACATAACTTTTTTTTTTTTGTTGCTTTTGAACTTGCATCTCTCTTCTTACACACAACAATCATATATGATTCTGTAGAAACAGTAGAGAGTCCAAATCGTGAACTCAATCTGCAAATTACTTAGCAAATTTTAGATATACTATTCAGCATGATATTATATTATATTTATACAAGGACTTATTTTATACTTAAATATCGACATTATTAGCCGATAAATTTTGAATCCAAATCCAATTCCTACAATCATTTATTAGTTTCACAAATTTCAATTTTAATTTGGTCTATATGTTGCTTCTCTATAGGTGCATTTAAATATCCAAGAAATCTTCGTTGAATAATTTAGTGAAGTAACGGAAATTGGGGAATAATTCAAAATTGAATTTGATCAGTGGTAACAGAATGCCTATATCCGAACATGTTAATTAAAATGAGATGTTATGGCATGTGCAGCGCCCATGAATTTAAATTCTTACAAAGCATAACATTTCTTTGTGGGATTCAAACTTCTCATCTTCTGTTGCATGTAAGGATATTTTTAGAACTTCGGGGTCAGACCAAAAGTTTGTGCATCTATTCCAGCTATTAATAAAGATTTGGATATCTACTTGAATATCCAAGTACATATGTAGTCTAAACCTTCTAAATGGAACTGGAATCTTATTAAGATATCCATTTAAATCCCTACCGTTGTATATTAGACATTTATGTAGGATTTTTTTTTTTTCATTTTAATATAGTATTTTCGTAGATTGTGACATGTAACGTTAATTGATGGGATGGGATTGTGCTTCGTAAATCTCATATCATTAGCATGGTTTTTTCGTTGTTTACACCATTGTGGAGGCTACTGGCCTCCTAAAAGACCTAACCATGGAAAAAACCTGTTGGCTTCAAAAGCATGGACCCCGTAACATTTGATATTTAATTTTCTTTTTTCACTTATTAGTTTTTGAGAACTATGAAATCATGTTGATGTGTATCATTTTTCAATTAACATGTAAAACGTACAACATATTGTTTTCCTTCTGTTTTCCACACGAATAAGATAGAAAATGCAAATGGAAACTGAAGGAAAAACGTAAGGTATGTTCAAGTGCATTTATTAGGGTCAATTATTATGCTGTGCTTGCGACGGCACGAAAATGACAGTTGAAAGGGGTATGAAAAATGTAAATTTTGAAGAAGGGAATGTGTTTTGGAAGGGTATGAAAGGGGTGTTTAATTCTTGTCATTGATGATTATTGTCATTGTAAAAAAAAAAAAATCAAAAAAAATCAAAAAAAAAAAAAATCAAAAAAAAACCAAGCCCTTTTTTCCCCTTGTAGTTCAATAATGTTACTTGATTTTAATTCAATAATAAATTATTATGAATACTAGCTATATATTGAGAAAATAGTAAAATACGTTAAAAAAATGGATACATTGCAAATTTTGATAAGAAAGTATGGTTTCATTGCAATACATTTAACAAAACGTTTCCTAGTTTGGACATCTCTGTAGATTTGTTACCAGAAAATTTAGTAGCACTGTAGGTCTTCAGATTTGTCCATAGTTTGCATGAATCTGTGATTTGTTTATTGATGTGGGAGAATATAGGAAGTTCTCTTCAATGTTGTAAGCATCTCCTACTTACTGGTACATGGTCCAACCCGGCCTTCGTGAGTTTCTATCCTTCTATCAGAGGTCGTTGAAGGTCAGTATCAAGGTTTAAAATCCCGGTTTCCGTTTTCTTTCCAGTCACTTGAATTTTTTAAAGTTTCGGTTCCGTTTTGAAAATTCCTGAAATTCCGTTTTATTTCCAGTTCTGGTTTTCGGCTTTTTAATTAAAGATATATTGGCAAACAACAAAGATTTGTACTCTTAAGTGGTCGCTAAACCCACATTTATCAGCTAAGGCCTGAAACACAATTTATTGGTTTATACCTAAAACCCATATATTGTACGCACTAAGCAAATTTATGCAGTCTATGTAACTGTAAACTAATTACTTTATTACCAGCCCAATTAAAATCCCGGACTACAATATACCCAAATCCCAACACTACTAATTCTTCCACCTCTCAACGGCAACGATTCTGAGCCCAAAAATGGGGGAAAAACACGCATACGAAACTATCTCTAGATTTTCTTCAACCTAGGCAGCTAATGAATGATTGGTCGCTCTCATCTTTGATTGCTCTTTCATCCTTCCATATTCAGTGTAATTTTTATCTTTTCTCCCTTCGTTTTGTGCCCTAGATCCTAAAATAGGATTTTGCTTACGTTTCGGTCCGGTCGTCGCGGGGACCGGGATAGAAGCGCCGGGATTCCGGCTTGCTGGCCGGAAGTTTGAACCATGGTCAGTATGCATGATACAGTCCAGTCGGTGATCGTTTTAGACAATGAAATTTGAGGATTCAGTCCTGTACATAGTAGCAAAAAATATACAAGTTACTAGATAATCGGAATACACGCTTATATGAGTCCAGATAACTAAATGCTTTGATTTACTGGAAAAAATAAATGTTGAATGGTCAATTGAGGGTTGGCCGTCGATAACCCTCAATCAACGATTCATTTTCACCACCTCCTCTGAATGGTCTGTTCATGTCGAAATACACACAGATGAGGGGATCAGCTCCATTTGACTACGAACCGCTCTTATGATCGTACCTACCTGTTAACATTTGAAAGCCAAATTCAATCCATTTCTACTGTCAGAAAGGGAAAAAAGGGGGGAGAAAGCTTTAGTCGATTCAAATAGGCCATTAGTAATAGGACAAACGTAAAACCTGTTCAGTGTAGACTTGGTATCATGACGTTATCTGGACATGAAATGGTAATGTCAATTTACAGATATGCGCTTGCTGGAATAAGTATATTGGACTGATCCTTCTCTTGAGCACATCGGATAATATTATGCTATGCAAGTTTGTAACCATGTTAATGCTTGCATGTTTTTATGTTTTTGTTTTCTCTTATCATTGCATATGGGTTGATCATCACTGGTTAGTACAATAATATAATCTTACCTGTTATGCCTTTGCCTTTAAAGAGATTATCAGCCTTTGATTTCGCTCTAAGGTATAAAATATGTGTGCTAAACCGTTGCACTTGTTATCACGGTTGGAGTAAGTTGGGTACTTTACCTGATGTTGTAATGGAATTTTGTACATTTCTATGCTACTAATTTTAATTTTTACAGCTCCAAATCAACGATCAGAGATTTGAAGATGCAGAAGAAATGGAACAAGATGGACAAAGTGGTAGTCATCCATCAAGAGAGCAACAAACGTAACTGTAGCGTCTGTTTTAGCCGAGGGTATAGAATTGCTTGTCCAATTTTAAATGGATTTTCATTTTTCCTCTATGGTATGTGTTTCTAACTGTACTTATTATGTTGGAGGATCACCTAAATCATCGAATCTATGTGCTTCTTCATTTAATAGAACGATGTATGGAATTAGTTTGAAAATAATTTTGCTATTAATGATGTAGTCACCAGTGTTAATCAAGTCATCTGTCCAATTCCGAATCAAAACAAGCAACCGATTTCTTTTCCTGTTCTTCCTAGGAAATTCGCCATGAAGTAATAATAGAAGATTGATTTGAATATAAAAATATGTTGAAACTGATAAAAACACCTTCAAATTGGTCAAGGCAATATCTTTTTTTGGTGTCATATATAAGAAAAACGAGAAAAATAAACTAAAAATGAAGACGTTTTTTGCTATCCAAACTGCCCTTCTCGGACTTGTATTGGTGAGTTCTCTCTTTTAGATAGCTACATGATTCTCAATTTTTTCTAATTGCACTTTGACTAATTTTTTGATAGTGACAACTGTTGTATTGATCTTCGTATTGCCGTGGTTTAGTATCACATTGTGTGACGAGGGAAGTTGATCTTAGTCTATAATGAACGTTGCTTCTGTAGTGTTGCCAATCTGTAGTGTTTAGCTACTTGAAATTTATGAATAGCCTTTTGTTTCTCTTCATTTATTTCTTCGTAAGGTTTTCATTTTTCCAGGACAACGGCATGAACAAATTTTTTTCACTGTTAAAAATAACATCGAATTTATTGTTTTTGTTTAAATAGTTTATTTTTTTATGTTAAATTATTCGCTGATAAATGTGTATAGAGACATATTTGCTTATTTTTAAAGGCCAATTGCATTCATAATTTCATATTCCAGCTTTCTCCTTTTCCACCCCACTATTTTATATATTTTTAGATTTTTTAAAATTGCTCATATCTTCAAACAACAATGAATTATGCTTAAAGAAATAACTACGTTTTAAACTTCAACAGAACGATATATTTGTAAAATCATAGTGCATTCCAAGCGAGGTTCATTTATAAACCTAGTATGAACAGACCGAGGTTCGCATATTAACCTAGTTCAGGTCGAGCGAGGTTTGTGTAATAATCTAGTCCAGACCGAGCGAGGTTGGTAACGTCCATTTTGAATATGATTCAGAAAAATGAAGGGTTGTTTTGGAATAAATGGAGGATGAAAAGAAAAAAGTGGGAAGTGCTGGTATTTCAAAATTAAATGGGGTGTGAAAAAGGAGGAAAACGGGTGGAGATAGAACCAGCCATTTTTAAATTTGTCTACTTTTATGGTTAGCTGACAAGGGAAAATTGACTTTCCTCTTCTTCAAAGTTAATATCTGTTCATGTTATTTGTGATTATCGCAAGCGACGGCTTGTGAATAGTAATATTGAACTTCAAAATGATTACTCCAAAATGGAGAGCATTTAAAGCTAGATTCATGAAGAATCGAGCATGAGAGACTGCAAAAATAAACGAGAAGAATTTGATCGTAGTACATAGTACATCCATCGGTAGCTACATGCAATAGCTATTTTACATTAAAAGGAGATCTGGAGCAGGTGCTATTATCTTTAACTAATATATTTTTCATAATACGTGCATTCGCTTTGAATTCAAGGTTAATATTTGTAATAACCTCTAGAATCTAGTGTAATATCGCATATTCTTGTTGTTTTTCTTGGATTCATTTGAGAGTAGTTGTTAGGTCTCATTGCTTCTGTTGATCAAAGTCTACATTTCTCATATAATCGTAATCGACAATCACATGCGAAATTGTTGTTTTTTCATAGTTGTACTAGCTGTTAAAACAAATATTTTTGCATTCTCTAGTGTTGTGTTCTTCCTGAGAAGCAAAATTTAGTTTAATCTAGGGCTGTGAACAAATACTTTAAGATGAGGTCTGTATCATATGCGGAAGTATCATATTCGTATCCGCATCCGAAATCATTCTCGGATATCGGGTATCCGTATCCGTAAATACAAACGGATATCGGATAATTATTCTATCCGCTCACGATCGATAAATTAAGCAACATAAATGAAATTTTTTAGTTTAACATTAATATTTTTCTATCCCATTGATTGCTAAAGTGTTAAAATTAAACAAATATAATGAAAATATATAGATTTGAGTAATTAGTATGCATTTATTGTATATAATATAAACATATGAGTTAACAAAGCAATAAATAAATATCTTTCATTGTATTAAAATACATATAATTTTAAGTATAACTTTAAAAAAATAGGATGAATGATTTTCAGTTGCAGATGTCTATGTATCCACATTCCCATTCGTTTTCTCGGATATCGAATATTTATTCGTTTTTCGAATACGCATGCGGACATATTTCATATTTTCAGCCATAGTTTGATCTGTGAAGTTTGTTAGACTCAACATTCATTTACTTGGATCAGATCCAATGGATCCAAAGATCAACTTTGGTATACATGTTAGAGGGATTGAAAAAGAAGGGAATGGTTTTATCAATTCATAATTTTAATGATCAGTAATTATAACAATAAATTATCTTAAATGAACCAAACAACTCGGTCGATCGAATGACTTAAAAGATGAAATTTTAAAGATAAATATGTTAAGATTCCATCCTATTTCATTGGCTTGATAATACCGTGTACATATTATAAACATATAAAGTTTATCAAATGTGATAAAATGACTAAAAAAGATGAAAAATGAAGGTAAGGACAAAATGCTAATTTAATCTAAATTTAGCCTTAAATTTCACGATTGGAGCTTTTTTTCTTAATTCTTCATTTTTAATCCTTTTTCTCTTCATAGAGAAATTTATATTTTTAATTACAAAACCTTTGTTGCTTCTGCATTTTTTAACAGAAAATTCCAAATAAAATATCTAAATTCACACTAGGCGATTCTTTATAGATCTTGTTCTCCAAGGTATACCGATGATGGGTGATGTTAAATTTCTAAAACCATGGTGGGCTAATTTAAAGATATGATTGGATTTGGTAAGTATGATTTGTTCTTTATGATTTACGATTGTTATGTGTTACATACTCTTATTAAATGCTAATGGTTGGATCACGATGTGATAAATGAACTCGTGTTATTTTAGAGATGAAAATTATAATTAGATGACACTGCTAATGGTTGGATCATAGTCTTATTTTTCCATGATTTTTAATTTGGGAAATACTAAAAATTTATTTTAATGAATTTACATCTGAATTATTTTGTGATTTCACAGAATTAAATAACCAGTGTGTATTATTATATTTTTAAAAACATGTCGAGATGTTGAGCGCGAGGATATTTTATTTGTTTCATTCAAAGTCTGCGCATGACTAAAAACCTATGCAATGAAATACCAATAAAGTTGCTATGAACTAAAAACACCCCCTCTCAAGATTAGGCAACACACTAGTTTTTTTTATATATCTTGACTTCACATCATTTCTTCTCTATCTTTTCAAAAGCAGAAAAATGGTAAGCTCTTTTTTGTTCAAAAATTTGAAATCAATGCAATCAAAATTAAAATAGGGTGTTGTTATTGACACTCCAACTATTATTAAGTAGGGGTCATTTTTTTAAAACACTTCACTATTTGAAAAATTGTTAAGGGGCTACACAAACATATTATTTCATACTACTCAATATTCCCGGATTGCCTCTTCAAATTAGATTTAAAAAAACATATTCGACAAGGAAAACCGAATTAAACTAAGCAGTTCGTCACCACGACACCGAATGCAACACGTATTCAATTATGTATGCATCCGACAGTGATATGTTGAAAATTAATAATCATTTCGGTGCATTACCTTCGTAATTATAAAATTCGGCATGTTTATGTCGATTAAAAAAAAATAGTTCAATCATATTCCTTCGAAAACGCTTATCCTTTAGGGTTTAAAAAAAATGGATATATGCGAATTGAAAAAAAAAATACTATGGCTCCTGTAATATTTGTTAAGGTAAAATTACCTTTATTTGTTAAGGAGCTAAATGGGTAATAGGTAAAATTACCTTTATTTGTTAAGGGACTACTTTGCTCATTGGTACTCCCCTTAACAATTTTTGAAAAAATAAAAAATTGGCCTCCCTTTAACAATATTTGGAGTGTCAATAACATTGCCCTTAAAATAAGGAACTTGTTCTAGCATATTCACTATGCCTAGATGGTCATACTGAAAAATAGATGGGGGGAGGCGACTTCACTTCGTAGGGTTTGGCTATTTAAAGTGGAACGCTATTGGCTAGGGTTCAGATCCTCTAACAACTGAAGTCATTTTATCAAAATTTGAGCTCGAATTCGAGTTTATGATGTTGTTTAGCATCTCTAGCCAAATTCAAAGATGGTGAAGCACGAGTTCTCGGTTGCAATAGTATGCAGAGGCAAGAGCATCGCGATTGTCGAGGAGGTTGTGGACCCAACACGATGATGACGAGGAGATGGAGATTGAGAAATGGAGTTGAACGGAGTCGACAGACCCAGGTTTCGTCTAGTTTGGAAAGAATGGGGATTAAAGGGTCGACTGCCATCATGGGTTGCTGTACACGGTCGTGTACATGCTCTTGTTTGAAAGGGGAAGAGAAGGTAAGGGTAGCTGCATAATTCAAAATATAGTTAGTGTTTGACTTTAAAATTATAAATCGTTAACTTACAAAATGTATAACCCTCTCGTGCGAGGTCTAAATCCAATGTTGTTAGTCGCGTTGGATTCGTATTGATAATATCTTCGACAAGGAGTTGGATTGGATGCGTTTGGAGCCGTTGAGAATTTTCCCAAAATTTAAATGCTTTACAAAATTCAACAAAACCATAACGTGAAAGCGACTGGAATGATGGTGAGTAAAACTCACTTCTCTGAATTTACCAGTTGAAAATATAGTTGATTAAAATATTTATTATCTGCTTGATTTTAAAAATTGTCAGTTGTTGGGTTTGAAAAATTATTATATTAGCAATTTATCTGGATTAATCAAATTGACTGAATTGGATCTAGGATCGCAATATAACATCTTGAAATGCTATTAGTTTGTTTGAATCTGGTTTAGGGCAACAATATAACATCTCGAATTGCTATTATACGTTTTTGACTTATTTTATATTCAAATTCGTCGCAAGTATTTGATTGTATGTGAATGGATGAAAAAGAATTAAATTGCTTACGCTCTTTAATTGTAACGTGGTTAATCTAAATCACATGATTGGTGTTACCTATTTGGCCAAATAAACACTATCTAGATATGATTGAAATTATTCTAACTGGCATCATGTTAGCAAAATAAATCCTCGTTCGGTTATTTA
This sequence comes from Allium sativum, assembly GCA_030737875.1. Taxonomy (NCBI): domain Eukaryota; kingdom Viridiplantae; phylum Streptophyta; class Magnoliopsida; order Asparagales; family Amaryllidaceae; genus Allium; species Allium sativum. Next base: position 1,021,174,906 of record CM060913.1, read on the forward strand.
TATTAATCACATTTTTATGTAAATTAATTCATACTGAACAAGTATTATATTAGCTGTTAACCGCCAATTGTTAGTTAATTACACATGTCTATTTATATAAATAGCCTGTTGATTGGAAGATAAATTGAACATATGGTTGCTTATGTAAATACCATTGTGATTGCTAAGCCTTACTGAATAAATGTTTTTAATTATTGAACTTGGGCTATAGTTGCTTATGGCTTCTTAGAGATAGAGACGTAACCATCGCGTAACTACAGTCACTAAGTTCATCTAAAACAAATGTTTCCAAAGTCATTATTGATTTACATTTATAATGTTTTTTTTAAAGAAGAATCATTATTCAACATGTTTTAAAATAAAGTTAATTTATTTATTTATTTATCTATCATTTTTTAAAGTTAATAATTATTCATTTTAAAAGTGCTTTCACTTACTTTATAATAATGTTTAAAGCTAATTAATTGCAACAATCCGGAAAATCAGAACCAATTTGAAATTTTTATTTTGGCAATTTTAATTAATTTTGAATATTTGAAATGATTTATTTTAAATAATTACGACTAGAAATTTATTTTGAATAGAATTAGAACGTATGAAAATCGAAGTTAGAATATAAATATTTATTTTAATTACAAAAGGAATTGGAAATGGTGCGGTAGTTTGAAATTTTGATTTCAAATTTCAAATGGATGTACAGGGTTCAAAATAAATCGGATTTTGGTAAAAACATAAATATTTGAATCTGTTTGAAAATATCTTTCCAATGAGTGTGAAAAATCCAGATTTCATAATGGGAATAAAAATTTATGTCCAGTTGAAAATTCACAATAGTCGCTATGGAATTTTATATAATAAATAGCCCCTAAAAATAGAGATTTTGCCAACGACCTCCGTTTTCAACGAGACCACTTTTTTTGGATCCGTAATGTCATATTATTGCTAGATTCCAATTTTCATAATTTTTGGAATTAATATGTGAGTGTGGTGGATTTAAACGTGTTTGGTAATTTCAGTTTGAATTTAATCGACTGGAAAATGACCATTTTTCAAACGGCCTTCAAATTCGATGAAATTAGTTTTGTTAGGACCGTATCGTCAAAACATAACTAGATTTATTTTTCTAGAATTTTTGGAGTCAGTATGTGGCCCCGGTAAATTAAAATGTACGTTTAAATTCAATATATATTGATTTATATTTTAATTTTGCTGAAAACCGATTAAAACAGTTGAATTAGCTTACGAAACATAACCCATTGTGTCCGGAATGGGGTTATTTGGCTAAGGGCGACAGTCGTTGGGTTTGATTTGGGGACCAGATCAGTAAACAAGTAAAGAATGAATTAAATAATATATATATATATATATATATGTCAATTTCTGGTCAAAGCCTGACACAAATTTTCAGCCGTGGTCAAATTCTTTGGAGCCGCCTCCAGGCAATGAACGGCCAAACCGTTTGGAAATTCAATCCTAAATCTCTCCAAATCGGACTAGAATTAATTCAAATTTTCAAAACAAAAATGATTGTACTCTGTGAGATCTTCATACTGATCGAAGTTGGGGTATTATCGATGAGTATCCTGCTTGAATTTCTACCACAAGGGCACCGCGTTCGAGACTGGATTGGGAGGAGGCGTTGAGTTGCGTGGCACCACGGACGTTGGGGAGAGGATGCGAAGGCGGAGGAGGGGGCAAAGTCTGATCATCCTCCGGCGCAAGGAAGAGGGCGCGACTACGAGCCCTAGGGTTCAAGTGTAACGACCCGTGGAATTTGAGACCTTGGTAATCGACATAAACGCCATTGTCGACTATCCAAGCATCAGAAATACCGGATAGTTAATGAAAGAAATTAGAGGGTGAGAATAGATAAGATAGAAAATTAGAATAGAAGAAGAAGAGCATAGATACAACATCAGAGTAACACGAATCTCACAGCGGAACGAATAAATATATTATACAACATAACTTGAAATCGAAACAGTATATGTATACAATACCATTATCAGAGTACAACACTTACAACTCAGCGGAAATAAACAATAGATATAATCCTGAAGCCTCCTGCTGCAACTTTTCAAGTATCTGTAAAATCCCGACTACTTGAATGCCCGTACAAAATTGGGCACCCACGAGTTTAGGGAAAACAAAACAAAATAAACTCTGGGTCAGTCATATGACTGGTGTGAGTAAACTCCAACCATTTGTTTAACTTTTAAAATCCTTTTAAAAGAAAGAATAATCGTAAGACCAACCCACACATAAATACGGATGACTTTTACCTTACAATAACCCAAAACATTCTTTTATAATCCATACTCTTCTGATATTATAATAATGTCTAAATCAAATAAATAGCAATCTAGTAGAACGCTTTCATCTCACGCTTTACATATATAATATACAATCAAAAACCGCGGGCTCTTATTGGGTAATAGATTCCAACTATGACAAAGTATGGAACCACCTTCCGATCAGTGTACTCTAGAAGCGATACACTGGAGTTCAACAAGAACATCTTGTAACTCAGCCACACATAACCGGCCATTCATTTCGCTTGAATGTTCCGAATATATTATCACCTTTCGGTTGGTATACCAACATAACCATTCCCGGGAGATACAGAATTGAAAGAAGTAACAAATATGAATATTCTCTAGATGGTGACAATATACCCTAATTGGGTGCGACCCACTTAGCCATGCTGCCTGTCCGATTTCTGTCATTTCCCAGTTGATGAGGCTTGAGGTCATAACATATCGTTTAACAGATCACTCCTTCATTTACTTTGAATGCTATATCGTCATACTCGTCAAATCACAAATTGATTTCCCCAAAAATACTACGGGTATAAGCAAAGAGAAACGAATTCCTCCGCCACCAACGTAAATACGTTTGAAACGATCAACTTACGCGATCTACCAGATATACTCTGTCAGACATTCATCCATTCAAGTTGTCTTGGGACTGGATAACCCAAAGGCACTATTATGTAAATCCATCTTAGGAAATTTCTACCTAGGATTTACTGAACAGCCCTTGCATAACTCCTTCTTCAATTATTTTCATCATATTTGATTCGCAACGCTAATGCCATACAGAGTGGTTTTCAGATAATATATCTGATCCCGGTCTCTCCGTATTGACAACGGAAATGGTCAAAATCATTGATAGTCGGTGATTTAACTATCAAAGGAAAACATGTGTACAAACAACGGTCGTATTCCCAAATGGAAATCTTACCGATCAATCATCATTTCATTTCATTTCCCAATTTCCCATTTATCGTTTCCATATATTCATAAATTCCTTATTTTCTAAAATTAGAAAATATACGTTATTAACTTTGGAAAACGTTTCCATTTCTGATTCACGCATCAATATCTTCCCACCTCTATCGGTCTCTAACTGTAAACTAGTAAGAGAACAACTTCCCAAGTATAAACCCCGAAGGCCGAAACCAACATCAGATCGATACCCAGAAAGCCATTCAACTCAACTAATTTCCAGCCAGTTTCTAATTTCAGTAATTCCATTTAACTTCCTAATTCAAACCCCAAATTCCTTTATAATATTTATTTGCAAAATATTTACTTTAATCTAATTTTTCACATAGAATGTGAATAATATTTAATTTCTTTATATAATCAAAACAGTTTGATTTCGTATTTTAAAAACAATACCTCAAACCCAAATTCTATTTATATTTTTATCTGTAGAATTATTCGTATAAACCTCCTTTTTATTTCTAACACTTAAATCTCATTTATAATTCCCTTTATATAATTCTATTTATTCTATATAATCCTTTTATATAATTCTATTTATTTTCTAGAAATCCTTTTATATAATTCTATACATTTCATATAAATCCTTTTATATAATTCTATTCATTTTATATAAAACCTTTTATATAATTCTATTCATTTTATATAATTTTTTTATACAATTCTATTCGTTTCCCAAATATTTCCTTAATTATATTTCCCAATATTTGTTTTCCAAATATTACCTTTTATAATATCCTATTTATTTCATATATAAATATTTCATTTTCAACATTCACTTTGAAAATTTCCTTTTTACATTCAAGTATTTCATATGGTATTTAAAATACCAAATACCTTGACCAGTATCATCATAATCAATCACAAATTTTATATCACATCATATATCACAATATATGAAAACAAACAGTATTATAATATTGAGGAATCCAGTTGGATCCCTCCAACATGTTTCCCTGCATCCACAAATGTTAAACAATATAAATAACATCAATTTGATTTCAATATGAAATATTCTGATAACAAAAATCAATATTTGATTAACGATTTATTTATATATATATATATATATATATATATAAATAATTATACCTATATTTTCAACCAACTAGTTAGCAGTTCGTCCAAACAATCAACACACAAAAATCAACCATCATTTTTCAATTCTTAAAACACGTTATAAAATTATAACTGTGCAGAGTTAGTGAGATTTACTCACATTGGACATTAATCGTTAAATAGCGAATAACGGTCGTTGATTCAGATCAGGCAATTTATTTCGCTATAAATTGTAACAAGCTCCAATTCACTCAAAATCAAATCCAGTACGTAGCATGTGATCACACGATCCCAACGGTGCCAAATTTACGCAATTCTGATAATGAATGAGTTAATTATAAGCATAATTGTTTAATCATTATTTAAACTAAATTAAACAATTTTCCATTAAATTTTGGGCCTTACCTTCTTAATATATGTCGGCCTATATTCCACTGTATACGGATTCCCGTTTCCATCGAGACTTCTTCTCCAACATCAATTTCGGGCACGCTGCTCCTATTTTTGGAACCTACTCCATTCTTATTAACAGTGGTCATTCAAACTCTTTTTTTCTTTTTTCTATACATAAATTTGGGATTACTACTTCCCAGGCCCATGCAACAGATCTGCCACCATTTACTATTGCTTCGTCTTCCAGGTATCCCCATGATTTAGCTGTTCCATTTAATCACTTCCCATGGTCCAAACTATAACCCATTCTCCCCTTCCCTATTCTTCTCTCACGTTTAAACATTCCTTCCCTATGCAGAAACTCCAGTTCACGAAAACCCTTTTTCCTTCTTTTCCAACTCGCATGCGATTTAAACGGACCCTCCACCTTCTCTTTTCCCAAACGCCACTGCAATACCTCTCGACCCCCTCCATTTTATCACGGAACCACCAACTTACTTCACTGTTCACCCTCTCTACTCTTCTTCTATCTCCGTCGCGCATTTGGATCTCCCTCGCAACTCCATCCATCAGCGCACCAAGCTGTTGTTAAACCATTCCCTCTCCAAACGCTTTACTGTGTAAAAGGAGCGGTTTCAGAACCGGCCTCGAGTCTCTCAAGAATAATACTTTAGACTATCGATGCTCCTATACTTCGGCTTTCGACCATAGACGCGCTGTGTTTACATTCAAACAGCGGAAAACCCATCGCACCCAACAATAAATACATAGAAATTATGAGCAGGCTATGAGGGTCTCTCCTATATATATGCTTTTGGATTTTTAGGGGTTGCTTTGATTATTTTTTTATTATGGTTTTATGAAGCTCATGTTGAGCTTTTATGTTTGCTATTGAACTCGAAAATGAGGCTGAATAGAACATATAAATAGATGAAGAAGCTTCATGGTTAAGCAACGTAACAAGGTACACGCTATTCTGATCCTAGGCGTGCATTACTATATGTTAGTCTGCGTGTGATGGTATATGCGAGAAGGCATGTGTGATGGGCAAGTGAGTCTAGGCTTTTAGCATGTGCAAATGGTTGCGTAAGGGGTTAGGTATGTTCATTCTCATGTTGGGGTAAGCTTGGACGATGAAAATACATTGCTGCAATCCCTATAGGTAGCCTGCATTTTTATATACTGATTAGCCTGTACATATAGGGTCTGCTTGTAGAGGAATTTATGTTTGATTAGACTATACGTGTAGAATTTCTTAGTAGGTAAGGTATCCTATTGTTCTATTTTTATCTGTCCGCAGTACATGTGTACTTTATTGCTAAGGTAGTGTATTTTTATATTTTCATTTATTTACTTATGTATATGTATTCATCGTTAAAGTGGTACCGGTTACAAAGAACTTCATTTATTTCCCGACTGCTACAGACAGAAATAAAAATATGATCGTAACCAGCAAGATACCCCGATCTAAAAAATATAATAATATAGACAAGTTAGCTTACTCTGTAGGATCCAAAAATGATGATTAAGGGTGTAAAACACTTCAAATAAAAAGTTACTTATTTTTCAAATTAAAAATTTCAGAAAAATTCTATAAATTAAATTATAACTACATCTCAAATATCTTGTCCAAATTCGAATCCATTATTTAATTATAATTAAATATATCGTTATGGCTTATATACTATTCCATAGCAACTATTTTAAAATTTGATTTGGGCGTAACTCACCATCTATAAGGCGAAATCTCGATTTTTCACTTCCATGAGAAAAATACAGTTTAATAGATTCCAACGTTTCTTGTTTCACAGAAATCCGACTTAAAACGGATTCTATATATTCGTTTAAAGTTCGAGTCGCCAAATTACGAACTGCCGCGCCATTTCGAGCTTGATTATAATTATAATATAATTTATACGTTCTAATGTCGTTCACAAAAATAGAATCGTTATTATAATTCAATTCTAAACTGAATTAAATTAGTTAAACCATCTGATTCACGCAACATTGCGAATTCTACCATTTTCGACTATTTCGGAAATAAATATATTATTCTATTATTTATATTGATTAAATATTTATTATTATATAATTCTAGTCATTTTAAATTACTAAACCATTTTTTAAATAATTAATTTTTTTTTAATACCGTAAAAATATGGGTCGTTACATTCTCCCCCCCTTAAAATAATTTCGTCCTCGAAATTGCTAAGGTAGAAAACAAACCCTATTAACTGAGCTAAAAATTATTTGTTTACTTCTTAAATCCAGTTTCACTGAACCAATTTATTTTAAATAATTATTAATTCATTTCTATTAACAAAAATTTTCAAAAATTCCGAAAATTTTCTAACACCTTAAATTTTCGAAAAATTTCGTTAGCACTTCCTTTGTACGGCTGCATCGGTACAACCACAACTCGCCTCTTTAGGCCTTCTCCAACCCAAAAAAATCAAACAGCCAAGCGGCTTGCCAAACCGGCTCATAAATCTCATGCTTATACAAAATATAAACTTGTACCTTTTTGTCGGACATATCATTATATTCTTTTCCATCTGCTACCGATTCAGCATATACCAATATCATTCCAATCAAACTCCGATCATTTTAAACTCAAACCCAATCATTCGCTTGTATCCAATCGAATTACATTCTCAATCTCAAGTGCCATTCTTGATTTTCAAATTCTTAACTCACTAGTTCAATTCCATTCCAAAATTTGGTCTCACAAATCCAACTATTTGACCTAGTTAATTTCCATACCCAGATTCCAGTAACTAATAAATTTTCAAATTAGTTAACTACAATTCAAAATCTGGTTTTTATTTCATAAATCAATCCATTCAAACAAGTTTTTCCTCTGAGTTTTACCCTACTTAGCTTTCCAAAAATCAAATATTGCTTTTCAGAATTTAAAACAACTTGCTTTTCTCAAGTAATTCAAAATCACAATCTTTGGTAGTAATCCATCACCTAGAACTCGAAAATTAACACCGATGATGCAGCTCAGTCATCATCAGAATTATTTTCCAACGACCAAAGTGAGTTCAATACTATAACATTTTCAAACGCAATTCTTAACCACCTTCATTTTGAAATCAATTCAAAATATCCTTCATAATGCTTGTAAACAATTTAAAATCTCCCAGAATTTTAAAATTCTCATATAATAATTCCAAATCCATTTACAAACACCTTTTCAAATTTCCAGAGTTGTAATTTCAATTTGGATTTAAATTAAGATTTAATTATTTCATAACATTTATACGAATTTTGATTGGTTATTTACATAACCGTTTCAATTATAATCTTATCTGATTATAATCACAACCAACACATCCAATATACTATAATATTTCAAATATCTATACTTTGTTTATATCAAAATATATTTTGGGTAAAATTATCTCATTTACCCTATTTTCAAAACATACAGTGTCATTTCATCATATTCGAGTGTTTATAAACCCCTACCGATACAGTGGATCAAACTGATCGACCAGAGCTCATAAACCACTCAATCAATGAATCTCCACAATATAAAATTGTTTTTATACAAATCTACAAATTCGCCCTCTCGTATATATGCAGTCAACTCAATCCAGGGCATTACTGACCCTATCTTTATTGAGTTACGCCACAGAGCCAAGGTAATCACTTAACCTTTAGCTCTGATACCACTGTACCGACCCGGGGAATTTGAGACCTTGGTAATCAACATAAACGCCAATGTCGACTATCCAAGCATCGGAAATACCAGATAGTTAATGAAAGAAATTAGAGAGTGAGAATAAATAAGATAGAAAATTAGAATAGAAGACGAAGAAGAACATAGATACAACATCAGAGTAACACGAATCTCACAGCGGAACGAATAAAATATATTATACAACATAACTTGAAATCGAAACAGTATATGTATACAATACCATTATCAGAGTACAACACTTACAACTCAGCGGAAATATACAATAGCTATAATCCTGAAGCCTCCTGCTCCAGCTTTTCATGTATCTGTAAAATCCCGACTACTTGACTGCCCGTACAAAATTGGGCACCCAAGAGTTTAGGGAAAACAAAACAAAATAAACTCTAGGTCAGTCATGTGACTGGTGTGAGTAAACTCCAACCAGTTGTTTAACTTTTAAAACCCTTTTAAAGGAAATAATAATCGTAAGACCGACCCACACATAAACACGGATGGTTTTTACCTGATGATAACCCGAAACATTCTTTTATAATCCATACTCTTCTGATATTATAATAATATCTAAATCAAATAAATAGCAATCTAGTAGAACGCTTTCATCTCATGCTCTACATATATAATATACAATCAAAAACCACGTGCTCTTATTGGGTAATGGATTCCAACTATGACAAGGTATGGAACCACCTTCTGATCAGTGTATTTTGAAGAGATACACTGGAGTTCAACAAGAACATCTTGTAACTCAGCCACACATAACCGGCCATTCATTTCGCTTGAATGTTCTGAATATATTGTCACCTTTCAGTTTGTATACCAACATAACCGTTCCCGGGAGATACAGAATTGAAAGAAGTAACAAGTATGAATATTCTCTAGATGGTGACAATATACCCTAATTGGGTGCGACCCACTTAGCCATGTTGCCTGCCCGATTTATGTCATTTCCCAGTTGATGAGGCTTGAGGTCATAACGTATCGTTTAACAGATCACTCCTTCATTTACTTTGAATGCCACATCGTCATACCCGTCAAATCACAAATTGATTTCCCCAAAAATACCACGAGTATTAGCTAAGAGAAACGAATTCCTCCGCCACCAACGTAAATACGTTTGAAACGATCAACTTATGCGATCTACCAGATATACTCTGTAAGACATTCATCCATTCAAGTTGTCCTGGGACTGGACAACCCGAAGGCACTATTCTATAAATCCATCTTAGGCAATTTCTACCTAGGATTTATTGGACAACCCTTGCATAACTCCGTCTTCATATTTGATTCGCAACGCTAATGCCATACAGAGTGGTTTTCAGATAATATATCTGATCCCGGTCTCTCCGTATTGACAACGGAAATGGTCAAAATCTTTGATAGTCGGTGATTTAACTATCAAAGGAAAACATGTGTACAAACAAAGGTCGTATTCCCAAATGGAAATCTTACCGATCAATCATCATTTCATTTCCCAATTTCCCATTTATCGTTTCTATATATTCATAAATTCCTTATTTTCTAAAATTAGAAAATATACGTTATTAACTTTAGAAAACGTTTCCATTTCTGATTCATGCATCAATATCTTCCCACCTCTATCAGTCTCTAACTGTAAACTAGTGTAACGACCCAGAAAATCTGAACCAATTTAAATTTTTTAAATTGGCTAAAATAATGGATTTTAAATATTTAAAATAAATATTTTAAATAATGGCAATGAAAAGTGAGTTTGAATCGACAATTGAAAACGAATATAATTAATTATAAATATAAACAAGGCCTGAAATGGCGCGGCAGTTTCAAAAAATTGAATTCAAACTTTGTCGGACTGTACCGGGTGCAAAACAAAACGGATTTGAGCGAAACCAAAAATATTTAAATCTGTTAGTGAATACCTTTCTAACGAATCTGAAAAATCGAATTTTCATAACGGAAAGCAAAAGTTATGGCCAAATGAATTTTCAGAAAGGTCGCTATGGAATTTATATAGCCCGTGAAATTGGCCATTTTGCATACGACCTCGGAATTCGACGAAACCACTTTTGTTGGATCCGGGATGTGAAGTTATTGCTAGGTTTCAAATTTCATAATTTTTGATGCTAGTATGTGAGCGTGGCAAAAGAAAATGTGATTTGATCAATTAAAGTTAAATTGGATCGACCAGAAATGGGCCTTTTTGCAAACGGTCTCAGAATTCGACGAAACTAATTTTGTTGGGACCGTATCGTCAAAACATAGCCAGATTTATTTTTCTGGAATTTTTCGAATCAGTTTGTGGCCCCGACAAATTGAAATGTACGTTCAAATTAAATATTGAATGTTTTATATTTTAATTTGAAGGAAAACTGACTGAAACTTTCGAATGGGCCTTCGAAACATATCCCATTGTGTTCGGAATGGGGGTAAAACGCTAGGGACAACAGTCGTTGGGTTTGAATTGGTGTTCGTCTGTGACAAGGGGTATTTTAGAGATTTTAAAAATTATAAAATAAAAAAAAATTCTATTGGCCCATTATCTTTCTCTCTCCCCGTATACCCTGCGACGCACGGCGGAATACGCTTGCCCCCTTTTCTACACGGGCAACCTTGTATTCAGGTTTAGCTGGTTCTTTCTGGATAGCTGGAGCTGAAGATGGATTCTATTATTTATCTCTTTTTATGCTGTTCAGCTCCTATTGTACATATTATGTTTGTTTTTCCGCTGTAGACATTTATGTATAGCTGAACTGTATTTGTACTAAGTATGATCCTGTATACTGTGTAACTCTGATGATTACTTTTATCCAGTGTATTCTATTGTACATTGTCTGGTGTATTTATTTAATTTTGTTCTGCTATTATCTGTTTCTGTGTTATATTCCACGGATTACCCTTGCCGCCGTCAGTACGGGGTTTGGGGTCGTCTCAACTGGTAAGAGAACAACTTCCCAATTATAAACCCCGAAGGCCGAAACCAACATCAGATCGATACCCAGAAAGCTATTCAACTCAACTAATTTCCAGTCAGTTTCTAATTTCAGTAATTCCATTTAACTTCCTAATTCAAACTCCGAATTCCTTTATAATATTTTATTTGCAAATTATTTACTTTAATCTAATTTTTCACATAGAATGTGAATAATATTTAATTTCTTTATATAATCAAAATAGTTTGATTTCGTATTTTAAAAACAATACCTCAAACCTAAATTCTATTTATATTTTTATTTGTAGAATTATTCATACAAGCCTCCTTTTTATTTCTAACACTTAAATCTCATTTATAATTCCCTTTATACAATTCTATTTATTCTATATAATCCTTTTATATAATTCTATTTATTTTATATAAATCCTTTTATATAATTCTATACATTTTATATAAATCCTTTTATATAATTCTATTCATTTTATAAAATTGTCCGTTTGTTTTCCACTTTAATGGCGTCCTCTTCAGCTGCTAATAATCCGAAATCCTACCATATTCAACATCCTCCTCCATTTTCTTCAGTAAAACCTCAGTCAAATTCAGATGCAACAAATATTTCACCGAATCCTTCTTCCGATCCAATTAAACCTGTCAGATCTGATCAAAATCTAAAGTATATCAAACCTTTAGAAGATTATGTGATTATTCCAGAACAGATTTTCAACAAATCAGAGGAAGCTTGGATCAACACTTTGGCTCTAATACCAATTCATTTCAGACTGTCATCCATTAAACTGAAAGACTATATCAATAAAGTTTGGAAGCCACAGGGTAATTTTTACATACATGTATCTCCCTCTTTTGATTTTGTTGTCTAGTTCGAGGAACAATCTGATTATGCTAGAATATTGGAAACATCTACTTATTCCTATTTTGGGAGGCTGCTTTTAATCGAAGCATGATCACCTGGGTATGATTTCTCTGAAAAACAAAGTGACATAGTCCAGATCTGGATTAGGCTTGTTGATTTACCTATGGAATATTGGACCATTGATGCTATTCAAATGATAACAAGTTTTATAGCAAAACCAGTGTTAATAGATGAGAATACTGCATATAAACGTTTCACTGAATATGCCAGAGTTCTATTGTCTATTAATACATCATCAGATCTCAAAACAGAAATTCCTATATTAATGCATAATGGATCTAAGTTTAACATAACTGTGGAGTATGAATTTGTCCCTTCCAAGTGTCTTCAATGCAATCTGTTTGGGCATGATGAATTATTTCATGAAGTTTCAACAGATCCACAATGGATTCCACCTGATTTTCAAACTGAAACAAATGAGATAACTGAGGAAAATACTGAACAAGAGAATACCAAATTTATGCAAAATGAAAAGGATATAGGTAGATCCTCCTCAAAACCAACAGATGATTTAGAATTTTTGAATTCTAAGCTGCCTGAAAATGTTATGCCAGATGATCTAAATATTGTAGCAGATGCTATATCAGAATCTGATAAGGAAGTGATCAAGGATAAGGGCAAACATGTTGATGTTTCTAGCATGGTTGATAAAAATGCAAATTATGCAAAAGATGGTAACACAGCAATTAACTCAACTTTGAATCCTCCTTCTAAAAGAGCTACAAGGAGTTCTTCTTCAATTAAATGACGATGCTTACATGGAATGTCAGGGAATGAACACTACGTTTCGAATGAAAGAAGTGTTATCCCTCCTGAATTTCACTAAATCAACATTAGTTGGTTTAGTTGAAACCAAACTATCAGCTAATAATTTAGTTTTGTTTTCATCTATGTTACCAAGTTCATGGAGATCATTAGCTAATAATTCAGTTCATTCTACTGGTCGAATCTTATTAATTTGGGATACAAATGTGTGGGATGTAGTGTTTTCATCCTCATCTTTTCAACACATGACAACAAATGTTTACAATAAAGGTGGTTTGGAAATGGTGTTTTCAGTCATTTATGCAAGCAACTTATTTGCAGAAAGAATTACTTTATGGCAAAATTTGGCAAATGAAGCTTGTATGATAAATAATGTTTGGGTTCTTATGGGGGATTTTAACAATGTGTCATCTCCAAAAGATAAAAAAGGGGGATTATCTGTTCCATTTCAACAATTAAGAGAATTTCAGAAATTTCTAATTCAAGTATCATTATCAGAAATTAAACCTCTTGGTTTTAATTATACTTGGCGTAGAAAAGGAATTGCTACTTGTATTGATAAAATTTTGGTAAATAATTGTTGTCTGCATTTATTTCTTGATCTAAAAACTCTATCTTTTCCTCAAAAATCAAGTGATCATAATCCTATATTGTTAGACCTGATATCAACTCCATAGGTAAAGGGATTTCCACTCAAATATAGAAATAATTGGCATCTTTTGGATGGTTATTTAGAAGCAGTTCACAAAGGTTTAAACTCAGTTGTTTGGGGATTTCAAGGTTACCAACTAATGCAAAAATTAAAAAATTGCAAAACTGAACTTAAAAACTGGAATAAAATGAGAGATAGAAATCAGTCTGACCTTAAACTAGCAGAAGATGTTGCAAATCAATAGAAAAGGCTGCAGATGATGATCCAGAAGACTGTCTTCTATATGATAATTACTTATTGGCAAAAAAAGAATTCCAGAATCTGCAACAAATTCATTTCAAAGCATTAAAACAGCAAGCAAAGGTTACATGGTTACAACATGCAGATACTAATTCTAAATTTTTCTATTCAAGGATGTCAAATAGAAGGTTTTTTAATTGTATAAGAGCTCTTGTTGATCAATCAGGGAATTTATTATATAAGGCCGAGGAAATTGAAGCTCAAGCAATCAGTTATTTTCAAGGCATGTTAAATGGTCAAAGTACCAACTCTTTTCCAAATTTTCTTCCAATTTCAACCATAAACTCCAGAGGGCAGCAATTCCTTTTACAACCTATTGACTTGACAGAGATTAAAGAAGCTTTATTCTCAATAGATGATGAATCAAGTCCTGGGCCTAATGGTATTAATGCAAAAAAATTTAAAGTTCATTGGGATGATTTAAAAAATGATTTGCTACTTGCAATTTCTGATATGTTTACATCAGGTAAACTGCCAAAGTCCTTAAATCATACTTTCATCACTCTAATCCCCAAAAATGATAGGCCATCTGAAATAGCTCACTATAGACCTATAGCATGTTGCAATGTCTACTATAAAAAAAATTCTAAAGTTTTATGCAATAGACTAAAACATTTTTTGCCTTATTTAATATCTGAGAATCAGAGTGCCTTCATTTATGGTAGATATATTGGAGAAAATATTCTGCTAGCTCATGAGTTGTTGAGGGATTTTAAGAAAAATGGGATGCCTAAAATGTGTGTCAAGGTTGATCTGCAGAAAGCTTATGATTGTGTGAATAGAGAATTTATATGCTTCATAATGTCTAAAATGAGATTTCCTACTCATTTTATAAACATAATATATGAATGCATGTCTACAGCAACTTATTCAATCATGATACAAGGTGTGCCTAAGGGTTTCATTACTTCTAATAGGGGCATAAGACAGGGTGACCCTTTGTCCCCTTATTTGTTTTCAATTGCCATGCAATACTTTTCTTATATGATGGATGTAGCAACTCTAGAGAAGAATTTTCAACCCAGTAATTCAGTTCAGCCTATAGTCTCTCATCTATTGTATGCTGATGACCTCATGATATTTGGTAAATCATATATTGCAAATGCTCAGACCCTTAAGAAGATTTTTCAAAATTTAAGTATTTATGCTGGTCTTAATGTCAATGCAACTAAGACTAAAGTCTTTTTCAGTAGTTCAGTAATAAATGCAGATCAAATTCTTCAAATTTTGGGATTTCAACAAGGATTTTTACCAATTAAGTATTTAGGGGTACCTCTATCATCTAACTATCTACATTATTCAGAATGTAATTCCCTAATACAAAAAATTCAAAGCAAAATAAATGGTTGGGAAACTAAATTGCTTAGTTTTGCAGGAAGGGCTGAACTGATAAATTCAGTCATCACTCCCATTATTTTATATTGGATTTTTATCTACCAAATCCCTGCATATACAATAGATAAGATCCAATCTTTATGTGCTGATTTTTTTTGGGAGGTGCATCTCACAAAGTTTCATGGCAAAAGTTGTGTAGACCAAAATCTGAAGGTGGAGTTGGTTTGAAATTGTTATCTGACCTTAAGAAAGCAGCTAGTGTGAAATTGCTTTGGAAATTCTTATCTAATTCATCACTTTGGAGTAAGTGGATGCATCATAAATATTGCAATAATGGATTTTTCTGGTCAATTTCTCGTGATAACAATGCATCTTCAACTTGGAAGGCTCTTTTAAGGTTAAGAACTAGGTCTAAGCAGTTATTTAACAAAACAATTGCTACAGGGGATGACACAAATCTGTGGCATGAACCTTGGATTAATTGTAAGAGTCTGGTGGACATTCTTGGTTTTAACCGACTGAATTTAATTGGTAATGCAAATCAGAAAGTAAGCTACATAATTAGGAATGATAACTTTATACCTGAAATCCACCCGGCCACAAGAGAATTGATTGAAGAGATAAGCTCCATTTCTACTTTTCCAAATAAAATCCATGATGTATACGAATGGTGTGAAGGAGGATAGTTTTCATTCCATAAAGCATGGGATCTGCTACGAAACCATGAACATCAAGATAAATCTTTTTCTGTAATTTGGCATGGAAAAAATAGTAAAAAAATGTCCTTTATTAATTATTATTCTTGGCAGATTAAATAGGAAGGACATAATCCAGCAGTATAGCAACATATCAGATCCGCTATGCTCTCTTTGCAACAATCATCTTGAGTCAATTCAGCATATCTTCTTCTCATGTGATTATTCAGCTTTTATATGGCTTTCACTGAAGCAAAGGATGGATATTTCGCTGAATATGGGAGAATTGAAAGAAGAAGTGATATTGATTCATGACAATTTCAAAGAAAAAGGTCAATTGAAGGATTTGGCATGTGCTTCCCTATCTACAGCGATTTACTTCATCTGGAAAGAAAGGAATTTGAGGATTTTTCACAACAGAAAACTGGAACCATCAGTTTGTCTCTGGAAAATCAAAAGAGAAATCAAATTTTTGGTGAATAAAAATGGCAGCCGTACTAAAAGAGATGGAAGAAGTGAGAGGATACTTGGTAGATGGGGTATAGAGTTGAAGGATACCGGTTGACCTGGTGAAGCGGTTGACGAAGACATGGCTTTGGGCTGATAGGGATAGTTTGAACTTTATTTGCTTTATGTTTTATGTTTTAACTCTCATGTAATGCTTAAACTTTTCTTATGATGTATACCTATTTTATGAGTACTCTTTTTCCTTATAAGGTACCCACTAAGGGGATTATGAGGTTTTAACGAGGCTTATAAAATAGGTTTTATTGGTGTTTGAAATAAAGTGAACCAATTTTCAAAAAATAAATAAAAATAATTCTATTCATTTTATATAAATCCGTTTATATAATTCTATTCATTTTATATAAATCCTTTTATATAATTCTATTCATTTCCTAAATATTTCCTTAATTATATTTCTCCAATATTTGTTTTCCAAATATTACCTTTTATAATATCCTATTTATTTCATATATAAATATTTCATTTTCAATATTCACTTTGAAATTTTCCTTTTTACATTCCAGTATTTCATATGGTATTTAAAATACCAAAACATGACCAATGTCATCATAATCAATCACAGATTTTATATCACATCATATATCACAATATATGAAACAAACAGTATTATAATATTGAGGAATCAGTTGGATCCCTCCAACCTGTTTCCCTGCATCCACAAATGTTAAACAATATAAATAACATCGATTTCATTTCAATATGAAATATTCTGATAAAAAAATCAATATTTGATTAACGATTTATATATATATAACACTATACCTATATTTTAAACCAACTAATTAGCAGTTCATCCAAACAATCAACACACAACAATCAACCATCATTTATCAATTCTAAAAATACGTTATAAAAATATAACTGTGCAGAGTTAGTGAGATTTACTCACATTGGACGTTAATCGTTAAATAATGAATAACAGTCATTGATTCAGATCAGGCAATTTATTTCGCTATAAATTGTAACGAGCTCCAATTCACTCCAAATCAAATCCAATACGTAGCATGTGATCACACGATCCCAACGGTACTAAATTTACGTAATTCTGATAACGAACGAGTTAATTATAAGCATAAATGTTTAATCATTATTTAAATTAAATTAAACAATTTTTCTTTAAAATTTTGGGCCTTACCTTCTTTATATATGTCGGCCCATATTCAACTGTATACGGATCCCCGTTTCCACCAAGACTTCTTCTCCAACATCAATTCCAGGCACGCTGCTCTTTTTTTTGGAACCTGACTTCATTCTTATTAACAGTGGCCATTCAAACTCTTTTTTTTTCTATACATAAATTTGGGCTTACTACTACCTAGGCCCACGCAACATATCTGCCACCATTTACTGTTGCTTCGTCTTCCAGGCATCCCCATGATTTAGCTATTCCATTTAATCACTTCCCATGGTCCAAACTATAACCCATTCTCCCCTCCCCTATTCTTCTCTCATGTTTAAACATTCCTTCCCCATGCAGAAACTCCAGTTCACGAAAACCCTTTTTCCTTCTTTTCCTACTCGCATGCGATTTAAATGGACCCTCCATCTTCTCTTTGCCCAAATGCCACTGCAATGACCTCTCGACCCCCCTCCATTTTATCATGGAACCACCAACTGTCTTCACCGTTCACCCTCTCTACTCCTCTTCTATCTCCGTCGCGCATTCGGATCTCCCTTACAACTCCATCCATCAACGCGCCAAGTTGTTGTTAAACCATTCCCTCTCCAAACGCTTTACTGTTTAAAAGGAGCGGTTTCAGAACCGACATCGAGTTTCTCAAGAATAATACGGGTTCAAAGTCTTGGTTTTTATACTATCGATGCTCCTATACTTCGGCTTTTGATCATAGACGCGCTTTGTTTACATTCAAGCAGCGGAAAACCCATCGCACCCGGCAATAAGTACATAGAAATTATGAGCATGCTATGAGGGTCTCTCCTATATATATGCTTTTGGATTTTTAGGGGTTGCTTTGATTTGTTTATTTATTTTTTATTATGGTTTTATGAAGCTCATGTTGAGCTTTTATGTTTTCTATTGAACTCGAAAATGAGGCTAAACAGAACATATAAATAGATGAAGAAGCTTCATGGTTAAGCAACGTAACAAGGTACATGCTATTCTGATCCTAGGCCTGCATTACTATATGTTAGTCTGCGTGTGATGGTATATGCGAGAAGACATGTGTGATGGGCAAGTGAGTCCAGGCTTTTATCATGTGCAAATGGTTGCTTAAGGGGTAAGGTATGTCCATTCTCATGTTGTGGTAAGCTTGGACGATGAAAATACATTGCTGCAATCCCTATAGGTAGCCTGCGTTTTTATATACTGATTAGCATGTACATATAGGGTCTGCCTATAGAGGACTTTATGTTTGATTTGACTATACGTGTAGAATTGCTTAGTTGGTAAAGGTATCCTATTTTTCTACTTTTATCTATCCGCAGTACATGCATACTTTATTGCTAAGGTAGTATATTTTTATATTTTCATTTATTTACTTATGTAAATATATATTCATCGTTAAAGTGGTATCGGTTACAAAGAACTTCATTTATTGCCCGACTGTTATGGACAGAAATGAAAATATGATCGTAACCAGCAAGGTACCCCGATCCAAAAAAATATAATAATATAAACAAGTTAGCGTACTCTGTGGGATCCAAAAATGATGATTAAGGGTGTAAAACACTTCAAATAAAAGGTTGCTTATTTTTCAAATTAAAAATTTCAGAAAAATTCTATAAATTGAATTATAACTACGTCTCAAATATCTTGTCCAATTTCGAATCCAATATTTAGTTATAATTAAATATATCGTTATGGCTTATACACGATTCCATAGCGATTATTTTAAAATTTGATTTGGGAGTAACTCACCATCTATAATACGAAATCTCGATTTTTCACTTCCATTAGAAAAATACAGTTTAATAGGTTCCAACGCTTCTTGTTTCACAGAAATCCGACTTAAAACGGATTCTGTATATTCGTTTAATGTTCGAATCGCCAAAATACAAACTACCGCGCCATTTCAAGCTCGATTATAATTATATTATAACTTATACGTTCTAATGTCGTTCACAAAAATAGTATCGTTATTATAATTCAATTCTAAGCTGAATTAAAATAGTTAAATCATCTAATTCACACAACATTGCGAATTCTACCATTTCCGACTATTTCGGAAATAAATATATCATTCTATTATTTATATTAATTCTGGTCATTTTAAATTACTAAACCATTTTTTTAATAATTAAATAAATCATTTATAATACCGTAAAAATACAGGTTGTTACATCAGGCAATTGCGGTTTTTTACCTGGAGCGTGTTATAGAGGTAGAAGAAAGAGAATTAAGGTTAATTAAAAACCTTTGTTAATTTATTTAGTAACGTAATTAATTTAGTTTTTAATTTAGTTAGGATATTAATTAGAAAATATAAAATAGCTGAATAAAAATATTGTTGTTAATAAAAAATATAAATACACTGGTTTTAAAAATATAAACAGAATTGTTTAAAAAAAATATAAAGTAGCATTGGTTTAAAACGAGATTTTTAAAATATAAAACATTGAAATAAAATGTGTTATATATATAGCGGTAAAAATATGATTTTTACATAAATGCCTTCATTATAGAAATATGATTTTTATGTATATAGTTTTGAAAATAAAAATATAATTTTTATACATAATATAGCGTTATAAAAATATGATTTTCATTATACAAATAGCGGTATAAAAATATAATTTTTATCGTATGTATACTATTCATAAAATAGTCAAGATGTGAAATAATCATTCGATAGTTAAAAATATGATTTTTAACGTATGAATGTTATTTATAAAATAAACATGCTGGATTTCTAGAAATTTTATGATTGACAATCAAAGCACGGCGGAGTGGAAACCAAAGACGAGAACTCCTCACTCTAATCTTGTTTCCTAGTTAAATATATACTAGGTTGCAGACGGGGCTTAGTAGCTCCTAACACCGTCGTCCACAGACCATGGACGACTTGTTTAATTGTATTGTGTTTGGAAATGGACTATGATGTAAAATGTAAAATAAAATATTCATGTGATGAATAAATATTTGAATAATAAAAATATCATTTTTATGGTATCTATGAGCTGTATAAAATATTCATGTATGGAATAAAATATTTAAACAATAAAAATATCATTTTTATTGTATATATGAACTGTATAAATAGTCATGTGTTAAAATAAATATTCATTTACAAATCGGACGATTTTTTTATATACACCCACTTGACTGATATTGACTGGGACGATAAATTTTACACATCGCCCAACTGTACAAATAATGTTCAGTATGTGTTGTTTGAAAACCCCACACGGGTATTGGGATGATATTTGACATACACTAATCCCGATATTTAGTTGTATGTCAATCGATGGATTGACAGGCTGTGATGAGCATTAATTAATTATTTTTAACGCTTATACAGTTGTAAATTGCACTCTGGATGATGGTTGATTGTGTTTGATTATTGTTGTGTGCATGTGTGTTTGAAATCCATATAAATGAAATTATATGGTAATTGACTATGTCTGAATCCAATTTGGAAAGAATTTATATTTTAAAATAACGAATATTTTAAAAAGACGAATAATGAATATTTTAAAATAATATTCAGTAATGGATCAAAATGTAATTTTGATGTCCGATTTGGGATGGACACGAAAATATTGAAAAATATGAAGCCGTGTAGATTAGATTAACGCCATTTTGACGTGAACGATATTTATATCAATTTTATTCATTTTTATAATGAATATCGAAAAAGAAATGATTTCAAAATCTGATATTTTGAAAATATTATCATTTATATATTATAATGACAAGAAAAAATTAATTTTGATTTAAAATTGAAAATGAAGTTAGAATCGTTTTAAAACGAATTTATAAAATACATTTTAAATGGAAATCGAATAAATATAATATATATATATATATATATATATTATATACATTTAATGGCCTGAATAGAACGCGCCGCGCCGCGGTAGTTCGCGAATTTCGACCATTGACTTTGAATGAACATTACGGGAGATCCGACCGTCGGATTCTCCTAAAACCGGAACCTTGGGTTCGTATCAAAAAGAGCTTTCCAAAGAATATAAGAGATTTGAAATCTAATGGATGGATTTAGAATAATGTCCAAATCAAATTTGGAAAAGGTCGTTGTAAGTGTAGTTCGATGACCGTTTATGGAAATCGACTGTACGGGCCTTGATAAAATTATTAAAAATATTAATAATTTGTGTAAAATCATAATAAATGATTTGGAAAGAACTATGATGAAAAATTCCATATTTGAAAAGATAAAAATATATTTTTATCGAAATGAACTAGTTATGAACTAGAATTATAATCCAATGTCTTTTTAAAAATAAATTGGATTTGAAATGGTTTTAAAAATAACCAGAATTTCCAATATATAAATTGGAATGGATTTGAATCGAAATTATCGCCGAAATATTTCGATATTGGATTCCATGATTATACGAATATTGTGGAGGAATTTGGAAGATATATATATCGTTATTCCCAATACGATATTTGTTGGTTGCAGAATTTGATATTGAATATAAGCCAATATATTTTTGATATACATGTAAATGTGTATATTTTATCTGCTTATTTATCTAGTTTTCTATTTAAAATAATTAAAATTGTGTATTTATAGCTGTGTTTTCAGATTGTTGATAAAAATCTTGGTTTAGAGCATTTGATGGATAAAGCATGAAGAATTTGCTTAAAAAGAGTGAAGTTGAAATTACTAAAGCTTGAAGAGTTTAAAGCTTGAAGAACGGTTGCAAATAGAGTTCAGCTGGGTAGATTTGGCTCACTAAAGACTCATATTGCATTCACATTGGCTCATTTGTAAGGCATCTCACTCATATTGCGTTCACATTAGCGCCTTTGCAAGGCTTCTCATTCACACACTGCACGCGTTCACATTTGCTCATTTGCAAGGCCTCTCACTCTACAGCTGCGTTCACACTAGCTTATGTGTTAGTTGGGCTAATTCTTTAGTCCTACATTATGGAATTTGCCAAGTAGCCTTTATCATATCAGCTATAAATACACTTTATCTCATTCATTGTAAAACACAATGGGTTTTATTCTGTAATTCTCTTCTTGGAATAAAATCATTCTTCTTCCCCTGTTCTATTTAGTTTTAGTTGTATTTTATTTATGTTCATGTTATTTAATTTCTTTTTCTCTTCTTTGTTAGCTATGTCTAGCTAATCCCCTTTGATTAGGGGGTGATGATTCTTATAGATATGATTCAACATGAATCACATAGCCAATAGATGAGGACTTTATACATGTAGATCCGGATCTGAATCAAGGGTTAGATCTGAACCTTCATATTCTGTGTCGTTTAAGAGCTATGCTCCTTCACAGGGTATATTCATGTTCGATCTAACAATTATCAGATTTAGATCTAATTTTAGGGTTTTAGAAATTAATTAGTGAATCTGTCCTGATAGTTTATGGTTGTTTAAGAGCTCAGCTCCTGCATAGGCTATGCTTGTCGTTATTTACATATTTGTTTCTAAGAACCTAATTATCGTTGATTCATGTGTGTGACAGAAACATGAATTAGATCTATATTTATTTGTTGGCTATTGATGAGTGTGAATCCAATCTATGTCATTATCCCCTAATTGCTATCTCTTATTATATAAATCTCTCTTTTTATTTGTTGTTACTTTCTGTGTTTTAATCAATCAAAATCATGGAATAACTTGATTGGATTTATTAATTAAAATATTTTTGGTCCCAGAGTTCGACACCCTCTACAACAATCCTTATTGTTTAGGAAAGCCGAACGGATTTTACAGTTGTTTACAACTGTTTAATTTGTTCGCAAACAAATTTTGGCACCGTTGCCGGGGACCAAAATAATTTTTATTTTTAAATCTTTCAAGTTATATTTTTTTTTCTTTAGTTTTCCTTCATATAAAAAAAACAACACAAAAGAAAAAATCCTTGTATTTTCTTATTATTTCATTATTTAAAAAAAACACAAAAACATTTAATTCTTGTTAGTTGATTTTTTTCTCATTTTTGTTTTCTTTTTATATATTAAAAAAAAATCTCTAGAATAGCGTTGATTTGGCATTGCTGATTTATACCATGATCTGCTAATTAGGAGAATTTTTTTTGCAACTTTCTTATTTTCCATTTCATTGCTTCCCATTTTTCTTGCCCGTTTCATTGCTTTCCATTTGTACAAATAAATTAAAAAAAAAAAATCTTTCTGCGATTTTCTTTCCTCAATCTGCGCTCTCTCTCTTACAATTCTTCCTTTTTTTATTCATTTCCTTTTACACCTGATTTCACCAATTCAACTTGCCCACAAGTTTTCTGATTTCTTTCTCCATTTTTTTTTTTGATTTCTTTCCACTTTTCTTTAAAAAAAAGACATTTGTTTCCAAATTTCTTATGTAGTTTTCACCTTGACATCCCTTCTTAAACCATCACCACACCACATCATAACGTCCTCCTCTCTCTCTTCCCCCCTTCATCCTCATACAGAAATTCACAACACACCCATAATCTCCTCTTTCAGTCCTACCATCCTCAAAACTAGACCAACCTCTCCCACTGGATCCACCCGTCAACCATATCCGCAGCATACACAACCTCCTGCAGTCCAATTCACCAGACCTAACACCAAGTTAGTCACCAATTCACAAAACCGCACTTGCCAAATCCACGCACACCATCTAATAGACCATCCCTAACCTATCACCATAGGTACTATTGACACAACTACCACAAAAAGCAACCACACCGCAACCTCCCTCCTTACCGTTAACAACACCCCTTCAATCTCCACAAATTCACCCTCGTATACAAATATTTCCCAACCACAAGCCAACCGTACACCACCAAAATCACCTCAGGCCAACCCTCATCAAATCCACGCACAACAAAATCTCTGTACCCAACCTGACCTTCCTTGTGAAATTCAGCACAAATCCCATCCCACGAAAGGCCTCAGGCAATACCGTGTCTCAAGAACACTACCCACCATCATCTTCTCTTCCAAATTCCACCTCTCCCATTTCACGCACAAACCATACAAGTTTGCCGCAACCCTGTATTTCTCAGTCCTCAATCATACTCCCTAATTGTCAACCTTGCTTACACCCTTAAGCCAAACAGCCTTCATCCGAACCCACCATCAACCTGTGTACCAATTCCCAAAGTCACCCACGCCTCCTCCTTCGAACAACCAAAATCGCATATCCCCTCCAAATCGATTGAACTGCCCCTACCCAATATCCATCGTCCACCACCACGCACTTCCCTCTACAACCGCCCACACATTTAATCACCACTAGCATCTACTCATCTACACCCTCAAGTGATTCAATTCTATTCATTTTTGAATTGAGAAGGAGTGGAATCAATTTCCGTGTGAATTGGAAATCGTGTGTTTTCTGAGTTGGGAAATATAATTAGTCAAAATACCCTTTTGGGCACGAGATTTAATAGGGCAGGGGTTTTGGTTAACTTATCCTGTAGGCTTGGGCTGATCCAATTTACTTGATTAAGGTTTTTTTTAATTAAAAAAAAAGATCGGTTAAAAGGGGATCGGTTTCCTTTTTGTTGCGCTTTGCATTATTGTGGACTGAGTTATTTCTTTCTTGCCTTTTCAAATTTTTTTTTACTTTTTGACTCTTTAATTTTTTATTTACTTTTAGTGTCTTTCTGTGTAAGTAAAAAAAAAATCATTTCCTTGTCTTCATTTTGTTTTTTTACTCATTTGATTTTTGGTTTCATTTTGTTTTCATTCTACTTTTCTATCTAAAAAAAATGGTTTTTGGAATTTTTTTCGAAAACAGGTACAGTGGAAATTAGAAAAAGGAGCGGACCCGTGCCGCAGCGCAGTCAAGCAATTAATAGGAGGCAACAACAACAGAAAGCAACGGACTATTCTGGGTTCGAGCGGTTGCACACCAAGTGGGGTGTGAACGCGCTAGCGCGACTTAATTGCACTGGACGGACTGCCGATCAAGGTGAGTATTTTCTAACTCTACAGGGATTGTTGCTGTAAATAAAAAATATATATAGACATTGCTTGTAAAAATCTTCTGCAGGGCATCGGCTTGCTTATAAAATTTTTTATTTCTACAATTATTATTCTGTGACTGTCTGTGATGGATTATTTTGCCTGTTAATGTGTGGTTGGAAATTTTAAAGCAAACGTGGAATACATTATTTTTGAAATCAAATCGAGGATTCCCCAAAGCTCATAGGACAAAATATTCATTAAATTGACAATTAGGATTGATACTCTCTGAGGTGTCTAAGGAACGGTAGAGTCTAGAACTCAAACAGGTTTTTAAACCTTCAGTCGTGTTTCTACGGTGATTCGTGGCACACTGATAATCCCTGTCCGAACCTGGCCTAGACTTGTATTCGTATAATCCAAAGTTGTTAATTTTAAAATATTTTTTAAGAGCTTTCTTGAAAATGTCCCAATTCCCTTATTCCTATGGATTTTACGATAGTTGTAAAAATCAATATAATCCATATAATTTTACACCAAATTCATATGGTTATTTTAACAACAACTATTGTACAAACAATTTGGATTTTATGCCACCAACTTTTCAAAATTTTCAAGATAATTCCGTTTGTACACCACCAAATTTTCAAAATGATGATCAACGCTCAACTCTTGAAACACATGTTGAGTCTTTACTTGAAATGAGCATACAACAAAATAAAGAAATAAATGAATTGTGTAATTTAAACATGTGCAACAATTCAAGTGAAAGCTTTCAAAATAATCAAAATTCGATTTCACCTCCAAATTCAAATGATTTTGATTATAACCCTTGTCAATTCAATTTTGAACTCCAAAATGAATTTCAAATTCTAAATGGAAATGTAAATCACTTTTCAAATGATTTTGGCAATGGGAATAATTTCAATTGTGGTGCTACTAAAAAAATTTGTTCTCAACAATTTCAAACTGAAAACTCTCGTGTAAATAACTATAAATTTGATTTTATTGAGCAAACGAATGAAATTAACGACTGCTTGAAGTTTCATGAGAAACAAAATCAAATCCAAATGTGTGACGAATCGAACGATAATCCACCTTTGCCCACAATTAATGATTTTCAACTGACAACTTTTGAAATCGATGAAAATCTCAATGAACTTGTTGAAAGCTCTGTGATTGATTTGAATTCTCTTGAAAACAAAGACGTCAATCTTCAATTTGATCTTCCTCTCTCAAATTCTGAAAATTTTGAAAATTTAGCAACTTTAGATTGTCAACATGACAAAAATGATGAAGTTGTTAATAGCTGTTTAGGTGAGGACGACTTTGATGAGCGAAAACTACTTGAACTGATTGATGATAATGTTGTTGGGTCTGAAACTGAAAATGAAAAATTTGAAAACTTTGAAATTCTTGTGGTTGAAAACAACGAAACCGCTGAATGTGATCTCAAGCACAATAACAATTTTTCTGAAACTGTTGAAACTCCTTACGACTTGATTGTTTCAACTGAACCTCACTATGATCACTTGTTTTTCAATGATAAATTTATGCAGTACATGAACTCTTTCTGGAATAACACTGTTTTTGAGAAAACACGATTTCGAAATTTTCTGAAAATTCATTTGTTTGGTTTTGACGTTAGGTTTATGAACGAACCTTTAATGAACAAAATTTCAAATACCAAAGCAAAACTGAACAATATTTCTCAAAACAAGTGTGGGGGTGAGAGTGATGCACATGTCTCTCAATTTATACATCATTTGAACAAATCAAAATTTGTTTTTGAAACTTTTAGTGAACCCCAGCTCGATGACCTTTCTTTAGTTGCTACGAAAATTCAATTCGATTTTAGGATCAATTGTAAGCTCAAAATTTTAAATTTAGCAAATCAAACTTTTGAAAAAACAAATTTTGTTTTTCTAAATCTGACACATAATATAAAATCCTTTATAATTTGGTTTTCACTGCTTAAGCTGTGTATCACAATCTTAATGAGGCTGATCCATTGGTCCATTGAGGGCCGGTTCATATATTCGATGACTGCTTATTTTTTGCACGTGTACCCGGTGAGTTGTGCTGACCCTCTTATTTTATTTCCCTTTCACTAAGATATGTCTGATTAACGACTATGAGGACACAGTCACACTCAAGTGTGTGGGGGGGGGGGGGATTTATATTACATCAGCAATCAAATTTTATGAACTAGGTCATTCAATGAACAAGGATTAACTTAAATTCATAAATAAAACCTTGGTTCTTGTTTGATAAGTTGAATTGTTGGGTGATGGGAATGAACATTATCTATTCATTGAGTCATAATGTGTCTTTTTAAGATGCTAGCTTGTGACTGTGCAGACGTTAGTCATGTTCTGGAGTAAGCGTGTCAACCCTTGTTATACATGTTAGAATGTGCAAGTAAAAAAAATCAAAAAAAAAATCAAATAATAATGATTTTGCACCTACATTTGTTGGATTTTCTGAGTTCGTTTTCATACATAATATTTTCTTTTCACTCAAATATTCAGAATCGTAAGTTCTAAAATCCACTTGGCCCAATTAAGGAGAAATGACTCATTGTAGCATTCTTCTTCGATACCCCACATTATTCAAACCCAAGTTTTAGTCGATTTACATCCATGTTTCGACAAGTTTATCTTATATTGGTATACTCAAGAACCTTTGTTTAAAGGTCAAAACGTCACTTTTTATACCAATATTACACCACCCACTCCGTACTTGTTTTAAGGTAGGATAACCATATACCACATCTTATTTTATATGGGTTATCTATCTTACGAAACTTTGCTTATCATTCCTTTCAGCTTTTTGTATAACATCAATCCAGACTTGTGTATTGAATTGGGGTTATAGAAGTAGAGTAACTTGGGCACAAAACTTTCCTTTCATGAAGTATTGGTTTAGTAGAGGAGGAATCAAATGAAATAATGCACGGCATCATTCCATTCCATCTCCATTCATCATTCATCATGCAAAAAAAATAAAATAAAAAAATAAAGAGAGAGTCTCTCTGAATAAAATAGTCATTCATCATTCTTGACTATAAAGCATTCAGTTCCATTCCATCTACATCCATTATACCGTACTTGGAAGTGAGGATTGTAGTAGAGGAGATGGAAGGAAACAAAAATGTTCATATGTGCTTTAGTATTACTTTATCTTTTGTAGCCTGAAGTTTAACTAATACACTTGCCCTCTTATCTAGAATATTTTTAGAACTTACAAAATTCTCCTTCATCTATGCATAACTCACATCCAATACATTATAGTTACACTAGTGCAAAATTATTCAAAAAAAAAAGTTGAATAAATGATTGGGTGCACATTGTCGATGTGTAGAACTTTGGTTGACACCACGCTCCTAACCTTCAAGACAATTACAGTGTTATCAAGGAATTACAATTCAGCTTGAAAATTTTTATTCATTTTTGCACCAACGATGGGATGGACAATTTGGGATTGAACCGTTATTATTAAAGTTCGGTGAAATCCTTGGAATGTGAAAGACCTTAAATATATTGTTTGATTAATCCACGTACACAAGACGCTTTGGATTTTGTGGGTAGTATCCGCTGAAAACACTCATGAGACAACACTCATCCTACTAGGGACACCTAGGGGTTTAACGGCTTGTTGCATACGCTAAATGCTATCGTGTTTCCTACGAAAGTGTGACATATCTTAGTTTAGTTTATTCGAGGATGAATAAAAAGATAAGTGTGGGGGTATTTGATATACACGTAAATGTGTATATTTTATCTGCTTATTTATCTAGTTTTCTATTTAAAATAATTAAAATTGTGTATTTATAGCTGTGTTTTCAGATTGTTGATAAAAAGCTTGGTTTAGAGCATTTGATGGATAAAGCATGAAGAATTTGCTTAAAAAGAGTGAAGTTGAAATTACTAAAGCTTGAAGAGTTTAAAGCTTGAAGAACGGTTGCAAATAGAGTTCAGCTGGGTAGATTTGGCTCACTAAAGACTCATATTGCGTTTACATTGGCTCATTTGCTGGGCATCTCACTCATATTGCGTTCACATTAGCGCCTTTGCAAGGCTTCTCATTCACACACTGCACGCGTTCACATTAGCTCATTTGCAAGGCCTCTCACTCTACAGCTGCGTTCACACTAGCTTATGTGTTAGTTGGGCTAATTCTTTAGTCCTACATTATGGAATTTGCCAAGTAGCCTTTGTCATATCAGCTATAAATACACTTTATCTCATTCATTGTAAAACACATTGGGTTATATTCTGTAATTCTCTTCTTGGAATAAAATCATTCTTCTTCCCCTGTTCTATTTAGTTTTAGTTGTATTTTATTTATGTTCATGTTATTTAATTTCTTTTTCTCTTCTTCGTTAGCTATGTCTAGCTAATCCCCTTTGATTAGGGGGTGATGATGCTTATAGATATGATTCAACATGAATCACATAGCCAATAGATGAGGACTTTATACATGTAGATTTGGATCTGAATCAAGGGTTAGATCTGAACCTTCATATTCTGTGTCGTTTAAGAGCTATGCTCCTTCACAGGGTATATTCGTGTTCGATCTAACAATTATCAGATTTAGATCTAATTTTAGGGTTTTAGAAATTAATTAGTGAATTTGTCCTGATAGTCTATGGTTGTTTAAGAGCTCAACTCCTGCATAGGCTATGCTTGTCGTTATTTACTTATTTGTTTCTAAGAACCTAATTATAGTTGATTCATGTGTGTGACAGAAACATGAATTAGATCTATATTTATTTGTTGGCTATTGATGAGTGTGAATCTAATCTATGTCATTATCCCCTAATTGCTATCTCTTATTATATAAATCTCTCTTTTTATTTGTTGTTACTTTCTGTGTTTTTAATCAATCAAAATCCTGGAATAACTTGATTGGATTTATTAATTAAAATATTTTTTGGTCCTAGAGTTCGACACCCTCTACAATAATCCTTGTTGTTTAGGAAAGCCGAACGGATTTTACAGTTGTTTACAACTGTTTAATTTTTTCGCAAACAAATTTCTATTCAGAGCCTTGTATTTAATATTAAATGGGATTTTGGGTTTGTCGTGAATGGTGTCTTAAATAACACTATTCTTAAACCCAGTTGATGAAAGAATAAATCCTTTTATTAAGATTTAATGAAATTTTCCAACTAATTAATTAGACTAGAATTGAATAAAAGAAATGGGAATTTGGGTTGTCATGAACGGTGTCTTCAGTAACACTGTTCTTAAACTCCATTTGGAAAGATTAAATCTTTTAATTAAGATCATTAGAGTTTCCAGTCACATTTGTTAATTGGAATAAAATGGAATGTGAATCGGAATTATCGTGAACTATGTTTTAACGACATTCGTTTTTTAACCCGATTTACAGTGAAATATGATTTGGAATTTGTAAATCTTTTACTAAGATTTAAAGGAAATTTTCCGAAGTAAAGTTTTCCAATTTAATATAATAAATTGGAATGGAATGGAATTCAATTTGATAATAATCGAAGTGAGCTTCTGTGGAAGAAGATTGTTAATATATATGGAATTTAAAAGGCTTTGTCATTATTCCATTTATATTATTACTCGGACATGGAAATAGATATCGATTATATATTGATCTGTTTTCCGTGAAGATTCCATAATTAATGGAATGTGATTTGGGTTTATCGTGAACTGTATTTTAAATGACCTTAGTTCTTTAACCCAGTTAAAGATAAGATTCATTTCTTAACTTTAAATAATCACTAAGTAATGAATTTTGAGATTAAAACTGAATTAGAGTTTTAATGAATCTTTAATTAGATTGGAATGTGAATGAGATAATTAAATTTATCGAATTCATGAAATGATCGAGAATGGAGCATCACCGGTTTTGCTCCAAGCGATAGTTAAATCTTTAATTAGATTTGAATGTGAAATGGTAATTAAGTTTACCGATAACACCATGGTGTTAGATATGAAGTATTACCAGTTTTACTTTATGGGATGAATAGGTTGGGATTGGAAAATAAAACAAATGATTCTTCGGTAAGGATCGCTTATCTCGACTAGGTTGGATAAACCTTAATTTGGTTTATAATTGATATCCAATGGAAGATTAAAGAATAAATTTAAAGAATTTATCTTTGATAAAATTAATGGGAACCTTTCCCAAAGGATATGAATATTTAAATAAAAGAATATTCAGAATTGGAATGTGGCGCACGTTGTGTTTTTATAACACTTGTTTATAAGATACGCGGGTTATTCAGAAAGACCGGGTTTATCCCATTCTGAATAACTGAATTGACAATAAATCAACAATGATGACAGTGGTTGAAGATCAGAGGTCTTCACATCGTTTGGATGATTACTGATGTCTTGATTAGGAGGTACACCCAAGACAAGGTAATAAGTGATGATCGTCCATACATACTTGGAGATCGACCGGATATGCGAGGACCTCTCTCCTGTATTGGACATATAGGATGAGGAATAAAGTGCCTCCGGCTTCGTTCAGACCCAGAACGAACTTGTAAATGGATGTGTGTCTGACATTGGATTTCGTTCCGTGTTGATTGATCTCTATTAAATATATATCTATTTGGTGGCGGAGAATTTATTCTCTTGCTTAACACCCTTCTCTGAGACGTACGAGCTCAGAGGTTATATATCGATAGACATCAGTCGCACGACGTGAATTGCCTGTGTGGCATGCTGAGATGCAAATGATCAAGGCTTCTGTTGAAAAGTAGAGTCTTGTGTTTGATGATCAATGCAAAGCTTCAATATAGCATAGCTTTGTGTATAGCGTTAATTCGCAAGCCTCACACCCGGGTGTGAACTAGAAACGAGAGAGGACCTTAGGGAGGACATGCATTTCCTTCTAGCTAGGAGTGGTGTTAGGGTTTTGCAAGCCCAGACGTTTTACTTATGTGGATGATGGATAGCGAGGCACCTCTGATATATCGGTTACTATGGAGCCAATGGATATTGAGTCATCTGGCTCATTTACGCCCCATAGGGCGGGGAAACGCATGGTTCAGGCATTTAAATCCACTCCGTGTGGACCGGCCCTGACGATCCAAAGGCTGGACTGAGTACTTGACTGAGGCTCGGGCTAGAGAGTCTCGAAGCGGTAAGTACGATCCATTGCCTTGGTTCACAGATGGAAATCCAACTTCCAATACGTGACATTTTGGTTTTAATTGTAGAGCCTAGCATGGCGACATAGTGGGATGAGGCACCATGTCGTCTATGATTGATACATTTATATTTGAAGTTGATTACTTCACTTATAGTATAATAAAAGATGTGTGATGGCCAGCCCCGCACCAGCCGACATTTCCCTGAAATGCGCTATACCGTTGTCCAACCAGCACGGGAAGATCGTCAAATGAAAGGAATAAGGAAGGGGTTTGAAACTATGAATCATCAAAGAACCTGTAGTATATCTCACAGCGCATGGAACAAAATATAATAGTAACATAACATGGTATAAAACAGGCGAGACAGTACATAAGCTGAAAACTAAACCATCATAACAGCGGAAAATTCAAAGTACAGCTTATGATCCAAATCGTCATTATTACAACTTTTAAACTGCCTCTAAAGCAAAATAGGAAGGTACACTACTAATGCCCAAAGTAGTGACCGACAACAACACAAGGAGAATATATGGGAATAATACATGTAAGCCTTCTGCTCGTCTCCGGACAGCTACTCGTGCATAACCAGCTAACCTGCCTCTAGTCTGCTCGTTTAAGAGCACCCAGAGTAATAAGAAGAGACAAAAAACTCTGGGTCAGACAAAATTCTGGTACGAGTGATAAGCAACAAAAACAGAATAATAACAGGTATACATAACCATACCTGGACCTGCAACCAAAGAATCCGCACAACAGGATGTACAATACTCTAAGGTGACACTAACACATGGTGTGGAAATAATGGGGAGGGGGTGTACATGTCATGGTGATAGCAAACATCAAACATAACAATCATCAAACATAGTAATCATCCTCATATCTCTCACTCAGTGCGTAAAGCATACGATATCCACCACTTTGATCACCCAATTCTTTGTTACGATCACTCTGCCCCATGGAGTCATGACAGCTCCACTGCACTGATCCGTAACCACTAATACTTTGCTATGTCCACTCCACCCCATGGAGTCATGATAACTCCACTGCACTGGCTCATAGCCCTGCTACGATCACTTTTCCCCCATGGAGTCACGATAACCACACTGAACTGGTCCATGGCCAATATTCGTCTCAATGGTGAGTGAATGCTATATACATCGATAACCCCATTGCACACGTCCCGCAGCAAAGTCCAATTCATGTAGTTAACTCGTTGGTTCCCATCTGGATTCAGTTCATTCGCTGTCCAGGCTTGGAGATCGGTTCGTGATTCACCCTGGTCATCGGTTCATGGCTCGCCCTCCTGTCCTTGGCTCGTAATGATGCTCCTAGGTCGGCTCATGGGTCCCATCCAGTCCACGGTTCGTGATGCTTGAAGTGGCTCGTGGTGCCCTATTCCGGTTTGTGGATCGTCCCTGCTCTGGTTCATGACTCAAGATCGTGGCCTGAGCTCCAGGTCGGCCCGTGAAGGGTGCTTCGCGAACGAAGGGGGTCCGGTAGAAGTGCTTCACGAACGGGCACTGACCAATTTCCTGCAACTCTTCCAGCAAGCAATTTACGCCATACGACGAAATTTTCGACCAATCTAACTTTTCTATGCAATCACAAATCATTCCAAACAGTCATAGCAACATGTAGAAACGACCATTAACACCAAAACAACAATTTAACATGTCAATACGAATCAAACATACCCAAAACCCATGTTTTCCCCTTAATCATGTTTAACCATACGATTAGCAAAACATGTCCAAATCAACCCAAATTTCTAACAGAGACCTAAAATAATATTTTAGAATTTTACATATTTTCCAGATTTTTATGAGGTCTAATTTCGTTAATTAACACTAATTACCCTAATTAGCCGTAATTAGTGTAAAAACAATGATAATCACTCATCTTAGCCACAAATAAAATTTAGATATGAAAATATCTCTGATTTGGGTCGAATCTCTATGAAACACAGCAGCTCCAACTCTGATTTGATGCTATTTTTACTTGATTTGATGCTGATTAGCTTAATCCTTGATTAGAAAGTGATTTGGGATGATTTTAGAAGGTGGAGGTCATGGCTAGGGTTAGAGAAATGTTTTCGGCGGCTAAGAAAATGAAATAAAATCGTTTTCTAACTGATTTCAGTCTCCTTATAACCCTAATCCCGAAATGGGTTATGGACCTAGCTGCTAATCACTGTAATTAGGCCTGGTTGAGCTGTTTTTCACCTTCTAAACCTTGTTTCAGCCATATCTCCCAAACAGTAAGTCCATTTGGCTAATGCGACCACTCTATGGAAAGTTAAACCATCATCTGAATCCAATGGAAGTGATTTCAGGTCAAAACTCCTTACCAATCAAAAGTTATGGGAAAAAAAGATTCGCTAGTGGCAAAACGGTCATTTAAAAATCGGAAAAAATCGTGAACATTGGAAATGACCCCATTATCGTTTCCCAAAGTTACACGACCATACGACTTCGTATGAAAATGAAATAAATACTCGACGACCCTCCGATACGTAGAATACGGGTTGTTGCATTCTCCCCCTCTTAAAAAATTTCGCCCTCGAAATTCCTTAACCAAAAACATACAAAGGTATTCTGCATGCCTATCAGTCATTCATAAACAATCAAACATACACAACAAACACAACAAGCCTACCCTAGCATGTGGTTTACTAACAAGGGAAGAAACTATCACTATTAAAATCTTACTTGGCAAAGAGTTCTGGATGTGATTTCCTTATGCTCTCCTCTGTTTCCCAAGTACAGTCACTCTCATTCTCGCCCCCATTGAACCTTGACCAGTTTCACCGCCTTCCTTCGAAGTTGCTTCGAATCGCTCTCGACAATACGGACGGCTTCTGGTTCCCAACCGCCTCGGATTCTACTTCGATGTCATCCAACTGATCCGGTGAAATAGTCATATCGGGGTCGTGCACGAACTTTCTTAACTGGGAAACATGAAATACGTTGTGAATTCCCGCCATCTTGTCAGGTAATTCAACTTTATATGCTAAATTCCCAACTTGTTCGAGAACTGGGAATGGACCAACAAATCTTGGTGTTAACTTGCCTCTCCTACCAAATCGAATCGTGCTCTTTAATGGCGAAATCTTAACAAACACCAAGTCACCAATTGAGAATTTTAAATCTCTTCGCCTCTTATCAGCATAACTCTTCTGCCTATCTTGGGCAGCTTTCATTCGCTGTTGGATAACCTTGATCTTGTCTAAAATTTCTCTTATCACATCTGGTCCAAGCACGTATTTCTCACCGGTTTCCAACCAACATGATGGTGAGTTGCACGGTCTTCCGTATAAAGCTTCAAATGGAGTCATACCAATACTGGACTGATAACTATTATTATATGCGAATTCAGCCAGATGTAAATGGTCATCCCATGACCCTCCAAAATCTAATATGCCAGCTCTCAAGAGATCTTCTAATACTCGATTCACCCTCTCTGTTTGACCGTCGGTCTGAGGATGGTACGCGGTACTAAGATGTAATTCAGACCCTAAAGCCTCTTGTATGCTCTTCCAAAACCCACTAGTGAACAACGGATCTCGGTCACTCACAATGCTTTTGGGTACTCTATGAAATCTCGCTATCCACTTCATATATACTTGTGCTAACTTAGCCACTGTTCTATTCGACTTGACGGGTATAAACCTTGCACTCTTGGTCAATCGGTCTACAATCACCCAAATGTTGTCATGGCCTGACCTAGTTCTTGGTAACCCGTCGATGAAATCCATTGAGACTTGTTCCCATTTCCATTCGAGAATTTCTAGTGGTTGCAAAAAACCACTAGGTTTCTTTTGCTCAGCTTTAACTAGCTGG
Source organism: Allium sativum (assembly GCA_030737875.1). Taxonomy (NCBI): domain Eukaryota; kingdom Viridiplantae; phylum Streptophyta; class Magnoliopsida; order Asparagales; family Amaryllidaceae; genus Allium; species Allium sativum. The sequence goes on from CM060913.1 coordinate 1,021,211,516, forward strand.
CAATTCATGCATTTGGATATAAACGTCCCAACATCTCTCTTCATCCCTTCCCAGCAGTAAGTCTGCTTCATGTCTCGATACATTTTGTTACCACGGGGATGTATAGTCAGTTTTGAGTGATGACATTCTCTAAGTACTTCGTCTCTCAATCCGTCGACATTGGGTACAACTAGTCTCTCATTCTTTCTAAGCCATCCATCTCGATCAAGCCTATACTTGTTCATCTCCCCGTCGATTCTCATTTCTAACTTGGAGATGATTTCCAATAGGTTAGGATCGTCCCTTTGACTGGAACCAATCTGCACAATCAAAGTGGGTCTAATCGTCAAACTTGCTAACATTTCTGGATCCAATTCGCACTTTGGTCTGAAATCGTATCCTGCGATATATTCCAGTTGCTTCCATTCAAGAAACATAGCCCTTAAACTGGCATGTCTCCTACTCAATGCATCAACTACCGCATTCCCCTTTCTTGGTGTATATGCGATATCGAAATCATAGGAAGCCAAGAATTCTAACCATCTTTGATGTCGGAGATTTAGATCCATCTGAGAGAAGAGATACTTTAATGACTTATGATCGGTAAACAACTCGAATCTTTCTCCCAAGAGAAAATGTCTCCATATCTTCAATGTGAACACGATCGCTGCCAATTCCAAATCATGGGTAGGGTATCTTTTCTCATGCGGATTCAGTTGCCAACTAGCGTAAGCTACGACTCTTCCTCCTTGCATCAATGTAGCACCTAGTCCGGTACCACAGGCATTTGTGTATACTGTCATCTCTTCATTCCCTTTAGGAATAACTAACACTGGCGCATGCGTCAACTTTTCCTTTATACTCTTGAATGCATTTTCACACCTTCCATCCCAGACGAAAGCTTGATTCTTTTTGGTCAACCGAGTTAACGGTGCTGCTATCTTGGAGAAGTCCTGGATAAACTTACGATAATATCCTGCCAATCCCAAGAAACTTCTTACGTCTGTTGCGTTCTTAGGCGTAGACCAATCCTGTACGGTTTCCACCTTCGCAGGGTCCACGGCAATACCATTCTCTGAAAGTACATGGCCCAAGAATCTCACTTCCCTCCTCCAGAAGTGACACTTAGAAAATTTCGCTTTCAGTTGGTATTTCCTCAACACCTACGTCACTGTCCTCAAATGTTCCTTGTGTTCTTCCTCTGTCCTCATGTAAACCAGGATATCGTCCATGAACACAAGGACAAACTTATTCAATTGATCCCTGAATACCCTATTCATAATGTCCACAAAATATGTTGGCGCATTGGTCAACCTGAATGGCATGACCAACAACTCATAGAATCCAGACAGCGTCCGAAATGCCATTTTTGGAACAATCTCAACTGCTAATCGAAGCTGATGAAATCCTGTCGTGAGGTCCATTTGGTAGAACACTCTTGCTCCCCCCAGCTGATCAAACAAATCAACTATCCGCGGAAGAGGATGCTTATTCTTCCTAGTCACTTTATTCAACTCGCGATAGTCCACACATAAACGAAGGGAACCATCTGCCTTAGTGGAAAACACAACTGGTGCTCCCCACTCGGAGACACTTCTTCGGATAAATCCCTTCTTCAAAAGATCGCTCACTTACACCCCGAGCTCCCGCTGCTCCCTTGGCGCCATATGACGTAGTGGTATTACTATAGGTCTGGCATATTTCACTAAATCAATGCGGAACTCAATCTCTCGGTGTGGTGGAAGTCCAGTCACTTCCTCGAAGATATCCGGATACTGGCCAGCAATGGGAACCCCTGATAACTCGTCCTGCGGGATATCGAGGGAATTTAGAAAACTAGACATCACCTCATCACTAGGTAGGCCACCAAACACTACCTTCCGCACGTCATCCGCCCCAATAGTCACCGAAAATCCCTTACCGTCTACCACCACCCCATATCTTTGGAGCCAATCGACTCCCAAAATAATGTCAAACCCAGTAAAGCCCAAAACAAAGCAATCACAAGCAAACATACATCCATGACACGATAAGACCATATTACGACAAATCATACTAAGGCTAGTCAAACCACCAATCGGGTTCACCACTGCTAAAGGTCTATCGACTATCTCGGGTTCCAATCCCAACCTATCTACCAGGTCAATAGATATGAAGGAACGGGAAGCCCTAGTATCAAACAATACACGAACAGGAACATCATAAACAGAAAGCATACTTTGAATGACGACATTCTTTCCTTTCTCCGCCGCAGTTGGGGCATTCGACGAAGAAGGAACAACATTAATATCATATGCTTTCACAATCTGCTTTTCTTTAGGGGGTTGCGGACATTTATCCTTGTGATGTCCCACTTGGCCACAGTTGAAGCACTTCCTGTCTGCTGGCTTTGCTCGACATTCTTTGGCATAGTGGCGCTTCTTGCCATAGCTAAAGCATTCAACATCCTTCTTGTCTTTCTTTTTCTAACCATCCTTGGTCTGGCTCTGCTTCCTTTTATTCTGAGAATTATTCTTGCCTCCACCGCTTGCCTACGGCTTTGGCCCCTCTGCAGATGCAATAGCGACTTTAGCCTTGGGCTTAGGATAAAGGCTCTCTGATCTCAATGCTTTCCCAACAATCGATTCAAAAGTCTCATCAATATAGTTTATAAGCCTTTCCCCCAAGTACTGATCTAAGCCTGTTATGAACTTCTCATTCTTCTTCTTGAGAGTGTTAATGAGGGATAAACCATACTTTGATAAACTATCGAACTCAGCAATATACTCCGAGACTGCCTTATCATTCTGTTAAGCTCCAAGAACTTCGTAAACAATTCTGATTTCTGAGCAGCTGGGATAAACTTATCACTAAACTGAGCATTAAACTGATCCCAGGTAACTTTATCCTCACGGGTAGCTTCCTTAATAATATTCCACCAATTCATAGCTCGCCCTTGCAGTTAATGGGATGCTAGCTTCCTCTTTATCGCGTCTTCGATTCCCAGATCCTCAAAGTTACGCTCACAACTATCAAGACAATCTTGAACTTCTGTAGCTGATTCTGTTCCGTGAAACCACTTCCCACCAAGACTAGTGTAATCCTTGCAAAGCTTGGCGGAATTGTCCCTATGCGCCTGCACCGCTGCACCACCACCATTAGCAGCATTAGGAGCTGCTCTCTGAACATCCCTAAGCATCTCCCCCACGAAGGTAGTAAACATCGTCCTTATATCAGGAGCATTCCCATTATTACCTCCTTTACCAGTACCCCTCATATTTCGGCTCATCGTCAAATCTGTGAAGAGAAAACGATTAACCATCTCCATAATGGTGTCAGTGCAGTGCGACTTCAACCCTAGATATACTAATAGTGTATATATATATACAGCTTTTGAAAACCAAAATATCACAAATATGCGCTCTCATATACGTATACTATCTCTCCCTGGTGCCTTTCCTTAGGTTAACTACGCAACCTAGAGCTCTGATACCAAGTGTGACGGCCCGCGCCACACCAGCCGACATTTCCCTGAAATGTGTTGTACCATTGTCCAACCAGCACGGGACGATCGTCAAATGAAAGGAATAAGGAAGGGGTTTGAAACTATGAATCATCAAAGAACCTATAGTATATCTCACAGCACATGGAACTAAATATAATAATAACATAACTTGATATACAAACAGGAAAGACAGTGCATAAGTTGAAAATTAAACCATCATAGCAGCGGAAAATTCAAAATACAGCTTATGATCCAAATCGTCATTATTACAACTTTTAAACTATCTCTAAAGCAAAATAGGAAGGTACACTAATAATGCCCAAAGTAGTGACCAACAACAACACCGAGAGAATATATGGGAATAACACGTGTAAGCCTCCTGCTCGTCTCCGGACAGCTACTCGTGCATAACACTAACCTGTCTCTAGTCTGCTCGTTTAGGAGCACCTAGAGTAATAAGAAGAGACATAAAACTCTGGGTCAAAAAAAAGTCTGGTATAAGCGATAAGCAACAAAAACAGAACAATAACATGTATACATAACCATACCTGAACCTGGACCTGCAACCAAAGAGTTAGCACAATAGGATGTACAATACTCTAAGGTGACACTAACACATGGTGTGAAAATAATGGGAGGGGTGTACATGTCATGGTGATAGCAAACATAGCAATCATCCTCACATCTCTTACTCAGTGCGTAAAGCATACGATATCCACCTCTTTGATCACCCAATTCTTTGTTACGATCACTCTGCCCCATGGAGTCATGACGACTCTACTGCACTGATCCGTAACCATTAATACTTTGCTACGTCCACTCTGCACTATGGAGTCATGACAACTCCACTGCGCTGGCTCATAGCCCTGCTACGATCACTTTGCCCCATGGAGTCACGATAATCCTACTGCACTGATTCATAACCAATATCTGTCTCAGTGGTGAGTCAAAGCTATATACATCGATAACCCCTTTGCACACATCCCGCAGCAAAGTACAACTCAAAAAGTTAACTCATTGGTTCCTATCTGGATCCTGAGTAACAACTCCTCATTTGGACTACCTTTGCATCTCGGGTTTTGGTCATTATCTCGTTCGCACTTCAGTTTCCATTCAGTTCATTCACTGTCTAGGCTTGGAGATCGGTTCATGATTCACGCTGGTCATCGGTTCATGGCTCGCCCTCCTGTCCTCAGCTCGTGATGATGCTTCTGGGTCGGCTCGTGGGTCCCATCTGGTCCACGGTTCGTGATGCTTGAAGTGGCTCGTGGTGCCCTATTCTGGTTCATGGATGGTCCCTGCTCTGGTTCATGACTCAAGATCGTAGCCTGAGCTACAGGTCGGCTCATGACTTGTTGTTGGCTCGTGAAGGGTGCTTCGCAAACGGAGGGGGTCAGGTCGGGACAAGTGCTTCAATAACGGGCACTGACCAATTTCCTGCAACTCTTCCAGCAAGCAATTTACGCCATACGATGGTCTTTTCAACCAATCTAACTTTTCTATGCAGTCAAAAATCATTCCAAACAGTCATACTAACATGTAGAAATGACTGTAAACACCAAAACAACAATTTAACATGTTAATACGGATCAAACATACCCAAAACCCATGTTTTCCCCTTAATCATGTTTGACCACACGATTAGCAAAACATGTCCAAATCAACCCAAATTTCTAACAGATGCATAAAATAACATTTTAGAATTTTACATATTTTTCTAGATTTTTCTGAGGTCTAATTTCGTTAATTAACACTAATCACCCTAATTAGCCGTAATTAGTGTAAAAACAATGCTAATCACTCACCTTAGCCACAAATAAAACTTAGATCTGAAAATATCTCTGATTTGGGTCGAATCTCTATGCAACACAACAGCTCCAACTCTGATTTGATGCTATTTTGACTTGATTTGATGCTGATTATCTTAATCCTTGATTAGAAAGTGATTTGGGATGATTTTAGAAGGTCGAGGCCATGGCTAGGGTTAGAGAAATGTTTGGCGGCTAAGAAAATGAAATAAAATCATTTGTGAACTGATTTCAGCCTCCCCATAACCCTAACCTCGAAATGGGTTAAGGGCCTAGCTGCTAATCACCGTAATTAGGCCTGGTTAAGCTGTTTTTCACCTTATAAACCTTGTTTCAGCCATATCTCCCAAACGGTAAGTCTGTTTGGTTAATGTGACCACTCTACGGAAAGGTAAACCATCATCCAAATCCAATGGAAGTGGTTTTAGGTCAAAGCTCCTTACCAGTCAAAAGTTATGGGAAAAACAAGATTCGCTTGGGGAAAAACGGTCATTTAAAAATCGGCAAAAATCGTGAACACTGGAAATGACCCCAATAGTCATTCCTAAAAGTTACATGACCATACGACTTCGTATGAAAATGAAATAAATATTCTACGACCCTTTGATACGTAGAATATGGGTCGTTACAAGATGAAATTTCACGTATCAAGCATTATTTGGCTATTATAAGGTAAAACTCTATCCTCCTGCTTGTGTTGCAATGTGTGATGGGACCTGAGTCTTATAATAGCTTCATTGTTCTTTATTTAGCATTGCGTTGTTTGTTTTATGCACTGGTATTCTTGGGGTTAAACCATTCCGTGTTATACAGCGTGATCCCTTGATATAGCTAACTTTAAAATCAAATTAATAACTGTTTTAGTTCTCAGACCAGTAACATGACTGACGTGGAGTTTATTATTTTAACCTAAACTTTGGGTGCCCCTATTTTCCACCCGGGCAGCTAGTAGTTTTGGTTTTGATAATTTATATTCACGGGATCCTGGTTTACAGCTGGAATGATATTCGGAAAGCTCTGTATCCATGTACTCTTTCAGTTGTGTCTTGTATTATTTTCCGCTGCATTGTAATTTGTAAATCTCTGTTATTTATCAAATGTATATTATTTGTTCATACTCTGTATATTCTTGTACTCTGATGTAAATTATTGTAATAAGCAATGAAATGTTCTTCTGCTTGTGTTCTAATTTGTCGTGTTCTCAAAGCAATCCGCTCTTTCTCTTCTCTTCGAAGACCGGGGAAGTTCGGGTCGTCACAGTTTGGTATCAGAGCTTTGGTTTACAGAGCTCGAGAATAAGACACGTTAGAACCAAACGAAAGAGTTCATCAGAGATTGGATTAGCAATATCCAATAAGAATAACTCGTTAGAGATAGGATCAGAAGTACCTTAGAACCAGTGTGAAGAGTGAAAAATTTTAAAATCACATTTAGTTTTAAAATTTTATATCAATTATATGTATTTGAATAATTTATTTTAAATTGATTTGGACTATCGGGTATATAGAGATTTTAATATATGTCTGATCCACATGTATTTGAAGTCTCAAATATACTGGATGGATATAGAATCATACTCTAGTCGCCCGGAGATGATTCTGATGATCGATGCACCATCATCAGGGTTTATGTTCGAGAGGCGAAAGTGGGATATCTATATATTTCCAGTTGACTGGTATGAGAACCAAAATTAGATATGATTTATTTGTTGTGATTTGGCATCAAAAATGGATTTTTAGTATGTGTAAGAAGTTAAATGTTTGAAAAGATAATCAACAAATTGATTGTTGTTTGTGTTGTATGATAATTAGTTTGATTGATTAAAATGTTGGAACCAATAAGAGAAATTAAGCCAATTGTGTCAAATATTGAACTGAATTGAAAATTGTTTGAAATTGCATACATGTGCATATATATATATATATATATATATATATATATATATATGCATGTATGAACAGGTCATAGCAAGGAGGCTAGAGCAGAGGAATAAAATTGTATGCCCGACAAATAGTTACATGTTTACTAATTTATTAGGTTTTGGTGATTTTATGAGCCGATTGGCTAGCCGCTTCGCTTTTTCTTTTTCTTTTGGTATGATGAGGGCCCTGTGTGGCTAGTTGCGGTTCTAAATGTCTCCACGTACAAAGGAGGCTATGGCGAAATTTTTCAAAAATTTAGGGTGTTAGCCAAATTTTTGAAGAATTGGAAAATTCTTAGAAACTGAAAAGTTGAAGAATGAAAGTCAAACTGAAAGTTGAGTTGATTAGTTAAACAACTTTCAGCTCCGTTCCATTTCGAAGACGAAAAGATTTTTAAGTGGGGGAGATTGTAACAACCCGAAAAATCAGAACCAATTTAAATTTTTTATTTTGGCAATTTTAATGAATTTTGAATATTTAAAATGATTTATTTTAAATAATTACGAATAGAAATTTATTTTGAATAGAATTAGAACGTATGAATTCATTTAAATCGAAGTTAGAATATGAATATTTATTTTAATTACAAAACGAATTGGAAATGGCGCGGTAGTTTGAAATTTCGATTTCAAATTTCAAATGAATGTACAGGATTCAAAATAAACCGAATTTTGGTAAAACCAGAAATATTTGAATCTGTTTGAAAATATATTTCCAACGAATGTGAAAAATCCAGATTTTATAACGGGAATAAAAAATTATGTCCAGTTGAAAATTTAGAATAGTTGCTATGAAATTTTATATAATAAATAGCCCCTAAAAATAGAGATTTTGCAAATGACCTCCGTTTTTTACGAGACCACTTTTGTTGGATCCGGAATGTCAAATTATTGCTAGATTCCAATTTTCATAATTTTTGGAATTAATATGTGAGCGTGGTGGATTTAAACGTGTTTGGTAATTTTAGTTTGAATTTAATCGACTGGAAAATGACCGTTTTTCAAACGGTCTCCAAAATCAATGAAATTAGTTTTGTTAGGACCGTATCGTCAAAACATAGTTAGATATATGTTTCTAGAATTTTTGGAGTTAGTATGTGGCCCTGGTAAATTAAAATGTACGTTTAAATTCAATGTATATTGATTTATATTTTAATTTTGATGAAAACTGATTAAAACAATCGAATTAGCTTACGAAACATATTCCATTGTGTCCGGAATGGGGGTATTTGGCTAGGGGCAACAGTCGTTGGGTTTGATTTGGGGACTAGATCAGTAAACAAGTAAAGAATGAATTAAGTAATAAAATAATTCAAATATATATATATATATATATATCAATTTCTGGTCAAACCCTAACACAAATTTTCAACTGTGGTCAAATTCTTTGGAGCCGCCTCCAGCCGATGAACGACCAAACCGTTCGGAAATTCAATCATAAATCTCTCTAAATTTGACTAGAATTAATTCAAATTTTCAAAACAAATATGGTTGTACTCTCTGAGATCTTCATACTGATCGAAGTTGTTGTATTAACGATGAGTATCCTGCTCGAATTTCTGCCACAAGGGCGCTGCGTTCTAGACAGGATTAGGAGAAGGAGGCGGCGGGTTGCGTGGCACCACCGATGTTGGGGAGAAGATGCGAAGGCGGAGGAGGGGGCGATGTCTGATCATCCCCCGGCGCAAGGAGGAGGGCATGACTTCGAGCCCTAGGGTTTAAGCATGTGCAGTTTTTTACCTGGAGCATGTTACAGAGGTAGAAGAAAGAGAATTAAGGTTAATTTAAAACCTCAGTTAATTTATTTAATAATATAATTAATTTAGTTTTTAATTTAGTTAGGATATTAATTAGAAAATATAAAATAGCTGAATAAAAATATAAGTACATTGGTTTTCAAAATATAAATACATTGGTTTTAAAAATATAAATATATTGGTTTTAAAAATATAAATGCATTGGTTTTAAAAATATAAATGCATTGGTTTTAAAAATATAAATAGAATTGTTTAAAAAAAAATAAAGTAGCATTGGTTTAAAACGATATTTTTAAAATATAAAACATTGAAATAAAATGTGTTATATAAATAGCGGCAAAAATATGATTTTTACATGAATGACTTCATTATAGAAATATGATTTTTATGTATATAGTTTTGAAAATAAAAATATGATTTTTATATATAATATAGTGTGATAAAAATATGACTTTTATTATACGAATAGCGAGATAAAAATATAATTTTTATCGTATGTATACTATTTATAAAATAGTCAAGATGTGAAATAATCATTCAGTAGTTAAAAATATGATTTTTAACGTATGAATGTTATTTATAAAATAGACATGCTGGATTTCTGGAAATTTTATGATTGACAATCAAAACACGGCGGAGTGGAAACCAAAGGTGAGAACTCCTCACTCTAATCTTGTTTTCTAGTTAAATATATACTAGGTTGCAGACGGGGCTTAGTAGCTCCTGACATCGTCGTCCATAGACCATGGACGACTTGTTTGATTGTATTGTGCTATGGAAATGGATTGTGATGTGAAATGTAAAATAAAATATTCCTGTGATGAATAAAATATTTGAATAAAAAAATATCATTTTTATGGTATTTGTGAATTGTATAAAATATTCATGTATGGAATAAAATATTTAAACAATAAAAATATCATTTTTATTGTATATGTGAACTGTATAAAATAGTCATGTGTTAAAATAAATATTCATTTACAAATCGGACGATTTGTTTATGTACACCCACTTGACTGATATTGATTGAGACAATAAATTTTATACATCGCCCAACTGTACAAATAATGTTCAGTGTGTGTTGTTTGAAAACCCCACACGGGTATTGGTATGATATTTGACATACACTAATCCCAATATTTAGTTGTATGTCAATCGATGGATTGATAGGCTGTGATGAGCGTTAATTATTTATTTTTAACATTTATACAGTTGTAAATTGCACTCTGGATGATGGTTGACCGTGTTTTGATTATTGTTGTGTGCATGTGTTTATGAAATCCATATAAATTAAATTATATGGTAATTGACTGTGTCTGATTCCAACTCGAAAAGAATTTATATTTTAAAATAACAAATATTTTAAAATGACGAATAATGAATATTTTAAAATAATATTCAGTAATGGATCAAAATGTGATTTTGATGTCCGATTTGGTATGGACACGAAAATATTGAAAAATATGAAGCTGTGTAGATTATATTAACGCCATTTTGACATGAACGATATTTATATCGATTTTATTCATTTTTATAATGAATATCGAAAAGGAAATGATTTCAAAATCTGATATCTTGAAAATATTATCATTTATATATTATAATGATAAGGAAAATTCAATTCTGATTTAAAATTGAAAATGAAGTTAGAATCGTTTTAAAACGAATTTATAAAATACGCTTTAAATGGAAATCGACGAAATATATATAATACATATATTATATATATTTAATGGCCTGAATAGAACGCGCCACACCGCGGCAGTTCGCAAATTTCGACCATTGACTTCGAATGGACATTACGGGAGATCCGACCGTCGGATTCTCTAAAACCGGAACCGTTGGGTTCGTATCGAAAAGAGCTTTCCAACGAATATAAGAGATTTGAAATCTAACAGTTGGATTTGGAATTATGTCTAAATCAAATTTGGAAAAGGCCGTTGTAAGTGCAGTTCGATGACCGTTTATGGAAATCGACTGTACGGGCCTTGCTAAGATTACTAAAAATATTAATAATTTGTGTAAAATCATAATAAATGATTTGGAAAGAATTAGGATGAAAAAATCCATATATGAATAGAATAAAATATATTTTTATCGAAATGAACTAGTTATGAACTAGAATTATAATCCAATATTTTTAAATAAATAAGTTGGATTTGAAATAGTTTTAAAAATAACCAGAATTTCCAATATATAAATTGGAATGGACTTGAATCGAAATTATCGTCGGAATATTTCGATATTGGATTCCGTGATTATATAGATATTGTGGAGGAATTTGTAAGATATATATCATTATTCCTTATACGATATTCGTTGGTTGCAGAATTTGATATTGAATATAAGCCGATATATTTTCTATTCAGAGACTTGTATTTAATATTAAATGGGATTTTGGGTTCGTCGTGAACGGTGTCTTAAATAACACTGTTCTTAAACCCAGTTGATGAAAGAATAAATCATTTT